>CM038674.1:168514680-169798847 GCA_021605145.1 Aegilops bicornis
GGATATGTAACACGAAATACCAAAAAAATTAGGTGTACTTGCTGCTCATGGAGATGCGGAACCTCCTAAAACCCTCGATGCTGGTTGTGTGAATGATATTATGTACTACTTTAATAATCCTGAGAAAACCCCATTCAATTATGTAATGGGAGTAACATTGGATCAACATGAATACTTTAGGGATTATCGCTTAACACAAAAAGGGAAACTATTATGGGATCAAATTCATATATTGAAGTGGTATGCTTGTCAACTATGCGTGGAATATGATTATACTTGTTGCTCTAGGATGAATGCTCCACACCTCCCATTTTCGTGCAAACTCAATGATAATAAAACCTTAGCTTCTTATGCTAATGGTATCTATGATTACTATGATGTGGAACAAATAGAAGAATTTGTTGCTTTTATGGGTGCTTATGAAATTGAATCTATGTGTAAAGAGTTTGAAGATTTTGATGATGCTGTTTATAGATCTGAAAGTTTAGCTATCCTCAAGTATTGCTATGAGAATTATGAATACAATTACGAAATTAATGCACTTATTGAGAAAGTCTCCGCTGTCCAAGAAGAGATTAATATTTTGCAGGAGTCTATGGAAGAAGAAATTGATGAAACTGTGAGCTCATTGGATGAAAAAGATGATGAGGAGAGCGAAGAACAAAAGGAGGAAGAGTGGATTAGCTACCCGTGCCCACCTTCTAATGAGAGTAACTCTTCAACTCATACATTGTTTAAGTCCCCTTCGTGCTTACCGAAGGATGATTGCTATGATGACTATTATGATCCCGTTGATTCTCTTGAAATATCCCTTTTTGATGATGCTTGCTATGCTTGTGGCCAAGATGCCAACATGAATTATGCTTATGAAGATGAACTTTCTATAGTTCCTTATGTTAAACATGAAATTGTTGCTATTGCACCCACACATGATAGTCCTATTATCTTTTTGAATTCTCCCGATTATACTATATCGAAGAAGTTTGCCCTTATTAAGGATTATATTGATGGGTTGCCTTTTACCGTTGCACAAGATGATTTTTATAGATATAATATGCATGTGCTTGCTGCTCGTACTTGAAATTATTATGAGAGAGGGACTATATCTCCACCTCTCTATGTTTCCAATATGATAAAATTGCAAGAAACTGTTTATACTATGCATTGGCCTTTACTAGGTGTGCATGAATTGTTCTTTTATGACATGCCAATGCATAGGAAGAGAGTTAGACTTCGTCATTACATGATATATGTTACTTTGTGCTCACTACTAAATTAAAAATCATTGCTAATTAAAATTGGCTTTGATATACCTTGGGATCCGGGTGGATTCACTACTTGAGCACCATATGCCTAGCTTAATGGCTTTAAAGAAAGCGCTGCCAGGGAGACAACCCGGAAGTTTTAGAGAGTCATTTATTTCTGCTGAGTGCTTTCATATATTTTAAAAACAACAAAAATAAAGAGGGGAACCCAAAACCTTATCAAAAAGGAAAGTGAAAGTGAGAAAGACGAGCATTGTTGAAGTGGGAGCTAGCCTTGAACTTTGTTCATGTTCACGGAAACTTTGTGAATCTTAATTACAGAAAATTTTAAATAAAAATAATTATCCCATTGTAAAATTCCATTGTATTATAAAAATAATGTGCCAAGGTTTGCCTTTAGGATGTTTACAATACTTGTTGGTTTGTACGGTGCAGGACAGAAACTTTGGCTGTAGTGCGCTAATTTTAATTTTTTACTGGAACGTCAAATGGTTCAGATTATTTTTGCACTGTATTTTTGTACAATTTTTTTATTTTTCCTAATTTTGGCAGAATGTTTCAAGTATCAGAAGTATGGTTAATGTTCAGATTGCTACAGATTGTTCTATTTTAGACAGATTCTGTTTTTGATGCAGAGTTTGCTTGTTTTGATGAAACTATCAATTTATATCAGTGGATTAAGCCATGAAAAAGTTATATTACAGTAGACACAATGCAAAAACAAAATATTAATTGGTTTGCAACAGTACTTCGAGTCGGGATTTGCTTTATTATACTAACGGATCTTACCGAGTTTTCTGTTGAAGTTTTGTGTGGATGAAGTGTTCAATGATCGAGAAGGTTTCGATGTGAGAAGAAGGAAGAGAGGCAAGAGCTCAAGCTTGGGGATATCCAAGGCACCCCAAGTAAATATTCAAGGAGACTCAAGCGTCTAAGCTTGGGGATGCTGGGAAGGCATCCCCTCTTTCTTCAACAAATATCGGTATGTTTTCAGATTCGTTTCGTTCATGCGATATGTGCAATCTTGGAGCGTCTTTGCTTTAGTTTTCATTTTTCTTTTATGCACCATGCTGGTATGAGATAGTCCTTGGTTGATTTATAGAATGCTCTATGCACTTCACTTATATCTTTTGAGTATGGCTTTATAGAATGCTTCATGTGCTTGACTTATATCATTTGAAGTTTGGATTGCCTGTTTCTCTTCACATAGACAACCGCCATTTGTAGAATGCTCTTTTGCTTCACTTAAATTTGTTAGAGCGTGGGCATACCTTTTGTAGAAAGAATTAAACTCTCGTGCTTCACTTATATCTATTTAGAGAGATGACAGGAACTGGTCATTCACATGGTTAGTCATAAAATCCTACATAAACTTGTAGATCACTGAATATGATATGTTTGATTCCTTGCAATAGTTTTGCGATATAAAGATGGTGATATTAGAGTCATGCTAGCGGGTAGTTGTGGATTGTAGAAATACTTGTGTTGAAGTTGGTGATTCCCGTAGCATGCACGTATGGTGAACCGTTATGTGATGAAGTCGGAGCATGATTTATTTATTGATTGTCTTCCTTATGAGTGGTGGTCGAGGACGAGCGATGGTCTTTTCCTACCAATCTATCCCCCTAGGAGCATGCGTGTAGTACTTTGTTTCGATAACTAATATATTTTTGCAATAAGTATGTGAGTTCTTTATGACTAATGTTGAGTCCATGGATTATACGCACTCTCACCCTTCCACCATTGCTAGCCTCTTCGGTGCCGTGCATTGCCCTTTCTCACCTCGAGAGTTGGTGCAAACTTCACGGTGCATCCAAACCCCGTGATACGATACGCTCTCATCACACATAAGCCTCATTATATCTTCCTCAAAACAGCCACCATACGTACCTATCATGGCATTTCCATAGCCATTCCGAGATATATTGCCATGCAACTTCCATCAACATCATATACATGACTTGAGCATTTATCTTCATATTGCTTTACATGATCGTAAGATAGCTAGCATGATGTTTCATGGCTGGTCCGTTTTTTGATGTCATTGTTACGCTAGATCATTGCACATCCCGGTACACCGCCGGAGGCATTCATATAGAGTCATATCTTTGTTCTAGATATCGAGTTGTAATTGTAGCGACCCGACCTCAGACGGTCAAGCCTCTGTGTATCCGTGCCATCCACGGATCAAGATCTTTGCACACACAGTACATCAATGTATATATCAAAGTGCAATCACATGTATAAATAACGTAAAACTGATATATACCTCAATAGTCTCAGCGGAAACAAGTAATCGGGTGTGGAGTCCCATCAACGCCATCGGCAGGTTGAGTGTAGACCGTAACCCTGTACCGTATTCTTACTCGTCGGAAGAAAGTATCTGCAACATGATACGTTGCAGCCGTGTAGGTCAGTACATTGAATGTACCGGCAAGATCACAATAAAAGAACAGATGATAAAACTATACTATATGCAATATGGCTTTGTGGCTCTGTGTCTGTGGTTTTTGCGTAAAAGCTGGTTTTATTTTCCCTACATCAAAGGAATAAATGAAGTATGTACTATGGAGTTTTCTATCATGACATGGTTCCGCCAACCGATGTCTCATAGCCCAAAATCATCATAAGTTGCCCACAATTAAGTTATCAATCCGGTGTTGAGAGTTCCGAGATAGATCCAAGTCCGGATGCTCAAATTGTCCGTAATCGGGACACGGCTAATCGAATAGGTTTAAACCCTCTGCAGAGGTTTGTACACTTTACCCGCAAGATTCGATCCCTCTTTTTACGTTCTCGCACTTCAGGTTGTTTGAGAACAAGACGACCGAAACATGGTCTTCCGAAGAGTTCCTCTGACCACTGTCCGGTGCTCATCCAATCCTACCGTAGTTCTACATCTGCTAGCACCGTCCCAGCCAGAGTCACAACTAAGGTCAACCAAGCCAGAGCCCATAGTGACTTGCGGTTGCATGTAAGCTTCCGGGCATGAAGTATTCTTCCGTCTCTTTGAGTCTGGGTGAAGCTTTCCGCAAGATGTCATGGCGCTTCTCCATGCATCCCGCCAACCACCGGTTTCTCCAGGTGCCCGTCAACCATCCTTCACCCAAAGAGTGTGTATTGAATTCTTGTCTCGAGTCTTGAAGTCTTGAGGCCTTGAAGATGCAGTCCTTGCAGATTCCATCATGGAGTTGTCGTCATTGACGTAGATCCTCCATTCTCACACCACTCCCGAGCACTCATACCAACCCCGTCTACAATAGCGTAGCATTAAAATAAATAACGTCCCGGGCTTGGTAACAGGGTGATGGGTTCCTACCTCATGCATACTACTCAACTACAAGGATTCAATATCACTACTGGAGGGTTGTTGCAAAGATGCCACTAAATGCAATAAAACATAGGTATGAAAGCATGGTCAAAGTGAACTTGCTGGTAATACTTGATGAAGATAACAACGCCGTCGAGAAAATGACTTGGTAGAACTAATCGTCACTCCGTTGAAAATCTATATAGTCAAACATAGCATTCACATAAGCAAACATCCTAGCAAACAATTTTAGCACTCGAAATAACAATCAAAACAGCAAGGAAAATCGATAATAAAACTCAAACAAAATCAAAAGAAACTTCAAATAAAACTACAAAGAAAAACTACTAACCAAGATCTATGACTTTGCTACAAACATCTAATATAGTTTTGCCGTAAGTAAAAACTTAACAACAATTAAAATACTAAACTAATAAATTAACAGAAAATAAAATGTAAAATAACTAATTTAACAGAAAGTATTTTTTTCCATAAAATTTTATTTGCAAAAAGAAACAAATAAAAAGCTTTTATAAAACTCTAACTATGACCTAAAGAAGGTATCATACCAAACAAACCAAAATAAATTTTATATTAAAGTAAAAATAAAAAATCTCCTGTTGTCTAACCGAAACACAACTAATTTTGTCAAAAGCGATAAAAAGAAATAATTTAAAACTAATAAAAACAATAAAGAAAAAGCTAAAACAGAACTAATAATAAAACAATACTGTTTTGCTAAAAACCTAATTTAAATTAACCTAGAAATAAATACTAAATACTACTGGATAAACAAAGGTCCTAGAGACCAGGAGCAAAAAGAATTAATTAAAAACCTATTTTTAAACTCAAGTTATGGCCAAAATACTAATCTGAACAAAATTTATCAAATTCAAATTTACACTACTCAAATTTGAAATCCAGAGACAATAACAGAAACTTCAGCAAATTTGTGACACATAGCAATTGGAATCACTCAAAAATACTAAAAACTCTAAAAGATATGAATTTTCTAAGATTGCTATTTTTTGAAAAAAATGAATTACGGGATTTCGTGGATCTCACCGGAGTAGTCGTCGAAGTTGGGGAAGAAGATCGGATCCGATGTTGCGGTTGCTCCTAGAGGAAAGGAGATCACGGGACAGTGGAGAGGAGATCATATAAACCTCAGGAGAGGTCGAGGGCGGCGGCACTTGGCGGCGGCGGTGGTGTTGCACCTGCTTCTTTCATGGAGAGGAGCGGAGAGGAGAGGAGAGGAGAGGTGTTGGTTTGATGTGTTGGAGGGTGCTTGGGTATTTATAGTGGGGAGGAGGGCTTTGCTTGGGTAGGGGACAAGAAATAGACTAGGATTAGGAAACAAAAGGAAAAGATCTAGAAACAAATCGGAATAAACGGAATAACGAAACGGGATCAAATCCTACTAGGATTTGTAAAAGAATAGGAAACCTTGGCTCCCTGGCTCCCTAGGTGCGTGTGGTGGATGGCCTTGGCCGGCCGACCGCTGGCTTGGCCTTGGGCCTTGGCCCTTGGCCCGGCGGGGCGCAACAAATTTTTTTTTGACAGAGACAACAAAACAGAAATAAATAAAATTTTTATATAGGCATATAATATATCAAAATTTTCAGAAAAAGATTTTCTACAACATGAACACTATTTTAGCTTCAAATAAAATACACACAAATTTTAATAATTCACACAGTGCTACCGGTCCAATAGAATCCAATAAAAATCATTTTTAAAATACCAAAATGACTTCAAATTAATTTCTCTCCAATTTTCTGATGTAGGGAATCATGTTACCCTATTTTCTATATATTTTGTTTTTGGAGAAAAATAATTTGAATAAAACTCAAATAACTCCAAATTGGAAATAAATTCAAAAGAACTTTGAATTTAATTCTTTTAAAACTCCCAACTCATATTTCATTTAATTTGAAGAAGTCATTTTATCTTCTCTCGTGAAAATAATTGAGTTGCATAAAGTTTCAGAATTGGAAATATTTTCCAAATGAAATTCAAATATTTTCAACACCCCTTGTCATTTAAATAAATGGAAGAAGTCATGTCATCTTCTCTCCAGGGTTTTGTGATGAAAAGAATTTGAATTCATGGAGATCATAAATGCAAGGTGGAAGTTTGGGAAAGTCATTTCATTCCCTCTCATTCAACTTTCAGAAAGTTTCAAATTTCACTCAATTTCACACAATAAATCACGCAACAAACAATCAATCAATCAAAACTATTTATTTATTATAACATTCCAAAATTTAGAATTTTGGGATGTTACAAACCTACCACACTTAAAATGAATCTCGTCCTCGAGATTCGAAGAGGCAGCAAGAAAAGGTTAGGGTTTGGGGTCTTCCAGCGAATCCGTCGATCGAATGGTCTAGTGTGCTACCACACTTAAAAGTAGGGTTATGGTTCCAACGGAACTCAGGTACTCCATCCCTAGGGTGAACACCATCGGTCTTCTCACAACTTCAAGTAACTCCTACCTTTGGGGCTCTTCCGTAGGGTCAAAACCTTTTCCTCAAATACGTGTTCTTTCATCCTGGTGAGGTTCTTCCGAGACTGTGTCTCCTTAGTCGACAGTGTCTGCCGCCAATAAACAACTATCGAGATCTCATGGTGAGTGCGACCATTACAGGTTTCTCCTGCAGGAATAATGGGTTGGGTTGGGTCTCACCGTATGACCTACGTTTGGCAACGGTTGCCGGTACATGGATCAATCGTCCTACCATTCTAAGGTTTTTGGCTTGTCGTATCGACGCTCTTCTAAAGTTTTCAAGTCTCTCTGATTTTCCATCAACATATGATAGTTCATGATAGAAGTCTCGGTATGGGGCCAATCCATCCCGTGCTTGAATCATTACCACATAAATAAGCGATGAATCGCGTATTCTAACACTTGGGCATACTCACAAGCATTGCAGAATTTCTCTTCTCAACGAACTTAGTTCGGATAATTCCATTGATTCTGCAAGCTGAACAAAACATCTATCATTTCTTCACAACTCTCGGGTTTTTGCGTAACCTCCTCTGAAACGTCTGAGATCAAATCGCAGTCTTCCCAAAATTTCTTCTTCCAAAGGGTACTTGACCCTTATTAATTCCTGGGCCTGTGGGTTATGAGCCCACTTCAACACTTGTACCAATTTCACTCATCCTTGGAGTTACAATTGCTCCATTTTCCAACATTACACCACTTTAAATCCAATAACATTTCATTTCTTAATACCATCATATCAAAGATAAAACTTCAACTCATTTTTTCCAAACTCCAACCTGTGGGACACATTTCCATTTCCATTGGTCTAGTGTTCTTCATAGGGTACTATCACCCTTAAAATGAAATTCACAAATCCATCCATAGACCATATTTCTCATATCCTCGAAAATGGTCAAAATCCATGTTCATAGAGTAACAACTCATACAATTAAACATATGAAAACATGTCACCTTAACTTTATTGATTTCATGAATCCATTACAAACTCGAGCACCCATTACATAACTCAACTTATTGTACTCATGAAAAAATTGGTTTCTACCACTCTTATTATCCATATCAAAATTCCAACTACTCAACTCTAGCTTCCTTCTTGTAGGAACATTTAGTAGCATAATGTCCTGCTTCCTTGCAATGAAAACACATAACTTTCGATAAGTCTTTGGGCTTCTTGGAGATGGTGCCTGCTCCTTGAGTTCCTTGCTTCCTTTCAAGACAATGATTGGCATAATGCCCGACGTCCTTACATTCAAAACAGGTAATACGACTCTTGTCCCTCTTTGCAGTAAATTGGGTTGTTACGAGGGTGTGTTTGTTTTCTCTTCACAGGTTTCTTTGTTCTGATCAAACCTTCTATTCCCTGTGGATCAAACTCTATTGCTTCCGCCGGGAAGTATCCCAGACACTCTTTTCTTTCCTTGGTGCAATACTGTGAAAAATGTCCTTCTTCTCCACATGAATAGCAGGCATTGGAGTAAAATCTGTTGAGGCCTTCTCCATCAAGGTCTTCAACACATTCCTTCATCACAGGTTCTTTCATAACTTCTCGGAGGGCTTCTTTCATTCCTTCTTCCTGCTTCTGAATAGTTTGTTGCACCGTGGGGTAAATGTGACCTTTGAGTCGGGTAGTGGGTGGTTCCTTCACACAAGAAACAAGTCACCGACTAGTTGGGCATTCCTCATTTGGGTGTTTCTCCTCACAATGAGGGCATCCATCCTTGTGTTCCTCCTGGTGTGTCCTATTTCTCCATAAATCTTGCAGGCACAAGGTTTATTTCTTGGTGTATCATGGTGCTTCCGGATAAGACGAGATCTTGTCAGAGTCTTCTTGAATTCTTCCCAAGTCTTTGCTCCATTCCATCCCTGTATAGCTTGATGCATCTGCCACCATGTTGCAGCACTTCCTTCAAAGTACTGAAGAGCGTACGATACTTCATTCTTCCTTGAAACCAAATTGCTCCCGAAGTGACTCTCCATGTTCTGAATCCATAGCTCTGCCTCCGGCTGGGTTTTCGGTCCAGAGAATACCGGTCCAACTTCATTCATCATCTACTAGGTCCAAAAGTTTTGGGATGAGATATGAGAGAGGTGGGGAGGGAGAGATACACACAATACAAACAATAGTTTTGAAGAAACGAGTTTTATTTTGGGGCTGTCGGAAAACATCAAACAAATGACAGCTCACAAATCATCGCATCTAACGTAGGTGTATAACAGGGGTTTGGTCTCTAAAGGTCAAATAATTCTTCAGGAACTTCAAATTCTTCAAGTCTTCAGAGTCTTCAATTGTTGCAGCTGCAATTCTTCCAACACATGGTGAAATCCTCTTTACTCTGAAATGGCCATCGGTTGTCCGATATCTTTAATTCTTGGAGTGACTTCAGTTGATCTTCCGTGTGGTCAAAAGGGAAAGGTGTATATTCTAACTATTTGAGGTGAGAGTGTCTATTTGATAAAATCTGAAAAGATGAGAAGTAAGAGTCTTTTTGAAAATAAAGTTTTAGAAATTTCCTGTCCAAGGGGCTTTCCGATTTCTAGGGTCACGTCCTACAGTCAACATGTGCTCTGATACCATATCTGTAGCGACCCGACCTCAGACGGTCAAGCCTCTGTGTATCCGTGCCATCCCTGGATCAGTATGCTGGCACACACAGTACATCAATGTATATATCAAAGTGCAATCACATGTATAAATAACGTAAAACTGATATATACCTCAATAGTCTCAGCTAGGTGCGTGCGGCGGATGGCCTTGGCCGGCCGGCCGCTGGCTTGGCCTTGGGCCTTGGCCCTTGGCCCGGCGGGGCGCAGCAATTTTTTTTTTGACAGAGACAACAAAACAGAAATAAATAAAAATTTTATATAGGCATATAATATATCAAAATTTTCAGAAAAGATTTTCTACAACATGAACACTATTTTAGCTTCAAATAAAATACACACAAATTTTAATAATTCACACAGTGCTACCAAGTACAATAGAATCCAATAAAATCATTTTTAAAATACCAAAATGACTTCAAATTAATTTCTCTCCAATTTTCTGATGTAGGGAATCATGTTACCCTATTTTCTATATATTTTGTTTTTGGAGAAAAATAATTTGAATAAAACTCAAATAACTCCAAATTGGAAATAAATTCAAAAGAACTTTGAATTTAATTCTTTTAAAACTCCCAACTCATATTTCATTTAATTTGAAGAAGTCATTTTATCTTCTCTCGTGAAAATCATTGAGTTGCATAAAGTTTCAGAATTGGAAATATTTTCCAAATGAAATTCAAATATTTTCAACACCCCTTGTCATTTACATAAATGGAAGAAGTCATGTCATCTTCTCTCCAGGGTTCTGTGATGAAAAGAATTTGAATTCATGGAGATCATAAATGCAAGGTGGAAGTTTGGGAAAGTCATTTCATTCCCTCTCATTCAATTTTCAGAAAGTTTCAAATTTCACTCAATTTCACACAATAAATCACACAACAAACAATCAATCAATCAAAACTATTTATTTATTATAACATTCCAAAATTTAGAATTTTGGGATGTTACAGTAATATTGAGTTGTAAGTAAATAAAAGTGTGATGATCATCATTATTAGAGCATTGCCCCAGTGAGGAAAGGATGATGGAGACTATGATTCCCTCATAAGTCGGGATGAGACTCCAGACTTTACAAAAAATAAAAGAGGCCAAAGAAGCCCAAATAAAAAATAAAAAAAAGAGGCCAAAGAAGCCCAACAAAAAATAAAAAAATAAAATATAAAAATGAGAGAAAAAGAGAGAAGGGGCAATGTTACTATCCTTTTACCACACTTGTGCTTCAGAGTAGCACCATGATCCTTCATATAGAGAGTCTCTTGAGTTATCACTTTCATATACTAGTGGGAATTTTTATTAGAACTTGGCTTGTATATTCCGATGATGGGCTTCCTCAAATGCCCGAGGTCTTCATGAGCAAGCAAGTTGGATGCACACCCACTTAGTTTTCAGTTTGAGATTTCATACACTTATAGCTCTAGTGCATCCGTTGCATGGCAATCCCTACTCCTCACATCGATATCTATTAATGGGAATCTCCATAGCCCGTTGATACGCCTAGTCGATGTGAGACCTTCTCCTTTTTGTCTTCTCCACACAACCTCCACCATCATATTCTGTTCCACCTATAGTTCTATGTCCATGGCTCACGCCCATGTATTGTGTGAAAGTTGAAAAGGTTTGAGAATGTCAAAAGTATGAAACAATTGCTTGGCTTGTTGTCGGGGTTGTGCATGATGTGAATGCTTTGTGTGGTGAAGATGGAGCATAGCCAGACTATATGATTTTGTAGGGATAACTTTCTTTGGCCATGTTATTTTGAAAAGACATGATTGCCTTATTAGTATGCTTGAAGTATTATTGTCTTAATGTCAAATGATAGACTATTGCTTTGAATCACTCGTGTCTTAATATTCATGCCATGCTTAGACATATGATCAAGATTATGCTAGGTAGCATTCACATCAAAAATTATATTTTTTTATCATTTACCTACTCGAGGACGAGCAGGAATTAAGCTTGGGGATGCTGATACGTCTCCGTCGTATCTATAAGTTTTGATTGTTCCATGCCAATATTATTCAACTTTCATATACTTTTTGGCAACTTTTTATATTATTTTTGGGACTAACATATTGATCCGATTGCGATGCCAGTTCACATGCATTGCATGTTTTTGGTTTCGTAGAATATCCATATCAAACGGAGTCCAAACGGGATAAAAATGGACGGAGCTTATTTTTGGAAAATATGGAAAATCTGGAAGTAAAATCAACGCGAACCAGTGTCCGAGGTGGTCACGAGGTAGGGGGCGCCCCCCTAGGGCACGCCCCCTACCCTCGTGAGCCACCCGTAAGGCGGTTGACGCTCTTGTTTTGCCGCAAGAAAGCTAATTTCGGAAAAAAAATCACGGCGAAGGTTTCAGGCCAATCGGATTTATGTATCTCCATATATACACGAAACGGTGAAACAGAGCCAGAACAGAACACAGAAACAGAGAGAGACAGAGAGGTAGATCCAATCTCGGAGGGGCTCTCGCCCCTCCCACGCCATGGGAGCCAAGGACCAGAGGGGAAACCCTTCTCCCATCTAGGGAGGAGGTCAAGGAAGAAGAAGAAGAAGAAGGGGGGCCCTCTCCTCCTTGCTTCCGGTGGCGCCGGAGCGCTGCCGGGGCCATCATCATCACCGCCATCTTCACCAACAACTTCACCATCATCATCATCACCAACTCTCCCTCCCTCTATGCAGCGGTGTAACCTCTCTCTTACCCACTGTAATCTCTACTTAAACATGGTGCTCAACGCTATATATTATTTCCCAATGATGTATGGCTATCCTATGATGTTTGAGTAGATCTGTTTTGTCCTAATGGCTATTTGATGATCAAGATTGGTTTGAGTTGTATGTTTTATTATTGGTGCTGTCCTATGGTGCTCTCCGTGTCGCGCAAGCGTGAGGGATTCCCGCTGTAGAGTTTGCAATATGTTCATGATTTGCTTATGGTGGGTGGCGTGAGTGATGTAAGCAGACCCGAGTAAGTAGGTTGTTTGCATTATGGGATAAAGGGGACTTGATGCTTTAATGCTATGGTTGGGTTTTACCTTAATGAATCTTTAGTAGTTGCAGATGCTTGCTAGAGTTCCAATCATAAGTGCATATGATCCAAGTAGAGAAAGTATGTTAGCTTATGTCTCTCCCTCAAATAAAATTGCAATAATGATTACCGGTCTAGTTATCGATTGCCTAGGGACAAATAAATTTCTCGTAACAAAAAGCTCTCTACTAAAACTAATTTAGTTGTGTCTTCGTCCAAAAAGCCCCTAGCATTTATTTACCTGCTCTTTACTTTCTTGCAAGCTTACCCAAAAACACCTACAAAGTACTTCTAGTTTCATACTTGTTCTAGGTAAAGCGAACGTCAAGCGTGCATAGATTTGTATCGGTGGTCGATAGAACTTGAGGGAATATTTGTTCTACCTTTAGCTCCTTGTTGGGTTCGACACTCTTACTTATCGAAAGAGGCTACAATTGATCCCCTATACTTGTGGGTTATCACTTGTCATCAGAGTAAACGATGGTTTCACCACCAGATGCCGATCTATCCTCAGATTCCGCTTCGTGGATGACTCCCACGAAGGCACGCTTCATGGCAGGCTGAGCCCGGGCAGGTCTCGCACACTGAGCCGTTTTGACAATGTCGATGCAGATGTCCGGCTCAGGGCCCGCTCGCCAATCTTGCCGATGAAAATGTGAATACCGGTGAAGGGGACCCGGTACCCTTACTCGATTGAGCCGGCCTCGGGGCCCCAGCCTGTGTTGTCGATGTAGAGCTTGCCGTGAAGACTCTTGGTCATTCGGCCCACAGAGTATCCCTTGAGTCCTTCGAAGCTGCCCCCTAAGAACTCGAAACAATCGTGCGATATCCCCATGGTGGGCGCCAACTGTCATGGTTTTGTCACGGCAGATGTCCTAGTGAAAGGACTTATTCATGGAGCCATCGCGACGGGTTAGCTTAAAGGGGTTAAAGCGGACAAAGGATGCAGAGAGTTTATATTGGTTCGGCCCCTTGCGGTGAAGGTAAAGGCCTAATCCAGTTGTTGTGGAATTGCTAGGGTTTCGATGACCAGGGAGCGAATCCGCTATGCCTGGCTCTCGAGTTGTTGTTTCTTGTCCCTAAACCGCCGCCGGGTCATCCCTTTATATACACAGGTTGGCCTTGGGTGGTTTACAGAATCCCGAGGCCGGCTCATAAACGTGTCCGGCTCGGTTTCTACCTTTTCTTTATCTTACAACACAAGTTACATATGATATGGCGGTTTATGTCTACAGGCCCTAATTCACCTTTGGGCCCTGATCCTTCGTAAAGCGCCACGCTCCTTGTCTTCATGGGCTTCAAATATAAATAACTCATTATGGGGATAACCCGACCTCTCCTGGCCAGTTTACACCTAGTAGTAATATCCCCAACAACTAGTTTCAAGAAAAAGGGCAAAGGGAAGAAGGGGAACTTCAAGAAGAACGGCAAGCAAGTTGCTGCTCAAGTGAAGAAGCCCAAGTCTGGACCAAAGCCTGAGACTGAGTGCTTCTACTGCAAAGGGACTGGTCACTTGTAGCGGAACTGCCCCGAGTATTTGGCGGAAAAAAGGATGGCAAAGTGAAAGTTATATTTGATATCCATGTTATTGATGTGTACATTACTAATGCTCGTAGTAGCACCTGGGTATTTGATACTGGTCCCGTTGCTCATATTTGCAACTCGAAACATGGGCTACGGATTAAGCAATATTGGCTAAGGACGAGGTGATGATGCGCGTGGGAAATGGTTCCAAAGTCGATGTGATCGCCGTCGGCACGCTACCTCTACATCTACCTTCGGGGTTAGTTTTAGACCTGAATAATGGTTATTTGGTGCCAGTGTTGAGCATGAACATTATATCTGGATCTTATTGATGTGAGACAGTTATTCATTTAAATCAGAGAATAATGGTTGTTCTATTTATATGAGTAATATCTTTTATGGTCATGCACCCTTGATGAGTGGTCTATTTTTGTTGAATCTCGATAGTAGTGATACACAAATTCATAGTATTGAAGCCAAAAGATACAAGTTTAATAATGATAGTGCAACTTATTTGTGGCACTGCCATTTAGGTCATATTGGTGTAAAGTGCATGAAGAAACTCCATGCTGATGGGCTTTTGGAATCACTTGATTCTTGCGAACCATGCCTCATGGGCAAGATGACTAAGACTCTGTTCTTCGGAACAATGGAGCGAGCAACAGACTTGTTGGAAATAATACATACTGATGTATGCGGTCTGGTGAGTGTTGAGGCTCACGGCGGGTATCGTTATTTTGTGACGTTCAAAGATGATTTGAGCAGATATGGGTATATCTACTTGATGAAACATAAGTCTGAAACATTTGAAAAGTTCAAAGAATTTCAGAGTGAAGTGGAAAATCATCATAACAAGAAAATAAAGTTTCTATGATCTGATCGTGGAGGTGAATATTTGAGTTATGAGTTTGGTCTTCATTTGAAACAATGTGGAAAAGTTTCACAGCTTACGCCACCTGGAACATAACAGGGTAATGGTGTGTCCGAACGTCGTAATCGTACTTTATTAGATATGGTGCGATCTATGATGTCTCTTACTGATTTACCGCTATCATTTTGGGGTTGTGCTTTAGAGATGGCTGCATTCACGTTAAATAGGGCACCATCTAAATCTGTTGAGACGACACCATATGAACTGTGGTTTGGCAAGAAACCCATGTTGTCGTTTCTTAAAGTTTGGGGCTGCGATGCTTTTGTGAAAAAGCTTCAACCTGATAAGCTCGAACCCAAGTCGGAGAAATGTGTCTTCATAGGATACCCAAAGGAGACTGTTGGGTACACCTTCTATCATAGATCCGAAGGGAAGATATTCGTTGCCAAGAATGAATCCTTTCTAGAGAAGGAGTTTCTCTCGGAAGAAGTGAGTGGGAGGAAAGTAGAACTTGATGAGTTAATTGTACCTGCTCCCTTATTGGAAAGTAGTTCATCACAGAAATCAGTTCCGGTGATTCCTACACCAATTAGTGAGGAAGCTAATGATGATGATCATGAAACTTCTGATCAAGTTACTACCGAACCTCGTAGGTCAACCAGAGTAAGATCCACACAAGAGTGGTACGGTAATCCTGTTCTGGAGGTCATGTTACTTGACCATGACGAACCTACAAACTATGAGGAAGTGATGATGAGCCCAGATTCCGCGAAATGGCTTGAGGCCATTAAATCTGTGACGGGATCCATGTATGAGAACAAAGTGTACTTTGGTTGACTTGCTCGATGATCGGCAAGCCATAGAGAATAAATGGATCTTCAAGAAGATGACTGACACTGACGGTAATGTTACTGTCTACAAAGCTCGACTTGTTGCGAAAGGTTTTCGACAAGTTCAAGGAGTTCACTACGATGAGACCTTCTCACCCGTAGCGATGCTTAAGTCTGTCCGAATCATGTTAGCAATTGCCGCATTTTATGATTATGAAATTTGGCAAATGGATGTCAAAACTGCATTCCTTAATGGATATCTTAAAGAAGAGTTGTATATGATGCAACCAGAAGGTTTTGTTGATCCAAAAGGTGCTAACAAAGTGTGCAAGCTCCACCCATCCATTTATGGACTGGTGCAAGCCTCTCGGAGTTGGAATATACGCTTTGGTAGTGTGATCAAAGCATATGGTTTTATACAGACTTTTGGAGAAGCCTGTATTTACTAGAAAGTGAGTGGGAGCTCTGTAGCATTTCTGATATTATATGTGGATGACGTATTGTTGATCTGAAATGATACATAATTTGTGGATAGCATAAAAGGATACTTGAATAAGAATTTTTCAATGAAAGACCTCGGTGAAGCTGCTTATATATTGGGCATCAAGATCTAGATCAAGACGCTTAATTGGACTTTCACAAAGCACATACCCTGATAAAGTTTTGAATTAGTTCAAAATGGATCAGGCAAAGAAAGGGTTCTTACCTGTGTTACAAGCTGTGAAGTTGAGTCAGACTCAATGCCCGACCACTTCAGAAGATAGAGAGAAAATGAAAGTCATTCCCTATGCTTGAGCCATAGGTTCTATCATGTATGCAATGCTGTGTACCAAACCTGATGTGTGCCTTGCTATTAGTTTAGCAGGGAGGTACCAAAGTAATCCAGGAGTGGACCATTGGACAGCGGTCAAGAATATCCTGAAATACCTGAAAAGGACTGAGGATATGTTTCTCGTTTGTGGAGGTGACAAAGAGCTCACCGTAAATGGTTACGTCGATGCAAGCTTTGACACTGATCCGGATGACTCTAAGTCACAAACCGGATATGTATTTATAATGAATGGTGGAGCTGTCATTTGGTGCAGTTCTAACCAAAGCGTCGTGGCGGGATCTACGTGTGAAGCGGAGTACATAGCTGCTTCTGAAGCAGCAAATGAAGGAGTTTGGATGAAGGTGTTCATATCCGATCTAGGTGTCATACCTAGTGCATCGGGTCCAATGAAAATCTTTTGTGACAATACTGGTGCAATTTCCTTGGCAAAGGAATCCAGATTTCACAAGAGAACCAAGCACATCAAGAGACGCTTCAATTCCATCCGCGATCAAGTCAAGGAGGGAGACATAGAGATTTGCAAAATACATACGGATCTAAATGTTGCAGACCCATTGACTAAGCCTCTCTCACGAACAAAACATGATCAGCACCAAGACTCCATGGGTGTTAGAATCATTACTATGTAATCTAGATTATTGACTCTAGTGCAAGTGGGAGATTGAAGGAAATATGCCCTAGAGGCAATAATAAAGTTGTTATTTATATTTCCTTATATCATTATAAATGTTTATTATTCATGCTAGAATTGTATTAACCGGAAACTTAGTACATGTGTGAATACATAGACAAACATAGTGTCCCTAGTATGCCTCTACTAGACTAGCTCGTTAATCAAAGATGGTTAAGTTTCCTAGCCATTGACATGTGTTGTCATTTGATGAACGGGATCACATCATTAGAGAATGATGTGATGGACAAGACCCATCCGTTAGCTTAGCACTATGATCATTTAGTTTATTGCTATTCCTGTCTTCATGACTTATACATGTTCCTATGACTATGAGATTATGCAACTCCCGAATACCGGAGGAACACTTAGTGTGTGATAACCCACAAGTATAGGGGATCGCAACAGTTTTCGAGGGTAGAGTATTCAACCCAAATTTATTGATTCGACACAAGGGGAGCCAAAGAATATTCTCAAGTATTAGAAGTTGAGTTGTCAATTCAACCACACCTGGATAACTTAATATCTGCAACAAGTATTTAGTAGCAAAGTAGTATGATAGTAACAGTAACGGTAGCAAAAGTAATATTTTTGGGTTTTGTAGTGATTGTAACAGTAGCAACGGAAAAGTAAATAAGCGAAGAACAATATGTGAAAGCTCGTAGGCATTGGATCGGTGATGGAAAATTATGCCGAATGCGGTTCACCATGTAACAGTCATAACATAGGGTGACACAGAACTAGCTCCAATTCATCAATGTAATGTAGGCATGTATTCCGAATATAGTCATACATGCTTATGGAATAGAATTTGCATGACATCTTTTGTCCTACGCTCCCTTGGCAGCGGGGTCCTAGCGGAAACTAAGGGATATTAAGGCCTCCTTTTATTAGAGTACCGAACCAAAGAATTAACACATAGTGAATACATGAACTCCTCAAACTACGGTCATCACCGGGAGTGGTCCCGATTATTGTCATTTCGGGGTTGCCGGATCATAACACATAGTAGGTGACTATAGACTTGGAAGATAGGATCAAGAACTCACATATATTCGTGAAAACATAATAGGTTTAGATCTGAAATCATGGCACTTCGGGCCCTAGTGACAAGCATTAAGCATAGAAAAGTCATAGCAACATCAATCTCAGAACATAGTGGATACTAGGGATCAAACGCTAACAAATCTAACTCGATTACATGATAAATCTCATTCAACCCATCACCGTCCAGCAAGCCTACGATGGAATTACTCACGCACGGCGGTGAGCATCATGAAATTGGTGATGGAGGATGGTTGATGATGACGATGGCGATAGATTCCCCTTTCCGGAGCCCCGAACGGACTCCAGATCAGCCCTCCCGAGAGAGTTTAGGGCTTGGCGGCGGCTCCGTATCGTAAAACGCGATGAATCCTTCTCTGATTTTTTCTCCCGAGCGTGAATATATAGAGTTGGAGCACCAGGGGCCCACGAGGCGGCGCGCCACAGGCGGCGCGCCTCCCACCCTCGTGGACAGGGTGTGGGCCCCCTGGCCTTGATTCTTTCGCCAATATTTTTTAGTATTTCCAAAAATAATCTCCGCGAAGTTTCAGGTCATTCCTAGAACTTTTGTTTCTGCACAAAGATAACACCATGGCAATTCTGCTGAAAACAGCGTCAGTCCGGGTTAGTTCCATTCAAATCATGCAAGTTAGAGTCCACAACAAGGGCAAAAGTGTTTGTAAAAGTAGATACGGCGGAGACGTATCAGTGTGCTATCAAAGGTCACAACATAACTGGGTGATTATAAAGATGCTCTATAGTTGTCTCCGATGGTGTTTGTTGAGTTGGCATAGATCAAGATTAGGATTTGTCACTCCGAATGTCGGAGAGGTATCTCTGGGCCCTCTCGGTAATGCTCATCACTATAAGCCTTGCAAGCAATGTGACTAAGAGTTAGTTGCGGGATGGTGCATTACGGAAGGAGTAAAGAGACTTGCTGGTAACGAGATTGAACTAGGTATGATGATACCGATGATCGAATCTCAGGCAAGTAACATACCGATGACAAAGGGAACAACGTATGTTGTTATGCGGTTGACCGATAAAGATCTTCGTAGAATATGTAGGAGCCAATATGAGCATCCAGGTCCCGCTATTGGTTATTGACCGGAGATGTGTCTCGGTCATGTCTACATAGTTCTCGAACCCGTAGGGTCCGCACACTTAACGTTCAATGACGATTTGTGTGAGTTTCGTGTTTTGATGAACCAAAGTTTGTTCGGAGTCCCGGATGAGATCAAGGACATGACGAGGAGTCTCGAAATGGTCGAGACATAAAGATTAATATATTGGAAGGTTATGTTTGGACACCGGAATGGTTTCGAATAGGTTCGGCATTTTTCGGAGTACCGGCCGGGGGGTTACCGGAACCCCCGGGGGATTAATGGGCCACAATGGGCCTTCATGGAGAAGAGATAGGGCCGGCCAGAGGTGGCGCCCCCCTTTCCCAGTCTAAATTGGACAAGGGGAGGGGGCGGCGCCCCCGTCCTTCCTTCTCTTCTCTCCTCTTTCCCTTCTTCTCCTACTTGGACTAGGAAAGGGGGGGACTGAATCCTACTTGGACTAGGAGTCCAAGTAGGACTCCCCCCATGGCGCGCCCCCTCCTGGGGCCGGCCTCCTCTCCTCCACCCTTTATATACGCGGGGAGGGGGCACCCCAAAGACACACAAGTTGATCTTTTAACCATGTGCAGTGCCCCCCTCCACAGTTACACACCTCGGTCATATCGTCGTAGTGCTTAGGCGAAGCCCTGCACCGATAACTTCATCATCACCATCGCCACGCCGTGGTGTCGACGGAACTCTCCCTCGTCCTCAGCTGGATCAAGAGTTCGAGGGACGTCACCGAGCTGAACGTGTGCTGATCGCGGAGGTGCCATACGTTCGGTCTTGGATCGGTTGGATCGCAAAGACGTTCGACTACATCAACCGCGTTGCTACGCTTCCGCTCTCGGTCTACGAGGGTACGTGGACACACTCTCCCCGCTCGTTGCTATGCTTCTCCTAGATAGATCTTGCGTGATCGTAGGCAATTTTTTTGAAATACTACGTTCCCCAACAAAACTGATGGACCTGCCACTCGACAAAGGTACAGCAAGACCGCCCGATGTGCCGATAATCCCGATAGGAGCCACGTATCTCGTTCTCATAGCACGACTAGATGAGCTAAGCGTACAGTAACTGACGTCCCGAATTGCCCCAGGTAGCCCGCACGGTGCTCTAGTTTGGACCAGCACCATCAGCACTGGTCCCCTGTATTATGTTGAATAACGAACCTCGGGTAGCGCTAACTCCCTATGCGTCTAGTTTATTATCAGATTTATTATGTTGGGCAAATGTTAAAAGCAATGTTGGGCCTTGCTGGAGAAGTTCTTTCCTAAGCGATTGGTCAGGGGGTTCCCATACACCCACATGTGTTATGAGCGCTCATCAAGGAACATAACAACGGTATGGAGGAAATTAGGGCGACAAGAGTGGAACAAAACACCGGGAAAAAGGTCGATCCTTCCAACCTTTACCAAGTATATAAATGTATTAATTAAATAAGAGATATTCTGATATCCCATGATATCCATGTCCCAACATGGAATAACCTGCATTGTACCTGCAACTAGCAACGCTATAAAAGGGGCTGAGCAAAGCGATAACATAGCCAAACAACGGTTTGCTATGATAGTGGAGGTTAGAGGCTGATCACGACATATAGGGAGGCTTGACAAACAAGTGGTAGGTAGCGCGACATAACGATAGCATCGAGGCAACTAGCAAGCAAAGATAGTAGTGATATCGAAGGTAATGATCATCTTGCCTGCAATCCCGCTTGGAAGAAGATCGAATCCATGAAATAGACGAACCAACATAGTCGAACGAATCCTCACAGTCGCAACGATACCAAAACTATCGAGAAGAAGCACAACCGAAAAGAAGCAAACAACATGGTAAACAACAATCACATAAACATGCCATGATGCGCAATCAAGTATGATGCATGTTCGGTTTAACGAGGCATGGCATGGCAAAATGCACAAACACATACTACACATTAAGTGAAGATTTGTTATTGATGAAACTTCACAACAATTATTTAGTTCTCTCCCGTTTAAGCTACTCATCAATATTAAATTTTGGTTAACATGGCAAGAGGTGAAGCATAAGTAATACATATCTAGGCAAGTTTAAATGAGGCCGGAAACAACAAACAACAATTCCGAAAAAAAAAACCATATGCAATTCTTGAATTTGGAACTGTTCTGCCTAAAACCATATTTTATTGTTGTTAAACATGCAAAGTAAGTGCACCATGTTAAACTACACATTGTTCTACACCATTTACATATATAATTAGAGTTATGGTTATTTAGTTACGAAATAAACCATTTTAGCATGTCATTTGTGCAAAATAATGCAGACAACAATTTAAAACATTTTTAGCATGGATGAAAGTTGTTTATTGTGAAACTACATGAAATTCTAAGCATTCTAGATATATGACAATCCGATGCACGGTTATTTAGTTATTAGAAATTTTAGACGATGGCATCTATGTAATTATGCATGCACTGTAAAAAATAGAGAGAATCACAGAGAAGGAAAAAAATATGCGCGGGTCAGATTTAACGTTGTGCAAGCGGCTCAGGAAGATTTGGCCCAAGCGGCTGAGTGGGTGTATGGGAAAAAACAAAAAAACAGGGCAAAATTGGGGCTCCCAGGACTCCGAACCAAGGACCTCCCGCTTGCAAATTATTTCCCTGACCAGTGCGCTGCAAGCGTGTTTGTTTTAAATTAGTGCGCCTGGATTTTTTGACCTATTGACAGCCATGGCTACACAGAGAACACCGGCACCGGCGGTGCCGAGCTAGGAGACGACGTCTCGCAAAGCAGAGCGGCGGCGGGCCTGCGGAAATGGGGGGTGCATGCGCGTGTGCATGCAGAGCAGCTACGGGGGGTTGGCTTGAGCACGAGCTTGCACTCATCTCGGGCGCGGCACGTCATGGCGAGAAGGCAGCGACAAGAGCCAGGTTGCAGGGCGCGGCTTGCGGGAGAGCTATGGCGGGCTTGCGGAAAAAGGTGAGGGTGCTCGTGGTGAAGCGCGCGAGCACGCTCTGCTCGAGGGCGCGCTCGGACAGGGACTCTGCATGCTTGCGGCCATGCTAGCGAAGCACGACGAGGTGGGCGGCTGTAGTGTTGGGCTAGCTACGGAGGTCGTGCGCGACCAGGCGTAGGTCTGTGTTTGAGCTTGCGCAGAATCTCCTCGATTGCGCACAAATTTTTTAACAGAACAAGAGCTTCACAAAATTTTCCATGATGAGAACACGCCGATCATGGCTTCGACACGAATGGATCGATGGCTATGACGACGGAGACGATGCAGGGAAATATCTAGGGGAACCAGGAGCTCGCCGAGGTCCCGTAGGACATGTATAGGAAGCAGGGGAGGCCATGAAGAGGACGAGGCTAGGCGCTGATCGGCGGAGGCGTTCCTGGCACCGAGAAGAAGAAACAGAGGAAGTAGACGATGTGGACGATGGCGTGAAGGCGAGATGGCGTCCGATCCGTTACGTAGAGGAAGTAGTCGACGTCGGGGTTCTCCTGGTCACCTCGGCTGTGGCTAGGCTTGACGGAGAGCACGCCGACAACGGGCACATGCTCCTGTTGGAAATATGGGAAATTTACCAAATGATTCTATTAACAAAAACACTAGATAAAGCATGACTAATATAATAGAGATAAAACAAGTCATGCGTTCTGATAGAGAGAAGGTAAATAGCTTCTGCATATATGAACCGTAGCTTAGCATATCTATAGCAGACAGTAGAACTAGTTGCATATATGAAGTAGAGCGTAACATATCTAGAGCAAGTACTAGTACGAGAAACTGTGGCAGGCATCTAACAGAAAGGAGAACACGTACGGGACAGCAGCAGCGGTAGCACTGGACTTGGGGTCGATGTCCTTGTCGGCCATGTCGTCGAGGAGGTTGTCGACGTCGGGGAAGAAGTCGTCGTTGGGGTAGTAGTCGTCGGCGTCCGGGGCGTCCGTGACGAAGGAATCAGTCAGTAGTCGCGCAGAGCGCTCCCCAAAAACCTTATCACCCTTCTCCCGTACAGGACTCAAAGAGGTGTGGTTTCGGAGGCCTACTGCCCCGACATGCGGTACACGCCGCAAGCCGGGATGAGGAAGACTACAGCAGCTCAGAGCTCAGGAACTTGTGGCGAGAGGAGGAAGAGATTCTGGTGCGTCTCTCTAAGAGGAGCGACCTCCCTTTTATAGGCGCAAGAGAAGGAGGCGAGAGGCTACGCCGGGAGCTGAAGGGAACGCGGGAGATGAAACGAACAGACATCAGCCGAAGGGTGCAGCGTTCGTATTCAATATCCACTACAGCAAAACTTTTCAGCTCCCGAGTGACCTTTCGTATACCCGTAGTGCGTGGCAAAAATTTAGATATCGGCTCGGCTCATTCACACAACCCACGGCGCGTCGTGACGAGGCGTGGCGTGGCGAGGCGGGCGGCGGAGAGGAGCTCGCGTGGATATCCCTCTTGTTCTCATGCTCGTACAAGTGGGGAAATAACCTCCCTTATAAGGAGGTCCAACTCCCACTAAACTAGCAATGTGGGACTAAACTTTAGTAGTATCCCTTGCCTTGCACAAATGGGCTAAGTGGTCCTCTAGGATTTATTAGGAATTTCTGAAATAGTTATTGGGCTGCCCAAAATAGACTAAATTCCAGCAATCCCCCACCAGATCCCAGAGGCACACAAAATTTGCCTTTGGTTCCAAAACACTTCCACCTAGAACTCTATGCTACACTAGTAAGCAACTTGGATAGTGGACTGGGCCTTGAACTGCAAGTTTTCTGCGAATCTAGCTTCACATAAAGCCTTGACCGATACGTGGCTACCGTGGGTCTTCCCTGCGGGTGGAGCTTATGCGTCATACTCCGTGAACTTTCATGAGTTTACTAGAGAGAACCCTACTCTCATAGATTGCGACGTTTGACAATCAGACTCATATAGGTGTGTTCTTCAAAAGATGTTCTGCAGGATAACATCTCTGCTTAAATAAGCCACTTAGAACACATTAAGATATACATCAACCTGCCATGCAGATTAGGAGAGTATTGCGTCTTCATGGAGTGGTAATGTAAATAGTAAGGATACTCTCCTCTCAGTTAACCAACATCTTGTCTTCCACATCTAATTCACGGGATCTCCGATCACAAAGAATAGGTTACCACTGTGAACAACTCATATTGTGGGTCTCATACCCATCTCCCTCGATGCATTATCTATCACATTACGTGATAGACCCTTAATAAAAGGATCTGCCAGATTTTTAGACGTTTGGATATAATCCAACACTTTAACCTTCTTGGAACGTGTCTTGATGACTTCATGTTATCCTTTGAGCTTCTCACTTTCGTGATCACAGTTTGATTGTCGCAGTTCATAAGAACACCCGGTATAGGTTTCTCAACAACCGGCAAGTCATTCAAGAAACAACGCTGTGAGTTCTGCTTCCATTGTTGACCTCGTTAAGATGGTCTGCTTGCAAGACTTCCAAGAAACAGCGCCACCTCCATGAGTGAATACATAACTGCTCGTGGCCTTTATCTCATCAGCATCTAAGATCCAGTTCGAGTCACTATACCCTTCAAGCACCTTTGGATGCCCGGTGTAGTGAATTCCATAATTTTGATGCCTTTCAAATAGCATAAAACTCTCTCTAGAGCTTTCCAATGCACATCTCCTGGTTTTGAGACAAACCGACTCAGTTTGCTAACAGCAAAAGAGATGTCAGGTCTTGTAGCACTTGCTAAGTACATAAGCGAGCCAATAATCTGAGAATATTTCAATTTATCTCTGGCAATTCTTCGATTCTTTCGAAGTAACACGCTCGCATCATATGGTGTTGGAGAGGGCTTGCAGTCACTATAGCCAAAGCGACTCAAGATCTTTTCCACATAGTGAGATTGAAGCAAAGTAATCCCACCATCATCGTCTCTCAACAACTTGATGTTCAGAATGACATCAGCCACTCCTAAATCCTTCATCTCAAAACAACGAGATAGGAAATCCTTGACCTCCTTAATAACATTTAGATTTGTTCCGAAAATCAGTATGTCATCAACATACAAGCACAGAATAACTCCCTCGCCCCCACCGTGGCGATAGTACACACATTTGTCAGCTTCGTTCACAACAAAGCTTGCAGTTGTTAAAGTTCTTTCAAACTTCTCATGCCACTGTTTGGGTGCTTGCTTAAGTCTGTACAAAGACTTCAGCAACTTGCACACCTTCCCTTCCTGACCATCTAGTACAAACCCACCTGGTTGTTCCATATAAATTTCCTCGTCCAACTCTACATTTAGGAAAGCAGTCTTGACATCCATTTGATGAACGAGAAGACCATGCAAGGCAGCTAGTGAAAGTAGAACTCGAATAGTGGTCAGTCGGGCCACAGGTGAGTAAGTATCAAAGAAGTCTTCACCTTCCTTTTGGGTATAACCCTTAGCCACGAGCCGAGCCTTGTACTTTTCAATAGTACCATCAGGCCTAAGCTTCTTCTTGAATACCCATTTGCATCCTATAGGTTTGCACCCATAAGGACGATCAGTTATCTCCCAGGTTTCATTCGCCAAGATGGAATCCATCTCGGTATGAATCGCTTCCTTCTAGTAGTCAGCATCTTCAGATGCATAGGCCTCTGAAATAGAACTGGGAGTGTCATCTATGAGATACACAAGAAAATCATCACCAAAGGACTTTGCAGTCCTCTGTCTCTTACTCCTAGTAGGAACTTCATTGTTCTCCTCCACAGGACTTTCAAAGTGTTCCATCGAAATGGCAGGTTCTGTAATTGTAACTGGTTCCTGATTCGATGAACTAGGCATCTCCTGATTAGACGAGGTAGTCATATCCTTCATGGGAAAGATATCTTCAAAGAAAGTCGCATCATTCGACTCCATGATCGTACCGACATGTATGTCAGGTACCTCAGATTTTACAACCAAGAATCTATAGCCAATGCTATGAAAAGCATATCCCAGGAAAACACAATCCACAGTCTTTGGTCCAAGTTTCCTCTTCTTTGGAATTGGAACATTGACTTTCGCCAAACAACCCCATGTTCGTAGATAAGAGAGTTTTAACCTTTTCTTCTCCCATTCCTCGAATGGAGTTATCTCTTTGTTCTTTGTGGGAACTCGGTTTAGGACATGACATGCAGTCAATATCGCCTCCCCCCACCATGCCTCGGAGAGACCCGAAGTGTCTAACATGGCTTTAACCAAATCTGTTAGAGTACGGTTCTTTCTTTCGGCGACCCCATTTGACTGAGGTGAATAGGGAGGCGTCCTCTCATGGATTATACCATGTTCCGCACAAAAAGCATCAAATTCATTGGAAAAATACTCTCCACCACGGTCGGACCTAAGCCTCTTGATTTTTCGATCAAGTTGGTTTTCCACTTCAGCTTTATAGATCTTGAAAAAGTTCAAAGCCTCATCCTTAGATTTCAGAAGATACACACGGCAGTATCTAGTGGAGTCATCAATTAACGTCATGAAATATTTCTTTCCACCTTTTTTCAAAACACCATTCATTTCACATAGATCTGAATGTATGAGTTCTAGTGGTGCAAGATTTCTCGTTTCCATGATCACATGAGACTTATGAGGTTGCTTAGCTTGCACACACACTTGACACTTGGATCCCTTGACACTGGTGAAACTAGGGATTAAGTTCAACTTCGCTAGTCGCGACATGCAACCAAAGTTAACATGACAAAGTCGTGAATGCCACACATTGGATTCAGTATTGTTGCAAATATGATTAACAACTTTATTGCAAACGTCTGATAAGGATAAATGAAACAGGCCTCCTGACTCATAGCCTTTACCAACAAAGGTTCCATACTTGGATATTACAAATTTATTCGACTCAAAGACAAGCTTGTAGCCATCTCTACACACAAGAGATCCGCTAACAAGATTTTTATTGACGGAGGGGACGTAATGCACGTTCTTCAGCCGCGCGATCTTCCCCGAAGTAAACTTCGGATCGACTGTGCCAACACCATGAACAGAAGCACTTGAACTGTTTCCCATCGGACGGTTGAAGTCCTTCTTGATCGATAAGATGAAAACATGGAAATATCACCGCATACATGAACATTAGCACCCGTTTCAATCAACTAGTCGGAGAATGACATCTTGAAAGAATAGTGGGAAATATACCATACCCATCCGTCATGTCAGTGTCTCCAATGACAACATTAGCGGTCTTGCCGCCTTTCCCAGGATGACGCTTGTCATAGCGATTAGGGCAACTAGGAGCCCAATGATCAGGATCCCCACACACATGACAAGCACCTTTCTTCTTGCCATTCTTCTTCTTGAAGTTCGTGTGTTGCACAGCCTTGTTCTTCCCATCAAACTTGCCCTTGTTCTTGAACTTGTGGGGCTAGATGTTACCTTACATACCTGCGGCACTAGATCCTCCTCAATACCTCGAGCACGTGTGTCCTTTGCTCTCGCCTTTTCTTCCACATCAAGAGTGCCAATGAGATCCGGAACGGAAAACTCCTGCCTCTTATGCTTGATGGAGTAGCAAAGTTCCTCCACGAAGGAGGAAGCTTAGTGATGATACCTCCGCAACAAACTTGTCCGGTAGCATAAAACTGAAGTGCTCAAGTTCTCTAGCAAATGATCAGATCTCATGAGCTTGCTCAACCACGGGCGCTCTTGATCATCCTGTAATCATAGAATTTCTCCATGATGTACAGCTCGATTACGACATCCGAGACCCCTAACTTGGCCTCGAGTGCATCCCACATATCTTTTCCATTATCAATTGACGCATAAGCATCAACTATTTTCTCACCAAGAACACTCAAGAGAGCAGCCTTAAACAGAGTATCCATTTTCTAAAAGGCTTGTGCCTGTTGAGCATCAAGCTCACCTTCAGGTTTGCCAAGAGTGGCGTCATAGCAACTCATGGTTTGAAACCATAAGACTTCTCTCACGCGCCACCTCTTATAGTGGATACCCTCAAACATAGGAGGTCTCACGGAAGCAGCAAAACCACTTGGTGTAAATTGCCTATAATAAGGTTTTTGGATAGTTGGAAATATGAGCAATTTACCAAATGATTTTATTAACAGAAACACTAGATAAAGCATGACTAATATAATAGAGATAAAACAAGTCATGCGTTCTGACAGAGAGAAGGTAAATAGCTTCTACATATATGAGCCGTAGCTTAGCATATCTATAGCAGACAGTAGAACTAGTTGCATATATGAAGTAGAGCGTAACATATCTAGAGCAAGTACTAGTACGAGAAACTGTGGCAGGACATCTAACAGAAAGGAGAACACGTACGGGAGAAGCAGCGGTAGCACTGGACTTGGGGTCGATGTCCTCGCCGGCCATGTCGTCGAGGAGGTTGTCGACGTCGGGGAAGAAAGAAATCGTCGTCGGGAAGTAGTCGTCGAGTCCGGGCGTCCGTGACAAAGGAATCGATCGATGGTCGCCAGAAGCGCTCCCCAAAAACCTTATCACCCTTCTCCCGTACAAGACTCAAAGAGGTGCGGTTTCGGAGGCCTACTGTCCCGACTCGCGGTGCACGCCGCAAGCCGGGATGAGGAAGACTGCAGCAGCTCAGAGCTAAGGAACTTGTGGCGAGAGGCTGCGTCGGGAGCTAAAGGGAACGCGGGAGATGAAACGAACAGACAACAGCCGAAGGGTGCAGCGTTCATATTCAATATCCACTACAGCAAAAACTTTCCAGCTCCCGAGTGACCTTTCTTATACCCGTAGTGCATGGAAAAAATTTAGATATCGGCTCGGCTCATTCCCGCAACCCGCGGCGCGTCATGACGAGGCGTGGCGTGGCGTGGCGAGGCGGGCAGCAGAGGAGGAGCGCGCGTGGATATCCCTCTTGTTCTCATGCTCGTACAAGTGGGGAAATAACCTCCCTTGTAAGGAGGTCCAACTCCCACTAAACTAGCAATGTGGGACTAAACTTTAGTAGTATCCCTTGCCTTGCACAAATGGGCTAAGTGGGCCTCGAGGATTTATTAGGAATTTCTGAAATAGTTATTGGGCTGCCCAAAATAGACTAAATTCCAGCAGCTCATGTGTTCTCTCGGTCTCTCATGGGAAAGTAGGAGGGCAGCGGAGAGACCTTTGGTGGCGGCGGAGATGGGGAAATCCTAGGGGTTGGTGCGGACGCGGAGGGGTTTATAGGAGGGCTGGAAGGCGTGGATGGAGCGGCCTCGCCATGGTGTCCATGTGCATGGGTGGTGATCTGGAGTTACTGTGAGAGGAGAGAGGGAGGTGGAAGAAAAGGTGAGGGGAAGAGGATGACGGGTGGGGCCGGCCTGGTGCATGTGGGAAAATTACCAGGGAAGATAGGAGTTGGGCTGGATCGGCTGAGCTGCTGCTGGACTCCTTCTCTCTTAGCCTTTTCATTATTTTCTTATTTCCCTCAGGCATAAATATGTTGAAGAAAAGAAGGAGGGGCTAGAGGTAGAATATTTCAGAAAATAAAATATCCTTTGAGCGCTGGAATTATGCACAATTTTAATAAAATTCGCTGGCATTATTGAAAGACAGAAAATTAATCAAGTTTGAATTTAGTTCCAAATTGAGCCATTTTTTAATCTGCACAGAATATTTCCAAAAGGGATAAAAAAATTATGAGTGAATACTGGTATGGTCTAAGATTTATAGGAAAATATTGAACATTTTTCTGCACCAGAAAATTTTCACTTGAAATAAAAGGCCAAATTTAGAAGAAGGAAGAGGGGGATGGGGTTTGTGCTCGAAGAATGGACTTGATGAGAATAAGAAGATGCAAACATAACCATGAAGGAGGATGGGAAGGTGGAGAACACACAAGATCATGGAACCACAAGGATGCAAAATGCAACACAACAATATGACCATGATGCATGAAACAAAACAAATAAAACACACATTAGAAAGAATGCAAGCATGACATCACACAAGACAATGGAGGTCTCGGTCTTGGGCTGTTACATCTACGTACCTGCGGATGATGCAAAAGTGTTTCAACAAACATACCAGAGTAAATGTGGAGGTCTACATGGACGACATCATAGTCAAATCCAAGCAAGTCTCAGGCCTCCTGACAGACCTCTAGTAGACCTTCGACAACCTCCGCAATTTCACCATGAAGCTAAACCCCGACAAGTGCGTCTTCGGGGTCCCCGTTGGGCAGCTATTGGGATTCATCGTATCCCAACCAGGAATTGAGGCGACCCCAGAAAAAATTCAGGCCATAGTGGACCTCGAGCCCCCAGAGACGGTACGCTGTTGGGAAACGTAGCATGCAATTTCAAAAAAAATCCTACGCTCACGCAAGATCTATCTAGGAGATGCATAGCAACGAGAGGGGGAGAGTGTGTCCACGTACCCTCGTAGACCGAAATCGAAAGCGTTTGACAACTCGGTTGATGTAGTTGAACTTCTTCTCGTTCCGACCGATCAAGCACCGAATGTACGGCACCTCCGAGTTATGCAGACGTTCAGCTCGATGACGTCCCTCAAACTCTTGATCCAGCAAAGTATCGAGGGAGGGTTCCGTCAGCACGACGGCATGGTGATGGTGATGGTGACGTGATCCGCGCAGGGCTTCGCCTAAGCACTACGTGAATATGACCGGAGGCGTAAACTGTGGAGGGGGCGCCGCACACGGCTAACAATAATTCGTGTGTGTTCTAGCGGTGCCCCCATTCATATATATAGGTTGAAGGGGAGGAGAGGCAGCCAAGGGGGCGCCCCAAGTAGGAGGAATCCTACTTGGGCATCTCCCAATTTGGCATCCCCCCTTTCCTACTCCTATTCGGAGTAGGAAGGGAAGAGGGGGAAGGGGGATCTTATTCCCTTTTTCCTTCCCTCCTTCCCCTTTCCTTCTCCAATTTGGCCAGCCCATATGGGAGGGGCGCCCCAGCCCCTTTGTGGCTGGTGTGTTTCCCCTCTTGGCCCATAAGGCCCATATAGCTTGCCAGGGGTTGCCCGGAACCCCTTCTCGTGACCCGATACGTACCCGGTACCCCAGAACACTTATGGTGTCCAAATACTATCGCCCTATATCAAGATGGCAATGGGGCCAGAAAACCCGCGTCCCCACAGATTTTTACCCTATTAGGGGACGGGGATGAGCACCTTTTCATCCCCGTGGGGCTGTTATCGGGCACATTATACAACCCGACACATTTCATGGGTTTATCCCCGTTTCGATAGTCCCCTAACCCGAAACTAGGCAAAACCCGTCTAAATGCACATGCATTGATCCGGCTCAGCCCAAAGCCACGCAGCCCGTGCGGCCGAACCCCCCAGCGACCAGCTACTCGAGGCCAAAACAACCGGCTTACTCGCTGTGGCATGTGGCCAGTTTCGCTCGTTCCTCTCCCAGTCTCCCCCACTCGAGTCTCTCTCCCCTGCACATCAAACCTAAACCTAGGTCCGCCGCCGCCGCTGTCTCGATCCAATCTCGCACCACCGCCGACCAAGATCTGCGCCGGCGAGCCCTCCACGTCTTCTCCACCACCCGCGGTCTGATCTGGAGAAGGGCCTCCGCCGCCGGTGACAATCTCCATGGTGGCCTCCTCACATCCCAAGTCAGGAGGGCGCCACCGCCGGTGCCGCCGACGCCATATGCGGCCACCCGTCGCCTTCGTCTCTCTACTACAACCCCGCGCGGTGGTGGTGGTGGTGGAAGTGCAGCAGGTCGTGGTGGCCTTCGAGGAATTAGATGCCTTTCCAGTCATGTTCCCAATCCTCCATCAAACTTCAACGTCCGCAACAAGTTAAAGACGAGGTGAGCAGCCCGATCTTGCACAATCTGAGATGGATGGTGCTAGGGTTTGAGACAGATGATGCTAATTTTCTATGGATTGATGGATTACGTTTGCTAGGGTTTGGTTTAGACTTGTATGTGATCGTTTTCATGAAAGTTTCAGAAGTTGAGTTGAAGCTAGTACACTCTTGCAAGAAAGAAACAAAATGGATTTGGAATCGTTGTACAATTAATATGCAGTGTGTAGGTACATGTATATGATCTTTTCATATTGTAGGCTACATGTATAAATTGCTACTGTTTTAGCAAACTTGCAAGAAATGCATGTAGTAGAGTCCAAATTGCTACTGCTACTATGTCAAAAAAATACACGAAAGCTAATAGTTCTGTTTTTATTCTTTTTGATAGGTTATGTTGCTGCCTCCGAAATAATACCGTTTTAGCAAATTCTGTATATGATCGTATGTTGTTGCCTTTGAAATATACTATGTATGTTTTTTAAATCTGTTGAAATACACTCTCTATAGTTGTTGAACCATCTACAATTGTTTTTTGTTGAAATTTGGTCAAATTATGCTGCTGAAATGTGCTTGTTTTGCTACTGAAATGTTATTCTTTGTCACTACTGTGTTTGTTTAAATATTTTGATTTTCTCGTGGGTTCCCAGTGGGTTCCCCAAAACTCGATGGGTTTAGGGGACGGGCGGTAAACTAGCCCCGCGCACAGTGATGGGGACAGGGACGAGTTTACGATTTTCTCATGGGGATGGGTTTGTGTAGCGACCCGACCCGAATGGATCAACTCTCTGTGCTTAAGTGTCATCCCTGGATCGGTATGCTGACACACACAGTACTTGAAGGTTTATAACAGAGGTAAATCACATGTATAAAGTAACGTAAATACTATTACCTCAATCCAAATAGCAGAAGTAACAACAAAGTTGTGGATTCCCATCAACACCAACGGAAAAGTTGAGTGTAGAAATCATAACCCTAACGTATAACTTACTCGTCGTAAGAATTCCTGCAACATGAGACGTTGCAGCCATGTAGGTCAGTACATTGAATGTACTGGCAATTTCACACTGTAGAGCAATGCTGAATAATGGCTATCACTACATGCATAGTTGGCTGGTGGAGGCTCTAAGTTTAATTTTGCATAAAGCTAATTTTTCCTACAACAAAGGAATATGTTTTATTTAACTACAAAGTTTGTTGAAAGTATTGAGAAGGTAAACCCCAACTCAATCCCAAATTAACATCAATAACCCAACAAATTATTTAAGTAACGTGATGAGATCAAATCAATAATTCAAGTACCAGATACTCAAGATGTCCCTTTGAGCATGGGTGGCGAACCATAGGATGATCACACTGGTACCCCGGGATCTCTAGGACAACACTGGGTTCCCCACGTGTCCGGGCAATCCACTGGTGTCCCCAGGGTGCCCCAAACCAATCCACCTAGATGTGCATTAAAGTAGCCACCTTAAGTTAAACCTTAGTTAACAATAATCTCTCACATCTTCCATGAATTCTCTCAAACCAATCCACGTCTACGAGCATAGCATAGCAATTTGAGCATAATGTAGTAACTCCCAAGGTTTGAATAAGGACAATAGGTTCTACCTCATCAACTACTTCCCAAATACCCACATGTTATCAAATCCTAACCATGCAATGTTTGAGGGTTGAAAACTAATGCATAAAAACTGGGTAATAAAGGGATATGATCAAAGTGTGAACTTGCCTTGTACTGTTGGTGAAGATGATTCACACCGTAACTCCTGATAGTTCTACTCGTCACACTCCAGTCAATCTATCGTGAGCAAGCAATTGCATTCATAAGCACTCATGCAAAAGAATCGAAGAAAAGATCTCGAAAAACGTCGAAAACAAGTGAATAGCTCTTGTAACAGAAAACAATTTCTAATAGTACCAAAATTGGGTGAATTTTGTCTTATCATAAATTTTAGGTCAAGAGCTTCAATTAGCAAAAAGAATCAACTAAATCGGAGTTATAAAACTCAAGTTATGAACAAAAGAAGTTTGAATTCAAATCTTTTTGAAACCAAGTTTTAAATTTTCAAGAACATGTTTAAGTTATTTTACTGGATAGAGGGGATCATAACAAACAAGTAGGCGTTGGTTTCGTTGGATTTGGACAAGCGAGCAAAAAGCTGCGAGGGTTTGAAAATCAGGGACTAATCTATAAAGAAAATATTCACGGATGGGTCCCTGGCCAAAAATAAAAAGAAAAAGAAAGATCTAAACAACGAACGTTCACTACTGAACCCTAAAGTATGAACGCGTTCGCTCCAGAGGCTTAGACAATGAACGCTCTCTAAATAACCTAAATAATAAAATCGGTTTTAAAGAAAACCGAAGAAAAACCTTAAAAGGAAATAAACCGGACCGGGCGGTTTATTACCGATTCGGGCGGTTTTCGTCGAAAACCGGTGGCGGCGGGCTCCAGCGTGTGCGGCGGCTCTGGCGAGTGCGAGCGATGGCGGCTGCACGGGGTGGCGGCGAGGTGCGGCAAGGCGGCGAGGGCAGTGGCGGCGACCTTCAGCGGCGAGGATCTGGCAATGGCGGCGGCAAGCGTGTGAGGCGGTGGCGTGGCTCAGGAGGAGAGGGGGTCCAGGCCTCGCCTTTTATAGGCGAGGAGGCGTGGGGAGGAGGCAAAGGGGCGGCGGCGCTGGCGGAGTCCGCGTCGGGGACGACGACGGTGTACGCCAGCCGCGAGGTAAAGCGGCGTCTGGGCGGTGGGCCTTCGCCCGATTCGGTCCATGAGTTTTTAAACAGTCCGAAAAAAAAACAAAAATAAATAAAAATATTATATAGGCATATAATATATCAAAATTTTCAGAAAAAGATTTTCTACAACATGAACATTTTTCTAACGTCAAATAAAATCCACAAAAATTTAGATAAATCAAAGAGTGCTATTGGTGCAATAAAACCCAGTAAAATCATTTGAAAAACAAAATGATTTCAAATTTATTTCTCTCCAGTTTTCTGATGTAGGGAATCATTTTACCCTGTTTTCCATATATTTTATTTTTGGAGAAAAATAATTTGAATAAAAACCAACTAACTCCAAATTGAAAATAATTTCAAAAGGGACTTTAAATTGAATTCTTTGAAACTTCCAACTCATATTTCATATAATTTGAAGAAGTCATTTTATCTTCTCTCGTGAAAATCATTGAGTTGCATGAAGTTTCTGAGGCTGAAATATTTCCTAATGAAATTCAAATATTTTCAAAACCCCTTTTTCATTTATTTAAATGGAAGAAGTCATGTCATCTTCTCTCTAGGGTTTGTGATAAAATGAATTTGAATTCATGGAGATCATGAAAGCAAGATGAAAGTTTTGGGAAAGTCATTTTATTCCCTCTCATTTAACTTTCAAAAGGTTTCAAATTTCACACAAGCAACCACACCACAATCAAACAATCAAACAAAACTATCTATTTACTATAACATTCCAAAATTTAGAATTTTTGGATGTTACAAACCTACCACCCTTAAAATGAATCACGCCATCGAGATTCGGAGAGGCTAGAAAGAAATAGGTTAGTCCGGGTCTGGGGTGCTACCACCCTTAGAAGCATTGATACGGTTCCATCAAAACTCATATACTCCATCCTTATTGTTGACAGTGTCGGTCTTCTCAAATTCTCGGGAAATTCCTTCTCTGGGCTTTTCCGGCATTGGCATAACCTTTTTCCTCAATTCATGTGTCCTTTTCATCTTGGTAAGGTTCTTATGTGACTGGGTATTCTTAGCTGACGGGTTTGGCGCCAATACTAAACAACCTATCGATGTCTCATGGTGGTCAACCAACAATTTAACTGGGTCCCTGCAGAAAATGGGTCTGGGCTTCATTCTCACCGTATATCCTACGATTGGCAACAACTGCCTTGTACAAGGGGAAAATTGTCATACCATTCTAAGGTTCAATTAGGCTTAATATCGTCGTCTCTCTACAATGGGTAAGTCACTCAGATTTACCATCCCGTATAGCAAGGCGAATAATAAGAGTAAGTCGGTATGGTGATCAATCCATCTCGCACCCAAATCATTACCTTGTATATGGTTTAGCGATTCTCGCATTATAACACTCGGTCATCCTCACAAGCATTGCAGAATTTCTCTTGTCGACGAACTAAGTTCGAATAAATCCATGGATTCTGCAAGCCAAACAAACGTCTATCGTTCCTTCACAACTCTCAGGTTTTCGTATCCTCCAAAGAAACGTCTGCTGTTAAAGGCATATCCTCTTCCAGGGTTTTTCTTCAGCAAGAGTGTGCTTACTTCTTGGCAGGTTCTGGGCCTGTGGGTTATGAGCTCATCTCAACACTTGAAATTCTTGAACTCATTATCGGGGGCAACTAATCATTATTCCGACATCCAGATTCCCCGAATTTCTTAATTCCATCCAATTGTACTGTCTTCCTTCCTTCTATGGGTACCAAACTAAGACGTGATTACTCAGACTCATCATGGAGTTACAATTGCTCCATATTACCAACATTATACCACCTTTATCCAATAGTACTTCTCCCTTCATGTTCTTGGGGTATCCCACATATCGAGATAAAACTCGTACTTATTTTGTCTGAAGTCCACTCCGTGGAATATCATTATCTTTTCCAGGGGTCAAGGGTTCTCACAGGGTACTACCACCCTTGAAATGCACAAATTCATCCATAGACCATATTTCTCATATCCTCAAAAATGGTCAAAATCTTTCTTCATAAAACCCAAATTAGTACCAATGATGCTAACTTTATTGATTCTCAAACTACTACAATCTCCTGCATTTCCTTTACATGCCTCAGCACCTCAATATAAAAGAATTGTTCTCACTACCACTACTACTATGACTACGACTACGACTACGACTACCACTACCACTACCACTACCACTACCACTACCACTACCACTACTATACTTCTTTTTCGACACAACTATATAGCACAAGTCTCCTTCTCATTGGGACAATCTCTGGCAAAGTGCCCTGCTTCATCACAACGGAAACACATTACTTCTGACAAGTCTCGAGGTTTCCTTGTGATTATATAGCCTCCTAGGGTCCTCATCTTCCCTTTTGGGCAATCATTGAAGTAGTGTCCTGAATTTTTGCACCTGAAACATGTGATATGACTCAGGTCCTTCTTTGTAGAAATTGGGTTGTTCCTGGGATCTAACCTATTTCTCTTCCTGGATTTTTGCGTGCCAATCAGGGCTTCTATCTCCTGTGGGTCATACTCTACTTCCACCGTCGGGAACACTACTAGATCCCCATTCATACAATTTTGGGAGATGTGTCCTCCTTCTCCACATGAATAGCATGACTTGGTGCAGGGTTTAAGTGGGTCTTCTTCGGCTGTGTCCTCCACCTCTTCCTTCATCACATGTTTTTCTAACATTTCCATGAGGGATCCTTTCATTGCTTCTTTCTTCTGCTGGATGGTTCTTTGTACCATGGGGTAAATGTGACACTGAGCAAGGTAGTGGGTAGTTCCTTCACACTAGTAACAAGTGCCTAGTTGGGCATTCTTCAGTTGGGTGACTTTCTTCACCATGAGGGCATTCATCCTTGTGTTCTTTATGGTTGTGTCCTATTTCTCCACAGAGCTTGCATGCACAAGGTTTCTTATTATCATTTCCATAAGGCTTCAATTTCTGTGGCACAAGCCGAGACTCGAGCAGAGTTAACTTAAATTCCTTCCAAGTGGTTACTCCTTGCCATCCATTGATGGTTCGGTACATCCTCCACCAAGTAGCAGCACCTCTTTCAAAGCACTGAAGAGCATGCTGGGTCCTATCCTTTCCGGCTATAGGGTTATTCTTCACGTGATCCTCCATGTTCTGAATCCATCGGTCCGTCTCCAATTGACTTATAGGTCCAGAAAATATGAGTTCATCTCCATTCATCCTCTATTGGTCTACGGGGATTTTGGGTGAGATAAGAGAGATACAGGGGGATACACACGATACAAACAAAAGTTTTTGAAGAGGCAGATTTTATTTTGTGGCTGTTAGAAAAACATCAAGCAAATGACAACTCACAAACGTCGGATCTAATGTAGGTATATAACAGGGGTTTGGTCTTCTAAAGGTCAATAAATCTTCAAAGTCGTAAAACTCTTCAAGTCTTGTTCATATCTCCGATGGCTTCTTCCGATCGTGCTTGTCCTTCTCAAGTTCTTTTGCCAGATCATTTTTGTCGACGCGAGGTCATCCTTTAATATTTCTGGAGTTGCATTCCAGACTTCTGGGTTTCAACATCCTTGGCATGAACCATGGTCCTACTATCCTTCAGTTCCTGACGAATCTTTGGTATCTCGAGGTTTTGCTCCTCCCGCTTGGCTACTCTCTGCTTCTGGGTCCTGAGTCCTTCACGAAATGCTTCCTTGTCAAGTACGGCTTCCTGTTGGTCCATCTTAAAATTCTTGATGTAATACTCCAGATCCTGGCGATACACCAGCTAAGGTTTAAACTTCATCTTTTGCTGATAGGTGCTCCATCAGCCTTCTACCATCCAATCCATCCGGAAATTCATGCTTAACTCAGCACCATGACAATAGCATAAGCGGGTGATAACATCATGGATAGCCGTGTTTCTGCCCTTGTCATTTCCATGAGCCATCATTCCATAGTTGATATCTCCTATCTTAGGGTTTTCTTGACAAAACTTTGAGTTCTGATGCTCCATGTTCCGGTATTTCTCTAATACACCTTGATCTCATGTATTGACAGCTTCAATAGTCTGACAAGTACCATAAGGGCAGCCTTCCTAGTCATATCAATCGGGAAATTCTGTAGAGCCTTCAAATTCTCCTAGTCTTCGAAGTCTTCAACCGTTGCATAGTAAAATCCTCTTCATTCCAAAGTGGTCTTAGTTGTCCGATATCTTGTACTTCTTGGAGTGGTCTCATCAGTCGAATCTTTGTGGTCAAAAGGGGAAAGGGGGTATAGTGTCACTAAAAGGGAATATTTGAATAAGCTCAGAAGAGAAGAGAAGTAAAAGATCTTTTTGAAAATAAAGTTTGTAGAGAAAATATTTTCTATGGGCTTGCCAGTTTCTAGGGGTCACGTTCTACAGTCAACATGTGCTCTGATACCATCTTGTAGCCACCTGACCTCAGAAGGTCAAGTCTCTGTGCTTAAGTGTCATCCCTGGATCGGTATGCTAAATCCACAACTTTGTTGTTACTTCCGCTATTTGGATTGAGGTAATAGTATTTACGTTACTTTATACATGTGATTTACCTCTGTTATAAATCGTCGAGTACTGTGTGTGTCAGCATACCGATCCAGGGATGAAACTTAAGCACAGAGACTTGACCGTCTGAGGTCGGGTCGCTACAGTTTGGGAAGGCAAAACCCGATAGTTTTCGTTCCCGTTGCCATTTGGAGTCCTATTTATGGATCTTTACCTCTCGACCATTTCGAGACTCCTCGTCATGTCCGTGATCTCATCCGGGACTCCGAACAACATTTGGTCACTGTCGGGGATATACCCCGCGGCGTAAACCGGTCGGAAGTTTAACCCGGCTTGTCGTGGAATTGTCACGGCAGATGTCCTCGTGAAAGGACTTAGTCGCAGGGCCATCGAACGGGTTAACTTAGAGGGGTTAAAGCGGACACAAGACACGGAGGTTTATACTAGTTCGCCCCTTCGATGAAGGAAAGGCCTACGTCTAGTTGTGATGGGATTGATGTGATTTCGCGACTAGGGAGCAATAGCTTCGCCTAAGCCTCGAATTATACATCTCTAACCCGCCGTGGGTCGTCCCTTATATACACGGGTTGGCGCTTTCGGCGGTCTCTGAGTCCCGATCCGGCTCATACAAGTGTCCGGCTCGGTCTCTTCTCTCTTATCTTACAGCTCAAGTTACAAGATTAAGGCGGTTTACATGACTGGACCCTAATCCGTCTCTGGGCTTTGGGCCTCGTTCGTGGGCCCTGATCATGGACGAGGGTAACCCGGCCCCTTCAGGGCGGTTTAGACTCGGTAATTATATCCCCAACATTAGGCCCCAGATTGACTTGAACCGGTTCATGTTAATCTTTCAATATCTTCAGGAAACTCTTGACCTCCCTTCATATTTTGTAAACCGCCATCTGCTTGAACCGCCGTGACGTCATCCTCCGATCCCCGTGTCAGGGCGCCTTGACGTCATCTTTAATAAAGAAATCCAAACAGTAAGATTCCCTTCATTTAATGCTATCCCGGAAATCGAGGCGACCGCTGCACCGTCCGCCGCTTTTGAGTCCTCGATTCTCGCGCTCGTTGATTGCTCCGGTTCCTTATAAATAGACCGGCAGGCCCCTTTCTCTTCTTCTTCCGCTCTTTTCCTTCCTCGCGACGCTCCAGCCCTGAAGCTCCGCCGTCGCCTACGACCTTCCAACGGCGCGTCAACGCCGGGCCGCTGCATCAACCTGACCGTATCAGAGCTTTCGGCGCTCCTCCACGGTTTTGCTTCATCAGGTAAGGTCCCTTTTCAAGCCCTAGATCCCATCTGTAGATCCTGTTCATCCCTTAGTTCATCGGTGTTCATACCAGTTTCTTCATACCTGCTCTGCCACGGCCGTTATAACTCAACCGTACCATACATCCTGTGCGGGTGACTGCCCCGTCGTCAATTTGACTCTTTATGCATCTTTTCCTTTTTGTTCAGATCCTCTAGTTTAGCACACCCGAACCTTCCTGCTCTTTATGAGGTTTGCATAGGTCGTAGAAGTTTTTCTTACTGAAACTTCGGTAGATCTAGATTACTTCCATTCGCATGTGAAAACTGTTTCTGTCCACACTTAGTAGATTTTTCAGTTCTGTCTCTTTTGGCGGTTTGACTTTTGATAGCTAATCCGTCACTCCATTAGTCCTCAGTTAAACCGGAATTGAAAGCTAGCCGCCAAATTGCCGGTTTAACATTGTATAATGTGCCTAAACCTTTTAACGGTGAACCGTTTTTCCTTTTCTTTCGCAGTTTAGTCTTCCGGAATGGCCCTCAATTCTCAGCTTGCAATTGGGTCGGTCCAAGATCAGCAAACGCATAACTCAACGGCTACGTCACCTGGCGCCTTGGCCCCAAAATGTTCTTCACTGGCGTGTTCCGGATGGCGAATTCCCTCCCGAACCGCAAGAAGGAGAAGTAATTGTGTTTATGCAGCACTTAGACCGGGGATTCTGCCCGCCCGGTTCAAAATTCTTCCGGGACGTCCTTGCAAGTTTTAAACTCCATCCACAGGATATTGGCCCGAACTCTGTGTCAAACATATGCAACTTTCAAGTCTTCTGTGAAGTCTATCTGCAAGAAGAACCATCTGTGGAGCTGTTCCGGGATTTTTTCCACTTGAACCGTCGTACAGAATTTTCTGATGGTCCTAACACAGAGCTGGGCGGCGTTTCAATCCAGAAGAGGAAGGAAGTGGATTTTCCTCACGCCAAACACCACAGCCATCCAAAAGATTGGAACCAAACCTGGTTCTCTTCGCCGAACACCGCTTCCTCACCAACGAGAACCCCTTGCCGGGTTATCGTCCTCACCGCTTCGACAACCGACATCCGCTGCCTTTACGTTTAACCGCCATGAGCGGATGAACTTCGCCTCAAATAATCAAGCTCCGGGCTCTAATGGCCAATGGCTTAACTGGCGTAGACCTTGTGCGGTGTTGGGTTTCTTGGGGCGTCTTGCCACTAAGCCGCCGGCCCGGATTGATGCACGAGTACACCGGCAGCCTCAAAGACCCTCAAAGACGTCACGAGCTACCCATAACCGAACTTGAGGTCACAGAGATCGTAAAGAAGATGCTTGATGAACCGATCTCCGTCTACAGCCTAACCGGGTTGGCTCCATTCTGTGTTGCCAACAAACCGCCGGCGGTAAAGCTCTACTCACTGTTTTTCGGGCCCTTAATACGTTGTTGATATACATTAATCCTTGTTACTTCTCAGGCTGACAGCTCCTTCTGGAAACGTACCAAACCGGTTCGGGCGCCGCGTGTAAAGTCCAAGGCCACCAAGAAGGCAGGCAAGAAGAAAACCGCCGAGTCCTCTGATCCGCCAGAGGACGAAGAATCAGAAGCTGAGGTAAAACTTGAGGGAGCCGCCGTAAACCGGCTTTCCGCTTTGTGTTTCTTCTTGCTTATGATTTGTCCCTTTGTATTCCTTTTACTGACAATTTTACCTCCCAGGATGATCTTTGAAGCCCGGTCATGCCGACCACTGTTGAGGTAATCTTTCTTTCTTCCGAATCCGACCTCGCGCCCGGTTAAAAGAATTCGTCGCGCCCGTCCGGGAAAGTGAAAAAATATCATTCCTGTGCTTACTTGAATCCAAACCTTTCCTTGAAGACACAACAGGCTGAAGAGCGCCGTACGACCCGGCACAGCGGTCAACGGATTACCTCATCCGGTTTACCAGACACACCAACCCGGAAGCGTCGTCCAGAGGTGATTTGTTCTCCTGAAAAGCGTTATCCCTTAAAGGGTTTCTTCCGATGTCCTCTCAATCCATCTGACCCGAATTATCAGGCCTCCTCCAACTCGTCTGGCGGTTCATCAACCACGCAACTGCCTCCGCTTAAAGTTCTTTGCGAAGTGCCTTAGCTGCTGTCCGTCAATTCGGTTTACAATTGCTTTGGCCAATTTGTCTTAATCCAATTCTGAATATTGCAGCACCAAGGCTCGCTTGAGTAAGAAAGCGAAAACCCTTGACCCTACTGCGGATGTGGATCCGGAAAAGACCCCAGACCAAACCCACGAAAATCCTGAAGTCGCCAAAAATAGCTCTGGCGAGTTGTACAAAGACGACACTGCTGATCCGTCAGAAGCTGAACCGGAGGTCCAAGTGGAAACCTCGCAGCCTGCTCACCGAACCCGTCCCACGTAGCGGGTCGTAATTGTTGAACCGCCGAGCCAGAGTAAGAAGACATCAAGTCCAAAGAAGACCGCCGGTCTGGCCAGCCCAGCCAAAAATGACGATGTTATTGTGACAGGCACTGGCTACACCACTCCTAGCCAACCGGTTGCTTTAGCAAAGCACAACGTCAAGGAAAGTTCCACTACTATGAGCAAAGATAAGGGGAAGACTGATCTGTCGGCTTATGACAACTTCTCTGCCCAAGAACTTCACTCCGGCTTTCTGAACCGGCTCTACACAAGCCGTGACTTTGAAGCCGGTCTGGTAAATCGCATGAAGGACCGCTATGAGGTAATGAGTTATGCCTTTCTTGTACTTTGACTATATAGTAGCCCCCAAGGGTCGGTTCAACTTAGCAAAGTTAAACCGGGACTTAATTTGTGCCTCCCCATAGCAAACTGAGATCAACTAGCCATTAGCCCCCAAGTGCTAAGTTGAATACTTGTATTGAGCTTGGGACTTTATAATGAAACAACTAACGTGCTCCCTTTGTTATCAGAATGAAATATACCAGCAAACCGTTCAACTCAAGGACCTTCGAGCCAATCTGGAAACTCAACAGGCAGAAGCCACCAAGGCCAAGGATGAGTTAAAAACTACCCTAACCACTATGGAACAGCTGAAGGAGTGGTATAAATCCGAGCGGGTCAATTGGGACACCGAGAAGGCCGGTTTAATAAAACGGGCGGAAGATGCTGAAGCAGCTCTGAAACCGGTGACTGAAGAGCTTACCGGACTCAAGCGCCAAGTGCATGCCATGACCTCTGCCATCTTTGGTAAGAAAACTTGCACTTATTATCTCTATTTTGATATTTCCGCCGGTTTAAGCTGAGCTGTCTGAAACCGGCGCAGGCAAGCGTCTTGCTCATCTGGGCTCTGATGTGCGGAAGAAGCTCAAGGCCGCTTATACGCTGATTGAGCAGCTGTATACCGGCGCCCAGCGAGTCATATGTGCCACATCATACGACAACACGGCTCCGTCCCTGATCAAAGATACACTAGACCGGCTGTCCATGGTCCTGGGGCAGCTTGAAGAGTTGAAGCGATCCGCGGCCCGGGCTGGCACTCTACTGGCTCTGACTCGCGCCAAGGCGTGGATAGCAGATCTTGATCCGGCTGACATAGCCAAGGGTTTCCCCAGCGCTCAAGAGAACGGTGAAACCTTTGATAACGCAGCATACAAGCGGATAACAAAGGAGATGCGTCATTTGGCGAGTCAACTGGCAGCAGAAGCCAACCTGGCGGTTCACCGCTCTTTTTATGACGCAAACAACAGGCGGGTGGAGTTTGTCATTCCGGAAGTGCAGAGCCTTGTTCCTCCCATCCGTAAGCACACTTATGCCCCTGACGTTGATCCGGCTGAGCTTATAAGTGAAGAGGCTGTGTTTCAGGCCTTAACCCGGATTGACTGGTCTACCAATGACTTCCGGGCTTTGGGTGATGAAGAGGAAGAAGTTGAACCGACGCCAGGCGCCCCCTCAACCTCACGTCAACCTGGCGAAGAAGCGTAATCCGTCAAGCCGGGTGACGCCTCCAAAACTGCTATTCATAACGCCATGCGAAACACCGGGCCTTGGAAGGCTTTGTAATAGGATAGTTAGCACTTTGTTTTGAACAATGCCTTTATAACCTCCGTCTGTATCCCTTGCATGTTGGCACTGATACTTTGGATTGATGAACTGTCAACTTAGTTCGCCTGCAATCACAAATTCTTTAAACCGCCACGGCGGCTTGTATCGCCAGCCGGCTTACGATGCTGATATATTTATATAAGAAAATATGGATGTATATGACCAAACTTTATGATACAAAAATACCTGCCAGCGTCGGGCATGCAGTTGGCTTAGCCAATCTTGAGGCGGAGGTTGTATAAACCATGACCGTCGAAGGAGAAAACAACTCCTGTGCTTAGAATGCCGATTTACCGTGTAAACCGTGTCGGGCATAACAAGCCCCCTGTTACTCCATAATGGGATGTTTAACAGAAAAAATCAAACCGGAACAAAATCGCCGGATTAAAAATGGACTGAATTCCGTGAACTGACAACTTAAATCCGGTTTAAAAAGTTTTGTCGGTTTAAGAAGGCAAAAATCAAATAATTGGTATGAAAACCACATGGAAGCAAAGGCAATGATAAAAACCGTTTGCAAGAAGAGGCTTTCTTGAGCACGATCGAGATGGTGTTACCATGGTCGGACAGGACCAAGCTCCCCATAAGGTGTAGCGATGGTTCAAGTCAGCCAGCCCCAAGCTGAAATCGTGGCATTATGCCGATCAAGTGACATGGCAATGGTTCGGGTTCGACCAAGCCCCCAAGTGATTCTATGGCCTTAGGCCGACCAAGAGGCGTGATCGGTTCAGGCGTGACCATGTCCCCAAGTGATCTGGTGGCTTCGCTGTCGAAAGGTGTTGCGTTGGTTCGGACACGACCAAGCCCCCAAGTGACAAAAACTTCTGAAAAGCAAGACCAAGGGTTAAACCGGAGGCCGCTTTACGGCAACATCTCCATGTACCCAAACCGGACTTTTTACAGAACGGATACCCCGCTGTAGCCGAGGATCCGGTTTATTGCTTTTATTCATAATATATACATTGTCTTAATATGTACATAAGTGGAGCCGATGGCTCGGTATAATAAGGCGAAGATGAGCTATGTTCCACGGCTCGTTGGTCTCCTCTTCGGCGTCGTGAGTCTTTTCGCTCTCGAACATCAATCGGATAGTATGACCCGTTGTACAGATTCTTGCTGACCACAAAGGGCCCTTCCCATGGTGGGGATAGCTTGTGCATATCATTTGGTCTTGAATGAGCGAAGCACCAAGTCTCCCTCACGAAAGGTTCTTTTTCTAACCCGTCATTTGTGATACCGGACGAAGATCCTGCTGGTAAATCGCCGAACGAGCAGCCGCCATATCGCGCTCTTCATCCAGTCGGTCCAAATCGTCTTGCCGGGCTGCCTCACTATCGGCCTCAACATAAGCCGCCACACGGGGCGAGTCATGACGGATATCGCTGGGAAGGACCGCCTCCGCTCCATAGACCATAAAGAACGGTGTGTATCCAGTGGATCTGTTAGGGGTAGTATTGATACTCCATATCACAGATGGTAGCTCTTCTACCCAACAACCCGGCGTCCTCTCCAAAGGGACCATAAGCCGGGGTTTAATACCTCTCAAGATCTCCTGATTAGCTCGTTCCGCTTGACCATTGGACTGCGGGTGGGCCACTGAAGAAACATCAAGCCGGATGTGCTCTCGTTCACAAAACTCCTTCATGGCTCCCTTGGACAAATTAGTGCCATTGTCCGTGATGATGCTGTGTGGAAACCCAAACCGGAAAATCACCTTTTTGATGAACTGAACCACCGTGGCCGCATCACACTTGCTAACAGGCTCTGCCTCTACCCACTTTGTGAATTTATCAACCGCCACCAACAGGTGAGTCTTCTTGTCCTTGGACCTTTTGAAAGGTCCCACCATATCCAGCCCCCAAGTCGCAAACGGCCAAGTAATTGGAATCATCCTCAATTCTTGAGCCGGTACATGAGCACGTCTGGAAAACTTTTGGCAACCATCACGTAAATCGACCGGATCTTACGCATCAGCATGGGCAGTCAACCAATAGAAACCGTGGCGGAACGCTTTGGCCACCAAGGACTTTGAACCGGCGTGGTGACCACAATCCCCTTCATGGATCTCACGCAATATCTCACGGCCTTCCTCAGGGGACACACAACGCTGAAACGCCCCTGACACGCTGCAACGATGCAACTCGCCCTTATGTATGGTCATAGACTTAGACCGCCGAACTATCTGTCGGGCCAGCGCCTCATCTTCTGGTAACTCGCCCCGGTTCATGTATGCCAAATAAGGGAGCGTCCAATCCGGAATGACATGTAAAGCTTCCACCAAGTGAGCCTCCGGATCAGGAATAGCCAAATCGACCTCATCAGGAAGCTTAACTGACGGATTGTGCAGTACGTCAAGGAAGACATCGGGCGGGACCGGTTTACGTTGAGAACCCAGTCGGCTTAGAGCATCCGCCGCTTCGTTCTTCCGGCGATCCACATGGTCCACCTGATATCCTTTAAAGTGCCCTGCAACCATATCGACCTCCCGACGGTACGCAACCATGAGTGGATCTTTGGAATCCCAAGTACCTGATACTTGCTGGGCCACCAAGTCCGAGTCACCAAAACACTTAACCCCCTTGGTTCTGATTATTCTGATTGTTTTGATTGTTTTGACTGCCTTGCCCGCCCGGATTACCACCGAACCCTGGGCCGGAATTTCCTCCACCGTAACGGGCGGACCACGAACCGCCGCCGGGCCCTTGATCATACCGGAAAGCATTAGAATTTTTGAACTCCTGTATAATATAACAATCCTTCCAGAGGTGATTCGCCGGTTCCTCCTTCGTCCCATGCTTCGGACAAGGTTGATTCAATAAGTAATTCAAACGCTCCGGATTGTGACCTTGTGCACCACCCCGGTTTGATTGCCTACCTTTGCGCCGCTGACCCTTGTCCTGCGCGTTGGTGTTGGCCACGAAGCCCATGTTACCGTTAGCTTTACGCTTGTTTCCCCCATTGCCTGCCGAAGGATGCTGCTGGCCTCTGGAATTGCTATTCTGCTTTCCCTTCCCTACTTCGTCATCCTCAGACTCGGGATCCTTGGTACTATCAGAATCAGCATACTTTACCAAAACGCCCATGAGCGTGCCCATGTCATTGCAAAAACGCTTCATGCGACCCAGCTTCAACTTCAACGGTTCAAACCGGCAGTTGGCTTCTAGGGTTAAGATAGCAGAATCAGGGTTGATCCGGTCTGATGAATGTAAAACCTCCGAAACGCGGCGCACCCAATGTGTTGTAGATTCTCCCTCTGCCTGGACACAAGCCGCCAAATCCACCACAGACATAGGCTGCTTACAGGTGTCTTTGAAATTCTGAATGAACCGGGTCCGTAACTGGGTCCACGAACTAACTGAGTTGGGGGAAAAAATTTCAACCAAGTACGGGCCGTACCTTCCAACATCATGGTGAAATACTTCGCACACGCAGCTTCGTCCACATCCAGCATCTCCATGGCCATCTCATAGCTTTCTATCCACGCTTCTGGAGCCAAATCGGCGGTATAATTGGGCACCTTGCGTGGCCCTTTGAAGTCCTTGGGCAAACGCACATTGCGTAAAGCGGGGACGAGGCAAGGCACCCCCAATGAGCCGGATGTGACCCCCGGTTCGAAGATGGTCAGACGAATCGGGCGCGAGCTGATGGTCCTCATGTTGTCTTTGTTAATTCGGCCTCCCTCGTGCCTGGCCGGTCTACCACCACTTGAGCGTCTTGAAGCCACCGGCGGGTTGTTGCCTCGAGGCGGACCCGGCGCTGTGTGTTGCTTTGATACGGCCGGCTCGTCTGGCTACCAAGCTATGACTCCGGCTTAGGCGGGGGTGGAGTGGATCCGATCCCGATCAGTATGAATACGCTTCCTCGCCGAGCCAGCTGTACGCCCCGAGGAGCTCCTTGACCCGGCGAGTTTCTACCGCCTGTGGTGAATCGCCCTCGATCGGAATCGCCTCCAATCGTGCCGTAGCCGCGACAAGGTTATCCATCGGGTTGGAGTAGTGACCCGGAGGTGTCTACACAGTCTGGGGCGCGCCGGTGTGATGGCGAGGCAGATCTATCACACGGGGCTGAACCGGCGCGGCCATCCCAGGTGCTTCCGGCCAGTTTACCACAGGTGGCGGATTACTGGTCCCTGCCCCTGGGGTATTGAAGAGCTCTCTTCCCTCGAAAACCGAAGGCAAACGGGATATGTACTTCCTTTTCATGACTTCATGTGATGCACTCTGATCCAGCATGAGCCTATAAGCCTGCGCATCCAAAGCGGCCCGTTCCGCCGCCATCCTCACGTCCGTGGCTGCCAGATCCGCTTTAGCTCTAGCGATCTGTTCCTTCACCCTCGCAATCTCTGCGTTGTGTAGGTCCTGATCCGCCGGGTTAGCCTCCGCCATGAGCATAGCCAATGCGTCGAATAACTCTGATAAAACTTGAGCCGGCGGGCGCACGGGGCCTCCCTCCCCGGTCGCCACCACCGCTGCTGAACCAGCGACGATGGGCGCCGCGATCGAAGAGTGAAGCGTCGCTTGTGTACCGGCCATGAAAATTCCAACCCGGATGGGTAGATCAAAGGGGTCCGGAATACTCTCACCGTCGGAACAGCCCCGATCCGCCATCTTGCAGCTGGTACAAAGACTTCGGTTTCTCCGGCGGATGACTTCGTCGCCCGAGTAGACAACGGTTTCGCCGCCCAGATGCTGATCCGGCCTCGTAGTCTCCGTGGACGACTCCCACGAAAAGCATGCTTGACGGCGGTTTAGCGAGGCAGGACTCTTCTTCGCCCCGAGTTGCCGTCTCGGCGAGGTCGGTGCAGATGTCCGGCCCAGGCCCTGGCTCGCCGATCTTGCCGATGAAAACATGTATGCCACCAAAGGGGACCCGGTACCCGTACTCGATCGAGCCGGCCTCGGGGCCCCAATCCGCATCGTCGATGTAGAGTTTGCCGCGACGACTCTTAGTCATCCGGCCCACAACATAGCCTTCGAGTCCTTCGAACTTGCCCTCTAAGATCATCAAACCATCGTGCAATAGCCCCACGGTGGGCGCCAACTGTCGTGGAATTGTCACGGCAGATGTCCTCGTGAAAGGACTTAGTCGCAGGGCCATCGAACGGGTTAACTTAGAGGGGTTAAAGCGGACACAAGACACGGAGGTTTATACTAGTTCGGCCCCTTCGATGAAGGAAAGGCCTACGTCTAGTTGTGATTGGATTGATGTGATTTCGGCGACTAGGGAGCAATAGCTTCGCCTAAGCCTCGAATTGTCTGTCTCTAACCCGCTGCCGGGTCGTCCCCTTATATACACGGGTTGACGCCCGGCCGGTCTACAGAGTCCCGATCCGGCTCATACAAGTGTCCGGCTCGGTCTCTTCTCTCTTATCTTACAGCTCAAGTTACAAGATTAAGGCGGTTTACATGACTGGACCCTAATCCGTCTCTGGGCTTTGGGCCTTGTTCGTGGGCCCTGATCATGGACGAGGGTAACCCGGCCCCTTCAGGGCGGTTTACACTCGGTAATTATATCCCCAACACGGCTGGACTTGGCGGTTTACTTGAGACCCGGCTGAGACTTGACGATTCACTGGCGACCCGTTTGGACCTGGCGGTTTACGATTCATTGGTAATCCGGCAGGCGGGTCAGAGGAGCGACAAGACCCGGTGGCCCGACGGGCGGTTCATGAAGGCCGGTTCATACTATGGTGGGCCTATTTACAAGGAAAAGCATAAGGAATATTCTACAAAGGAAGCAAGACTAGGACTCCACTTGTAATAGAGTAATCCTAATCCAACTAGGACTAGTCATGTAAACCACCCCTTCAACATATATAAGGAAGGGCAGGGCACCCCAAAGGGGGAGAAGAGATATAAGAAAGAAGAAACAATCTCTAGGGCTAGACACAAAGAGCCGGTTTACCGGCGACTCCCTCGTGATCATAATGAGACCTAGCCTCAAACAGCATGGAGGGTTGTTACCGGATGATGTTTCTCGGGGCCCGAAGCTGTCTAAATCCTTTTTCTTGTGTTGCGTCTCTCGATTCCGCTCAACCCCTCTCAAGCTACCACGTAGATGCGTTGGCCTCGCGACTAAGTCCTCACACTAGGACATCTGTCGTGACAAAACCATGACAGTTGGCGCCCACCGTGGGGCCTGCGCACGATGGTGTTGAGTTCTTGGAGGGATCTCTCCCAGGGATAGAGAAGTTCATAATTTTTTCGGATGAAGAAACACCGGTTTAAAAGGATCCACGTGAGCTTTGTGTTCATTGGTCCGGCTTTGCGATCTGTGAAATTTGAGTTCAAAAAAGTTAGGGCAGCGTCGATGCGCCACTACAAATCGGCAAGATCAACAGAATGCAGGCAGGCGTCCGCCGGGCAACCCAGGACACCTCCGCGGGACCGGCCCTGGGCTTTCCCCTCCCTCGCCGGGGCGCGAGGCCTTCTTAAGGAGGTTCAAGGGCCTCTGTTTTTTCTGCCTCAGCCCTCACCACCGCCGCATCGACTGCCACGACCCCCTCCATTGCATCATCTGCAAGCTTCCGGGCCACTTCGGTAGGGAGTGCCCCAAGAACAAGAGAAGCCGGGCCGTGGGCGAGCAGCAAGCCCATCCGGTGCGGGAACGCCTAGTGTTCCCCGACAGCCATCCACCGCCCCCGATGGCCCCGACGAACGCCCCCTGCATCGACCACGGGCGCCGGCCAAGAACGAGCCACAAGGTGATCGCTTCCACCCCGGAGATGGAGCAGTAGGTCTTCCTGCTGCAGCAGCACGAGGTGGTGGTCACCGCGATGTCCAAGCTGCACGCGGCCAGCCCCCTCTCCATCGGCCGGGCCATCGAGCGGGAGTTTCAGATCCCCACGCACCTCCTCCGCGTCACCAGCCACGATCCCGAAGATTTCTTCGTCCACTTGACCATGCCGGCGCACAAAGATCTCGCCGTCCGTCGCGGCTCGATCACCTTGGACGGTGTCGCCTTCCTCCTGGAGCCGTGGAGGGAGGACAGACACGCAATCCACGACACCTGGATGCTCCATGTCCGGTACGTCATGGAGAAGCTGCCCATGCAGTTGTGGACCTTGGAGGGCACGAAGGAGGCGCTGGGCGACAAGGTGATCATCGACCGCCTCGACTGCCGCACTTTCGAGCGTGCGGACACGAAGCTCTTCGCCGTCTGGGTGTGGGTATGGCACCTCCACCACATCCCCACCAAGAGGACGCTTTGGAAGCACGCGCGGGGGGCCGGTAGGGTGGAGGAGATGATTGTCTTCTCGCCGCCGAGCAGGGCTGTCGCGCCGCCCCCCGACCTTCTCCGCTAGGACGTCCTGGTGCACATCGAACGCGTTGAAGACTGGACGCCGCTCTCCCCCCGCTCCTCGCACTCTGGACAAAGCGGGCTCTCCGACGATGACGATCGTCCATACCCGCGCTTCCCACATGCGGGCGGCTAGGTGGCAGGCGTGGAAGACGGCAGGCCTTCGCAGGACTCGGGGCCGCGCCTGCACCCTCCCGCGCAGGTGGCGTCCTTGGGCTGCAAGGGCATACCCTCGGCTGGGCACATGCGCAGCCACGACGGCGACGACAGCCAGAGGAGGTCCTGGAAGGACACGCTGTTGGGTTGGGGCCGTGGCAAGGAGCCAGCCGCGCCCCCGCCCACGGAACGCCACTGAAGCCGCACGCCCACCTCGCGGCACAGCAGGAGCCGCCCCCGCGACGGACGTCAGGGACACGCTGCCAAGAAGGGAAGGGTCGGGCCCCAAGCGGCGTCCTCCTCTGGGACGGCTGCTACCCCGGCAAACCCGCTGCTAGCGCCGCCCCGGCCCCTGCCAAGGGCAAAGGGCGGGCCACCGAACGGCGGCAACCCGGTGGCGGCCTTCTTCGACGAGGAGGGTAGGGAGCTGCCCCCTCCTCCCCGGGTGGACCCGAGAAGGACCGCGGTGGACAAGGCTGCTGCGGCCACCGTCGACAAGCCGCTCTGCTTCGACGGGAACGCAGACACGACCTGCAGCCTCAACGACGGCATAGACATGGGCCCGGCCCTCTCCCTCGCCCTGCACACCCCCGAAGCGGCCACCTCGCACTCCCTGCAGCTTGGTGCGGTCACCTCCCAGGTGTGCCACCTGCAGCTCTCTGATGCTGGTGGCTGTGGTGCCCTGCCAGGCCAGTTGTTCGTCAACCCGGCGCCCGGCCACGTCTTTGAGAAAACCCGGCCAGCGCCAAAACGCCGCACGCTCGGGCACAGAGCACCACCGTCCCGCCAGAGCGCTCATCAGGCGGCCAACCCATCTATTGTCCCGGTCAGCCAGAGGGCCACTCTTCGCATCGTGCACAGCCTAGGCATCCTGGGACCAAAGGAGACCATGACGGCCAAGGCTGCCGAGGCGCTGATCCGCTGCTTCGACGAGCCGCTCTCTGACGCCGACTTCAAAGCAATTGCCTGGCTCACCAACCTCAACGCCGCGGCCCTCAAGATCGCCGCGGGCATGCACGGACAAGACGGAGAGGCCGTTCAGGCCGATGCTTCCCCATGTTAGTTTCCATCAGTAGTTTTAGCCTCCGGCGACGCTCAGCATGCGGCTGGGTAGAGTTAGGTTTCTCCATCTGCTGTATCTGTCATAGGTGCTCTCATAGCAGGGGCATAGTTGGTCGCCGGTGGGATTTGGGGCCTATTGGTGGCCGCCGGCGTCCCCCCGGACCGATGGTGGTGTACTTGTGTTTGTTTTCTAGTAGTATTAGTCGCCGGAGTAATCGCAGTTTCCCCCATGATTGACACAAACTACCAAATCATGTGCTGGAACGTCCGAGGGCTCAACTCGCCGGCTCGACGAGCTGTAATGTGCGAGACGGCAGAGACGCACAAGCTGGCCCTTCTCTGCCTGCAAGAGACCAAAATCGACGAATGGAGCAGATCGTTAGTTAGAGACGTTGGCGGGAGCAGGCTCGCCGACTGCGTCGTCCTCCCGGCGACCGGCACCCGTGGAGGCGTAGCGATTTTCTGGGAAAAAAGCCGAGTACACGTGCAGTCCCAAGCCATCAGCCAATTATCCATCACGGCCAAGATTACCCTTGCAACATCAGCTTCATCCTTTTGGATGACAACCTTCTATGGGCCCGCCGACGATGGGAGGAAAGATGAGTTCCTGGCTGAGCTTGCCCGAGCTGCACCGCCGATGGACGCCCCCTGGCTCATCAACGGAGACTTCAACCTAATCTACGAGGCGTGAGACAAGAACAACAACAACATAAACCGCAGAATCATGGGCAAGTTCAGAGCTGCGATTGACGCGGCAGGTCTGAAAGAGATCAAGTGCAAAAATAGGAAGTTCACATGGAGCAACGAACGGACGACGCTGACCCTTGTCAGCATCGACATTCTTTTGCAATGTGGAATGGAGCACCATGTTCCCGTCATACCTCCTCCATGCCGCCTCAACATCGTGCTCCGACCACTGCCCCCTGCTGCTGTCTGAAGCTTCTTCTCCCCGTCGCGCGGCCCGATTTCGATTTTAGTCTTTCTGGCCGCGCTTTCCTCGCTTCCACACCACAGTCCAGCGTGTGTGGAATCGGCCGGTCACCTCCAACTGCACCTTCCTGCGCCTCAACACCAAGCTAGCTAGGGTGGCAAAAGACCTAAAGATTTGGGTGAAGGGTTTCTTCAGTGAGCCTAGGCTTCAGATGCACATGGCAAATGAGATCATCCTGCGCCTTGATGTTGCCCAGGAACGCAGACAACTCTCGGGCGCAGAGCTACAGCTGCGGAGACAGCTCAAGCTGCGCGTCCTCGGCCTCGCGGCGATCGATAGGGCCCATAGCGGCGGCGTCGCGGATCACACAGCTACTGGCCCGGGCGACGCCAGGACGACGTTTTTCCAGGCAAAAATCAACTCTTGGCGACAGAAAAACTTCATTCACGCCCTCCACAGCGGTCGCGCCATCGCCACCTCCCATGAAGACAAGGAACAGATCATCCATGAGCACTTCAGCTCCACCTTACGGTCGGCGACGCTGCGTAGCTGCACGATCAACTGGGACATTGTCCGCCTGCCAACCCTGCCCGCGGCCGGCCTCGACAACCCGTTCACCGAGGAGGAGGTCTGGGCGGCGATCTGCAAGTCTCCACAGGAAAAGTCCCCAGGACCAGACGGCTTCATGGCGGCCTTCCACCAGTTCTACAACCTCGCGGGGCGCGACATGTCCATGATCAACAATGCGATGATCATCCTCCTACCAAAGAAGGACGGGGCGACGGCGATCGCTGACTACAGGCCTATCAGCCTGATCCACTCAATCGCGAAGCTCATCTCCAAGGTCCTCTCCATTAGGCTCGCCTCCTGTCATCGGCTGCATCATCTCGCCTGCGCAGATGGCTTTCCTGAAGACAAAATTCATACATGACAGCATCCTCTATGTGCAAAACTCCGTCAGGGCCCTGCACCGCCGCAAGACACCGTGTCTTCTCAAGAAACTAGACATAGCGAAAGCCTTCGACACCGTGTCCTGGGAGTATCTCCTCGAATTGCTCCAGAAGCTAGGGTTTAGCGCGCGCTGGAGGGATTGGGTCGCGCGTCTTCTCGTCATGGCCTCCTCTTCGGTCTCCGTCAACGGCATGGCAGGCCCAAGGATCCTTCACTTGCGAGGACTGCGTCAGGGCGACCCGCTGTCCCCTTTCATTTTCATCCTAGCTATCGACCCGCTTCATCGCCTCATCGCGCGGCTGTGGATCAGCAGCTCCTGCACCGCCTCTCTGGACGTGACCTTGTGCTACGGGTGAGCCTTTACGCTGACGATGCAGTCATCTTCTTAAACCCTAGCCGCGACGAGGTCGACTCCCTGCTACGCATCCTAGATGATTTCGGAAAAGCGACCGGTCTATGTATCAACGCAGCCAAGTCTAGGGTCACCCTCATCCGCTGTGAGAACGTAAACATGGAGGAGGTGCTGCAGGGTTTTCAGGGCTCGATCGCCCCCTTCCCCATTAGATACCTTGGCCTCCCGGTCACCACGGGCCGGCTACGCCTCGTCCACCTCCAGTTCATCATCGACAGAATCAAGGCACGGCTGGCGGGATGGAAGGGCAAACTACTGCCGATGGCGGGACGCCGAGCGCTCGTCCGCTGCGTCTTGAGCGCAATGCCAACCTTCGCGCTCACTGTCCTCCGTGTCCCCAAGAAGATCCTCAGGGAGATCGACAAGTGCAGGCGACGTTTCCTTTGGCGCCAAGATGAAGAGATCACGGGCGCCAGTTGCAAGGTCAATTGACCGACGGTATGTGCCCCCACGGAGCAGGGAGGCCTAGGCATCCCCGACCTGCAGCGCTTCGGTAGAGCACTCCGTCTTCGTTGGCCCTGGATCGCCTGGCACCACCCAGAAAGGCCCTGGGTCGGCTCCGAACTGCCATGCGACGGAGCGGACTGGGCACTATTCTCGGCCTTGATGAAGGTGACGATCGGAGACGGGATGCGGGCATCCTTCTGGCGCTCCCCGTGGCTCGGGCATGCAACCCTCTCCCAACGCTTCCCCGAGCTCTTCACCCACTCTCGGCGAAAGCATCGATCGGTCCACGACGCACTCAACGACGACACCTGGATCCGAGCACCTCCTCGAGACGTTCTGGCCTTACACCGCGAGTTGCAACGATCGGCACCGCCCCTCCAACCAGGAGTGCCAGATGACCTGACCTGGAAGCATTCAAGCTCCGGGACGTACTCGGCCAGATCCGCATACCAAGCTCGATTTGCCAGGCGGGGCGGCGACCAACTTCGACCACTTGATGCAGAAAGCACAGGCGCCGGGGAAGATCAAAATCTTCTCGTGGCTACTTTGCTGCGGGACGAGCTCGTGCAACGGCAGACTACGAGAGAAGGGGCTGGCGAATGGCTACCACGCCAACTTCTGCGTCGAGGAGCCTCGAATCATCGCACCACATTGCTCGAACTGCCGGAATCTAGACAGTGCATCTTTGTGATCGGGCAATGGCACGGCTGCTCCGCCCTCTCCCCTGCGGACTGCTGGAGCCGCGGAAACTCCAGCACGATCATCCACAACATTTGGGCGCGCACTGATCCATCACGACGACACGGTGCGCGGTCAATCCTGCTGCTCACTTGCTGGGAAATTTGGCAAGAAAGAAACAACTGCACTTTTCGGAGCACCCTCCCGAGCGTGCGAGAAATCATCAGGCGCATCCAGGACAGCATCGAGCTCTGGAGGATCGCAGGCGCAACGTGCACCGATAGCCCCTTTGGGGAGCCACCCTGAGAGAAATTTTCCTCCTCCTGTACTAGGGTTTTCGGCCGCATGTGGCTGGCCCTGCGCACTTGATCCTCGGATCTTCACCCCCCCCCCCTTTTGTTTTCCCGCTGCTTCCTGCTATAATCAATGAAAAGCCAGCAATTGCTGGATCTTTCAAAAAAGAGTCACCGAGATCAATAGGAATTTCATCGGGCACTGCCATGGTCAGCTAAAAGCTAGTATGTCTGAGATCGGTTCGTACAAGGACTGTCCCGAGGTGGATTCGTAAAAGCGCCTGCTTGTAGTTACCGCTAGATGCTTGATTGAAGGAATTGCAAAGATCAGTCGATTTGAGGTACAAATCACCGAGACCGACAGGTTTTTACGGTTCCATTGTCCATATCCAAATCCAATTTGGAGATCGTATAAAGAAATCAGGTGGACGTACGGCTCCGTTGGAATCTGTTCCTCTCATTATGACAAACTAGTACTTGAAGCAATACATGTGGAGAAAATCAAGGTCTCTGTGCTTGTAGGAAAGTTATTACTGATGGTCAAACAAGGGAAAGAGCATTACACGGTGGCTGTGTATAGCATGGGAAAATACTGACGCCATACCGGCCACTGGCTGTAACATCTTTTCACCATGCCTGAGTGCCGCCATAGGTCTGCACGTTGTGACTCGCCGATCCCTCCTGCCCCGTCAGCCACCGCCTGTCCGAGTGTTACCGCCGGTTCGTTCCCCTGCTTCGAAGCTGCAGCAGTCAAACATCAGCTCCGACGAGCCGTCCCCGCGTCGGGTCACCTCTGTCAAAACCGCCGCCGTGAGCCTGCCTTGACCCGATGTCGTTCACGCGGTCCGATCGCCTCCATCACCGCGTGTCAAACCGCCCTCGTCCCCATGCGAGCACGCCCACGCGGTCACGTCGCCACCACCGCGGACATATGACCCATTGCCTTGTCACAACCTGTCGCCCCCGAGCCGGCCATGCTTCCGTTGAGTCGCCATGGTCACCGCTCGCTTCGAGCTGCTGCAGGCCGGTCTTGTCTTGCCTTCAAGCCGCCAACACGGCCACGTTGAGCTGCTATGATCCGCCGCTCCAAGATGCCTGCTATAATCGTTGTGGCTCTGCCTCGCGGTCACTGTCGAGCCACCAGGACTGTTGTACAATCTGGCCGGCTGCTGTGGATGGATCCACCGGGTCGCTTCTCCTGCGTTGAACCGGCCATGGCCGCGCGCCGTTCCGCCCGGCACCCTTCTACTTCTAAACCGCAGCATCGCCGGGTCACCGTCGGCATCCACGCCCTCGCTAGCGCCTTCAACCACCGAGCTGGTCCCTGCCGAGCCGTCTCTGTTACGGTCCAGCACCTCAAATCGCCTGACCACGCCTTTGCACGGAGTCGCATCGTCCGAGCTGAGTTGACCCGAGCTCGAATCACTTCCACCATGGTGTTAAGCGCTAAGCCGCCATGCCTTGCCTCCGGACCACGGAGGACCGCCCTGAGTCACCCTATCTCCGGTTCCAACCCGGACCCAGCCTCGCTAAATCGCCACCGTAGGCCGACCTGGCCGTCTCAACCGCTGCCTCGGACCGCCAAATCTTCACCAAGTTGCTGGTTTACCCCAACCGGTTTACCCCAGCTTCAACAGGTTCTACCTCATCCGCACCAAGTTATCGGTTTACTCCCGAGTCATCTGCACCGTTCGCGTCCACTTCCAAGACGCCGGCGCCGTTGTTCACTTCTGCAATGGTTCGTTTCAAGCCACAAACAGCCATCGTCCGAATCACGACTCGAGGGCGGCCTGCTGTTTTCAAATCGCCGTCCCCATGGTCCTGCATCGCTTCATCTCGCCTGGATGTGGTGAGCGCCTGTTACTACCCCTGACGGTCGTGCCTCAGTTTCAAGCGCCCCCGCGCCAGCTAACCTTTGCTCTTTGCCACCGTGGCGATGACCCGCCACTGCTATTGCCCATGAGCCGCTCATCGCCAGTGTGACGTGCCTCTGCCGAGGTCGGCCCTTGAGGTTGCTGCCTCCGCTTGTTTCCACCAGTGCCTAGCTCCAAGTCGCTCCTGCTGCTGTAAGTCGCCTGTTGCGGCCGTAACCCATCCCCGTTGAGTCTGAGCGGAGCCTCAAAACATCTGCAGTGAGCTGCCCTACGTTGCTGAGCCGCCGCCCTGGCCTTGCTCTGTTTTCGCCGAGCCACCATGTCTTTGAGCCGCCGCCCTCATCTGCCAAAGCTAGCATGGTCTACCGAGGTGGATGCAGCCAAGTATTACTCCATCTGACATCAGAAAGGTGCAGTACGTTGACTAGTAAACAAAAACCAAGAAGTTAAAAGGAAACTATGTTCGATGGGCTGCGTGTGCACTGTTTTGGATTTGCTAAAAAAGAAGAAGAAGAAGAAGAAGAAGAAGAAGAAGAAGAAGAAGAAGAAGAAGAAGAAGGGGAAGGGGACTGTCTCCCCACATGAAGACCTTAATCATGCTGGGCGCTCAAAGAGAAGAGAGCTAGTACTACTACTCATTCTCAACAGTACACATCAGATCAATTTTTTTGTGAAAAAGCCAAAAGCACTACGGTGCATTATCCAGCACCGGCGTCCCCGTTCGTCTGAAAAAAAATACCAGGTGCTATCTGCCCTATTTATTTCATCATCATACTTTAATTCCTTCGAGAAATATTATTCTGCCTTTAATGTTTTTATGTGCAGGACAAATTGTTCCATGATCCGTGGCAGACATAGTGAGGTCATCTGTCATCCACATACATCATGACAATTATTCACCGCCGAAGTGGAGTTATATCACGGATATGGAGTGCATAGCATTGTCATTTTACACTACAATTATTCGCTCAATGAAAGTGCTTATGCTACCACCCTTGCGGTCTGGTCTACATCAACACACCGGGCCGCACCTGTCTGCATGAGCTATTTATTGAGTATGAGCAAGCCACTGCTTGGGTAGCCTGGCTTTTCTTCCAACAAATTGGAGGCAAATTATCATATATTATCAGCCACCGTCTGCACTGGATGGCTCAATGGGCAGGCGCACAAGTCGCCGCCACTACAGTTTGGTTAACTTCAAATAGCCAGTTGGAAGGAACCATTGGCGAGGAATTCTTGACCACGGCTCATACGGGATCATTTATAACCCGCCGCAGTCACCTAAACCTTCTGTGGATTCACATCATGCTATCAACACCAATGATATACAACTTATGCCGGATTATATCATGGTCAAATATGGAGAATCTCAAGCCAACTCCTCGAGTCACCTTGAGACTCGGGGGCTACGATGACATGACTAAGTGTCGGAGTAATGGACTACGGGTAGGCAAACCCGAGCCCCTGAACCTTTCAAAACATCGGGGCGGACTGCGCCCCTCAAGACCCCAAGACAAAGAGCCGCCTTCAGAGAGTCGGCAACAGAGTCGCCGACTACCCCTCTGGGCCGAGTCAGGCGGCCTCAAGACAAGCCGACTTTAAGGCCAGCGACCTCGGGACAAGCCGACTCCAAGCCCAGCGACCTCCAGTGAGGCCGGCAACAGGAGTCGGCCGCGACCCCACCACCTCGCGCTGAGGCGACTCTGACTGGGATTGGGTAAGGCCGCCTTGCGGCCCATCCCTACCCAGCCCATAAAGGGCAGTGTATGGCTACAGGCGCCCGTAACGGAGTTCACCGTTCGGCGTAACCTTGTTGCCTGCCGGCCTGTACGACATCAACCCGATGGCAGATTCCTGTACCCACGATGGCACATGCATGCGACCCGAAGGCGGCGGGACCACTTTGTCAGCGGGAGTACCAAAGACGGCAAGAGCGCCCCGAAGACGGACCCGTTGGAGTCGGCCTCCGAGAGTCGGTCGGCCCCTCCCGCGGGCCCCCCGCGCCATTAACCAGACAGGACAAGGAACTGCAACAGTGATTGCCCGCCCGACGGCGGCACTGTTGCCATGACCCCATGACCAAGCTCGCGTCATTAGGAGCACGACTACAGTAATCTGCAGCCGGCAAGACCCGCCCGCGGCGGACAAGGGCTGTCGGCCCCATGCCGAACCGTTGATGGGGCCCACTAGTCGGCGGGCCCCAAAAGTCGGCGGAGAAGACGGCGACTTAGAGACTGACGGCTTGGACCCACACCCAGCCGGATTACCGTTGTACCCCCGGGGGGTAGGCCTATATAAACCCCCCGGGGAACCCATGCAAAGAGTTGGAAGCTAGTAGTTTTAGACACACACATAGAGGGAGAGGAGAGCAAGCCGTGCCCTTCTCCTTCCTCACCCCGAACAGCTCGAGGAGCCTCTTGTACCCACTTTGCCATAGTGATCATGCGGAGACCCCTTGAGCTGCAGATGGGGTGTTATCTCCTCGGAGAGCCACGAAGGCTGGGTAAGATTAGCGGCGTGCATGTCTTACGCCTCATCCCGTTTCGAGCACCGGCGACGTTCTACTCGCCCCCTCCATGATAAGCCATCCTTTGGCATATGTCGCACCAACCCCGACATTTGGCGCCCACCGTGGGGCCTGGTGCACTGCGTCGTCCGGAGACACGCTGCAGGGCGGAAACCCTCTTCCTCCTGGCGAAAGCACAGCCAGCCCGCACGCCAGACGGAGTCTGCGCCCGGCCTTGTTGGATGGCGCCGAGGTCGCTGCAGCGAGCTGCCTCGCCCGAACTTGTCGCCGAGGTTCGCCTCTCCAGCGAGCTTGCATCCGACCACGAGCACGGACGGCCCCGAGAGCCTCCTCGCGAGCCTCCTCGAGCAGCTCCACGTCGGCGGCGAACTGCCGCCCGACACAGGTCCGTAGGCTCCACCGACCCGATGCTGGTCGACTCGGAGCACCGCGTCGCTCGTAGCGTTCCCCACCAACGTGGTGGTCTCAGCGAAACCTCTCCCTCGCGCGGAGAGCGGCGGGAGCACCGTCCTGAAGTACTAAATCGCCGATCACGGAGAGCCCTCGGCCGGGGGCTCGTGACCCTCTCGGCAGCTGTTACGCAAGACCTGACCGCCTCCATTCCGGAAGACGCCCGTGGCTGAAAGCGGCTGGAGGCACGCCGCCTTCAGCTCCTTGTAGGCGCCTGCAGGCTGACAAGCATGAGACACTTAGCCGGAAGCCTATCAGCGCGAGGCGGATCATGGCTGTAGGCGACTCAGCAACTCAAGCGGGCCTAACCCGCCTAAGCGGCGGTCCGGCAGCAGCCTGCTGACCATCGCCGATCTGTTTGGGGCGATCGCCCTGTATGCATACGCCTGCGAGAACATTCGCGCTGCCGGCGGCGGCCAGACGGAAACTGAATAACCGAGGCGAGGCGCCGCTGATAACGGAGCGAAGTCCAGCAGCTCCTCGGCGAAGCGCCCGCGCAAAGGCGAAGCGGCTGCCTGCCGCCGCAGGCGCCACGGCGACAACACGGCGACTTGCCTCTCGCCAGAATCAAGGTGCAACATCTCGGGCGCCGGCGGCGGCGTCCGCGAAGAAAGAACCAGAGATCCGGCTGTCAGCCATAGCGGACTCACATCTCCGCCAGCGTGATGAAGAGCGGCCGCCCAAGAGCGATGGAAGCGGCGGGGCGACTATCGACCTCCTCCTCCCCAGAAGAAAAGCGAGTCTCCCGCCACCCGTCGGGCATCCGACTCGGCGACCGCCTTGGCCGCCGAGTGGGAGTCGGAGAAAACGATGCCCGCCACCGGATCGGCGACTCCACGATCCCTGGCGCTAGAAGAAGAAGACGAGTTGGGCCCATACATTTTGGGACCTCGCATCCGAGACGAGCCCTTCCCAGGATTCACACTCCCCGAGACACACCCAAATACACGGCTCCATGAAGCGGAGGACTGGCCAGTGGACTACTCCACGGCCCGTCGGCATATGACGGCAACAAAGCGTTGTCGTAAAGTATGTTCGCTCATGCTCCGAGGCACGGTCCGGAACATGGTTGAACAGCTTGAAGCCCCGCAACATCAGCGGCTGGAGTTGACTTCACCGAGGCTTTCGTCCGCAACTTCACGAGCACATACTGGCGACCTCCCAAGCCTCGTCGGCTATCCACTGTGCGTACAAAGGCCCCAGCGAGTCTACTCGCGACTACCTCACGTCTTTGGGCGAGCTTGGAACTCCTGCGAAGGAGTGCACGAGAGTGCAGGAAATCGAGTACTTCACCACCGGGTGCGGAGAAGGCACCCTCCTCAAGCACAAGCTCGCTGCGGCGAGCGGAGACCCTCGGCGAGCTGCTGGTCATAGCGGAACAAATGCATACGGCCGACTCCTCCATGAAGTCGGAGATCTAAGTCAGTCTGCGGCCGCAAAGTAGCTCCTCACGCTCCCGAACTCCGGTGGCGACGCGATCGGCAACAAGCAGAATGATCATAAGCGCAAGGCCCGCAGCCCGGCTTCCAATAGCCGGCGGTGGCGGCTGATCGAACCGGCAGCGGAGGGGCAGCCTCCTACCAAGCGGCGAAAGGCGGCAAGTCCAACTGGTTGCCGGCCTTCTCTTCTGAGCAGACTACGGGCCGGACCACCGCAAGTTCCACAATGGCCTTGGCCGTCAAATCACACCACCGGAAGTGCCAGCAGCTCACCGGGATCGCCAAGGGAGCGGCCTTGCCCTCCTCCGCTTTCTTTGGGCGCCGCCTCCACCATCGCCCTCAAAGAGCCGGCTGTCCGCCGACGGTCGGTATGATACAAAACGATTACCCGAAGAGCCGCAGGCGCCTATGTCGTGTTTACCCGGCGTGGCTAATGATCGCCCGCAAAGCGGCGCGATCGACAAGAAGTAAATGCAATAGAATCGGATGCCCCAGAATTCATGCACTGTCCGGTCAAGCCCATCACCGGAGCCGTCTTTGATCACCCAGAGGTGATGCCGAATCCGGGCTCCTACACCCTGGTCTTGGGAGCCACTCTTGCCATGGATAGGTGGGTCGCTCGCTTCTCACGAGTACTGATAGACGGAGGCAGCAGCATCAACATCTTGTACAAGGATACGATGGAGAAGCTAGGAATCAAGCAAAGACAGCTTGACATAGTCGGATTTGTGTTCCACGGAATTGTACTGGCCTTTCACGCTCACCGATTGGCAAGATTACGATAGGCGTCCTCTTTGGGGACAAGGATCACTTCGCCGAGAGCGGTCTGGTTGAAGTGGTGGACCTCGAGAGCCCCTACCATGCCTTGCTTGGCCGACCTGCTTTGGCCAAGTTCATGGCCGATCCCCACCTCGCCTACCTCAAGATGAAGATGCCGAGTTCAAGGGATTCTCACCGTGGCCGGGCGACTATAGGAAGTAAATCCGTCCTTTCTGTATTGAAAGCAGCCGGCTGGCCGAATCCCTGGTGATCGCGGCTGAGAAGCGGCTCCTGGATCGGATTGTGGCAATGGCCGGCAAGCAGCCAGAGATATCGTCCGACCCCAAGGAGTCATAAGCTGAGGGCTCGTTCAAGCCGGCCAAAGAGACCAAGAAGATACCCTTGGACCCGGAGCACCCAGAGAAATACGCTGTCATAGGTGCAAACCTCGGACAGCAAATAGGAAAGGTGAGCTCGTCGATTTCCTCCGTGAGAATCGGGACATCTTCGCATGGTCCCCCAAAGACATGCCGGTGTACCGACCAGTTCGCCGAGCACAACTTACATGTCCGATCTGATGTGAAGCCCGTCGGGCAGCCCTTACGCCGCTGTCGAGAAGAGAAAAGAAGAGTTGTTGGAGAAGAGATAGCCCGGCTCCTCGCGGCGGTTTCATCATGGAAGTTTTCTTTCCGGAATGGTTGGCGAACCGGTCTTGGTACTAAAGAAGAACAAGCGTTGGCGGATGTGTATTGACTACACAAGCCTCAACAAAGCACTGCCCCAAGGACCCGATTCGCTCTACCAAGAATTGATCGGTGATAGACTCCACAGTAGGATGCGAGCTGTTGAGCTTCTTAGATGCATATTCGAGATATCATCGAGATCAAAATTTGAACCAGCGAGGCAGATTGAAGACCGCCTTCATCACGCCATTTGGAGCCTTACGCTGCACGACCATGACGTTACGGCTTGAGGAACGCCGCGCCACCTTTCGGCGTTGCATGCGAAATGCCTCCTCAAGCAGCTTGGCGAAGCATACGTTTACGTGGGCGACGTGGTGGTGAAGGCGGAGAAGCGAGGAACGCTATTGGAAGACCTCAAAGAGACCTTTGAAAACCTGCGCCAATTCCAGATCAAGCTCAACCCGAGAAATCGTCTTGAATTACCAGCCGGCCAGCTCCTTGGCTTCCACGGTATCTGGCGCGGCATAGAGTGCAACCCGTGAAGATTAAAGGCAATTGAGAGGATGGAAGTACCCGCCGATTGCTAGATGTGCGAAGTTCACCGGTCGCTTGGCATCTATCGGCCGATTCATCGATCGCCGGGTGAGAAAGCTCTTCCTCTGTACCAGCTTATGAAGAAGACCAGCTTCTTGAATGGAACTCAAAAGGCGGAATGACTTTTCTCCAGTTGAAGAGAATCTTGACTACTCCCCAGTCTTTGGCGGCTCCGACTCCAAAGGAGCCCATGCTCCTGTATATTGCCGCCACCAGAAGGGTAGTCAGCACAGTTATTGTGGTTGAACGCAAGGAGGAAGGCAAGGCACTACCTCTCCAGAGACCAGTGTATTACCTGAGCGAGGTACTGTCGACCTCCAAGCGAACTACCCCCACTACCGGAAAGATGTGTTACGGCGTGCACTTTGCCGCCAAGAAGTTGAAGCCTTACTTTCAAGAGCATCCAATCACCGTGTTTTGCCACGACCCCACTAGCGAAGATCATCGGAAGCCGAGATGCTTCAGGCGAGTGGCCAAATGGGCCATAGAGTTGGCCCCCTACACCATCTTTTAACAGCCCCGCACCGCCATCAAGTCACAAGCAACCGCCAACTTCCTCGTCGATTGGGCCGAGACCCGATTATCTGCCGCCGCTCGACTCCACCCATTGGCGGATGCACTTTGATGGCTCAAGATGCGCGGCTTGGGAGCCAGCGTGGTCCTCACTTCCCCTAAAGGCGACAAGCTCAAATGCACGCTGCAGATCCATTTCGCCGCCTCCAACAACGTCGCTGAATCTGAGGCGCTCATCCACGGGCTCCGGCTTGCCAAAGAGCTTCGGCATTCGCCGGATCCTGTGCTATGGCGACTCGACTTGGTGGTCCAACGATCATCCGGCGGGGCGCCAAAGATACAAATATGGCGAGCTATCGCTTTACGATAAGCTGAGTGGATATTTTGGGGGATGCGAATTCCTCCATGTACCAAGGAACGACAACGACCAAGCAGATGCCCTGGCAAGAATCGGTTCCACCCGACAGGCAATACCATCCGGCGTCGCCCTTCAGCGCCCTCTCAAGCCATCCGTCAAACCGTCACCACAGTCAGACTCCATTTTTGTGCCGGCTCCCCCTGAAGAAGGCGGATCCGACTCTAGAGCCTCGGCAGACGGCACAAGAATCCTTGAAGACGCCCCCAAGAACGCGGCAGTCGCAGCCGGCCCGGGGACTGCGGCGACCTTTGCAAAGACTTCAGAACCCGGCCCGGGGACTGCGGCGACCTTTGCAAAGACTCCAGTACCCGGCCCGGGGACTGCGCCACTTGGCCCGGGGACTTCTTCAACCCAGCAAGCTGCTGCAGACTCCAACCCGCCGCCTCCCAGCCCAGCCGCCCTCATCCAAGTAGCAACACTGGTAGTCGAAGAAATAGCAGCACCCTCATGGGCCCAGCCCATCTTGAAGTTTTTAGTAAGCGGAGAGCTACCAGCTGATGAAACCTTGCTCGGCAAGTGCAACGCGAGCGCAGCCTACACTATAGTCAATAGAGAGCTGGTCAGACGCAGCGTCACCAGTGTCTACCAGCGCTGCGTCGAATAAGAGGAAGGCCAAGCAATCCTTGAAGACATCCATCAGGGCGAGTGCGGCCATCATGCGGCCTCCAGAGCACTCATCGCCAAAGCCTTCCGACACGGTTTCTTCTGTCCAACTGCCCTAGAAGAGGCCAAGGAATTAGTTCAAAAATGCAAGGGGTGCCAGGTGTTCCGGTCCAAGCCGCTTCACCCGGCTTCAGCGCTCAAGACTATCCCCATCGCCTTTGGCCCTTTCTTTATGCAGGGCCTGGACATGGTGGGACCATTCAAGACGGCACGAGGTGGCCTAACTCACCTACTTGTCGCGGTGGACAAGTTCACCAAGTGGATAGAAGCAAAACCCATCAAGAAGTTGAATGGTCCTACGGTAGTGACTTTCATCGCCGACATCACGACTCGGTACGGCATACCACACAGCATCATCACCGACAACGGCACAAATTTCGCCAAGGGCGCCCTGGCCCGTTTCTGCGTGACGTAGGGCATTCGACTGGACTTAGCGTCCGTTGCCCATCCGCAGTCAAACGGCCAGGTGGAGCAAGCGAACGACCTCATCTTGTCTGGCATCAAGCCTCGTCTGGTCGAACCACTGGAGCATTCGGCCGGCTGCTGGCTTGAGGAGATGCCAGCCGTCCTCTGGAGTCTGCGTACGACTCCAAACAAGTCAACTGGCTTCACACCCTTCTTCCTCGTCTACGGTGCCGAAGCCGTCATCCCAACGGATATAGAGTTTGACTCCCCGCGAGTCACCATGTACACCGAGGAGGAAGTAGAAGAAGCACGTCAAGACGGTGTCGATCTGCTAGAAGAGGGCCGGCTGCTGGCACTCAGCCGGTCCAGCATCTACCAGCAGAGCCTGCGCCACTACTACAACAAGAAGGTCAAGCCAAGATCATTCCTAGAGGGCGACCTTGTGCTCCGGCTGATCCAGCGAACAACCCGGCCAAGATAAGCCTGTCGGCGCCTTAGGAAGGACCGTTCATCATCGATAAAGTGCTTGGGCAACGACTCCTACTACTGATCGGCCCGAAGCCCGAGCACGCCAAGAGAGGGCGACTCCGGTAAAGAAAGCGGGCTGGCCATGGAATGCGAATCTCCTCGAAGATTTTACAGATTGATGCAGTATGTACCACGCTACCCTTTTGTGTTTGAAATACCAAGACTCGGGCCCCCGAGGCGAGCTTGGGGACTGCCCTCTTTTGTTATCATGTATGATAAGAATTATGCCTTTGGGTATGTTACCCTTCTATTATCTTGTTTGCCACGGGCTCGACTAGTCGGCCCGGGACTCGCCGCTTTGAGCTATGAAGTGCTTCACGAAGTCCGACAAGTAGCGTGCGGTGCCCAAGCAAATCTCTGTCAGAAGCCGCAGCTCGCAGAGCGACTGTTTGGTGGGCAGGAGTAAGCTAGAGCGGGCGCCCACACGAAAAAAAAATGGCTAAGGATCCAAAGCATAAACATAGTTTAGATCGGCTCCCAGCCCGTTTCATGAAACCGACTCTTAAGAGGTCGGCTTGCCGTTTTCTACCCAACTTGCTTAAACGACTCAAAATGGCCAAGTACTTGCCTTCTCAAAGTAGCCAAGCACTTGACCTAGACGGCAATCCATGAGGCGGTTGCCCGACGGGCAAGGCATCATCTAAGAGAAGGCGGCAAAGGAAAAAGCCACAAGAGCAATAAGCAAGGAAAGATAAAATTAGAATAATATTTACACAAACTTAGTCCCTTGGCCGGATCTTCGAACAGAGGTTCAGAATATACCCCGCGGGTGGAATTGTGCGAATTAACAAGGTTCTTTCAAAAGACTAGCAAAGAGATAAAATAAAGACAGAGCAGCGGCCTAAGAAGCAGCGGATGGGGTTGGAAGGCCGGAGGCGGCGGCGGCGTCAGGCGCCGGGGCGGCTGGCTGGGCAGTCTCGGTTTGATCGTCTCTGGCAGCGGCTGGCTCGAGATGGGGCGGCTCGTTCTTTGGGCCTTGACAGTCAAGCTGAGGCTGGCCGCCCGCTCCGTCTTCTGGCGCCTCCATGCCGTCTCCGTCCTCCGCCTCGTCTTCATCCTCGGTGCTGGAGTCGATCACCTCCGCCGAGTCCTCGCCGTAGTCCGGGTTCATCCCGAACCACTGTGGCGGTGCTTCCCCACCGTCTTCAGCCTGGGCCAGGGCGAAGACATCGGTGTCCGTGTGAGTCGGCGTTTGCCGCCGCTCGGCGACGAGCGCCCTCCGCGGCCTGCAGCTCCGCTGAGCTTTCGGCCGAACGCGGCCAGCCGGTCCAGTCGAGCCCTCGATACCACGCCTTGACGAACTCCGGGGCTTGGCGAGCTCCAGCCCGAGCAGCTGGAGCCCTTCCAAGCCTCAAGGCGCCCAGCCGCGACCTCCGGCCGGTCGGCGGTCCGGCTGAGGAGTCGCGAAGCATGTCCGGCCACGCAGGCAGCAATCGCTGAGGCCCGACACGCTGAAGACGGCGCAGCATCCGATGTGCCGCCGCAGACGCGAGTCTCAATGCTCGAGAGCTGCTCGTCAAGGGTCCGGGGGGCGTTGGCTGCGATCTCAGCGCCACTCGCCCTCCGCGCCTCGCGCTCGGCCTCGATGGCCTGATTGGCTGCCTATGTATGACCAGGGAAGAAGTCTGCCAAGAAGAAGAAAAAGCAAGTTAGAGAAAACAGGAGCCGGCTTAACCCATAGTCGGCAACCCAAAAGAGAAAGTAAAAGCAAACTTACCATCGACGATATCTTCGATTTCATGGAAACCGGAGGTCAGCTACGCCTCTCTATCGGTCCAGGCGGAGCGCTCGCTCTCAAATTCGGCCAGGAGGGCGTCCTCTTTCTTCTCCGCCTCAGCCCGCGCCGCCTTGAGCAGCTCCCTCTGCTCCACCAGCTGCGTAGCCAGCAGGTCGCGCTCTGCGGTGAGCTTGCCGCACTCCTCCTCTTTGGCGCGCAAGGCGGTCTCGGCCGTACCCAGCTGCCCCCCGCAGAGGACGTTGGACTCTGAAGAATAAAAAGAAGAAGGACGCAAAGGTCGTCAGTTAAGAAGGTCGCCAGGAAGATCCAGCCCACCGCACGGCGTCGCCCAATCTCGGGGACTACAGCCCACGGTGCGCCAATACGCTTCACAAAGAAGAAAACTCACCTCGGCTCCTCGCCCAGTCGGCAACCCGCTTGTTCAGTTCTTCAACGTTGCGGTTGAAGGCGGTAGCGCGGAGGTTGTGATATTCCTGTAACAAGGATTCCAGACACAGATAAAAACTTGGAAGTAAGCAAATAAAGCTCGGGCCGCTGCTTTCGGCCGACCGTAAACTTCGGGGACTACACCCGGTGGAGTGCCTGGCGCCTGACAGAAGATCAAGAGAAAATTTGGAAATGAAACATACCCGCACGGGCGGATCGCGACGCCTTGGCGCCCAGAAAAAGGTTACCGAGGCGCCGCTTTCAGCCCGTAACCGGCGGGCGCCCAGAGCGCCCTTGGTGTTCAGCGGGCCCGTGCCGCCTCCTCGCGCCCACCCAGCAGGTGCGGCGCTTGTCGCCTCGGCGTCGAGATGGTCGAGCTGGCGGCGCCCGGTCTCCAAGGGGCGCTGGCGCCGAGGTCGCCTTCTCAAAGCGGCGCCCGGCGCGCTGGCGGCGACTTGAAGAAGCAGCTGTACCCGCAGCTTCGTCGTCGGTCGGCGGCAGGTGGAGTCCCCGGGCTGTTTGCCTCACGCGACCTCGGACCTGCGGTGGAGGCGGCGGAGGTAAGCGGCAGCGCCCGGCAAAGAGACCTCGCCGCCTTCCCTCCCTGCGACGGGGACGTCACCACCGACTCCCTCCGACTGCCCCGTGAACTCCGGCAGTGGTGGCGCTGAGCTCAGCGGAGTAACGAGCAGCGCCGACTGAAGGCGCGCGGCCTCCTCGGCTTGCCTTTTTGCTGCGGCAGCGGCTTCGACCGCCTTCTCGGCCTCCGCCTTCTCCCGACGGGAGGCCTCCTCCTCGTCACGCTTCTCCTGCGCGTTTTGCTCTGCTGCCTCCTGGAGGGCGGCCGCAGGGTCAACCCGCCGACTGCTGGCGGACGTCTCCGCCGACCCCATGACGGAGGCGGCGACCCTCTCAAAGTGAGGGAGCCCTGATGAGAAAAAAGGACATGAGAAGACTCGGGCAAGACGGACCAGAAGAAAACAAGACAGAATAAAAAAGATACTTACACAGAGACCAGCGGTGGTTTCTTCACCTCCTTGCGAAAGCGGTTAGCCTTCGCGCTGAGTCGCAGCGGCCGCTCCCCTGAATTTCTTGGCATGGCCGCTTGGCTAACTCGGCCCGGCCCGGTGCTTCTTCGCGCCGCCTCGGCCCCCCAAGGCGGCGGAGGAGCTCGCGCCTGGATGGCCGGCTCTCTGCTGGCGGCGGGGGGCGACTTCATCATCAGGCCAGTCTGCAAAAGTGGCCGAGGGCCTGAAGTCGTCGGCCCCTCCCCCTCCCTCGGCGTCGGCCTCCATCGCCGCCACACCCAAGTCGGGGTCGTCGGCGTTGCTCTCCGCCCGGTCGGGGACGAAGTCGCGAGCCGGCCTTGCGGCGCCGGTCGAGGGCGGCATAAGAGGATTCTGAGTCAGAAGAGACCAAGGAAAGTAAGAGCCGGATCCGGCTAAGGAAGGAAACAGAGAAGCAAGAGATGACTTACCAACAGCGGAGGATTGGCGCGCGAGTATGGCTCCTTGCCGAAATGCCACTCCTCCGTAAGGTCGCGATTCGCCAAGAAGTTCACCGTGTCCACCACCTCCGCGTGGGGCATGTCCTTGGAGCACAGCCGGTGGGGTCCCGACGGCCGCTCATCTGGCGGTCGGATGAGGTCGGCCTTGAAGAGGGAGAACTTCGGCGCGCCACGAAGGCGGCCAAGAAGTCTGCCCATCGGGCCCTCCGATTTGTATCATTACGCTGGAGATGCGGCAGCGGCGGTGCCTGCGAGGGTCAGCGTCCGGGCCCCTGTGGGACCAGCTGGTGGGTCGGCCCTTGATTCGCCGCCCACGTAGGCGGCAAGTTGACCAGCCCGTCGGGCGACATTCTTAACGTAAATCTGGCGCTGCCACATCGTCACCGACTTGATGAGGGGAATGGCAGGGAAAGGGTTCTCGGGCACCGGTCTCCTCTTGGCGATGAACGTGCCGCACAGAGCCGGCACGCGAGCGACGTGGGTCCCGAGCTTCGCTTGGAAGAATTCCCCCCACAGCTCGATGGTGGGGAGAACTCCGAGAAAACCTTCGCATAAGGATGCGAAGGTGGCCAGCAGCACCACCGTGTTGGGGGTGAGGTGGTGCGGCTGGAGCCCAAGAACTCAAGAATCTGCGGAAGAAGCCGCTCGCCGCAGCCCCAGCCAGCGCATGAGGTGCGAGCAGAAAATCACCCGCTCGCCCTCCTCCGTGGCCGGCGTGATTTCGCCCTCGGCGGCGCGAGCCCGCACTAGGTGGCTGCCGGGGATGCGGCGCGTTGTGAAGGAATTGATTATGTCGTCGTCGATGATGGAGCCATCCCACCACCGGGCCTGCGGTGGGGCCAGCGGCGGCGGATGAGGAGCTCATCTCCGCGGCAAGGAAGAAATGAGGCTCGGCGCGGAGGAGCGAGGTAGAAGACGAGGCAGGGAGCGGGGATGAGAGAGTGCGCGTGCGTCGCTGCCCCCTCCCTCCCCCCGCCTACTTATAGGCGCCTAGGCTGCGGCCGAGGCGGGCGTGGGATTAATCGCGCCCATGTCCCCACGCCCCATGATTTAACCCAGCGTTCTTGCAGCGCGATAACGGCATGGGAGCCCAACCGCCCACCACGGCCGTAAGCGGATCCGCTGCTTGGCGTCGGGCATGGTAGTGGCGGGCCCCGCCGACGGGCCTGTCTTGTATCGCAGCGTGGCGGTAGCCTGCCAGCGTGGCGTCGCGTGGCGGGCTTTCGCGGCGGCGGCTGCCGGGAAGCTTATCGAGCCGCCGCCCGGATCCCGCTGCGACCTTGAGACCTTTGAAGAGCAAAGGCGGCCCCCCTGCCAAAGCCGACTCCTGCATAAAGGCGGCGGGCCGAGTTCAGAGTCTTCCATCAAAGGGATGAAGCTGTCGAGGCTCCTCGACGGGCTGCCCTCGGCGCCTCCCCAGCTTCGGGGACTACTGTCGGAGTAATGAACTACGGGTAGGCAAACCTGAGCCCCTGAACCTTTCAAAACATCAAGGCGGACTGCGCCCCTCAAGACCCCAAGACAAAGAGCCGCCTTCAGGGAGTCGGCAACAGAGTCGCCGACTACCCCTCTGGGCCGAGTCCCAGAGGCGGCCTCAAGACAAGCCGACTTTAAGACGACGACCTCAGGACAAGCCGACTCCAAGCCAGCGACCTCCAGCGAGGCCGGCAACAGGCAGTCGGCCCGCGACCCCCACCACCTCGCGCCTGGGCGAGTACGAGCGGGATGGGGTAAGGCCGCCTTGCGGCCCATCCCTACCCTGCCCATAAAGGGCAGGTATGGCTACAGAGCGCCGTACCGACGGAGATCTCCGTCCGGCGTAGCACTGTTGCCACGCGGGCCCTAACATCAGCCCCGTGGGCAGATTCCTGTACCCACGATGGCCTGTCTGTACGACCCGAAGATGGCGGGACCCGCCTGTCGGCGGGAGTACCAAAGACGGCAAGAGCGCCCCGAAGACGGACCCGTTGGAGTCGGCCTTCGAGAGTCGGCCGGCCCCTCCCGCGGGGCCCCCGCGCCATTAACCAGACAGGACAAGGAATGGCAATAGTGATCGCCTGCCCGGCGGCGGCACTGTTGCCATGACCCCATGACCAAGCTCGCGTCATTAGGAGCACGTCTACAGTAATCTGCAGCCGGCAAGACCCGCCCGCGGCGGACAAGGACTGTCGGCCCCATGCCGAACCGTCGATGGGGCCCACTAGTCGGCGGGCCCCAGAAGTCGGCGGAGAAGACGGCGACTTAGAGACTGACGGCTTGGACCCACACCCAGCCGAATTACCGTTGTACCCCCGGGGGGAAGGCCTATATAAACCCCCCGGGGCACCCATGCAAAGGGTTGGAAGCTAGTAGTTTTAGACACACACATAGAGGGAGAGAAGAGCAAGCCGTGCCCTTCTCCTTCCTCACCCCGAACAGCTCGAGGAGCCTCTTGTACCCACTTTGCCATAGTGATCATGCGGAGACCCCGCAGAGCAGCAGTAGGGGTGTTATCTCCTCGGAGAGCCCTGAAGCTGGGTAAGATTCGCCGGCGTGCATGTCTTCGCCTCATCCCGTTTCCAGGCACCGGCGACGTTCTACTCGCCCCCTCCATGATAAGCCATCCTTTGGCATATGTCTCACCCAACCCCCGACACTAAGCAAATCTTGCCAGTTTCAGCAAAGTTAAGAACCCTAGGACGATGGAGGGAAAGATCACCCGGTCTCGGAGGCTATTGTTATATTGATGAAAATTTAAAGGCTGCCAGAAAATTTCCGTCTTAGAAAGTATATGACAGTTACAAAATCCCGGCTCAATGAAGAAGTTCCGGGTCATGAGAAAGGATTCCGGTTTAAAATCTGGCTCAAGGGAAATCTGTTCTCCCATAAAGCGTTGAAGCTCTCAAATCCGGTTTAAAAATGTCCGGTTCAAAAAGGAATTAACTTCTCGCAAGTTCGAGTTTAAAGGCCGTCAAAAAATTTCCGGCTGAAAATGAAGTTTCCGGTTTAAAATTCGGTTCAAGGGAAAGATGTCTCCCACAAAGCTTTGAAGCTCTCAATATCCGGTTCAAAATCCCGGTTCAAGAAGAATTTATCTCTTGCAAAAAGTTCAAAGTTGCCGAAGAGGACCTGCTGCCATGATGCGCGGTTCAAACATGGGTATCATGCCTTACTGGCTTGTCATATTATTGATCACTTGGGGGCTTGGTCGTATTTGAACCATAGCTACACCTCTTGATCGGCGCAAGGCCACCAGAAAAATCACTTGGGGGCTTGGTCGTGTCCGAACCATAGCTACACCAGAAAATTACTTCGGGGCCAAAGAGAGTGTTGCAAAAGAACAACTCAAACATAAGCACACACTGAGCACAGCTCAAAATGTTACTTGGGGATTCTTTGCTGTAGAAATGAACAAAGAATCTACACTTGTAATAGGCTAACAAGCCATGGCTTGGAAGCCTGGTGTATACACCTAAAACCCCGGGTTAGCCTGCATTTTTAAGTAAGTTACTCCGCCCAGGTAAGCCTGGTATGACCCATCGAACTTTGACAAGTTACTCTAATAAGACCCTGAATTTGTCAAGTTAAAATGATGATTGGTTAAGGATTGAGGACCATCTTAAAAGGCTTTGTAAAATGGTTTAACTCAGTGGCCTGGCAACCCATGAAAAGCCTCGAATTTGGGGCCTGGCAGCCCGTGAAAAGCCTCGACTACAAGGGTTTCATTTGCTTTTATTTGCTAAGTTTTTCTCCTTGGATGATATTTCTACTATTTTTGATAAACCGGCGTTCATTAACCCAGCTTGACTTTCAACTACAAGTTGTCAGTATATGATCAGTCATAATCCGGAGATTATCAACCCGGTCTGGTTTTGACTACAAGTCGACAGTATTATATATGGTTAATCCAGCACGGTTTTATCATAAACCGGCGCAATATGGAAAGACTTATCAGTACTCAAGATTGGAGTTATCACCTTTACTACAATAAAGTTGGCCAACCAATGATGTGATTTAATGTCACAAGTATGATATATTTCATATTTGATTATTCTTAAGTGCAACCTTGGTTATCAACCCAGATTATATGTTGGGCATTATGACCCATCCGGCGGTAAACCGCAAGGACACTTTAAACTTGTTGTATGCAGAAACAGGTTGAATAAAGAATAATTATAAATCACCGGTGTTTATTAACCCGGCCTGGCTTTAAGACGATAAGTCTCTAGTTATGATGAGAAATTATCCGGTGTTTGTTAACCCGGCCTGGCTTTGGACTATAAGTCGCCAGTATCTATTTGGATTGCGCCATTGGAATCATGTGCTTATAAATCATTGGGTATATTAATCGAATCTTCAAATAGCCAACATGGCTGGATTTTATTATGGTTATCAGCAACCAGTATTATGATTAAGGTTTTCAAAGTCGCTTTACCGCAATGGCTATTATATTATCAATGGAAATGATTTATTCTACAATTGAAGGAATAATCACGAGTCGCTGCAGGCTTACGACCCGGCACTTGGGGGCTACATTATTCAAGTTGAGATTACATCAAATATGCAAGTCTCATGTCGCTGCAAGCATGCACCATGATACTTGGGGGCTAATGCAAAGTCATTTTTTGCTCACCTTATCGAAGACCCGACTCATCACAGTGTAATGAACCGGCCCTTGGGGGCTACCAATTGCTCCTGTCAAACATTCAAGGTATACAAGCCTTAATCCATTATATTAAAGGGTTCATTGCTCAGTTGGTAAAGCACAAAGCTCTTAACCTTGTGGACGTGGGTTCAAGCCCTACGATGGAAGCTACATTATAAGATGTTATTTTCATTGAAGTATATATCAAGTCCCAGTTCAGTATTATCTTACTAAGCTGGCCAGTGGGGGCTACACATCACTGCTCAAGTCTACATGATTATATTTACAAAGTCCCTGCTCATTATTGCATAATGAGCCGGCCCTTGGTGGCTACACTAATTGAAGTTTTTATAAGCAATTACAAGTCCCGAGGTTCTTTGCAAGCATGACAACCCGGTACTTGGGGGCTACATATATGGAGTATTCAGTTTTTACTAGAGATGAACAACATGGATTTCTTCAAAGTGGCAGTAATTATATGGAAACAAGTCTCAAATCATCACTTTGTTCTGTTAAAGACTTGGGGGCTACAGGTAATATGGATATAAGGGAGAAATATCTTCCGATTTTCAGTTTTGAGCAAACCAGATTGACCCAGCATCACCAATCATTATGACCCAGTGTCTACAACAATCATAACCCGGCGTCATCAACAATCATGAATCGGCGTTGGCAACAATCATAACCCGGAATTATCAGTTTTTATAACCCGGCAGTTTTGGCAATGATAAACCGACAAGTTCTACATCTTCAAACCGGTTGAATATCAGATGAGTATTTCAAAACCAATATTTTTTAAGCCGGCGCTTTGGAAGCCGACTCAAGTGGATTATTCTTCACAATATTTCTCTGTGAGAAACCAATGTCAGCAAATTGAGTATGAAGCTGGCTTGTTGACCCGGATTTTCTAGAAGGAGGAAATGACAAGGACTTAAGGATGATCAGATGCCGGTTTACAAGAATTCTTAACCCGGAGCATAATCTGTCAAATTTGTTCTTGTGTTTGTTTTACAGGATCATTTTAACATGGATAAATCCAAATTAAATTGGGGGCTAATGTCGAGGATATACCCTGCAGTGTAAACTGGCCGGAAGTATAACTTGGCCGAACTTGGCGGTTTACTTGAGACCCGGCTGAGACTTGACGATTCACTGGCGACCCGTTTGGACCTGGCGGTTTACGATTCATTGGTAATCTGGCAGGCGGGTCAGAGGAGCGACAAGACCCGGTGGCCCGACCGGCGGTTCATGAAGGCCGGTTCATACTATGGTGGGCCGATTTACAAGGAAAAGCACAAGGAATATTCTCCTACAAAGGAAGCAAGACTAGGACTCCACTTGTAATAGAGTAATCCTAATCCGACTAGGACTAGTCATGTAAACCGCCCCTTCAACATATATAAGGAGGGGCAGGGCACCCCAAAGAGGGAGAAGAGATAGAAGAAAGAAGAAACAATCTCAAGGGCTAGACACAAAGAGCCAGTTTACCGGCGACTCCCTCGTGATCATAATGAGACCTAGCCTCAAACAGCATGTAGGGTTGTTACCGGATGATGTTTCCCGGGGCCCGAAGCTGTCTAAATTCTTTTCTTGTGTTGCGTCTCTCGATTCCGCTCAACCCCTCTCAAGCTACCACGTAGATGTGTTGGCCTCGCGACTAAGTCCTCACACTAGGACATCTGCCGTGACAAAACCACGACAGTCACCAAATCACATCACTCATATAATACAAATCGTCATCGAACGTTAAGCTTGCGGACCCTACGGGTTCGAGAACTATGTAGACATGACCGAGACACCTCTCCGGTCAATAACCAATAGCGGAACCTAGATGTAACACCCCGGATACAACTTTCCATACTCGTAACTCCGACCCTTGCCATTTCCGGCTATGTTATTTTTATTTCCTCCGTGGTTGGGTTTTTGTCTGTTGTTTTGCATTTTGTTCTTGTCATGCATCTCATCTCTTTGCATCATTTGCATTGCATCATGCCATCATATCATTATTTTTAAAACTCAACTAAATAAAATCGTATGGATCTTCGGTCCATTTAAATCGAGGGAATTCACTTGTGACTTCTCTTTATAACATACCCTCCCAATATTATTAGGGAGCTATAATAAATATTCCATTGTTTTGGAATCACCATAACACACTTGCAAATAAATCCCATGCCTTTTCTGCTCCGAGTTGACCTCAAAACCTTGCCAATATTATTTCATCATTTTCCGGAGCTCCACCAAAAATCTGGACATTTTTGGACCTTCCCAAACCTCACTTCCTATTCAAATCATTTGAATTTAATCAAATGAGTTTGAATTTAAATCTTTCAATCATGGCCTTCTATTTTTTCTGTGGTCATGCTTATTTTTATGAGTCCGGGAAAATTGTCCTCGTTCCCAAATTCTTTCCCTAACCCTCTCTTTCTTTTTGTCTCTCTTTAATGGTTTTTCTGCTAAGTAATATAAGAGAGGGAGAGAGAGTGCCTAGCCGGCCTCTTAGGCCCAGCCGGCCCCTGGCCATTCTCCTCCCCACCAGCCGGCCCAAAGCCTAGCTGGCCCAAGGCCCACCTAAACCCTTCCTAACCCTAGCCCCGAAGGCCAGCCCAGCCTCTCTCCCTCGACTCCCTCCAGCGCCGTCGCGCCGCCCGATCCCATCTCCTTCCTCTCGCTCGAACCCCCCTCCTCTCGGTCCCTTTTCCCATTCGTTCTCCTCCTGGCGCCGCCACTCACAGGGAGAGGGAGGAGCAGAGCCCCGCTCCTCCCGATCCACCACGCCGGCGACCCCTCCGACCGTCCTCCGCCTTCCCCGCATCCCTTCTCCACCCGAGCTGCTCCTCCTCACCTCGATCTCCTCGGCCTCGTCCCCAACGATTGGAGGCCTCCTCCCATGCCTCTCGATCCCGTCGCTCCGGCCCCGCCGCGGCGCCCTGCGTCGCCGGAGCCCTGCGCCAAGTTCTCCCATGCCTCGTCATGTCTAGGGCGAGGAGGACGACACGCATCACCTCCTGCCCGTGTTCCGCCGCCCTCGTCAGCGCCCACGCATCCTCCTCCCTCCGTTCGGCCTGAACCACATGAGCCACACCGTCACGGCGCCGCCTTCTCCTATCGTGCCCGCCACCGCCATGGCCCGCAAGGCCATCAAGATCGCCGCACCCTCCAGCCTCCTTCTCCGTCACGACCTCGACCTCTGCTGTTACTCGTGACGTCAGCCGAAAGCGCCACCGCTTTGCTTCTCACACCCGCACCCAAGCTGCTCCACCCCTCTCGCTTCTGCCGCCGCTTCGCTGCGTGACCGAGCTGCCCCTGCCTTGTTCGACCACTTGCTGCCTTTGTCGTGGCCAAGACCGAGAACTGTGAACGTCAAGTTTTTCCACGACGCTCGAACGATTACAGGACCGGAACGTCAAGTACATGGATGTGCAAAGTTCTGCTTCGAACGTGTACGACTACACCCGATGATGTGACAAGTACCCTCTTCGTGGTTTTCGCCAAGTACCTCGACGCCCGGAGCCCTCGGGTGCGTCAAGTCCCTCTTCGAAACGTGTACCACGAGCGCCAAGTTCGACTACCGCACGGTTACGCCAAGTTCATCTACGGCCCGTGAACGTCTACGAGTTGTACCACTACCGCCGGCCCGTGAACGTCTACTTCCCCTATGCCGTGTACGACTACTTCCCTCGGCGATCATCGCGAGAACGTCTACTTCCCTCTACGAAACGCTTTCCGCCCCGAACGCACGCTTCGAAGGTGTAAACCCCGAGACGACCGACCATGATCGAATCATCCTTGCGATGCCCCTCTTTAGCCATGCCACCGTTCCGTGGGAACCCGGTAATCGGGATCACCTCACCTTCTTGCATGACTCGCTCACGCCCACTTCTTTTGCTCTGGTATCTCCGTGAGCTACCGGAACCGATATATTGCCGTGGCATCATTTTTGGATTCGTTGCCGTGGCACCCCTTTCTTCCACCACGGTGACACAATGCTTCATAATGCTCTTGTCAACATTTTCATAAAATTGCATAAAACTTGCACATGTCATCCGCATCATGATAACAACATTTAAATGTTTAAAATTGTTGGTTGCATTAATTTGCTTAAATGCCATGCTAAAATGATTTATTTCATAACTAAATAACCGTAAATCGGATTTAAATAAATTATATATGCAAATGGGGTGGAAAAATGCATAGATTAACATGGTAGCTTTACTTTGCATGTTTAACAACTCTAAAATATGCTTTAGGTCAGATCAGTACCAAATTCGAAATATGGACATGAGGATTTTTCCGGAATTGTTGTTCGTTGTTTCCGGCCTCATTTAACCTTGCCTAAATAGATAGTTTATTTATGCTTCACCTCTTGCCATGTTTAATAACATTTAATATTGTTGAGTACCTATTCGGGAGAGAACTAAATAAGTGTTGTGGTGTTTTGCCAATATGCAACCCGTTGCATATTGAGCTCCACTTAATTTGTAGTATTGTTTGTTGCACTTTGTCAAGCCATGCCTCTTTAAACCGGACATGCATCATGCTTGATTGTGCATCATGCCATGTTTATGATTGTGTGTTTACTATGTTGTTTGCTTCTTTCCGGTTTGCTTCTCTCGTTAGCTTCGGTTTCGTTCCGGAGTTGTGAGGATTCATTCGACTTCGTCCGTTTGTCTTCTTCATGGATTCGTTCTTCTTCCTTATGGATTTCAGGCAAGATGACCATACCCTCGAAATCACTTCTATCTTTGCTTGCTAGATGCTCGCTCTTTTGCTATGCCTATGCTACGATGCCTATCACTTGCTTATCATGCCTCCCATATTGCCATGTCAAGTCCCTAACCATCCTTTCCTAGCAAACCGTTGATTGGCTATGTTACCGCTTGGCTCAGCCCCTCTTATAGCGTTGTTAGTTGCAGGTGAAGATAAAGTTTTGTTCCTTGTTGGAACATGGAGATGTTGTTCCTTGTTGGAACATGTTTACTTGTTGGGATATCACAATATATCTTATTTAATTAATGCATCTATACACTTGGTAAAGGGTGGAAGGCTCGGCCTTATGCCTGGTGTTTTGTTCCACTCTTGCCGCCCTAGTTTCCGTCATATCGGTATTATGTTCCCGGATTTTGCGTCCCTAACGCGGTCGGGTGATTTATGGGACCCCCTTGATAGTTCGCTTTGAATAAGACTTTTCCAGCAAGGCCCAACATTGGTTTTACCATTTGCCTCACCTATGCCCTTTTTCCCTTGGGTTTCCGGAGCCCGAGGGTCATCTTTATTTTAGCCCCCGGACGGTGCTCCTTCGAGTGTTGGCCCGAACTAGAGTGTTGTAGCGCCTCAAGGCAACTTGAGGTCTGGTTTTAGTTGTACGGACTGCTCATCCGAAAGTGTGCCTCGAGACCGAGATATGTGCAGCTCCTATCAGATTTGTCGGCACATCCGGCGGCTTTGCTGGTCTTGTTCTATTGCTATCGAAATGTCTTGTAGCCGGGATTCCGAGACTGATCGGGTCTTCCCGGGAGAAGGAATATCCTTCGTTGATCGCGAGAGCTTATCATGGGCTAAGTTGGGACACCCCTGCAGGGTATTATCTTTCGAAAGCCGTGCCCGCGGTTATGTGGCAGATGGGAATTTGTTAATGTCCGGTTGTAGTAAACCCGAAGTGGATCTTAATTAAAATACACCAACCGCGTGTGTAACCGTGATGGTCTCTTCTCGGCGGGGTCCGGGAAGTGAACACGGTGTTGGAGTTATGCTTGACGTAAGTAGTTTCAGGATCACTTCTTGATCATAGTTGTTCGACCGTGCTTTGCTTCTCTTCTCGCTCTCTTTTGCGTATGTTAGCCACCATATATGCTAGTCGCTTGCTGCAGCTCCACCTCACTACCCTGTCGTACCTTTAAGCTTAAATAGTCTTGATCTCGCGGGTGTGAGATTGCTGAGTCCCCGTGACTCACAGATACTTCGAAAACCAGTTTGCAGGTGCCGATGAAACCGTGCAGGTGATGGATCCGAGCTCAAGGAGAATCTCGATGAAGATCTTGTTCATTGTGTTGTTTCGTTTCAGTTGATCAGTAGTGGAGCCCAGTTGGGACGATCGGGGATCTGTGTAGCATTTGGGGTAGTCTTCTTTTATTTTGGTTCCGTAGTCGGACCTTGATTGTATCTGTATGATGTAATGCTTTACTCATGTATTGTGTGAAGTGGCGATTGTAAGCCAACTATGTATCTCTTTCCCTTATGTATTACATGGGTTGTGTGAAGATTACCTCACTTGCGACATTGCTTTCAATGCGGTTATGCCTCTAAGTCGTGCTTCGACACGTGGGAGATATAGCCGCATCGAAGGCGTTACACTAGATGCTCATATTGGTTCCCACATATTATTCGAAGATCTTTATCGGTCGTACCGTAATGACAGCATACATTATTCCCTTTGTCATCAGTATGTTACTTGCCCGAGATTCGATCGTCGATATCTTCATACCTAGTTCAATCTCGTTACCGACAAGTCTCCTGACTTGTTCTGTAATGCATCATCCCGCAACTAACTCATTAGTCACATTGCTTGCAAGGCTTATTATGATGTGCATTACCGAGAGGGCCCAGAGATACATCTCTGATACTCGGAGTGACAAATCCTAATCTCGATCTATGCCAACCCAACAAACACCTTAGGAGATACCTGTAGAGCATCTTTATAATGACCCAGTTATGTGGTAATGTTTGATAGCATATAAGGCATTCCTCTAGTATCCCGGAGTTGCATAATCTCATAGTCAAAGGAATATGTATATGACGTGAAGAAAGCAATAGCAATAAAGCTGAACGATCATTATGGTAAGCTAACGGATGGGTCTTGTCCATCACATCATTCTCCTAATGATGTGATCCCGTTCATGAAATGACAACACATGTCTATGGTTAGGAAACTTAACCATCTTTGATTAGCGAGCTAGTCTAGTAGAGGCTTACTAGGGACACAGTGTTTTGTCTATGTGTCCACACGTGTATCAAGTTTCTGATTAATACAATTCTAGCATGAATAATAAAAATTTATCATGAAATAAGGAAATAAATAAAAACTTTATTATTGCCTCTAGGGCATATTTCCTTCAGTCTCCCACTTGCACTAGAGTCAATAATCTAGTTCACATCGCCATGTGATTTGACACCAATAGTTTACATCACCATGTGATTAACACCCATAGTTCACATCGCCATGTGACCAACACCCAAAGGGTTTACTAGAGTCAAAAATCTAGTTCACATCGCCATGTGATTAACAGCCAAAGAGTACTAAGGTGTGATCATGTTTTGCTTTTGTGAGAAGTTTAGTCAACGGGTCTGCCACATTCAGATCCGTATGTATTTTGCAAATTTCTATTTCTACAATGCTCTGCATGGAGCTACTCTAGCTAATTGCTCCCACTTTCAATATGTATCCAGATTGAGACTCAGAGTCATTCAGATCGGTGTTAAAGCTTGCATCGACGTAACTCTTTATCACCTCCATAACTGAGAAATATTTCCCTAGTCGTCTAAGGATAATTTTGACCGCTGTCCAGTGATTTACTCCTGGATCACTATTCTACCCCTTTGCCAAACTCATGGCAAGGTACATAATAAGTCTGATATACAACATGGCATACTTTATAGAACCTATGGCTGAGGCATAGGGAATGACTTTCATTCTCTCTCTATCTTCTGCCGTGGTCGGGTTTTGAGTCTTACTCAACTTCATACCTTACAACTCAGGCAAGAACTCCTTCTTTGACTGATCCATTTTGAACTCCTTCAAAATCTTATCAAGGTATGTACTCATCGAAAGTCTTATCAAGCGTCTTGATCTATCTTTATAGATCTTGATGCCCAATATGTAAGTAGCTTCACCGAGGTATTTCTTTGAAAAACTCCTTTCAAATACTCCTTTATGCTTTCCAAAAAATTCTACATCATTTTCGATCAACAATATGTCATTCACATATACTTACCAGAAAGGTTGTAGTGCTCCCACTCACTTTCTTGTAAATATAGGCTTCACCGCAAGTCTGTATAAAACTATATGCGTTGATCAACTCATCAAAGCATATATTCCAACTCTGAGATGCTTACACTAGTTCCATAGATGGATCGCTGGAGCTTGCACACTTTGTTAGCACATTTAGGACTGACAAAACCTTTGGTTGCATCATATACAACTCTTCTTTAATAAATCCATTAAGGAATGCAGTTTTGACGTCCATTTTCCAGATTTCATAAAATGTGGTAATTGCTAACATGATTCGGACAGACTTAAGCAATGCTACTACTGAGAAAATCTCATCGTAGTCAACACCTTGAACTTGTCGAAAACATTTTGCGACAATTCGAGCTTTATAGATAATAACACTATCATCATCGTCCGTCTTCCTCTTGAAGATCCATTTATTCTCAATGGCTTGCCGATCATCGGGCAAGTCCACCAAAGTCCACACTTTGTTCTCATACATGGATCCTATCTCAGATTTCATGGCCTCAAGCCATTTTGCGGAATCTGGGCTCATCATTGCTTCCTCATAGTTCATAGGTTCGTCATGGTATAGTAACATGACTTCCAGAAAAGGATTACCGTACCACTCTGGTGCGAAACGTGCTCTGGTTGACCTATGAGGTTCGGTAGTAACTTGATATGTAGTTTCATGATTATTATCATTAGCTTCCTCTCTTGTTGGTGTAGGCATCATGGAAACGGCTTTTCTGTGATGAGAAACTTTCCAATTTGAGATAAGGTACAGTTACCTCATCAAGTTCTACTTTCCTCCCACTCACTTCTTTCGAGAGAAACTACTTCTCTAGAAAGGATCCATTCTTAACAACAAAGATCTTGCCTTCGGATCTGTGATAGAAGGTATGCACAACAGTTTATTTTGGGTATCCTATGAAGATGCACTTCTCCGATTTGGGTTCGAGCTTATCAGGCTGAAACTTTTTCACATAAGCATCACAACACCAAACTTTAATAAACGACAACTTAGGTTTCTTGCCAAACCATAGTTCACACTGTGTCGTCTCAACAGATTTAGACAGTGGCTTATTTAACGTGAATGCAGCTGTCTCTGATGCATAACCCCAAAACTATAGCGGTAAATCGGTAAGAGACATCATAGATTGCACCATATCTAATAAAGTACGGTTACGACATTCAGGCTCACCATTACGCTGTGGTGTTCCAGGTGGCGTGAGTTGTGAAACTATTCCACATTGTTTTAAATGAAGGCCAAACTCGTAACTCAAATTTTTGCCTCCGCGATCAGATCGTAGAAACTTTATTTTCTTGTTACGATGATTCTCCACTTCACTCTGAAATTCTTTGAACTTTTCAAATGTTTTAGACTTGTGTTTCATCAAGTAGATATACCTATATCTGCTCAAATCATCTGTGAAGGTCAGAAAATAATGATACCCGCCACGAGCCTCAACACTCATCGGACCGCATACATCGGTATGTATTATTTCCAATAAGTCATTAGCTCGCTCCATTGTTCCGGAGAACAGAGTTTTAGTCATCTTGCCCATGAGGCATGGTTCGCAAGTATCAAATGATTTATAATCAAGTGATTCCAAAAGTCCATCCACATGGAGTTTCTTCATGCGCTTTACACCAATATGACCTAAACGGCAGTGCCACAAATATGTTGCACTATCATTATCAACTTTGCATCTTTTGGCATCAATATTATGAATATGTGTATCACTACGATCGAGATTCAATAAACTATTTATATTGAGTGTATGACCATAGAAGGTTTAATTCATGTAAACATAATAACAATTATTCTTTGACCTAAATGAATAATCGTCTTGGAATAAACATGATCCAATCATATTCATGCTCAGCGCAAACATGAAATAATATTTATTTTAGATTCAACACTAATCCCGAAGGTAAAGGGAGTGTGCGATGGTGATCTTATCAACCTTGGAATCACTTCCAACACACATCGTCACCTCGCCCTTAACTAGTATCTGTTCATTTTGCAACTCCTGTTTTGAGTAACAAACCTTAGCAACTGAATTGGTATTGAATACCCAGGGGCTACTATGAACACTACTAAAGTACACATCAATAACATGTATATCAAATATACCTTTGTTCACTTTGCCATCCTTCTTATCCGCCAAGTATTTGGGGTAGTTCCGCTTTCAGTGACCATTCTCTTTGCAGTAGAAGCACTCAGTTTCAGGCTTAGGTCTAGCTTTGGGCATCTTCACGGGAGTGGCAACTTGCTTGCCTTTCTTCTTGAAGTCCCTTTCTTTCCCTTTGCCCTTTTTCTTGAAACTAGTGGTCTTGTTAACCATCAACACTTGATTCTCTTTCTTGATTTCTACCTTCGCCGATTTCTGCATCGGGAAGTGCTCAGGAATTGTTTTCGTTATCCCTTGCATATTATAGTTCATCACGAAGTTCTAGTAGCTTGGTGATTGTGACTAGAGAACTCTGTCAATCACTATTTTATCTGGAAGATTAACTCCCACTTGATTCAAGTGATTGTAGTACCCACACATTCTGAGCACATGCTCACTGGCTGAGCTATTCTCCTCCATCTTGTAGGCAAAGTACTTATTAGAGGTCTCATACCTCTCGACACGGGCATGAGTCTGAAATACCAATTTCAGCTCTTTACTACTGGAATCAGGATCTTTGTCGTCAGCCAGCTCTTTACCATCAGCTAGCTGATGGCAAAGAAGGTCTTTTCCATGAGCATACAGAAAGCTGACGGCAAAGAAAGAGTGGACGGAAAAGAGCTTGTTTGTTGTTAGCTAGCTCTTTGTCGTCAGCTAGCGAATGACATAGAAGCTTTGCAGTCAGCTAGCGGATGGCAAAGAGGGAGGGTAGCCCACTAGTGAGAACCACCTAATGGCCACTTTCTTTGCCGTCTGCTAGCTGACGGCAAAAACTTCTTTGCCGTCCGCGAGCAGACGGCAAATAAAGTGGCAACCTAATGGGCGTTTCCCCCGGCCCCACCCCACTATCTACGCTCTTTGTCATCTGCTAGCAGACGGCAAATAAATTAAACCTAACTAAAAAATGGTCGGCCCCGCGCCCCACCCCACTCTCTCTCCCTCACCTCACCGGCGCCACCCCGACGCCCTCGGCCACCTACCGGCCCGCGCCCCCGACCCCCCGCCGCCTTGACGCCCTCATCCCCCATGCCACCCCGCCGCCCCCGCCGCCCCAAGGCCCTCGCCGCTCCGACCTCCCGCCGCCCCAACGCCCTCGGCCTCGCGCCAACAGCCTCGCCTCGCCCGCGCCACCCACCCTCGCTTCGCTAGCGCCCGACGCCTCGACAACCAGGTGCCCCGCCATCCTGACGCCCTAGTCGCCCCGCCGCCCTGCCGACCCACTCCGGTGAGCCCCCCCTGTTTTTTCTTTTTTTTCTACTACTAGTAATTAGGTTTACTGTTTGTTTCTTTTTTTTCTACTGCTACTAATTAGGTTTACTGCTAGTAATTAGGTTTACTGTTAGTACTGTTAGTTAGGTTAGTTTGATTTTCTAGGTTAGTTAGGTTAGTTATCTTTAGATTAGGTTAGTGTCATTTCTCTCATGTCTTCTTCTGTCAGTTTTTGTTTTCTTTAGTAATTTAAGTTCTATTTTCGTGACTTGTTTGTTTGAGTTTGTGTTTCTGTTTGTCCGGTGATGAAAAAACTTTTAATCATACCATCTTTAGCGACTGATTGGTCACTGTGCGCCCATGCTGTCATTCTGCAATTCTGAGGACAAATTGAACATCTTAGCGTAATTTTTTTTGAGTACTTCTGAACTTATGCTGTGACAATCTGCAATTCTGATGTCCACATTGGCTATGCCGTAATTTTGGAGACTGGATTTTATGGCGAAATGTTAATTGGGCTAGAATTTTTCAAACGAGCTATCCTTTTGGTGGATCTTGAGTTGCTTACCGCTACTTGTTTGATCACAAGCATAATCCTATTTGCCTGGAAAGCATTGTCTGGCGGCTCAACCATTTGTTATGAAACTCTTTAAATATTCTTATTTGAACTCAGGAATCTGTGTAACATTTCTGGATGATTTTTATTTCCTAATTGGAGATTGTTGTCTATGGATCCCGGTGATGACTTGTGATGTTAAAAAGTAGTGGCCTTATTCATACATTGATGAGATCTATATTATCACTCTGAGTGATCTGTCCAACAACATATCCAACTTTTTATGTTTATGTTTTCGGTGATATTTCTGTTATCTGGACACAAATGTTCATAAATTGTTTATTTGCTTTGATCTTTGTTGTTAATTTTTGATTTAAAATCTTTCTCTATGAAGAGAGTACAAGCAGATCTTTGTTGTTATCTGGACACTTTTTTTTATATTTAGACTAGGTTAGTTAGGTTAATTAGTTTGTTGGTTAGTTAGGTTAGTTCTGTTAACCAGTTCTAGTTTTAGTTTCACTAATTACTACTCCTAGAAAACAACCATGTAAATGATTAGGATTAGGATGCATATGCATCCCTTTTCTTTTGTTTCTTGAAAATCAGAAAAGAAAAAGAAAAGGCATGTTTATTCATCATTTGTCAATTAGTTGGCTAATGGTTTCTAGAATTATTTGACCATGGGCATGGACAGGTAGCAACTAGGAAAGGTAGAATTTTGCATAAAGGGTTTTTGATGGATTTTACCAGTATTTTGAACATGACCGTGTGTTGAAACTCTTATATATGGACAATATATTTCCAATGAGCTTCCCTAAATTTTCTCAAATATTTTTGAAACACTAAAATAATTTCAACCTATTAAAGACCATTTTTGGCCTTAAGAAAAAGCCTTTAATTAGTTAGTTAGTTATTTTTAGGTTAATTACTTAGTTAGTTAGCTAAAAAATTTAGGTGTTGTTTTCACCCACCAAATATTTTATTATGTGTATGTTGTACTAATTTCGTTTACTCTTTGTCATTGCAGGTGTTGACAGGTGGTGGGCGCGGGTCGAGAGCGCTTTGAGCCTCCTTCCTCGGCGCGTGCTGGGAGGGGTGGCTGTATTGCACCCCAACAGCTTCGGAGAGCGCTTGTAGACAGCATGACGACACCGGTGGGTGCTTCTTCTTCGGTCGGGAGAGGTCGGGGGAAGATGAAGAGGGGTGCAGCTAGAGGTGGACGTGGCGGCGGGAGAGGTAGGAAGCATGCTGCGCCTTCCTCGCCGCCACCCCCAGCTTTTTCTCCGGACCATCGGAGTGCTCCGTCTCAGGTGGACCCGTCAGACTTGGACCTGTCTCGGACTCCGGTCCATGAGCCTCGGGCCGACAAGACTCAGGTCGCTGAGCCTTCGTCCCAGGAGACTCAGGCCCCAAAGTCTTCGTCCCAGGAGACTCGGGCCCCGGAGTCTTCGTCCCACGTGACTCTGGAGACTAGTGGCCATGCTGATGGCGAGGAGTCCTAGTTTTACGATAGTTTTAGCGAGGGCGAGCTGGTTGAGTAGGGCAAGAAGGTCTACCAGCATGGTGGTACGAAGCTCCCGGCAGTGCCGGCGACCCGCGATTAGAGGTCTTTGATTGAGCCTAACGGGGAGAAGTAAGTGCATTTACTCTTTTTTAACCTTTGTCCTTCATGTTTCTTCAAATTAATATCTAATGTGTTAGCCTTGTCATACTGCAGGGGTTGGATATATGCCAATGGTGTCCGCAGGCCCAACTAGGTCCTTGGTGTGCTTTGCCGACAACACTTCCCGGGGTGGGTCACGTTGCCCGATGAGGGTCAGGTTCCATAGCTAGCACTAAGCTGGGAGTTGTACATGGCTGCCTGAGCCCCGCCGAAGGAGAGGGTCGACGGTGTCTTGTGCGAGACGGTGACCAAGATTGTGAGGCGGTGGTTTTGGGTAATTTCTCCTTTACAGAATTAAAAATAAACATTACCTAGTGATTGTACTAATCAGTGTTGTCTTGTTCGATTGCAGACCTTCTACAGGGTTGATGAGGAACACGAGGCGGAGGCGGCTAGGGTTCTCTAAGCCGAGTGCAAGCGCCTAATTCAGAACTTACGGCACGAGGCTAGGGTGCAGGCTGTTCGAGACTACTATGCCTCGACTAACATTAGGAGGGCCAAGAAGAAGTGCCGCCTCAAGTATCTAAGTAAGGAGAAGTACATGAAGGTAATTACCTATTCTTAAGGCCTTTTACTTAGTTTCCTTGATTTCATTCATAGGCGTAGCGCTGAAATTTCTCTTTGCCAAACTTAGGTGCCCCCGAGATGGTGCACAGATATGATGGATTGTTGGGAGGCGTTGGTGGATGAGTGGTGCTCTCCCCAATGGCTAGCCGAACACAACAAGGCCAGGGGTAAGCGTGCCCAAATGCGAGGTGTGACACACCATCAAGGGAGCTCCAACCTGTTTAAGTATGGGGATCACTAGGCATGTGGTTTCAGCCCTTAACAATTAATGCAATTGCATTCTTCATGCTAACTTCAGCCCTTAACTAATATGTTGTTCCTCTCTTTTAGGCGAAACACAAGAAGAAGGAAGTGCCACCGTTGTATGACCTCTATGCCGTGGCCCATATGGCCCCGTTCAAGAAGGCCAAGGCATTCTCTCAGGATGACCTCGATCATCCAGAGAGCTTCACTAACATCTCCTCCCACAACAAGCTTGTGAGATACAGAGACTTCGGGAAGGCGACGAAAGGGGATGACTTCAACCCGAGCCATAGTCCTTTTGATACAGAGCTCTGTTGGGGAACATTATTTCAAAATATTCCTATGATCATGCAAGATCTATCTAGGAGAAGCATGGCAACGAGCGGGGAGAGTGTGTCCATGTACCCTCGTAGACCGAAAGCTGAAGCGTTAAGTAACGTGGTTGATGTAGTCGAACGTCTTCGCGATCCAACCGATCAAGTACCGAACGCACGACACCTCCGCGATCTGCACACATTCAGCTCGGTGACGTCCCTCAAACTCTGGATCCAGCTGAGGCCGAGTGAGAGTTTCATCAGCACGACGGAGTGTTGACGGTGATGATGAACTTACCGACGCAGGGCTTGGCCTAAGAACTACGACAATATGACAGAGATGGAAATCTGTGGAGGGGGCACCGCACATAGCTAAGAAATCAACTTGTGTGTCTATGGGGTTCCCCCCTCCCTCGTATATAAAGGAGGGGAGGAGGGGGCCGCCGTCCTCATGGGCCGCGCCCCAAGGAGGAGAATCCTACTCCTACTAGGAGTAGGTTCCCCCCTTTCCTAGTCCAACTAGGAGGGGAAGGAAAGGGGAAGAGGGAGAGAAGAAAGCCCCCCCAATTCGGATTGGGCTTGGGGGGCGCGCGCCTCCACTTGGCCGCCTCCTCCTATCTTCCACTAAGGCCCATGAAGGCCCATTGACGCCCCCCGGGGTCCGTAACCCCTAAGATTCGGTAAATACTCGATACACCTCGGAACCATTCCGGTGTTCGAATATAGTCATACAATATATCAATCTTTATGTCTCGACCATTTCGAGACTCGTCGTAATGCCCGTGATCTCATCCGGGACTCCAAACTACCTTTGGTACATCAAAACACCTAAACTCATAATACCGATCATCATCGAATGTTAAGCGTGCGAACCCTACGGGTTCGAGAACTATGTAGACATGACCGAGACTCGTCTCCGGTCAATAACCAATAGCGGAACCTGGATGCTCATATTGGCTCCTACATATTCTACGAAGATCTTTATCGGTCATACCGCATAACAACATACTTTGTTCCCTTTGTCATCGGTATGTTACTTGCCCAAGATTCGATCGTCGGTATCATAATACCTAGTTCAATCTCGTTACCGCAAAGTTTCTTCACTCGTTCCATAATGCATCATCCCGTAACTAACTCATTAGTCACATTGCTTGCAAGGCTTATAGTGATGTGCATTATCGAGAGGGCCTAGAGATACCTCTCCGACAACCGGAGTGACAAATCCTAATCTTGATCTATGCCAACTCAACAAACATCATCGGAGACACCTGTAGAGCATCTTTATAATCACCTGGTTACATTGTGACGTTTGATAGCACACTAAGTGTTCCTAAGGTATTCAGGAGTTGCATAATCTCATAGTCATAGCAACATGTATAAGTTATGAAGAAAGCAATAGCAATAAACTAAATGATCATAGTGCTAAACTAACGGATGGGTCAAGTAATTCACATCATTCTCTAATGATGTGATCTCGTTCATCAAATGACAACTCATGTCTATGGTTAGGAAACTTAACCATCTTTGATTAACAAGCTAGTCTAGTAGAGGCATACTAGTGACACTCTGTTTGTCTATGTACTCACACATGTACTAAGTTTCCTATTAATACAATTCTAGCATGAATAATAAACATTTATCATGATATAAGGAAATATAAATAACAACTTTATTATTGCCTCTAGGGCATATTTCCTTCAGTCTCCCACTTGCACTAGAGTCAATAATCTAGATTACACAGTAATGATTCTAACACCCATGGAGTTGATACGTCTCCGTCGTATCTACTTTTCCAAACACTTTTGCCCTTGTTTTGGACTCTAATTTGTATGATTTGAATGGAACTAACCCGGACTGACGCCATGCTCAAAAGAATTGCCATGATGTTGTTTTATGTGCAGAAAACAGAAGTTCTCGGAATGACCTGAAACTCCACGGGATGTCTTATAAAAAATCCTCGCCAAAGATGAAGACCAGGGGGCCCACACCATGTCCACGAGGGTGGGGGGTGCCCCCCACCCCCTTAGGGCGCGCCCCTACCTCGTGGGGCCCCTAGATGCCCTCCGACGCCAACTCCAACTCTATATATTTGCTTTCGGAGAGAAAAAAATCAGGGAGAAGAAACCATCACGTTTTACGATACGGAGCCGCCGCCAAGCCCTAAAACCTCTCGGGAGGGCTGATCTGGAGTCCGCTCGGGGCTCCGGAGAGGGGGATTCGTTGCCGTCGTCATCATCAACCATCCTCCATCACCAATTTCATGATGCTCACCGCCGTGCGTGAGTAATTCCATCGTAGGCTTGCTGGACGGTGATGGGTTGGATGAGATTTATCATGTAATCGAGTTAGTTTTGTTAGAGTTTGATCCCTAGTATCCACTACATTCTGAGATTGATGTTGCTATGACTTTGCTATGCTTAATGCTTGTCACTAGGGCCCGTGTGCCATGATTTCAGATCTGAACCTATTATGTTTTCATGAATATATGTGAGTTCTTGATCCTATCTTGCAAGTCTATAGTCACCTACTATGTGTTATGATACGGCAACCCCGAAGTGACAATAATCGGGACCACTCCCGGTGATGACCATAGTTTGAGCAGTTCATGTATTCACTATGTGCTAATGCTTTGTTCCGGTTCTCTATTAAAAGGAGGCCTTAATATCCCTTAGTTTCCAATAGGAACCCGCTGCCATGGGAGAGTAGGACAAAAGTTGTCATGCAAGTTCTTTTCCATAAGCACGTATGACTATATATGGAATACATGCCTACATTACATTGATGAATTGGAGCTAGTTCTGTGTCACCCTATGTTATGACTGTTACATGATGAACCGCATCCGGCATAATTATCCATCACTGATCCGGTGCCTACGAGTTTTCCATATGTTGGTTCTCGCTTATTTACTTTCCCGCTGCTACTGTTACAATCACTACAAATTACCAAAAATGTTACTTTTGATGTCTTTACTTTTGTTGCTGCTACCACCACTATCATATTACTTTGCTAGTAAACACTTTGCTGCAGATACTAAGTTTCCAGGTGTGGTTGAATTGACAACTCAGCTGCTTATACTTGAGAATATTCTTTGGCTCCCGTTGTGTCAAATCAATAAATTTGGGTTGAATACTCTACCCTCGAAAGCTGTTGCGATCCCCTATACTTGTGGGTTATCAAGACTAATTTACAAGCGCCGTTCTTGCGGGAGCATAGCTCTATTCTTTGAGTCACTTGGGATTTATATCTGCTAGACACTATGAAGAACTTGAAAGACGCTAAGACAACAATTTATCCCTCAACTACGAGGGGAGGTAAGGAACTGCCATCTAGCCTTGCACTTGATTCACCTTCTGTTATGAGTAAGCTTGCGACACCTAAACCTGCTTCTGCTATTCGTTCTGATATGTCGCATGTTATTGATGATGCCACTTCTGCTATGCATGCTACTTATGATGAAACTGCTTCTATGCCTGATACTACTGTGCCCCTTAGTGAATTTCTTGATGAACAAATTGCTAGGGCTAGAGAAAAATAAATTATTGAATCTGAATATAATGATGAAAGTGATGATAAAAATATGTCTGTTATTCCTGAGGGCTATGTTTTTGATATGGAATCTTCTGTCTCTATTTTAGCTTGCAAAGATAGATATGAGCTCAAGAGGTTATTAGTTAAATGGAACAAAGAATCACTTAGAGATAAAATGAAACCCGACCCTGCTTTTGCAACTTCACCTATCTGTGTTCCTGATAAGGATTATGAATTTTCTGTTGATCCAGATATAATTACTTTGGTTGAATCTGATCCTTTTTATGGCTATGAATCTGAAACTGTTGTGGCACATCTTACTAAGTTAAATGATATAGCTGCCCTGTTCACTAATGATGAGAGATCGCGCTACTTTTATATACTCAAAATATTTCCGTTCTCATTAAAGGGTGATGCTAAGATATGGTTTAATTCTCTTGATCCTGGTTGTGTGCGTAGTCCCCAGGATATGATTTATTACTTCTCTGCTAAATATTTCCCTGCTCATAAGAAACAAGCTGCTTTAAGGGAAATATACAACTTTGTGCAAATTAAAGAAGCGAGTCTCCCACAAGCTTGGGGGAGGCTTCTCAAGCTACTTAATGCTTTGCCTGATCATCCTCTTAAGAAACCTGAAATACTTGATATCTTTTATAATGGACTAACCGATGCTTCCAGAGATTACCTGGATAGTTGTGCTGGTTCTCTTTTCAGGGAAAGAACACCGGATGAAGCTGAAATTCTATTAATAATATGTTGACAAATGAAAATAATTGGGCACCTCCTGAGCCAGTCCCTGAGCCAGCTCCTGCTCCAATTACTGAACCTATTCCTAAACCAACTCCGAAAAAGAGAGGTGTTTTGTTCCTCAGTCCCGAAGATATGCAAGAGGCAAAGAAATCTATGAAAGAAAAAGGTATTAAAGCTGAAGATGTTAAGAATTTACCTCCTATTGAAGAAATACATGGTCTTAATCTACCGCCTGTCGAAGAAACATATGATCTCAATTCTTTATTTACCGAAGAGCCTCCTGATCCCGATATCCCGACACAGGTAGTAAAGGTAAATTCTCTCTATAGATTTGATGAAGGTGATATCCCTCACTATAAGTCTGCTAGGCAATGCTTTCATGAGTTTGATAATTTTATTGTCAAACAAGAAAATTTCAATGCTTATTTTGGTAGACAATTGAAACAAAATTCTGATATGATTAAATACTTGGGTGATAATATGGCTAATATTAAAGGTGAACTTAAACTTGTTAGCAAACATGCTTCTATGGTTACCACTCAAGTAGGACAAGTACTTAAAGCTCAAAAAGAAGTGCTTGATGAAATGAATAGTAAGAAAAATGATTATGCTGTTAGAGTGGCTACTAGAACTGGTAGAATGACTCAGGAACCTTTGTATCCTGAAGGCCACCCTAAGAGAATCGAGCAAGATTCTCAGAGAAATAATATTGATGTTCCTAGTTATTCTAAAAAGAAGAAAAACAAAAATGATAGAACTGTGCAAACTTCTAGTGAACCTATTGCTGAACCACCTGATAATCCAAATGATATATCTATGTCTGATGCTGAAACACAATCTGGTAATGAACATGAACCTAATGAAAATATTAATGATGATGTTCATGATGATGCTCAACCTAGTAATGATAATGATGTAGAAGTTGAACATGCTGTTGATCTTGATAACCCACAATCAAAAATCAACGTTATGATAAAAGAGACTTTGTTGCTAGAAAACATGGTAAAGAAAGGGAACCTTGGGTTCAGAAACCCATGCCTTTTCCTCCGAAACCATCCAAGAAAAAGGATGATGAGGATTTTGAGCGCTTTGCTGAAATGATTAGACCTATCTTTTTGCGTATGCGATTAACTGATGTGCTCAAAACAAATCCTTATGCTAAATATATGAAAGATATCATCACTAATAAAAGAAAGATACCGGAAACTGAAATTTCCACCATGCTTGCTAATTATGCTTTTAAGGGTGGAATACCAAAGAAACTTGGAGATCCCGGAGTACCTACTATACCTTGCTCCATTAAAAGAAATTATATTAAAACTGCTTTATGTGATCTTGGAGCCGGTGTTAGTGTTATGCCTCTCTCTTTATATCGTAGAATTGACTTGAATAAGTTGACACCTACTGAAATATCTTTGCAAATGGCTGATAAATCAACTGCTATACATTGCCGGTATTTGTGAGGATGTGCCTGTTGTGGTTGCAAACGTTACTATTTTAACGGAGTTTGTTATTCTTTATATTCCCGAGGATGATAGTATGTCTATTATTCTTGGAAGACCTTTTCTTAATACTGCAGGGGCTGTTATTGATTGCAACAAAGGCAATGTCACTTTTCATGTTAATGGTAATGAGCATACGGTACACTTTCCGAGGAAACAACCTCAAGTCCACAGTATCAACTCTATTGGAAAAATTCCATCGATTATGATTGGAGGTTTTGAATTTCCTCTTCCTACTGTCAAGAAGAAATATGATATACTTATTATAGGGGATGTGCATATCCCCGTTGAGGTAACTTAGTGATATTCGAAATTTCTCCAGTTTCATGATTATCGAAATGAGTTTGTTAACAAGACTTGATCAACCTTGTTAGTGGATTCTTTTTTATGAGCATGAGATGGATGAAACTAGAAGCACAACCTTCTGTACCCTCTCTATATTTTCTGTTATTTAGTAGAAATAAAGTAAAAATAGTATTTTTCTGTCTGTTTCCTGACTTATCCGTACAATATAAAAATATCCCGAAAATTAAAGTTCTCAAAATGCCATTCCAATTTAATATGATTTTTTCAGGAATATTTGAGGATTTACTGTGCAAAAATTACCACGGGAGGAGCTGCCACCTGGCCACGAGGGTGCAGGGCGCGCCCCCTCCTAGGGCGCGCCCCCTGCCTCGTGGGCCCACAGTGGCCCTCCTCCACTTATCCCAGCACCCATCTTCTTCCTCTGCCTCACACAAACCCGAAAAACCAACTCAAGCATGATTTCCAGCCCTCTTTGCTATGATTTTTTATCTCCTTGCTCAAAGCACCTCTCGCAAAACTGCTTGGGGAGATTGTTCCTTGGTATGTGACTCCTCCATTTGTCCAATTAGTTTTTGTTCTAGTGCTTTATTCTTTGCAAATTTGTGCTGCATAGGTGACCATGTTCTTGAGCTTGCATGTCAAATTTATATGGTTCCAAGTAGTTCTAATGCTTGATATAGGCTCTAGGCACTTGTAGGAGTAGTTGCTATCAGTTTTATTGAAGTTGTTTCACTTTTGTTTGGTTAGTAAAAATTTCAGAAATTTTTCAGAGAATAAAAATATGCTTAGGAAGATGTTCCAAGGTGGTTCTTCTAAGAATCAAGGACCCAGGATTTCTATGCGCGATGCTGACAAGGATCCACCAAGAGACGCTCCAGTACGGCCTTGCGAATGGCCGTCGGAAAATTTTATGGACCGTGCGGGAATTAAACAAGAATTCAAAGCATATTTGCACAATGCCGGTCTTGAGGATTTTGAGGCTGACAAATGCCCCTAATATCATGATCTCACAAGCTCATTTGTGAGGAGATTTGAGTATTCATCTTCGCGTAATTCTCCTTCGGTCATGTTTGATCTTTATGACAAATTTTATACCATGGACTTAGAGGATTTCACTTTTGCTTGCAAACTTCCATCATGGGGTAGTATTAGGGATCCACCTAAATCTGAATTTAGAAACTTTCTTGCTAGTATAACTGTAGGGGAATCCAGAGATATAACGCAGGCTACCATAGGGAGCATTCACTTTCCTGCTATACATTATTTTGCTATCTTCATCGGTAGATGCATAAATGCTAAGGATGAAGCGTGTCACATGTGTGTCCCTGACCTTAGCATTCTTAGGAGTGCTGTGTTAGGAGACCAATCTTATCATGTGGGAGCCATTGTAGCTCGTAGGTTGCATCATAATAGACATAATGGAGATTTTTTGGAGGAATTTATGCAACCCGCTTAGCTAATTTTCTTTAGATAGACATTCGTGAGGGCGATACGGAGTTGCCTCCTGCATATTTAGATTATAACTCTATGGCTTCGCACCAGTTTGTCGAGAGGCCTGAATCACCTCTCTTATATCGTTTAATTTTTAACAAACGACACGTTGTCCGTATTACTCTCCCTGCTCCTGCCTTCTTTGATTCTCAGTCAAAGCGAAGATATACTATTACAAGAGAGGAGGCAGATGAGTACGAGAGGAGAGCGGAAGCAGCACGACTCCATGTTGCAGCTCAAGAAAGCGATAATCAGTATCACAAGACGACCCTCAGCTACACCTACGGGTATCCGCCAGCTATCCTGGCCATAGACCAACTTAGGCCAAAAGCCTAAGCTTGGGGGAGTACGTATTTCTCACCGACATTACATTTATGTTCACACACACTCATTGCTAGATGTCGGTACTCATACTCTTTCACTGTAATATCCATGCTAGTTTATTTTCTTTTTCCTGCTTTCTTCTTGTGTGTTTGTTAAACCTTAAGAAAAACAAAAAATTAGTAGTAGTTTACTTCCTTGCTGTAGTAGTAATTAAAAAGAAAACCCAAAAATATTTCCCATTCTTCTTTTGCTTGTTGGGAGCTTTCCCGTGTAAATAGTTTTTATTTCTTTTATTTTCTTTGGGGGTCAGTAGGAGAAGACCATGATTAAATTGTTGAAGCGGCTCTTATATGCATCATTGTTGATTTAACCAAGAGCCCATATTGCCTTGTCTTCTCCTACTTATTGAATGCTTGCAGATTCCAGCTTAGTCCAATGCACGTACACTCTTATTATTATTCACACCGTTCGGTCATGCAAGTGAAAGGCAATTATGATGATATATGATGGACTGACTGAGATGAGAAAAGCTGGTATGAACTCGACCTCTTTTGTTTTTGTAAATATGATGATTTCATCGTTCTTGATTCAGCTTGTTATGAATAAACATGTTTGCAATGACAATTAGAGATCATAGTTGCTTCTGCCATGCTTGATTAGCTATGAGTTATAATGATTTACCTTGCGTGCCAACATGCTATTGAGATGATTATGATGTGGTATGACGGGGTGGTATCCTCCTTTAAATGATTTAAGTGACTTGACTTGACACATGTTCATACATGTAGTTGAAACAAATCAACATAGCCTTCACGATATTTATGTTCATGGTGGATTATATCCTACTCATGCTTGCATTCAATGTTTATTAATTTTAATGCATGTACATGGCTGTTGTCGCTCTCTAGTTGGTCGCTTCCCAGTCTTTTGCTAGCCTTCACTTATACTAAGAGGGAATACTGCTTGTGCATCCAATCCCTTAAACCCCAACGTTATTCCTGATGAGTCCACTATACCTTCCTATATGCGGTATCTACCTGCCGTTCCAAGTAAATTTGTATGTGCCAAACTCTAAACCTTCAAATAAACATTCTGTTTTGTATGCTCGAATAGCTCATGTATCAACCAAGGTTGTCCTTATCTTCCGTGTTAGGCGGGTTATTCTCAAGAGGAGTGGACTCCGCTCCTCACTCACGAGAAAATGGCTGGTCACCGGGATGCCCAGTGCCATGCTTTATGCAAATTAAATCAAAATTAATTGCAAACAAAACTCCCCCAGGGACCTGATGTATGTTGGAGACACTCGTTGTTTCGAGCAAGTCATGGATTGATGCTTGTTGGTGGAGGGGGAGTATAAACTTTACCATTCTGTTTGGGAACCGCCTATAATGTGTTTAGCATGGAAGATATCGCCATCTCTTAGTTGTTACGTTGACAATGAAAGTATACCGCTCAAAATACAATTTATATCTATTTCAAAACCGAGCTCTGGCACCTCAACAAATCCCTGCTTCCCTCTGCGAAGGACTTGTCCATTTACTTTTATGTTGAGTCATCACCCTCTTATTAAAAAGCACTAGCTGGAGAGCACAGCTGTCATTTGCATTCATCACTATTAATCTATGTTGGGTGTGACTATGATTGGATCTCTTTTACCATGAATTACAATGTCTAGTCAGTCCTTGATCTTTAAAGGTGCTCTGCATTTATGTTTTTGCGGTCTCGTAAAGGGCTAGCGAGATACCATCTTGTTATATCATATTATGATTGTTTCGAGAAAGTGTTGTCATCCGAGATTTATTATTATGGCTTGCTAGTTGATTATGCTATTGATATGAGTAATTATGAGACCTGAGAATTATTGCAAATGTGGTTAGTTATGATATATGTTGAAAACTTGAATGCTGGCTTTACATATTTGCAACAACAAGCGCAAACAGAGTTTGTAAAAGTTTTTCTTTCTTTCTTTCAGTTTGTCAACTGAATTGCTTGAGGACAAGCAAGGGTTTAAACTTGGGGGAGTTGATACGTTTCCGTCGTATCTACTTTTCCAAACACTTTTGCCCTTGTTTTGGTCTCTAATTGTATGATTTGAATGGAACTAACCCGGACTGACGCTGTTTTTAGCAGAATTGCCATGATGTTGTTTTATGTGCAGAAGAAAAAAGTTCTCGGAATGACCTGAAACTCCACGGGATGTCTTATAAAAAATAATAAAAAATCCTCGCGAAAGATGAAGACCAGGGGGCCCACACCCTGTCCACGAGGGTGGGGGTGCGCCCCCTACCTCGTGGGCCCCCTGGATGCCCTCTGACGCCAACTCCAACTCTATATATTCGCTTTCGGAGATAAAAAATTAGGGAGAAGAAATTATCGCGTTTTACGATACGGAGCCACCGCCAAGCCCTAAAACCTCTCAGGAGGGCCAATCTGGAGTCCATTCGGGGCTCTGGAGAGGGGGATTCGTCGCCGTCGTCATCATCAACCATCCTCCATCACCAATTTCATGATGCTCACCGCCTTGCGTGAGTAATTCCATCGTAGGCTTGCTGGACGGTGATGGGTTGGATGAGATTTATCATGTAATCGAGTTAGTTTTGTTAGGGTTTGATCCGTAGTATCCACTATTTTCTGAGATTGATGTTGCTATGACTTTGCTATGCTTAATGCTTGTCACTATGGCCCAAGTGCCATGATTTCAGATCTGAACCTATTATGTTTTCATGAATATATGTGAGTTCTTGATCCTATCTTGCAAGTCTATAGTCACCTACTATGTGTTATGATACGGCAACCCCGAAGTGACAATAATAGGGACCACTCCCGGTGATGACCATAGTTTGAGGAGTTCATGTATTCACTATGTGCTAATGATTTGTTCCGGTTCTCTATTAAAAGGAGGCCTTAATATCCCTTAGTTTCCAATAGGAACCCGCTGCCATGGGAGAGTAGGACAAAAGTTGTCATGCAAGTTCTTTTCCATAAGCACGTATGACTATATATGGAATACATGCCTACATTACATTGATGAATTGGAGCTAGTTCTGTGTCACCCTATGTTATGACTGTTACATGATGAACCGCATCCGGCATAATTATCCATCACTGATCCGGTGCCTACGAGTTTTCCATATATTGTTCTCGCTTATTTACTTTCCCGCTACTACTGTTACAATCACTACAAATTACCAAAAACATTACTTTTGCTGTCTTTACTTTTGTTTCCGCTACCACCACTATCATATTACTTTGCTACTAAACACTTTGCTGCAGATACTAAGTTTCCAGGTGTGGTTGAATTGACAACTCAGCTGCTAATACTTGAGAATATTCTTTGGCTCCCCTTGTGTCGAATCAATAAATTTGGGTTGAATACTCTACCCTCGAAAGTTGTTGCGATCCCCTATACTTGTGGTTTATCAGGAGTCTTGGCGCTGATCATGTTTTGCTCGTGGGAGAGGCTTAGTCAATGGATCTGCAACATTCAGATCCGTATGTATCTTGCAAATCTCTATGTCTCCATCCTTGACTTGATCGCGGAAGCAATTGAAGCGTCTATTGATGTGCTTGGTTCTCTTGTGAAATATGGATTCCTTTGCCAAGGCAATTGCACCAGTATTTTCACAACATATTTTCTTTGGACCCGATGGACTAGGTATGACACCTAGATCGGATATGAACTCCTTCATCCAAACTCCTTCATTTGCTGCTTCAGAAGCGGCTATGTACTCCGCTTCACACGTAGATCCCGCCATGACGCCTTGGTTAGAACTGCACCAAATGATAGCTCCACCATTCAATATAAATACATATCTGGTTTGTGACTTAGAGTCATCCAGATTAGTGTCAAAGCTTGCATTGACGTAACCATTTACGGTGAGCTCTTTGTCACCTCCATAAACGACAAACATATCCTTAGTCCTTTTCAGGTATTTCAGGATGTTCTTGACCGTTGTCCAGTGATCCACTCCTGGATTACTTTGGTACCTCCCTGCTAAACTAATAGCAAGGCACACATCAGGTCTGGTACACAGCATTGCATACATGATAGAACCTATGGCTGAAGCTTAGGGAATGACTTTCATTTTCTCTCTATCTTTTGTAGTGGTTAGGCATTGAGTCTGACTCAACTTCACACCTTGTAACACATGCAAGAACCCTTTCTTTGCTTGATCCATTTTGAACTTCTTCAAAACTTTATCAAGGTATGTGCTTTGTGAAAGTCCAATTAGGCGTCTTGATCTATCTCTATAGATCTTGATGCCCAATATATAAGCAGCTTCACCGAGGTCTTTCATTGAAAAATTCTTATTCAAGTATCTTTTTATGCTATTCAGAAATTCAGTATCATTTTCAATCAACAATATGTCATCCACATATAATATCAGAAATGCTACAGAGCTCCCACTCACTTTCTAGTAAATACAGGCTTCTCCAAAAGTCTGTATAAAACCATATGCTTTGATTACACTATCAAAGCGTATATTCCAACTCCGAGAGGCTTGCACCAGTCCATAAATGGATCGCTGGAGCTTGCACACTTTATTAGCACCTTTTGGATCGACAAAACCTTCTGGTTGCATCATATACAACTCTTCTTTAAGATATCCATTAAGGAATGCAGTTTTGACATCCATTTGCCAAATTTCATAATCATAAAATGCGGGAATTGCTAATATGATTCTGACGGACTTAAGCATCGCTATGGTTGAGAAGGTCTCATCGTAGTGAACTCCTTGAACTTGTCGAAAACCTTTCACAACAAGTCGAGCTTTGTGAAGCGATAACATTCTTTGTGGCGTCAGTCTTCTTCTTAAAGATCCATTTATTCTCTACGGCTTGCCGATCATCGGGCAAGTCAACCAAAGTCCACACTTTGTTCTCATACATGGATCCCATCTCAGATTTCATGGCTTCAAGCCATTTCGCGGAATATGGGCTCATCATTGCTTCCTCATAGTTCGTAGGTTCGTCATGGTCAACTAACATGACTTCCAAAACAGGATTTACGTACCACTCTGGTGCGGATCTTACTCCGGTTGACCCACGAGGTTCGGTAGTAACTTGATCAGAAGTTTCATGATCATCATCACTACCTTCCTCGCTAATTGGTGTAGGAATCACTGGAACTGATCTGTGATGAACTACTTTCTAATAAGGGAGCAGGTACAATTACCTCATCAAGTTCTACTTTCCTCCCACTCACTTCTTTCGAGAGAAACTCCTTCTCTAGAAAGGATCCATTCTTAGCAACGAATATCTTGCCTTCGGATCTGTGATAGAAGGTGTACCCAACAGTCTCCTTTGGGTATCCTATGAAGACACATTTCTCCGATTTGGGTTCGAGCTTATCAGGTTGAAGCTTCTTCACATAAGCATCGTAGCCCCAAACTTTAAGAAACGACAACTTGGGTTTCTTGCCAAACCACAGTTCATATGGTGTCGTCCCAGCAGTTTAGATGGTGCCCTATTTAACGTGAATGCAGCCGTCTCTAAAGCATAACCCCAAAACGATAGCGGTAAATTAGTAAGAGACATCATAGATCGCACCATATCTAATAAAGTACGATTACGATGTTCGGACATAGCATTACGCCGTGGTGTTCTAGGTGGTGTGAGTTGCGAAACTATTCCGCATTGTTTCAAATGAAGACCAAACTCGTAACTCAAATATTCTCCACCATGATCAGATAGTAGAAATTTTATTATTGTTACGATGATTTTCCACTTCAGTCTGAAATTCTTTGAACTTTTCAAATGTTTCAGACTTATGTTTCATCAAGTAGATATACCCATATCTGCTCAAATCATCTGTGAAGGTCAGAAAATAACAATACACCGCCATGAGCATCAACACTCATCGGACCGCATACATCGGTATGTATTATTTCCAACTTTTACATTGCTCGCTCCATTGTTTTGGGAGAAATGTAGTCTTAGTCATCTTGCCCATGAGGCATGGTTCGCAAGCATCAAGTGATTCATAATCAAGTGATTCCAAAAGCCCATCAACATGGAGTATCTTCATGCGCTTTACACCAATATGTTGCACTATCATTATTAAACTTATATCTTTTGGCTTCAATACTATGAACATGTGTATCACTACTATCAAGATTTAGTAAAAATAGACCACTCATCATCATAGGCTAGCTTCTAGGGTTTAGCCTCTACGATCTCGTGGTAGATCAACTCTTGTAATACTCATATCATCAAGATCGATCAAGCAGGAAGTAGGGTATTACCTCCATCGAGAGGGCCCGAACCTGGGTAAACATTGTGTCCCCCGCCTCCTGTTACCATCCGCCTTAGACGCACAGTTCGGGACCCCCTACCCGAGATCCGCCTGTTTTGACACCGACAGGCGCCGCTTGTCGCGCCCGGCCACCGTGTGCACGCGCACCACTTCGGTGCCCCTGAACGCGCCCACGGCCGCGCCCTTGCTGTCCGTCTCCCTCGCTCACTTCGCACGCGCACTCGGCTCCAGCCCGGTCGTAGTGACTCGCCCGACCGCGCGAGTGCCCGACCTCGCTCGCGCCTGGCCGTCCGCTGCTATCGCATGCGCCTCGCCACCGCTCCCAGTCGCCCGCTGCTGCTCCTCTGCCGCTGCGCACGAGCCCTACCTCACACCTCTTCCGTTCTTTGCTGCTCTCAGCTGCGGCTAACCGCACCCGTACGCCCTGCCGGCACCCTCATCTTGCCGCAGCGCTGGCGTGGCCTCACCGCCACTCTTGCCGCACCTTTCGCCACGCTCGCCTCGCACCGCCGCCCGGGTTCGCCCCTTAATGGGTGCCCGCCCGTCATCCATTTCCCCGTCGCCCGTTCAGTCTGTGCTCGTATGCCCGTGCCCGTTGAGGCCCCTGGGGCCTATGACAAGGGGGCCCCACCCCAGAACGGTTTAAAAAAAGAGAACTAAAAAAATAATTAATAATAATATTATTAATTAGCTAATTAAGGATTTAATTAATTTAATAAATCATGATTAGATTAACCTAATCACTAATTAAACTAATTAAATGTTTTAGTTAATCTGAGTCAATGACATGCGGACCCACATGTCAGTTTGACCCAGACAACACCTCTGTTGACTGCTGATGTCATGCTGGTGCAATAATCCTATTTTCGAATTAATTCAATAATAATAATATAGAAATTGATTAAATCTTTAGAAATTAATATAAAATAATCGGCTCGGATGAAAATACTTTGTACATGAAAGTTGATCAAAACGATGAGACAAATCCGAATATGCGGCCTGTTCGTCTGCTGCATGTCTCTAGCATAGCGAACACGCAACTTTCCCTCTCCGGATCATCTGTCCGAAAACGCGAAACACCGGGGATACTTTCCCGGATGTTTCCCCCCTTCGCCGGTATCACCTCCTACTGCGTTAGGGCACACCTAGCACCGCTCATTGTCATGTCGTGCATCGTCATGCTTATGTTTGCATTATATTTATTGTTTCTTCCCCCCTCTTCTCTCGGTAGACTACGAGACTGACGCCGCTGCTGGTGCCTCGATCGACTACGTTGTTGATGAACCCTCCTTGCCAGTGCAACCACGCAAGCCCCCCTTTGATCAACCAGATATTGCCCACTCTTTTCTTTCTTATTCTTGCATTAGGTTTGCTACTTTTGTTGATTCGATAGCTCCTATTCTGTTGCATAGCCTGTCTTTTGTTGCTACACTTGTTGATACCTTTACATGCTATCCTAATGCTTAGTATAAGATGCTAGTATTCCATCAATGGCCCTACATTCTTGTCTGCTATGCTATATTATCAGGCCGTGGTCACTTCGGGAGGTGATCACGGGTATACACATACTACACTATTATACATGATACACTATGGTGACTAAAGTCGGGTCAGCTCTTAGAGTATCCGCAAGTGATTCCGATGTGGGGGCTGAAAGGACAGGTGGTTCCATCCCGGTGGTGGTGGGCCTGGGTTCCCGACGGCCCCGACTGTTACTTTGTGGCGGAGCGACAGGGCAGGTTGAGATCACCGAGGTGAGAGGTGGGCCTAGCCCTGGTCGGCGTCCACGTTACATCAATTAACACACTTAACGAGATATTGGTATTTGATTTGAGTCTGGCCACTGGCCTATATGCACTAACCAACTACGCGGGAACAGTAATGGGCACTCGACGTCGTGGTATCAGCCGAAGCCTTCTTGACGTCAGCGACTGAGTGGCGTGCGCCGGGTTGGACTGGAACGCCTGCTCTTGTATAACGGAGGCTAGGTCTGCTCACCGGCCGTGTTCGCAACATGCAGGTGTGCAATGGGCGATGTGCCCAGACCCCTGCGCACATAGGATTTAGATCGCGTGTTGACCTCTCTGTTGTACCTAGGTGGGGCTGCGACGTGTTGATCTTTCGAGGCCGGGCATGACCCAGGAAAGTGTGTCCGTCCAGAGGGATCGAGCGTGTTGGGTAATGTGGTGCACCCCTGCAGGGAAGTTTATCTATTCGAATTGCCGTGATCCTCGGTAAAAGGACGATCTGGAGTTGTACCTTGACCTTATGACAACTAGAACCGGATACTTAATAAAATACACCCTTTGAAGTGCCACATACAACCCGGTGATCACTCTCTCACAGGGCGACGAGGGGAGGATCGCCGTGCGATGATACTTGGTGAACTTACCATCTACTCTCTTCTAGATGCTGCAAGGTGGAGGCTGCCAGAAGCGTAGTCTTCGACAGGACTAGCTATCCCCCTCTTATTCTAGCATTCTGCAGTTCAGTCCACCGACATTGCCCCTTTACACTGATACCCATGCATATATATAGTGTAGATCCTTGCTTGCGAGTACTTTGGATGAGTACTCATGGTTGCTTTTCTCCCTCTTTTCCCCCTTTCCATTCTTCTCGATTGTCGCAACCAGATGCTGGAGTCCAGGAGCCAGAGGATCCCGAGGATGATTCTACGTGGAGTTTGACTTCGAGGAGTAGTTAGGAGGATCCCAGGCAGGAGGCATGTGCCTCATTCAATCTGTATCCCAGTTTGTGCTAGCCATCTTATGGCAATTTGTTTAACTTATGTCTGTACTCAGATATTGTTGTTTCCGCTGACTCATCTATGATCGAGCACTTGTATTTGAGCCCTCGAGGCCCCTGGCTTGTATTATGATGCTTGTATGACTTATTATATTTTTAGAGTTGTGTTGTGATATCTTCCCGTGAGTCCCTGATATTGATCTACACGTTTGCGTGTATGATTAGTGTACGATTGAATCGGGGGCGTCACAAGTTGGTATCAGAGCCGACTACCTGTAGGAATCCCCCTTCCACACTCCTTGGTCGAAGTTGAGTCTAGTCAATGAAAACTGTTTTACTAACATGGCTGTGCGGCCCATGGGCCCATGTCGCCATTGGGTGGTATTAGGATCTTTTATTCCTCGTCTATACTCTGGGACTCCGATCTCTCTTCTATTCGGGTTAAATGAATTTTCTAAAACTCTAACATTAGGTTCTCGTAACAACTTTCTCCCAAAGAGGCACTTATTACAGATGATCGCCTGCTGCACCAGAAGATTTCGAAGTTACTCGCCAATGTTCTCTCGAGACCTTGTGCCTGTTGCTTTTGCAATTCCCTACGATCGAAATATCCCTATGTATAAATACTTACACTTGTCGTTCTTGCTTTTATTCCCAGTCGATCTTGTTATTACAAGATACCCCGAGAATACTTTGTGCCTACTGCCTTGCAGTTCTTTGCCACCTGAATAGCCCTACGAATAATTCTCGCACTTATCGAGTATCCGCTCATCCCCAATTGATTCAAGTAATTCACAAAAGTCTTCGAAATACTATTTGAACTACCAGAAATCCTGAGCAGCTTTATTGCTCTGCAAATACTTGTCTTCTTGCATTATGGATGCTTCCCATATGTCTGGCAATATTCATTAGTCTCCTTTGACACCGTCATTTTGATCCTATTGATTCAGCATGAGTGTGAATGCACGCAATCATCAGTTGATCCTTTTAAATTATCTTTCCGGCTCAGATGTCATTTTGAACATGAGCTGGTTATCGACCAATCAAATTTCCGTCGATTGTACCCCTAAGTCTATTCAACTTATCCATTATTAATCAGACCGTTGGCTTCTCATCCCTTGATTTGGAAATGATAATTCCTTTGCATTTGAGCTTTGAACTAGTCTGTTGTTTCTATAATCTGATGCCCTTTCGTTCCTTCTTCCTCTAATAGAGTACCGATACTCGCATCAACTCCGTTGTAGACCACAAGACCCCTTGTTGGATTATTATCCGACAGTGTCCTTCATATTCAATAATCTTGTGAGCATTTCCATGGATATATAATGCCTTTGGTAATTTGTATCCTCTGCTTTGATAACCATACTCTACTTTTGAGCTTGTATTAATTACTCTGAAGTTTGTGGTATATGTTCCTACGATGCCCCGATGGGTTGAACAAACGCCTTCCCTAATCTATGTGAACCCGAAAGATTTCACGGGTCATACTTATCTGGTATTGCACCAGGTCAAACTTTCAACAAGTAATGTCATTTTTGAAATACGAGAGGTGAATGGAAGGTTATGCATTGAGGAAGTGGGAGTTGACCTTGAACTTTGTGTTCATGCCCATGGACACAATGTAGATCTTATCATGGAAGCTTCTCTTAAAATAATTATCCCCTTGGTATAAGTTCATCTTATATCTGGGATTTGATCTTTTACAATCGTGGTTTCGGCCATATTGTTCTTTGATCCCGTTTCTAGGACAAGTTAAATGACTTATCTTTTGCACCTCATTTCACATGTCAAGCTTCTATTCTACTCTACCTTCGAGTATTACCCCCTAGTATCTCAAGGATATCAACCCATTACACTTCATCTTATGAATTTTTGATGAAGTAATACCTTTCCCCGTCATAGTAACTCCATGGGCTCTGGGTTGTCGTCAACCGAAAACACCGTGTCGTGAATCAAATCAACACTGAGATTCAGTACTCCCAGTACTATGTTGTTGAGAATTTTAATACTCCATCACATCATTCCTAGCCTGATCGGCTACATCATTATCATGCTAACTTTAAATGTGTTACCCGGTCCTTCTTCTCGGAGCACAATTTTTGATGATGAGCTAACCTTACATCGATCGATCTTCCTCGTCTTATCGTTTCACCTCAAACAACAAGCTTCATCCAGAGTTGGTGTTGTATCCGTGGGTCCAATAATCTTTCGCTGAAACAGTCCCTTTGCTTGATGCAGTCGCCGTTCGATTGCTTCTTTGTGGAGCCTCTTGACAAAATTTGTCGTGATCGTCATCAACCTTTTGGGTTCTTCCGGGATATCTATCGAATTCTTGAGGATAAATACCATCCTTGCCCCTTGATGATTTGTGTTAACATCGACAATATTCTTGCATTCACTCTGACACAAAAACTAGTTTATGTATTGTGTTGTACCTAGAGTTCCTTTCTATCCAACGTATATTATGATTCTATCTTGGAGTATTACCGTCTTTTATGCCAAGGATTTTGAGAGAATTTCTCCACCTCTTAAGAATTCTTGGTATAGTGATACTTCTCACCATCACTATTATTTCTTGGTTCCCGTGTTGATTCTAGCCGGGATACCAACAAGTGAACGGTGCTGTTTGGATTCTGTACTTCTAGCAACCATATTGCTTTGTATTTAATGGTCGGCATTTCATTCTTAGATTATTGGATAACGAATCACCATTCTAACAAGTGAAAGGTGCTGTTTGGAACCTTTTTACTTTCTGTTATTTAGATTAAATAAACCAAAAATAGTATTTTCTGTCTGTTTTCTAAATTATCCTTGCAATAAAAAATACCCTGAAAATAAAAGTTCTCCAAATGCCACAAAAATGAAATATGATTTTTTGTAGAATATTTAAGAATATCAGGCACTGAGAACACAGCAAAGGGAGCCACCACCTAGCCACGAGGGTGCAGGGCGCGCCCTACCCCCTGGGCGCCCCCCTACCTCGTGGGCCCCTCGTGGCCCCTCTCCACTTATTCCTGCACCCACACACTTCTTCTTCCTCAAAAAAAAATCATCCACCAGCTCAAACCCGAGTTCTAGCTCATCTTGCTGCGATTTTCGATCCCCTTGCTCAAAGCTCCATTCACAAAACTGCTTTGGGGGATTGTTCTTCGGTATGTGACTCCTCCAATGGTCCAATTAGTTTTTGTTCTAGTGCTTTATTTATTGCAATACCCTGTTCTTGAGCTTGCATGTCAAATTTATATGGTCCTAAGTAGTTTTAATGCATGATATAGTCTCTAGACACTTGTGGGAGTAGTTGCTATCAATCTTGTTGAGTTTGTTTCACTTTTATTTTGAGTTACTAAAAATTTCAGAAATTTTCAGAAAATGATGAAGAGATTATTGAGGGGCTCTTCGAGCCGAAGCTCAAAGAATAAGCAAAGTGAAGAGAATAAGAAACCCAAATATAATCTTCCTCGCATCGTGGAGGTTCGGCCGTGTGAATCGCCTTGTGATGAGTTCTTGAGAGTAGCTGAGATTCATGATGATTTTTATTACTTGGCTGAGAATGCGGGCCTCATCGACTTCCTCCGCGACCAGCGCGAACAGTATCTCCTCCTCACTAATATTTTCGTGCAAAATTTTCATTTCCATGCTAGGAGATCACCACCTTCGGTGGATTTTTATTTATATGATGAGTTTAAGGAGATGTCACTTCATGATTTTTGTGCGGTTTGCAAATTGCCTTTTGCGGGCAGCATAGAGGAACCACATCGTAATGATGTGGAAGGGTTTATTGATATGATTACTGTAGGGGAAACGAGGAAAGTTTACGATGCAAGAATTACTAGCATACATTTTCCTGTTCTACGTTACTTTGCAATATTTGCTAGTAGATGCTTGATTGGTCGCGGGAACAGTGGAAATCTCAGTGCCCCTGATATTGTTATTTTGCGCCAAGCTTTGTTTCGTGATACCACTTTCAGTTTGGGCGCTATTGTTGCTAAATGATTAAATCTGAACCGAACAAAGGTTCCCATCTTTGGAGGCATCTTTGCTTCGCGCCTTGTTGCACACTTTAACATACCTTTCAGGCATTATGAGAAAGAGGAAAAGTTGCTGCCCCCTATTTTTCTACATTATAAGAGTATGGTAGCACATGATTTTATTGTTAAAGATAAGAAGAAGATGCTTAAGTATAAATTAATATTTGATAAAAATTATTGTGAGATTATTATCTAGCCTGCGCCCTCTTTGTTTAACATATTTTCAGGCACGTACCTCAGTTTGTCAGAGGCCATTCATGCATACTTGAGTGTGACACCTGCTCCAGAGGCTGAACCTGAACCACCACTTGACCCTTATCAGCAATCTGTTTATCAGTGGGATCCGGAGGTGCTCGCTAACCAGTGGCACCCCGAGGATCCTTCTAAGTACACCGGAGAGAGTAGCTTTGATCCATGGGCATAGACCAACTTAGGCCAAAGGCTTAAGCTTGGGGAAGTACGTATTTCTCACCGACATTACATTCATGTTCACACACTCATTCTAGTTGTCAGTGCTCATACTTTTTCATTGTACTATCCATGCTAGTTTATTTTCTTTTCTAAGCTTTCTTCTTGCGTGTTTGAAAAACCTTAAGAAAAACCAAAAAAAATTAGTTGTAGCTTTTAGCTAGTTTACTTTCCATGCCTGTAGTAGCAATAACTAAAAGAAAACCCAAAAACATTTCTCGTTCTTCTTTTGCTTGTCGGGAGCTTTCCCGTGTAAATAGTTTTATTTCTTTTCTTTTCCTTGGGGGTCAAGAGGAGAAGACCATGATGAAAATGTTGAAATGGCTCTTATATGCAATATTGTTGATTTAACCAAGAGACCATATTACCTTGTCTTCTCCCTTGTATTAAATGCTTGCAGATTCCAGCTTACTCCAATGCACGTGCATTATTATTATTATCCACACCGTTCGGTCGTGCGAGTGAAAGGCAATAATGACGATATATGATAAACTGATTGAGACGAGAGAAGCTGGTATGAACTATACCTATCTTGTTTTTTTAAATATGATTAGTTCATCGTTCCTAATTCAGCCTATTATGAATGAAACATATTTGCAATGACAATTAGAGATTAGTTGCTCATGCCATGCTTAATCAGCTAGGAGTTTATAATGGTTTACCTTGCGTGCCAACATGCTATTAAAATGGTTGTGATGTGGTATGATAGGGTGGTATCCTCCTTTGAATGATTCGAGTGGCTTGACTTGGCACATGTTCACGCATGCAGTTAAAACAAAATCAACATAGCCTCCATGATATTTATGTTCATGGTGGATTATATCCTACTCATTGTCAGGACCGGTTTTTTCAGGATATTAATTTCCCGGAAAGTGGCCCTTGTGCTCACCAGCCCCAGGATTACTGTTAGCTGATGAGTCACCAACTTGATACAGAAAACTCCAAGCAAAGTACATCATATGTAGTACAAGACCATTTTGGCCTATGGGTACAACAAATGGTTTCTAGTGGTTGATGGCGCAAGCGTTTTGTGGTTCACCCTTGGCTATGGGACTCCATTTCCCATAGGAACAGCTGACCAGGATAACTCCTATCTTCGCGAGGCTGCTATCACCATTGTGTAGGTTCCGGGGCTGTCATCGCAACGCTCCTCCACGCAAGGAATCTGGCCAAGACAATAGCCAGTGACAAGCCAGTGAGTACTTTGAATGTACTCGCAAACATTATGAACACAGGTATAATATAACAAAAGTTAATCATGCTCTGTAATATGCCACGGTCACTACGTCAGTCATAAATGAAACTCATGATGCATGCAAGCAGGTTAATCATGTCAAATATGAATATGCAATCAGAGAGTAGAAATAGAATGCACCGATCGGGTGTCTGAAGCGACGCCTCGAAAGGATAATAATATAAAGCCAGCCTCAGTCGGGCGTCTGAGCGACACCTCATAAAGGGCTTATATATAAAAGATGTAACAAGCATGCCACAGTCGGGCGTCTGGGCGACACCACATAAAGGGCTTATAAGTAATTGAAATAACAAGCCTGCCACAGTCGGGCGTCTGAGCGACACCACATAAAGGGCTTATAAATAAGCATAATCACATTGAATATCCGGGAGGTAGAACCGTCCCAGGGATACTCATTAATTCAAATACTGCAAATGGTTAGTCCACAATAATAATAATCATGATCATCATATGTCACAGGTCATAATCAATGTTCTGGTTTAGTAGTTTTTCCTCCGAAGACCGACACTAAGACCGACACTTGACCCATCCCAGACTGTAGTCCTTAACCATGGACACGGCTATTCGAATAGGTATAATATCTCTGCAGAGGGTGTACTCTTTACCCACTAGTGACAGATTCCTTTAGTCCGTCGGGACAAATTCCGATTACGGTCTTTCATTCGAAAACACACCTGACCGCACACACCAGTCTGACTTACTGGTGCGTGGAATCACCCACGACATCCGTCAAGCGAAACTCTAAGTGGGGAGGCTACAACCTCGCTTAGCATGGGATCAAACTTATATCGCACGCTCTAACGGGTGCCCCCCTCTCGGTCCCAACCGGAAACACCCATGCCCCCGGACCAGGTGGCATGCCTACCGAAGCAGCCGGTATCTTCCACCATGGCCTCTCTGTACGGTGTGTGCTAGGACAGGGGTTGACAACTTTACTGAACCGTACCCTACCTATGGCAGGGACAAGTGGCAGCACGAAACAAGTATGGGGGTTACTGGAACAAGACTCGATCTACGGCCGACTCAGGAGGTTTAAGCATATCCTGCATGGTTAGCTCAAGAATTATATTTCACATCCATCAGATAGAACCACCACTCATCATACCTCCCCATGCCCCACCGGTCATAACCGTCTCGACGAGGGACAAGCTCGTGTCTACCCAAGACAGAGACTTTCCCGGATCATTCCCGATAGGCATGAAAGGCATATGAGGGGGATTTCTATCACAAACATATCAAATGCGAACATCATGAAATCATCAATATGCACTATGATTATGATCGTATCATCACATAGAATAATGAAATCTCCGAGACAAGATGGGGTTGCAACCGTATCAACAACGCAAGACAATATTATGCCAGGGTTCAGAATGCTTGCCTTCAAGGTGTGGAGAGGTGAGGTGCTCTCCAAAACTTTTGAAAGTTATAATCTCCCCTCCAAATTCCTATTTAAAAGAAATATTCAAATAACACATACTTTAAAAATAGTACAAAAAGTTGTCCTAATTATTTTTGAAATAAATCTCAAAATAAACTAGGTGAAATTTGTGAGAGGTAGGAAAAAGAATCAATTCATTTGGAGTTTTATTTAAAAAGATATAGCCAGTCAAAGTTTCAGTCAAACCCTGTTTTTAATAAAGACCAGAAAAAGAAAACGTTTCGGGGAGAATACGCTTTCGAAGCAGAGGAGACGTACTTTGGGTCATTTGCGCTTTCACTTAAAACACGCGGGCGGGGCTGGGTCGCTGACAGTGGGTCCAGCGGGCCCACTGGTCAGGTTTGACCAGTCGTCCCCCGCCTTCCATCTCCTTTGACCGAACGGAGGCGGAGCTCCGGCGATCTTCGCCAGCGAACGACGGCTCCTCGAGGTCATCCGAGGGCAAGGATGGATCTGCCAGGTTGGGGCGGTCCTCCCGGTGGTTGTTGGGTCGGCGGAGGTGGAGGGAGTCGACGGCGGCGAGCTCCGCGGCGGAGGTAGCTTTGGAAGGAATTAGGGGCTCGGGCTATGGTGGTTCCCGACCGTGTTTGAAAGGCTGGGCACCTCTGCAAGGTTGAGGGGAGGAGGATGGTGGTGCTGGAAAGGTGGGGAAGGCTCTGCTAGCGACGCACGACACCGGAGCGTTGCGGCGGCTGCACTGATCGGAGGCGAGGAAGAAGACTTCCCCCTGGCGATTTGCTGGCTGTGGGGGCTCCATGGGGATGGCCTGAGGTCGCCTGAGGGACTGGACGAGCTCGGGGACCCTTCTTATAGGCGATCGAGGTCGGTTCCGCGGCGGCAGTGGATAGGAACGCCGGCGAACCGCTGTTCTGTAGCTAGGGGCGACGTGGAGGTGGTTGGAGCTAGTCGGCGCACTCCGACGAACTCCACACTGCTCAAGGGGCGAGCTGGCGCGCGCGTGTGGCTCGGGCGGCGCCGTCCAGGGCAGAGTTTGTCGGGGCAGCGGTGGCGGCTTGCGGTGGCGGTGCTGTAGGGCCCCAGGAGGGGGCCAGGGTGGCCCTGTGGTGAGGGAGGGGTCGGGCGCGATGGCTGGGAGAGGGGAGAGGCCAGGACGGGCGTGGTTAGGCGGCAGCGGGAAGCGGCGACTCGCGCGCACGCACGTGCAAAACGCGTGCTCTAGCCGCGCCCAGAGCGTGCACGCCATCTGTTCGGCAAAATTCCAGGGCAAGCTAGGAGACTTGGGTGGAGCTGGGGATTAGCAGGTCCAGACTAGAGGCATCAGGGAGCTTAGTGGACAAGGTTGCTGGTTTAGTGGATCAAGCTCACAGTGCAAACTAAAAGTTCATGCCCAAACTGGCCATGCTCACAGGGTGTTTGAGAAAATGCCATGGGCATCTAGGTAACTCTTGGGGTGGCCAAAATCTCCCGATCCTAGTCTCTTTAGATATAGTTGATGATGGCAAGGTCATTTGGGCAAAACCAAAAACTTGCTAGTGCAAGTTTTGCAAATCTTCAGTTTTGGACAGAAATAAAAAGGCATGATTGCATGCACTTAAAATCCTCCAATGGGTCCACTCTCCTGGACTTAAGGGTTTTGGAGGGTGGTCTAAGCAGGAAAAAGAATCATGGGTAAAGGAGCAAGTTAAAATATGGCTGCAGTACAAATCATCAAGTTGGACCAGAATCAAAATGAGGTTGATTCACTCAAATTTTTCAAAGAACATCATTGGGTTTTTGCATAAAGTTGAATAATATACTCCTATTAACATCCCATAATTTTGGTGGAAGTTTTAAAGAAATATTTAAATAGGTTGTAGTGCAAAATTGCCCACTGGACCAGATTTTGATAACTTGTTGTAGAGCTCAAAATCTCCAATGAACAGAAGATATTTTTGCATAAAAGTGATTTAAAAACATCACATGACATCTCCAAATTTTGGTTGGAATTTTAAATAAATCTATCAAATGGTTGTAATTCAAATAGAGCTCCAAAACTAATGAAAATCACTTTAAGGAATAAAGCTCAGAGAGAAATAATTATGCAAATAAATACACTGATAATAGAAATGTTTTTAATTGAGAGGGTAAACAAGTCCAATAATATAATTGGAAAGTTTTCACTTGGGGTAAAAACTCCATAATAATAAAGAAAAGAATGGTTCTGAAATCAAAAGAAAATCCAGAAAATAAAAGTTTAAGTTTCCTGGCAAAATTTTAATTAATAAAACAAGGTTAAAATTTTGGGGTGTCACAACACTACCCCCCTTAAGAAAAATCTCGTCCTCGAGATTTGCTAAGGGTCGTTATGAAAATATAGCTCATAACAGCTGAAACCGAACAGTTTACTCATAGCACGAACTTGGGTACAACGCATAAGCTGCAACACATAAATAAACATAGCTTTGACGTTTACAATGAAAACGGCAAATGGATGGGGTCCCGAGAGAATGTCTCTGGTACTGGGGCACACTCTTCTTCTATCGAGGGAAGCGGGTTGACTAGTCAATGAATGCGTCTCTCCTGGTCGGGTCTCAGTGGTCTGCCGATGGCGATCTGAGGATTAAAATCAGCGAGGCTCTGGAGATAACCCATTACTCGCTGGGTCAAAAGTTCTTGGGCGATGACATACTGGGCAAGGTTGGCCAGTACTGGGTCTCTCTCAATTCTTCCACCGGGAAAATATGCTACTTCTCCGGGTGATGCACGGCTTGAAAAGTAATAATACCCTCATTCGCTGGCATAGGGTACCGCGAATCGAAGGCGAACAAGCGCTTTGTGTGCAGCCGGTTCTATGGCCATCTGCGGAGTCGGCATAGATTTCCCCAGGAAGGAGACTTCCGTTGGGTCTTGGTTTGAGTTTACGGGAGGGATGTGTACTACTGCCCAATATTTCGAGGTGGATGGGGTGATTCTCGATTTGAGCAGCTCGTACTGGGGTGGCTGGGTAGAACCCATGGTACTGCAGGTAAAGTCCCACAATATTTTAACAAAACTACCCGGGGTTGCATCTGGGGTTCTCAGATAAATGCTAGGGCTCGGCATGGCAAGAAATGGTTGTGAGGGTGGTGCACAAGGTGAGGGGTACTCGGCAAGGTCACGAGGTGGCCTTTTATATAGTATCCAGACTGGATTATTTACCACAGTGAAGGGCACTAGTTTGTCGGTTCTTCTCTCATGGGGTCGGGGTCAAAGACAAAGATACACACATCTCACAAAAGTGACGTGTTACTGTGGGCGGTGACGGGGTGGTTTTTGGTAGCTACGCCCGGAATTAAAAATGCAACCGTACATCAACATACTTATGCACAACTACTATTTAAAATAGGGGCGCACATGCAGACAACATTGTGACGATACAAGATCACACAATTACAGGGTGTGGACATACTGAGACTCGGTACTACTCGAGTGACTTAGTCCACCTCGTTTATATCTAAGCAGGCGTGCCTTGTGGTCGTCGAGGCTTCTCCACGGGTTTCACCGTCGGGGTTAGCTGGAGGGGGTTGAGGGCTGCAGGGTCGGGGTAGCGATGATGACCATCGCGGGGATTGTTGGCCACAATCCCGTTGGAGCGTGTTCCCAAAAGGCGATGAAGCACTTCTGGGGACACCAAAGTACCTTGGTTGATGGCTGGGGCTGACCTCGAGGTCTCGATCGGTTGTCCGAACAGCACGACTGGGTTGTCGTCATTGGGCTCATCTTCTCTTCTTGCCAGGGCTCGGCGGATCAGTTCTCCACGAGCTGCGATCAGATCAAGGGTGATTTGATCGAACAGTTCCTCCAGTGCACTTACATAGCGCACCAGATGCAATAATGCAGGATCCGTCTCGTGATCACCGTTGGAAACCTGGGGTGGCCTACCATACCCGTCACGGCTGGGGTAGTAGTAGAACAAGCGGCAGTTGACTCTGGGCGACAAGTGCCGGAGTTGAACTATAGCCTCTCGGGCGGCTAGTTGGATGGCTTGTGGCTCAAAGGAAGTTGTCCTTCCGGTGAACACAGAGGGCGTTACGGCGATAGACCCCTACCATAGACGTGCACAGTGGCCCAGAATTGACGGCTCTCACCACTCATGGACCCTTGGTACACAACATATTCTGGGGGCTCTTCTAACGCGAAGGCACGGCGGGTGAGGTTTGCTAGCACGGTCACAAAACCTCCAAGGTTGGTTGCCATGGTCACATTGTGAACAATGGGTCCTGGCATTATAGCTTGGTTTGGGGTAGAGGCTGTGCTGTGCTGGGTTGAGGCTAGCGTGCCCTTTTTATAGAAAAAGGGGACGGAGTCTTCCTTCGCACGCTTGCGAATGAGACAATTTAGGTGTCGGTCACTGGCGCGTGATCGACAGGCTAGGTTGATAGGCTGGGCACCGACTGCCAAAAGGTCTCGGGTCACTGCGTGGCTATCTTACACGAGAAGCTTGGCCGGGGTTTGGTTAAGGTCTGGTAGGTTGGTTTATCTAGGTTTTCGACCTGGCTAACATAGGATTAGCCACTGGTCAGCCTGGCTCTGATACCAAGTTTGTCAGGACCGGTTTTTCGGGATATTAATTTCCCGGAAAGTGGCCCTTGTGCTCACCAGCCCCAGGATTACTGTTAGCTGATGAGTCACCAACTTGATACAGAAAACTCCAAGCAAAGTACATCAAATGTAGTACAAGACCATTCTGGCCTATGGGTACACAAATGGTTTCTAGTGGTTGATGGCGGAAGCGGTTTGTGGTTCACCCTTGGCTATGGGACTCCATTTCCCACAGGAACAGCTGACCAGGATAACTCCTATCTTCGCGAGGCTGCTATCACCATTGCGTAGGTTCCAGGGTTGTCATCGCAACGCTCCTCCACGCAAGGAATCTGGCCAAGACAATAGTCAGGGACAAGCCAGTGAGTACTTTGAATGTACTCGCAAACATTATGAACACATGCATAATATAACAAAAGTTAATCATGCTCTGTAATAAGCCATGATCACTACGTCAGTCATAAATGAAACTCATGATGCATGCAAGCAGGTTAATCATGTCAAATATGACTATGCAATCAGAGAGTAGAAATAGAATGCACCGATCGGGTGTCTGAAGCGACGCCTCGAAAGGAAAATAATATAAAGCATGCCTCAGTCGGGCGTCTGAGCGACACCTCATAAAGGGCTTATATATAAAAGATGTAACAAGCATGCCACAGTCGGGCGTCTGGACGACACCACATAAAGGGCTTATAAGTAATTGAGATAACAAGCATGCCACAGTCGGGCGTCTGAGCGACACCACATAAAGGGCTTATAAATAAGCATAATCACATTGAATATCCGGGAGGTAGAACCGTCCCAGGGATACTCATTAATTCAAATACTACAAATGGTTAGTCCACAATAATAATAATCATGATCGTCATATGTCACAGGTCATAATCAATGTTCTGGTTTAGTAGTTTTTCCTTCGAAGACCGACACTAAGACTGACACTTGACCCATCCCAGACTGTAGTCCTTAACCATGGACACGGCTATTCGAATAGGTATAATATCTCTGCAGAGGGTGTACTCTTTACCCACTAGCGACGGATTCCTTTAGTCCGTCGGGACAAATTCCGTCTACGGTCTTTCATTCGAAAACACACCTGACCGCACACACCAGTCTGACTTACCGGTGCGTGGAAAAACCCACGACACCCGTCAAGCGAAACTCTAAGTGGGGAGGCTACAACCTCGCTTAGCATGGGATCAAACTTATATCGCGCGCTCTAAGGGGTGCCATGCCTACCGGATGCAGTCGGTATCTTCCACCATGGCCTCTCTGTACGGTCTGTGCTAGGATAGGGGTTGACAACTTTACTGACCGTACCCTACCAATGGCAGGGACAAGTGGCAGCACGAAACAAATATAGGGTTTACTGGAATAAGACTCGATCTACGGCCGACTCAGGAGGTCTAAGCATATCCTGCATGGTTAGCTCAAGAATTATATTTCATATCCATCAGACAGAACCACCACTCATCATACCTCCCCATGCCCCACCGGTCATAACCGTCTCGACGAGGGACAAGCTCGTGTCTACCCAAGACAAAGACTTTCTCGGATCCTTCCCGGTAGGCATGGAAGGCATATGAGGGGGATTTCTATCACAAACATATCAAATGCCAACAGCATGAAATCATCAATATGCACTATGATTATGATCGTATCATCGCATAGAATAACGAAATCTCCGAGACAAGATGGGGTTGCTACCGTATCAACAATGCAAGACAATATTATGCCAGGGTTCAGAATGCTTTCCTTCAAGGTATGGAGAGGTGAGGTGCTCTCCAAAACTTCTGAAAGTTATAATCTCCCCTCCAAATTCCTATTTAAAAGAAATATTCAAATAACACATACTTTAAAAATAGTACAAAACGTTGTCCTAATTATTTTTGAAATAAATCTTAATATAAACTAGGTGAAATTTGAGAGAGGTAGGAAAAAGAATCAATTCATTTGGAGTTTTATTTAAAAAGATATAGCCAGTCAAAGTTTCAGTCAAAGTTTGTTTTTAATAAAGACCAGAAAAAGAAAAAGTTTCGGGGAGAATACGCTTTCGAAGCAGAGGAGACGTACTTTGGGTCGTTTGCGCTTTCACTTAAAACACGCGGGCGGGGCTGGGTCGCTAACAGTGGGTCCAGCGGCCCATCGTCAGTTTGACGGCCGTCCCGCCTTCCATCTCCTTTGGCCGAACGGAGGCGGAGCTCCGGCGATCTTCGCCGGCGAACGACGGCTCCTCGAGGGCATCCGAGGGTAGGGATGGATCCATTAGGCCGGGGCGGTCCTCCGGTGGTTGTTGGGTCGGCGGAGGTGGAGGGAGTCGCCGGCGGCGAGCTCCGCGGCGGAGGTAGCTTCGGGAGGAATTAGGGGCTCGGGCTATGGTGGTTCCCGACCGTGTTTGAAAGGTTGGGCAGCTCTGCAAGGTTGAGGGGAGGAGGATGGTGGTGCTGGAAAGGTGCGGAAGGCTCTGCTGGCGACGCACGACACCGGAGCGTGGCGGCGGACGCACTTATCGGAGGCGAGGAAGAAGACTTCCCCCCGGCGATTTGCTGGCTGTGGGGGCTCCATGGGGACGGCCTGAGGTCGCCTGAGGGACTGGACGAGCTCGGGGACCCTTCTTATAGGCGATCGAGGTCGGTTCCGCGGCGGCAGTGGATAGGAACGCCGGCGAACCGCCGTTCTGTAGCTAGGGGTGACGTGGAGGTGGTTGGAGCTGGTCGGCGCACTCCGACGAACTCCACACTTCTCAAGGGGCGAGCTGGCGCGCGAGTGTGGCTCGGGCGGCGCCTTCCAGGGCAGAGGTTGTCGAGGCGGCGGTGGCGGCTTGCGGTGGCGGTGCTGTAGGGCGCCAGGAGGGGGCCAGGGTGGCCCTGTGGTGAGGGAGGGTCGATGGCGCGATGGAGGGGAGAGGCTGTGACGGGCGCGGTAGGCGGGCAGGGACGCGGGCGACTTCAAGACGCACGCGTGCAAAACGATGCTCGCCGCGCCTGCAGCATGCACGCCATATGTTCGGCAAAATGCCAGGGCAAGCTAGGAGACTTGGGTGGAGCTGGGGATTAGCAGGTCCAGGCTAGAGGCATCAGGGAGCTTAGTGGACAAGGTTGCTGGTTCAGTGGATCAAGCTCACAGTGCAAACTAAAAGTTCATGCCCAAACTGGCCATGCTCACAGGGTGTTTGACAAAATGCCATGGGCATCTAGGTAACTCTTGGGGTGGCCAAAATCTCCAGATCCAAGTCTCTTTAGATGTAGTTGATGATGGCAAGGTCATTTGGGCAAAACCAGAAACTTGCTAGTGCAAGTTTTCCAAATCCTTAGTTTTGTACAGAAAGAAAAAGGTATGATTGCATGCACTTAAAATCCTCCAATGGGTCCACTCTCCTTGACTTAAGGGTTTTGCAGGGTGGTCTATAAGCAGGAAAAACAATCATGGGTAAAGGAGCAAGTTAAAATATGGTTGCAGTACAAATCATCAAGTTGGACCAGAATGAAAATGAGGTTGATTCACTCAAATTTTTCAAAGAACATCATTGGGTTTTTGCATAAAGTAGAATAATATACTCCTATTAACATCCCATAATTTTGGTGGAAGTTTTAAAGAAATATTTAAATAGGTTTTAGTGCAAAATTGCCCACTGGACCAGATTTTGAAAACTTGGTATAGAGCTCAAAATCTCCAATGAACAGAAGATATTTTTGCATAAAAGTGATTTAAAAACATCACATGGCATCTCCAAATTTTGGTTGGAATTTTAAATAAATATATCAAATGGTTGTAGTTCAAATAGAGCTCCAAAACTAATGAAAAATCACTTGAAGGAATAAAGTTCCGAGAGAAAAAATTATGCAAATAAATCCACTGATAATAGAAATGTTTTTCTTGAGAGGGTAAACAAGTCCAATAATATAATTTGAAAGTTTTCACTTGGGGTAAAAACTCCATAATAATAAAGAAAAGAATGGTTCTGAAATCAAAAGAAAATCCAGAAAATAAAAGTTTAAGTTTCCTGGCAAAACTTTAATTAATAAAATAAGGTTAAAATTTTGGGATGTCACACTCATGCTTAAACTCAGTGTTGATTAATTTTAATGCATGATCATGACTGTTGTCGCTCTCTAGTTGGTCGCTTCCCAGTCTTTTTGTAGCCTTCACTTGTACTAAGCGGGAATACTGCTTGTGCATCCACTTTCATAAACCCCAAAGTTATTCCATACGAGTCCATCATCTATACCTACTAATAAAGCGAAGTGCATTTCTCCAATTATTTCATCCGTTCACTGTCAATTTTTTTTTCCTATCCAAGGTGGTACTAAAAGATATTTTTATCCTATCCGAGGTGGTACTAAATTTTTATGCATCTATCCGCTATAAAAGAAAAAGGTACGTCCAGAATTCTACAATTGGGCCGCGCTCGCTCCTACCCGACAAAAGCCAGCCCAGTAATTATTCTGCCCATGCAGTTGGAATGACCGTATTTGCTGCACAGAGCGACAAATAATTAAAAGCTACGGACAGGTCGCCCAAGACTGGGCCGTCCCGTTTTTCTTTTTTCTTATTTTCTATTTATATTTTTCTTTCTCTGCTCCCTTCTCTTTCCTACTTCTTTTTCATATTTCCCATTTTTTCCCGTGAACTAAGAATTTAAGAAATTATTCAGAATTTCAATTTGTGATCAAATATTCAAAAAATGTTCCTAATTAAGAAACAATTGTTTCTGTTTTGAAAAATATTCGAAAATTTAAATAAATATCATTTCAGAATTTTTCTAACATTTAAAAATGTTCCTTTTGTTTTTAAGAAAATTGTGCTTTTCAAAATTGTTTGTGATTTTTTTATGAAATTAGATTTTATAAAATGTTCCGCATTCAAACAATATTCTTATTTTAGCGAAATATTCACAATTATATAAAATAACGTTTGCGTCAAAGAATTTATTTTAAAAAATTGTTCTAAATGTTCCTTTTTCAATATATTTATAAAATGTTTTGGTTTTCATAAAAGGTTGATCTTTTCAAAATATTGTTTGTGAATTTCAAAAATTATTCCTGTTTCTAATTTTGTTCATGTTTTTCCCAAAAATATACACAATTTTCAAAAAAGAATGTTTGTATATTTGAAAACTGATCGGGATCTCAATTTTTTTCATTTCCAAGAATATTCAGCAGGTCATATTTCTTTAAATGTTCAAAATTGGTTAGCAGCGCGCGTTTGTCCTAAGATGTTTAGCTATAAATTAAAGAAAATTTTGGCATGTGTAAATAAAGGAGAATATGTTGTTTGGCTATAATTAGAAAACAGTGTGAGCATGTGAGCGCCGCGCACTTATTACTGCCCACGTAGTTGGGAAGACCTTATTTGTCGCATGGAGCCATAAATAGATGAAGCATCCCAGAGGGCGCCTAAGACTGGGCCGGGCCGTTTCGCTTTTTTGTTGTTCTATGTCTATTTTTTCTATTTATGTTACTTTCTATTTCTCTTTAATAGTTATTTTAACTTTTTTTCTTATTTTTTTATTTTTGTGTGAAGTAAAAATTTACAAAACTGTTCTGAATTTTATTTTCTGTTCCTGTTTTAAAAAATGTTTGAAACTTTTTTAAAAAATCCCGTATCAAAATTTTCTCAACATTCAAATAATATTCTCATATTTTTAAAATGTTTGTGCTTTTTTCAAAAATTCTTCCAGATTTCTTAACAAAAGTTATGTTATAAAATGTTTGATATATTAAAACATTCTTGGTTTAGTGAAATGTTCACAGATCCAAAAAACTTTTTTCGTCAAAAACATTTCCTAATTGTTTTTGAATGCTCGCTTAAAAAATCTGAAAATATTGTCTTTTTGTAAAATTTACATGTGTTTCAAAATATTGTTTGTGAATTTCAAAAATCTTCATATTTCTAATTTTGTTCGTGGTTTTCCCCAAAAAATTGGAATTTTAAAAAATGTTCGCATTTTTTTTAAAATTGTTCGGGATTTAAAAAATTGTTCAGGTTTCCAAGAATAGTTAGTAATTCATATTTATTGAACATTCAAAAAATCAAAAAAATCTGTTATGACGCTATAGTATTTTCTTAAATATTCGCGCTGCCATTGTTTAGCGGTACGCATCCGTTCTATGCTGTTAACTATAAATGAAAGAAATTGTGAGCATGTGCCAATAAAAGAGAATATGTTGATTGGCTTAAATTGTAATAAAATTATGGGCACTTGAGCACTAAAATAATCAAAGAGAATAAACCCTTAAAAATAAGGGACATTCATGCCTGATTATGCTAATGAAACGGGATTTATTCGTTGCAATTAACAATCCACCCGGTCACGCCGCCGTAGGATAGAGTGGTCGAAACAACCGTGTCCCGAAGGTCGCCATACATCCAACAAATGAGGACACAGGCACAACCCCAAGATGAAAGCGGACCCAGAGGAATAAAGGCATGAGTTGGTGCTCACCACCACGCCGACCAACCCCACCACTATCAAGATTTCGCGTGTCAAACATCTCCAGCAAGAAGACCATAACTTCTTCCTCTCTCGCCTAGCATAGTGGAGACCTTTTTTTGGATGACACATCAATTATCTTTCCCGTTGCTTCTCGCAAGAAAAATATCTCTCCCGTTACAACGCACGGGCATATGTTCTAGTACCTTCCTATATGCGGTATCTACCTACCGTTCCAAGTAAATTTGTATGTGCCAAACTCTAAACCTTCAAATGAAATTCTGTTTTGTATGCTCGAATAGCTCATGTATCAACTAGGGTTGTCTGTATCTTCCATGCTAGGCGGGTTATTCTCAATAGGAGTGGACTCCGCTCCTTACGAGAAAATGGCTGGTCACTGGGATGCCCAGTCCCATCCTCAAACCAAATCAAAATAATTGCAAAAAAAACTCCCCCAGGACTGTTGTTTGTTAGAGGCACCCGTTGTTTCGGGCTAGCCATGGATTGATGCTTAGCATGGAAGATATCGAGATCTCTTGGTTGTTATGTTGACAATGAAAGTATGCCGCCCAAAATATTATTTATCTCTATTTCAAAAATCGAGCTCTGACACCTCTACAAATCCCTGCTTCCCTCTGCGAAGGGCCTATCTATTTACTTTTATATTGAGTCATCATCCTCTTATTAAAAAGCACCAGTTGGAGAGCACCGCCGTCATTTGCATGCATTACTATTAGTTTACATTGAGTATGACTGTGAATGGATCTCTTTTACCATGAATTACAATGCCTAGTCAGTCCTTGATCTTCAGAGGTGCTCTGCATTTATGTTTGCGGTCTTAGAAAGGGCTAGCGAGATACCATCTTGTTATATCATATTATGATTGTTTTGAGAAAGTGTTGTAATCCGAGATTTATTATTATTGCTCGCTAGTTGATTATGCCATTGATATGAGTAAACATGAGACTTAAGTGTTATTGTGAATATGGTTAGTCCATAATATTTGCTGAAAACTTGAATGCTGGATTTACATATTTACAACAACAAGAGCAAATAGTGTTTGCAAAAGTTTTTCTTTATCACTTTCAGTTTGTCAACTGAATTGCTTGAGGACAAGCAAAGGTTTAAGCTTGGGGGAGTTGATACGTCTCCAACGTATCTACTTTTCCAAACACTTTTGCCCTTGTTTTGGACTCTAACTTGCATGATTTGAATGGAACTAACCCGGATTGATGTTGTTTTCAGCAGAATTGCCATGGTGTTATTTTTGTGCAGAAATAGAAGTTCTCGGAATGACCTGAAACTTCACGGAGAATATTTTTGGAATATATAAAAAATACTGGCTAAAGAATCAAGACCAGGGGGCCCACACCCTGTCCACGAGGGTGGGGGCACGCCTACCCCCCTAGGCGCGCCCCTGCCTCGTGGCCCCCCTGAGGCTCCACCGACCTCAACTCCAACTCCATATATTCACGTTCGGGGAGAAAAAAAATCAGAGAGAAGGATTCATTGCGTTTTACGATACGGAGCCGCCGCCAAGCCCTAAACTCTCTCGGGAGGGCTGATCTGGAGTCCGTTCGGGGCTCCGGAGAGGAATCCGTCGTCATTGCCATCATCAACCTTCCTCCATCACCAATTTCATGATGCTCACCGCCGTGCGTGAGTAATTCCATCGTAGGCTTGCTGGACGGCGATGGGTTGGATGAGATTTACCATGTAATCGAGTTATTTTTGTTAGGGTTTGATCCCTAGTATCCACTATGTTCTGAGATTGATGTTGCTATGACTTTGCTATGCTTAATGCTTGTTACTAGGGCCCGAGTGCCGTGATTTCAGATCTGAATCTATTATGTTTTCATGAATATATGTGAGTTCTTGATCCTATCTTGCAAGTCAATAGTCACCTATTATGTGTTATGATCTGGCAACCCCGAAGTGACAATAAACGGAACCACTCCCGGTGATGACCGTAGTTTGAGGAGTTCATGTATTCACTAAGTGTTAATGCTTTGGTCATGTACTCTATTAAAAGGAGGCCTTAATATCCCTTAGTTTCCGATAGGACCCCGCTGCCACGGGAGGGTAGGACAAAAGATGTCATGCAAGTTCTTTTCCATAAGCACGTATGACTATATTCGGAATACATGCCTACATTACATTGATGAATGGGAGCTAGTTCTGTGTCACCCTATGTTATAACTGTTGCATGAGGAATCACATCCGACATAATTATCCATCACTGATCCAATGCCTACGAGCTTTTCACATATTGATATTTGCTTAGTTACTTTACCATTGCCACTGTTACAATTACTACAGAACTGCTACTGTTACTTTTGCCACCGTTACCGTTACTTCCATACTACTTTGCTAATAAATACTTTGCTGCAGATATTAAGTCTTCCAAGTGTGGTTGAATTGACAACTCAGCTGCTAATACTTGAGAATATTATTTGGCTCCCCTTGTGTCGAATAAATAAATTTGGGTTGAATAAACTACCCTCGAAAACTGTTGCGATCCCCTATACTTGTGGGTTATCAGAGTCGACCTTGAACTTTGTGTTCATGCCCATGGACACGATGTAGATCTTATCATGGAAGCTTCTCTTAAAATAATTATCCCCTTGGTATAAGTTCATCTTACAATACAAAAAAATACACTTCCGTGATGATACGTGTTTGTCACTGTAGGTCACGTTTTCTGTCATGCATGTACATCCATGACAATTTTATGACAGAATCAAGATAGTCATACCTGTGCTGTCGTAGAAGTGTTCCATGAAATTACCGAAATTATCATCACGGAGGTGTCCACTTCCATGACGATAAATCGCGCGTCACAGAAGTGCTTTTGTCAAGGGTGACCGACACGTGGCATCCACCGTAACGGAACGCCGTTAAGCTATCGGGTCCGGTTTTGGATCCGATAACCCGTTAACAGCCCCGACCAATGGGGATTTTCCACGTGTAAAATCATCATTGGTTGGAGGGAACACGTGTCGGCTCGCCGTTGGGACAGATGTCATCCACTCATTGGACCCAAAGCGCCTATGATACGTCGACACGTGGCACGACCCAACAGATGCCCATTCCTGTGAAAAGGCCAGCCCGTTTTACTTGGTCAAAAGGTGGCGGGCCGGCCCACGGCAAGCCTATTAACGGCATGTTCGCATATAGCCCATTTACAGCCCGCTAACCCAGGGCCCGTTTACGGCCTATCTGAATTAGGCCCAGTAGCGTCTTCTGGGCAGTCCAATATAACTCCAGCCTGTTTTAACTTCCGGCCCATGTATGGCCCATGAAGTCTTTTGGCCCATATGAGGCCCTTACTAACCCTCGGCCCATTAACGACCTGTGGTAAAACTGGCCCGTAATGAACAGTGTATCACTTTATACCCATTCACGGCCCATTATTCCATTGGGCCGTTTCCAGTGCATGTTATCTTTCGGCCTTCTCAGGGCCCATTTATTCTTGGGCTCATTTCCAGCATTCGTTTACTTTCGACCTGTTACTGACATTTTCTTCTTGTGGGCCAAATTCAGCCCGTGGTTACAGTCGACCCGTTTGTGGCCCGTTAATACGTTGGGCCATTTTCATAGCGTCATCATATACGGCCGATTAACAATGGCCCGTTATGGTTGGCCCATGAACGGACGATTCCAACTCTAGCCCATTTATGGCCATAATGTGGTCTGTTATTGGCCCATGTTTGGCCAACCGATCATACGGCCCATAGAACGCCCATTGATGATACGGCCCATAGAAGGCCCATTGTGTCTACGGCCCGTATAAGGCCCATTGTTTCTACGCCCCGTAGAAGGCCCATTTTTTCTACGACCCTTAGAAGGCCCATTGTTTCTACGGCCCGTAGGAGGCCCATGTTAACTATAGTAAATATGTAGCACATGGTTAATGTGGCCTAGTTTTAAAAAATAGGTTGTTGCGGCCACTAGCAAACCGCGGAAAAAGAACTGCACTAACTACAAGAAAACAAATAAACAAGACAATAAGGAAATAAATAGGCCAGCAACTTACACTAGGCTATCACGGCTATTACACATATTAAATCCACTGGGCATCAAAGTTCGCCACCAGTGCAAATATAGGGAACAAAGCAAAGATATAAACGCAAGAAGAAAACAAGTCCGTAATCAAACCACTTCGAAGAGCTCAAGAAATAATATCCTGGTACCCATAATGTCGCAAGATGCTTAGCAAGCATATTAACTTTCTCTTGTTTGGCGCTTAAATCCTCCAAAGACTTGTTGTTGCACCGTAAAGTATGCATCTGAATTCTCGCAGAACTTCCTCAAATTTCTTCGCTTCCTCACGATAACATATGATCGATGTCTTTCAACTTGAAGTTGAGACTCAAGAAGTCGAACTGATTCAGCAATGAAGTTCAAGAGTCAAGCGCCAAAGATAGCCGATAATTCCTCGAACACTACATCAAGACAGGACTTTGGGGTTGTCTCGGTGCCTTCAATATAGTTTTATCAGCTTTCTTGGAGACCAACAGGGATGTCTCACTATCTTGAACCTTATATGCATTACTTCCTGTACCATTTCATAACGGGGTACTCTTCTCCAATATTTTATCTGCATTCTAAAAGAGAAACAAACAAACACATCACAGGTTTACAATGTAGTATATGAAACTCATTTTGGTAAACCAATTCAGTAGTAAGGTGGACATGATAACATCATGAAACAAACATATATCTATGTAGTATGGTCACAGATGGTCTATATCATTCTAGTTTATGTTGCCAAATCAAGATAGATACAGTTCGAATCATATCTATTTAAGACAAAGCAACTTAGACAGAATATAAGTGTGGGAAACTACACATCAATAACAACACTTATAAGGTGCATGGCATGAGAATATAACTGTTTATTCAATTGAAACTGAAATCAACATAGATCAAGTTACAACAGCAAACACGTTAAAGAAATAGGTTTAAAACATACCTATTGCGCCATTTGTGTTTCAATTGCATCCTTCAAATTTGAAATTAGTTAGTATGAGTAAATACAATGATGCAAGAGCAAAGTAGTATTAACCATAGCTACGAAACCTGACCTGAGAACAATTCTTCTTCTTCTTTGAGCGTTGACTTGGGGTTCAGAGTGGTGGTCCTCGTGCTTTGGGCACTGCAGTTGCCTTACTAATCGCCGTGTTTGGTTACTCTGTGGTGGAGTCCGTGTTGTGTCAACGGGAACTGGGTTACTATCTGCTGTGGTTGGGGTTAGAAGGGGTGTAGCTGGTTCTCTGTCCAACTGGGTAGGGGTACAATCTACGTGAGTCTGGGTTATGTGTGGTGGGGCTAGTTCTTGGGCAAGTACAACCGTGGTTCTATCTCCATCGACAGGTAGCACGATCTTTTCTAAAGACCGTGTTTTTACTCCCACAGACATCGCCATCACCCCTCCAATTGAAATGGCTGATAAATAAGAAAAGTAATTGAATGTACGTACATTGTAAGATAGACAGTGCAATGGATAGTAGGGAAGAAAACAGGGCATGAAATAATTCACATTTATGTTGTCTAACCAAACAGAATAGCAGGACGTAATTTCACATATATGATGGCTAATTAAACAGGATAGCATGACACAATTTCACATGTATGATGGCTAACTAAACAGGATAGAATGACATAGTTCACAATATGATGACTATGTAAACAGGATGACATGATATAACTATACGATGTGTCTATTAAAGTGGTTGGCATGCCATAAATCACAAACATGTCGTCGATGGAAACATGATGGCATGATATAATTCACGGATAGAATGACATAATTCAAAATATGATGACTATGTGAACAAGATGAGATGATATAACTATATTATGTCTTTATAAAATGGGTTGGCATGCCATAATTCAGATACATGCTGTCTATGTAAACATCATGGCATTATATAATTCAAATATATGATTTATATACTAAGGAAGTGAGCAGAGGGCAATCGACATATGATGTGTCAACTAAGGAGATGGCATTCAATATCGTGTATATGATGTAAAAACTAAGCATTGCAATACAACATATGCATGATATGAGTAATATAACCTCGCCAGTTTGAGCATACACCTCGTGGGGATAATAGGACCGGTCATCTGCCTCAATCCTGCTCTAAAGAGCTATATGTAACCAACAAGATATTTGCTTCACCAGTAGCATTGTTCCGCTCAAGACCTTGTTTTCACTCCATTTCTCCATCACCAATTCAAATGGCTGATGCACGTAAGAGCGGTTGAATATACAAACATTGTCGATAAAAGCAATGAGAAATACAAAAGAGGATGGCATGATATAATTCACATATATGACGCTTGGCTAAACAAGATGGCATTGCATAATTCACATATATAATGCCTTGCAACAAGATAACATTGCATAATTCACATATATAATGTCGTGCAACAAGATGGCATTGCATAATTCACATATATGGTAATTAGACACTAAACAGCTGGCATTCACACAAAGCATGTCTAAACTAAGCAAATGACATAGCAATGCAAGATACCATACGCACGATATGAGCAACATAACCCTGCCAAGTTAGAGCATGCACCTGGGGGGGGGGGGAATAGGACTGGTCATCTGTTTCTAGATCCTCCTCTGAGGAGCTATCTGTAACTAGCAAGACATGCGCTTCGTCAGATAGCATTATATGCTCTGAAGACCTTGTTTCCTCTCCAGATTTTTCCATGACCGTGCCGAATGGCTGATGCAGGAAGAGTAATTGAATGTACTAAAATTATTGACAAATTTAACACGTAATAAAAAATGATGTCATGATATAATTCACATATAAGATGACTGGCTAACCAGGGTGGCATTGAAAAATTCACATATATGATGCCTGGCTAAACAAGATGGCATTGCATGATTCACATAATTGATAAAGAAACTAAACAGATGGCATTGACACAAAGCATGTCTAAACTAAGCAGGTGACATCTTTAATGTATACAGTAAGCAATGCAAGGCACCATATGCATGATATTACCAACATCAGCATGCCAAGTTAGAGCGAAGACCTCATGAGGTAAATAGGAGTGGTCTTCGCCTGTAATCCCCTCGAGCAGTTATCTTCCTCTTGATTACGATCCGAAATGGGTGGAGGGGGGGCTGACTTTGCGCCCACCATGGAGCGACGTCTGCATGAAATTTTATTGCCACGCAAGGCTCGTCTCTTTTGCTCTACATGTTCAGTTCCATTGTGTACAATAACGGACGTGCATAGGAATAGTGAGATTATGTAAGGAGTGCATGCACAAATCCAGAGTGATGGTAGCAAACTATGGATAGACCCAAAACAAATGATAGCAGGCAGATAATAGCTTTAGTTAAAAATAACATAATGGCTCCTTTAATGTTTGTTTGCACCCAACATGAAACTCATAGTAGACACCCGAGATTAACCAGATAGTAGACAGATAATACTGATTGCTGCCCCAATATGTACCCCACAACCATTTAAAAACTCAAGTTTCAAAGATAAGTTTGTACCTGAGTCGGAGTCTAATAGGTGAACACGACGATAAAGTAGCATGTCATCATATTAAGCGATGCATAACATAAGCAGACACGGAAGAGTGCGACCTCTCTTGCGGACCCGTGTAGTCCTCAAGGTCATCTTCTCGATTGATGATGGTAATGCAGTTATGTCGAGCTGCCAAGGGGAAGAATATCTGAGGCGGCGAAAGACAGTCAGGAGAGCGGATCCCTGCTATGGTGAACCCTTCCATCGTTGGAGCAGCTGAGCTGGAATGGAACACAACACCGCAGGAGCAGGACAAACCACACAAGGTTTTCTTTGAAACATATATGTAACAGAAGTAATTGTGTAAGGGCTTGTTTGAATTTGAGGATTCTAACAATGCAGGGATAGGAAATAGACAAGAATAGGATAGGAATGCACGTGCAAAACAGAGAATTTAAAAACACAGGATTTCTACCAATCTGGGTGTTTGGTTCACAAGAATTGAAAGATCACAGGATGCAAAGAAGCATGGTGAGATTAAGTCAAACCACAAGAAGTGTACAACCTCTTTGGTGAAGCCATGTCGATCTCAGCGTGATTGGGTTGGCCGGTGAGGATGCTATGGCTGACTTGGCTGTCGGAGGAGGGGAAGAAGATCTTAGGTGTCTGGAGATGGAGCTCGAGGTATTGCTCTGCTGTGATGGAGGGTTTCGTCGTTGGAGCAGCTCCGTTGAGTTGTACGATGCCGAGGCTGAAGCAGGACAAGAGAGACAACGTTAACCTGAGTGGAATTCTAATAGCATCTCCAATAGATGACGTAAAATACATAACAACAAAGTGCTAGATGTATACATCAGCCGCTCATCTCTGAACTTAACTGTCGTAACTGAATTTAACTGTCGAAACTGAATTTAACTATCGAAACTGATTTTTGCTGTCGAAACTGAATATTATTGTCAAAACTGAACAAACTAGAGGTGAGGCTACATGTCAGTCGACTGACTTTTTCATCTGTGGTCAGTCGATTTTGCAGCCGTTGGATACGAAATCAAGGGCCTGCAGTTCATCTTCAACCTCCACCCCTCGAGCCGCCACCACCACCGGCCAAACAGCCGCCCCGTCACCATGTCGGCCGGTGCGCCCGCCCGCCCGGCTCGAAAACACACCCACCGCCCGGTCCGCGCGGCCCGGCAATCCTCTAGCCCCCATGCCGAAGCTTTTTTCTGGCGATCCCCACGCCACCTCCCACCACCGCCTCACCTGAACCCTAAGATAGATAGTGGGGTACCTCTCCGTTGAGCTCCCCTCCCCGCCACAGCTGGTTCTTCCTTAACTCCGGCGAGCCCCCCCACCCCCTAAAAATCGACTGACCCAAAAGTCGATTCAGTCGACTGAAGTGTAGCTAAATCGGAGCAGCATCGCAAGCAAGAGCAAGAGCGAGAGCAGCAGCGCGAGCAAGAGCAAGAGCAAGAGCAGACCAGGTAGGGGACCGAGAGCAAGAGCAGAGCAGCAGCACGAGCGAGAGCTAAAGCAGCAGTAGCTCCTACTGATGTGGACGTCCCCACCGAGGGAGCGACGCCGTGGAGGAAGTGGCCGGCGACGCCACCGTCGATGGAGCCGCGCCGTGTCGCCTCGGGACCGAGTGCCGGCAGCACCGTGAGATTGAATCAGGAAGAAAATGCGGCGATTAGTGTACAACCTCTTTGGTGGCGCCAATTAGGCCGCAGCTTCATCCGAGGAAATGGTGATGATGATGCTCTTCCGGTGGTGCAGGTGAAGATGGCGGTGTGGGAAAGGAGTTTGCACGAAAGACGAGGGGAACATCGGGGCAGCTCCTTGGAGGTGGAGGATGGGGTGGCTGAACCGGCGGGATGACCAGATCGAAGACGGATCCTCATCCGGTACGGTGGATGAGGGACGTCGAGGTGTTGCTATGGACAACGTCGTCGGGGAAGAGGCTCCGGCTGGGTGGCGGACGAAGGAGGGTGTGGGGCGTCTCGGGTTTTCCTGACCTTGGTGTACGAATGGGTGGGCGGATGGGATGGGAGTAGGGAACCATGGCTTAGGGACGCGCTTGTTCAAAATGTTGGGTAAGTTACGAAAGTACTCCCACCGATTTGAGGCGGTTCTTTCGGTTCAGGGGTATCACGGGCATTTCGCGTGTCGGGATTTCACAGGAGGTGGGAGTTTTAGCGCGCGTTGTAATTTTGGAATAGCAAGGCGCGGGTTGAGATGGAGGGAGTTATCGGAGTACAATGAGACAAAGATTTATCTTAAATATTTCGGGGTAACAAGGCGCGGGTTGAAGAGGCGGGAGTTTTGCAGCACGGTAGACAGAGACGCTAGCTTGAAATTTCGGCATAACAAGGCGCGGCTTGAAATTTCGGGAGAACAAGCTTAACGTGTACCAAAAAAAAAAAATTTAGACTAGTATGATATACTACAATGTGTTTGACACGCACAACACACACAAACACCATTTAGACTAGTAAGGTACACGTGCATTGCACGCATGAGATTTGGCAATCAAATTATGAATAAATACCACATTATAGCATGTAAGCTTTGAGTCATATATGCATGATGTAGATGTTCGTTTAATTCTTATAGTTCATTTCATTCAAAATCATCTAGTTTTTATAAGAAAGCTAATCTATTTTAAGATTCATGGAATTGTGCGTTTTAAGGCAAAAAGTAAAAAACAAATCATGTAGAAAAACATTTGGGAAATTCTAATACAGAAGATTCTAGAACAAAGAAGAAGTGCTTGTTTTTTGAGGTTTGTGCATTATGCTTAAGTTCAACCATAGAGTCTTCTAGATTGTACATGTGGCAAAATCTGGTGGAATCTAGATGATATCCAACGGCCAGTAGTGCTCAAATTTGCCAGCTCTGCACCATCGTATTGGCCTCATCCAACGACCATCTTTCAAAGTTAAAGTTATCCACACACTATATAAAAAATAAAAAATATAATATATATATATAGGGGTATAGATATAGATATGTGATGCAGAAGCCACCCATCATCTCCAATTAGAATAGTGTGTCCATGCACGGATGCAATGTGGCCAAACTATGTCTGCCATCGGTATCTCAAATTCAAACCAGTCTGGCCTTGTTCAATGTGTATACATTACAACATGCTCGTTTCCAAACCACACCATGTAGATCTCCGTTATATTCATGCATGCATGGGTTTCAAACATCATGATCTCTTATTCAAATATTTGAATTCAACTTTACATTGATTATGACCTCACCTAGTCTTTTACACCCACACATTGGTCTTCTCTTTATAATTGTACCACTAACTTTCTCTCGTGCATGCATGCACACACACTACCAGTCGGCATTATCCATTGCACACATGCAATCTTTTTCTTCGGGTCGGTCTCCCATGAAGGCACACACACACATCCCCCTCTCCATCATATCAGGCATTTTTTATCTCCCACGTGCAAGCGCAACGATCGATGTTCCTCTTTGTGTGTGTGTGTGTGTGTGTGTGTGTGTGTGCGTGTGTGTGTGTGTGTAGCTAGGTCTTTCATAGTTTCCACATAAACCGATCAATCTATATATCTAGTGAGGTCTCACCCTCTTTCCCACGTCCACATCGATCAATCTATACCTCTCTATATAGGATTACATATATAGCTAATACAACCACATTAATTATATATCCAACGCCCCCCTCTCATCATCCATGCCTTCCGCTTCATCTCTTAGACACGCGCACAATGGCGAAGACAGGGGCAGCAAGGGCCCGGCCCCCCCCCCCCTCACATCACTATATATCGAGGCTAATATGAATGTCATCATTAGACAATTGCTGGTAAAAATGGTTTAAGTTGATGAATTGTCCCTCCTCGTAAAGGATTAGCAATGCTTGGCCACTAGCTCATGGGAGATTTTTCATGGCTCCGCCACTATGCGCAACAGCGCACGTTCTCGCCCCCTCTCTCTAAATATCGATCTCGCAGTTGTGCACTCCTTCATAGTCTCCCTCCACTCGGCCCCTCGCACCATCTTCTAGCCCCCACCGGATTTTGCCACATGTACAATCTAGCAGACTCCATGGTTGAACTTAAGCATAATGCACAAATCTCAAAACAATAGTGGTTCTCCATTGTTCTAGAATCTTCAGTATCATAACTGCCCAAACTTTTTTTCTAAATGAATTGCCATTTTTTTTTACTTTATGCTTTACAACGCACAATCCATGAATCATAAAATAGATTAAGAGCTTCTTTGATTCAAAGGATTCTCGAAGGAGTTTTGGAGGATTCTAATCCTTAGGATTTTTTCCTATCTTGGTTGTTTGATTCGTAGGATTGTAAACCATAGGAATTTTTCCATATGGTTCATTTGCACTAGATTTCATAGGAAACATCCCATCCACTCAAACCTCTTTGAAAGAATTCTGCGTTTTTTCTATGCACAATCAAACACTCGTACCATCCTGTAGGATTCAAGACGACATTCCACTCTAATCCCATGTTCTTCCTATTCCGCCGTTTTGGAAATCCTACGAATCAAAGAGGCCCTAGGTTTTTTATAAAAACTAATTGATTTTCAATGAGATGAACTATAAGAATTAAACGAAGGTCTACATCAGGCATATATGCACTACAAAAGAAATACACTTCCGTGTTGATACGTGTTTGTCACAGTAGGTCGCGTTTTTTGTCATGCATGTACATCCATGACAAATTTATGACAGAATCAAGATAGTCATACCGTCTTTGTTGTAGAAGTGTTCCATGACATTACCAAAATTATCATCACGGAAGTGTCCACTTCCATGACGATAAATCGCGCGTCATAGAAGTGCTTTCGTCAAGGGTGACCGACACGTGGCATCCACCGTAACGGAACGCCGTTAAGCTATCGGGTCGGGTTTTGGATCCGATAACCCATTAACAGCCCCGACCAATGGGAAATTTCCACGTGTAAAATTCTTATTGGCCCGACGAAACACGTGTCAGCTCGTCAGTGGGTCAGATAGGCGCCTATGATACGTCGACACGTGGCACGGCCCAACAGAGGCCCATTCCTGTGAAAAGGCCGGCCCGTTTGACTTGGTCAAAAGGCGGCGGGTCGGCCCACGGAAAGCCTGTTAACGGCTTGTTCGCATATAGCCCATTTACAGCCCGCTAACCCAAGGCCCGTTACACCCTATATGAATTAGGCCCAGTAGCATCATCTAGGCCATCCAATATGATTCCAGCCCATTTTCACTTCTGGCCCATGTATGGCCCATGACGTCTTTCGGCCCATATGAGGTCCTATGTAACTCTTGGCCTACTAATGGCCCGTGGTGAAACTGGCCCGTAATGAACAGTGTATCACTTTACACCCATTAACGGCCCGTGGTGAAACTGGCCCATAATGAATAGTGTATCACTTTATACCCATTAACGGCCCGTTACTCTGTTTGGTCGTTTCCAGCCCATGTTATCTTTCGGCCTTCTCAGAACCCATTTATTCTTGGGCTCATTTCCAACATTCTTTACTTACGGCCCGTTACTGTCATTTTCTGCTTGTGGGCCAAATTCAGCCCGTGGTTACAGTCGGCCCGTTTGTGGTCCATTAATACGTTGGGCTGATTTTATAGCATCATCAAATACGGCCTATTAACGATGGCCCGTTATGGTCGGCCCATGAACGGACGATTCCAACTCTAGCCCGTTTACGGCCATAATGCGGTCTGTTTGGCCCATGTTTGGCCAATCGATTATACGGCCCGTATAAGGCCCATTGATAATACGGCCCGCAGAAGGCCCATTGTTTCTATGGCCCGTAGAAGGCCCATTGTTTCTACGGCCCGTAGAAGGCCCACTGTTTCTACGGCCAGTAGGAGGCCCAGTGTCACTACAGTAAATATTAGCCCATGGTTATTGTGGCCTAGTTTTAAAAAATAGGTTATTGCAGCCACTAGCAAACCCAGGAAAAAGAACTGCAATGACTACAAGCAAACAAATAAACAAGAGAACAAGGAAATAAATAAGCAAGCAACTAACTCTAGGCTATCATGGCTATTACACATATTACATCCACTGGGCATCAAAGTTCGCCACCAGTGCAAATATAGGGAACAAAGCAGCATATCATATACACTGGTTGTCAAAGTTGGCGACAGCGCAAATAAACGCCGCAGAAAACAAATCCGTAACTGAAACCACTTTAAGATCTCAAGAAACAATATCCTGGGTACCCATAATGTCGGCAAGATGCTTAGCAAGCTTATTAACTTTCTCTTGTTTGGCACTTAAATCCTCCAAATATTGTCGTTGTACCGTAAAATATGCATCTGAATTCTGCAGGACTTCCTCGATCCTTGACTTCTGTCAAAGACATCCGATCGATGTCTTTCAACTTGAAGTTGAGACTCAAGAAGATGAACTAATTCAGCAAAGGAGTTCAAGAGCTTGTGCCAGCGAGAGTGGCCAAGAACTTGAACACTACATCAAGATATGACTTTTGGGTTCCCTCACCGTCGTCAAGATAGTTTTTATCAGCTTTCTTGGAGAACAACAGGATGTCTCACTATCTTGAACCTTATCTCATTACTTCTTTTACCATTGGATAACACGGCATCGTTTCTCCAATATTTTGTCCGCATTCTAAAAGAGAAACAAGGCATACATCACATGTTTACCATGTTGTATATGAAACTCATTTTGGTAAATGAGTTCAAGAGTAAAGTGGACGAGGATAACAGCATGAAACAAACATATATCTATGTACCATGGTCACTTTATGGTCTATATCATTCTAGTTTTTGTTGCCAAATCAAGATAGAGACACATTTCAAATAATATTTGTTCAAGACAAAGTAGAATAGACAGAATATAAGTGTGGGTAACTATAGAGCAATAACAACACTTGTAATGTGCATGACATGAGAACATAACTGTTTATTCAATTGAAACTGAAATCAACATAGAGCAGGTTACAACAGCAATCCAGTTAAAGAAACAGGTTTAAAACATACCTATTGCGCCATTGGAGTTTCAATTCCATCCTTCAAATTTGAAAATAGTTGGTATGAGTAAATACAGTCATGCAAGAGCAAAGGAGTATGAGCCATAGCTACAGACCCTGACCTGAGAACAAATCTTCTTCTCCTTTAAGCATTGAGTTGGGATTCGGAGTGGTGGTCCTCGTGCTTTGGGCACTGCAGTTCCCATACTAACTGATCGTGTTTGGGTGCTCTGTGGTGGAGACGGTGTTGCGTCAACTGGAACTGGGTTACTATCTGCCAGGGTTGGGGTTAGAAGGGGTGTAGCTAGTTCTCTGTCCAACTGGGTAGGGGTACAATCTGCGAGAGTCTGGGTTATGTGTGGTGGATCTAGTCCTTGGGCAAGTACAACCGTTGTTCTATCTGCATCAATTGGTAGCACTATCTTTTCTGAAGACCGTGTTGTTACTCCCTTAGATAGTGCCATCACGCTCTCCAATTCAAATGGCTGATAAACAAGAAAAGTAATTGAAAGTATAGACATTGTATGATAGACAGGTGCAATGGATAGTGGAGAATAAAAGAGGGCATGAAATAATTCATATTTATGTTGTCTAACCAAACAGGATAGCATGACACAATTTCACATATATGATGGCTAACTAAACAGGATAGCATGACACAATTTCACATTATGATGGCAAACTAAAAAAGATGGAAAGACATAGTTCAAAATATGAGACTATGTAAACAGGATGACATGACATAACTATATAATGTGTTTATTAAATAGGTTGGCATGCCATAATTCACATACATTCAGGGATAGAATGCCATAATTCAAAATATGATGACTGTAAACACTAAACAGGATGGGATGATATAAATATATGATGTATTTATGAAATGGGTTGCCATGCCATAATTCAGATAGATGATGTGTATGTACTATGTAAACATGATGGCATGATATAATTCAAATATATGATTTATATAGTAAGCAAGTAAGCATATGGCAATCCATATATGATGTAAAAATCAAGCAATGCAAGACAACATGCATGACATGGGTGATATAACCCTGCCAAGTTTGAGCATAGACCTCAGGGGGAAAATAGGACTGGTCATCAGTCTCTGAATCCTCCTCTGAGGAGCTCTCTCAGAATCAAAGAAGATGTCTCGCTTCAAAGGTAGCATTGTCTTCTCTGAATACCTTGTTTTCACTCCAGATACTTCCATCACCGCTTCAAAATGGCTGATGCACATGAAGAGTAGTTGAATATACAAACGTTGTCGACAAATGGAACACGTAATACAAAAAAAAATGATAGCATGATATAATTCACATACATGATGATTGGCTAAACAGCATGGCATTGCATAATTCACATATATAATGCCTTTGCAACAAGATAGCATTGTATAATTCACATATATAATGTCTTGCAACAAGATGGCAATGCATAATTCACATATATGGTAATTAGACACCTAATGTGGTGGCATTCACACAAAGCATGTATAAATTAATCAAATGACATAGCAATGCGAGACACCATACGCACGATATGAGCAACATAACCCTGCCAAGTTAGAGCATGCACCTCGGGGGGGCGGGGGGGGGGGGGGAATAGGACTTGTCATCTGTCTCTGAATCCTCCTCTAAGGAGCTATCCGTAACTAGCGAGATATGCGCTTCGTCAGATAGCATAGTCTGCTCTGAAGACCTTGTTTTCACTCCAGAATTTGCCATCACCTTGTCAAATGGTTGATGCACACGAAGAGCAGTTTAATGTAATAACATTGTTGACAAATGTAATATGTAATGAAAAAAAAGGATGGCCTGATATAATTTACATATAAGATGACTGGCTAAGCAGGATGGCATTGCAAAATTCACATATATGATGCCTGGCTAAACAAGATGGCGTTGCATAATTCACATAAACGTTGAATAAACTAAACAGATGGCATTCGCACAAAGGATGTCTAAACTAAGCAGATGACATATTTGATGTATAAAGCAAGCAATGCAAGACACCATATGGATGATATAACCAACATCAGCATGCCAAGTTAGAGCGAAGACCTCAGGGGGTAAATAGTAGTTGTCTTCTCCTTCCGAATCCCCATCGTAATGTATATCTTCCTCTCGATTACAATCCGAAATATGTGGAGGGGGGCTGCCTTTGCGCCTACCATGGAGCGACGTCTGCATGAAATTTTATTGCCACGCAAGGCTTGTCTCTTTTGCTCTACATGTTCAGTTCCATTGTTTACAATAATTGACATGCATAGGAATAAAACATAGTGAGATTATGTAAGGAGTGCATGCAGAAATCCAGAGTGATGGTAGCAACCTGTGGATAGACCCAAAACCAATAATAGCGAGTGATGATGGCTTCATTAAAAATACAGATAATGGCTTCTTTCTGTTTGTTTCCTACCCAACATGAAACTCATAGTAGATACCGGAGATTAACCAGATAGTAGATAGATACTATTGATAGCGGCCCCGATATGTACCCCACAACCATTTAAAACTCAAGTTTGACCATTAGTTTGGAGCTGACTAAGAGTCTAATCGGTGAACAGGACGATAAAGTAGCATGTAATATTAGCGATGCATAACGTGGCGGAACCACGAAAGAGTGCGACCTCTCTTGCGGACCCATGTAGTCCTCGAGGTCATCTGCTCGGTTGATGATGGTAGTGCAGTTTCATGGCCGCCGGTGGAAGAAGATCCTGAGGCGGCGAAAAGACACTGAGGCCGGATCCCTCAGGCCGGACCCTTCTGTCATTGGAGCAGCTGAGCTGGGGTGGACGACGGCGCAGCAGGAGCGTGACAAACCACGCAAGGTTTTCTTTGACAACTATCTGTAAGAGAAGTAATTCTGTAAGGGCTCGTTTGAATAGGAGGATTCCAACAATGCAGGGATAGGAAATAGACAGGAATAGGATAGGAATGCACGTGCAAAACATAGAATTTAAAAACACAGGATTTCTGCCAATCTGGGTGTTTGATTCACAACAATTGGAAGATCACAGGATGCAAAGAAGCATGGTGAGATTAATTCAAACCACAAGAAAATGTACGGTTATAATTCTATTATCCTACTATCTCTTAGTCTTGTGCTTCATGAATAGGAATTTGAAAAGGAGGACAAGTGAAAATTAAAATTCCTACATTTTTTCTTTCAAGGAGACACTAAAGGAACAAATCCGTGTGCTCAGTGGACAATATATATAACATGTAGAGTAAAAAGAGATGCAACAAGTGTACAACCTCTTTGGCGAAGCCATGTCGATCTCAGCTTGATTGGGTTGGCGGTGAGGATGCTCCGCTGACTTGGTTGTCGGAGGAGGGAAGAAGATCTTAGGCGCCCTGGAGATGGAGCCCGAGGTACTGCTCCGCTGTGATGGAGGGTTTCGTCGTTGGAGCAGCTCCGGTGAGTTGTACGACGCCAAGGCTGAAGCAGGACAAGAGAGACAACGAACAACGTTAACCTGAGTGGAATTCTGCTACCTCTTGAGCTTGCGTTGGATTTCCCCGAAGAGGAAAGGATGATGCAGCAGAGTAGCGTAAGTATTTCCCTCAGTTTTTGAGAACCAAGGTATCAATCCAGTAGGAGGCCACGCGCAAGTCCCTCGTACCTACACAACACAAAGAGCTCAACACAACCAACGCGATTAGGGGTTGTCAATCCCTTCACGGTCACTTACGAAAGTGAGATCCAATAGATAATATTTTTGGTATTTTTGGTATAGAGATGCAAAGTGAAGAGTAAAAGACAAAGTAAAAAAGCAAAGCAAAATTACAGTGATGGAGATTGATATGATGAGAATAGACCCGGGGGCCATAGGTTTCACTAGTGGCATCTATCGAGAGCATAAGTATTCTACGGTGGGTGAACAAATTACTGTTGAGAATTTGACAAAATTGAGCATAGTTATGAGAATATCTAGGTATGATCATGTATATAGGCATCACGTCCGAAACAAGTAGATCGAAACGATTCTGTATCTACTACTATTACTCCACTCATCGACCGCTATCCAGCATGCATCTAGAGTATTAAGTTAAAAACAGAGTAACGCTTTAAGCAAGATGACATGATGTAGAGAGATAAATTCATGCAATATGAAATAAACCCCATCTTGTTATCCTCGATGGCAACGATACAATACGTGCCTTGCTGCCCTTCACATCCTTTGGGAAAGGACATCGCAAGATCGAACCCAAAGTTAAGCACTTCCCCCATGGCAAGAACTACCAATCTAGTTGGCCAAACCAAACGGATAATTCGAAGAGACTTGCAAAGTTAACCAATCATACATAAAAGAATTCAGAGAAGATTCAAATATTATTCATAGATAGACTTGATCATAAACCCACAATTCATCGGTCTCAACAAACACACCGCAAAAGAAGAAGATTACATCGAATAGATCTCCACAAGAGAGGGGGAGAACATTGTATTGAGATCCAAAAAGAGAGAAGAAACCATCTAGCTAATAACTATGGACCCGAAGGTCTGAGGTAAACTACTCACACTTCATCGGAGAGGCTATGATGATGTAGAAGCCCTCCGTGATGACGGCCCTCTCCGGCGGAGCTCCGGAACAGGCCCCAAGATGGGATCTCGTGGATACAGAAAGTTGCGACGGTGGAATTAGGTTTTTGGCTCCGTATCTGATCGTTTGGGGGTACGTAGGTATATATAGGAGGAAGAAGTACGTCGGTGGAGCTTCGAGCGGCCCACGAGGCAGGAGGCGCGCCCTAGGTGGGGGCGCGCCCCCACCCTCGTGACCGCCTCTTTGATGCCTTGGCATAGGGTCCAAATCTCCTGGGTCTTATCCGGTGAGAAAATCACATTTCAAAAAGGATTTTTCTGTTTGGACTCCGTTTGATATTCCGTTTCTTCGAAACACTGAAATAGGCAAAAAAAAACAGCAATTCTGGGCTGGGCCTCCGGTTTATAGGTTAGTCCCAAAAATAATATAAAAGTGGAAAATAAAGCCCAATATAGTCCAAAACAGTAGATAATATAGCATGGAGCAATGAAAAATTATAGATACGTTGGAGACGTATCAGGCATCCCCAAGCTTAATCCTGCTCGTCCTCGAGTAGGTAAATGATAAAAAGAGAATTTTTGATGCGGAGTGCTACTTGTCATAATTTCAATGCAAAATTTCTTAATTGTGGTATGAGTATTCAGATTCGAAAGATTCAAGACAAAAGTTCATATTGACATAAAGAATAATAATACTTCAAGCATACTAATAAAGCAATTATGTCTTCTCAAAATAACACAGCCAAAGAAAGTTATCCCTACAAAATCATATAGTCTGGCTATGCTCTATCTTCACCACACAAAGTATTTAAATCATGCACAACTCCGATAACAAGCCAAGCAATTGTTTCATACTAACTTTTTCTAAACTTGTTCGGTCTTCACGCAATACATGAGCGTGAGCCATGGATATAGCACTTATAGGTGGAATAGAATGGTGGTTGTGGAGAAGACAAAAAGAGGGGAAGATAGTCTCACATCAACTAGGCGTATCAACGGGCTATGGGGATGCCCATCAATAGATATCAATGTGAGTGAGTAGGGATTGCCATGCAAAGGATGCACTAGAGCTATAAGTATATGAAAGCTCATCAAAAGAAACTAAGTGGGTGTGCATCCAACTCGCTTGCTCACGAAGACCTAGGGCATTTTGAGGAAGCCCATCATTGGAATATACAAGCCAAGTTCTATAATGTAAAATTCCCACTAGTATATGAAAGTGAAATAATGAGAGACTCTCTATAATGAAGATCATGGTGCTACTTTGAAGCACAAGTGTGGTAAAAGGAAAGTAGCATTGTCCCTTCTCTCTTTATCTCTCATTTTTTTGGGCCTTTTTTTGGCCTCTTTTTTTTTCATCCGGAGTCTCATCCCGACTTATGGGGGAATCATAGTCTCCATCATCCTTTCCTCACTTGGGACAATGCTCTTAAAATGATGATCATCACACTTTTATTTTTCTTACATCTCAACAATTACAACTCGATACTTAGAACAAATATGACTCTATATGAATGCCTCCGGCGGTGTACCGGGATATGCAATGAATCAAGAGAGACATGTATGAAAGAATTATGAACGGTGGCTTTGCCACAAATATGATGTCAACTACATGATCATGCTAGCAATATGACAATGATGGAGCGTGTCATAATAAACGGAACGGTGGAAAGTTGCATGGCAATATATCTCGGAATGGCTATGTAAATGCCATGATAGGTAGGTATGGTGGCTGTTTTGAGGAAGGTGTATGGTGGGTGTATGATACCGGCGAAAGGTGCGCGGTATTAGAGAGGCTAGCAATGATGGAAGGATGGGAAAAGTGCGTATAATCCATGGACTCAACATTAGTCATAAAGAACTCATATACTCATTGCAAAAATCTAGAAGTTATCAAAGCAAAGTATTACGCGCATGCTCCTAGGGGGATAGATTGGTAGGAAAAGACCATCGCTCGTTCCCGACCGCCACTCATAAGGAAGACAATCAATAAATAAATCATGCTCCAACTTCATCACATAACGGTTCACCATACGTGCATGCTACGGGAATCACAAACTTTAACACAAGTATTCTTTAAATTCACAACTACTAAACTAGCATGGCTCTAATATTATCACCTCCATATCTCAAAACAATTATCATGCTTCAATCTTCTCTTAGTATTCAACGCACTCAAAAGAAAAATTCACAAATCTTGAACACCAAGCATGTTATTATTAAGCAAATTACCATGCTATTAAGACTCTCAAAATAATTTAAGTGAAGCATGAGAGATCAATAGTTTCTCTAAAACAAACCACCACCATTCTCTAAAAGATCTAAGTGAAGCACATAGAGCAAAATTATAACGCTCAAAAGATATAAGTGAAGCACATAGAGAAAAACTACATAGCTCAAAAGATATAAGTGAAGCACATAGAGTATTCTATCAAATTCCAATTCATGTATGGCTCTCTCAAAAGGTGTGTACAGCAAGGATGATTGTGGCACACTAACAAACAAAGACACAAATAATACAAGACGCTCCCAGCAAAACACATATCATGTTGGTGAATAAAAATGTAGCTCCAAGTAAATTACCGATGGAAGTGGATTTAAAGAGGGGATGCCTTCCGGCATCCCCAAGCTTTGACTTTTTGGTGTCCTTGGATTATATTGGGGGTGCCATGGTCATCCCCAAGCTTAGGCTCTTGCCACTCCTTGTTCCATAATCCATCAAAAGAATTCACCCAAAACTTGAAAACTTCACAACACAAAACTCAACAGAAATCTCGTGAGCTCCATTAGAGAAAGAAAACAGAAGACCACTTCAAAGTGCTGTAATGAACTCATTATTTATTTATATTGGTGTTAAACCTACTGTATTCCAACTTATCTATGGATCATAACATATTTTACTAACCATAGATTCATCAAAATAAGCAATTAACACATGAAAAACAGAATCTGTCAAAAACAGAACAGTCTGTAGTAATCTGTAACTAACGCAAACTTCTGGAACCCAAAAAATTATAAAAAAATTAGACGACCTAGAAAATTTGTTTATTGACCAGCAGCAATTGGAATCAATATTTTATCACGTTCTGATGATTTTTAATAATTCGGGCTCTGAACGCAAAGTTTCTGGAAATTACAGCAAGATCAAATAACTATCATCCAAGAAGATCTAATAGGTCTAGCTTGGCACAAACACTAATTAAAACTCAAAACCACATCCTAACAGAAGGTAGATGGGTTATTTATTCCCTAACAGAAGAAAAACACAAAAAACTAAAATTAAATTGGGTTGCCTCCCAACAAGCGCTATCGTTTAACGCCCCTAGGTAGGCATAAAAGCGAGGATAGATCTAGGTATTGCCATCTTTGGAAGGCAATCCATAAGTGGCTCTCATGATAGTTTCATATGGCAATTTTATTTTCTTTCTTGGAAAGTGTTCGCCCTTTTTAATGGAAATTGGAATCTAATATTCCCTTCCTTCATATCAATAATCGCACCAACCGTTCTAAGGAAAGGTCTACCAAGAATAATAGGGCAAGAAAGATTGCAATCTATATCAAGAACAATGAAATCTACGGGCACATAATTCCTATTTGCAACAATAAGAACATCATTAATCCTTCCCATAGGTTTCTTAATAATAGAATCCGCAAGATGCAAGTTTAGAGAGCAATCATCAAAATCACGGAAATCTAGCAAATCACACAAGGTTTTGGGGATAGTGGAGACACTAGCACCCAAGTCACACAAAGCATAAAACTCATGATCTTTAATTTTAATTTTAATAGTTGGTTCCCACTCATCATAGAGTTTTCTAGGGATAGAAACTTTCAACTCAAGCTTTTCTTCATAAGATTGCATCAAGGCATCAACAATATGTTCGGTAAAGGCTTTCTTTTGACTATAAGCATGCGGAGAATTTAGCACGGATTGCAACAAGGAAATACAATCAATCAAAGAGCAACTTTCATAATTAAATTCCTTGAAATCTAATAAAGTGGGTTTAGCTACATCTAGATTTTTATTTCTTTCGATCCCACTTTCATCAATTTCATCATAAAGATCTAAATACTCCGAATTTTTAGAACGCCTTCTAGGTAAAGGAAGATCATATTCAGTTTAATCAAGATTCATATTGCAAAACAAAGATTTGATAGGGGACACATCAATAACTTTTAGATCTTCATCTTGATTTTCATAGGAATTCGGTTTTGCGGCCATCTTATTGACTAAGGTAGCTTGCATATCCAAAATTTCAGCAGTCATCTTTTCAAGACGAGCAATTTGGGATCTTATACTATCAAATTCTTCAGACATATCATCGAGATCTTTATTCATGTAACTCATAAAACTTTTTTGTTCTTTAAGTTCGTTTCTAAAGAAATTATTATGCTCAAACTGCAAAACCATTAACTTCCTGACGTTATTTTCGATCTCCTCTAACCTTTTAAGGTGAAGGTCAGCAAATTTAGGTAGAGCCATCGCGACAAACAAGCAATCCAACACACGAGCAAACAAAAGGCAAGCGAGAAAAAGGCAAACGGAGAAGGAGGAGAAGAAGGAAAAGGAGAAGGAGAGGGCGAATAAAACGGCAAGGGTGAAGTGGGGGAGAGGAAAACGAGAGGCAAATGGAAACTAATGTAATGCGGGAGATAGGGATTGTGATGGGTACTTGGTATGTTGACTTTTTATGAGACTCTCAAAGAACGGGCGCGTAAATTCTTCTTGCTACCTCTTGAGCTTGCGTTGGATTTCCCCGAAGAGGAAAGGATGATGCAGCAGAGTAGTGTAAGTATTTCCCTCAGTTTTTGAGAACCAAGGTATCAATCCAGTAGGAGGCCACGCGCAAGTCCCTCGTACCTACACAACACAAAGAGCTCAACGCAACCAATGCGATTAGGGGTTGTCAATCCCTTCACAAATACTTACTTAAAGTGAGATCCAATAGATAATATTTTTGGTATTTTTGGTATAGAGATGCAAAGTGAAAAGTAAAATACAAAGTAAAAAAGCAAAGCAAAATTAAAGTGATGGAGATTGATATGATGAGAATAGACCCGGGGGCCATAGGTTTCACTAGTGGCTTCTCTCGAGAGAATAAGTATTCTACGGTGGGTGAACAAATTACTGTTGAGCAATTGATGTAATTGAGCATAGTTATGAGAATATCTAGGCATGATCATGTATATAGGCATCACGTCCGTGACAAGTAGATCGAAACGATTCTGCATCTACTACTATTACTCCACTCATCGACCGCTATCCAGCATGCATCTAGAGTATTAATTTAAAAACAGAGTAACGCTTTAAGCAAGATGACATGATGTAGAGAGATAAATTCATGCAATATGAAATAAACCCCATCTTTTTATCCTCGATGGCAACGATACAATACGTGCCTTGGTGCCCCTTCTGTCACTGGGAAAGGACACCGCAAGATCGAACCCAAAGCTAAGCACTTCTCCCATGGCAAGAACTACCAATCTAGTTGGCCAAACCAAACGAATAATTCGAAGAGACTTGCAAAGATAACCAAACATACATAAAAGAATTCAGAGAAGATTCAAATATTATTCATAGATAGACTTGATCATAAACCCACAATTCATCGGTCTCAACAAACACACCACAAAAGAAGAAGATTACATCGAATAGATCTCCACAAGAGAGGGGAAGAACATTGTATTGAGATCCAAAAAGAGAGAAGAAGCCATCTAGCTAATAACTATGGACCCAAAGGTCTAAGGTAAACTACTCACACTTCATCGGAGAGGCTATGATGATGTAGAAGCCCTCCGTGATGACGGCCCTCTCCGGCGGAGCTCCGGAACAGGCCCCAAGATGGGATCTCGTGGATACAGAAAGTTGCGGCGGTGGAATTACGTTTTTGCCTCCGTATCTATTCGTTTGGGGGTACGTGGGTATATATAGGAGGAAGAAGTACGTCGGTGGAGCTTCGATGGGCCCACGAGGCAGGGGGGCGCGCACTAGGGGGGGCGCCCCCCACCCTCGTGACCGCCTCTTCGATGCCTTGGCGTAGGGTCCAAATCTCCTGGGTCTTATCCGGTGAGAAAATCACGTTTCAAAAATGATTTTTCTGTTTGGACTCCGTTTGATATTCCGTTTCTTCGAAACACTGAAATAGGCAAAAAACAACAATTCTGGGCTGGACCTCCGGTTAATAGGTTAGTCCCAAAAATAATATAAAAGTGGAAAATAAAGCCAAATATTGTCCAAAACAGTAGATAATATAGCATGGAGCAATCAAAAAATATAGATACGTTGGAGACGTATCAAATTCTAATAGCATCTCCAATACATGACGTAAAATACATAACCACAAAGTGCTAGATGTAAAATACATCAGCCGCTCATCTCTGAACTTAACTGTCGAAACTGAATTTAACTGTTGAAACTGAACTTAACTGTCGAAACTGAACTTAACCGTCGAAACTGAATTTTGCTGTCGAAACTGAATTTTGCTGTCGAAACTAAACGCACTAGCAAGGTGAGGCTACACGTCGGTCGACTGACTTTTTCATCTCTGGTCAGTCGATTTTGCAGCCGTTGGATACGAAATCAAGGGCCTGCGGTTCATCTTCAACCTCCGCCCCCCTGAGCCGGCCAAACAGCAGCCCCGCCGCTCATGGGCGGTCACCGCCCGCCCAGCACTCCCCACCGCCGGTCCGCCGCCGCCCCGGCCATCCCTCTAGGACCCCCCATGCCGAGCTTTTTCTCCGGCGATCCCCACGCCACTGCCCCGCCAACGCCCAACCACCGCCGGCGACCACCACCCCCATCCTGAACCCTAAGATAGATAGTGGGGTACCTCTCCGGCGAGCCCCCTCCCCACTGCGGCTGGTTCTTCCTTCACCCCGGCGGCATCGGAGTGAAGTGTAGCTAAATCTGAGCAGCATCGCAAGCAAGAGCAAGAGCGAGCAGCAAGAAAGCAAGAGCAATTGCAAGAGCGTACCGTGCAGGGACCGAGAGTAAGAGCAGAGCAAAGAAGCGCAAGCGAGAGCTAATGCGTAGCAGGTCCCATCGATGTGGACGTCGCCGCCGAGGGAGCGACGCCGTGGAGGAAGTGGCCGGCGATGCCGCCGTGGATGGAGTCGCGCTGTGTCGGCTCGGGACCGAGCGCCGGCAGCACCGTGAGATCGAATCAAGAAGAAAATGCGGTGATTAGTGTACAACCTCTTTGGTGGCGCCGATTAGGCCGCAGCTTCATCCGAGGAAACGGTGATGATGATGCTCTTCCGATGGTGCCGGTGAAGATGGTGGTGTGGGAATGGAGGTGGCGCGAAAGACGAGGGAAACATCGGGGCAGCTCCTTGGAGGTGGAGGACGGGGTGGTTGAACCGGCGGGACAATGAGATCGATGACGGATCCTCATCCGGTACGGTGGATGAGGGACGTTGAGGTGTTGCTGTGGAGGACGTCGTCGGGGAAGAGGCTCCGGCTGGGTCACGGACGAGCAGGGTGTGGGGTTTCGTCATGGGTTTTTGCGGCCTCGGTGTACAAATGGGTGGGCGGATGGGGTGGCAGTGTGGAACCATGGCTTAGAGACGCGTTTGTCCGAAATGTGGGGTAAGTTACGAAAGTACCCCCACCGATTTGAGGCGGTTCTTTCGGTTCAGGGGTACCACGGGCATTTCGCGTGTCGGGATTTCACAGGAGGTGGGAGTTTTCGCGCGCGTTGTAATTTCGGAATAGCAAGGCGTGGGTTGAGAGGGAGGGAGTTGTCGGAGCACAACGAGACAAAGATATATCTTAAATATTTCGGGCTAACAAGGTGCGGGTTGATATTTCCGGACAAGCCTAACGTGTACTGTCCCAAATCAATGCGCCCTACGAATGTCATTAAAAACTTTGAATTCATGTTATGTTCAATTAAAATATTTCGCTACGTGTATAATGCATGCAACCTACTACTCAAATGAACGTTTTAGTGCATTCCAAACGTATATACTACCGCTTTAATATGAACTAAATTTGAATTTGTTTCTCTATTTGAATAAGATCTACAAGAATGATTGTTGTGAAGTCAAAGCATTTGAATTCGCTTTCTCTGTTTAATAAGATCTACAATCATCATTATTGTCAAGTTAAACCATCATTTGTGTATTATCTTCACATCACACCACATGATTAGTCTCGAGTTACATATGAACTATGTGTACTATATGAACTCGAACTATATTTTTTTAATCCACTTTATTTTGATTTCAAATCACATTACATTTCTAGCTCTAGCTAGATCTTCATAATCTAAACCATGTCTCATATGTATAATGTGTTTATCACATTATGTATGGTGCCCCGCCCGGCCCCTACGCCTACAAGTATTTAGATGTGAGTTGCAAACACCACACATTACCACAAATTCAAATAAAATGTGAGAATGTTCGATATATAGTATTGTTTAGATTGTTCGATATTTAGTTGTAAGCTGCAAACGCCACACATTATCAGAAATTCAAATAAAATGTGAGATTTTTTGATGTATAGTATGGTTTAGACTGTTCGGCATTTAGCTGTGAGTTGCAAACGCCATGCATTATCACATTATGGTATAACATGTGCACAACACGTGTATCACCGCTATATTCATCCATGCAATGTTTAAAACACTATGATCTCCTATTCAAATATATGAATCCGCTTTCATATCAAATTATGATCTTTGTTAGTCTCTTACACCCACACAATCCTCTAACCTTTGTAGCTACCACTAACTTTCTCTCATGCATGCACACGCCCTCCTCGCCCTGCCCCTCCCTCGGCATTCTATCCACCGGGCACATTCATTTTTTTCTTTAGGTCGTTCTCCCAGAGTCTCCACAACTCCTTTCCGACACACACCATCGATAAACCTCTCCAGCGATGCCTGCCTACAACATACAAACACACCTTCAATCTCCTCCTTTATGTGTCCTTGCCTCGTGTCTCTCATACGGTCAGACACACGTGTAAACTCTCGCCCCTCTTTTCATTGCTCTCACAACCGCACACTCCTCCCCCTATCTAGCTAGTAGTCGGGCCTCTCGCACCACCTCCTATCTCCACTCTCTCTGTCTATCCGTCTCGCTGGGCCTTATTTGCCTCTAACAAATGGACGTACACCGACTGATCTCTCGCTATACATATAGCTAGCTAGGTCCTTATAACTCGTTTTTACCCACACGTCAATCGATCTACCTCATTAGTTGTGTCTCTCCCTTCCTCCGACAAACAACAATTGATCTACCGATCTAGTTAGGTTTGCTTACCAAACACATGGTTCCCCTTCATCATCCATGGATGCATCTGACAGATCTATCACGCACGAGCACACACAGAAACACATCCCCACTCTTATTGACAACATTGCAGTTCCACCCTCAGTTTGTCTAGTAGGCCTCTCCCACCATCTTCAAGAAGCAACTCCATCACCCACCCAGCACTCTACCCCTCTCCCTCCCTCTCCCTCCCACTCTCTCTCCTCTCTCTCTCTCTCTCTCTCCCATCATATTTCCCATCCTTCAGTTATGTATGGACGTCGACTGATCTCCCTCAAGACATAGCTGGGTCTCTCCTTCTCAACACATATATGAGTCGTTCTACCTCTATAGTTAGGCCTCTGCCTACCCCTCCCACCACCCCCCTCCCCCCCACACACACCGATACATCAAGCGCTCTAGTCATGTCTCCCTGCCACACACAAACTTGACGTGTGCCCTCTAACGTTCCGGTAGGCCAGTCGCCCTATATCTTTGACGTGTACACACACACACAATTTCGACGGCTCTCTTCATCGATCTCGCACCCACCCACTTGATCCTCTCTTCGACTCTATCGATAGATATGACCCCACCCTCTCTTCTCGTGGATTGCCCAACCCTCTATGTATGATATGGATAGGCCTCCATTTCACACACATTGCATGCAAAAATTTGTTTGAGATGTCATCGACACATATTCCCACAAATAATTCATGAAATCAACCCCCACCCCACCCCCACCCCAAAACAAAAACACTCATGTACGCGGTTTGTATCTCTCACACACACCCACGTAGGTGGGGGACGTGCACGAAGAGAAGAGGTGCATGCACGACGACGCATCTCCGTCTCTTTCCCAACCACACCAGCTACGGTACACGGTGGAGCTCATTTCTGTACGAAAAAGGCAGCCCACATGGTAATTTGGCACGTGTACTGGTTGTCCACTTGGTGGAGGGAGGATCGTCTATCACGAGTGAACAAACAAATTGCGACTTGACATGTTATGTTAAAAAAGAGGCAAACCATGTGGGGCCTACCTTAGAGGCAATGCTCTATACACTGGAGTACTTTTGATGTGTCCCGTCAACTCGTAGAATGAGGAGAAGCTTGCTTAGTACGCCATCTCCCCCGCCCATGGGCGCGGTGGCTCGCAGGATGAGGTGAAGCTTGCTTACTACGCCTTACACCCGCTCCCTCGCCCATGCGCGCGGTGGCTCGCAGGACGAGGAGAAAAATTTACTACTCCCTCCGTTTACTCCTCGTCCCTACTACCTTGGTTATAGAGATTATACTATCATATTGTTTGGAATATATATGTCCTTTAGTAGATTTCAATATGAACTACTAGTACATACTCGAAACACTGATGTACATAGATGTATTTTAGAGTGTAGATTCACTCATTTTGCTCCGTATGTAGCACTCTCCCTCGCCCCTCGACCCTTGCCCACGTGGTGGACGTGCAGCAATTCATTCGGTCTCATATAGCCAGTACGATATATACTGCACTACCATTATTGCTCGACTTCCCGAAGAGGCGAAGAGCCGATCGCAAGGTTAATATTTTGGAGATGTCAAGCGCAAGGTTATAGGAGAACGAGTAGTAGGTGCCGCGTCATTTATAAATAAAGTTTTTTTCTTCAGTGGCACGTATGCAATATGATAGGTTCATATGGAGAGAAAAGGAAACCGCTCCACTATATACATAGTCAGGACGGGCCAGCCTACACGGTTGCTTGCTAGGGTTGCTCTCTTCACACTCTCGCACAAAACGACTGTGGCCACATCTCTAACATCCCGGCGGATCACGTCCACTTGGGGAAGGGGTGGATGCTTAGTGTAGATGCGGTGGCCGTCGCGGACGGCGAAAACCCACTGTCGGCATGTCCCGATCAGGGTCCCGCCGTTCTCTCTCACAAAGCCGGTGAGGTTGCCTTCGTCCCTTGCTCACTGCCGCGACGTGGGCAGTTGTCGCCTCCCGCCGCCCTCCTCAAGGTTGAGCTACATCCCTCAGGTACAACTTCCTTTACAGCCGGCTTGCACCACTGCTCCAGCTGCCCAGATCACTCCCAGTGGATATTTCTCTATACTTCTTTGCCCCGCACATACCTCTACTGGCTTCTACATACTGTATTTGTGATGAGTTTATGTCTCATCAACTAGTCCCAATAATCTTATTCTAATCACGCTTGTTCAATTTCTTTGCCACAGGGATGCTCATCTCGATTTTGGTGAAACTGCACAAAATGATCCGATGGTCAAAAGGTTGCAAACTTCATTTATTAGGAAGCTCGAACGTTGCCAACAAATTGAAGCCTGGTCAGGGTTCACGGTTCAAGGGCTAGGGACTGCATGGATCATTTTTTTCTTTAGCTGCCTCTGTTCCAAAATAAGTGTCAACTTTAGTAGTAGTACAACTTTGTATACTAAAGTTTGCACAAAGTTGAGAAACTTATTTTGGAATGGAGGGAGTACATATTTGCTATGATCTCATCAATCATTGAGATGCAATAGCATGCATGTTAGTCTCCTTTGTATTTGATGAAATGTTGCAACGGCAACCTTGATCGCCGTAATGTGTCGGAAGCTTCATAGCATTGTACAAATTTATCTCGCCGATAAATTACGGTGCGATACTATACTAGTACTTCCTCCGTTCCTAAATATAAGTCTTTGTAGAGATTTCACCATGAACCACATGCGGATGTATATAGATGCATTTTAAGTGTAGATTCATTCATTTTGTTCTGTATGTAGTGGAATCTCTACAAAGACTTACTATCTACTAGTAATAGCTAGCCCCCACTACTAGGAATTCTCTATCCTCTCCTTGAGCCACGTCATCAAAATTGATGTAGCCGTTAGATGAAGTAAATCAGTCCATAATATCCGTCTGATCTAGACGTTGAGAAGCTCCGCACTAAGCCACATGCAAGCATGCAGAAATACCGTGCCACATGCATGTGAGTGGGTTTTAAATCACATCAACATGTCTGCATGCAAGCATGCACCGGTAGCATGCATGTAAGTGAGCTTTTAAGTCCCATTAACATGTCAAAAAGAAAAATATAATCCTATTATGCAGTAGGAGTTGGCTGATCTTTTTTCCTTACGTGGGATGATCTAAATGATGATGGGAGTTTATTTAGTTTGGCTACCACATTTGTCATGCGGTTGTAGAGTTTTTTCTGTTCTATGAAATCGATAATTTTGCGTAGAGAAATATACCGCTGTTCCGCGCCAACGCACGGGGACTCATCTAGTAGTAATATTTTGGAACGGAGGGAGTACTATGTAAAGAGTTAGGTGTCGCACGGTGATAGTGTGAGGTGGGCCATGTAATCACTGAGCCTGCATGTTTTCACTGCTCTTGCACGCCTCCGCTGTAAGAATGGAGAAAATTGTAATCTAGTAGTAGTATACCTCCTTTCGCCGAAAGCGTGGGACATCCAGCAGTCCTACCACCTCAGTAATAAAGACCAATGAGCCGTCAAATCACATAGACCCAGCAGTAAGTTGGACGGACGAAGCAACCATCACTCTTGCGCCAGTGAGAGGTCGCGTCCGCTCTGCCCGGGCATGAATGCGACACCGATTCTTTGGAGCGGCGCTGACCGTTTCGGGTGGGAAGCGCACGCGCGCGATGGAGGGGCTTTGGGTGGGCCAGGCTGGTCAGGAGCGGGCCTGGCAGCTGTCCGCATGTCCCTACCGGACACGCCGGGAATCTCTAGGATGCACCGGCTCTCGTGGCTAAAATCGTACACTACACAACATCTCTCTGTAGGAGTAGGTCGATCTGTCGCTCTCTCTAACAAGCACATGGTGTTAAACACACAGACACACGCGCGCTTGTTAGAGACGTGTGTCTGTGTGTTTAACACCATGTGCTTGTTAGAGAGAGCGACAGATCGACCTACTCCTACAAAAGTAGTATATAGCATGAATCTAGGACGTGGTTCAAAGAGGAAAGGAATGGGGGAAAGTAGTGGGGAAAGTTGTATAGCATAAATCTAGGACGTGGTTCAAAGAGGAAAGGAATGGGGGAAAGTAGTGGGGAAAGTTGTATCGCATAAATCTAGGACGTGGTTCAAAAAGGAAAGGAAGGGGCGAAAGTACTAGTTCAAAAAGGAAAGGAAGGGACAAGGCTGTAGAGTTTGAGCAGGACTAGATTTGCTGCGCTCACATAGGGAAAGGCGTCTGATAACAAAACTGGGACCAACACGGACTGACACGGAGTTTTTTTAGTCCCTACAACAAAATGTCCCTGTAAACAAACACCCTCTAATAATGCCGCTGGAAAATTGATGCAATGCCACAGTTAAAAGAAAATGACATGTTTAACGGATTTTATTGTTAATATAATCTCTATGTTAATATTAATCAATGCCACCGTTTGAGAAATTCTACTATCTTTCTTTCTTTCCCATTTAGATAAGGTAGATGCTTCGTTTTGTTGGCTTCTGTGTCATCCACCGTTATTGACCACTAATTGTTTCCTTTGCACCTCTGTGTAAACAGGGTTATCTGCTTCACCTCGTTGCCATTGTGACCTTTTGTTGCACTGCACAAAACACTTTTGTTTTAAGAGTGTTTTGTGCAGTTCAACCAAAAATTCACACCGACAACGTTGCTTGATTGCTTGATCTTAATGGAACTTCTCAAGAGGAGATCTTACTTCCTATCCGTTAAGGCGAATTTGGTTCAGATCTTCTTCTTGTGAGTTGTTTGAATTCCGCATCATGAGAGGTCAGTACTAGCCTTCTTTCACATGATCATCTTCCTCTAAAGAAGAATATGGAGTACGTGAAGTGACTAGTTCCGATTATGCCAGGATGAAGAAGCCATGTCTATCTTATCATCAGAAGGAGCAGTTGAAGGATGGTTACATTACTCCCCACAAGACCAAACTAACTTCAGCTCAGAAGGACTGACAAAATCTCCATATTTTTGCTGTGATGCGTGAGTACAATGTTGTTCTAGGATTCTTTCTGGTGAGTTACATTTTTCTAAAAGTGTGCTCTACATGGACCATGTATTTGCCTGTTGAAACTGTCAATTCGTAGTACAGTTTGCTCTATACTAACCACTTTTTTGTATTTGTGCAAACAGGGGTGCTCAGCTTGATTTCAATGGGAACTGCACAAAATGTTCATGAATACATCGAATCATTCATTTCCACCACAAGAAAGGAGGTGTCGATAAGTTCAAGGCGTTGCAACATATAAGGGCGAAATCATACAAGCTACGCGCGAATTTTGTTGATTTTGGTGGAACTGCACAAAAAGAACAGCTGTTTATTTAACGAGGTGCCATGTCAATGTCCGAACTGATGGCAAACCCTGCCCATTCCACAATCGTAGGCATTTGATATTTTGGAATGGGACAACCTTGTCAAATTTTGCTCAATGATTTTAGCAAGACATGTGTTTGATATTTTCGAATGGGACGCCCTTTGCTGTCAGCAGCGTCGATCAATTTTTTTCTTTATTATTTAGTTGTGAAGTAAATATTGCCTCTGACATGTGAGTCACTGAGATGCATAATCATCGATTGTTTTGAATGTTCTCTATGAATTGCCAGGCCTGTGTGTTTGATTGCAAGTACAGAAACGCTAAAAAGCTGCTCAAACTCTTTGTACTCCTTCTGTTCCTTTTTACTTCGCACATTGTGAAAGTGCATACCTTTTTTGTATAAGATTGGTCAAAGTAGAGATACTTTCACTACAGACTAGAAAGGACCGGAGGGAGTACATGTGAAACTGCTGCAAACGAGGTCATCACCCTGGGAATAATGCTAGTACGTATTGTTTTGCATGTTCATCCAATGCCAGTGATACAGGAATTCGAACTAATCGAAATAAATTCATTCATACACGGTCGGATTTCAAATAAACATGCCAGATTTCATTACATTTCATACATTCTTCAACTAAAAGGGTGCTGGAGGTATAATTAATTAACCGGTTACCCACTGTGTCTCGCCGAGCGAACAGAAAGCTTGATGATTTAACTGCAGGTGCAGTTGCATAATCGACATGTGGCCTGTTGGGCCCACGTGTCGATCACCAACCGCACCAGCGATTAAGTAGAAGCAGCGTTGTTCTCCAGCCAGAACTCCCGACTCCACGTCGCCGCCAAGAAGCTAACCGCCGTCAATGGACAACCCGCCTAGCTTGGCTTCAACAGGAGGATAGAAGCGGTGGCCTTACTTGGACCCGAGCGGCGGCGACCTACCGTGTTCTACTCTTCCTTGTTTTCTGTGTGGCGCGGCCTCATTGGCAGCAGGGCGGGGCGTCGGCGGAGCTGGCGATGTCCTCTGTCTCATTGCCGGCGGGCGGCGCCTCAGCGGAGCGGTGGAAATCCTCCCCCGCGTTGCCGGTAGGGTGGGGCCTCGGCTGAGCCGGCGATGTCCTCTGCCTCGTTGTTGGTGGGGCGGGGCCTCGGCGGAGTCGAGGTGTCCTCTGCCTCCTTGTTGGCGCCCAGCAGAGGCCTCGTGAGCAGGCCTCGTCGACGCCACGAGTGAGGGACTCGTCGGAGCCGACATTGTCCTCTGCCTCGTCCTCGGTCTCGCCAAACATCGCCTCGCCCGCTTCATCGCCCTCTTTGCTAGCCTCTTTGTAGGCGGCCGCAGCCTCCGCCACCCGCATGCGGTACCGCTAGCGATCGAGGCGGCCCTTGCGGGCGGAGCGGTACGAGTCGAGCAGCGCCTCCTGCTCCGCCCGCTCTGCGGCAATCTGCTCCTCGGCCTGCAGGTGCTCCTAGAGGAGATGGTGGTTGTAGGCGGCGTCGGCCTGCGCCTCCCGAAACTGCTCCTGACGCATCTGCCTCACACTGTCCATATATTGGGCACGGGCCTCGCCGATGGTCATGGTGCAATGCACCGGCGAGGATGGCGCGGAGGAGGGGGTTGGCGTCAGATCGTCGACTACAATGTTCTCCATTGAGACGCCGGAATCTCCATTCTTGCCGTGGCGGGATTTAGAGCGGCACCGCTGACGTCGGCGCTTGGGCTGTTTCTTTAAGGAATCGGCCTCCGTTGCTTCCTCGCCATCCCCATCTTATGGGGTGTCCACCATGTATATGTCGTATGACGAGGTGGTCTTCCAGTGTCCTGTAGGCACTGGTTCTTGGTAGTCTCCAGCATCGTCGTCCATACCGTCGATGTCTTCGGAGTCGTAGTCGAGCACGTCGGTTAAATCGTCGACGGTGGCTACGAAGTGGGTGGTGGGTGGGCTCTGAATTTCTTCGTCGTCCGCGTCCCAACCGTCCTGGCCGTAGTTCGGCCAGGGCTCTCCGGATAGCGAGAGATGCTTCAGTGAATTTATGATATCGCCGAAGGCGAAAAGTGCTGAAAGATGTCCGCAGCGGTGAATTCCATGATCGGCGCCCAATCGGATTCGACTGGCAGGGGCGCAGGAGGTTCGGAGTCCGGCAGAGAGTCCGGCACCTCGGAGTCATGAGCTTTATGCGGGACAAGGTAAGTATTTGGCTCCATCGCCATAGAAGTTGCGGCTCCCAAGGCGGTGTCCAGCCATCCGTCCATGATCCGAGCGATCGGCTCCGGACTATGGGTCGGAGCGGATTCGTGTGCGGCCTCCAAGGTGCTGTCCGTGGCGAGTTAGGTCATGCCCATCGTGGACAGCCGCAGACGCTCGGCTGTGGCTCGAATCCATCGAAGATCAAGTCCCCGCGGATATCGCCCGTGAAGTTTAGGCTTCCAAACCTGACTCGACGGCCAGGGGTGTAGCTTCGATCTGCTCGAGATGGCCAATTGAGTTGGCCCTTGATGCGAAAGCCGCCCGAATCTGAAGATCTGTCCGGGAGAAAAGTCTCACCCAGATCGCGTCGTTGTTGATTGAAGAGGCCATCAAGCCTATCGGTGGCGACATAGAGGAACTCTCAATGAAAGCACCAATGTCGGTGTCAAAACCGGCGGATCTCGGTAGGGGGTCCCGAATCGCGCGTCTAGGCGGATGGTAACAGGAGACAAGGGACACGATGTTTTACCTGTGTTCGGGCCCTCTTGATGGAGGTAAAACCCTACGTCTTGCTCGATTGATATTGATATTGTGGATGTTTACAAGAGTGGATCTACCACGAGATCAAGGAGGCTAAACCCTAGAAGCTAGCCTATGGTATGATTGTAAGGGTTGTTGATGATGTCCTACGGACTAGAGCCATCCGGTTTATATAGACACCGGAGAGGGCTAGGGTTACATAGAGTCGGTTACAATGGTAGGAGATCTACATATCCGTATCGCCAAGCTTGCCTTCCACGCCAAGGAAAGTCCCATCCGGACACGGGAGAAGTCTTCAATCTTGTATCTTCATAGTCTTGGAGTCCGGTCGATGATGATAGTCCGGCAGATGATAGTTCGGCTGATGATGGTAGTCCGGCTATCCGGACACCCCCTAATCCAGGACTCCCTCACCAAGCTTGCCTTCCACGCCAAGGAAAGTCCCATCCGGACATGGGACGAAGTCTTCAGTCTTGTATCTTCATAGTCCAAGAGTCCGGCCAAAGGTTATAGTCCGGCTATCCGGACACCCCCTAATCCAGGACTCCCTGAGTAGCCCCTGAACCAGGCTTCAATGACGACGAGTCCGGCGCACAGATTGTCTTCGGCATTGCAAGGCGGGTTCCTCCTCCGAATAGTTCATAGAAGATTCTGAACACAAGTATGATGTCCGGCTCTGCAAAACAAGTTCCACATACCACCGTAGTGAGTAATATTTCCACAGATCTAATCTGCTGACGTATTCCGTAGCGTGACATCACACCACAGCCAAGCCTTTATTCGAATTGTTTTTACTGCCCCACCTCAGCGCGTTTTGCGAGGCGGTTTCCTTGGTACGTCTTGTCGAAGCAGAGATCATGTCCCCTTATCCCGGGATTTCATCAATACGGGCATAGGTAACCCAACCGTGCCATTGATTACGGTGCTTGGGGGATAAGCGAGTTTTACCTGGCTGGTGGGGATGCATAGTCTTATCCGCCCATATAAGGGGATAAGGACCCACCTTTTCATCCACGCCTTCTTCCTCCTTTGCTCATCCATTTTCGCACACTCGAGCTCTAGCGCCCAAGTCCACATTCCTCACCTCAACCTTCTCCAACTATGTCCGGAGCGGGAGGCAAGTGGATCATCTCCTCCATCACGGAGGGACACATCAAGAAGCTGAGGAGAGCCGGATACTTGTCCGACGACATCGCGCACCAACTTCCAGACGCGGGGCAGCTCATCCCCACCCCCAGGCACCATGAGAGGGTGGTGTTCCTCACCCATTTCCTCAGCGGATTAGGCTTCCCTATCCACCCATTCGTCCGGGGGCTCATGTTCTACCATGGCCTGGATTTCCACGATCTGGACCCGAACTTCATCCTCAATATCTCGGCGTTTATCGTCGTGTGCGAGGCCTTCCTCTGCATCCAGCCCCACTTGGGCTTATGGCTGAAGACCTTCAATGTCAAGCCGAAGGTAGTGGGCGGCCGCCAGGCGGAGTGCGGAGGCGCCATGGTGGGCAAGACGCCCAACGTCCTATGGCTCGAGGGCTCCTTCGTGGAGACCATAAAGGGGTGGCAATCGGGGTGGTTCTACATCACCGAGCCGCGTGACCCTGAATGGGTCGCGACCCCCGAGTTCCGATCCAGAATCCCTACCTTGCTCACATCCTGGAAAGAGAAGGGTGTGCCGTGGTGTAGTTCGGGAGAGCTGACCGTACTCCAGACATGCGTCCAAAACCTGGTGAGCAAGAAGCTCAAACTCGTCAATGTAATCCAGGTCATGCTCATCCGCCGGATCCTCCCATGCCAACAACGGGCTTTCAGCTTGTGGGAGTTCGACTCGGCCCAGCACCGAACTCTGAACAGGCTCTTAGACACAATGTACGAAGATGCCTGGAAGGTGCTATTCAAGGGCGCCGAGGCTCCCGCTTCCGCCACCGAGGATTGCAGATTCTGCGCGCAGCGTCAAGCCAGCGCGTTAAGCTGTTTTTCCTCTTACAGGATATTTGTCTTTCATAGTTTGACTCTATGCGGGATCTAAGCCCCCATGCCTTTGACAGGACTGGTAGAGGACGGCCGGACAAATCAACTGTCCGGCTCCCTTGCCCGAAGACCCAGTAGACGCCCGCTTGGCGGAGCTACTGGTTCCGGTACCTTACGTGGTGCCGGAGAAGAAGGCCAAGAAGAAGGCCATGGGAACCCGGAAGAGTTCCCGGCGCCCGGTGGAGTCGGACTCATCGTACGATGACTCCGAGGCGCACTCCTCCCATGAATACGAGGAGGAGGAAAGAGAGGTTTCTTCCCCTGCAGGGGGAGAAAAGAAAAGAAAGGCCGCCCCAACTAGGGAGGCCGGAGGGTCCAAGAAGGGGAGGACCCTCCCTCCGGACTACTCCACCAACGCCGACAACGGCGAAGAGGAGTGGCCGCTCAGGGCCAAGCCCCTGGTGAAGTCGTAAGTATTTGGACACCAGAGTGACTCGTGGCGTTCCTTTATTGCACAGCTTCCCCTGACGCCGAATATAATTATGCAGCCCGCCCCGGGCCCGAGTCGACATATCGTCGAGCGGTTCCCTGGATTCGTCGGATGTCAATAGTTTTTCACTTCCGACCGCTACCTCCCCTCGCACTACGGACGACACCGAGGTGTTGTCCCGAAAGGTTCAAGCCAAGGGGAGGTGGTCCTGGAGGCGCCGCAAGGCGACCTCCCGGACTGCAGGCACAAAGGGATCAAAGCTCCCAAGGGCTCCGAGTCCGTCCTTGGGCCGGACACCGCGTCGGAACCTTCAGCGGTTCCGGACTCCGGCAGGCGGCCCCCTACCAAGAAGGGCAAGCCTACTGCACCGGTGGCCTCCGCCCAACTGGAGGCACCGGATAACTTGCTAGAGGTGCTTAACGGCGCCTCCATCGACGAGGAGCACCGCACTATTATGAGTGCGGTGATCCAGAAGGTTCAGTCCGCCAAGAGAGGGCTGACTGAAGCCTGTGCTAGCCTGTTGACAGGCTTTGAGGTACGTAGAAAATATATGAAAATATTACCGCATAGACAGTAGCCCCTGATGCTCTGTTTGGCATTCACAAAGAAAAGCCGAATAGAGGATCTAATAATATTTGCAATAGTCTGACATAATTATGTCGATATGCGTATGCAGGCTTCGCTGCTAGCCTCTGCCGCACTGACTGCGGAGGTGGACACGCTGAAGCAGAACCTCGAACGGTCCGAGCAAGAGCTCGATCTTGCCAAGAAGCAGCTCGAGGAGAGCCAAGGTACGTAATGCCTTGTGTAAGTATATAAAAGATGCAGTTGCAAAAAAGACAGGATCGCTATTGGTGTCCTAGGGGCCACGACTGAGGTGGCGACCCTGAAGCAAGCGCTTTCTGAGGCCGAAAAGAAGGCGGCCACGGAGCACACTCAGCGGGAGAAACATGAGGCGCGAGTTGGCGAGGTACAGCAAGAGCTCCAGGCTCTCGTGAAGAAACACGAGAGTTTGGAGCTTGACTTTAAGACGCGAGAGTCCGAGCTCACGGCGGCCCTCGAAAGCGCAAAGTCTGCCAAGGCCGAAGCCCAGAAAGCCCTCCAGGAAGTTGAGGCGATGAAGAAGATGGCGGTGGGTAAGGCATTCTTTATGCAAAGCAAGCACGTGAAAGTGAATTACTTGTTACTTACCCGAGTCCGGAGCTCTACAGGAGCATTCGCAGATTTGCCCCGTAGCGTGTCGGATGCCGCTGCCTTCTATCGGGCCAAAGAGGGGAGCTCGACGGAGAAGGTGTTCTCGTCTCAGTATGCTGAGGCCGGACACCCTGTGCCCTTGAGCGACCAGCTGAAGCAGCTGGTCGAGCTCCATAAGGTGACCAAGCAGGCCATGAAGGGTCTCTTAGTCCAGCTGTGGCCTAAGGAGGCCGTGGCTGGGAGCTACTTCGGGCTGGTGAGGCGGCTGGTGGATGCCTGTCCACGGCTTGAAGTCATCAAGCGCTCCGTCCGCATCGAGGGTGCCCGTAGGGTGCTTGCCCATGCTAAAGTGCACTGGGGCAAGATGGATGCTGAGAAGCTTGTGAAGGACGGGCCGCCGCAGGGCAAGGAGCATCGCCACCCCGAGATGTATTACGAGGGCGTCCTGAAGGGTGCCCGCCTTGTGGAGGATGAATGTTCCAAGGATGTAATATTTGAGTAAACTTATTCATTTTATCCTGTGCGCTGAAAACTCGTTCATATGCGCTATGCAACGCTTGTTTTAATCTAAAATATTACCTTCTATGCGGCCGTTTATTAAATCTGAGAGATGGCGAGTCGTCGGCTTCTGCCCCCATGCCACTAGTGCTAGGGTGTTCGGGATAAACCTGAGCACTCTTTTTCCCATTCTTGGGTCCTCCGAGGGAGGTGCTCAAAGACAACGAACAAAGGCAGTCAGGACTATAGTGCGTTATCACTCTCACTTAGCCGAAGAATTCTATAATTTTAAATTTCGTGAAGCCCTAGTGTTCGGAAGACCGAGTTCGGGGCGCTATACACGCCTAGGCCAGACATAGCCGACTCCTCACTCTAAGCGGCATGAGTCTTTAGGGACTCGAAACCTCTCGAATCAGCGACCAGCTCTCGCCTTATCATGACAGTCAGTTTTAGCTTTCTCTACTGAGGTGCTTAGCCCAGCTCAACCGGGGCACAATCGCAGTAGTTCTCCCAGTGCTACCTTAGCCGATATAGCGGAACGTAAGGTACCAAAACATGGGAGCCGGGCAAACCCAACTATTGACCAAAGACATGATTCGGAGCTGATGCATATAATGCTATAAGTTCGGAGGGCCGCACTTGTGAAAGTGTTCGGACTTCTCACGCCGTATTATGGGGTGCTTGAGCCCCTGGCGTATGGACCGTACCAAAGTGTACGGGTGCTAAATGTCATAACTGAACATGTATATGAAAAAAGGAATGAATAGAGAATGCAATAATAAGCTGAATCTAAGCATTGTTTATTCGAAAAGGCTGCGGTAAAAGCAGAACAATACAAATAGTGCAATAAGCAAGAGATGGGACTATTTGACATGTCCCCCTCAAGGGGCGAGCTGCGGGACGGTATGTAAGACAGGTATTTTGCTCGTTATAGAGACCACCTGGGAATTCGACGTAGCTTTCTGCCTCCTTGGTTGTTGCATCGTGTGTTCGGCGATTGTACTGTGGACAGACCTTCCGGAGAGTGGAGTCCTAAAAGTAAGAAAAAAAATGACAAAATCGGGAGCCCCTAGTGCGGTTAAGCTGCTTTTTGGGCATGCCGTGGTCGTGCCCCTCCCCCTGTGCCCATGGTATTTCCAGAGCGTAACTATGTACGCGTAGTACTGGTTTTGCAGTTTCGCGAGGGCCAGGGTTGGGGCCGCATTGCTACGCTTTCTCGGAACGTGCTAGGCGGTCTTGTTGTAGGTTACTCCGGGCATGCTTGACGGTGTCTGGACGTTTAATAGCCGGACTGGAGAATTGCCTCGAGAGGCTGCCTTGTACTTCCGCTGCGAGGGCTGCCGTATGCTCCTCCGTTCGGAGAGAGCGTTCGGTGTTTCCATTGACCGTAGTGACTCCTCGAGGTCCTGGCATCTTGAGCTTGAGGTATGCGTAGTGCGGCACCGCATTGAACTTTGCAAAGGCGGTTCGTCCGAGCAAAGCGGCGTGATAGCCACTGCGAACGGGACTATGTCGAAGATTAACTCCTCGGTTCGAAATTATCACGGGATCCGAAGACCACTTCAAGTGTAACTGAGCAGTGCGGTTGGCCTCTACTCCTGGTATGACGCCCTTGAAGGTCGTTTTTGTGGGTTTAATCCTTGAGGGGTCTATTCCCATTTTCCGCACTGTATCCTGATAAAGCAGGTTCAGGCTGCTGCCGACGTCCATAAGGACTCGAGTGAGGTGAAATCCGTCAATGATTGGTTCTAGAACCAATGCGGCGAATATGCCATGGCGGATGCTAGTGGGGTGGTCCCTTCGATCGAAAGTGATCGGGCAGGAGGACCACGGGTTGAACTTTGGGGCGACTGGCTCCAACGCGTATACGTCCCTTAGCGTGCGCTTCCGTTCCCTCTTGGGGATGTGGGTTGCGTATATCATGTTCACCGTCCGCACTTGTGGGGGGAAGCCCTTCTGTCCACTATTGTTCGGCGGCCGGGGCTCCTCCTCATCATCGCTATGTAGCCCCTTGTCTCTGTTTTCGGCATTTAACTTGCCGACCTGCTTGAACACCCAACAATCCCTGTTGGTGTGATTGGCTGGTTTTTCGGGGGTGCCATGTATCTGGCACGAGCGATCGAGTATACGGTCCAAACTTGATGGGCCCGGAGTGTTTCTTTTGAATGGATTTTTCCGCTGACCGGGTTTGGAGCCTCAGAATCCGGCATTAACTGCAGTATCTTCAGCATTGTCGCTGTTAATGTGGCGCTTGTTCTTGTTGCGACGTGACCTGCCATTGCTGTCCTTGGTATCCGAATTACCAGGGCTCTTGGTCATGTTATTTCTGCGAGCCAGCCAGCTGTCTTCTCCCGCGCAAAAGCGGGTCATGAGTGTCGTGAGGGCTGCCATAGATTTCGGCTTTTCCTGTCCAAGTTGCCGGGCAAGCCACTCGTCGCGGATGCTATGCTTGAAGGATGCTAGGGCCTCTGCGTCCGGACAGTCGACGATTTGATTTTTCTTGGTTAGGAACCGTGTCGAGAATTGTCTGGCAGATTCTTCTGGCTGCTGAATTATGTGGCTCAGGTCATCGGCGTCTGGTGGTCGCACATAGGTGCCCTGGAAATTGTCGAGGAATGCGGCTTCCAGGTCCTCCCAACAACCGATTGATTCTGCTGGCAAGCTGTTAAGCCAATGCCGAGCTGGTCCTTTAAGCTTGAGTTAGAGATATTTGATGGCGTGTAGATCGTCGCCACGGGCCATGTGGATATGAAGGAGATAGTCCTCGATCCATACCGCAGGATCTGTTGTGCCATTGTATGATTCAATGGTTACGGGTTTGAAACCATCTGGGATTTGATGATCCATTACTCCATCTGTGAAGCATAGTGGGTGCGCGGCACCTCTGTACTGGGCTATATCACGACGTAGCTCAAATGAGCTTTGTCTGCTGTGTTCGGCCCGGCCGGACTTACTTGTAACGGCGTGTGGTTATATCGTCTCGATAATAGTGGGCGCCCGCGTGATCCGTAGATCGATCTTGTTTGCCTTGCCTTGTCCTCCAACATATCTCGTAGGTCTAGTGCATTTCCCCATGCCTTGGTGTTTTTTGAGCGACGCCGGGGTGCGGCTTGAGTGAAGGGCCGAGAGGCCTCTCTGTCATGACAGCGAGGTGGCGGTCGGCCGCATCATCTTATTTGGTGATGTAGGTTTAGGTGCTTCCTCCTCTAATCGGGGTAGCAACCTGCGCTTTGGGTAGCTCTTGGAGGGGAGTTCGAGTTCGTATTCCTCGGTCGCAAGGACTTCAGTCCATCTGTCGGCTAGCAAGTCTTGATCAGCTCTAAGCTGTTGCTGTTTTTTCTTAAGACTACTCGCCGTGGCCATAAGCATGCGCTTAAAGTGCTCTTGTTCGACGGGATCCTCAGGCACGACAAATTCGTCGTCACAGAGGCTTGCCTCATCTTCGGAGGGAGGCATGTAATTATCATCCTCTTCCTCTCTGTATGCCGCTCTCTCAGGGGGGCTGGCTTCTCCGTCCTCCTGCGGTGAATCTTGCTGGAGGGAGTTGTCTTCGGCACTGTCCGGGGTGTTATTATCTCCCGTGCCGGTATTGTCGGATTACGGGTTCCGGCAGACCCTTAAGGTTCGAACTCTGGGGTGCACGCGGAGATCCAACCCTCCACCGTCTCGTACCTCGCCGAATCGCATGGACCTAATGTAACGCTCCGGATTCGATGCGCCAGGTGTCTGCCAGTTATTCGCCGTCGTTGCCATGTCATGTGCTTGCGTGTTGCACTTTGCCATGTCATCATCTGCATTTCATATCATGTCGTCATGTGCATTTCATTTGCATACGTGTTCGTTTCATGCATCCGAGCATTTTCCCCGTAGTCCGTTTTCCAATCCGGCACTCCTATGTCTCCCGGCGCCCCCCATTTGCCACCTTCCATGTGCGGGTATTAAACTTTCTCGGAATGGCCCGAGTCTTGCCAAGCGGCCTTGGTATAGCACCGATGAACCGCTTTGTCAAGTTTCGTGCCATTTGGAGATCGTTTGGTACTCCAACGGTTAACCGGGTAACCGCAAAAGCCTCTTTTGTGTGCAGCCCAACACCCCTTTCAAAGTGGCCCAAAAACCCACCAAATTCCCCTCCATGCTCTCGGTCGATCGATCACGATCGCGTGGCCGAAAACCGCACCTCATTTGGACTCTCCTAGCTCCCTCTACCTATAAAACTAGATCCCCCCAAAAATTCGCGGATGAATCCCGCAGTGGAAACCCTAGATCTTCCCCTCTCCGCGACGGACATGTCCGTCCGCCGCCGGATGCTTCGCCTTCGCCGCCCGCAGCCAATGGGAGGCTGCCACGTGGGCGCCGCCGCCTCGCACCGCCGCCCGGCCCAGCGGGACCCGGATCGGGCCCAGCGAGCCCGTCGCGCCGCCTCCCGGCCCAGCGTCTTGTACCGCCCGACAGCCTTTGCCGCCGCCGTCCGCCCGTCCGGCGCGCCCGTACCGAAGCGCCCGCCGCCGCCACTCGCCGCCTTGCGCCCAGCGCCCGCTTTGCGCCCGCCAGCGCCGCCCTCACCGCCCGTCCTCGGCTGGCCCCAGCGCCGGCGCCCAACCTGACCTCACCGCCCGCTCCTCCCGGCCCGGCCCGTCTCGCCGCCCGGCCGGCGTCGCCGCCCGGCCCACGCAGCTCCGCCGACGCCGCCCGCCTTGCTGGTCCCGCCTCCTCCGGTCGCCTCTCCGTTCTCCTTCCTCCTCTCCGGCCAAGCCCGACCCTGCTCCGGCGAGCCTCGGAATCCGCGCTCCGATCCGGATCTAGAAGACGAGGTTGACCCTGAAATTTTGCCCTAGTCCCCGAAATTGTTGCATATTTTGTTGCATTTTCATCGCATCATAACTCTGTCATCGCTGCTCCGTTTCATGCGTGTAATATGTCAAAATGTTCGTCTCGATGAGTAGATAATTTCATCTCATTGCATCATTTAATTTGAGCTCATTTTGATGCCCGAAATACTGATAGAAGAGTGCTATGTGATGTTAGTTTCTGATTCTTATCAGTACATGCACTTTTGTCATTTTTGCCGTGATTGATGTGTGCATCCTATGGACTTGAGTCCTACATGTGTTTTGTAATATGCCATGTCATCTTTACAGGGGTGTATGCCATGTAATTTTGTGATCTATGTGGTGACTAGCACAAGCATGCAAACTAGGCATCATAATGTTGCTGATTTCAGCCCCTGTTCTGCTGATATTTTTATGCCATGTTAACTTGATGCTACCGAGAGATCCCTGCATATTTTGAGATACTTCAGTAAGGATGTTTTGAACATATGGTTATTCTCTATGCATCCGTGCTCTTTTTTGTTATTATGGAATGCCATAGCTTGAGTCAATCGAGCTCTACTTTTGCTATAAAATGTTTCCTGGCAGATTGTTTACATGTTATTCAATTTTGCCAAGGTTGTTGTAGTTGATCCTTGTATGCTATGATGTTGTTCTTGCCATGTATAGCCTCTATGCCATGTCTTCTTGCTATTGGGTGCCTTGTCATGCCATGTATTGCTCTGTGGTGAGTGGTTCAAGCTCACCAACATGCCTACTTATTGTTGTTCCTGCCATGTATGAATCTGTAATATAACTTGCCATGTTTACATGGGTGCCATCATATTTTCTGATCCTTTTTAACTTATGGTCACTAAGGGACTTTTGTTCTATGCAATTAGTAGATTCATGCCATGCCTTATTTTTCTATGATAAGTTCCTGTAACATGTTGTTTTATAGCTCTAAACATGTTAACCTGATGTTATTTCCTGATAAGTCTGAAACTGTTATTATTTGCAATCTTGCCATGTCATTTTGAGCATGTTCTAGTGATTTCTGGAGATAGCTCAGTGTTCATGTTTTGTAATGCTTTACCTGTACATCATGCCCATGCCTTTTGTTTTCTTGTTGAGGTCCTGTAGCATATTTTTTTGATGCTTGCAATATGCCTAGTTGCTGTTTTGGACAGATTGTTGTCATGACTTGTATAATGTGTATGTGCTGCACCGTTGCTCCGTTTTGAGTGTGATCTATATGAAACTTGCTTGATTTTGCATGTAGCTTCATATTATCATGTTGCATCCATGTTTTGAGGTGTTTGCTTGATGTTTGTATGCATTTTGCATCAATGCCATGCTCATCTTGTTTTGCTCATATCTTCTAGGCCGTAGCTCCGAATCTAATGAACTTTATATGTAACTTGACTAGAATTTCGTGTAGATCATCGTGGTGCATCTTAACTTGCTGTTTAACAACTTGAACATAAGGTTATTCAGACCTGGACCAATTTCGAAATTTGCATATGAGGACATACCGGAATTGTTATATGTTGTTCCCGGCCTCACTTAAACTTGCCTTGATGTGTTGCTCTTGTTTGCATCATCTCTTTCCATGAGTAGCTTCATGTAGCTTTGTCATGCATCATTCTTGGTTGTGCATCATGTCTTGTTCATGTGTGGTGTGTTTACTATGTTGTGTGCTTCTTCTTGTTAGTTCCTGTTGCGTTGCGATCGTGAGGATTCGTTCGTCTACGCTTGGTTCGGCTTCATCCGTTCGTCTTCTTCATGGACTCGTTCTTCTTCCTTGCGGGATTTCAGGCAAGATGACCGCTACCCTGGATCTCACTACTATCATTGCTATGCTAGTTGCTTCGTTCTTTCGCTATGCTGCGATACCTATCACTTGCTTTGCTCAAGCCATCCCAAATTGCCATGTCGACCTCTAACCTTTTGCACCCTTCCTAGCAAACCATTGTTTGGCTATGTTACCGCTTTGCTCAGCCCCTCTTATAGCGTTGTTAGTTGCAGGTGAAGATGAAGTTTGTTCCTTGTTGGAACATGGAGATGTTGTTCCTTGTTGGAACATGTTTACTCGTTGGGATATCACAATATATCTTATTTAATTAATGCATCTATATACTTGGTAAAGGGTGGAAGGCTCGGCCTTATGCCTGGTGTTTTGTTCCACTCTTGCCGCCCTAGTTTCCGTCATATCGGTATTATGTTCCCGGATTTTGCGTCCCTAACTTGGTCGGGTGATTTATGGGACCCCTTGACGGTTCGCTTTGAATAAGACTTTTCCAAAGAAGGCCCAACATTGGTTTTACCATTTGCCTCACCTATGCCCTTTTTCCCTTGGGTTTCGGAGCCAAGGGTCATCTTTATTTTAGCCCCCGGGCGGTGCTCCTTCGAGTGTTGGTCCGAACCGAGGCAACTGCGGGGCCACCAGGGCAACTCGAGGATTGGTTTTACTCGTAGCTTGACTTATCCGGTGTGCCCTGAGAGCGAGGTAATGCGATGCAACTCCTATCAGGATTTGTCGGCACATCCGGGCTTTGCTGGTCTTGTTTTATTCTTTGTCGAAATGTCTTGTAGCCGGGATTCGATCTTGATCGGGTCTTCCCGGGAGAAGGAATATCCCTCGTTGATCGCGAGAGCTTATCATGGGCTAAGTTGGGACACCCTGTAGGGTTTGAACTTTCGAAAGCCGTGCCGCGGTTATGTGGCGGATGGGAATTTGTTAATATCCGGTTGTAGTAAACTTGAAGCAAACTCTTCTAAAATACACCAAGCGTAATGCGTAACCATGAGTGTCTCCTTTCGGGGTTGATCGAGAGGAGAACACGGGGTCTGGGTTATGTTTGACGTCAGGAGGAGTTCCGGATCACTTCTTGATCATTACTAGGTGACCGTTCCTTTGTTTCTCTTCTCGCTCTCATTTATGTATGTTAGCCACCATATATGCTTAGCCGCTCTTTGCAACCTCACCACTTTGCCCCTTCCTTTCCCATTAAGCTTTGCTAGTCTTGATACCCATGGTAATGGGATTGATGAGTCCTCGTGGCTCCTGATTACTACACCACCGATTGCGGTACATGTTTTGCGATGATCATGGCCTTAAGAGCGATGTTTGCTTGTATTGGAGTTCTTCTTACGCTTCTTCTTGATCGAGGATAGGTTCGAATTGCTGCTGGGCTAGCAGGGTGGTTGTCATTTGAGCTTCTGTTTATGTTTCATCCGTAGTCGGATGTTGTTCATGTATATGATGTTGATGTATTCTTTTGGCATTTGTGCCTTATGTTTGTATCCCCATCTATTATGTAATGTTGATGTAATGATATCCACCTTGCAAAAGCGTTTCAATATGCGGGTCTATCCTTGGTGGGACCGTCGAGTTCCTTTTGGATAGGGTCGCATATTGGGCGTGACACCTAAACTACTAACAAGAACAACACAAGAGACGCACGATTTATACTAGTTCGGGCCACCGTTGTGGTGTAATACCCTACTCTAGTTTGTGGTGTGTGGATTGCCTCTGGGCTGACGAAGAACAGTATAGGGAAGAACAACCTCGCGAGGGTCTGTTCTTGGTGGGTATGATGAACTGCTAAGTGGTATCCCGTTGCTCTAACCTGAGGAGCGGGTTTCTCTCTCTCTATCTTCGGATCCTTCCCGCTCTGTCCGATCGTCCTCCCCCCTCTCTCTGAGTGTGGCTACCCCTATTTATAGGCGAAGGCCCTGGGCCTCTTCCCAAATATTGAGCGGGAAGGGCGCCAACAATTGGCCATCTTGAAGGGGAACAGCGGGTACATTTATCCTGACTAAAGTTGGTCCTCGCCGCCAAAGGCTCGATGATGGCGCTTTGCTGGGCTCCACGATGATCGCATTCCGGCCGATGGGGCTGGTCTTGGTCTTGTTGCACCGAAGCGGATGCCTTTGCTTGATGCTCTTGCTGCGCTTGCCCTTTGTACCAAAGAGGAAAGGAGGACATCTTGGCGGGCTGGCGCTCGACCCAGGCGCCCTTGGTCGCCATGGCTTACGTCACGGGCACCTCGCGAGGTACCCGCCTTGGACTCTCCGCCTCCTCGTGAGCCCGGCTGGACGAGGCCGTGCACTGAGAAGCTCTTGGTCGTCCGCCCAGCAATCTCAGCCCCTCGCGAGGGTCTTGAGCTTGTGTTGATGAAGATGGAGTGGATTCTGGGCCTCCTTTGAGCCCACGCGGCAGGCCGCGAGCAGGCAAGTCTGGGGACCCCGTTCCCGAGAATGCCGACAGCCAGACCTGGCCAGCGCCCGAACTTGGCTGAGCAGAGGCGAAAGCGAAGGGCAAGTCGCGAAGCGTCATGAGCCCTAACAGCCTCTGACCTTGGGCGGCGTGGCGATTGATTGGGCGTGGGCGTACTTTGTTCCCCCACGCCTCCTTATTTCGTTCCTTGCTAGGCGGACACGCTGCTGCACACATCTGTTCCCCTCTCTGCTGCTTCTGCGCTCCAGTCCTTCCCTCTCTCGAACTCCCTTTTCCATTTCCAATCCAATCTCAAATCTCCCCTTCCCCCTTTCGATCGTCATGGCTCCGACGAAGAATGGGAAAGGGAAGAAACCTACGCCTTCGCCCCGCTCGCCGCCTCCGGCGGCCTCCGCGGTCGACCCGTCGATCATAATCAATCTGGAAGGCTTGGGCAAGGTCAGTTCGGCTCTGGCCACTTCCCTTAATGAATGCGGGAGGACGACGTCCTTGCCCGCGTCCCACTTTGCCATCGACAGGACAGTTACCGAGGTCCGGTATTTCGCTGACTTCCTGTGGGCGGGGCTGGTTCCCCCTTTCTCCGATTTCTTCAATGCCGTGCTTTCCCACTATCAGATCCGCATGATGCATCTGGGTCCTGAGTCCATTACTCTTCTCTCAGTCTTCGCCTTCATTTGTGATGTAATGATGGGCATCCTTCCCTCGGTTGCCTTGCTGCGCCACTTCTTCTCTCTGCGCCTTGTCGACCCCGCTCAATGCTTGGCGTGCGTGAGCTTCGTCGCCGCGCCCGAGACCGCGGCCTCAGGGATTGACTTCAGCCTGCCTCCGCCTGCAGCTGGGTTCCGCGAGAGGTGGTTGTACGTGGATACGGGGGTGCCCAGCCCCCTGCTATCGGAGCCCACTTCACCTGCTGTCCCCAATTCCGGCTGGGGCCAGGAGACGCTTTCAAGCCCTCGGCTCTTCTTCGTCTGTGTTTGTGTCGCATTCCACGAGGTCGCTCAGCGATGTGGCGCCCAAAAGGTCTTTGAAGGAGTTCCTGATGCGCCGCATTGCTCCTCTCCAACGCCATTCCCACCGGATGTGGGCCTTCGGCAAGCCTGGTGATCGTATGAGGCTCCAAGAAGGAGACCTGACGCTAGAAGTGCTAAGGAAGGTGCTCCTGGTTCTGACTGGCGATCCTAACCCCGGTGGCATCCAGCATGAAGGGGCCTTGCTGTACCGCTGCCGGAATAGGGCTGATCTGGTGAACCAGATGCCTATCTTCGATGAATGGGGGTTGCGCCCCGCTGGTCTCCAGGGGCCTCGCAACAATCCAGTGGTGGTGACAGCCCTCCCAGTCGGCCAAGGCGGCTCCTCCTCAAGTGGTGGAGCAGGGAGGTACGAGCCGCCGGAGGCTGAAGGGACCCCCACCGGGGTGACAGCGCCTGGCGACGTTCGCGTGGGGGCAACCCCTGAGGCTCATGCCGCTGCGGCTGAGGGCGGCGGGCAAGCCGCTGCAGCGCCCATGGCTGGAGCCCCCGAGGCCTCTGCTGCTTCTCTTGGTGAGGCGACTAGCAGCGCGCGTCAGGCAGACGCCCCTGACGCAAGCTGCCTCGATGCTTCTCCCTTGCCACAGGCTGATCCCTGCGCCCAAATCTTGGGCCGTTTCCACGTGAACTTCGAGGCCCTCCGGAAGAGAAGGGAGGCCCTGGGCGATGATTACCCTTGCCGCCTGCTGAAGCGCAGGAAGTGCCATCTTGATGAGTAAGCCTTCCTCTTCTCCAGCTCCTGATTCTTATGCTGCTCGTACTGATCCTTGCCCTGCAGGCCCCTTCCTGCCGAGCTCATGGAGACGGGTGAGGAGACGTCCTCCCCGGCTTCGCCCCCTCCCCACTCCTCGAGTGCTCCAAGCAGCGGAGCTCTTGTGGTGAGGGCGGCCGGGGAGGTGAGCCGTCCCGAGGCGCGTCGCGGCCCTGCACGCCTCGTGATCCTTCCTCGTGAACCTTCCCGAGGCATAGCTAGCCTGCCATGGACTTCTCGCCTGGTCGTGGACGGCGATTGGCTGAGGCGCTTCCTGCGCCCCTCGTCTGGGGATGGGCTAGCTCCATGTCGGGCTTCTGGCGTGGCGCGCCCGGCCGTCGCGAGGGTGCCAGCCCCCAGCCCCCTGCCCGGAGGGGGAGTGTTGATTCGCAGCTCCCTGCGCCCGTCCGGGGCGGTCGGTGGTGTGGAGGACGTGCGAGCGTGCCCGGGAGCGTCGCGCCCTTCGCCAAGGATTTCTTCGAAGGGCGGCCGACGCGGTGAGCCTTCTCGGTGAAGAGCTTGCTGACGAAGACGCGCGCCTTGAGGCTGAGGGCCTGCGCCTGGCTGCAGAGAGGCACGAGTTGGAGGACGCTGCCGCCCTTGCGCGTCGCCATCGCGAACTTGATGATGAAGAGGCCAGGGTGTCGCTGGCAGCCTCCCGAGAGGCCTGTTCTCGGGCCATCGAAGAGGCCCGGGCATTGACAGCGGTGAGGCGGCGGAGGCGGGCACGGGAAGCCCCTAGCCAGTGCCACTCGTTGGAGGAGCAAGCGGAGCTGTGAGGCAGCCCTTGCGTCGATGAAGGTGGCTTTTGGTGACTCGATGGAGCTCGAGCGTGAAGAGGCGGCTTGAAGGCTGCAGCCGAATGCGCGAGTACGATCTGGCCATGGCGGCAGGCGGAAGGATGAGGTTGCAGCACGGGAAGCCCGCGTCATGGAGGAGGTCGGACGCCGAGTGGCGGCGGCGCTTTCGAACCTCGGCGTGAGTTTGAGAGCGGTTAGGGTTGATCAAGGCCGAGGTGAGGCGGGACTGCTGCCTTGAGGACCAAAGCGGAGGAGGCTATGCGGGCCGATGCTCTTGAGCCGCCCTTGAGGTGGCGCAGAGGAGTCCACCACCTCTCGGGCCGAGGCGCTCCTTCTTCGCCGGCCAGGTGGAGGAGGCCGAGGCACATTGCATACGAGAATCACGAGACGAGATGCGTCGGTGGCGAGTCTTGGAGCATGAGCACCGCCCCATGCTCGCCACGCTCGGGAAAGAGCTAACGTGGCCTTGGATAATATCTGCGAAGGCGGCGGTAGGCCAGCCCGCCTTGACCAATTACGCCGGCAACCTTGAGTTCTTCACCGGCGTGGTGGCGTGTGGTGGAAGCCTTGGTCGGTTAGGGCAACGAGGTTGGTGGAGAGAGGAGCGGCGCTGCTCGGGTGCGCCTTTTCTCGTGTCTTGATCATCTCCGGACATGGACCCCCACTTGACTTCGGCGCAGCCGCCGCCCAGTTCCCGGAGCCGTCCGGGCGACTGGCGCCAGGTGGAAGACAACGTGGATGCCCTCGTCAGGGCCTTTGGTTCAGATGACGACGGCGTGGTCGTGGCCGCCGACAAGGGCGGCGTGGTGAATGGCCCCGGACGCCGCCAACGATCACGCATATAGCGACGGCGAGGCCAGCGATGCCATCAACGGCTCGGGAGGTGCTCCTGAGGATGCATTGTGGGATTTATCCGACTGATCATGTATTGTCCTTGTTCCATTACCCTGCATGGATAGAACTCAGGTTTTGACCTGATGGTGGTGAGAGCATTTTGGGAGGGGGATCCCCTCATGTAAAACTTGTGTTCTTCGTATTAGCAGGTGTTACGCCGCCCATACGCCCGCGCCAAGTGGTAGGCTAGGCGACGCGCTAGTTTGATGGTTTACCTTCGTTTTGTACGAGCCCCGAGATAGCCTGCGGGAGGCTGCGGCAATCCGAGTGTATATCGATCGAATCTGTAGGACCTGCAGCAAAAACCCTTCGGAGAGGACGCGGCGGCGACAGGCTGGGCTGTCTTGTGAGCTTGGCCTAGCCCGGCTCATGAGGGCTTGCGAGGAGGCAGCTGAGGCGGAGTTGTAACGAAACCCAGAGATTTGCTCGAGCGAGACTAAGCACCCTTCCCCGAACACACGCAAATCTTCAAGCTCAAATCCAACTTAAATCCAACGAGGGAAAGCAGCGGCCCGGAGGAAAACCAAATGAAAGCGAGAAAAAAGGCGGCGTCCAGGCACCTAGTCTAGTCTTGGGCGTCTTCTCACCGGTAGCTGAGCTAAGTGCTGCTCTCGGGCGTAGGAGGGAGCCCGGGACACAGGCCGGCACCCCTGAGACTCGGGCGTGTACAGCCCACTCATTGTACGTGAGAGTGTCACGGGCGGCGAGCTTCACGAGCCTGGGCCTTCTTCACCAGTACCGGCCTTGCTTCATATCGCCCAGACGAGGCCCGCCTTGCGCCACACTCTAGTGCCACCAGCAGCGACCGGGAACCGGGGCGCTTGCCCGGTGGGGTAGAGCTGATCGCCAGCCAGTTCCCCGACGACCACAGGTCCTCCGCTTGAGGCAGGCCACAGGCACCTCCCAGCGAGAGGGCCTACCTCCCTGAGAACGCCTTGCTCCAAAGCGCCCGCGGTGGTGATGCGGATCTCTTCCCTCTCGGCAGCCCTGCGCCCCCCTCTGAGGGGTAGGAGGCTGAGGGCCAGGCAGCCGCTTCGGCTGTGGCGACCTGTACCTCCTGCGACCTATGGTTAGCATATGTTTGCTCTTGAGGAAGTAGCGGTACCCGATAATCATCGCCCCAGCGTGACCAGTGGGACCATCTCGAGACTCCTGGAAGAGCGCGGCTTCTGGCGCCTCATCCCCCCATATTGGGCTGAGGAGCGAGTCTTGTTCTCCCTCATGCGGGTGCCCCTGGTTTGACCGTGGGCACGTATTCCTCCGGCCACCGTCATCCACGAAGGCCATGCCGTAGTCTTTGGCGTGCCATGCTGCTCAGCTTGATGCGCCCACCGTGGGGTGGTGGCGCGGCCCCACCAGAGGCCGTGAGTTGCGTCGAGTCCTTCTTCTCCGCGGGTTGGGGCGGGGCAACCCCGCCTGGCCCCGGCTGACAGCAACTTTCGCCAGTGCTTTGGAGTAGCTTTGGAGCACGCGGTATGCGTGTAGCCCGATCTTGAGCCGCCCTCGGCTTTGGCGGGAGTTAGGTGCATAAGGGTGAGCCCGAGGCGGCTTAAGAGCTCCGCCACTCGCTCCGGCAGACGTCGCGGCCGCTCTCCAGTGAGGCTGCACTGCACAGCTCTCGGCCTTTGTGATGTCGGGACCCGATTCCAAGTCACATCGACCTAGCCGGTAACACCTCCATATCACTTTGCGGCCTCACATACGGTATTCCCACGGGTGTCGCCTTACCATGCCGGGACCGTTTTAGCCTTTTGGCTCCACGTATATGATAGTGTCGCTAGCATCCACATGACAAAGAACCGGGCCGACATGGCTAGTCGTGAACCCAAAGCGGCGCTAACCTATGGGGACAGGCATACATGAATCACGCCGAGCATGTCGGTCATCAACGTATATATTCGGGCTGCACTGGGCTATGAGGACTCCGGTATCGGGCTGCTTGAGCTAGGCAGGACTCGAATACCACCGCGTGACATTTCCCGAAGGGACAGACATAGGCAGTGAAACACATGCCCGGCAGTCAAGTGTCCAAGCGGTAGTGCTTTGGGCTAGCGAGGACTCCGGTGAACCGGTATGTGGACTACTATCGCTGTGGAAGCGAGACTACATTTCCCCATAAGAGAGGCTGCCAAGGATAGACAACTAGTTTGTCGGATCCCACTCATACCAAGCATTTCAATCATACATAATATGCCCGATATGAGTAAATACAACAAGGCATCACAACAAAACTCTACATCTCAAGTACTTTATTTAAGAGGCTCCGAGGAGCCATACATAACATATCCATACAGGTAGGGGTCACCTGACCCAACACTCAAGTCATACAATCATACAAGCACATGCGGAAGCAAACTAGTCTGAGTACAGATTCTAGAAAGGAAGAAAGCTTGTTGGAGCCTTTCTATCTACAATGGCCCTTCACAAGTCTGAGATCACCACCTGGGTGGCTAGCTCACTCGTCGAAGTCGAGATCTACATAGAATCCATCGGAGGGGGTAGTGTTGTCCTCTGAAAAACATTAATTAAGCAAACATGAGTACGGAGGTACTCAGCAAGTCTTACCACAGAATCCTATCATACATGCACATTCTCAAGAAGGTGGTGGAGTTATTTGCAGCAAGCTAGCTTTGACCCTTGGCTAAGCTATCCTACATTACACCACTTGTAAAGCATTTGTCGCACACGAGTCCACTAATCACCATCACAATACTCCACCGTGGATCCTCTCTCGTCATCCCACGAGAGGGCCATCCGCGGTACTCACACTTATCTTGAGGCTTTTAGTAGTATCCATTTGCTTGTCTATGAACTGATATAGGTAACCCGAAGTCCTTCTCCGTGGACACGGCTATTCGAATAGATCATATTACAAACCCTGCGAGGGGTGTACTTCTTCACACTGCGCTTTCACCACTTACCGCCGTTTACCACGACATGTACTCGGCAACCTTCAAGGAAGCCCAACTTGGGTGTCGGCCACAGCCTACCTAAACACTCAAGTTCATAGTCCGGAGTTTATCGCCTATTCGGGTTCCATCCGGGGAGTCCGGCCGAGGTTTCCCATACAGCCCCGAGCGATGTGTGCAGGGTTCCCGAGATACCAAAGCACTTTTCGGTACACGGGCCACGTGCCTACCGCAACACAACCCACCCCTAAGGTCGGCGTTAAATGCAGCCCCTGACATGCTACATACACCGAAACTACTTGCAACTCCGGACTAAGAACAAGGGTGGTTAAGAAGCCGAGAGGGTCCATTGGTTTCGGGCCCAATGCGTGGTAGTAACTATTTCATGGATCACAAACACAGATCTCAGTTCTTAGGATCGGCTTCAATGAAACAACCCACCATGTACTCCTACATGGCCTCTCATCGATACCTTTACCAAAACGTGTTCAACACTTTCACCCACGAACCAACACAACCTTTCACTCCAGTTCATCATCTCGATGGGCCAGACCTGACACAACTCTAAGCATAGCAAGCATAGCATGGTAGGAATCACAAACATGGCTCATTCAACTCCTACACATACTAGTGGGTTTCATCTTTTTTCTGTGGCTATGAGAGTTCTTGCAAAGGAAGTGTGTTCTACTACCGCAGCACACAACAGTTTGAATCGCGTTGTCTTAATGCAGTAAACGAGAGCGAAGCAAGAACATGGGTTTGTATCGGAATGATCAATGAGTTGCTTGCTCGATGGAGCAGGGGTAGAAATCGCCCTTCAGATGGATAGTCGAGGTTATCCTCGGGGGCAGAACCTATCACGAAAAGCATATCGAAAGTAAACACACATGGCAATATGCAACAATATGATGCATGCTATGACATGGCAATATGGATGTGTGTTGGCCTAATGCAAGCTGAAATGATAGGGGATGAACTCATTTGAATCAAAGATTCAAATGATAGCTCATTTGAATTAGCCCTAAAGGTGCATTATCTTATTCTGGTTAAACGGCAAGTTTAACTTGTTTTAACATGCATGAAACCTGTACCAATGGATAGAATGGATTTTTCTGATAATTTTTCATATATAAATCTTTGCATTTGGAGTTACAGATTAAAAGTTATAAGCATTTGAAATTTGAATTATATTACGGAATTTACTATATTAGAATAATTCCAGAAATTAGATTAATGCGTCGACCATGCGTCGACATGACGTCAGGAGTCAACGGAGGCGTCCAGGTCAAACCCGATTGGGTCCGGTGTCAGGTAATTAGTTTAACTAAAACTTAATTAAACTAATCCTATTTAGTTAGCGAGGTTGGGCCCCATCTGCCGATGACTCATCTGAGTCAACCAGGCCCACCCGAAGTCAAAGTCCACGTCGGCTGCACTGGCGACTAGTCACGAAGTAGCCCGACGCTTGGCGGAGGAAGTGCGTTTGGCGATTCCGGCGACCAAACGAGCCGCGGAGGGTGGCTATGGGTAGCTGGGAACAAGCCGCGGCTATTGGTGGAGTCGGCTGGGGTCGGGGTGGCTGGGAGTCGAGTGGCGAGTCGGCGCCCGGCTGACGAAGCTAAGCGGCCGCCGAGGTTCGGCCGAAAACGAACTTGGGCTAGAGGGTCGGTGATGTGCGAGGAGTGTATGGTTAGACCCCATGGGGTGCGGTGAGTGTGATGGACACCCGAGGTGGCGGAGGGTGACCGGGGAACGCGTCGGCTGACGAGGCTCCGCAATGGCTGGGTGCGGGTGAGCTTGGTTCGGTTGCTTTCGCTGCTCGAGAGCGAGAGAGAGAGAGGAAGGGGAGGTAGATGGGCTCCACAGGCGGCGTAGAAGCTCTCGTCGAGGTCGGGGACGGACCGGAGCGACGACGGCGTTGAAGGGGATCTCCGGCGACGGTGGACTCGGTCGAGGGCGGTGTGGTGGATTCGGGATGCTAGAGCAGGCGGGGCTCGGCTAGTTTGGGGTAGTCGAGAGCGGCGGAGCTCCTGGACAAGGTGAGGAGGAGCACGGACGGCGGAGAGCGAGGCGATTCTACAGCGATGGTCTTGTGCGGCGGCGTCGGTCAAGGCGGGGGAGCACGAGGGAGAGGAACCGGGGAGGAGAGGAGGTGTCCAGGGGGTTCGGGGAAGAGGGAGAGGGCGATCCTCATCGGCAGCTGGCGAGAGGAGCGGCGAGGCGGCGACCAGGTGCGTGGCACCCATGCGGTGCTCGCCGCCGAGCACTGGCTACTACTGGCCGAGCTAAGCATTTGGCCAAGCGCTGCTTTGGCCGGCAGGTGGGCCGGGTAGGTGGCGTCAGGTAAGAACTTTCTTGTTTTTATCCTTTTCTATTTTTCTGCAACATTGTGGGGTTTTAAAAAATACCAAAACAGTTTTAAAATTCACCAAAATGCTCCTGGTCCATTGTTGAAATATTTCCAACATGAAACATTTTGGTTTGGCAATTTTTGGACATTTGAAATATTTTATATAATTTGAAATGCTCAAGTTCAAATGCCAATGATTTAATTCAAGGACCTTTGGATGACCTAGAAAATGATGCACCACTTTGACATAGGCTCTGAACCAAAGCAAAGATGATGAGCATTTTGAAGGGCATTTCAGGTTCATTGAAATAATTTTTAGTAAACCCTAGTTGAGTTAAGGGGGGGGGGGGTTCTGGGGGTTTCCTGTCTTCCCCATTTCAAATTCGAATGAAATTTAAACATGATGCACACCCTAATGCATGGTCTAGCTGGGATATGACAACTCACCCCCACTCAAAAGAATCTCGTCCCGAGATTTAGGATCTGATGAAAAAGGTGGGATACTCAAGTCAAGGCGATCCTCCCTTTCCCAAGTTGCTTCTTGCTTGGAATGGTTTGACCATTGAACCTTTAGAAACTTGATATTACGGCGTCGAGTGGTACGCTCGGCTTGATCGAGAATCTGAAGCGGGATATTCTCGATAGGTGAGGTTATCTTGGAGATCAAGCGTTTACGTGGTCCACTCCACGGATAGGATCCGAGAAGCAACGCCTGAGTTGGGAAACGTGGAAGACATCATGGACTCTGGAAAGATGCGGAGGTAGTTCCAATTGGTAGGCAACTTCTCCTCGTTTGGCAAGAATGCGAAAGGGTCCAATGTAACGAGGAGCCAACTTGCCTTTGATACCAAATCGATGGGTACCCTTCAAAGGAGTAACCCGAAGGTAAGCCTTCTCGCCAATTTCATAAGCCATAGGCTTATGCTTGCGGTCATATTGGCTCTTTTGACGAGATTGGGCTGTTTTCAATTTCTCACGAATAACGCGAACTCGCTCTTACGCTGCGGATCATATCCGGGCCAAGAGTTGTCTCTCCCGGTTTCGACCAGTTAAGAGGCGTTCGACATTTCCGTCCATAAAGAACTTGAAAGGAGCTTTGCCCAAGCTGGCTTGATAACTATTGTTATAAGCGAACTCGGCGAATGGAAGGCATTTCTCCCAATTCATGCCGAAGAGATGATGAAGCTTGAAGCATATCCTCTAGAATTTGATTGACTCGTTCTACTTGACCACTTGATTGAGGATGGAAGGCGGTGTTAAAGGAGAGAGACGAGTTCCCATAGCGTTTGGAAACTTTCCCAAAATCGAGAGGTGAAGAGACTTCCACGGTGCGAGTTAATCTCCAATGGAACACCATGAAGAGACACTATTCGAGAGATGTACAATTCAGCTAGCTGGCTAGCGGTTATACTCTCCACGAGCGGGTAGGAAGTGGGCTACTTTGGAAAGGCGATCAACGACAACGAAGATAGCGTTATTCCCTCTCTTGGTCCTGGGAAACCCGGTAATGAAATCCATACCGATTTTGTCCCATTTCCATTCGTGAATTTCCAAAGGTTGAAGGGTACCGGCGAGGCCGTTGATGCTCTGCCTTAACTCTCGGCAGAGACGGCGTGTAACTAGCAATGTATTGAGCGATTTCTCTCTTCATCCTAGTCCACCAAAACCTCTGGCGTAGGTCTTGATACATTTTAGTACTACCGGGATGAATGGTGAGAGGAGAGTCATGAGCTTCCTTAAGGATCAATCGCCTCAGGTTGTGCACCTTGGGGACCACTAGACGGTCTCCAAAGAACACGACACCTTGTTCATCAATGGAGAAACAATCTGCGACTCCTTTCTTGATGTTTCTCTTGATACGGGAGATTCCCGGATCTACCTTCTGTGCTTTGATGATATGATCCGTAAGGGTAGGTTTCGCCACCAGGGTGGAAAGGAATCCTCGAGGAACAATGTGGAGATTAAGCTTACGAAATTCCTCGTGGAGAGATGGTTGACTTTGTTGTAACATCAGGTTGTTACAGTAAGATTTGCGACTTAGCGCGTCGGCCATGACATTGGCTTTGCCTGGGGTGTAAGATATTCCTAAGTCGAAATCTGTAATCAACTCGACCCAACGTCTTTGCCTGAGATTCAAATCCGGTTGGGTAAAGATATATTTTAGACTTTGGTGATCGGTGTAGATTTACGCAGCGATTACCAAGAAGGTAATGTCGCCAGGTTTTGAGTGCATGAACCCTTTGCAAGCTCTAGATCGTGTGTGGGGTAGTTATCCTCATGTGGGCCTTGGCTAATCGAGAAGCGTAGGCAATCACATGACGATCTTGCATGAGTATGCAACCTAGTCCTTGTCGCGGCGTCATAATAGATAATAAAGTCCTTAGAAAAATCTGGTGGAACAAATGCGGAGCAGATGTCGAGGCGTCTTTTCGGTTCTGAAAAGCTGAACTTCGCCTTGTGGCGTCCATTCGAACTTTTTATCTTTCTTGAGGAGTTCGGTTAGAGGTTTAGCAACTTTAGAGAAATTCTCGACGAAGCGGCGACAATAGCTCGCTAAACCGAGGAAACTCCGAACTTGCTTGACCGATTCAGGTGGAGTCCAGTCAAGGACGACTTGAACTTGCTCGGGATTGACAGCAATGCCCTTACTAGAGATTACATGGCCTAGATAGGTCACTTCTGGTAACCAGAATTCACACTTAGAGAATTTGGCATAAAGGCGGTGCTCTCGAAGTTTCATCAGTACTAGCCGTAGATGTTCGGCATGTTCCTCCTCATTCTTGGAGTAGATGAGTATATTATCGAGGTATACCACGACGAATTTATCCAAATACTCCATGAAGATTGAGTTCATTAACCGAGAGAAGGTGGCTGGAGCATTGGTTAAACCGAAGGACATGACGGTGTACTCGTATTGGCCATAACGAGTAACAAAGGCCGTTTAGGAATGTCCCGTTCTTGATTTTGATTTGATGGTAGCCCAACCTCAAATCCATCTTGGAAAAAGATCGAGGATCCGGCGAGCTGATCATACAGATCGTTGATCCTGGGGAGCGGATACTTGTTCTTGATAGTGACCAAATTGACATGTCGGTAATCCACAACCATCCGATCCGTACCATCCTTCTTCTTGACGAAGAGGACGGGGCAAGCCCATGGAGATGAACTAGGACGGATGAAACCCTTTTGCAAGGACTCATCGAGTTGTTTCTTAAGTTCAGCTAGTTCTAGGGGTGCCATCTTATAAGGTCTTCTAGAGATTGGGACGGTTCGGGAACAAGGTCTATCACGAACTTCGACATCAATGCCGGTGGAACACTGGCAGTTCTCCGAAAGACATCCGGAAAATCACGGACTACCGGAATATCTTGAGGTGCGGAAGGGGTTGGCATTTAAGGAGTAAAGCTGGCGCTTAGACATTCGGGTTAAAACATTCACTGTCTTGCCCGAAGGATGGGTGAGTTGAACAGTTCTAGTAGAGCAATCAATCTTAGCATAATGGGCTGACATCCAGTCCATACCTAAGATGATGTTTATGTCCGAGGACTTAAGAGCTATTAGATAAGCAAGAAAGACTAATCTGTCGACAAGAATTTCATTCCCATGACTTATTCTAGAGGTTTGCCATCTAGAACTAGGGGTCTGAATTTCCATGGAGGTGTGCATGTCACAGAATGTGGTGTTGTGCAATCGAGCATAGCTCTCAGAAATAAATGAATGAGATGCTCCAGTATCAAAAAGAATAGTTGCCGGATGGCAATTAACAAGGAGCGTACCGAGAACGACGTTGGGATCCTCATAAGTTTCTTCAGCGGAAACATAGTTGACGTGGCCACGAGCAGTGGCAACTGGTTTAGCATAGGGCACCTTTCCTGCTGGCTTGCCACGGCCAACAGACTTTCCAACTTGGTGGGGTTGTTTTGGGGACACTCACGGATGTAGTGGCCCGTCTCTCCACACTTGAAGCAAGTTATCACATTTGGGCGTGGAGCAGCATTAGCAGTAGGGCCTCCATAAGTCTTGGGCGGAACATACTGCTGGGCGAGGCGCCTCAAAGGATGGCCTCGGGGTGAACCTAGGTGGTAGGGCAGTATTTGGAATCCAAACCCGGCGCTTCTGGGATCCAGAGCCGGATGAAGATCCAGAGTCACGAACGTGCTTGCATGAAGCTTCAAAATCAGTCTGCCCAGTTTCGGCGCTGATAGCCTTATTGACTAGCTTCGGAAAAGAGGTACACTCATGCAGACGAAGGTCTTGGCGTAGCTCAAGGCTAAGTCCCTTGCGGAACCTTGCCTGCTTCTTGGCGTCGGTAGAAACTTCTTCGGGAGCATAACGTGCTAACTTCCCAAATTCACGGCTGTAGGCATCCACTGTCAGCCTACCTTGGGTGAAACTGCAGAATTCCTCCCTTTTGCGATCCATAAGACCTTCTGGGATGTGATGCTCACGGAAGGCGGCACTGAACTCATCCCAAGTTGTAATTTGTCCAACCGGACGCATAGCCTCATAATTCTCCCACCAGAGACTAGCAGGGCCTTCAAGATGATAAGCGGCAAAGGTAACCTTGTCAGCCTCAGCCACGTTGGCAGAACGCAGCTTGTGGTAGATACTGCGAAGCCAATCATCCGCGTCGAGAGGCTCAACGGAATATTTGAACTTCGGTGGATACAGCTTGACGAAGTCATTGAGTGAAACCAAATCATTTCTTAGCTGGCGTGCGGTGTTTTGTTCAATCCGCTCCAGTAAGCGATTGGTCTCACGCTTATTGCGTTCTGCTTCCAGCATAACCTCGGCCAAAGATGGTGGTTGAGGCAGATTCACATTTCTGGCTGCACTAGCTTCTCCCTGCTCCGGAGCAGCAGGATTGTTGCGGGTGTTGACCATCCTAGGAAACAAAGCAACGGTTTAAACCAGGATGGCAGAAATCAGCAAGGAAGTGTGGAATGTAATGGATAACACGGAATGCAAAGATGTTCATCCGTATGACATGGTAATATAAACTGCCATATATATACCAACGGTCATACACACCATTCATAGTTTAGTACAAGCCTGACGGAGTACAACTATAAGGAAAGGCGTTACATCTCATCGGAAGCATTCCAACTCCTATACATTATTTTTCTACACTTCCGGAACGATACACACTAAGTCATATTCCACAAGTCATGCAGGACGGTGGAAGTACAACTATTACAATACTAGGAATACTACTACTCACTCAGGCAGCTCCATAGTAGTCCTCATAGAAGTCAGCACCCAAGCCTGGAAGTGGAACATGATCATCCAGAAACAGACAATCCTGTGGAGCCTATGGACCATAGGGACTCGGATGTGGCCGTGGTCCAACAAACGGTGGCAGACGAGGCCCGCGAGGAGGAGTGATGCCTCCAACCTCGCGCCACTCCATAAAGTCTGGCAGACCCGCCCGCACAGGGTACAAGTCCCTCATGTCCACATATCCGGCTTGCACGGCAGGTGCAAACCGAGTCAGAGTAGCCCAGTGATCAGAACGGGCATTAAAAAGCTCCATACACAAGGCCCGGTTTTCACGGTCCTTGTCCTCCAGCATCTCAGTAGTAGTGCGAAGGAGTGAGTCCTCATGGGATGCATCGCTGTACAAACCCTGAAGGTAGCCATGCGCCCCAGGGAGGGATGCTGGCATGTAGCGTAAATCGGTGTTGCTCAACAAGGCAGTTCTGGCTCAAATAATAGTCATCATAGAATAGGCTGCATCTTGCACGGACATCCCAATAGTGATCCCGAGCCCATAGGAACAGTGAAGTGGTTCAGTAGCTCCGGGATAAGATGGATAGATCCGGACCGTGCATAGATACTGGCTTTGATTGAAATCCCTAAACTGCTCCTCGACGGTATATTCAGGATACCATCGATAACCAGTCTCAATCATCACCCTAACCAACATTGCCGTGTGACCACACACACCAATGCCACGGGTCAAACGAACCACTTGGTTTTGGGGGCGGGTGGCCATCTGAAAGCACAGCCACAAAGCAAAGACATTAGAATTTCTAGGGAAAATTGGGCAGCATAACATCTGTAAATGCTCAAAATCAGATTTGAGACATTCAAAATCAGATTGCAAGACCACTCAACAACATCATATCAAGGTTCTGGTTCAACTGATAGTATACTAAAAATTAGTATAACTGAACTGAGGAGGTAACCAACAATCCTACAAGTTACTACGGATTAGTAACACGTGAACCTGATAGAGAGAAGAGAGCCTAGTCCTATACCCACGTCGAATGAGAAGAGGATGACTCATATCAGAGGGCATAAGGTAAGGAGTAAAAAGAGCCTTACGTTCCCTCCCACAATCAATTCCCCTACTTATAACTAAAGCATTTCTAGACTCAACTTCGACCAGTTTGGCTTAGCGTACCTACAGGCAGTCAGGCTCTGATACCAACGCTGTCAGGACCCCGATTCCAAGTCACATCGACCTAGCCGGTAACACCTCATATCACTTTGCGGCCTCACGCACGGTATTCCCACGGGTGTCGCCTTACCATGGCCGGGACCGTTTGCGTCTTTTGGCACACGTATATGATAGTGTCGCTAGCATCCACATGACAAAGAACCTGGGCCGACATGGCTAGTCGTGAACCCAAAGCGGCGCTAACCTATGGGGACAGGCATACATGAATCACATCGAGCATGTCGGTCATCAACGTATATATTCGGGCTGTAGCACTGGGCTAACAGGACTCCGGTGAACCGGGCTGTAGCAGGCTAAGGCAGGACTCGAATACCACCGCATGACATTTCCCGAAGGACGGACATATAGGAACGAAGTGAAACACATGCCGGCCAGTCAAGTGTCCAAGCAGTAGTCTTTGGGCTAGCAGGACTCCGGTGAACCGGGCTGTAGCGGACTACTATCGCTCGTAAGCACGAGACTACATTTCCCCATAAGAGAGGCTGCCAAGGATAGACAACTAGTTTGTCGGATCCCACTCATACCAAGCATTTCAATCATACACGCAATATGCCCGATATGAGTAAATACAACAAGGCATCACAACAAAACTCTACATCTCAAGTACTTTATTTAAGAGGCTCCGAGGAGCCATACATAACATATCCATACAGGTAGGGGTCACCTGACCCAACACTCAAGTCATACAATCATACAAGCACATGCGGAAGCAAACTAGTCTGATCATGGACTCTAGAAAGGAAGAAAGCTTGTTGGAGCCTTTCTATCTACAATGGCCCTTCACAAGTCTGAGATCACCACCTGGGTGGCTAGCTCACTCGTCAAAGTCGAGATCTACATAGAATCCATCGGAGGGGGTAGTGTTGTCCTCTGAAAAACATTAATTAAGAAAACATGAGTACGGAGGTACTCAGCAAGTCTTACCACAGAATCCTATCATACATGCACATTCTCAAGAAGGTGGTGGAGTTATTTGCAGCAAGCCAGCTTTGACTCTTGGCTAAGCTATCCTACGTGACACCACTTGTAAAGCATTTGTCGCATTGCAGTCCACTAATCACCATCACAACACTCCACCGTGGATCCTCTCTCGTCATCCCACGAGAGGACCATCCGCGGTACTCACACTTATCTTGAGGCTTTTAGTAGTATCCATTTGCTTGTCTATGAACTGATATAGGTAACCCAGAAGTCCTTCTCCGTGGACACGGCTATTCGAATAGATCATATACAAACCCTGCAGGGGTGTACTTCTTCACACACGCTTTCACCACTTACCGCCGTTTACACGACATGTACTCGGAAACCTTCAAGCGGAAGCCCAACGTGGGTGTCGGCCACAGCCTACCTAAACACTCAAGTTCATAGTCCAGGTTTATCGCCTATTCGGGTTCCATCCATGAGGGAGTCCGGCCGAGGTTTCCCATACAGCCTCGAGCGATGTGTGCAGGGTTCCCGAGATACCAAACGGGCACTTTCGGTACACGGGCCCGCGTGCCTACCGCAACACAACCCACCCCTAAGGTCAGCGTTGCATGCATTTCAAAGATGCTACAAACACGAAACTACTTGCAACTCCCGGACTAAGAACAAGGGTGGTTAAGAAGCCGAGAGGGTCCATTGGTTTGGGCCCAATGCGTGGTAGTAACTATTTCATGGATCACAAACACAGATCTCAGTTCTTAGGATCGGCTTCAATGAAACAACCCACCATGTACTCCTACATGGCCTCTCATCGATACCTTTACCAAAACGTGTTCAACACTTTCACCCACGAACCAACACAACCTTTCACTCCAGTTCATCATCCCGATGAGCCAGACCTGACACAACTCTATGCATAGCAAGCATAGCATGGTAGGAATCACAAACATGGCTCATTCAACTCCTACACATACTAGTGGGTTTCATCTAGTTACTATGGCAATGACAGGTCATGCAAAGGAAGTGGGTTCAACTACCACAGCACACAACAGTTTGAATCGCGTTGTCTTAATGCAGAACGAGAGCAAGCGAGAACATGGGTTTGTATCGGAATGATCAATGAGTTGCTTGCACGATGGAGCAGGGGTAGAGTAATGCGCCCTTGGATGGATAGTCGAGGTTATCCTCGGGGCGTAACCTATCACGAAAAGCATATCAGTAAACACACATGGAAATATGCAACAATATGATGCATGCTATGACATGGCAATATGGATGTGTGTTGGCCTAATGCAAGCTGAAATGATAGGGGATGAACTCATTTGAATCAAAGATTCAAATGATAGCTCATTTGAATTAGCCCTAAAGGTGCATTATCTTATTCTGGTTAAACAGCAAGGTTAACTTGTTTTAACATGCATGAAACCTTTACCAATGGATAGAATGGATTTTTTTGATAATTTTTCATATATAAATCTTTGCATTTGGAGTTACAGATTAAAAGTTATAAGCATTTGAAATTTGAATTATATTCTGGAATTTACTATATTAGAATAATTCCAGAAATTAGATTAATGCGTCAGCCATGCGTCGACATGACGCGTCGAGTCAACGGAGACGTCCGAGTCAAACTGACAGTGGGTCCGGTGTCAGGGTAATTAGTTTAACTAAAACTTAATTAAACTAATCCTATTTAGTTAGCAGGGCTGGGCCCCATCTGTCAGTGACTCATCGGAGTCAACCAGGGCCCACCCGAGTCAAAGTCCACATCGGCTGCACCGGCGAATAGCCGCCGGCGAGCCCGACACGGCGGAGGAAGTGCGTTTGGCGATTCCGGCAACCAAACGAGCCGCGGAGGGTGGCTATGGGTAGCTGGGAACAAGCCGCGGCTATTGGTGGAGTCGGCTGGGGTCGGGGTGGCCGGAGTCGGCGCCGGCGACGAGCTAGGCGGCCGCCGGGGTTCGGCCGAAGACGAACTTGGGCTAGAGGGGTCGATGAGGTGCGAGGAGTGTATGGTTAGACCCCATGGGGTACGGTGAGTGTGATGGACACCCAGAGGTGGCTGGAGGGTGACCGGGAGCACGTCGGCGACCAGCTCCACGGCGGCGGGTGCGGGTGAGCTTGGTTCGGTTGCTACGCTGCTCGAGAGCGAGAGAGAGAGGGAAGGGGAGGTAGATGGGCTCACGGGCGACGCGTAGAAGCTCTCATCGAGGTCGGGGACGGACCGGAGCGACGACGGCGTTGAAGGGGATCTCCGCGACGGTGGACTCGGTCGAGGCGGTGTGGTGGATTCGGGCGCTAGAGCAAAGGGGCTCGGCTAGTTTGGGGTAGTCGAGAGCGGCGGAGCTCTGGACAAGGTGAGGAGGAGCACGGACGGCGGGGAGCGCGATTCTGGCGATAGTCTTGGGCGGCGGCGTCGGCCAAGGCGGGGGAGCACGAGGGAGAGGAACCGGGGAGGACAGGAGGTGTCCAGGGGGTTCGGGGAAGAGGGAGAGGGCGATCCTCATCGGCAGCTGGCGAGACGAGTGGCGAGGCGGCGACCAGGTGCGTGGCACCCATGCGGTGCTTCGCCGAAAGCACTGGTTGCTACTGGCCGAAACCAAGCAGCTACATTGGCCGCTGGTTGGCCGGCAGGTGGGCCGGGTAGGTGGCGTCAGGTAAGACCTTTCCTGTTTTTATCTTTTTCTATTTTTCTGCAACTTTGTGGGGTTTTTAAAAATACCAAAACAGTTTTAAAATTCACCAAAATGCTCCTGGTCCATTGTTGAAATATTTCCAACATGAAACATTTTGGTTTGGCAATTTTTGGACATTTGAAATATTTTATATAATTTGAAATGCTCAAGTTCAAATGCCAATGATTTAATTCAAGGACCTTTGGATGACCTAGAAAATGATGCACCACTTTTGACATAGGCTCTGAACCAAAGCAAAGATGATGAGCATTTTGAAGGGCATTTCAGGTTCATTGAAATAATTTTTAGTAAACCCTAGTTGAGTTAAGGGGGGGGGGGGGGTTCTGGGGGTTTCCTGTCTTCCCCATTTCAAACTCGAATGAAATTTAAACATGATGCACACCCTAATGCATGGTCTAGCTGGGATGGGACATGTGAGCACGGCCCCCGAGTTCGCCTGCTCCCGGCGGGTGTAGGGTGATGTGGTTGCGGCGTGGTTGGAGGCTCTTCTGCCGACCGCGCCTGTCGCGGTGTGAGCGCCGTCGGAGCCTCTCCGCGTTGCCCACGGCCCGCAGCACCCTGCGGACCACGAGCTTCCTGGGGTACGGGGTCGCCCGAGGCGAGCGGCTCTGCGTGGCGGGCCACACCGGCCATGCATCTGGGTTGCCCGCTTGGTCGCCGGCCATGGCGATGACGATGCGATGGGACACGAGGTGGCAGAAGGCGGATTCCGGCGCACCCCTACCTGGCGCGCCAAATGTCGGATTACGGGTTCCGGCTGCACTTTAAGGTTCGAACTCAAAAGTGCGCACGGAGATCCAACCCTCCACCATCTCGTACCTCGCCGAATCGCAGGGACCTAAACTACTAACAAGAACAACACAAGAGACGCAGGATTTATACTAGTTCGGGCCACCGTTGTGGTGTGATACCCTACTCTAGTTTGTGGTGTGTGGATTGCCTCAGGGCCGACGAAGAACAAGATGGGGAAGAACAGCCCTCATGAGGGTCTGTTCTTGGTGGGTATGATGAACTGCTAAGTGGTATCCCGTTGCTCTAACCTGAGGAGCGGGTTTCTCTCTCTCTCTCTCTCTCTCTCTCTCTCTCTCTCTCTCTCTCTCTCTTTCTCTATCTATCTATCTATCTATCCTCGGATCCTTCCCGCTCTGTCCGATCGTCCTCCCCCCCTCTCTCTGAGTGTGGCTACCCCTATTTATAGGTGAAGGCCCTGGGCCTCTTCCCAAATATTGAGCGGGAAGGGTGCCAACAATTGGCCATTTTAAAGGGGAACAGCGGGTACACTTATCCTGACTAAAGTTGGTCCTCGCCTGCCAAAGGCTCTGGTGATGACGCCTGCCTCGGCTCCACGATGACTGCATTCCAGCCGTTGGGGCTGGTCTTGGTCTTGTTGCACCGAAACGGATGCCTTTGCTTGATGCTCTTGCCTGCGCTTGCCCACTTTGCACCAAATAGGAAAGGAGGACGCTGCGCGGGCTGGCGCCCGACTGGCGCCCTTGGTCGTCATCGCTTACGTCACGGGCACCTCGCGAGGTACCCCGCCTTGGACTCTCCGCCTCCTCGTGAGCCAGCCTGACGAGGCCGTGCCTGAGGAAGCTCTTCGTCGTCCGCCCCGCGAGGCTTGGCCCCTCGCGAGGATCTTGAGCTTGTGTTGATGAAGATGGGCCGTCCTGGGCCTCCTTTGAGCCACGCGGCAGGCCGCAGGCAGGCAAGTCTGGGGACCCCCGTTCCCAGAACGCCGACAGGTATCACCGTTTTTGCTTAGGCGAGACTTAGAGCGGTGCCGCTGACGCTGGCGCTTAGGTTGCTTCTTGGAGGGGTCATCCCCCGCTGTTCCATCGCCATTGCCTTCTTTAGGTGTATCCACCATATATATGTCATATGACAAGGTGGCCTTCCAGTGCCCTATAGGCGTTGTTTCCTGTTCGTCTCCTACATCGCCGTCCATACCATCGATGTCTTCGGAGTCGAAGTCTAGCATGTCGGTTAAATCATCGACAGTGGCTACGAAGTGGGTGGTGGGTGGGCGTCGAATTTCTTCCTCGTCCGCATCCCAATCCTGCCGGTCATAATCCGGCAAGGACTCTCCTGACAAAGAGAGAGACCTTAGTGAATTCAGAATGTCGCCGAAGGGCGAGTGCTGAAAGATATCCGCGACGGTGAATTCCATGATCGACGCCCAATTGGATTCGATTGGCAGGGGCGCGGAGGGTTCGGAGTCCGGAGAAGAGTCCGGCACCTTGGAGTCACGGACTTCGCAGAGGATAAGGCTGGTGTTCGGCTCGATCGCCGTTGAGACTGCAGCCCCCGCGGCGGGGTCTAGCTACCCGTACTCGATCGGCGCAGTTTGCTCCGAGCTAAGGGTCGGAGTTGATGCGGGCGCGGCCTCCAGGGCACTATTCAGCGGTAGAGCTAACTCATGCCCATCGTGACAGTGCGGCGCGCTCGGCTGTGGCTCGAATCCGTCGAGGATCAAGTCTCCGCGGATGTCAGCCGTGTAGTTCAAACTTCCAAATCTGACCTGATGGCCAGGGGCATAGCTTTCGATCTGCTCCAGATGGCCATGCGAATTAATTAGCCCGCGGTAAAGCCGCCGAATACGAAGATCTGTCCGGGAGAAAAGTCTCACCCTGGACCGCATCGTTGTTGATGATCGGAGGAGCCATCGGGCCTAAAGATGACGACATACGAGGAACTCTCAATGAAAGCACCAATGTCGGTGTCAAACCGGCGGATCTCGGTAGGGGGTCCCGAACTGCAAGCGTCTAGGCGGATGGTAACAGGAGACAAGGGACACGATGTTTTACCCAGGTTCGGCCCTCTCGATGGAGGTAAACCCTACTCCCGCTTGATTAATATTGATGATATGGGCAGTACAAGAGTAGATCTACCACGAGATCGTAGAGGCTAAACCCTAGAAGCTAGCCTATGGTATGATTGTTGTTGTCCTACGGACTAAACCCTCCGGTTTATATAGACACCGGAGAGGGCTAGGGTTACACAGAGTCGGTTACAAAGGGAGGAGATCTACATATCCGTATCGCCAAGCTTGCCTTCCACGCCATGGAAAGTCCCATCCGGACATGGGACGAAGTCTTCAATCTTGTATCTTCATAGTCCAAGAGTCCGGCCAAAGGTTATAGTCCGGTTATCCAGACACCCCCTAATCTAGGACTCCCTCAGATACAATGAAGAAGATGGCGGAGGAGACGCGCAAGGAGATGGAGGTCGTGGAGGCGATGAAGAAGCAGTTACGACTCCGTGGCCAGCAACCCTTCATGTAGTGAGAGCTGCGCCCCAGACTTGTGTCTGCGTCTTCCTTCTTTTTTGGGGGTGATAATCCTCCTTCTTCTTTTGCTCCTGTGTTTCTTATTTTGCTTCGGGTGTTTCGTCGCATGTGTCTCCTTCTCTGCGAGGCATAAATAGAACAATGCTAAAAATGAAATGACTAGCAAATTAGATCATTCTTTATCGCCAATAGAACAATGCCTCTTGCTAGTAATATATAATAAGGGTAGAGAGTAGAGGATACGACACTGGGCTGTCGTGTTTCGTGCTCCTCCGTCGTACTCCAGTGTTATCGCACGGTTCTTTGCTCCTCCTTGGGTCGTCGGCACATTTATACGAGCAGTCAAATCACAAGGCCCCGCCTTCCAACTGTAATGAGCCGTCAAATCACAAAGGCCCTCGCCTCTCGTGAAAAGGACCAAGCTAGACTGCCCCGCCCTCTAGCCTTTTAAAAAATGTATACATTTGTACAGTAGTAGTATCGATGGATTGCGCCATGGAGCAAAACTAACAAGATGTAATTAAAGAAAAAAGGTGGTACATATAGAGAGCGCTCGTCGCCAAATTATGCATATACTATATGGCACTACCCACTATGAAGGTACTAGTAAAATAGACTAGTAACTAGTCTATGTTACTCTCCACTATGACCAGCCAAAGTTGAGGCACGGATACCAACGAGGACCTGGTTGTGTCTATACTTGGACAACTCACCCGACTACATGCGCACCAGGCAGACGAAGCTCGTGTCGTGTCGGTGCCGTGTGCGGCCTGCACATTAACCAAAACCTTGCGCCTCCATCTTAGCCTCCGCGTTTTAAACTTCTCAATATCAAGGCCAAGGAGCAACTTTCAACCTATGATAGAGCCAATCGGATGGTTGAGAACACTACAATTCGTAGCTACATATGCGTGTGTGAGAGAGGACGAGTGCGTGCATGCACCTCTTCACAGAGTACAAATGTATGTGGGTGGCATCGACCTAGGGAGTAGTGATGGTGCGTGCGAGAAGTCCCGAGAGATAGGTGTAATGCGTCTGAAAAAAGACTAGTCTATAGCTCGCCACGAGGCTATTCCTGTGAAACGCCAAGCATAAGATATGTATCCGACGGTGCCAGTTTTTGCATGTACACAACAGTAGAAAAAGAACTAGTACAATGGCATATGCTACACCATGGCCGAGAAAACGTGCCAACGTTACGCCATCCGGGAATAGTGCCGCACTTCGAAACTAGAACCGTCAATAAATTTTGAGCGCGTCTCGTCACATTCCAAATTACTACTACTACCACGCTATATTTAATTGCAAACCTGTTCACACCGATCACAACCTAAACGGTTTCTCACTTAGGAGCGTGTTAGTAGTACTCGGTTATAAATACTATTATGCTAAGATGACAACACATTCCTCCTCAACTCCTCATCCACAAAAAACAATCAAGTCAATCAAGCCATAGCCAGCGTGAGTTCTGGCTCGAGAGATTTCCACCAGGGAGAGGTGAGCATGGAAGAGGATGCACGAGAGATGTCCCGCCTCGCCACCAAAGCAGCCGACATGTCCAGCTGCACATCAGTAGCAGCACAGAGGTCCCGCCGCACCGCTGAAGCAGCAGGGAGGTCCCGCCGCGCCGTCGATGTAGCAGACTGGTCCGACCAAGCCGCAGAAGTAGCAGAGATGTCCCGCCACGCCACCGAAGCAGCAGGGAGGTCCCGCCGCGCCGCGGCGGCCTGGGAAAATTTCTCGCGGGCAGGCAAGGACTCTTACAGGCGCATGCATGTGATAGTCCATAGCCAGATGGATCAGATCTCCGGCTGGGCGAGGATGCAGGATGAGGCTACCAACGTCATCTGGCAACTAGGGGAGGGCAATGCGAAGCTCCGGGGCGAGCGCGACCTGCTGAGGGCAAATATCGCCGGAAGGGCAAAGCAGGAGGAGGAGACCGCTACCTTGTTGCAGAGGACGGGCGTCATCATCAAGAAACTTATGGACGACAATGCCATGCTCCGCATCGAGTGCAACAGGCTGGTGGAGGAATCCATGGATGCTGCCAAGCAGCGACATGACATGAAACTGATGAAAGAGATCATCGCCCGCCGAGAGAACTAGTCTCCGCGACCTGCAGCGCATAAAGAAAGTAGAGATCAGCGAGCCAGATTGTTGTATGCGTCTTCCTTCTTCTTTTCCCCTTGTGTATTTCGGGCATAGCCGCATGTGGCTTTTTTAATTATCTTCCTAATTATGTAAGACAATTATTATCCACTCTCGTCATCCTTGTATATATATTCATCAGTCTTGCTATAAGTCGCAGTACATGCTATATAGGTCCGTCGGATCTTACATCAAGATCCGTGCAAAATTTTCTTTTCAGATTTTCTTTTCTCTCTCTTAAATCTCAGTCGAGTGAGACATTGCCACACCATTAAACAGAGAATCGGGCGCCATTAATGGAGACCTTGGGAGAGAGGTGGACAGCAGATGGAGGTCAAAGGGCTCTCCTCCCGATAAGCACGCGTAGGGGTCTGATCGCACGCCTCCCGTACTCAAATAGCTACCCTGCAGGGCGCCTCCTAGCTAATAAAAAAAGGGGACGTGTGGCGGCACGTAAATGGTAAATAGAACGCCCATGGTTTCAATAATACTTGTGTTTCCGATTGTAACGTGACAGCACTTGTTCCAAAATGACTTTCTTGATTGTTAATGTGTGCGCCTTCGCAAATCGGACAATAAAATTACCACAGCATGTTGGTGCCATGTCATGACACCAAGCCAAGTTTCATGATTTTCATGCGTGTTTCAGATTTACAAGAATTAAAAAACCAAGTTTCTCAATGTTTCCAGCCGAGCCATGATGCCCAGATGTTTGAATTTCATTCCCATTTCTGGCATGGGACCTAGAAATTTACCCGAGGACACACATGTGACTTTTCAACCAGCTTTGGTGCACTGGAGCATGTGCTTGTATTTAAAATTTGAATTATGAACACAAAGGTGACACGTTCCCTCTCAGAACCACGATCCTTCTGGAGAGAAGCTCCGGTTTGCAAGAAACTTATACCAAAACTTGTTCCTATTCTGCAATTTTTTTACCACAGCATGGTAGTACCATGACATGACACCATGGCAAGTTTCATGATTTTCAGGCGTGTTTTGGATTTACAAGAATTTTAAAACCAAGCTTCTCAATGTTCTCGGCCGAACCACGATGCCCAGATATTTGAATTTCATTCCCATTCTTGCATGGGACCTAGAAATTCACCCGAGGACACACATGTGATTTTTCAGTCAACTTTGGTGCACGGGAGCATGTTCTTGTAGTTCAAATTTGAATTATGCACATTAAATGACCAGAAACTCAATTAATGTATAAAAAAGGCCAAACGAACCAGTAATAATTCCAAAACTTAACAGGGCACTCATATAGTTCTATGTTGCTTATGTAAAGAAAATATGGGGGGAGGCAGCGTATATTGTTTCGCACACAAAGGTATAAAGAAATAAAGAAATTAGCATACCTATTTAATTCTTGGGTTCTTATTATTTATGCCACTAGTTGTGTATCACTACTCAGTTTTGCCATTAGAAGTTACAACTACTCAAAAAATGCCATTGATCCGTGAGATGCCTGCTCAAAAATGCAATTAGATATCTAAAAAATGCCATCGTTAAGTTAGATGTTTGCTCAGAAATGCCATTAGACATTATTATTTTCACGTCAAACCCGTTGACCATGTTACATGACAAAAATAAGCCGATTCTCATAGTGATAAGTTAATGGTGTCCAGCACAACACACCCCTCAAATAAAACTAAGCACCCTGGAATTCTTTGACAAAAGTAAGCACCCTGATATTCTTTGACAACTAAACTACTGGCTATATGATGTTGGCCATATATATTATACGTATATAATGTCAAGAAACGAGTCGTAGTACTATACCAACTAAGAGATGAAATGTACGAAATATAACGAGAAGAAACATAACATAGTTCTTCTAGGGGCTCAGTACAACACACCCCTCAAATAAAACTAAGCACACCAGAAATTAAACTAAGCAACTAATCCGCTAGACACTGCATTAGAAACACCATGAGCAACGACACTGCCACCTTACTCAGAGTCCTCGTCCACGTCCTCGACTTCGTCCTTGTCCCTCTTCCTCTTGGGCGATACTTCCTTGCTTGAACTGCACACTCGGCTCTTCCTCTTCATCCAACCCTTGTAGATATTGAAACAAAGGTAGCCATCCATTGCAGCGTAGTGGATGTGGTCTATATCTACTACAGTCCACCGCCATGCATGATGAAACGTGTGTGGAGGTTTCTTCAGTTCACCTACGAAGGATGAACCATGGCTCCTGCCAGGGTCAGCATTGAAGGCTGATCAAGGGAGGGCACCAGCCCTTCCTTCTGGAGGTCGAAGGGTCGCCTACAACGAGGCCTATCCGACCCGGGATTTCCTTGTCGTTCCTAAAGTCTACAGTAATAAATTTGACTCGGCCGCCCTTGAGGAACTTCTTAAATTCCTCGAACTCAACGTCGGCATGGCATATGTGGTAGACCAAGCATAGGTCATGCACACAAACCTGGATCACGGCGGGCTTCTTCTTCTCTGCCTCCTTTAGTTTCTTCTCGCTTCTCAGGATTGTGGTGTACTCAACATCTAGCCCAGCGACCCACTCATCATTTGAGTTTTTGAACATGCGTTTGAAGCGAGCAAGGCATTCTTTCACCGTTGCGGAAGAACGGGTGTAGATGACGTCGAACTCATCGTCGGTGATGGTTCTAACCTTGTACTCACCGCCAATGAGATTTGGGATGCCATGGATTTGGGAGGAGGGTTAGGATTAGTGGAACTGCCGTAATGTGAAAGGACGGGACGACTAGGAGCGGTTTATCGATTGTAAAAATGTCGAGTGGGGGGCGCGTGCGAATGGCAGGGTAGTGGCTTGCCTGGTGGATAAATGGATTCATGCACAGTACTATGGGGGCCCAATTAGATGTCATGTCTACTCGACGCCCAATTAAATGGCTTTCGATGTCATGTCAAGCATGGGAAAATTATAGGTGATACGAAGCTTTCCATTCTCCCATGATACGGGCTTCCGATAGCCCTTGGATCTGAGATCGAACGGTTGCGTGGCGTGATTCTAGACCTATGGGTGAATATCCTATCCTGGAGGGTTATTTTGCAAAATTTCAGCAACTTAGCATGCGACTGTTCAATCTCAGATCCAAGGGCTGCCAGTAGCCCGTATCATGGCCACGACAGTCGCCTTGCTTGCAAGGTCGCGCCCTTGGAGATTTAACACGGTGCGTTAGGCTATATGATGTTGGCATGTCATACATAGTCATCACTTAATCACTCATACTACAAGGTTAGCTATAAGGTTGGCTATAAGAGTATTTTTTATTTACTTCTCTCTATCTCTTCCTTCGTAGTATTTATTCCATTTGCCAAGGAGTGACCTCTTCCAGTGAAATGGTGCTTAGATGAGGTGCTATGGGCATTAAATGGCTTGGCAACTCAAGTCCCCAATGCATAGGTGTTTAGTATTTTGTTGCTAAGTTTGCTTCATCTAGGTACACGCGCTTATCACCGTTTCTTCCTGGGGTCACCAGACTAGTCTATCTCTTCTTAATTAACTTGCCACATCAGACTTTATGCCTATGTGGCAGGCTTAGCACCTGTAGGATCAAGTACAATAGCGGGCTATAAGCCCGCTTTACATGGCATTTTTGCATATGTGGGGGAAAGAGGCAAGGAAAAAGTGGAGGAGTGGGCTCTCAAGCAAGAGCCAGCCTCTACATAGTGGAGCATCGGGAGAGGCACACAGTATGGAGGTGGTCAGAGTCGAGACTCAAGCCTGTCGTAGCGCGCCCAGATTAAAATGATAATGGCAAGTCAAATCACTGTGCCCCACCTGTCCAAAGATAACTCACTTTGTCACAAATCACACAGCCCTACGTTTGCAGCAGCCTACTCCCTCATCTTCTCGCGTCTCTGTCGAACCGACTAGGCGGAACTGCCCCGCCTACCATGTGGGAAAATCCCCGCCCTCGACTTTTAAATAGTACAGTATACTAATTTTGTATCCATGGATTGCGCCATGGAGCAAAGCCTTAAGAAAACGGCGGTACACATGTACAGAGTATACAGCACGCCCGACGCGTTCGCGTCGCACCCCCGACGGTCAGTCGGTCTGGCACGCCGCTCTCCGAATGAACGCGCGTCATATAGCGTTTGCACACACATGTGGGACCGCAATTGAGAACCGACCATAGGCACACTCCCCGGCCCCGCAAGTCGGGTGAGTTAATAGAAGAGAGAGACGAGCGATAGTAATACTAGAGAAGTGTTGTAGGAGTACATACGTTGGTACCTGGACGATCCCTGCAAGACACGAAAGATTAGTTCGTCCATGCTTGTGACCAGACTCTAGCAGACACGCCTGGATTGGCTATCGTCTACATATCGTGCAGGCTGTGTTGTACAGGGCTGTAGATCTGGTGAGAAATCTAAAAAACATTTCTTGTCATCTTGCAAAATTAGGTGTCATGTGCTTCGGATCACTGCGAGGGTTAAACAGCGACAACTGAGTTGGGCTAGTCATTGGGGGCACATGCACGAAGACTACTCGGCTGCCATCTAGGTCACGCCGGCTATGTTAATTAGGACATCTATCGACAGACCCCTTTTCTACGAGTTTATCTTTAATTTCAGCTTTGATCCTCGTCTAGTTTGTCCGTCGGGATTCATCTTGTCTCCTTTGGGCAGTGAGGTTATGATTTCTTGTCATGTGGCATTTTTCATGTTATATATTATAATCCGGTGCTTCAGATCAATATGACGACAACTGCGCCTCCGGGGCACGTGCATGAAGACTTCTTGACAGTCATTGCCGAGGTTAAGCCAGCTCCGGCCGGTAGACAAAAGAAAACTAGTACTACTCCACTATATAGGCAGGAGCCTCCGCGCTTGCTTGCTAGTGTTGCTCTCTTCACACTGTCTCGTCCTCTCCAGATCTAACCACGACAGCGGTGGCCACACTCTCTCTCTCTCTACTCACCGCTGGTCACAGATCCAGCTGGATCCCCTCTGCCGGGGAAGGTGAGAAGGTGCAACGTTCACGCGGTCGTCCTCGACGACGGCTCTTACCCACTACCAGCGCGTCTCGATCAGCATGCCTTGCTGTTCTCTCCCAAGCATCACTGGCGAGGGAGGGCCTCCCACCCCTTCTTCCTCGCTGCCATAGTGTGGGCAGATCCGGCCTCCCGCCGCCCACCTAGCGACATCCCGGGGACCCTTGATAACCCACAAGTATAGGGGATCGCAACAGTTTTCGAGGGTAGAGTATTCAACCCAAATTTATTGATTCGACACAAGGGGAGCCAAAGAATATTCTCAAGTATTAGCAACTGAGTTCTCAATTCAGCCACACCTGGATAACTTAATATCTGCAGCAAAGTATTTAGTAGCAAAATAATATGATAGTGGTGGTAACGGAAAGGTAACGGTTGCAAAAGTAATATTGTTTGGTATTTTGTAGTGATTGTAACAGTAGCAACAGAAAAGTAAATAAGCGAAGAACAATATGTGGAAAGCTCGTAGGCATTGGATCGGTGATGGAGAATTATGCCGGATGCGGTTCATCATGTAACAGTCATAACATAGGGTGACACATAACTAGCTCCAATTCATCAATGTAATGTAGGCATGTATTCCGAATATAGTCATACATGCTTATGGAAAAGAACTTGCATGACATCTTTTGTCCTATCCTCCCGTGGCAATGGGGTCCTAATGGAAACTAAGGGATATTAAGGCCTCCTTTTAATGGAGTACCGGACCAAAGCATTAACACATAGTGAATACACGAACTCCTCAAACTATGGTCATCACCGGGAGTGGTCCCGATTATTGTCACTTCGGGGTTGTCGGATCATAACACATAGTAGGTGACTATAGACTTGCAAGATAGGATCAAGAACACACATATATTCATGAAAACATAATAGGTTCAGATCTGAAATCATGGAACTCGGGCTCTAGTGACAAGCATTAAGCATAGCAAAGTCATAGCAACATCAATCTCGTAACATAGTGGATACTAGGATCAACCCCTAACAAAACTAACTCGATTACATGATAGATCTCATCCAACCCATCACCGTCCAGCAAGCCTACGATGGAATTACTCACGCACGGCGGTGAGCATCATGAAATTGGTGATGGAGGATGGTTGATGACGAGGACGACGACGAATCCCCCTCTCCGGAGCCCCAAACAGACTCCAGATCAGCCCTCCCGAGAGGTTTTAGGGCTTGGCGGCGGCTCCGTATCGTAAAACGCAATGATTTCTTCTCTTTGAGTTTTTCTCCCCGAAAGCGAATATATAGAGTTGGAGTTGGCGTCGGAGGAGCTCCAGGGGGCCCATGAGGTAGGGGCGCGCCCCCACCCTCGTGGATAGGGTGTGGGCCCCTGGTCTTCATCTTTTGCAATGATTATTTATTATTTCCAAATAAATGTTCCGTGGAGTTTCAGGCCATTCCGAGAACTTTTGTTTCTGCACATAAATAACACCATGGAAAGTCTGCTAAAAATAGCGTCAGTCCGGGTTAGTTCCATTCAAATCATGCAAGTTAGAGTCCAAAAGAAGGGCAAAAGTGTTTGGAAAAGTAGATACGACGGAGACGTATCAACTCCCCCAAGCTTAAACCTTTGCTTGTCCTCAAGTAATTCAGTTGACAAACTGAAAGTGAAAAAGAAAAACTTTTACAAATTCTGTTTGATCTTGTTGTTGTAAATATGTAAAGCCAGCATTCAAGTTTTCAGCAAAGATTATGACTAACCACATTTGCAATAACTCTCAACTCTCATGTTTACTCATATCAATAGCATAATCAACTAGCGAGCGATAATAATAAATCTCAGATAACAACACTTTCTCAAAACAATCATAATATGATATAACAAGATGGTATCTCGCTAGCCCTTTCTGAGACCGTAAAACATAAATGCAGAACACCTTTAAAGATAAAGGACTGACTAGACATTGTAATTCATGGTAAAAGAAATCCAATCATAGTCATACCCAATATAAATTAATAGTAATGAATGCAAATGGCAGCCGTGCTCTCCAGCTAGTGCTTTTAATAAGAAGGTGATGACTCGACAAAAAAGTAAATAGATAGGCCCTTCGCAGAGGGAAGCATGGATTTGTAGAGGTGCCAGAACTCGGTTTTGAAATAGAGATAAATAATATTTGAGCGTCATACTTTCATTGTCAACATAACAACTAAGAGATGGTGATATCTTCCATGCCGCACACATTATAGGTGGTTCCCAAACAGAATGGTAAAGTTTATACTCCCCCTAAACCAACAAGCATCAATCCATGACTTGCTCGAAACAACGAGTGTCTCCAACTAGCAACAGTCCCGGGGGAGTTTTGTTTGCAATTATTTTGATTTAGTTTGCATAAAGCATGGGACTGGGCATCCCGAAGACCAGCCATTTTCTCGTGAGTGAGGAGCGGAGTCCACTCCTCTTGAGAATATCCCGCCTAACATGGAAGATAAGGGCAGCCCTAGTTGATACATGAGCTATTCGAGCATACGAAACAGAATGTTTATTTGAAGGTTTAGAGTTTGGAACATACAAATTTACTTGGAACGGCAGGTAAATACCGCATATAGGAAGGTATGGTGGACTCATATGGAATAACTTTGGGGTTTATGGGATTGGATGCACAAGCAGTATTCCCGCTTAGTACAAGTGAAGGCTAGAAAAAGACTGGGAAGCGACCAACTAGAGAGCGACAGTCATGAACATGCATTAAAATTAATAAACATTGGATGCAAGAATGAGTAGGATATAATCCACCATGAACATAAATATGGTGAAGGCTATGTTGATTTGTTTCAACTACATGTGTGAACATGTGCCAAGTCAAGTCACTTAAATCATTCAAAGGAGGATACCACCCCATCATACCACATCACAACCATTTTAATAGCATGTTGGCACGCAAGGTAAACCATTATAACTCATATCTAATCAAGCATGACACGAGCAACTATGATCTCTAATTGTCATTGCAAACATGTTTATTCATAATAAGCTGAATCAGGAACGATGAACTCACCATATTTACAAAAACAAGAGAGGTCGAGTTCATACCAGCTTTTCTTATCTCAGTCAGTCCATCATATATCGTCATAATTGCCTTTCACTTGCACGACCGAACGATGTGAATAATAATAAGAGTGCACGTGCATTGGACTAAGCTGGAATCTACGAGCATTCAATAAACAGGAGAAGACAAGGCAATATAGGCTCTTGGTTAAATCAACAATAATGCATATAAGACCACTTTAACAATTTAATCATGGTCTTCTCCTATCGACCCCCAAAGAAAAGAGAAGAAATAAAACTATTTACACGGGAAAGCTCCCAACAAGCAAAAGAAGAACGGGAAATATTTTTGGGTTTTCTTTTTAATTATTACTACTACAAGAAGAAAGGTAAACTAACTAAAATCTACTACTAATTTTTTTTGTTTTTCTTAAGATTTAACAAACACACAAGAACAAAGCAAGAAAAAGAAAATAAACTAGCATGGATATTACAGCGAAAGAGTATGAGCACCGACATCTAGCAATGAGTGTGTGTGAACATAAATGCAATGTCTGTGGGAAATACGTACTCCCCCAAGATTAGGCTTTTGGCCTAATTTGGTTTATTGCCAAGGATGGCCTTACGGATACCCATAGTTGTAGCTGGGGTCGTACTGCGATGAGGAGGACTCTAACTGCCACTGGCTGGCGGTCATCTCCGGATCCCAAAAGTAATCAGACTGTCGTGGAGGCTCAAATTGTGGTTCCGGCTCCGGGGCTGGTGTAGGGTTCCGGTAAGCTTGAATGGCCGCCCACGGAACAAGATACGGACCTTCAGATAAATTAAACAAGGAAGGAGCAGGCAAGGTAATAGTCTCAGGGTGATGTTTATGAAAGTACAATTTGTATTTAAGCTCCCCTTCCCTATTCTTAACAATAAAATCATGCGCTAACATACTCTTTGTCAGAGTAATGGGCCACGGGTAGGCTAATCCGAGCCCCAGAACCTTTCAAGACATCAGGGCAGGCTGCGCCCCTGAAGATCCCAAGACGAAGAGCCGCCTTCTGAGAGTCGGCGGCAAGGCTGCCTACTGCCCCTCGCGGCCGAGTCCCAGGGACGACTTCAAGATGAGCCGATTTCAATCAAGGCGGCTTCAGAGAAGCCGGCTATGGGGAGTCGGCCCGCGACTCCAACCACTCCTGCCTTCGTGGGAGGACGGACGGGTATGGCCACAAGGCGCCCACTCCCGCCCCTTTGTTAAGGGCAGGCATGGCCACGCACCGCATCAACGGAGATCTCCGTCCGGGCGCTGCACCGCTGCCATGCCAGCTCGACATCAGCCCTAGTGGGCGGAACCCTCGCGTTTCACGACGGCCCTGTCTGCATTTACCCGTAGACGGCGGGTCCCGCCACCGGGCCGGGGTACGTAAGACGGCGAGAGCACCACAAGATGGACCCGCTGGGAGTCGGCCTCGAGTCGGGCCAGCCCTCCCACGGGCCCCGCACGCCATTAACTGTATTAAGACGGGAATGGCAATAAAGGATCGCCTGGTCAGCGGCGCATCGCTGCTGTTATGACCCCATGACCAGGCCAGCGTCATTAGAAGCACGGCTACAGTAATCCGCAGCTGGCAAGACCCGCCCGCGGCGGACACGGCCTGTCGGCTCCATACCGGGCCAGTCGGCGGGGCCCACTAGCCGGCGGGCCCCTGCAGTCGGCGGAGAAGACGACGGCCTGAGAGACAGACGGCTAGGACCCGTGCCCAGCCGGATTACCATTGTACCCCTGGGGGGTAGGCCTATATAAACCCCCCGGGGCACCCATGCAAAGGGTTCGAATCCATCAGCACTAGACCAGATCATATAGGAAGGAGAGAGCTGGCCTTGCCTTCTCTTACCTCCAGGAAACAGCTCAAGGAGCGACCGTGTACACACATTGCCATAGTGATCATGCGGAGACCCCGCAGAGCAGCAGTAGGGGTGTTATCTCCTCGGAGAGCCCTGAAGCTGGGTAAGATTCTCCGGCATGCATGTCTTCGCCTCATCCCGCTTCCAGGCACCGGCGATGTTCTACTCGCCCCCACCATGATAAGCCATCCCTTGGCATATGTCGCATCCAACCCCCGACATTTGGCGCCCATCGTGGGGCGAGGAGCACCGTCGTCCGGAGACCTGCTCTGGACGGGAACACTTTTCCTCCCTGGCCCGGCACGCCAGATGAAGTTTGCGCCGACGTGCTGCACGGTGCTGAGATCGCCTACGCAGCCAGCTGCCTCGTCGAAGTTGTCGGCGAGGTTCGCCTCTCCGACGAGCCTGCATCCGACGCAGGCACAGGCGGCCCCGAGAACCTCCTCGCGGGCCTCCTTGATCAAACTCCACGTCGCTGGCGAGCCTGCCGTGGACCTGGAGTCCGTAGGCTCCACCGACCCGATGTTGGTCGACTCCGACACTGCGTCGCTCGATGCGTTCCCCACCAACGTGGTGGTCTACGACGAGCCGCTCCCTCGCGCGGAGAGCGGCGGAAGCACCGTCACAGAGGTGCTCGTCATCGGTCATGGCGAGCACTCCGACGGCGGAGCTCATGACCCACTTGATGCGGCACTGCAAGACCTGACCGCGCCCATTCCAGAAGACGCTGACGCCAAGAAGCTGGAGACGCGCCGCCTTCAGCTCGTCGAAGGCTCGAAGAAGCTGGCAAGCATGAGACGCTTGTCAGAAGCCTACCAGCGTGAGATGGATCGTGCTGTAGGCGGCTCGCCAGCCCCAACTGGGCCTAGCCGCCTAGGCGCGGTCCAGCAGCGTGGCTTTGCCATCGCAACCTGTTCGGGGCCAATCGCCCTGTGTACACCACGCCTGCGGAGAACATCCGAGCCGCCCAGGCGGCGGCGGATGAGCTGGACAACTTCGAGGGAGAAGAGCGCCGCCTGATGACGGAGCGAGTCCAGCGACTCCTCGACGCGGCTACCGCGCAGAACGAAGTAGGCTGCCGCACAGAGGCGCCGCAACGGCAAAACGACGACCTGCCTCCCCGCCGAGATCAAGGCGCGACGTCTCGGACACCGACTGGCGGTGTCCGCGGAAGGAAAGACAAGGATCCGGCTGTTAGCCACAGTCGGACTCGCATCACCATCGAGCGCGACCAAGACGGCCGCCGAAGAGCCGTAGAACGGCGGGACGACTATCTTCCTCCTCCTCCTCGCAAGGAAAGGCGAGTCTCCCTGCCACCCGGTGAGCATCCGACTCTCGGCGGCCGCCTTGGCCGCCGAGAGGGAGTCGGAGAAAACGACGCGCGCCACCGGATCGACCGACTCCACATCCTGTTGAACGGCGCTGGAAGAAGAAGACGAGTTGGGCCCGCCTTGTTTTGGACCCCGCATCCGAGATGAGCCCTTTCCCAAGGGGTTCACGCTCCCACGAGATACGCCCAAGTACACTGGCTCCGTGAAGCCGGAGGACTGGCTGGTTGACTACTCCACGGCCGTCAACTTAGCGAACGGCAACAAGCGTGTTGCCGTAAAATATGTTCCAGTCATGCTCCAGGGCACGGCCCGGACATGGTTGAACAGCCTAAGGCCCCGCAGCATCAACAGCTGGGTCGACTTCACCGACGCCTTCGTCCGGAACTTCACAAGCACGTACAAGTGGCCTCCCAAGCCTCGCCAGCTTTCCTTGTGCGTGCAAGGCCCCAACGAGTCGACTCGCGACTACCTCACGCTAATGGCCGAAGCCGAACTCCTGCGAGGGCTTGCACGAGGTGCAGGCTATCGAGTACTTTCACGGCCGGGTGCGTAGAAGGCACCTCCTCAAGCACAAGCTCCTCTGACGAGCCGTAGACCTCGGACGAGCTGCTGATCATAGCAGACAAATATGCCACAGCCGACTCCTCCATGAAGGCGGAGATTCAAGTTAGTACGACTGGCAAAGTGGCCCCTCAGGCTCCCAGAACTATGGCTGGAGACACCAGTCGGCGACAGCAGCAGAGCGACCACAAGCGCAAGGCCCCGCAGCCGGCTTCCAGCAGCCGGCAGGTGGCGATCGTCGAAGACCAGCAGCCAGAGGGGCAGCCTCCGCCCAAGCGACAGAAAGGCGGCAAGTCCAACTGGTTGCCGGCTTTCTCTTACGAGCAGACTCTCGATGGTCCTTGCAAGTTCCACAGCGGCGCGAAGCCGTCGAACCACACCACCTGGAAGTGCCACTGGCTCACTAGGATCGCCAAGGGAGACGGCCTTCTGCCTCCCCTGCCTGCTGGGCAGCCGCCTCCGCCTCCGCCCCAGCAGCCGTCTGTCAGACCAGTCGGCGCCGTACAAGATGAGTACCCAGAAGAGCACGGAGCTTATGTGGTGTTCACCAGCATGGCTGACGATCGACGCAGCAGGCAGCTGCAGTAGAAAGAGGTGAATGCGGTGGCATCAGATACACCAGAGTTCATGCACTGGTCCGAGAAGCTATCAGCTAGAGCAGAGCTGATCACCCGTAGGTGATGCCGAGTCCGGGCTCCTACGCCCTAGTCTTGGATGCCACCTTTGAAACAGATAAGCGGGCCGCTCGCTTCTCGCGAGTGCTGATAGACGGAGGCAGCAGCATCAACATCCTGTACAAGGACACCATGGAGAAGTTGGGAATCAAACAAACACGGCTTTAGAACAGACGGACCATGTTCCACGGCATTATTCCCGGCCTTTCCTGCTCACCAATCGGCAAGATCCTGATAGACGTCCTCTTTGGAGACAAAGATCATTTCTCCGAGAGTCAGTTTGGTTTGAAGTGGTGGACCTTGAGAGCCCATACCATGCATTGCTTGGCCGACCTGCTTTGGCCAAGTTCATGGCGGTTCCCCACTACGCCTACCTCAAGATGAAGATGCCGAGTTCCAAGGGGATTCTGACCATAGCCGGCGACTACAGAAAGTCGTCCGCTTGTGCGGCTGAAAGCAGTCGGCTAGCCGAGTCCCTGGTGATCGCAGCTGAGAAGCGGCTTCTTGATCGGGTTGTGGCGATGGCCGGCAAACAACCTGAGATATCGCCCGACCCCAAGGAGTCGGAAGTCGAGGGTCTGCTCAAGCCGGCCAAAGAAACGAAGAAGATACCCTTGGACCCAGAGCACCCAGAGAGGTACGCTGTCATAGGTGCAAACCTCGTCAGCAAATAGGAAGGCGAGCTCGTCGATTTCCTCCGTGAGAATCGCGACATCTTTGCATGGTCCCCCAAAGACATGCCAGGTGTACCAACGGAATTCGCCGAGCACAAGCTACATGTCCAATCTGATGTGAAGCCCGTCAGGAAGCCCTTGCGTCGCCTTTCGGAAGAGAAGAGAATAGTTGTTGGAGAAGAGATAGCCCAACTCCTAGCAGCCGGCTTCCTTATGGAAGTGTTCTTCCCAGAGTGGTTAGCAAACCCGGTCCTGGTGCTGAAGAAGAACAAGCAGTGGTGGATGTGTATTGACTAGACAAGCCTCAACAAAGCTTGCCCCAAGGACCCATTTGCTCTGCCGAGGATTGATCAGGTGATAGACTCCACAGCCGGATGCGAGCTGTTGAGCTTCTTAGATGCATATTCAGGATATCACCAGATCAAGCTGAACCCAATGACAGATCAAGACCGCCTTCATCACACCGTTTGGAGCCTTCTGCTACCTGACAATGACGTTCGGCTTGAGGAATGCCGGCGCCACCTTTCAGCGTTGCATGCAGAAATGCCTCCTGAAGCAACTCGGCAGAAACGCCCACGTCTACGTAGAAGATGTGGTGGTGAAGACGGAAAAGCGTGGGACACTGCTGAAGGACCTCAAGGAGACCTTTGAGAACCTGCGCCGATTCCAGATCAAGCTCAACCCTGAGAAGTGCATCTTCGGAGTACCAGCCGGCCAGCTCCTTGGCTTCCTGGTCTCTGAACGCGGCATAGAGTGCAACCCTATGAAGATCAAGGCCATTGAGAGGATGGAGGTACCCAACCGACTGCTAGATGTGCAAAAGTTCACTGGCTGCTTGGCGTCCATCAGCTGATTCATTAGTCAGCTGGGCGAGAAAGCCCTCCCTTTATACCAGCTCATGAAGAAGATCACCTTTTTTTGAGTGGAACCACAAGGCGGATGAAGCTTTTCTCCAGTTGAAGAAAATGCTGACTACTCCCCCCGTGCTGGCGGCTCCGACTCCTAAGGAGCCCATGCTCCTGTACATTGCCACCACCAGCCGGGTAGTCAGCACAGTCATTGTAGTTGAGCGCAAGGAGGAAGGCAAAGCACTACCTGTCCAGAGACCGGTATATTACCTGAGCGAAGTGATGTCGACCTCCAAGTAGAACTACCCCCACTACCAGAAGATGTGCTACGGCGTGCACTTTTCCGCCAAGAAGTTGCAGCCTTACTTTCAAGAGCATCCAATCACTGTGGTTTGCACAGCCCCACTAGCCGAAATCATCGAAAGCAGAGATGCTTCTGGCCGAGTGGCCAAATGGGCCATAGAGCTGGCTCCCTACACCATCTACTACCAGCCTCGCAAGCACTGGCCAACTTCCTTGTCGACTGGGCCGAGACCCAGTACCTGCCTCCAGCGCCCGAATCCACCCATTGGCGGATGCATTTCGATGGCTCCAAGATGCGCACCGACTTGGGAGCCGGAGTTGTCCTCACTTCTCCTAAAGGCGACAAGCTCAAGTATGCGCTGCAGATCCATTTCGCCGCCTCCAACAACGTCGCCGAATACGAGGCGCTCATTCACGGGCTCCGGCTTGCCAAAGAACTTGGCATTCGCCGGATCCTGTGTGATGGCGACTCCGACTTGGTGGTCCAGCAGTCATCTGGCGACTGGGATGCCAAAGATGCAAACATGGCGAGCTACCGCTTCCTCGTGCAGCAACTAAGTGGATATTTCAAGGGGTGCGAGTTCCTTCATGTGCCAAGAAACGATAACAACCAAGCAGACACCCTGTCACGAATCGGCTCCACCCGCCAAGCAATACCATCCGGCGTCACCCTTCAGCGCCTCCTCAAGCCGTCTGTCAAGCCTTCACCAGAATCAGACTCCATCTTTGTGCCGGCTCCCCCCGAAGAAGTCGGATCCGATTCAAGAGCCCCAAAGCAGACGGCACGAGAATTCTACAGATGACTCCAAAAGCGCCAATAGCCGGCCGGCCCGGGGATCTGTGGCGACCTGCATCAAGACTCCAGAACTCGGCCCGGGGACTGCACCACTCGGCCCGGGGACTTCATCAATCCAGCAAGCGGCCGTGGACTCCAGCCCGCCGCCTCCCAGCCCAGCCGCCCTCGTCCAAGTCGCGGTTCTAGCAGTCGAAGAAATAGCAGCACCCTCATGGGCCCAGCCCATCCTCAAGTTCTTGGTCAGCAATGAGCCGCCGACCGATGAGATCTTGGCTCGGCAAGTACAACGCCGAGCAGCAGCCTACACCGTAGTCAACAGAGAGTTGGTCAGGCGCAGCGTCGCTGGTGTCTACCAGTGCTGCGTCGAGCCAGAGCAAGGCCAAGCAATTCTCAAAGACATCCATCAAGGCGAGTGCGGCCACCATGCCGCCTCAAGAGCACTCGTCGCCAAAGCCTTTTGACATGGTTTTTTCTGGCCGACTGCCCTAGAAGAAGCCAAGGAGTTGGTCCAAAGATGCAAGGGGTGCCAGAAGTTCCGCTCCAAGCCGCATCAGCCGGCTTCAGCACTCAAGACTATCCCCATCGCCTGGCCCTTTGCAGTTTGGGGCCTGGACATGGTTGGACCATTCAAGACGGCGCGAGGCGGCCTAACTCACTTACTTGTCGCGATGGACAAGTTCACCAAGTGGATAGAAGCAAAGCCCATCAAGAAGTTGAATGGCCCGACTGCCGTGACTTTCATCTCCGACATCACAATTTGGTACGGCATACCACACAGCATCATCACCGACAATGGCACAAAATTTTCCAAAGGCGCCTTGGCCCATTTCTGCGCGACACAGGGCATCCAACTGGACCTAGCATCCGTTGCCCATCCGCAGTCAAACGGCCAAGTGGAGCGAGCAAACGGCCTAATCCTGTCTGGCATCAAGCCTCGACTAGTCGAACCGCTGGAGCGGTCGGCCGGTTGTTGGCTTGACGAGTTGCCAGCCGTCCTCTGGAGTCTACGCACGACTCCAAACAAGTCGACCGGCTTCACACCCTTCTTCCTCGTCTATGGTTTCGAAGCCGTCATCCCAACGGACATAGAGTTCGACTCCCCGTGAGTTACCATGTACACCGAGGAGGAAGCAGAAGAAGCACGTTAAGATGGCGTCGATCTGCTGAAGAGGGCCGGCTGTTGACACTCAGCCGGTCCAGCATCTACCAAAGCAGAGCTCATACCGATACTACAACAGGAAGGTCAGGCCGAGATCTTTCCAAGAGGGCGACCTTGTGCTCCGATTGGTCCAGCGAACAGCCAGCCAGCACAAGTTGTCGGCACCTTGGGAAGGCCCTTTCATCATCAGTAAAGTGCTGGGCAACGATTCATACTACCTGATCGACGCTCAGAAGCCCCGAGCACGCAAGAGGGACGACTCCGGCAAAGACACGGAACGGCCATGGAATGCAAATCTCCTCCGAAGATTTTACAGTTAAATGTTGTATGTACCACGCTACCCTTTGTATTAAAGTACCAAGACTTTGGGCCCCCCGAGAAGAGCTCGGGGACTGCCCTTTTGTTATCTATATGATAAGAATTATGCCTTCGAGTATGTTACTCTTTGTTATGCCGCTTGGCACCGGGTTCGACTAGTCGGCCCGGGGACTTGCTGCCTTGCGCTATGAAATGCTTCCTGCAGTCGGACAAGTAGTGTGCGGTGCCTAAGCCGTCTCCGGTCAGAAGCCGCAGCTCGCAGAGCGACTGTTTGGTGGGCAGGAGTAAGGTAGAATGGGCGCCCACATGAAAAATGGCTAAGAACTCAAAGCATAAACATAGCTTAAGCCGGCTTCCAGCCTCTCTTCGCAAAACTGACTCTTAAGTAGTCGGCTTGCCGCCTTCAATCCGACTTGTTAAAAGACTCTAAAAACGGCTAAGTACTTGCCTTCCCAAAAGTAGCCAAGCACTTGATCCAGCGGCAGTCCGCAGAGCGGTCGTCCGACTGGCAAGACGGCAACTAAGGGAAAGCGGCAAAGGAAAAATCCAAGAGAGCAATGAGCAAGAAAAGATAGAATTCGGATAAATATTTACATAACATAGGCCCTTGGCCGAATCTTCAAGCAGAAGTTCAAAATACACCCCGCGGGTGGAATTGTGCGAATTAACAAGTTCTTCAAAGACTATTAAAGCAGATAAAATAATGGCAAGACGACGGCCTAGGAAGCGGCAGACGTGTTCGGAGGGTCGGAGGAGACGGCGGTGTCAGGCGCTAGGGCGGCTGGCTGGGCAGTCTCGGCTTGATCGTCTCCGGCGGCAGCCGGCTCGGTCGGGCGTGGCTCATTGCTGGAGGCGCGGTCGAGCTGAGGCTGGCCTCGCTTCCATCTTCCGGGCGCCTGCCTCGCCTCCGCTGCCCGCTTTCGCTTCCTCCTCGGCGCTAGAGCCGATCACCTCCGCCGAGTCTCGCTATAATCCGGGTTCATCTCGAACCACTCCGGCGGCGCCTCCCCGCCGTCTTCAGCCCGCTCAGGGACGAAGACGCTGGTGTCTGTGTAATCGGCGATCGCCGCCGCACGCTCGACAAGGGCGTCTTCCACAGCTGCCAGCTCCGCCTGGGCCTCTGATCGGAGTGTGGCCAGCCAGTCCAGGTCCAGCCCTGGATACTACGCCTTGACAAATTCCAAGGCCCGACGCGCTCCAGCCCGGGCCGAGGAACCCTTCCAGGCCTCAAGACGGCCAGCCGCAACCTCCAGCCAGTCGGCAGTCCGACTGGGAGTGCGCAGAATCGGCATGTCTGGCCACAAGGCAGCAATCGCCTGGGCGCCGACACGTTGAAGCCGGCGAAGCATCTGATGGGCCGGCCGCAGACTAGCCTCGATGCTCAGAAGCTTCTCATCAAGGGTCCGGGGGGCATTGGCGGCAGTCTCCGCACCATTTGCCCTCCGCGCCTCGCGATCAGCCTCGATGGCTTGAGTGGCAGCCTGCGTGTGGCCAGCGAAGAAGTCTGCCAAGACGAAAAAGAAGCAAGTCAAAAAATCAGGAGTCAGCCCGACCTATAGTCGGCGGCTCAAAGAAAGAAAAAAAGAAACTCACCGTCGACGATGTCCTCAATCTCATGGAAGCAGGAGGTCAGCATTGCCTCCTTGTCGGTCCAGGAGGAGCGCTCGCTCGCGAACTCGGCCAGGAGGGCGGTCTCCTTCTCTTCCGCCTCCTTTTGCATCGTATTAAGCAGCTCCTTCTGCTCCGCCAACTGCGCGGCCAGCAGGTCACGCTCTGCGGCGAGCTTGCCGCACTCCTCCCCCTTGGCACGCAAGGCGGTGTTGGCTTCGCCCAGCTGCTGCTGAAGAACAGCGTTGGCCTCTGAAGAAGAAGAAGAAAGAGGACGTTAAGTCGTCAACAAAGAAGGTCGCTGAAGATCCGCCCGACCGCTCATCACCGGGCCCGAATCTTGGGGATTATAGTCTGGTGGCGCCCAAATACGCTTCAAGAAAGAAGGAAATAAGACTCACTCCGGCTCTCCGACAAGTCGGTAGTCCTCTTGCCTAGCTCTTTGACATTGCGGTTGAAGGCGGTGACGCGGAGGTTGTGATAATCCTGTGATAAGAATTTCAGACAAAAGTCAGTACTTGGAACGCGCCCAATAGAGTTATGAGCCGCCTGCTCAGCAGCCGGCCCGAAACTCAGGGACTACACCCAGTGGGTGCGCTGGCGTGCCCCCACAGAGAAGAACAAGAAAAACAAAAACCCAAGAGAAAGCATACCCGGACGGCTTCCCGCGACGCCAGATGCGCCTTGGTGCAGTTCTGGATGGCTTCGTCATCGGCTCGCAGCTTCGTCTCGACGCCCGTCGTAAGCGCTGGTTCAGCGGGCCTGCAGCCGCTTCTACTCACCCACCTGGGCGCGGCGCTCGACGCCTCGGCGTCTGGGATTGTCGAGCTGGCGGTGCCGGTCTCCAAGGGGCGTGGCGCCGAAATCGCCTTCTCAAGGCGGCGGCGCGCTGGCGAGGCGACTTGAAGAAGCAGCTTCACCACGGCCTCGTCTTTAGTCGGCGGCACCGGCGGGTCCGCCGGCTGTTCGCCTTACGCGCTCCTAAACGGTGGTGGAGGCGGCGGTGGCGGCACGACCGTGTCCAGCATGGAGGCCTCACCACCTTCCCTCTCCACGATGGAGTACTCGCCGCCGGCTTCCCCAGTCTGCTCCGTGAACTCTGGAGGCGGCCGCGCCGAGTTCAGCGGGATGACAAACATCGCCAACTGGCAGCGCGCGGCTTCCTCAGCCTGCTGCCTTGCCGCGACGGCGGCTTCGGCCTCATTCAGCTTCTTCTGAGCAGAGGCTGCCGCCTTCTCGGCCTCCGCCTTCTCCAGACGGGTGACCTCTTCCTCGTCGCGCTTCTCTTGCGCGTTCCGCTCCGTTGCCTCCCGAAGTTCGGCGGCGGGGTCAATCCGCCGAGTAGTGGCGGACGTCTCCGCCGACCCCATGATGGAGGCGGCGGTAACCCTCTCAAGAGTAAGGGGAGCCCTGAAGCAAGGGAGGCATGTAAAAGATTTGGACAAGATCCACCAGAAGAAAATAAGACAAAGGGCGGAAGCACTTACGCGGAGACCAGTGGCGGCTTCTTCACTTCCTTACGGAAGCGGTTGGCCTTTGCGACCGCCTCTTCCCGTTTGGTCGCGGCAGCCGCCCCCTTGAACTTCTTCGTCCGGCCACCGAGAGAACTCGGCCCGGCCCGGCGCTTCTTCGCGCCGCCTTCGCCATCCAAGACGGCAGAGGAACTCGCGCTGGGCTGGCCGACCTTTGGCTGATGGTGCGGGGCGACTTCCCCCTCATCGTCGTCAGGCCAGTCGGCAAAACTGGCCGAGGGCCTGAGGCCGCCTGCCTGTCCTACTCCTCCTCCTTCGGCGTCGGCCTCCATCGCCGCCGCCCCCAAGTCAGGGTCGTCCACGTCGCTCTCCGCTCGGTCTTGGATGAACTGACGGGCCGGCCCCATGGTGCCAGCCGAAGGCTGGATGAGGGGGTTCTGAGTCAAAAACTAAAAAAGATTGGAAGTCGGATTCGGCTGCAAAGGAAAACAGAAGAAGAAGACAGACGACTTACCACAGGAGGGGGGTTGGCGCGTGAATACGGCTCCTTGCCGAACCGCTAATCCTTCGAGAGACCGCAGTTCGCGATGTAGTTCACCGTGTCCGCCACCTCCGCGTGGGACATGTCCTTGGAGCACATCCGACTTGGGTCTTGGTGGCCACTCATCTGGCAGATCATATGAGGTCGGCCTTGGATTGGGAGGACTCGGCGCGCCACGAAGGCGGCCAACAAGTCGACCCCGGTCAAGCCCTCCGACTGCGTCAGCACTCGGAGTCGCTCGACGGCGGCGGGGCTAGCGGCGGCGCCAGCGGGAGACAGCGTCCTGGCCCGGTGGGACCAGTTGGGGAGCCTTCCTGCCGGCGCGCCGGCTTCATAAGCTGGCAGGTTGACCCAGTCGCCTTCTGGGGCGACGTTCTTCACGTAAAAATAAGACCGCTGCCACATCTTCACCGACTTAATCAGCGAGATGGTGGGAAACGGGTTGTCGGTCCCCGATCTCCGCATCGCGATGAAGGCACCGAACTGGGCTGGCACGCCGGCGACATGCGTGCCGAGTTTGGACTGGAAGAACTCTCCCCACAGCTCGATGGTGGTGAGGACACCGAGGAAGCCTTCGAACAGGGTGGCGAAGGCAGCCAGCAGCACCACCGTGTTTGGAGTAAGGTGGTGCGGCTAGAGCCCGTGGAACTCCAAGAAGGAGCGGAAGAAACCGCTCGCCGATAGCCCTAGGCCGCGCATGAGGTGCGAGCGGAATATGACCCGCTCGCCCTCCTCCGGCGCCGGCGATACTTCCCCCGCCGGTGCGGCGCGGGCCCGCACTAGGTCCTTGCCGGGGAGGTGACGTGTCTTGCGGAGGAACTCAATATGGTCGTTGTCGACCTCAGAGCCGTCCCACACGCCGGAGCGCACGGCAGCGGGCGCGGCGGCAGAGCAAGAGCTCATCGCTGCGGACGTGATGTGGTTCGGCGCGGCGGCGGCAAAAGGAAGAAGAAGCAAGAAGGAGCGAAAAGAGTAGGGAAGATGGGCGCGCGTGCTTCGCCGCCCCCCTCCTCCCGCCTACTTATAGGCTCGTAAGCTGAGAAGCCGATGGGGCATCACGGGATTAACCGCGCCCAGGACCCCACGACCCCCATGATTTACCACACGAAGTTACTGCGCGGGAGCCCCAACCGTCCGCGCGGCTTCAACGGATCCGTTCGCATGCCGAGGCGCGGTAGTGGTGGGTCCCGCCTGAGGGCATGTCCCATCACGCGCGTGGGTGGGCAGAATGGCCCAGCCGCGTGGCGTCACGCGACGGGTTCGCAGCAGCGGCGACTTGGAAGCTTATCAAGCACGCCGCCTGGCTCCTGCCACGACGTTCGATCTTTTTAAGGGCGAGACGGCCTGAGCAAGGTCAGCTCCAGATAGTCGGCTCGGAGGGAGACGACATGAGCAAGTTCGGCTCCCGATAGTCGGCTTGAAGGAAGAAGGCAAGCAAGGCCCAGATCCAACCACCGGAAGGAAGAAACTGTTGAGGCTCCTCGGCGCCTCACCATCTTCGGGGACTACTGTCGGAGTAATGGGCCACGGGTAGGCTAACCCGAGCCCCAGAACCTTTCAAGACATCGGGGCAGGCTGCGCCCCTCAAGATCCCAAGACGAAGAGCCGCCTTCTGAGAGTCGGCGGCAAGGCCGCCGACTGCCCTCGCGGCCGAGTCCCAGGGATGACTTCAAGATGAGTCGACTCCCAACTGGCGGCTTCCAGAGAAGCCGGATATGGGGAGTCGGCCCGCGACTCCAACCACTCCCTGCCTTCGTAAGGAGGGACGGACGGGTATGGCTACAAAGGCGCCCACGCCCGCCTCTTTACCAAGCGTGCATGGCACGCAGTTGCATCAACGGAGATCTCCGTCCGGCGCGGCACTTTGCCATGCCAGCCCTGACATCAGCCCCAGCGGGCGGAACCCTGTGCCCACGACGGCCTGTCTATACGACCCAGAGACGGTAGGTCCCGCCAGTCAGCAGGGGTAGATAAGACGGCGAGAGCACCACAAGACGGACCCATTGGGAGTCGGCCCCCGGGAGTTGGCCAGCCCCTCCCACGGGCCCCACACGCCATTAACTGTATTAAGACGGGAATGGCAATAAGGATCGCCCGTCAGCGGCGGCACTGCTGCCATGACCCCATGACCAAAGCCAGCGTCATTAGAAGCATCGGCCAGTAATCCGCAATGGCAAGACCCGCCCATGGCGGACACGGCCTGTCGGCTCCATACTGGGTTAGCCGGGCGGGGCCCACCAGCCTGGCCTCGCAATGGGCGGAGAAGACGCGGCTGAGATGACGGCTGGGACCCGCGCCCAACCGGATTACCATTGTACCCCTGGGGGGTAGGCCTATATAAAACCCCCGGGGCACCCATGCAAAGGGTTCGAATCGATCAGCACTAGACCAGATCATATAGGAAGGAGAGAGCTGGCCTTGCCTTCTCTCACCTCCAGGAAACAACTCAAGGAGCGACCGTGTACACACTTTTGCCATAGTGATCATGCGGAGACCCTACAGAGCAGCAGTAGGGGTGTTATCTCCTTGGAGAGCCCTTAAGCTGGGTAAGATTCGCCGGCGTGCATGTCTTCGCCTCATCCTGCTTCCACGCACCGGCGATGTTCTACTCGCCCCCACCATGATAAGCCATCCCTTGGCATATGTCGCACCCAACCCCCGACACTCTTATAATCTAAATAAGCACCGGGCAGCAATTTTTGTTCCTTCTCATAGTGCCTAACAGGTATGTTAAAATGTGTAGCTAGGCGTGAAGCATAAATACCTCCAAAGATGGGGCCCTTAGTACGGTTCAGACTTAACCGTTTAGCAACGATACCACCCATACTAAGAGTGTTATCACGGAATAAACCATGGAACACAATGAAAATATCAGGAACACTAAGATTTCCACAGTTTCCGCGACCAATTAAGCAATGACTAGCAAATATAGCAAAGTAGCGTAAAACAGGAAAATGTATGCTAGTGATTCTTGCATCGGAAACCTTCCTGGTTTCCCCCACAGTAATGGTGTCAACAAACCCATCCACATCTTTGCGACGTGGTTCATCTAAGGTACCCTCGAAGGGTATTTTGCAAACCTTGCAAAATTCCTCTAATGTCATTTTCTGAGCAACATCATATAAATGAAACTCTACTGAAGGAGGTGTTTCTTTAGGAAAATAGTAGAAATTTTGCACAAAAGTATTAGTGAGTAAGAGATACTGATGACGTTGGTCGCAGAGGAAATCGGTGAGGCCAGCATTCTTAGCCAATGAATAGAAATAATCATAAATCCCGGCTTTTCTCAAGAAATCATCGGAAGGCCATTCACACGGCCGGACCTCCGCCGTGCGAGGCAAATTATATTTGGGCCTCTGTGCTTCTTCATTTTGCTTTTCCTTCGAGCATCGGCTCGATGAGCCCCTCAAAAATCTCTTCATTATTTTCTGAAATATTCTGAAATTTTTAGTAACTTCAAACAAAAGTGAACTAACCTCAATAAAATTGATAGCAACTACTCCTACAAGTGCCTAGAGACTATATCAAGCATTAGAACTACTTGGAACCATATAAATTTGACATGCAAGCTCAAGAACATGGTCACCTAGGCAGCACAAATTTGCAATGAATAAATCACTAGAGCAAAAACTAATTGGACGAATGGAGGAGTAACATACCAAGGAGCAATCTCCCCGAGCAGTTTTGTGAGAGGTGCTTTGAGCAAGGAGATCGAAAATCACAGCAAAATGAGCTAGAACTCGTGCTTGAGTTGGATATTGGTGTTTGTGGGAGGAAGAAGGAGTGTATGGGTGCAGGAATGAGTGGAGGAGGGCCACCGTGGGCCCACGAGGCAGGGGGCGCGCCCTAGGGGGTAGGGCGCACCCTCCACCCTCGTGGCCAGGACGTTGATCCCCCTGCTGTGTTTTCAGTTCCAGATATTCTCAAAAATTCTAAAAAAAATCATATTCCATTTTCAGGCCATTTGGAGAACTTTTATTTTCGGGGTATTTTTATATTGCACGGATAAATCAGAAAACAGACAGAAAAATACTATTTTTTACTTTATTTCGACTAAATAACAGAAAGTAGAAAGAGGGTACAGAAGGTTGTGCTTGTAGTTTCTCCCAACTCATGCTCATCAAAAGGAATCCACTAACAAGGTTGATCAGGTCTTGTTAATAAACTCATTCCGAATAATGTGGAACCGGAGAAATTTTGAATAACACTATGTTGCCTCAACGGGGATATGCACATCCCCTATAATAAGAATATCATATTTCTTCTTGACAGTAGGAAGAGGAAATTCAAAACCTCCAAATATAATCGATGGAATTTTTCCAATAGAGTTGATACTATGAACTTGAGGTTGTTTCCTCGGTAAGTGTACCGTATGCTCATTGCCATTAACATGAAAAGTGACATTGACTTTGTTGTAATCACTAACATCCCCTGTAGTATTCAAAAAAGGTCTTCCAAGAATAATAGACATACTATCGTCCTCGGGAATATCAAGAATAACAAAGTTCGTTAAAATAATAACGATTGCAACCACAACACGCACATCCTCACAAATACCGACAGGTATAGCGGTTGATTTATCAGCCATTTGCAAAGACATTTCAGTAGGTGTCAACTTATTCAAATCAAGTCTACGATATAAAGAGAGAGGCATAACACTAACAATGGCTCCAAGATCACATAAAGCAGTTTTAACATAATTTCTTAGGTATTCCACCCTTAAAAGTGTAATTAGCAAGCATGGTGGAAATTTCAGCTTCCGGTATCTTTCTCTTATTTGTAACAATATCTTTCATGTACTTAGCATAAGGATTCATTTTGAGCATATCAATTAATCGCATACGCAAAAAGATAGGTCTAATCATTTCAGCAAAGCGCTCAAAATCCTCATCATCCTTTTTCTTGGATGGTTTGGGAGGGAAATACATGGGTTTCTGAACCCAAGGTTCCGTTTCTTTACCATGTTTCCTAGCAACAAAGTCTCTCTTATCATAATGTTGATTCTTTGATTGTGGTTTATCAAGATCAACAGCAGGTTCAATTTCTACATCATTGTCCTTACTAGGTTGAGCATCATCATGAACATCATCATTAACATTTTCACTAGGTTCATGTTCATTACCAGATTGTGTTTCAAAGATCGTAAATAGAGATATCATTTGGATTCTCGTGTGGTTCAAAGCAATAGGTTCACTAGAAGCATGCAAAGTCCTATCATTTTTCTTTTTCTTCCTTTTAGAAGGACTAGGTGCATCAATATTATTTCTCTGAGAATCTTGCTCAATTCTCTTAGGGTGGCCTTCAGGATACAAAGGTTCCTGAGTCATTCCACCAATTCTAGTAGCCACTCTAACAGCATACTCATTTTTCTTACTATTCATTTCATTGAGCAAATTTTGGGCCTTAAGTACTTGTTCTACTTGAGTGGTAACCATAGAAGCATGTTTAGTAATGAGTTTAAGTTCACCTTTAACATTAGCCATATAATCACCCAAGTGTTCAATCATATAAGCATTTTGTTTTAATTGTCTACCAAAATAAGCATTGAAATATTCTTGCTTAACCATAAAGTTATCGAACTCATCCAAGCATTGACTAGCAATTTTAGTAGGAGGGATTTCAGCTCTATCATATCTATAGAGAGAATTTACCTTTACTACCCGTGTCGGGTTATCAAGACCAGGAGGTTCTTCAATAGGCAAAGGATTAAGATCATATGTTTCTTCAACAGACGGTAGATTAAGACCATGTATTTCTTCAATAGGAGATACATTCTTAACATCTTCAGCTTTAATACCTTTTTCTTTCACAGATTTCTTTGCCTCTTGCATATCTTCGGGACTGAGAAATAGAACACCTCTCTTCTTCAGAGTTCGTTTAGGAATAGGTTTAGGAATTGGCTCAGGAGCTGGCTCAGGAAGTGTCCAATTATTTTCATTTTTCAACATATTATTCAATAGAATTTCAGCTTCATCTGGTGTTCTTTCCCTGAAAACAGAACCAGCACAACTATCCAGGTAATCTCTGGAATCATCAGTTAGTCCATTATAAAATACATCAAGTATTTCATTTTTCTTGAGAGGATGATCAGGCAAAGCATTAAGTAACTTGAGAAGCCTCCCCCAAGCTTGTGGGAGACTCTCTTCTTCAATTTGCACAAAATTGTATATTCCCTCAAAGCAACTTGTTTCTTATGAGCAGGGAAATTTAGCAGAGAAGGAATAAATCATATCCTGGGGACTACGCACACAACCAGGATCAAGAGAATTGAACCATATCTTAGCATCACCCTTTAATGAGAATGGAAATATTTTAAGGATATAGAAGTAGCGAGATTTCTCATTATTAGTGAACAGGGTGGCTATATCATTTAATTTAGTAAGATGTGCCACAATAGTTTCAGATTCATAGCCATGAAAAGGATCAGATTCAACCAAAGTAATTATATCAGGATCAACAGAGAATTCATAATACTTATTGGCCGGTAACACAAATAGGTGAAGTTGCAAAAGCAGGGTCAGGTCTCATTCTATCATTAATGGATTGCTTATTCCATTTAGCTAATTACCTCTTAAGTTCATAGCTATCTTTGCAAGCTAAAATAGCTGCAGAAGCTTCTTTATCAAAAATATAACCCTCAGGAATAACAGGCAAGTCTCCATCATCAATTTCATCAATACAATCAATTTCAATAATTTCTTTCTCTCTAGCTCTAGCAATTTGTTCATCAAGAAATTCACTAAGTGGCACAGTAGTATCAAGCATAGAAGTAGTCTCATCATAAGTATCATGCATAGCAGAAGTGGCATCATCAATAACATGCGACATATCAGAACGAATAGCAGAAGCAGGTTTAGGTGTCGCAAGCTTACTCAAAGAAGAAGGTAAATCAAGTGCAGAGCTAGATGGCAGTTCCTTACCTCCCCTCGTAGTTGAGGGATAAATTGTTGTCTTAGCGTCTTTCAAGTTCTTCATAGTGACCATTAGATATAAATCCCAAGTGACTCAAAGAATAGAGCTATGCTCCCTGGGAACGGCGCCAGAAAATAGTCTTGATAACCCACAAGTATAGGGGATCGCAACAGTTTTCGAGGGTAGAGTATTCAACCCAAATTTATTGATTCGACACAAGGGGAGCCAAAGAATATTCTCAAGTATTAGCAACTGAGTTATCAATTCAGCCACACCTGGATAACTTAATATCTGCAGGAAAGTATTTAGTAGAAAAATAATATGATAGTGGTGGTAACGGTAACAAAGGTAACGGTAGCAAAAGTAATATTTTTGGTATTTTGTAGTGATTGTAACAGTAGCAACGGAAAAGTAAATAAGCGAAGAACAATATGTGGAAAGCTCATAGGCATTGGATCGGTGATGGAGAATTATGCCGGATGCGGTTCATCATGTAACAGTCATAACATAGGGTGACACAGAACTAGCTCCAATTCATCAATGTAATGTAGGCATGTATTCCGAATATAGTCATACGTGCTTATGGAAAAGAACTTGCATGACATCTTTGTCCTACCCTCCCGTGGCAGCGGGGTCCTAATGGAAACTAAGGGATATTAAGGCCTCCTTTTAATAGAGTACCGGACCAAAGCATTAACACATAGTGAATACACGAACTCCTCAAACTATGGTCATCACCGGGACTGGTCCCGATTATTGTCACTTCGGGGTTGCCGGATCATAACACATAGTAGGTGACTATAGAGTTGCAAGATAGGATCAAGAACACACATATATTCATGAAAACATAATAGGTTCAGATCTGAAATCATGGCACTCGGGCCCTAGTGACAAGCATTAAGCATAGCAAAGTCATAGCAACATCAATCTCATAACATAGTGGATACTATGTATCAAACCCTAACAAAACTAACTCGATTACATGATAGATCTCATCCAACCCATCACCGTCCAGCAAGCCTAAGATGGAATTACTCACGCACGGCGGTGAGCATCATGAAATTGGTGATGGAGGATGGTTGATGACGACGACGGTGACGAATCCCCCTCTCCGGAGCCCTGAACGGACTCCAGATCAGCCCTCCCGAGAGGTTTTAGGGCTTGGTGGCGGCTCCGTATCGTAAAACGCGATGATTTCTTCTCTTTGATTTTTTTCTCCCCGAAAGCAAACATATAGAGTTGGAGTTGGCATCGGAGGAGCTCCAGGGGGCCCACGAGGTAGGGGGCGCGCCCTAGGGGGGAGGGCGCGCCCCCACCCTCGTGGACAGGGTGTGGGCCCCCTGGTCTTCATCTTTTCCAACGATTTTTTATAATTTCCAAATAGATGTTCCGTGGAGTTTCAGGTCATTCTGAGAAATTTTGTTTCTGCACATAAATAACACCATGGAAAGTCTGCTGAAAACAGCGTCAGTCCGGGTTAGTTCCATTCAAATCATGCAAGTTAGAGTCCAAAACAAGGGCAAAAGTGTTTGGAAAAGTAGATACGACGGAGACGATCAACCCTCGTGTATAACTTCCTTCAAAACCAGCCTTGTTTCATTTCCCGAGCTCCCGACGTCAGCTGCATTTGTATCTTTTACTATTTCTCGTGCCCCTCGTAGATAGGATCGATCGGCTGTTCGAAACCACCTAATTTTTTATCATAAGAGGTAAAACTAGTTCATGCACTCGAATCTAGTACTACTTGGTTCAAACAAGGAAGAAAAGGGGTGGGGGTGGGGGAAGATTTGTTACCTGAATCTAGGACTTGGTCGAAAGAGGAAATAATGGGGGCGAAAAGTAGCAGAGACTGACTATCCAACTGGTCTCTAGGTATAATAGGGAAATAAAGGGAATGCAGTACAAACTCAATATAAACCTGATCTATTGGTTGAAAAAGGAAAGAAAGTGGGGACTGGGGAACAAGTCAACAGAGTAAGTCCAGCACTAGATTTGCTAGCCTCACACAGTATAAGGTGGCTATATACCGAACAAAACTGGGACCAACCCAGATATCCTCTTGTGATGTTTGTTGCCCCGAGCCGCTCTTATGTAATGCCACTGGTAAAATGTAGCAGCCGCACTGTTAAAAGTAATGACACGTTAAACCAATGTTGTTTTCAATGTAATGCCTCTAGTAATATGAATCAATGGCACTTTTTTTTTCATGTCCTGCTAAATTTCCCATTAAGTTAAGTTGCTTCTTTTTGTTAGAGATGCAACTGTCCTGGTCCGCCTACTCTCCAGGAGCTTCACGACCAACCTTGATGTTGCTCAATTTTATTGCAACTAATGAAGGAGAAGCTCTGTGGGTTTCGTTTTCTGATGGAAATGGAACCGGGGCTGGAGCCCTTTTCTTAAAAAAAGAAGAAGAAGCTTCTAGCTCGTGGGACATTGCTTCATTTTAGGTGAACTGCACCAAAAGGTCCCATGAATTGAATCATCCATGTTGGTGACTGGTGTCATCCCTTCTAAGATGGCGTTGACTGCAGATATGGTTCCCATCACGAGGTATGTTCCTTTTTGGTCCGACCATTTGCCAAAGACCCGCATGTTGATCCCGCTCTTGTGCTACTGTTTTGGCAATCGCCATGATAAAGCAAGAATGTTATTATTTTGCACCTTAATCTAGTGGCACTATTAATTTGAGGTAATGTTTTGGCACCGCTTAGTGCCACAATTTTTTATATATCGAAAGAGGGGTTCCTCCGATTTCATTAAAGAAACCCAACCATAGAGAACCATTATCCGACAACATCTCAGTGTAAACGGGAAGTTATGCAACTACTACTAGAACGGACTAAGTACTAGCAGGAGACAAGTTCGCCACATAAGCTAGGCAGGTAGGGGGATGCAGCACCAGCTCGACCAAGTTTGGATTACAACCCATATGCTACCACAGAAACATCAGGGGGAAGATAGGCACTGAAAGAGCCAGCTTCAGCATCCCAGTCTAAGCACCCCCCGACCTTCATCCTTGCGACGCACGGTACACCTTGTTTGCCACCTGCTCGACCCTAGTGTGACTGATAAAATGAAGTAATAATATAGTTAAAATAGAGCGAGTGTCCTCTCTATCATTTCATTTCCAATGTAGATAAAGAAAGTGATTCTCTTTGTTAATGTATGTTTCATCAACTAGTCCCATTGTTAACGTTTAAGCGTTTCTGCAAACTGGGGTGCTTAATTTTAGTTGATTTGCACAAAAATAGAGATTTGAATGTCTCAAGGCCCGTCCTTGTACTACTGTTGTACACTGATGTTCATCACTGGCAGAAGGTGTATCGGGGAGACTTGGGACGATTTCCAGTATGAGGCGTGGCGTACCGTATGAGGCGTCGCAGGGCCCATCTCGCCGTCGCATCATGGCGTACTATGATACTATCGCAATATTTTCTTCTATTATTTTACGTGTTTCATCAACTAGTGCCACTATAATGTAATCACGCTTTTTCATTATCTGTGCAAACAGGGTTATTCAGCTGCATTTTGGTGGAACTGCACAAATGTACGGATGGAACCGGCATATATGCAGAGTGCAAGGTGTGCCAAGTAAAAATTACCGACACCAACCATGCTCCATGCACGCATTGGCATCCACCACCACCAGTGGGATGTGTGGCACTCTCTGTGGACGGATCTTTCTCGGCAGCAAATCCTCTGACCAAATACTAGTAGCTTATATTGGCAGTTTTCTAGGGAGTACTCTTTTCTGAAAGAAGCACCAATCTATTTTTCTTTATTTGTACACAGTGTCACAAGTTTGACCCAAAGGTCCAGAGCTATTTAAGGGTGATTGGCTTAGTACTCATAGACTGATTGTAACCCTACTGTCCTCAAAATCTCCCACTCATTGTCAAACCAAGTAAGGATCTCCTTCAACCTGGCTAACTTTGCCTGGTCGCCGCCAGCGATCTGCCTGATTCGGTGCTAGCTTTGGAAGATGGGAGAAGATACGGTGGTCTTGCAATAGAGAAGAAGGAGAGGCGAGACGGTGGTTTTGGAATGGAAATGATGGAGACGAGAGGAGGTGGTTTTGCAATGGAGAAGAGGGAGAGGCGACACGGTGGTTTTGGAATGGAGATGATGGAGAGGAGAGGAGGTGGTTTTGCAATGGAGAAGAGGGAGAGGAGGCGTCTTGCAGCGATTTAGGATTGACGAGAGGGCTGGCCACACAGGATCGGATCCGAAATCAAAATCAATTTACCCTTCAATTAAGAAATCGACCCCACATTAACTAGTCTCCCTTTTATTCTGGGTAATAATTGACCATGATTTTCGCAAATAAAATATATGTTGTACATTGCAAAAATAATATAATTTGAAAGTACATTCAGATACAAACCAAACGATACAATTTTCGGTGACATGCATTCACATTTTGCTTGTCAAATAAAGTACGTGGTCAAACGTTGACCCAAAATACCCAAAAAAAAATACTTCCAAGACCAGCGCCGCTCTTCCGCTCTTCTTCTCTCAAACCACCGCCACTCCTCTCATATTCCAATCTAAATCCAGCGCCACTCCTCTCCTCTTCCATTTCAAAACCACCGCCCCTCCTCTCCTGTTCCAATCCAAAACCAGCATCGCTCCTATCCCGTTCTAAACCAAAACCAGTGCTGCTCCTCTCCTCTTCCATTCAAAAACCACCGCCGGTGAGTGAAGGTGTTGTGCAGAAATAGATCGATGGAGGAGTACAACCGATACGTGAGGATCGCAGATAGCGACCCTGTGAAGCTAGCTAGGATGTTGGAGATACCGTCTTGGTTTGACAACAAGGACCAACTAGCAGCGACGGCGACATCCATGGCCAAATCTGCAACAGAGCGAAAAGGCGGCAATACTCCTGGAGGGAGTCGCGCGGGAGTACATAGAGCTGCTCCTCATGGCCATGGAGCAAACAGATTCACCGAATCCGATCGTGAGGGAGCGGTGGTGGAAGTATCGATCCCAGATGGAGCATCCACCAGATATTGAAGGATCGAGCATCTACAGGGTGCCGTTTGTGAGGGTGTCGTGCCAGAGCGAGCCGGTGGAGTCTTTGTCGACCGAATCCAACTGCAAGAGGAGAAAAACAGTTGGCCCGACGAAGCTTCCCCACCATCCTATCCCTCGCCGTTCACATCGTCTCACGGGGCGCCTGTGTGCCGCCGAGGAATAGGAGGGATTCCCCCCCCCCCCCCGACCAATAGTCGGGCAGGTTGTGAATTGTCAGGAGGAACTTAGGGTTGTTAGTATTTGCAGGTTGTGAATTGTGTTTTGTGTTGTGTATTTTGAGAGTACTTTCGGATATGAATGTCTTTTGAATTTCAGATTTGCAGTATGAGCATATGAAGTATTTTATGAATTCTAGAGATCTATTTTTAGCACTTAAAAAAATGTAGTTTCATAGGAGTATAAAAGTGAAGACAATGTGATTCTCAGAGAAGAAACTGCAAGTTTCAGTTTCAGATAAGAAACTCCAAGTTCAGTTTCCGATAAGAAATTGCAACTTTCAGAGGCAGAGCAATTATATTAACACGGCCTTTTCAAACAGTGTTAAAATCATGCTGGAAGTTTTATTCATGGTCGAAACTGGAACTACCAGCCAGTTAACATCATGCTGATCAACATTCATGCATAGCACATCTTCATATGATGCACAGTCAAAAAGATATGCTATTTTCAAAATGCCCACACAATGTCGAGTGTGCGAAAAACAGAGAAAACGAGGGACAAAGTTTTGGCAAGTGTTGGACGTGGTGTGCGTAGATGACAATTGGGACCCAGATGACAATAAAGGAAGAGGCAAAAATTTTGGAGATATTTTCTCTGCACAGGTGGAATCGAACCCGGGCGAAACAGCTGTCGGGTAGTGTCACTCGGCCACTAGGCTAGTTCAGTTGTTTCGTTACTAATAAGGCACTTCCTCAAGTGGTCGGATCTCCTCCTGCGCCTTTGTGCATTTGCTGCGACACCACTCTCTGCCGTTGTGAACATGCTGAACAAACGAGAGGAATCTTGTCGGCGTTCTGGGAACGGGGGTCCCCAGACTTGCCTGCCTGCGGCCTGCGGCGTGGATCAAAAGGGGGCCCAGCACGACCCATCTTCCTCAACACAGACCCAAGACCCTCGCGAGGGGCCAAGCCTCGCGGGGCGGACGACAAGGAGCTTCCTCAGGCACGGCCTCATCAGTTGGCTCATGAGGAGGCGGAGAGATCAAGGCGGGGTACCTCACGAGGTGCCCATGACTCAAGCCATGACGACCAAGGGCGACAGGCGGGCGCCAGCCCGCGCAGTGTCCTCCTTTCCTCTTTGGTGCAAAGGTAGCAAGCGCAGGCGAGAGCATCAAGCAAAGGCACCCGTTTTGGTGCAACGAGACCAAGACCAGCCCAATGGCAGGGAGGAAGTCATTGTGGAGCCCAAGCCAGCGTCACCAGCAGAGCCTTTGGCAGGCGAGGACCAACTTTAGTCAGGATAAGTGTACCAAATGTTCCCCTTCAAAATGGCCAATTGTTGGCACCCTTCCCGCTCAATATTTGGGAAGAGGCCCAGGGCCTTTGCCTAAAAATAGGACTAGCCACCCCCAGGGTAGAGGAATCCAGAAAAGAGCTGGGATCCGATTGAGTAGCATCACACAAAGAGAGAGAAGGGTGACTGAACTCCTCCTAGCAGTTCATCGCCCCAGCCAAGAACAGACCCTCGCAAGGCTGTTCTTCCTTGTACTGCTCATCATCATCAGCCCAAGAGGCAATCCACCACACCACAAACTAGAGTAGGGTATTACACCACAATGGTGGCCCGAACTAGTATAAACCCTGTGTCTCTTGTGCTGTTCTTTCCATAGCTTAGATCTTAGCGAGGCGGTGGGGTGCAGGTAGGTAGAAGGCGAAATCTCCGCGCGCACCCCAGTGTTCGAACCTCAAGGGTCTGCCGGAACCCGAAATCCGACATTTGGCGCGCCAGGTAGGGGGTGCACCGGAGTTTTCCCTTCCGCCACCGCCACGACCTGCCTCGCGATGAGTAGCGCGTCGCCCGCTCCGGCCGCCGGCGCCAGCACGGGGGCCAGGGGGCTCCGAGCCCTGGCCCCAGCCCTGCAACGGGTACGGTGGCCGGACAAGTTCAAGCCAACGACGCCGCCGCGCTACAACGGCGCGACTGATCCGCTGGCCTTCTTGCTGGCGTACGAGGAGGCCATCCTCGAAGCTGGAGGTGATGATAGGGTCATGGCCAACCGGCTTCCCATGGCCCTCACCGGTGCTCCGCGCGCATGGCTGCTCCACCTGCCGGCAGCCTCCGTGGCCTCTTGGGAAGAGCTCCGCAGCCTCTTCCTCGCCCACCACGCTACACCAACACCCCCGGTCGTCGCGGCCCACCTGGGTGGCTCGCAGGCACCACCTACAAGTCACCACGTCAAGCCGTTCATCTGTCGGGTCAGCGCCGCTTCCATGCGGCAGGGGGCTCTCCCGGACCGGGCGGCACCCAAGGCCAGCCTGACCTTCAGCTCGGAGGACCACCCCTCCAACTCGGCCTGCTCGGGTGCGCTCCCCATGCTGTGCACCCCCACCATCTGCCAGGTGGCCGTCACCGGAATTCACATCGATGGTGACGCGGGCCTCAGCGTGCTCTCGGTTGAGGCCTTCAACCTCCTCTGCATACCCCTGGAACGGCTGCAACCCAGCCGGCCCTTCTTAGGCGTTGGGGGTGGGTCATCCAGCTCCTTGGGACAGATCCGGCTCCCAGTAACCTTCGGCACCTACGACAACTTCCGCACAGAGCTGATCAACTTCGACATCGCCCCCATCGGCCTCCCCTACAATGCCATCCTCGGCTATCCAGCGCTGGCCCAGTTCATGGCCGCGATGCACCCGGCGTACAACCTCATGAAGATGCCCGGGAGCAGCGGTGTCCTCACCGTGCACGGGGACACCGGAGGCGCTGCCATGAAAGTGCTCAAGCTTCGCCTTCAAGATTTGCATCGGCACAGCCCGCCGACTCGGAGACCCCCGAGCCCAAGGGGGCTGCACCCGCCAAGAAGAAATAGTTGTTCACCCAAGACAAGGCAGAAACCAAGCAGATACCCGTCGATGAGGACGGTTCCACCAACGCCACTTTCACCATAGGCGCCAACCTCGAGCCCAAGCAGGAGGAGGCCCTGGTCAAGTTCTTGCGCGCGAACAAGAAGGTATTCGCTGGGAGCTCGACCAGTTGGCGGGGATCCCTAGGAGCGTGTCGAGCATCACCTCAACATGTGCCCCAACGTGCGCCCTGTGAAGCAGAAGGCAAGGCGGCAGTCCACAGAAAAGCAGGCCTTCATCATCCAAGAGACCCGCAAACTAGAAGCCGCTGGGGTCATTCGCGAGGTCCGATATCCAGATTGGTTGGCCAGCCCTGTCGTTGTGCCAAAGAAGGGAGGCAAGGAGCGCATGTGTGTCGACTTCACCAACCTCAATAAGGCATGCCCGCAAGATCCGTTCCCGCTCCCCCGCATCGACCAGATCATCGATTCCACCGCAGAATGCGACCTGCTATGATTCTTGGATGCCTTCTCTGGGTATCACCAGATCAAGATGGCGGTAGAAGACATCGAAAAGACAGCCTTCCTAACCCCGTGTGGGGTGTACTGCTACACATGCATGCCATTTGGGCTGCATAACGCAGGGGCGACCTTTCAGCGGCTGATGCACATCACCTTGGGCCCGCAACTCGGGAAGAATGTTGAGGCTTATGTCGATGACATTGTGTTGAAGTCTCGGGAGGCCAGGACCCTGATACAAGACCTGGAGGAAACCTTCGCGAGCCTCAACGCAGTGAACCTGCGGCTCAACCCAGAGAAGTGTGTGTTCGGAGTCCCCTCAGGCAAGCTCTTGGGTTTCCTCGTGTCCCACAGAGGCATCGAGGCTAACCCGAAAAAGGTCAAGGCGGTCGAGGACATGAGCCCGCCAAAGACCCTCAGAGAAATGCAGAGTCTCACTGGGCGCGTGACCGCGCCAGGGCGCTTCATCTCCAAGTTGGGGGAGCGAGCGCTGCCCTTCTTCCAGCTAATGAAGAAAAAGGGGCCCTTTGAATGGACTGAAGAGGCCGACAAGGCGTTCCAAGATCTCAAGAGATACCTGACCAGCCCTCCGGTCATGGTGGCTCCGCGCCCTCAAGAGTCCCTGGTGCTTTACCTCGCCGCCACTCCCTACTCTGCCAGCGCAGCCCTGGTGGCGGTTAGGGAGGAGCGTCGAATCAAAACCACAGCAGCAGCCCGGGACAAGGCAAAACAGGAACAAGGAAGGCCCACAGAAACCGCCACCACGGCTGAGGAGGATCAGCCGCCGCAGAGGAGTGCACCGGAGGCGGAAGAGGCCCCTCTCCCAGATGGCCAGCCTCCGGAGGCCTCATCGCCTCAGGAGGCGCCATGGTCTCCGGAGGGCGCCACCAGCACTGACGCACCCAACCTCGTTGAGCACCCAGTGTACTTCGTCAGCACGGTGTTGCGGGACGCGAGGGCACGGTACCCCATGCCTCAGAAGCTCCTCCTCGCGCTACTGGTGGCCTCGCGCAAGCTGCGGCACTATTTTCAGGGTCACCCCATCAAGGTCGTCTCGTCATACCCCTTGGAGAGAGTGCTCAGGAGCCCTAACTCAGCCGGAAGGGTCGCTGAGTGGAACATAGAACTGCAAGCGTTTCAGCTCGAATTCAGGACGACTAGAGTCATCAAGGGAGCAGCATTAGCGGATTTTGTGGCAGAATGGACGGAGGCACCAGGCCTCAAGGCCTACGAGGATCGATCCCTCTCCCCGGGAAGCGAGGCGCCAGAAGGCTGGGTCATGTACTTCGATGGGGCGTTCTCCGGGCATGGCCCTGGGGGGCGGTGCTTATATCGCCCACTCAGGACAAGCTCTACTATGCTGTACAGCTCTGTTTCCAGCAAGGTGAAAAGGTCTCCAACAACATAGCGGAGTATGAAGGTCTAATAGCGGGCTTGAAGGCCGCAGCTGCCCTGGGGGTGAAACGCCTCACCATCAAGGGCGATTCGCAGCTCCTTGTTAGTTTCTCCAACAAGGTGTACGAGCCGAAAGATGAGCACATGGAATCCTACCTTGCGGAGGTCCGCAGGATGGAGAAGCAGTTCTGGGGGTTGGAGTTGCGGCATGTGCCCCGTGGCACCTATCAGGAGGCCGACGACATCGCCAAACGGGCGTCCAGGCGGTTACCTCAGGAGCCTGGCGTCTTCGAGGAGCGGCTCTTCAAGCCCTCAGCCCTGCCATCATTGTCAAACACGACTCAGCCTCGGGAGGAGCTCCCCCAGCCACCTACCTCAGGAGCCCCGGTCTGTGGCCCGGCCTTAGGAGCACGCCTGCTCCTGACGATGGAGCCTCAGGAGGGGTACTGGATCACGGAGCTCCGGAGTTACTTAACACAAGGGTCCCTACCGGAGAAGGAGGAGGAAGCAGAGCGTGTGGCACGGCTGGCCACAGCATACTGCATCAAGGATGGAGAGCTCTACAGGAAGCGACCAAATGATGTATCTCTGCGCTGCATCTCCGGGGAGCAAGGAAAGGAACTGCTGGCAGATATACACGGCGAAGACTGTGGACATCATTCATCATCACGGACCCTCGTCGGCAAGGCGTTCCGCAGTGGGTTTTATTGGCCTACCGCACTCAATGACACCGTCGAACTGGTGAAGGCTTGTGAGGCCTGCCAGTTCCACTCCAAGCAGATCCATCAGCCGGCAGGAGGCCTGCAGACTATACCACTTTCGTGGTCGTTCGCAGTCTGGGGGCTGGACATCCTGGGCATGTTTCCTCGGGCGCCAGGGGGCTACCGCTACCTCTACGTCGCCGTGGACAAGTTCACCAAGTGGGCTGAAGTAGAGGCCGTCCGCACCATCCCCGCGGGTTCCGCGGTCAAGTTCATCAGGGGCATCGTGAGCCGGTTCGGGGTGCCAAACCGCATCATCACAGAAAACGGTTCGCAGTTCACCAGTAACCTCTTCAAAACATATTGTGCTAACCTTGGAACACAGATATGCTACGCTTCGGTGGCGCACCCCCGAAGCAACGGCCAGGCCGAGCGGGCCAACGCAGAGGTCCTGAGGGGCCTCAAGACCAGGACGTTCAAGAAGAAGCTGGAGGCCTGCGGCAGAGGTTGGTACGATGAGCTTCAGTCCGTGTTGTGGTCCATCCGCACAACCGCGACCAAGCCGACTGGAGAGACCCCGTTCTTCCTGGTATACGGAGCCGAAGCGGTCCTCCCTCATGAGGTCAGACATCGCTTCGCACGGGTCCTGGCGTTCGGCGAGGCGCAGCAGGTCGCCATGCGGGGGATGGACCTCGTGCTGGGGGAGGAACGTCGCCGAGAAGCCGCGCTGCAAGCGGCGAGGTACCAACAAGCACTGCGACGATACCACTGCCGCAACATCCTCCCCAGAACTCTCGAGGTAGGAGACCTCGTGCTCAGGCGGGTTCTCTGTGGAGGGACTGCACAAGCTCTCTCCCATGTGGGAGGGCCCGTTCAAGGTTGTTCATGTTTCCTGGCCTGGCTCCGCGTGCTTGGAGACTCAGGAGGAGGTGCCAGTCCAGAACGCATGGAACATCCAGCACCTCCGGAGGTTCTACCCCTAAAAAGGCCCAGAGCCTGTGAAGAAGGCGAACGCCTGTGAAGATTGTCCTTTTTGGAAAAGGCCCAGAGCCTGTGAAGAAGGTGAACGCCTGTGAAGATTGTCCTTTTTGGAAAAGGCCCAGAGCCTGTGAAGAAGGCGAATGCCTGTGAAGATTATCCTTTTTGGAAAAGGCCCAGAGCCTGTGAAGAAGGCGAATGCCTGTGAAGCTGTCGCGTTTTGGAAAAGGCCCAGAGCCTGTGAAGAGGGCAAATGCCCGTGAAGCTTGCTTCCCCCAAGAAAGGCCCGGAGCCTGTGAAGAAGGCCAACGCCTGTGAAGCTCGCCGCCCGTGACACTCTCATGTAATAATGAGTTGGGGCTGTACACGCCCCGGAGTCTCAGGAGCGCCGGCCTCGAGCCCCTGGGCTCCCTCCCACGCCCAAAGGCAGCACTTAGCTCCGCGCTGGTGAGAAGACGTCGAAGACTAGATTAGGTGCCGGACGCGGCTTTTTCATTTGCTTTCCGCAGTTGGCTTTTTCATTCTCATTTGAAGTTTTATTGAAGTTGTTGCCGTCTTTGACTTGTGGCTCTTCGACTTTTTCACTCTCCTGCCTCGATTTCTCTTACGCAAGGTCTCGTGAGGGGGCAGCCCGAGCGCCCTCGTGAGTGTTTCTGTCCTAGTCGTTCAAAGGTTTCGCGCCCTGGGTCCATTACAGGAGCACCCCTCCAGTCCGTGCCCCACGGGCACCGCGACACGAACACAAGGCCTCGGTCGGTCGCCCCCCCCCCCCCCCACCACGGCTGGGGTCGGGAACTATCCATGCGCGGGCACGTAGCCGGAAGGCACAATAACGGAAGCAAAGCGAGGATTAACAACAATAACCCAAACACGCCCCCGCGGGGCTCCACGCTACTGTCTTTTTACGCAGGAAAAAGGAAAAGAAAGAGCAAATCAGGCATAGCTCGCCTCACACCGGCCTGCTGGGAAGACTCGAGCTGCCTCCGGGGCTCAGGCAGACTCTCTCTCATGCTTCACCGAGGCGCGACGGCGGGCAGACGCGCTACCACCTTCCAAGCAGGTGCGACGGCATGGAGGCTGACCGAGGCCACTGCTAGAAGAGTCGTTGCTTGAAGAAGAACCGGTGAAGCTTGAGGAACCCTGAGCGCCGCCAATCACGCGAGCGTTGTCCTCTCCATCATCCCCGGGGCTGGGTCCCCGGCCGCGGTCGTCGTCCTCAGGGCAGCACCCTGCGCGGCGACCATCTTCCCCAAACACCCTCACGTAGAGGGTGGCATCGCCGTCGAACTTGAAGTGCAGGGTGCACCGACGGCTCAGGCCACGCGCGCGGGCAAACGTCTGCCAACCGCGGGTCAAGGCCAGGCTCCCGGCTGCGGAGACCTCCAGTGAAGCCCATGAGGCCCGGCTGCAGCAGCCGTCTGCCTGAAGCCAGAGGCCGCCCGGGGCGCCGGCCGGGAGCTCACTGAGGAGGAAGCGAGGAAGTTGAAGCTGGTGCTGGTCGGCTCCGCCGACCACACAACGAACTCCGCAGCACCTTCTGCGCGAAAAGCGCTGCCTAGGGAACGCGCGATCGAAGCGCGCCCCAGCCATGCTGTCCGCCTGGCCACCGTCTTTGGAAATCATCTCCACGGCCGCTGGAGCTGCCGTGGTAGCCACAGGATGTTTGGCGAGGCGCCCTCGGCCGCGCTTGGGCGGAGAGGCAGGCTCAACTGGCGAGCCTTCCCTTCTCTCAAGGCGGAGAACCTCCTCGACGGAGCCATGAAGAAGAAGGGGAAGCAAGGGGGGATGAACTGGAAGGGCGCGCACCGCTCTGTACTTATAGCCGGCGAGGGCCAATCGTCGGCCACCACGATCGCAGGTAATCATGACCCGCTTTGCATGCAGGGACTTGTCCAATCCGTGCAGTTGCCGAGGCGTCGTGGGGAAGTGGAGACGCCCACGTCCAATCAACCGCCACGCGGCGCCCAAGGCCGCAGGCTGTTAGGGCCCGCGGCGCTTCGCTCTTGCCCTTTCGCCTCTCTGCACGGCCAAGTCCGGGCGCGCCTTGGGCCCGGGGGCTACTGTCGGCGTTCTGGGAACGGGGGTCCCCAGACTTGCCTGCCTGCGGCCTGTGGCGTGGCTCAAAAGGGGGCCCAGCACGGCCCATCTTCATCAAAACAAACCCAAGACCCTCGCGAGGGGCCAAGCCTCGCGGGGCGGACGACAAGGAGCTTCCTCAGGCACGGGCTCATCAGGCTGGCTCGCGAGGAGGCGGAGAGATCAAGGCGGGGTACCTCACGAGGTGCCCATGACGCAAGCCATGACGACCAAGGGCGCCAGGCGGGCGCCAGCCAGCCGCAGTTGTCCTCCTTTCCTCTTTGGTGCAAAGGGAGCAAGCGCAGCGAGAGCATCAAGCAAAGGCACCCGTTTTGGTGCAACGAGACCAAGACCAGCCCAACGGCAGGGAGGAAGTCATTGTGGAGCCCAAGCCAGCGTCACCACCAGAGCCTTTGGCAGGCGAGGACCAACTTTAGTCAGGATAAGTGTACCAGATGTTCCCCTTCAAAATGGCCAATTGTTGGAGCCCTTCTCGCTCAATATTTGGGAAGAGGCCCAGGGCCTTTGCCTATAAATAGGACTAGCCACCCCCAGGGTAAACGAATCCAGAAACGAGCTGGGATCGGATTGAGTAGCATCACACAGAGAGAGAGAAGGGTGATTGAACTCCTCCTAGCAGTTCATCGCCCCAGCCAAGAATAGACCCTCGCGAGGCTGTTCTTCCTTGTACTGCTCATCATCATCAGCCCAAGAGGCAATCCACCACACCACAAACTAGAGTAGGGTATTACACAACAATGGTGGCACGAACTAGTATAAACCCTGTGTCTCTTGTGCTGTTCTTTCCATAGCTTAGATCTTAGCGAGGCTGTGGGGTGCAGGTAGGTAGAAGGCGAAATCTCCACGCGCACTCCAGTGTTCGAACCTCAAGGGTCTGCCGGAACCCGAAACCCGACAAATCTGGAGAGGACTGTACGTGGAGAGGCGGACAGTCGGGACCCACCAGGTCTATGGCCGTACGCAAGCAAGTGCCTAATCGAAAAAATACTTCCTCCTAATGCTATACTGACGTTGGGGCCCACAGGTTTGTCAACATAGTTATATTTTTTAGGTGCTTCAACATAGTTACTATAGGAGATAAATTCACAACGAAGCCGGGGAGCTGGCAGGTATCATTTATTTTCACTGGGGCAGCAAGTATCAGCTGGGTTTTGGGTTCCCGGTCTAGGCTTTCCTTTTTAACATGCACAGCCCACGACCTCAGATAGGAGGTCCATAGGCATGTTTGTATTTTCTTGAGGGTCGTCATGTATCGACCGGCCTATGGACCTCCCATCCGAGGTTTTATTTTTCCTAAAACATTGGCATCCCAATTTATGTAATTTTTTTTGAAGAAAACGCAGAGGTCTGTTCTATTTTTCTATATAAGAATAGGAACGCCTGGTCCAACTTATGTTTCCCTTCTAACTTATTATATATATTTAAATTATTTTATATGTTATTATATATTATTGTTATTTTCATCATATATTTAATAGATACTTACATATGTAAGAAAACAATATCCCACATCTTATTAACTTACAAAAATAATTTCTTAACAATAAAATTCTGGATTTTTTTGGCAACGAAAATCCTGGTGATTGTGTAAAAAAGCTTGGTAAGATTAAAGGACCAATGTAATAATAAATAACTTATTATATATATATATAACAAAATGCTCAACCCCTGTTTATTTTTTGATAACATTGTTGCGCCCACCCCAACATTATAATTAGAATCAGCCCAGCAAAATCATGTATTTCGAGAAAGTGCAAATGGCCTGTAATTTTTTAGGAAAAACATAAATGGGCCGCATGGACGCTACATTATTTGTTCACCCAGCCCAGCTAATGGACTGTAAGTAAAAAAATATCAAATGGACTGTAAATTCTACCCCGCAAAAAAAGACTGTAAATTCTGAAAAAATGGGTTGAATATGTGCCATATTTTTGGAGGCTGAAATGTGGGCCAATAGGTCGAAGCCAATGCAAATCGTTGTCAACTTATTCAACAAATGATTCTGACATCGTTAGCCGTTGGATTTACATCCAACGACCGGCATCCATCTTCAATCTCTCGTCTTCTTCCTCCAGCGCCGTCGGGACCACCTGCCCCGCCTCCTGCTGCTAGCAGCTCTGCTTAGCACGCTTCGCTGTGAAGCGCTACTCCACCGTTGGCCAGGCCATCCCTCCACCCCTCCACACCTCCACACCTCCTGTTCTTCTCCACCAACTGCTGAACCACACCACACCAGAACCAGTTAACCCTTGTACACCTCTCTGTCTGCGACTCTACTCCCGCGTCTTCCCATCTCCGGCTCGTTGCTGTCCGGGGCCTCGTCATCGTCCACCACCTTGGATGCGCTCGGCATGGAGTGGTCAACATGGTCAACGAACGACACCATCGGAAGTAGACTATGCATGGAGAAGCTGGCAGCTGGGTCCATGGGCGCACGCAAGGAAATGCCTCCTTATTACGCGCAAAATAATGATTCCTCCACCTGACAGCTGGGACCCACCGGAAGGGCCTCTGTATTTTGCAAAACAACGTTCCCACCGCTGACAGGTCGGACCCACAAGCTATATCTTCGCATGCAAGGAAGTGCCTCCTTATTACGCACAAAAAAATGAATACCCACGTGCTAGCTGGGACCCAAAATAGTGGGAGGCTAACTTGTGGGCCAACTAAGCTGACGGGGACGGAGGGCTTTGTCAACTTAGTCAATATGAACGATTCTAGCTCCAAAGGACCGTCACGATGTCCATCCAACGGCCTTAGTGCTTCTTCAACCTCTGGTCTTCTTGCTCCAGCCGCCCAAAGCAGCGCCAGTCGTGCCTCGTGCTCCTGCCTCCCATGGCCGGCCACGATGCCGCGGAGGCCTCACCGCCCCTACTACTCCCACCGTTGGCCAGACCATCCCTCTACTCACCCATACCCCATGTTATTCTGCGGCGATGGAAGCCTCACACCGCAGCGAACCAGTGAACCCTCATACTCCTCTACGCGTGGGCATCCACTACTGCGTCTTCCCAGGCTCCGCATCGTCCCCTTCCTAGGCCTCGCCGTCGTCCACCACCCTGGTGCTCTTGGCGCGACGTGGTCAACGTGGTCAAGGAACGGCTTCCATCAGACATGGACTATATGTGGAGAGGCTGACAGCTGGGTCCATGGCCGCAGCAAGGAAGTGCCTCCTTATTACACAGAAAATAATGATTCCTCCACCTGACAGTAGGGACCCATCGGACGGGCAACCGTATTTCATGAAATAAACATTTCCCCCTGACTGCTGGGACCTACCAGTGACATCTTTGCACGCAAGGAAGTGCGTCTGGGCAAAAAAAAGATTCACCCCACTGACTGCTGGGACCCACCAGCTACATCTTCGCATGCAAGGAAGTGCGTGACACTCGGGACCCACCTGGTCGAAGCGTACGTAGCGTTGTCATTCTGGTCGCGAATGTGTACGTACATACTGGTCGATGTAGAGGCGCGCACATGTCGTAGTAGAGGCGCGCACATAGCATGTACACGTATGTACAGCGGCCAGGGTGCAAGAAAGTAAATACGGCCAGGGCTCGAACGTATGTACATACTAGCGGGGTCTCGAATGCCTACTCGCGAGTACGTACGGCCAGGGCTCGTGTACATGGCTGGGTCGGAACGGAGAAACTGCGTCATCGTCGTGTTCATGGGGAGGCAACGGAATGCGTCGTGTTCATCGGGAGGCAACGGAACGCGTGGGAGCCAACCGGCTTGGACGGAACAGCCGATGAAACGAGGCCTGGCATACCATAGAACAGAGGAAACGACCTTGTGTTCAACGGCCACATTCGAAACGGGATCCTGTTCATCGGGAGGGGTCTGGCGTACCGCAAAACGGAGGAAACATACCTCCTATGGTCGAAACGGGGGTCTTGTTTATCTGGAGGGCTGTGGCGTACCGCAAAACGTAGGAAACGGACTTGTGTTGGAGCGCTACGATCGAAACGGGGGTCCTGTTCATCGGGAGGGGTGTGGCGTACCGCAAAACGGGACTCCATGGGATACTGTTCATCTCCACCGTCGACCCCCTCCAGCCTCCATGGGCTACTGTTCATCCACCATCGACCTCCTCCAGCCTCCACCTCCGACTGTTCATCCACGGGCTCCTGTTCATCCAGCCTCCATCGCACGCTACTCCACCGGCTACTGTTCAACCAGCCCTCTCCACGGGCTCCTGTTCAACCACCCCTCCATGGGCTACTGTTCATCCACCCCTCCACCGTCTACTGTTCATCCAGCCCTCCACGGGGTGGTCCTGTTCATCCAGCCCTCCACGGGGTCCTGTTCATCCAGCCCCAACCGACTCGATCGATCGGGGTCCTGTTCATCCAGAGGCACCACCACGGGTCCTGTTCATCCACCCCCACCGGAACTGTTCATCCAACCCCCCCCAAAGAACGCCATCGCTCATCTAGAGGCAGCATCGATCGGCTTCGATTAGCAGCAGATAGCGAAGAATCGCTCGATCGGGTTCAGTTAATAGCCATCGATCGATCGCTTCGGGTTCGATAACGCGTAGCCTCCAAAGGTAATCGCCGGGTTCGATTAGAGCCCAACGCTGCACTCCAGCGCGCGTGCGTGTACGAGAGAAACGCGCATCACTCGGCCCTGACCACCCACCGTAACCGGGAACACCCTGATATTTTCCTCGCCCTCGCTTTTACCAAGGTTTTTTCCGTCATGGACGGTGTCGGTGTCAAAACCGGTGGATCTCGGGAAGGGGGTCTGGAACTGTGCGTCTAAGGTCGATGGTAACATGAGACAGGGGACACAATGCTTACCCAGGTTCGGGCCCTCTCTATGGAGGTAATACCCTACTTCCTGCTTGATTGATCTTGATGAATATGAGTATTACAAGAGTTGATCTACCACGAGATCGTAATGGCTAAACCCTAAAAGTCTAGCCTGTATGACTATGGTAATGAGTATCTCCTCTTTCTGGACTAAGTACTTCGGTTTATATAGACAACGGGGAGATCTAGGGTTACACAAGGTCGGTTACAGAGAAAGGAATCTACATATCCGGTCGCCAAGCTTGCCTTCCACGCCAAGGAGAGTCCCATCCGGACACGGGTGCGGTCTTCGGTCTTCGTATCTTCACGGCCCATCAGTCCGGCCCATGGCTAACAGGCCGGACGCCCGAGGACCCCTTAGTCCAGGACTCCCTCAGTAGCCCCCGAACCAGGCTTCAATGATGAGGTGTTCGGCGTGCAGAGGGCATTGCAAGGCGGCTTCCCCCCTCCGACGACTTCCAAGTAATGTATTCGGCTTTTAATTCAATGCCACACCCTTCGGCTTATGTGTTTCTATGTCTTCAACTTCCACGTGTCGGGCGAATGCGGACGGTCCGGGTCTTTTTGCAAATAACACCCAAGCCATTCAAGAAAGAGCGTCTATTTAAAGAGATTGGATCTCATATCCATTCGGCACCACGTGGAAAAAATCCTTAGAGACTGCCAGGAGAGACCACTCCAACATGGCCAACATTCCCAGCTCCTCTTCCCGTTCCAACCCAGAGAGAGGCGAGTGAGAGAGGTGCTCTGTATCCTACGGCCAATTGGAGAAGCTGCAAATGCAGGGATTTCTCCCTCCTGCAGATCCGGTCCCTGTTCAAGCAGGATTGGCCTCCTTCAACGGCAAAACCCAGGCGGAGGTTTTCCCCAATCCGTCTGCGGGAGAACGAGTGTGCTTCGTCCCCTATTTGCAGAGGGGTGTGGGATTCCCCATTTACCCATTCCTCCGAGGGCTTCTAGAGTATTATGGCCTCCAGCTGCAAAACTTTACCCCGGCCTCCATTCTGCACATCGCGGGTTATGTTGCTTTATGTGAACTATTTCTTGGTATTGAGGCCCATTTTGAACTGTGGAGAAAGTTGTTCTGCCTCGTCACGCACAACCACAAAGGATCAATATTTGAAGTGGGGGTGCCAAAATATGGCGCATTGCCGAGACCGGATACCTATCCGGCACACCGAAGAAGGCGTCTGAGGAGTGGACCTCTGAGTGGTTTTACATTGATGATGTCGTACTTCCAGATCCAATCCAGAGAGGCCTCCCCAAGTTTGCGAGTGTTCCTTTGAAGAAGCGCCACAGCTGGCGCCCCCGGAGCCCCGAGGAGGAAGATAGAGCGAAAGTTCGCCAACTCCTGAACTAGATCAGGACGCCTGCCCAGTCCGGGTATACGATAGTCGAAGTCATGGCGACGTCCATAGTACGGGGAGTTCAGCCACTCTAATACAGAGGTCTCCCCATGTGGAATTACAATGGGGAAGATGACACCTCCCGCTGCGGTAGGAAAGGTCTGGACACCCTTGCCGCCTTAGCCAAAATATTGACCGAACTGTTCAAGGGTGAGGAAGAGGAGTTCCTGCGTATCACGCACAGAGAAGGGTATTCCATGTACAATCCTCCTAGCTGGGTGAGCCCCCAACTTTTTTGCTCCACACATTCCCCTCCCTGAGTTTTATTAACCCATCCATTTATAACAGCACTGGCGAAAGACTTCTGAGGAGCTCTACAGCCCACCCTGCAGCCTGAGGGCCACAATCGGGACCTTGACCCTGGATTCGAAGAGGGTCCGGATATATTTGTGGTGCTCGAGAATGGCGTGTTTTACTAGGTGAGCTACGATGGCACCGAAGTGGCCATCACTGCCGATTACCCTAGTCTTCTCCCCGGTTCACACGTAAGTAGTCAGGAGACATCTTCCCTGAAAGGATTCCTCCATTCTGCCTCACCCACCGCACTGTCTCGTGCTTCGCAGGGGAGGCGTTCGACATACCGTGCTACTCCAGGAGCGACTCCGAAGAGAGCGGCTCCCGCACCGAGCAAGCCTCCGAAGAGGAAGGCAGGCGGAGACACGGTCGGGCCCTCGTTAAAGAGGTATGGGTTTGCAAATATGTTTTTTAATTGTCGCATCCAACTGTAACTTTCATGTTCATTCCGTATCAGGAAAAGAGTCCGCCGAACTGTGTCTGGGGGTCTAGGCAGTAATACTCCCAGCAACCAGGATCTAGCCCCAGCCGAGGGGACGGGGCCGATCTGGGGGTGACCTCGGACTATCTTTCGGCCGAGGGCTCAGAAAATATGTCCGTCACCAACTCGGAAGTGGAGAACGCCATGAATCATCGGCGCTTGAGGGCCATTTTACGAGACCCCCACTGTTCGAAAGAGGCGTTTGATGCCTTCGGCTCAGCTGATGCATATATCCGAGCTGCTCGAGTTGGGCTTGGCAAAGCCACAAAGCAGCATTTGACGGATGTGCAGGTAAGGTTTATTTTGTCCGAAAAGGATAAGCACATGCTAGTAGCCCCCGAGACTGAAAGCAGTTGGCACAAGTGATTTAAGGATCGATGTATAACCAGGTTCTGACAAAGAGGAACAACCTGCTAGCTCAAGAGCTGGAGCAGGGTCGGACACAGCTAAATGCTTCTACCGCCGAACTGAAAGAGTCCAAGAAGGCATCTTCGTAAGGTTCCTCCATCGAGGAATAACAATTATACATTAGCTGTGCTAATACTATTGCTTATCTCATAATAGGACCATCAGGTCAACTGGAAGAGAAGTTGAAAACCGCTCAAGCGGGAGAGAAAGAGGCAAAAAGACTACACGCCGCAGGCGAACGGGTGTTGACCAGAGTCAGGCAGGAGAAAAGCAAACTCCAGGATTCAAATACCAAAGAACTGAAAGATGTGCAAGCCTAGCTAGCCGACGCTGTGAAGGAGAACAAAAAGCTGCGAGGCGGTTGTCGGTGTCAAAACCTGCGGATCTCGGGTAGGGGGTCCCGAACTGTGCGTCTAGGCAGATGGTAACAGGAGACAAGGGACACAATGTTTTACCCAGGTTCGGGCTCTCTTGATGGAGGTGAAACCCTACGTCCTGCTTGATTAATATTGATGATATGGGTAGTACAAGAGTAGATCTACCACGAGATCAAGGAGGCTAAACCCTAGAAGCTAGCCTATGGTATGATTGTTGTATGTTGTCCTACGGACTAAAACCCTCCGGTTTATATAGACACCGGAGAGGGTTAGGGTTACACAAAGTCGGTTACAATGGTAGGAGATCTAAATATCAACATCGCCAAGCTTGCCTTCCACGCCAAGGAAAGCCCCATCCGGACACGGGACGAAGTCTTCAATCTTGTATCTTCATAGTCCAGGAGTCCGGCTGAAGGTATAGTCCGGCCATCCGGACACCCCCTAATCCAGGAACCCCTCAGTAGCCCTTGAACCAGGCTTCAATGACGACGAGTCCGGCGTGTAGATTGTCTTCGGCATTGCAAGGCGGGTTCCTCCTCCAAGTACTTCATAAAAGATTTTAAACACTAAGGATAGTGTCCGGCTCTGCAAAATAAGTTTCCACATATTGCCATAGAGAGAATAACATTTCCACCAATCTAATCTGCTGACGTATTCCGTGGCGTGACATCACACTACGGCCAAGCCTTTATTCGAATCGTTTTTACTCCCCCACCTCAGCGCATTTTGCGAGGCAGTTTCCTTGGCACGTCTGGTCAAAGCAGAGATCGTGTCCCCTCATTTACGGGATTCTCATCAATACGGATGTGGGTAACCCAACTGCACCATTTATCACGACGCTTGGGAGATAAGCGAGTTTTATCAGGCTGGTGGGGACGCATAGCCGCATCCGCCCATATAAGGGGATAAGGATCCACCTTTTTCACCTACGCCTTCTTCCTCCTTTGCTTATCCATTCTCCGTGCACTCGAGCTCCAGCGCCCAAGTCCACACTTTCCACCTCGACCTTCTCTAGCCATGTCCGGAGTGGGAGGCAAGTTGATGGTCTCCTCCGTCACGGACGGACATATCAAAAAACTTAGCAAGGCCGGATACTTGTCTAACGACATCGCGCACCGGCTTCCCGAAGAGGGGCAGCTCCTCCCCACCCCAAAGCCCCATGAGAGGGTAGTGTTCCTTCCCCACTTCCTCCGCGGACTGGGTTTTCCTCTCCACCCATTCGTCCGGGGGCTCATGTTCTGCTATGGCCTGGATTTCCACGATCTGGCCCCGAACTTCGTCCTCAACATATCGGCGTTTATCGTCGTGTGCGAGGCTTTCCTCTGCATCCGCCCCAATTTCGGCCTATGGCTCAAGACCTTCAACGTCAAGCCAAAGGTGGTGCGCAGAAACCAGGCGGAGTGCGGAGGTGCCATGGCAGGCAAGATGGCCAACGTCCTATGGCTCGAGGGCTCCTTTGTGGAGACCCTAAAGGGGTGGCAGTCAGGGTGGTTTTACATCACCGAGCCGCGCGATCCGGAATGGATCGCAGCCCCCGAATTCCGATCTGGACCCCCTACACAGCTCACGTCCTGGAAAGAGACGGGCTTGTCGTGGGGCAACAAAGGAGAGGTGACTGGATTGCAAACATGCATCCAAACCCTGGTGAACAAGCAGCTCAAGCTTGTCAATGTAGTCCAGGTTATGCTCGTCCGCCGGATCCTCCCGTGTGAACAACAGGATTTCAACCTGTGGGAGTTCGACCCAGCGCAGCACCAAACTCTGAGCAGGCTCTTCGACATGATGTACGAAGATGCCTGGAAGGTGCTTTTTAAGGGCGCCGAGTCTCCTGCATCCGTTTTCGAGGATCGCGGATTCAACACGCAGCGTCACGCTAGTGCGGTAAGCTATTTTTACCTTTTACCGGATGTTATTTTTTCATAGTTTGACACTATGCGGGATCCAAACTCCCTTACCTTTGACAGGATTGGCAGGTGAAGTCTGGACAGATCGACTGTCCGGCTCCTTTGCCCGAAGACCCAGTCAATGCTCGCTTGGCGAAGCTGCTGGCTCCGGCACCTTATGTGGTGCCGGAGAAGAAGGCCCTGAAGAAGGCCACGGGGACTCGAAAGAGTGCCCGGCGCCTGGAGGTGTCGGATTCGTCATCCGACAAGTCCGAGACGCGCTCCTCCCGTGAAGACGGGGAGGAGGAAGAAGAAACCTCTCCCCCTTCAGCGGGTGGAGGAAAGAAAAGAAAGGCCGCCCCGACCGGGGAGGCCGAAGGGTCCAAGAAGGGAAAAACCCTTCCGCCGGACTACTCCACCAACGCCGACGATGGCGAAGAGGAGCGGCCGCACAGGGCCAAGCGCCCGGCGAGATCATAAGTGTTCGGACACCAGAGTAACTTGTAGTGTTCCTTTACTGCACAGCTTTCCCTTATGTCGAATATATCAATGCAGTCCGCCCAAGGCCGGGCTCGACGAGTCATCGAGCGGCTCCCTGGATTCGTCGGACATGAATTCACTTCAGGCGGCTACCTCCCCCCATCCTACGGACGATGCCGAAGCAGCGTCGCAACAAGTTCTGAGCCAAGAGGAGGTGGTCCTGGAGGAGCCGCAAGGCGACCTCCCGGACTCCAGGAGTAAAGGGGACAAAACCCCCAGGGCTCCAAGTCCGGCTTTAAGCCGGACACCGCACCAGAATCCTCAACGGTTCCGGACTGCGGCAGGCGACCTCCTTCCAAGAGGAGCAAGCCTACTAAGCCGGCGGCCCCCGTCCAACCGGAGGCGCCAGACAATCTGCTGGAGGTGCTTAACGGCGCCTCCATCGACGAGGAGCACCGCACTATTATGAGTGCGGTGATCCAGAAAGTTCTGTCCGCCAAGAGCGGACTGACTGAAGCTTGTGCAAGCCTTCTAACAGGCTTCAAGGTAAGTAAATAATATGTAAAAATATTACCGCATAGACAGTAGCCCCTGATGCTCTGTTTGGCGTTCGGAAAGAAAAGCCGCATAGAGGATCTAATAAAATTCACAGGAGTCTAACAAATAATGAGTCAATATGCGTATGTAGGCTTCGCTACTAGCGACCGCAGCACTGACTGCAGAGGTGGGCACACTGAAGCAGGGCCTCGAGCGGTCCAAGCAAGAGCTCGGCCTTGCCAAGCGGCAGCTCGAGGAGAAAGAAGGTAAGAGATACCTTATAGAAAAAAATATATAAAAGATGCAATTGCAAAAAATGACAGGATTAATGTGGCTTATTGTAGGGGCCACAACTGAGGTGGCGACCCTTAAGCAAGCGCTGGCCGAGGCCGAGATGAGGGCGGTCACGGAGCGCACCGAGCGGGAGAAATATGAGGCGCAAGTTCGCGAGGTACAGCAAGAGCTCCAGGCTCTCATGGAAAAACATGAGAGTTTGGAGCTTGACTCAAGGACGCGAGCGTCCGAGCTCGCGGCGGCTATTGAAAATGCCAAGTCTGCCAAGGCCGAATCCCAGAAGGCCCTCCAGGAGTTGGATGCGGTGAAAAAGATAGCGGCGGGTAAGGCATTCTTTATGCAAAGCAAACATATAAAAGTGAATTACTTGTTACTTACCCAGATCCGGAGCTCTCCAGGAGCATTCGCAGATCTTCCCCGTAGCGTGTCCGATGCCACCGCATTCTACCGAGCCGAGGAAGGCAGCTCGACGGAGAAGGTGTTCTGGTCTCAGTATGCTGAGGCCGGACACCCTATGCCCCTGAGCGACTTGCTGAAACAGCTGGTTGAGCTCCACAAGGCCGCCGAACAGGCCATGAAGGGCCTCATAGTTCGGCTGTGGCCTGGAGAGGCTCTGCCTGGGAGCTACTTCGGGCTGGTGCGGCGGCTGGTGGAGGCTTGTCCAAGGCTCGAGGTCATCAAGCGCTCCGTCTGCATCGAAGGTGCTCAGAGGGCCCTTGCCCGTGCTAAGGTGCACTGGGGCAAGCTGGATGCTGAGAAGCTTGTGAAGGACGGGCCACCGCCGGGGAAAGAGCATCGCAAGCCCGAGAATTATTATAAGGATGTTCTGAAGGGGGCCCGCCTTGTGGCGGATGAATGTGCCAGGGATATAATTTTTGAGTAAACTCGCTCGTTTTGTCCTGTGCGCTGAAAACTTGTTCATATGTGCTAAGCAATGCTTTTTGAATTTAAAATATTACCTTCTGTGCGGCCGTTTATCAAAAATTGAGAGATGGCGAGTCGTCGGCTTCTGCCCCCATGCCACTAGTGCTGGGGTGTTCGGGATAAACCTGAGCGCTCTTTTTCCCATGTTTGGTTCCTTCGAGGGAGGCGCTCAGCACAACGAACAAGGCAATCGGACTATAATGCTTGAACACTCTCACTTAGCCATAGAATTCTATAATTTTATATTTCGGCGAAGCCCCTAGTATTCGGAAGACCGAGTTCGGGGCGCTATCCACGCCTTGGCCGGACAAAGCCGACTCCTTGCTCTAAGCGGCATCAGTCTTTAGGGACTCGAAAAACCTCTCGAACAGCGACCGGTCTCTCGCTTCATCATGACAGTCAGTTTTAGCTTTATCTACTGAGGTGCTCATTGAGCTCAATCAGGGCACAATCGCAGAGTTCTCCTAGTGCTACCTTAGCCGATATAGCGGAACGTAAGGCACCAAAACATAGCAGCCGGGCAAACCCAACTATTGACCCAAGACATGATTCGGAGCCGATGCATATAATGCTATAAGTTCGGGGTGCCGCACTTGTTAAAGTCTTCGGACTTCTCACACCATATTGAGGGGTACTAAAGCCCCTGGCATATTTGCCGTACCAAGGTGTATGGGTGCGACATGTCATTAATGAACATATATTTGTAAAAAAGAGTAATGCAAAAAATAGGCAAAAGCTATGCATTGTTTATAGAAAGGCTACGATCAAAGCAGAACGATACAAATAGTGCGATAAGCAAAAAGTGGGACTATTTAACATGTCCTTTACAGGGGCAGGCTGCGGAATAGTATGCGAAACAGGTATACTGCCCGTGATAGAGACCACCTGGGAGTTCCATGATGCAGCGTAGCTTTCCTGCTTCCCTGGTCCTTGCATAGTTTGTGCGGCAGTTGTATTGCCGAACAGGTCATCCGAAGAATGGAGTCCTGAAAGTAAGAGAAAATTAAAAAAGAATTCGGCAGCACCTAGTACGGTTTAAGCCGTGTTTTGGGCGTGCCGTGATGGTGCCCCTCCCCCTGTGCCCATGGTATTTCAAGGGCGTAGTTATGTATGTGAAGCACTGGTTTCGCTATTTCGCGAGGGTTAGGGTTGGGGCCGCATTGCTACGCCTGCTCGGAACACGCCAGGCGGTCTTGTTGTAGGTTACTCCGGGCGCGCTTGACAGTGTCCGGACATTTAACGTCCGGACTGGAGAACTGCCTTGAGAGGTTGCTTTGTACTTCCGCTGCGAGGGCCGCCGTGTGCTCCTCCGTTCGGAGGGGCGTTCGGTGTTTCCATTGACCGTAATTACTCCTCGAGGGCCTGACATTTTGAGCTTAAGGTATGCGTAGTGCGGTACCGCATTGAACTTTGCAAATGCGGTTCGCCCGAGCAGGGCGTGATAGCCGCTGCAGAACGAGACTATGTCGAAGATTAACTCCTCGCTTCGGAAATTATCCGGAGATCCAAAGACCACTTCAAGTGTAACTGAGCCTGTACAGTTGGCCTCTACACCTGGTATGACGCCTTTAAAGGTTGTTTTGGTGGGCTTAATCCTCGAGGGATCTATGCCCATTTTCCGCACTGTATCCTAGTAAAGCAGGTTCAGGCTGCTGCCGCCGTCCATAAGGACTCTTGTGAGATGAAATCCTTCAATAATTGGGTCTAGAACCAATGCGGCGAACCCGCCATGACGGATGCTAGTGGGGTGATCCCTTCGATCGAAGGTGATCGGGCAGGAGGACTATGGGTTGAACTTTGGGGCGACTGGCTCCATCGCATATACGTCCCTTAACGCACGCTTCCGCTCCCTCTTGGGGATGTGGGTTGCGTATATCATGTTCACCGTCGTCACTTGTGGGGGAAAACCCTTCTGTCCACTGTTGTTCGGTGGCCGGGGCCCCTCCTCGTCATCGCTACGCAGCCCCTTGTCTCTATTTTCGGCATTTAACTTGCCTGCCTGCTTGAACACCCAACAGTCCCTGTTGGTGTGATTGGCTGGCTTTTCGGGGGTGCCATGTATCTGGCACAAGCGGTCGAGTATTCGGTCCAAACTGGACGGGCCCTAAGTATTTCTTTTGAATGGCTTTTTCCGCTGACCGGATTTATAGCCTCTGAATCCGGCATTGACTGCCGTATCCTCGGTGTTGTCGCTGTTAATGCGGTGCTTTTCCTTGTTCCGATGCGACCTGCCACTGTTGTCCCTGGTGTCCGAATTACCAGGGTTCTTGGTCATATTGTTGCTACGAGCAAGCCAGCTGTCTTCTCCCGCGCAAAAGCGGGTCATTAGTGTCTTGAGGACTGCCATAGATTTCGGCTTTTCCTGTCCAAGGTGTCGGGCAAGCTACTCGTCACGGATATTATGCTTGAAGGCTTCTAGGGCCTCTGCGTCCGGACAATCGACAATTTGATTTTTCTTTGTTAGGAACCGTGTCCAGAATTGCCTGGCCGATTCCTCTTGCTGCTGAATTATGTGGCTTAGGTCATCGGCGTCTGGTGGTCGCACATAGGTGCCCTGGAAATTGTCGAGGAATGCGGCTTCCAGGTCCTCCCAATAACCGATTGATTCTGCTGGCAAGCTATTAAGCCAATGTCGAGCTGGTCCCTTAAGTTTGAGTGGGAGGTATTTGATGGCGTGTAGATCATTGCCGCGGGCCATGTGGATATGAAGGAGATAATCCTCGATCCATACCGCGGGATCTGTTGTGCCATCGTATGATTCGATGTTCACGGGTTTGAAACCCTCAGGGATTTGATGATCCATTACTTCATCTGTGAAGCATAGGGGGTGTGTGGCGCCTCTGTATTGGGCTATATCATGACGCAGCTCAAACGAGCTTTGCCTATTGTGTTCGGCCCGGCCGGATTTATTATATCCGGAGTGACGATCACCGTCACGTGCCGTGGGGCGCCCGCATGATCCGTAGATCGATCTTGTTTGCCTTGCCTTGTCCTCCAATATGTCTCGCAGGTCTGGCGCATTTTCCCGTGCCTTAGTATGTTTTGAGCGGCGCCGGGGCGCGACTTGAGTGGAGGGTCGAGAGGCCTCTCTCCGTCAAGCGTTACGCAGGTGGCCGACGTCAGTATCATGCATCGGGTGATGTAGGTTTAGGTGCTTCCTTCTCTAATCGGGGTAGCAACCTACGCTTTGGGTAGCTCTTGGAGGGGCGTTCGAGTTCATACTCTTCGGCCGCAAGGACTTCAGTCCATCTATCGGCTAGCAAATCTTGATCAGCTCTAAGCTATTGCTGCTTTTTCTTGAGGCTGCTTGCCGTGGCCATAAGCCTGCGTTTGAAACGCTCTTGTTCGATGGGATCCTCTGGCACGACGAATTCGTTGTCGTCGAGGCTTGCCTCGTCTTCGGAGCGAGGCATACAATTATCATCCTCGACCTCTCTGTCTGCCGCTCTCTCATGAGGGCTGGCTTCTCCATCCTCCTCTGCTGAATCTTGCTGGAGGAGGTGTTCTTCGGCGCTATCCGGAGTATTATTATCTCCCGTGCCGGAATCACCATTTTTGCTTTGGCGGGATTTAGAGCGGCGCCGCTGACACCAGCGCTTAGGTTGTTTCTTGGAGGGGTCATCCCCTGTCATTCCTTCGCCATCTCCTTCTTTTGGGGTATCCACCATGTATATGTCATACGACGAGGTGGCCTTCCAGTGCCCTATAGGTGCTGGTTCTTGATCGTCTCCCGCATCGGCGTCCATACCATCGATGTCTTCGGAGTCGAAGTCGAGCATGTCGGTTAAATCATCGACAGTGGCTATAAAGTGGGTGGTGGGTGGGCTTTGAATTTCTTCATCATCCGTATCCCAACCTTGCTGACCGTAGTCCGACCAGGGCTCTCCTGACAAAGAGAGAGACTTTAGTGACTTCAGAATATCGCCAAAGGGCGAGTGCTGAAAGATGTCCGTGGCGGTGAACTCCAGGATCGGCGCCCAATCGGATTCGATCGGCAGGGGCGCGGAGGGCTCGGAGTCCGGAGAGGAGTCCGGCCCCTCGGAGTCACGGGCCTTGCGGAGCGCGGGGCTGGTGTTCGGCTCAATCGCCTTTGGGATCGCAGCCCCCGAGGCGGCGTCCAACCACTCATCCTCGATCGGCGCAGTTGGCTCCGAATTAAGGGTCGGAACCGATGCGTGTGCGGCCTCCAGGGCACTGTTCGGCGGCAGGGCTACATCATGCCCATCGTGACAGTGCGGCACGCTCGGCTGTGGCTCGAATCCGTCGAAGATCAAGTCCCGGCGGACGTCAGCCGTGTAGTTTAAACTTCCAAACCTGACCTGATGGCCAGGGCTGTAGCTTTCGATCTGCTCCAGATGGCCAAGTGAATTGGCCGGCAGTGCGAAGCCGCCGAAGACGAAGATCTGTCCGGGGAGAAAAATCTCACCCTAGACTGCATCGTTATTGATGATCGGAGGAGCCATCGGACCTAAAAGCGATGACAAAGAGGAACTCTCAATGAAAGCACCAATGTCGGTGTCAAAACCGGCGGATCTCGGGTAGGGGGTCCCGAACTGTGCGTCTAGGCGGATGGTAACAGGAGACAAGGGACACAATGTTTTACCTAGGTTCGGGCCCTCTTGATGGAGGTAAAACCCTACGTCCTTCTGGATTAATATTGATGATATGGGTAGTACAAGAGTAGATCTACCACGAGATCAAGGAGGCTAAACACTAGAAGCTAGCCTATGGTATGATTGTTGTATGTTGTCCTACGGACTAAAACCCTCCGGTTTATATAGACACCGGAGAGGGTTAGGGTTACACAAAGTCGGTTACAATGGTAGGAGATCTAAATATCCGCATCGCCAAGCTTGCCTTCCATGCCAAGGGAAGTCCCATCCGGACACGGGACGAAGTCTTCAATCTTGTATCTTCATAGTCCAGGAGTCCGGCTGAAGGTATAGTCCGGCCATCCGGACACCCCCTAATCCAGGACTCCCTCAGCGGCATATTCAGTACGTGGCCGGATTTACCTTATAACACTTTGGGGGTAAAAGTAGCTGATATAGCTGTGATTGCAGGTATGTTGACGGGCCGCCCCGAAGAGGAGGTGTTCGGATCATCAAGTGATCTCCTGCAAGGGTTGTCACAGTTGCACGAGCAAGCTCGACAGGCAATCCAGAGTGTAGCCAAGGCCTTATGGCCATCCGACTCCCCTCCAGGGAGTATGGAGAAGCTTGTAGAGCTGTTCAAGGGAGCACGGTGGCGTATCCGACTATGGAAGATATCGGCTTGCCAAGAGGGTACGTGAGAAGCCTGGGCCATGGTAAAAATACGATATACCAAGCTGGATCCAAATCACATGGCCCGGGTCGGACCGCTAGGGTCAAATGGGGAAGAAATTACCGTTAGTTTAGTATATAACCAAGTAGAAGTAGCCGCCAAGTATTCCCAACAGGATTGTAAGTTAGATAGCCTGCTGGACGGCATAGAGGAGGAAGTTTTTGAGTCCAAGTGACTATGTACTTTCCTTTGCATATGTAGCTCTAGCTGAAAACAATTGTCATGGCGGACCTTTTCGCTTCAACCTCTCGACCCAAAGGTGCAGAATGTTTCCGAATACCAGAACGGCTGAGTAGACCGGGTATGCATGGAAACCAGGCGTAGGGGTCATGGTTGCTTGAACAGACAATTATCCGACTAGGTATGTTATATTACATTAAGAGTGTGAGAAACATCTCCCAGAGAGAATAGTTCCGTCAAGGGTTCCTTTCCCTGGGTGTGCATGCATTGATGTGCATGTCCGAACTGTGATGAAGAAATCACAATGTGTATAGCTTCTGGCACTACAAAAAAAAGACACATCCGTGACATTTTGGACCGAACGGAAAAAAATTATGTCATACATATGACACTTCTATGACGATAATTGTGACAAAACCCGGTATCATCATAGATGTGGTGGGCTCCTACTTCTATGACAAAAAATCATGACAGAAAATGGGCTATTCGTCCTGGGCGGGCCGGAGACGCAGCTACATGACATTCTTTGGGCCGTCCATGACGGAAAAAACCGTGGTAAAAGCGAGGGCGAGGAAAATATCGGGGAGTTCCCGGTTACGGTGGGAGGTCGGTGGTCGAGCGATGCGCGTTTCTCTCGTACACATACGCTGCTGCAAAAGCGAGGCGTTGGCTCTAATCGAACCCTAGCAAGGCGTTGGGCTCTAATCGATCCCGGCGATTGCACTACAAAGCTACGCAAGCATCGAACCCGAAGCGATCGATCGCTGCTAACTGAAGTCGATCGATGCTGCCTCTGGGATGAACAGTGAGCATTGCGTGGGGGGGGGGGGGGGGGGTTGGATGAACAGTGAGCAATGGCGTTGCCTCTGGATGAACAGGACCCCATGTTGTGGTGGAGGGCTGGATGAACAGTAGACAGTGGAGGGGTGGATGAACAAGACCCCGTGGTGTGGAGGGCTGGATGAACAGTAGACGGTGGAGGGGTGCCCGTGGAGGGGTGGTTGAACAGGACCCCGTGGTGTGGAGGGCTGGATGAACAGTAGACGGTGGAGGGGTGCCGGTGGAGGGGTGGTTGAACAGGACCCCGTGGTGTGGAGGGCTGGATGAACTATAGTCGGTGGAGGGGTGGTTGAACAGTAGCGGGTGGAGTAGCGCACGGTGGAGGCTCGATGAACAGGAGCCCGTGGAGGCTGGATGAACAGGAGCCCGTGGAGGCTGGAGGAGGTCGATGGTGGAGATGAACAGTATCCCGTGGAGTCCCGTTTTGCGGTACGCCACACCCCTCCCGATGAACAGGACCCCCATTTCGACCGTAGCGCTCCAGCACAAGTCCGTTTCGTCCGTTTTGCGGTACGCCACACCCCTCCCGATCAACAGGACCCCCGTTTCGACCGTAGGAGGTCCGTTTCGTTGTTTTGCGGTATGCCACACCCCTTCTGATCAACAGGATCCCGTTCCGAACGTAGGAGGTCCGTTTCCTCCGTTTTGCGGTACGCCAGGCCTCGTTTCCATCGCATGTTCCGTCCAAGCCCTCCTGATGAACACGACCATGGCTCCCACGCGTTCCGTTGCCTCCCGATGAACACGACGCATTCCGTTGCCTCCCCATGAACACGACGCATTCTGTTGCCTCCCCATTAACACGATGATGACGCTGTTTCTCCGTTCCAACCCAGCCATGTACATGAGCCCTCGCCATACGTATGCGTGAGTAGGCGTTCGAGACCCCGCCCGTATGTACACATACATGGCCGTATTTTCTTTCTTGCACCCCGTCAGCGCTGTATGCGTGTACATGCTACGCGGCGCGCTTTCAAGTACGACACATGCGCTTCTCTACATCGACCAATATATATGTACGTACACGTTCGCGACCAGAATGACAACGCTACGTACGCTTCAACTTGGTGGATCCCGACTGTCAGGCACTTCCTTGCGTGCGAAGATGTAGCTGGTGGGCCCCAGGAGTAAGGGGCGAAATAGGGTGGCCCGTCCGGTGGGTCCCCGCTGTCAGGTGGAGGAATAATTATTTTGCACGTAATAAGGAGGCACTTCCTTGCTGCGGCCGTGGACCCAGCTGTCAGCCTCTCCACGTACAGTCCACGTCCGATGGAAGTCGTTCCTTGACCACGTTGACCACGCCGCGTCAAGAGCACCAGGGAGGTGGACGACGGTGAGGCCTAGGAAGGGGACGACGCAAAGCCGGGGAAGACGCGACACTGGATGCCCACGCGTAGAGGAGTACGAGGGTTCACTGGTTCCCTGCGGTGTGAGGCTGCCGTTGCCGTAGAATAACAGGGGGTGTGGGTGAGTAGAGGGATGGCCTGGCCAGCGGTGCGAGTAGTAGGGGGCGTTGAGGCCTCCGCCGCATGGCAGCTGGCCACAGGAGGCAGGAGCACGAGGCACGACCAGCGCTGGTTTGGGCGGCTGGAGCAAGAAGAGCAGAGGTTGAAGAAGCACTACGACCGTTGGATGGACATCGTACGGTCACTGGAGCTGGAATCGTGCATATTGACTAACTTGACAAAGCCCTCCGTCCCCGTCAACTTAGTAGGCCCACAAGTCAGCCTGCCACTATACTGGGTCCCAGCTAACAGGGGGAGTATTCATTTTTTGTGCGTAATAAGGAGGCACTTCCTTGCGTGCGAAGATATAGTCAGGGTCCGAGCTGTCGCCGCGGTAACGTTTTTCGTGAAATACAGAGGCCCTTTTGGTGGGTCCTCGATGTCGTGGAGGAATCATTATTTTATGCGCATAATAAGGAGGCATTTCCTTGCGTCAGGCCGTGGACCCAGTCGGCCTCTCCACGTACAGTCCACTTCAGATGCATGTCGGTCGTTGACCATGTTGACCAGGCCGCGCCGAGAGCACCAGGCCGGTGGACGACGACGAGGCCTAGGAAGGGAACGACACGGAGGCAGGGAAGACTCGGTAGTTGTTTCCCGCTGGAGGGGATCAAGACGTTGTCACGAGGGTTTATCGTTCGTCTGCCGCCACCGGAGAATAACAGCAGTGTGGGTGAGTAGAGGGATGGCTAGGCCAGCGATGGGAGTACGGTGGGGCGGTGAGGCTCACAAGGCAGCAGAGCCTGCCAAGGGAGGAGGAGCAGGCAGTCCTGCCGGCACTGCTTGAGCGGCCGAGCAGGAAGAGCAGAGATTGAAGAAGCACGGCGGCCGAGGATGGCCATCCAACAACACAGCTTGTGCGGCCAACCGTTTTTTTAGGAAAGCCTCAAATCTGTGGAAAACAGCATACAACCCATCTGCCATTATTTCTAATAATTTACAGCCCATTTGCTAATTATTAAGGTTTTTTTGGAGCCCATGTTCTTTTTGTTAGCATTACACCCCATATTGTGGCCACGGTTAAAAAATTATACGAAATTTTTCACATTTCGGTGCGGTCCGAACTGTTTTTAATCCCGAAATTTTGACTCACATTCAAACTAATTTAAAAATAAATGTATATCAATATATAATCCGACAAATTCTCCACGCATAAAAATTAATGTAATTTAAAATCTCGAAATGAAAAAAAAACATATTTGAAACTAATTGCCGGTTTGATGTGTTTTAAAAGTGTACAGCCCATTTCTCATTACTGATGGGCCATTTTCTTGGCCAACCGAATGAAGCTCTCCTCGTCTTCAAAGATTTGAAGCCCAACAGGCCTGACAAAGCGACTTACTTGGCAAATCACAAAAAAACTGGATTGTGGCCGTGGACCCAGCTGTCAGCCTCTCCACGTACAGTACTCTTCCGATGGAAGTCAGTCGTTGACCACATTGACCACGCCGCGCCGAGAGCACCAAGGCGATGGATGACGGCGAGGCCTAGGAAGGGGACGACGCGGAGCCGGGGAAGACGCGGCAGTGGATGCCCACACGTAGAGGAGTACGAGGGTTCACTGGTTCGGCTGCGGCATGAGGCTACCATCGCCGCAGAATAACAGGGGGTGTGGATGAGTAGAGGGATACCCCGAGCCAGCGGTGGGAGTAGTAGGGAGCGGTGAGGCCTCCGCGGCATCACAGCCGGCCACGAGAGGCGGGAGCACGCGGCACGACCGGTGCGGCTTTGAGCGGCTGAAGCAAGAAGACCAGAGGTTGAAGAAGCACTATGGCCGTTGGATGGACATCATACGGTCACTGGAGCCAGAATCGTTCATATTGACTAAGTTGACAAAGCCCTCCATCCTCGTCAACTTAGTAGGCCCACAAGTCAGCCTCCCACCATGGTGGGTCCCAGCTAGCAGGGAGAGTATTCATTTTTCTTTGCATAATAAGGAGGCACTTCCGGTGGGTCCGAGCAGACAGCGGGGGGGAACGTTTTTTTCGCGAAATACGGTTGTCCGTCTGATGGGTCCCAGCAGTCAGGGGCAAACGTTTTTTTCGCGAAATACGGTGGCCCGTCCGATGGGTCCCAGCAGTCAGGGGGGAAACGTTTTTCAAGAAAATACCGTGGCCCGCTCGGTGGGTCCTCGCCGTGTGGAGGAATAATTATTTTGCGCGTAATAAGGAGGCACTTCCTTGCGGCTGCCGTGGACCCAACTGTCAGCCTCTCCACGTACAGTACTCTTCCGATGGAAGTCGGTCATTGACCACATTGACCACGCCGCGCCGAGAGCACCACGGCGGTGGACGACAGTGAGGCCTAGGAAGGGGACGTCGCGGAGCCGGGGAAGACGCGGTAGTGGATGCCCACGCCAAGAGGAGTACGGGGGTTCACTGGTTCGGCTGCGGTGTGAGGCTGCCGTCGCCGCAGAATAACAGGGGGAGTGGGTGAGTGGAGGGATGGCCTGGCCAGCGGTGGGAGTAGTATGGGGACGGTGAGGCCTCCGCGGCAGCACAGCCGGCCACGGGAGGCAGGAGCATGTGGCACGACCGGCGCTGCTTTGGGCGGCTGGGGCAAGAAGACCAGAGGTTGAAGAAGCACTACGGCTGTTGGATGGACATTGTTGACCACGCCGCGCCGAGAGCACCAGGACTGTGGACGAGGCGAGGCCTACAAAGGGAACGACACGGAGCCGGGGAAGACACCGCAGTGGCTGCCCACGCGGTGGAGAGTACGAAGGTTGACAGGTTCGGCTACCGTCGCCGGAAAATAACAGGAGGTGTGGGTGAGTAGAGGGATAGATAGGCCAGGGATGCGAGTATGATGGGGCCGTGAGGCCTTCCCAAAGCACCGCCGCCACGGAGGCGGAGCAAAGCGGTTCCAACGGCGCTGGTTTGGGCGGGCAGAAAGATCAGAGACTGAAGAAGCACGATTGCCGTTAGATTGACATCTAACGGTCTGACGCTGGTAGAGTCAATTGTTGACTAAGTTTCTTTTTTGAGAAACCTTGTGTACGCATGAACTTAGTAGGCCCACAAGTCAGCCTCCAAATCTGTGGCAGACAACATAAAGCCCATTTGCTATTTTTATAATTTGCATCCCATTTGCTAATTCTTAAGTAATTTATTACAGCCCATTTTCTGCCCAGGACCACGGTCAAAAAGTTCAACCTTATTTTGCATATTTCGGTGGAGTCCGAACTGTTGTAATCCCGAAATGATAAACATTTTTTAAGAACTTATTAATTTTCCAAAAAAATCGTTTGTTTTTTGTAAGTGAATAAGACGTGGGACAATTGAGTTGGTTTAAGGGAAAACCAGTGGTAAAAAAATCAGCGCTGGGTGGGAAAAACAACAAAAATAAGGATGTAAATATGAAAAGGGAATTTTATGTGTTTTCAATATAATGATACGTGTATATGAACTAGTAAAACTATAGGTAGAGATTAGAAAATGGATGTAGGACATGCGTTTCAAGAGGAAAATAGAACTGGGTTGTGTGTTTGATTCAGTAAAAAAGTTGCCTGCGGATGTTGTAAGACAAAATATAACTAACTCTGGCGGGCCAGAGGCCAGTGGGTACCTGCTGGATCTTTGTGCCCCGTTGTCGTCATGGGCTGGGCCTGTTAAAAACAAAACCAACCCTGGGCAATCTATAGCCCAGTTGAAACTTGCTCGACCTGAAAAAATAATATACGTGCTCAATAAATGAGAGAATTCTGCAAGTACTGCATCGATAACCGGATGCAACACGGATATTGTTTTTTTATCGTGATAATAAGTGCATGCACTTGTTTCGAAAAGTTTGGAGAACTGGGAATTCGAACAGCGGGTGCTTATGATACCCATCAAATAAAAATCAGGTGCCTGAAAATTCGTTTCGAAACGAATGATTCAGCTTTATATCCACGTCGACCCTCGGCATGATGGTTGGAAGCAAATGCAAGTTCATACCAAAAGATCGTTAACAACAATACCAACTTGCGGACGACAAGGTAGTACAACTACCAATACCAAACTAACTTATAATCTTTTTACACCTGGCCCTAGTGTTCGTCTGGTAGAAAATCTTGCAGAGGACCAGCTCCCGCTCCTTCTCTTGCTCCTGGTCCCCGAGGTGGTACTGGTGCATCACCCAGTTGGTCCTCTGCAGGTCGAAATTCTTGTTGGTGTGCAGCACCAGAACCTTTTTTGTTGCCCGTCTGCCGGCCGTTGACCATCACCGGCAAGGTATTGCCAGTCTTGTGCCACATCGCGTGCATGCCGCACTCCGACTGTATCTTGCGACGCGTCCACGTGCCCCTTTTGAACGCACTGGAATTGTGCTGGAAGAAATGCTTCCTTAGGCCACTCAGTGTGATACCTACAGTATTGTGGAATACAGGTTTTAGTGTACCTAGTTGGCATTTTCATAACATCTTTGGCATGTTGCAGTTACTTGTTTCACTTTTTATTAACTGTCAAATCGTAATTGCTTCACCATGTCTGTGTCTAAAAAGAAAAATAGAGCTATAAACAAAGGAATATGTTTGTGCAAGTAGACGGCCGATCGGTGTCTTACCTGGAAGTTTCTCGGGTTGGGTGTAGCATATGCCGTGCTCGCTGTCAACGGTTGGTATGAACAAATCGATGAGAGACTGAAATCTCGCGCTGTCAGCACTCACTTTGGCCTCAAGGTGCTCGATCAGCTCCTGATCCGTGGGATCAAACTTGACGCCAGCCGGCAGCACTTGCCAATCCTTCTTCGACTTGCATCGATAATTCCAGTTATATGGTACTCAATGTATGATCAATCGCTTGTTTTAAGTGAATGATGAAAGATTTCGATAGATAAGTGGTACTCCAAATCTGAAGTCCAGAATACCCGAACACGCCGCCAGGATTCTTGTGTCACCTTACGCGCAGCGTGTTGTCACGTCAATTCAATGTATGGACATGATGAATAATTTGACCAACATATACTAATACTGCTACTGTACTACTTACTAGTCGTATTTAGTGTCACAATTTATACATAGGTTTAACTAACAAGTACGCACTTGAAGCCTAATCGATATATATATATATATATATATATATATATATATATATATATATATATATATATATATATATATATATATATATATATATATATATATATATATATATATATATATATATGGCTTCGCACATCATCTCCATCATCATTATCAAGACATCCTACGCAGTGAGTTAGGATGCACTTGATCCCGTGAAGGTATCTATCCTTCAAACCAGAGGAGTGCTTCAAAATAACAACAGTACATAATATCCAACAAAAGAGGGTCGTGCTATAGCAGCAGAATACATGGCTCAGTCTAGATATCAGCACGAATCAAGTTGTGCATATTTGCTGTTGGCATGAACCACATGGATGCATGTCGGGTTTGCAAAAGCCATCCATCGCATGGAAGCTTGATGCCTTTCACACACTAAAGATTATCTGGCAACAAGCTGTGTCGATGAATCTCTGGATATGGTGATTCATGAAACCCATGGTATGATGTGTAAACACAGCCCCCCTCGCGAATGGAAGTTGCATAGCACAGTAATCATCGCCGGTGATATGATCGATGATTGGTTGGATGATCAGATAATTGAGCCCGAGGAACAAGGAGTGGTTGCCGAGGTTGTAAACCCGCCTCCAGTTGAATACGCCTGGCCCAACGGAGCTGGGATCTTTATCGAACACGAAGCAGCCACAGCCATCAATCTCACGAACGCCCCACGCATTGTACTGCAAGTGGTTTGATGTAATGGTTTGCTCAATTTTGTACGTGCGAATGAGCATCAAATGACCTCCGTAAGCTGAACGAGCGATAAACCACCACCCATCGACTGGTATGATTCCAGGTCCTGGAATCATGAAGGCCAGCGCATTTGTGTCTGCTGCAACGATTCAAATTGGAGACCAAAAGGACAAAATTAAACAATCATGTTCAGAGTATGTGTGGAATTAAGATTATTAGAACAGTGACACATATCATAGACAGAGAATTGCAATGCCGTGGTCATAATCATACCCCAAGTTAAAAAAATAAGCCAATGGCTTTCATATTCTAGCAACATGTCATGGTTCAAACATCATGTAACAATGAGAGAAAAACAGTTATGACAGCGCCTACTCATATTCTACCATAGCACTTACTACTATTGTGCTCATATCAACTCTAAGCAATAACATGCGTTGTTATAAAAATCTTGTAAACGAGAGTAACATATAGCAATCATGATGTTATGCTCATAATATGTATTCTAACAATCATTAGATGCCAATTGTTCTCATATCAACTCTAACAATAACATGTGTGGTCATAAAAATCTAGGAAATGAGAGGAACATATAGCAATGATGTGGTTATAGACATGCTATGCAATCTAAATTTGTAACAAATGAACATGCAGTCGTATTCATAAGGTAAAGATGAGATGAGATAGAACAATTACACGATGATAGATTCCACCAGTATAGGTAGCCAATCTGTGCGTCGACCGCGTAAACGATGCCATCGTGCACTATAGCATCAGACAGAAATGTTTCCTCAAAAGGATTGATGACGAGCCATAACCATGTATGGCGACCGGATTCCAGATAGACTAATCCCTTGTTGAACAAGGCAATGAGCTTGTAATCCATATAGTCTTCTGATGGTGTGGGCACTTCGCAGATTACAACTTTCTGCAAACAGAGGTCGAGCAAAAAGCTTGATGCGTCTCGTGCGCAGTAGGCAGGAGTGTCCGGCGGGCCGCGAGGCTCGATGGCGGCGCTATCTAACGATGGAAGGGTGATCTCTCGCTGGGTGTAGATATCCACGAGACGCCACGGACTACCGGTGTGGTGGATGAGGACGATCCAGTTGGCCTTCATGCCCGCCCAGTAGTAGCCGCGCATGAAGGACAGGTGGCCGGGTAGTGGTAGCATGTTGAGGGGCACCATGGAAACCTCCGTAGGATCGTCAAGTCGGTGTCTGGGCCACCTGCGAGGATCGGGCATCAGCAAGCAGGGTGTCTTGAAAAGAGCCGGCCGGTTGCAGACGAGTAGACGGTGCAAAGACACCGATCATGCGGCCAAACGGACGGTGCTGAGTAGGTCCGTGCGACTACATATCTGCTCCAAGAGAACATCGGGGAGGGAATTCCAATCGCGGCTCTGCGAGTCAGTCGGTTCTACCATTGGGGTTTTCGGTGCCTGTGAGCCAGCGGGGAAGTGGATTCGGCGGCGAAAGAAGAAGCTTCTCCTCGTGTGTGGTCGAGCAAAGGAGCTGGGGATATGGTACGCGCGAGCTACCAAGGAAGATGGCGCGGGCGAGCGAGCAGTGAGCGGGGATAAATGGTGTGCGGCCGATGATGGGGAAGAGAGGAGGAAGAAGAGTGGAAGACGGGGAAGAAAGTGCATTCAATCTCAGTTCTAGTAGTACTACTACCAGGATATACCATCCTTCGGAGTGTAAATACTTACACCGATGACATGTGGGTCTACCACAACAGGGCCCATATGTCAGTTAATGGAGGACAGAGGTGCGTAGGCGTATTTGCGGAAGCGTGCTCTACTGGCAAACATGATGGCAGTACTGGGTAAGGCTGATTTAGTAACACCAACACGCTGGTTCGGCTTATTAATTACGCGTCCCATCTGCTGCAGCGTGTATTGTCACTTCACTGCGAAGACTAGTTGAATAGTTCTCTCTGACCGAGATGGGGAATAATGGATCGCGAGGACTTTCTTTCTACAGTATCCCTATGCCTCTATGCTCACTTCACTCATTTTGCTCCGCATCTAGTCACTTGTTGAAATCAGAGAAAGACAAATATTCCGTATTTGGGAACAGAGGGAGGCTTTTACTCCGCATTTCGGAACAGAGGGAGTATCACCATATGGAGGGAACAGAGGAAGCTTGAAATATGAACATGTCAATGGGAGGGAGTAAGCCCCATGCATGCATGCATGCAACATGCAACACTCAGACGTACACATGGACGAAAGCAACACTCACGCACCCATGCGGCACACAAGACACGACGCAACACACACGCCACGCTCAAGTGCTCAACCTACTCCCTACGTCCGTGAAAGACTGTACATTTAGAGATTTACACATTGACCAGGGCATAATTAACGCCCAAAAGTAGCAGACTTATGTGTGCATGCGACCATTGAGATAAGAAATTAACTGAAGGCCGTTGCATGCTGTAATTAAGGATAGACATGTAGCCTATACCTACAGCACAAGTTGGTGCATTAGTCAATCAATTATCGATTTAGATTAAAGGCTAAATGCATTGGAAGTGTAGATGTACATCATGTAGTACACTCTTTGTTGGAAGACCGAGGGAGGACACGTGCATGCACTCACATACACAGCCAGGGCGGTTCGTGCGCAAGGGTTGGACTCATGTCGCTACCATGTAAAGTTTTGTTTAACTGATTTCTTTGCTCGCCAATCGACATGTGGGACCCGTAAACCGGTGACAATTTAACCAGTCAACAAAGTGCCATGTCGACTATGTGGTCGGTCAGTAGGGTGCAATACGGTGCTCTACGATGAGCTAGTGATCGTATAATCGCCGCAGAACTATATATAGTGACCGTAAAGAGCGTACTGTTACATAGGTTGACTGCCAGTGTATTTTTCTCGTTTCAAATTAAGCCATATTAATCAGAAAGGACGCAGTATGGACTACTACTACTAGTACTAGTACTTCTTTGATGTGTCCCGTCAACTCGCCGAACGAGGAGAAGCTTTCTTACTACGCCTCTCCCTCGCCCACGCGCGTGGTGGTTCGCAGGACGAGGAGAGGGTTTTGACTACAGTGCCTCTCCCTCTCCCTCGCCCTCGCGGTGGACGTGCAGCAGTTCAATCGGTGTCAGATTGCCAGAAGCATATTTTACTGTAGTATCATCATTGTTGGATGTAGCGACCCGACCCAAAATCGGTCAAGTCTCGTGGTTCTGCATTCATCCCAAGATCATCTTTGGCACTCACAGTACATTGATGAAATAATCAAAGTTCAATCACACCTGAATTTATTACACGATTCTCATATCGAGTCTTTATTACAATAGAATAAATTCGGCCTAAGGCCAACTCATGAGAAATAAACTAAGTAAAGCTGCGGAAGCGTAGAAGAATAGCGAGTCCATCCGACTCCATAGGGCAATCGCCAAGCGCGGATCGTAGCCTCACTCCTGATCAGAATACTCCTCTGCAACATAAGACGTTGCAGCCGTGTAGGTCAGCATTTTGAATATGCCGGCAAGTCATGAAGAGAGAACAATAATAAAAATTACTAACACTATATGCAATTTGGTTGTGGGGCTCTAAGTTTCATTGTTTTGCGAAAAAGCCAATTTTTCCCTACTACAGTGGACTTGCTTGCAAATACTACAAAATTGTTGGTAGTTATTGAGATGGTTCCACCAACCAATATCTCATTCCCAAATTATTAAGTCATAACCCCTTAATTAATTTATTAATTTAAGTGTTGAGATTTCCGAATACTTCCAAGTTCCAGAGGCTCAAATTGTCCGTAACCGGGGACACGGCTAATCGATTAAATCTTTTCTCTGCAGAGGTTTGTGCACTTTACCCGCAAGAATCGTTCCCTCCTTTTAAGTCTTCGCACTTCACGGTGTTTGAAGACGGGACGAACGAAACAGGGTCTTCCGAAGAGTTCTTCTAGCCACTGCCGGTACCCATCCAATCCTACCGTTCTTCTACATCTCGTAGCACCGTCCGGCCAGAGTCACAACTAGGGTTGACCAAGCCAGAGCCCATAATGGCTTGCGGCTGCACAGGTAAGCTTCCGGTCAATGGGGTATCCATCCGTCTCTTCGTGGCTGGGTGAAGCTTTCCGCAAGATGTCATGGCACTTCTCCATGCATCCGGCCAACCACTGGGTTCTCCAGGGTGCCCGTCAACCGTCCTCCACCCAGTAGTGAATTCCGAAGTCCATCTTGAGCTTGAAGTTCATGGGCTTGTCATCATCTTGACTCTCACATCTCCCTTATGAATTCACTCAACCAACCCCGTCTACGAGCATAGCAAAAATAAACTACTTCGTCCCGGGTCATGGTAACAAGGGGAATTGGGTTCATCCTACCTCATGATACTACTCAAGAACATAACTTCAAAATTTCAACTACTGCATGCATGATGGGGAGGTATAATTCTAATGCAATAGAAATCATAGGTATTGTAAAGAACATGATCAAAGACTTGCCTTGCTGACGATCTTCGTAAGCTAGGGACTCGTGGTAGCAAGCTTCGCACTCCGGAAATTCTACCGAGGCAAACAATAACCATAATAAGCATACAACATATGAACACTTAACATAATAGCATACTAACATAACACACCAAAACAAACGGATCAAAACCCAAAGGAAAACTCGAAGAAATCCAACTCAATGTTTTCCTACTTCAAGCAACAACAAAAATAGTTTTACATAACAAAAATTTTCTTAACAGAACCTAAGCATGGGTTTATGCTACCTAACAGAAAAGAATTCATCAAGCAACTAGGAGCAAGAAGAATCACCTTAAAATCTATTATAAAACTCCTATTAGGCCTAAAGCAAATTCTAGTAGGAAAAATAAAATAAAAGTTTTATTTATTATAAATAAAAGTTCATGCTCTAAAGTTGCAGAAACTATCCTAGAATAATCTATCACATAGGAAAAAAATTTATTTGCTAAGTAAAACAATAGGAAAACAGTAGCTAGTTAATTAATTAAGAATAACATGATTCTGATTAAAACTATTTTTATTAATACTAAAATGCCCAAATAAAATCCTACGGTTAGGCAATGTCAAAACAAAGTTGTGACAAAAAGAATCAATTAAAAAAAAAAATTCATAACTCATTCTATAGAAGAATAACTATTCTGTCTAAATCTAAAATAAAGCAATTTTTAATAATTTTAACATGGCTAATTATATTTTCTACAGAAACTATAAGAAATTTGCAAACCAACAAAAAAAGAATCACTTAAAAATATTAAGTAGATTAAAAGATATGAATTTTTCAAATATGAAACTATTCTGTTAAAACAGAAAACTAAAAATAAAATTAAAACGAAAACGGGCTAATGGGCCTATATAACGCTTCGGGCGTAATATAACTAAACTACGCACGTGGTTTTAAATCGCTTCGGCCCGGTCTAAACTAATCTATCTAAAACCAAAATAAACCGAATAAAACCGGTTCTCTAAACCTAAACCTAATAAAACCATACCCCTTCGGGGATCTAATCCTAACCGTAGGCTCTAGATCTAACGGCGGGGAGGGCTCCGGCGACTTACCGGGCGGCGACGGCGACGGCGGCTCGGGCGGCGATGGTTCTGGCGACTCCGGTGGTCGGGGACGACGGCGGGAGCCCGCGGTGCAGCGTGGCGAGGAGTCCGGGTGGGGTCGATGGAGCTCGGGGGTGGCCAGGGCGTCGGGTGCGGTGTTAATGGCGGCGGCGGCGCTCTCGGGCTCCGGCGAGCGTTTGCGGAGGGAGGAGGGCGTCGGGTGAGGGGGCGAGGGGGGGAACGGGGTCGAGGGGGGGTTTATATAGAGGGGGCCCTGACTTGGAGAAGGGGGCGATCGGGGCGAGGGAATCGCGGCGGATCCCGGATCCTGCGGGATCCGGCGAGCGGCGGCGCGGGCCGGTGGCGTGCGCGAGGGGGAAGAAGGGTGGGGGTCCACCCGTCGGTGAGAGGGTGAGCGGCGCGGCGCGTCGGTTGGCCGATGCGGAGCCGGTTCGGGCGAGGGGCTCGGTCGGCCGTCGTGGGCTCGCGCTGGTGGGCCTCGGCCGTTGGCTGGCTGGGCCGCCTGGGTGTTGGCTGGGCCGGTTGGCCTGGCCGGCGCCCAGGGGCTTTTCTTTTTTCTATTTTTTTGAAATAAAAAGAGAGAAAAACTATATAAAATATAAATATTTTATATAGGACATATATATATCAAAATGATCAGGGGCATATTCTCTATCATTTGAAAATTTTTCGAGGCAAAATCCAGACTTTATAAAAAATCATTTTTCTAAAATTCCAAATAAAACTCAAATTTGAATTCAAACTTTTTGGCAATGTTTATCCTCTGATATTTTTGGAGTGTCATGTTTACTCCTCTCATACTTTTTATCAAGTATTTATCATGCATTTTTTTTGAAATGATTTCCACTGCCAAAATTTGAATTCAATTCCAACAACTCCAAAACTTCTGAAACTTCAAATGCCACTCAAATTCAAACAGAATGCATAGATGCTTAGCTATAATTGTAAAACATTCCAAATAGGAAATTTGGGATGTTACAAACCTACCCACCTTAAGATGAATCTACGCCCTCGAGATTCGGGTTGGCTAGCAAATAGGTGCGGGTGGTCTCGAAGGAGGTCTTCTTCTCGCTCCCAGGTGGCTTCCTCCTCGGAGTGATGACTCCACAACACCTTGCAAAACTTGATGATCTTGCTGCGGGTGACTCTGTTCGCAGTCTCGAGAATTCGGACGGGTTTCTCCTTATAAGTCAGATCACTGTCGAGCTGTATGGCCTCTAGGGGCACTGTGTCTCTCAACGGAATATCGGCCATGTCGGCATGACACTTCTTCAGCTGAGAAACATGGAAGACATCATGAACTCCGGACAATCCTTCCTTCAATTCCAACTTGTAAGCAACCTCTCCACGACGTTCGAGGATTTTGTAGGGGCCAATGAATCGGGGTGCTAACTTTCCTTTGACACCAAACCTCTTGATTCCACGAAGTGGGGACACACGAAGATATGCTCGGTCTCCCGCTTCGTAAGTTACTTCCTTGCGTTTACTGTCGGCATAACTCTTCTGCCTCGACTGAGCTATCTTGAGCCTATCCCGAATCAGCTTGACTTTCTCTTCGGAATCTCTGATAAGGTCGGAACCGAAAAGTGTTCGATCTCCAACACTATCCCATAGCAATGGTGTTCTGCACCTCCTTCCGTATAGAGCTTCGAAAGGGGCCATCTTCGATCGGCTCGATAACTGTTGTTGTAGGAGAACTCTGCGTATGGACAAGGGTCATCCCAGCTAGACCCGTGGTCGAGCACACATGCTCTCAACAGGTCCTCCGGAAGCTGGTTGACTCTCTCGGTCTGTCCATCCGTGCGTGGATGAAAAGCTATCTTGAACTCCAGCCTCGTACTCCAAAGTTTCATGCAACTGATTCCAAAACTTTGAGGTAAATTGTGTTCCTCTATCCGACACGATACTCCTCGGAACTCCATGCGGACATATGATCCTGGTCATGTATATCTTGGCTAACTTAGCACCGTATAGGTAGTCTTCACGGGAATGAAGTGAGCTACCTTGGTCAAACGATCAACCACTACCCGTGATGGAATCATAACCTGAACGGGTCCCGGGTAATCCTGTGATAAAGTCCATTCCAAGTTTTTCCCATTTCCAATCGGAATCGGCAAAGGTTGAAGTAACCCTGCTGGCTTCGATGTTCTGCCTTTACTCGATTGACAAACATCGCATAATGCTACGCATCGGCAATATCCTTCTTCATACCTGTCCACCAGAAACTTTCCTTCAAATCCAGATACATCTTGGTGTTACCGGGGTGAATCGAGTACGGTGAATCATGAGCCTCCTGAAGAATTAGCTTCCTGAGTTCGGGATCATTGGGTACATAAATACGATCCTCGAACCATATAGCTCCGTATTCATCCTTACGAAATCCTTTAGCTTTTCCTTCATTCATCTTTTCCTTTATCTCATCAATTTCCTTGTCCGACTTCTGGGCTTCACGAATCCTTTCGGCCAAAGTGGACTGAACTTCCAGAGTTGCAACATATCCTCGCGGAACTATCTCCGATCGGAGATCTCCGAGGTCATCGACTAACTCCTGGGGTAATCCTCCTGCTATAAGAGTATTCACATAACTCTTACGGCTCAAAGCATCTGCTACAACATTAGCCTTACCTGGGTGGTAATGCAATCTCATGTCATAGTCCTTGATTAACTCTAGCCATCTCCTCTGCCTGAGGTTCAACTCTTTCTGCGTGAAAATATATTTCAAGCTCTTGTGATCTGTGTAAACATCACAACGGTTTCCGATAAGGAAATGTCTCCAGGTCTTGAGCGCATGCACTACGGCTGCTAACTCCAAATCATGTGTGGCATAATTCATCTCGCGAGGTCATAGCTGTCTGGAGGTATAAGCTACAACTTTTCCTTCCTGCATGAGTACTCCTCCGAGTCCCTGACGAGAAGCGTCACAATATACCTGGTAATCCTTGTGTATGTCCGGCAAAATCAGCACTGGGGTTGTGACCAAATGTTTCTTCAATTCCTGGAAACTGGCTTCACAATCCCCGGTCCAAATGTACTTGGCTTCCTTCTTCAACAGCTCAGTCATTGGCTTGGCAATCTTTGAGAAGTTCTCAATAAACCTCCGATAATATCCTGCGAGTCCGAGAAAACTGCGGATCTCCTTGACTGAGGTGGGTGACTGCCAATCGGTGACTGATTCAACCTTGGCGGGGTCAATCGCTATTCCTTCTCCTGAAATAACATGTCCGAGGAATCCAACTTCCTTCAGCCAAAATTCACATTTGCTGAACTTGGCATACAACTGATGTTCTCGAAGTTTCTCCGGAACTAGACGCAAATGTTCCTTATGCTCTTCCTCGCTCTTGGAGAAAATCAGTATATCATCGATGAACACCACGACAAACTTGTCCAGATATTCCATAAATACCTTGTTCATCAAATTCATGAAGTATGCAGGGCATTAGTCAATCCAAATGACATGACGGTATACTCATATAAACCATACCTGGTAGTGAATGCTGTTTTGGGTATATCCTTTTCACGAATCTTCAACTGATGATACCCTGATCGAAGATCGATCTTGGAGAATACTTTGGCTCCAACTAGCTGATCAAATAGATCATTAATCATCGGCAGAGGGTACTTGTTCTTGATGGTCACGCTGCTCAACAAACGATAATCCACAACCATTCTCAGGGTTCCATCCTTCTTCTCTACCAAAAGAACTGGGGCTCCCCAAGGTGACGAGCTTGGCCGAATATATCCTTTCTCCAATAGCTCATTAATTTGGTTCTTGATTTCTTTCAAATCATTCGGGGGCATCCGATAAGGTCTCTTGGATATTGGGGCTGTGCCAGGCAATAACTCAATCAGAAATTCAATGTCCTCGTCCGGTGGCATTCTGGTAATTCCTCAGGAAACACATCGGGAAAATCTTGCACTCATCGGCACTTCCTCCTGAACAACTCCCGTGAGGGAATTCACCGATTCTTCATCCGGCTATGCCTGGATACATACTTGATCCTCTTCGCTCCGGTGGTGAGCAGAATCGACTTGCCTGCACAGTCTATGTTTCCTTCAAACTTCGTCAACCAATCCATGCCTAGGATTACATCCAAGGTCTGGGTTTCCAATACTATGAGGTCTGCGGGAAATTTATGATTTCCGATGTTGAGGGTTGCATGACAGCCTAAGCCTGCCATCATTTATCCTCCTGCGGGACTGACGCGAAGGGGGCTTCTAAGGGTTTTAGTGGGCAACCCGTACTTTTCCACAACTACCCTTGATATGAATGAATGCGCCGCACTGTAATCAAAGAGTACCAATACTGAACGTGAATTCAATAAAAACTTACCAACCACAGTGTCTGTCTGATCATAGACGTCCTCCACGTCAATGTGGTTCACCTGAGCACGAGGAAAAGGGTTGGGCTTCTTCGCTGAGCTTCCATTGTCGTTTCCATTCCTTTGCTTGGCCTCCGGCAGCCGGTGGCATAGTGCCCTGTTTTCGGCACTTGAAACAGTGATGTGACTCAGATCCTTCGGAGCCGGGGCAGGACGATGCTGGTTGCCATTGCCGTTTCCATTGCCATTTCCATTGCCTGACTTGTTGTCCTGGTTGCGGTTGTTCCCATTTCCTCCATGGTTATGTCCTCCATGGTTGTGATGGGTATGCCCTCCCGAGTATGGGGCATAACGGGCTTCGCTGAGCTCCGAGTTGTACTTCCCCTGACCATACTTCCGCTTGCGGCTATCAATCTGCTGCTGCTTGCCTTCGAGTATGGTGGCCTTGTCTACCAGCTCCTGGTAGTTGGTGAAGGTAGCCACCATAAGCTGCATTCCCAGCTCGTCATTGAGTCCCTCGAGAAATTTTTCCTGCTTTGCGGCATCTGTGGCCACATCATCCGGGGCATAGCGAGCTAACTTGCTGAACTCATCCACGCATCGCCCCACAAGACGGTTCCCTGGCGTAAGTTGCGGAACTCACGCTTCTTCAGACTCATGGCTCCAGCTGAAACATGAGCGGTGCGGAAAGCTTGCTGGAACTGATCCCACGTGATGGTGCCGATGGGATATGTGGTGGTGTAGTTCTCCCACCAAGAAGCTGCAGGTCCATCAAGTTGATGTGCGGCAAAGCGCACCTTCTCTGCATCCGTGCATCCAACAGTGATTAACTCTCTTCCGACCTTGCGGAGCCAATCATCGGCCACAATCGGCTCGGTCGCTAGAGAACACCGCGGATTCAGCCTTAGGAATCGAGTCAAGTTGTCAACAGGGGTGGTGGCGGTGGATTGTTGTTGTTGTTGTTGTTACGATTACGGATGAGCATCTCGCATGAGGGCATTCTCGCTGCTGGATCAGCCGGGTGAGCTCCGCGGAAAGTTGAGACCGGGGTCACGCCTCGGAGGCATCTGGTGTTTTGGAGTGGATGAGAAAATTAGAATAGAACAATGGTCTAATGAGAAAATATCACTACCCATATGAATGCACAATCATAATCACACCAATCATTTATTCAATCCACTCAAACATGGTTCAATCTCGATTACAAAAAGCTCACGACTAATCGAAAATAACGGCCTAACTGATCGACGGAAAATAAAATATCATGGTGGTCGGCTAAAAGTCTTCATCAATAATCCTTGCGTCCTCTGGTGCGATGTCCTCCGGTGTGGCGTCCTCTGTTGCGGCGCCTCCTCTTGCGGCTTTATCCAGTGGAACTCGCTTCATAATCCTGGTCATTGCTCACGAGAGGTCCGTCATCTCCACTCGGAAAAAGGTCCTCTCCCAGGTCCATCTTTTCCTCTAATGCGGCAACCTTCATCTTCAGGTCGTCGACTCTCTCCATGAAGTCCGCGATTTCTTCCTCATGGTCAAGGAAGTCTGCGTGTGCCTTCTCTTCCAGTTCCAGTTCACGGAACAACAGCCTCCTGTGTACCTTCGAGTTACGGCGAGTCTGGATCTCCCGTTTCCTGAGGAGACACTCCAAGTCTTGGACATACGAGAGAATGGAGTCGTCCTCTACGGTACGGATGATATCTCCATTCCTTGCTCTGTGAGAAACCATGGTGAGGTCTGATGGATCGAGCTCGGCCCTGTACTCTTCTCGGAGATGTCCAAGTGCACGATAAATCGCCACGTCCCTTCCGAGGATCCAGTTGAAGTCGGTGAACTCAAAGTCAATAGGCTCTGTATGTCCTCCGAAGGTTCTCCCTGGAATGTGCACCTCGATCCTCAGAGCGGGTATCCGCCGGAAGTGCATTGGTAGGCTTCCGGTGATCGAGGGCGAGCAATCTTCAGCTTCTTCACGATCTGGACCAGCTTCCCCGCCAAGGGCATCGTCTCATCTGGCTGGCAAAACTCCGTAGCAAAACCGGGGTGAACTCGTGACCATCTAGAATGTTGAAAATCGGAGAGAAGTCGAGAAATGAACAGGGAGAATTACGGAATGATAAGGATATAAAATAAATAGTCTCTTCCTATGGTTTTCCGATCCTAGGGGTTACGCCCTACGGTCAAGGTGTGCTCGATACCATCTCTCAGAGCGACCCGACCCAAAATCGGTCAAGTCTCGTGGTTCTGTACCATCCCAAGATCATGCTGGCACTCACAGAACATTGATGAAATAATCAAAGTTCAATCACACCTGAATTTATTACACGATTCTCATATCGAGTCTTTATTACAATAGAATTATTCGGCCTAAGGCCAACCCATGAGAAATAAACTAAGTAAAGCTGCGGAAGCGTAGAAGAATAGCGAGTCCATCCGACTCCATAGGGCAATCGCCAAGCGCGGATCGTAGCCTCACTCCTGATCGGAATACTCCTCTGCAACATAAGACGTTGCAGCCGTGTAGGTCAGCATTTTGAATATGCCGGCAAGTCATGAAGAGAGAACAATAATAAAATTACTAACACTATATGCAATTTGGCTGTGGGGCTCTAAGTTTCATTGTTTTGCGAAAAAGCCAATTTTTCCTTACTACAGTGGACTTGCTTGCAAATACTACAAAATTGTTGGTAGTTATTGAGATGGTTCCACCAACCAATATCTCATTCCCAAATTATTAAGTCATAACCCCTCAATTAATTTATTAATTTAAGTGTTGAGATTTCCGAATACTTCCAAGTTCCAGAGGCTCAAATTGTCCGTAATCGGGACACGGCTAATCGATTAGATCTTTTCTCTGCAGAGGTTTGCGCACTTTACCCGCAAGAATCGTTCCCTCCTTTTAAGTCTTCGCACTTCACGGTGTTTGAAGACAGGACGAACGAAACAGGGTCTTCCGAAGAGTTCTTCCGCCACCGCCGTACCCATCCAATCCTACCGTTCTTCTACATCTCGTAGCACCGTCCGCCAGAGTCACAACTAGGGTTGACCAAGCCGAGCCCATAATGGCTTGCGGCTGCAGGTAAGCTTCCGGTCAATGGGGCATCCATCCGCCTCTTCGTGGCTGGGTGAAGCTTTCCGCAAGATGTCATGGCACTTCTCCATGCATCCCGGCCAACCACCGGGTTCTCCAGTGGTGCCCGTCAACCGCCCTCCACCCAAAGAGTGAATTCAAGTCCATCTTGAGCTTGAAGTTCATGGGCTTGTCATCATCTTGACTCTCACATCTCCCTTATGAATTCACTCAACCAACCCCGCTCTACGAGCATAGCAAAAATAAACTACTTCGCCCCGGTCATGGTAACAAGGTGAATTGGGTTCATCCTACCTCATGATACTACTCAAGAACATAACTTCAAAATTTCAACTACTGCATGCATGGTGGGGAGGTATAATTCTAATGCAATAGAAATCATAGGTATTGTAAAGAACATGATCAAAGACTTGCCTTGCTGACGATCTTCATAAGCTAGGGACTCGTGGTAGCAAGCTTCGCACTCCGGAAATTCTACCGAGGCAAACAATAACCATAATAAGCATACAACATATGACCACTTAACATAATAGCATACTAACATAACACACCAAAACAAACGGATCAAAACCCAAAGGAAAACTCGAAGAAATCCAACTCAATGTTTTCCTACTTCAAGCAACAACAAAAAATAGTTTTACATAACAAAAATTTTCTTAACAGAACCTAAGCATGGGTTTATGCTACCTAACAGAAAAGAATTCATCAAGCAACTAGGAGCAAGAAGAATCACCTTAAAATCTATTATAAAACTCCTATTAGGCCTAAAGCAAATTCTAGTAGGAAAAATAAAATAAAAGTTTTATTTATTATAAATAAAAGTTCATGCTCTAAAGTTGCAGAAACTATCCTAGAATAATCTATCACATAGGAAAAATAAATTTATTTGCTAAGTAAAACAATAGGAAAACAGTAGCTAGTTAATTAATTAAGAATAACATGATTCTGATTAAAACTATTTTTTTATTAATCCTAAAATTCCCAAATAAATTCCTACGGTTAGGCAATGTCAAAACAAAGTTGTGACAAAAAGAATCATTAAAAAATAATATTCCTAACTCATTTTATAGCAGAATTACTATTCTGTCTAAATCGAAAATAAAGCAATTTTAAATAATTTTAACATGGCTAATTATATTTTCTACAGAAACTATAAGAAATTTGCAAACCAACAAAAAAAGAATCACTTAAAAATATTAAGTAGATTAAAAGATATGAATTTTTCAAATATGAAACTATTCTGTTAAAACAGAAACTAAAAATAAAATTAAAACGAAAACGGGCTAATGGGCCTATATAACGCTTCGGGCGTAATATAACTAAACTACGCACGTGGTTTTAAACCGCTTCAGCCCGGTCTAAACTAATCTATCTAAAACCAAAATAAACCGGAATAAAAACCGGTTCTCTAAACCTAAACCTAATAAAACCATACCCCTTCGGGGATCTAATCCTAACCGTAGGCTCTAGATCTAACGGCGGGGAGGGCTCCGGCGACTTACCGGGCGGCGACGGCGACGGCGACTCGGGCGGCGATGGTTCCGGCGACTCCGGTGGTCGTGGACGACGGCGGGGAGCTCCGGCGGGTGCAGCGTGGCGAGGGGAGTCCGGGGGTGGGGTCGATGAAGCTCGGGGGTGGCCGGGGCGTCGGGTGCGGTGTTAATGGCGGCGGCGGCGCTCTCGGGCTCCGACGAGCGTTTGCAGAGGGAGGAGGGCGTCGGGTGAGGGGGCGAGGGGGGGAACGGGGTCGAGGGGGGTTTATATAGAGGGGGCCCCGACTTGGAGAAGGGGGCGATCGGGGCGAGGAGATCGCGGCGGATCCCGGATCCTGCGGGATCCGGCGAGCGGCGGCGCGGGCGGGTGGCGTGCGCGAGGGGGAAGAAGGGTGGGGGTCCACCTGTCGGGGAGAGAGGGGAGCGGCGCGCGTCGGTTGGCCGATCTTGGAGCCGGGTTCGAGCGAGGGGTGGCCAACGTGGGCCGGCGTGGCCGGGCGCGCTGGTGGGCCTTGCCGTTGGTTATCGGGCCTGGTGTTAGCTGGGCAGTTATTGGCTGGCGCCAGGGCTTTTCTTTTTTCTATTTTTTTGAAATAAAAAGAGAGAAAAACTATATAAAATATAAATATTTTATATAGGACATATATATATCAAAATGATCAGGGGAATATTCTCTATCATTTGAACATTTTTCCAGGGGCAAAATCCAAACTTTATAAAAAATCATTTTTCTAAAATTCCAAATAAAACTCAAATTTGAATTCAAACTTTTTGGCAATGTTTTTCCTCTGATATTTTTGGAGTGTCATGTTTACTCCTCTCATACTTTTTCTCAAGTATTTATCAGGCATATTTTTTTTTTTGAAATGATTTCCACTGCCAAAATTTGAATTCAATTCCAACAACTCCAAAACTTCTGAAACTTCAAATGCCACTCAAATTCAAACAGAATGCATAGATGCTTAGCTATAATTGTAAAACATTCCAAATAGGAAATTTGGGATGTTACATTGGACCTTCCGAAGAGGCGAAGAGCCAAGTGCAAGGTTCACACGAGTACGAACTGTTGAACCTCCCAAAGAGGCAAAGAGCCAAGCGCGAGGTTTTATAGGAGTTGTCGTCCTAGTAGGAGTGTACTAGTACAACTATAGTGAACGATGCTACTGTATGATGCCGCCACGTCACGTATATCCAAAGCTGTGCCACTTTTTTTCTCAAAGAGCGTGTTGGAGCCCGTGCAACAACCACACAAGTTGCACGTACACATAACACATTTACTAGTAATAAATTCTAAAGGACAAATGCCAGTATGCCACACAAGTTCATCTCCAACTCATGTGATAAATTTGTGCACGACTAGTCTACATATATTCACAGCGCTACCGTTCACAATTACCGTACTCCACTTACACGTTATAGATGGGCTACATGTCCTCCTCCGTGTTCCAAATTCCTGTGTGTTCTACATGGATGGCACGACCCATAGCGGTGGGCAACGGGAATCATTGTCGCAGCTTTCTAGTCCGGTTCCACAAGATGGAGACTCATCCAAGCTAAAGCGGCATAAATCAGGGATAGCGTGTCCCAAAGATGTCGTTCATCCGTGATGCGCGCACCAAGACACAACCATGCTTCATGAGCGGCAGGCCTTCCGTGTCGTGCACGGAAGGTGGCATCTGCTTCACAATGGGGTAGCTGTCCCCGATGAAAAGCGAGTACTCTCCAAGAGTGTTCCTCGGCACCCACGTAGCATCACGGGGGTCGAACTCGGCGCTGTTCATCTAGTACACGCGACATCCCAGATCTGGACACATGGTGACGTACATAGTCAAGGTCCATGCATAATGATGTTGTGCTCAAATGTGGCGGTCAGTAATACTATGCAGCAAATAGTACTACTCTGGTATAGAGGAAGTAAAATAACCGGCTTATTATATATAGCCACTCTTGGCTACATGGATGAGATAGTAAGACATGGAAAAACGAAAATGGTGGCAGCTAGTGGGTTCAAGTCTTCAAGGGCCTAGCTAGCGATACGCGTCCTCCAAGGTAAAAAGTACTCCTACTAGTACTACAAAGTATACTACTAGTACAACAATGAAAGAGAAGGTGAGAGGGTTAAAAATGGAATACCTGGGTAGATGGTGACGGTCCGATCGTGGTAGATTGTGTGACCATGTTGCACATCAGTGGTACCATGGGTAACAACTGCTAAGATAGTTGATCCCAATATGCCAAAGTCAGCTACAAGGTTCCAGGTTAGACCGAATCGCGGATGCAAATGCACATCCAGGATCGGCGGTCTTATTTTGATCGTGGTATGACTGGTCCCTGCAAAATAATGGAGTACCGTTAGGGATGCAAATGATGGTTTGTGCATTCCGTTTGTAATCTCCCGTACCATAGGATATCAACCAGATGAAACAAGTCCCCTAGCTTGTCACCGTGAAGATGCGGCCTAGATGGCGCACGGCCTCTTCGAACGTGTAGGGGTACAAATCTGCCACCGCCAACATGCGCCAGCCTCTGCCGTTACTGCCTCCTGCATTGATGGCAATCCTTATGTCGAACACCACGATGAGATAGTAATCGTCGTAGCCGCGTCGCTTTGTCGGCGGATCCGCAATTGCTATCTTCTTCAATCTCATGTAGGCATCATCATACGTATTCTTGCCCAGCCAGTCCGGAAGGCCAATCCCAATGGTGGAGAAGGGGTCTACTGTAACGGCCACACCGCTGTGGATGTTGTGCAAAATCATGGTGGTATCCGGCCGAGGTATGCAAGCCAATCTTTGTTGGCACCGACCCAGACCTATATATAAGATGGTGGGCAGCGGAGAAATTACGGGATGGAAATGGAATAACAAAGTACTACATGATCAAACTCCATTACTGACCTGCTCATCGGACAAAATCCGACTACCTCTCAATGTCGTCAACTCTAGAGGAGTCAACATGCAACCATGGCCAGGGAGCGGTGGACTGTTCGAAGAATTTTCCATAGAAGAACCTTCTCCTCGAGGACGCATGGAAGACCAACAAGCATGGCCTTTTCCCAAGCCTATTTAAGCAGCGTCTTGAAAAAGTTGGTGCAGGAAGCACCGAGTCTTGCGGCGGTGAGGACGTCGGAGCGGCGTGCGATTTCTCCCAAAGAATCGTCGTCCAAGGTCGCCCAGCCCCGACGAGGAGGAGAACCGCCTGGCGAATCCATGGGAGCAGCGACGAACTGCCTTCTCTTCGGGGGGAGGGGAACTGGCGAGGAGGAGATAAGAGCGTAGTAACTGCAGGACCTCGTCCCTTCCAACTGTAGATCGGTCCTCAGCGAAGGGGTGAGGCTATTATTTACTACTCCCTCCTTTCCGGTTTATAGGGCTTATCTCAAAATTTTAGTTTTTCCATTTTATAAGGCTCAATTTGGTTGTTTTCCATCACATGTTCAGATTCCAAGGTGCATTAAATCATTGCATGCAAGTACTAAGAGAAAATTGACCAATGCATGTAATTTATGCATGCATGCATTGCAATTAATGCATTGGTAAACATACTTTTTTGAGGAAAACAAGAGCATTAATTGGGTGCTTTTGCAAACTACAAAAAGTATTCCACCACTCACCATCTACCTTGGTTGGTGAGATCTGAATTGAGCCTTATAAACCGGAAAGGAGGGAGTACTAGTACTAGCATTATGAACGTTATGGGATTGCATTATACTGTAAATAATAGCACTAGTAAGAAATTTTTGGCACTAGGTAGTAGTTTTTGGCGTGAATTAAGAAATTTTGGGTATGTTTTTGCCATTTTTTGTACACGCCAACTAGTGTCAAAAACGTCAGACGTTATGTGACGGAGGAGTACGTATTTCAGATCAGAAAGCGATTAGTACTACTTTTCTCAACTAGTAGTGCGATGTACTTGTACTTCTAGTCTAGTCTAGTATAGTGCACCAGTTTTGAACTCTTGAATCTCGGGCCGAGGAGCTACAGTTGGAAGTGGAGGGTACTCTGTTCTCTAGAACCATCGTTGTACTATCAATGCAGGGGAAGTACACCTGCGTAGTGGCCTAGTGGGTACTCTCGGTGCTCTGTTCAGCCGCTCCTCTCACGTAGCTGGCCTACTCAGCCGCTCCTCTCACGCACACACTAGCAGCCTGTTTATCAGCGACGGTTACTGCGGGGGCAGAACATTTGAGTTATTTGATACAGCGAGACTAGGCTTTTCGCTTCTATTTGTGGAGGTGTATTGGATCTCGTCGAACTTTGTTAGTAGTTCCTTCTTTATGAATGAGATGAAGCAAAGCTTTTGCCTCCATTTAAAAAAAACACATCAAGAGGAATTTCTTTTATAGTAGAGCCGATAATGGAGTGAAGTCCATGCGTGCAACGCCACAAGCTACAGAGTAGTAGTAGTAGAGCACTTTACGTACAGAGCCATATTGCACAGTTCCCAATGCCCCGCCAGGCTTTTCCGGCTCCTCGGGCTTAATTGGGAGGCGCTAGTTTAAATATGCTACTAGCTGGAAGCTACAAGCGAGGTGCGGCTAGGGTGAGCACGCGAGCCACGGGATGCTGGGAAGGAAAACCCGTTCACGTGGCTAGGCTGTCCAGTGCACCCAGATTGTGGGGCCGCACGTCTGTTTGACTTCAAAACTCAAACTACCCATGTAAAATATTGGCTCGCAGCGAAGTGTAGTAGTACTACTTTTAAAAAAAAAGGTCGTCGTGCATTCGGCCGGGATCGAACCCACAAAATGAGGTATACACTCCCGCGACCACTAGTAGTACTCGTTGGAGTACAACGCAACCTAGAATCGCCTTTTGTCGCTAGTAGTACGTACATTGTTCCTTACAAGAAACCCCTAAGAGCATGGTTAATAGTATAGCCAGCTGCTGGCTATAAGCCAGTGCCATGTCATCTACAGCCCATCTTATAGCCAACATGTAGTACTCCCTCCATCTAGGTGAATAAGTCATCTTAGATTGTGCACCGTGACCAAGGAGGAGGGGAAAACTAGAGAACTTAATGTTTATTTGCTAATTAATATCATTGCATGCAATGAATTAACCACTGCATGTCGTGTTTGGTAGATTCAAGTCATTAAAAGCATGCACACCCACATCTCTTATTGGTTGATATGTCAAGAAACAAGAAACGAGGTAGAAGTTAATGCACCATGCCTAAGTGTTTTGGGATTATTTGGTTTTCGTAAGATGACTTACACACCTAGACGGAGGGAGTAGTTTATTTCTTATAGCCTGCTGACTCAGCTCTATTGTACTTGCTCTAATAATGCAAGAAACCACTAAAATGCAAGAAACTACTACCACTTGCATACGTGGCAGACTTAAGATAAGACTACCTTATCAACCATTGTACATGCTCTTACCAACAAAAATCCTCGAGTGACCTCCTACCTCCGGGCCGTCCACCTAGTCATCCTTGGCCATGGGACGCAGCTACCGCCGCCGGCAGAAGGCGAGGTCAAAACCGCCGGCGGTGCGGAGCCCATGTTGCGGCAGCCTGGATGCCAGCTCCGTCCGGTGCTCGCGGCCGGTAGCTAGCCAAGATAGCTCCGTCCAGCTGCTTGTCTGCAAGATTTGCTAGCTAGATTGGCATGGCAGCGCGGCGGCTTGCTCGCTCGTGAGTCACGCTCGGGCCAGCCTGCCAACCCGTCAAGGAGGCAGTCTTGGCGTCCGGCCCGTCCGGCGGAGTGGCGGCCGACTCGCTCATCACCGGCGCCACCGACGAACACGCATCAGTACTGTTTAAAGTAATGTTCAGGAAAAATCATGATTTGAGGGGGAATAACAGGATAGAAGGTCAGATGTGGGTCCCTCGTGTCAACAGTCAAACAAAATGTGTTGGTTTAAGCTGCCTCATCGGCACGGACATGTGGGCCAACCCTGTCATAAATGGGTTTAAACGAACCTAATCGGTAGGAGTACTAGGTAGTTTTTGGCGTGGATTAAGAAATTTTAGGTATGTTTTTGCTATTTTTTGTACAATAGATTCTTCCTAGGGCTGGTTGAAAGTGGTAGTTTTTTGTTAAGTACTCTACATATTGTAAGTAGGAGTGAAAGTTAAGCTTTGGAAGCCAATAAGCAAGGCTAGTTACATAGTGCATATGTGTACATGATTGAAAGTAAATATCAACCATGAGTGACTAATATCTTGATGGAAAACTTCAAACTATGGAATACTAGGAAAAAATGCATGGTTGGAAATACTAGCAATGTTCATGTTCTGTAACGAATCATAATTAGAATAATACTTATTCACAAACTTGGTACAAAACACTCTAATTTTGATATACATATGTCACTAGAGATATATTATGTTTCAATTAGAATATATTCCTTGGGCTGTTTTGGTGAGGTCGGGGAGGGATGTGGTTGGTTTTAAGATACTAATTATGGGTTTTTCTGCAAATTGGTAGACAAGTGGGATGTTGGTGAGAAAAGGCAACAACTTACCTCACAATCGTTAGATGTAGATCTAATGGTCAGAAACGACGGATGGCAGACACACCAGCATCACCAACTTAGTCTTGTGTAGGAGTACTAGCAAGATCCATGCATTGCACGGAACATCAAGATGCATTTTTTTTATAAAACACTTGTTGTGATTGACCCTTGCGGGAGTAAACCCATGTGTAAAAACTAATGATATCTCGAGAAATATGAGATAAGGTGAAGAGGAGTGGGGTTTGGTGGTGGTTGGTGGTCGGACTGAGCGGAGATGGGGATTGACGATGCGGCAGCGCCACCAGTGCCAGCTTTGTTCCAGAGGCTTCCTTTCTTAATTGCTCAACAATGAGGTTTGTTGGAGATAAGTATGAACGAGGGAAGGCCTTGTCTGCAAATGTGGAGAGGGTGCGGGTATCTTTTAGTTTAATTTCCATCCATCAGATATAGATCGGACGGTCTATATTGCAAGATGGCACACGTACCATCATCACCAACTCAGTTTTTTATAAGAGAAGAAATATAAGTATGGAGATACAAACATATTATCGATACTTGCTTCCGTAAACTAGCATCTACATTATATTCAACGCCTCGGCATGTGGGGCCTTAGCACAATGACTTCTTGACTGTGTAAAACAAAGATTTTCCCGTCGCCGACAAGGAGGGGGTGACGGCGGCGCGCTTTTTGGCTTGCTCTAGTCCTAGTAGTCATACTAGGTGGTCTAAGCACGTGTAGATTTATTCTTTTTCACGTCTCGTGTTCGCCGTACTGCCACGACTGTTGATGAATAGACGGTAAGTTATTCACGGGGAAACCCTTGTTGAGCGTGTTTGCGAGAGAGAGAGACAGTGTGCGTGTGTGATATGTTAGAGACTGAGGCAATGATAACAGATTCTTTGTGTCTATGTGTGTGGAGGATAGAGAGAGACATGTACATGGGGCTTTGTGTTGTGTAACATGGAGACACATATACATAATTAGAGAGTTAGTGTGTGAGATACACATGCGGACATGAGGAGAGATGAGGATCCAAGTAAATGGGTGTTTGTGCGTGTATGTGTGTGTTTGCGCATGCGTTTGTGTGTGAGAGGGAGAGAGTGTATGTGGAGTAGAGAGACCACTGATGATGTAAACCTAGTATAAGGGAAGGGGGAATGGTGTGACATCTGTAGTAGCGAGATAGCACGGGTGCGGGCCGGGGGAGCAGACTATTAGGAAGAGACATCGAGTGTGTGTGTGGGAGAGGGGTGTGAGAGCGATAGAAAGAGAGAGCTAGAGACGGAGAGAGAGAGAGAGAGAGAGAGAGAGAGAGAGAGAGGGAAAGAGAGAGGAAGAGAGGGGGCGAGAGGGGTCGTTTGTGTCCATAAATGGCGTATAGATAGGGAGACAATGTTGATGTTGTCCGAGATTGGCCTATGAACGGAGACTCAAGGGAAGCGAGTCATCGTGTGTGTGATAGGGACTTCATGAGAGATTTAGAATAGATGGTGTAGAGAACAATGTGCGAAATCGAGAACGATTATACATTAGGGAGCTATGCAAAGAGTCACGACATATATGTATACAGGGAAGGAGCTGGGGCGGGTCCGCATGTGGGAGAGATAGAAAGAGGAGAGTGGTGCACAAGGAGACAAAGTGTGCTTGTTTGCAGTGGGGGTGGTGTGTGAGGTGAGTGCGCGAGAACCACATAACTAGGGAGATAGACGTTTGGGGGCGACATTTTGTGTGTATGGGAAATATACACTCTACATAGTGCGTGTGCTTGGGTAAGAGAGATAGCGGGAGACCTAGAGAGTGAGGGAAGAGATGTGTGCATGCCCGAGAGACAAAGTGATAGAGACCTATGTTGGGGTCCGGACTTTACAAGAGAGAGGGGTGTTAATGTGCTCGTGTGTTGGTGTTTGGGGGAGAGAACGACTTCTCTCTATGTGTGTGTGGTGGTGGTGGGGGGGTTGACTTCAGATAAAGAGTGAGGTGTCTATATTTGAGGGACTTTAGCGTAATTGAGATATTGTGCACTCATGGTTGATCAATTTGTTTCACAGTTTGTACTATGAGATAACGATACTTTTGAACATGCGTGATATACCTTGATGTACCAGAATTACAAACCTAAGATTGGAATTTTGGAATTCGACTCCATCATTAGCTTTTGTAATTCATTTAAACGGAGGTACATTTTTTAAGCCGGGATTTCATGATTTCAAACTCATATATCAAACCTAGAGATATACACATACGGGCATGTTCAAACTTTATAATCATCCACTTTATTCATACACATACACATTTTTGCTTTTGTCATCATATTTAGGATAAACACATTTGGAATTTCATTTGAATTGGACCGTATGATGGTATTTGCTTGTAGTAGCTCAATGATCCATATTTGAATTGAATGGACAATCTAAGTTTCGAGTTGGAGACAATGATTTTCAAAACTTGCACATTTTTTTTTTGCGTGCAAAACAAACAAATTGTCGGCCATGATATCATAGTCGGCCGTACGAGAGCAGAATACTTATAATTTTAGGCGCCAAAAGCTTTCAAACTTCCCGCTCACATCGAAATATCACGCGCCCGAAATTTTAGCCCTGCGATATTCCTGTTTTACCCCTGCCACATGAACGGAAAAGGGTTGCTTTGGTAACTCCATTGTTTTCCCCTCTTTGCCCCCAACATTCTTCCCCAGAGCCCCTCCCCTTCCCCTCCCCGACCCCCCCCCCAACCACGGCAAGCCGCTGAATCTAGTCCTCCGCCACAGCGGTGGACCTCACACCCCGCCGGATCTACCTTCCGCACCTCGGAACCCCCAACTGCCAACTCACCACTTCACCGGAGCCGCTTCAGCGACTGGCTTGTCCACCGCTCCAGATCTCCTTGACCTCCATCATGGTCCACCGCACCAGATCTACTTAACCGGCGCCCTCGTCCACCATAGTGTAGGCCCTTCACTGACTCCATCGTCCGCCCCTTCGCGGGCCCTTCATACAAGCCCTCGTCCGCCGCTACAGATCCACCTCACCGAAATCACTGTACAACGCGCCCGCCGAAGCCTTCGTCCACTGCACCGGACCTGCTCCACGGACGCCATATTCAACTCCACCGGCCCTGCTTTACCGACGCTGCAGCCTCATCAGGTTATTTCGATTTGTACTCCTTTGGTTTTTCTCTTTATCGTGCAATTGTTTACTTACCACAGATGAGCTTTCTTGTATTTTGACAGGCACCGCAACCGTAGCACTGGAGCCGCTTCAGCGACGGCGACAGCCGGCCCAAACTCAACCGCAACACGAGCACCATCGACGATCCTTAGCTATCAAGTATGACAACAATACCCATACGCCGCTGAGAATCAGGTACTATTATCCAATGGCCGGCGCCTACATTCACTTTCCTAGCATAAGCACCACACCTTTGAATTTCTTCAGGGCATCATTCAGTTTTTCATGAGATGCGTTATTCTGCTTGCACCTGTAGGGCCATACTTCCAAAGGAACATGTTACATGTGCTAAATTACATACCAAAGGCACATATAGTTAATATGCTTTAGTTTTGTTACGATGCCACCTGTTGGTTCCATCGGGGCTTAATGTTCTCTATGCTTAATTATACATCAGCAAACTAGCATGTGGTTCCGCTGCTTTTTGTTTGTTTTACCCTACATTTTCTCGATGCTAGCTATTACATCACTGCTCCGAGCCTCTGTTCATTACTTGTTTGTGTGGTCTTGATCTTCCCAAGTTGCATGACTAATTTGATGCTTCTATTAATTATGGAGCTGCCAACCCCATCAAGCAAAATATTCGTTCTTTTGGGGCTGGCACCTCGAACAAGCATAAAAATAGAGGGAAGCAGATATAATCCCTCCGATTCTATTTACTCTGCGCATAACTCTTGACCCGCATACCAAGGAGGGCACTGGTTTAATTTTTCTAGACTAATTTGCCAATTTGTTAGGGCAGAGGCGGATGGGGCGGGGCACAAAAGGAAACCAGCGCTAGGAATCGGCAACGCGCAGACTAATACGAGAAAGCTGACAAAAATTTATACGCAAAGTAAAAAGAATCGGAGGGAGTATTGTCGTGTATGCACACACCCTTCTTTCATTAGTTTAGATGAACCATTGATGATCAATTCAGACCAGTGCATGCGATTAAAATTAATTTTACCTAAATAGATGTTGCAAAATAAACTACAACAACTAGATTTGCAACCACGGGATGCTGACGATATCTTCATAGAACATTGCAACAGCAGCTAGGCTTCACAGCAACATATGGTAAGCCAGTGTGTTTTAGTACATGTGAAATGTAATGCGAGTGGGCTGCTTTCTTGGCTTGTGCCCTCAATGTGTAATCCTACTGAATTACAAATAGTTCAGTTGTCTGCTTTGCTGTATTGCTTGATTCGAATGCTTATTTGTTGTTACGCTATACCTGAGTTGGCTAATATGTCAGCAGTGCCTGATGTACTATCGTAAAGAAATGCATGCCTATTTCATTTGAGTCCCTAACTTTTCCTCTCAACTTCATCACAAGACTGTCTTCGTAGTTTATATGAGGCCACACTGTTAAGTGCTTTCTCAGATAATTTCAACTGCTTAGATGCCTTGGCAACTTAAATATAGCGGTTGTACACTCCCTTTCAACTAGGGATGTCAACTGGGCCCGGTTTAATCGCGATTAAAGTCCACTAGTGGTATGATAGTTCAAAAGAGTTTTTGTTTTTTTGAGGAAAATGAACTAGCGAGGTAGCAAAAACTAACTAGATGGGACTGGCGGATTTCGTTATTTGCCACTTACATCCCTAGTTTCATCTTACCATTTTAATTTCTTTTCGGCTGATGCTGGTTCAAACCATTTAAATATAGTTTGCCATGCTCGGCAATAATTCGTCCGTCGTTTACCATGTAAGCTTACTGCCTGGATCATACGATAACTATCTCTTCGATGTCCAATGAAACCTTTCAGGATGCCGTTCACACTAGGACACAATGTACAACCCCGTAATATATTTGTGTGGAAGCGGTCGCCATCCATGTTACCAGATGGTAGCAGTTCAGAGGCAACACCGCCGGAGAGCAGTCTAAGCACATATATTATAGTGCTTGAGGCTCTACTAGAGGCAGAAAGAGATGGTGTGGCTGCCATGAATGAGGTAATCTTTATCTTGAGGCTGGAAATTACGGAATTAGCAGCACGCATTATGCAAGCAACCCAAGAATTGGAGGAAGTAAGAATGTTGCATTTGAAGACGGAGGAGGTCCTGCTGTTTCTGCTATCTGAAGCCCAAGATAATCCCGGTTCTTCTTTAGATACTAGTTGAAATTTTCATTAGATTATTGTACTTGCATGTTGTGTCATGTCTCTGAATGGATTATGTTGCAAGACCCCCTATGTTGTCCATGTGCTGTAATGATCCAAATTTTTTAGGCGAGGTAATCCTCAGTACTTGTATGATTGACATAAGGTGAACTGTTTTTCGTGTGAGCATATTGTATTGGATGAAATAACTGTTTGACTCAGAGTGTATCCAACCTACTGAATTCGAAGATCACGGCATTTCTAAATCATAATCATATATAAAGGCGGAATAAATCTTTGTTGTGGTTTTGAAGAAATAAATAACAAAACATATAATTATCTGTGGATATTCGTAATCGAATACAAATTGGATTTGAATTTAGTTTGTGAGGTCCCAGGGCAAACGTGAATGCTAATTCTCCCAAGTTTTGAACGAAGCGGCTAAACACCCACTATTATTTGTGGGCTTCCCGAAGCAAGTGTTTGCGAGATGGAAATTACTGTCTACCCCTGACACTTGACATCCTTATCGACATGATTTACACTGTTGTCGATAGGGGTAGACTAGTAACTTCAATCAGACGTGACACGACAGCCTCTGAGCCCATTCAGACATGGTGGGCACCAAACGTGGGCGGCAAAACACATTTGATTCAAGCTCGTCCGAAAGACATGTGTCTCTTCCTCCATTTCCCCATTCATACACGGTGGGCGGCAAAACAAACTCTCCTCGTCCGAAATCGATGTAGGCTTATATTTTAAATAGGGGCAGATGTGTAACTTCCATCAGATGCGACACAACCGCCCTACCTATCAGCCCCATTCATACACTGTGGGCGCCAACCGTGGGCGGCAAAACACCCTCTCCTCGCCCGAAATTGACGTAGGCTAATATTTTAAATAGGGGCAGATGTGTAACTTCCATCAGACATGACACAACCGCCCTACCTGTCAGCCCCGTTCATACATCGTGGGCGCCAACCATGGGCGGCAAAACACCCTCTCCTCGCCCGAAATAGTTATCGGAAAATATTTGGGAGATGCGAGATTACCGTCCTATCCCCAGCCGACGCGATGTCCGAAATTTTAAACGGGGGATAAGTTCGTAACTTTCCCCCATTTCAGAGACGCGCGTCCCAAAGTTTGAGATCCCCCCTCCATTTCCCCATTCATACACCATCGCCACACGACAACCTCACAAGGCCAGCCTCCTCTGTCCGCCACCCCATCCTCCACCTTGCCGGAGCCGCTACCCCTACCCCATCGTCCACTGCAAGAGATGGACGTCTCTCATCCACGACGCTAGATCAGGATCCTTTCATCGCCTCCTCTCGCTTCATCGGTGCCGTCGTCCACCTTGCTGTTGCCGCTCCTACGACCGCCTCATCCACGGCAACAGGATATATCCCCCGACCCGGCCGTCTGCCGTCTAAAGTCTTCTTCCCCGCCGCAACAGCCATCGCACCCGCAGCACCCTCAACGTATCAGCATAGGCCTACACGGCGTCGCAAGAGAGGTGGTACTCTTCCATATGTGCTTAAGCTATTGATCTCACCCGGAAAATAGATCGTAGTTTGTTTGCTGTACTTTTCTTGTCCGTACCAAATCGTAGTGGCTAGTTGAAAGCAAACATTGGTTGCGAAATAGCTTTGTCCGGTTTGCACCTTCAGATCCGCCATGGCACGGGCACTATACTCGTAAAGCTTATGATTTCCCCCCTTTATATTCACTACCATCATCGTAGGTGCTTCGTGTCGTGCTAGCACTGCTCCTCAAGACCTCAACCCAAAGGTTAAGTGTTGAAATTCGAATATGATATGATGCTCATATCACTAAAAGCAGAACGTTTAATTCGTCACCTAATGTTCCTATATTCGTTTGAAAAGCATGTGCGCCACCCATCGTCCAGCTAGTTCCACTTTCCTGATTTTTCTCTTGATGCTTACGGTTTTCCACTTTTATCTACTCTACTATGATCTGCGTAGGTGCTTTCTGTCGTACTAGCATTACTCCACCCTTCAAGCTAAACAACACAACACTCAGAATTCAAAAGCTTAGTTGTTCAAATATGATTGTGATATGATACTGATATTAGTTAACTGACACATTTAACTGGTTAGCTATAGTTCCCACTTTATTTTCCAAATGCATGTCGCGACATATATAGAGAGACAGCATAATTGCATTTCTTTGTCACTTGTTGACCGTACTTTCTTGTCCATACCAAATCGTAGTTGTTATTTCAAAGCAAACATCGGTTGCTAACTACCCTTTTTGCGGTTTGCAGCTTTAGATTTGCCATCCCACTGCTACGGTCAACACTGTACTCATCATGCTTATGTTTTCCCCATTTTATGATGACCACAATCAGCCTACGTGGTTCGTGTCGTAATAGCACTGCTCCACCCATCGAGCTAAACAAGCTTAGTTGTACAAATGCATATCTGATATTATTGCTGATATTAGTAAAACTGAGAGATGTTTAATTGGTTAGCTAAATGTTCCTACTTTATTTTCGAAATGCATGTGAGCCACATATGGAGAGACCGGAAAGAATAGTATTTCTCTGTGCGCTCTGGTTCATCATGGGTGGCCAACCGACATTGTATTAAAAGACTTGTAATATCTTCAATCTGCTTGCTCTTCTGCTCTTCTTTAAGATGATACTCTTCTCTTGCGATTATTTGGTCAGGTCGAGTTGTTCTCCCTTAGTATATTTTGAATCTGTCAGGTCAGGTCGACTTGTTCTTCTTTACTATGTGTTGAAGCTATCATCTGCAAAGTGTCATCACTTCTGGAGCTCTCATATTTTGAGTAGTAGGCCACATTATATCCCTGTTCAAGAATTCATCCGATTAACCAGTTAAATTGCCGATTAATCCCTACTCCTAGGGTCACCGAGTAGCCTACAAACCGATAAATCGTCCGATTAATTGAATAAATGGCCGATTAACTTGCCGATTAGCCGATTAATCCCCTACTCACCAGCCAACCGAGCAGCTACCAGGTAACGATTTCCTCAACAATGCATTATATTAATGCACACAACAAATTACAGCATTCATGGCATCTTTTAAAAGAATTGCAGAGATAGCACAAAGGGGTTTACAGGGAGGCAGTATTGGATTAGAATCACTTCTGCATTACAAAGAAAATATCACTTGTTTTTATGTTTGCATGCATGTCAGGTATTGAACATTATCAAAATGAATATGAGAATGGGCACACAAGAGGAATATTGCGGAACGATCCACTTGCTAACAAACTTGGAATGGTGGAGGATGGCCTATCTTATTCACCCATCAAGGTGCTTGCTCTAACTTTGCAAAGTTGTATTGGTCGCACATATTTTGCTTCTGAACTCTTGCATTACTTCTACTTTGTTACACCATCTGCTTAGTTTAAGCATCATATATGAGTATATGCCATACCTATCCATTTTCTGTACCTATTCCATGTGTCGTCACACTATGTTTTTTCAGTCAAATGTTGTTCTTTTGTAATAGATGTCCAAAAGGAAGAGGGTGAGTGCAGATCCTCAAGGAGTACAAACTAGGTATTTCGAAAAGGTAGTGATACCTGTTAAATCAGATAGATCAAGAGCCACGTAAAACACAGCCCAACTGCCACACTTTACACCTACTCCAGTGGCCAAACCCCTATTAGAACTGGGAGCCCAAATGTCGTGTAATCGTCTATGATATCAATTCAAAATTTGAACTCCTAAATTTCTGCTTGTGTCTTACCTTCTCTCTTGTATGAAAACTAATTTCAGATGAATCTCCTTGCTCAAAGGATCATTCGATCTCAAAACAATAATGGGCTCTTCATTGCTCTTGTCAGTACCTCTCTCCCTTTTGCCTTGTAATGCTTTACTTAATTAATTGCTATTTGCTTATGTATCATCAGTCTGCACCTGAGCTTCATTATCCTCTGTTTCTTCCAATATTATTTGATCTATATTTACTCTTTGCAAAATGTAGAATAATGGCAACACTTATAAAGAATTTTCTTTGGGGAACTTATTGAATTATCCTTCCATCAACATGGAGAAGGGCTTTGTCCAGCCCGTGTTAACATGTAATGTAAGTTCATCCTTCTCAATCCTTCAAACTTTGTTCTAGTATAGATTAGGATAGGCATCATTTCCTCCACTTCTTTGTTTGCTTTCTTTGTTTACATCGATTGGATGTTTGCAACAACTACCGATTTCAAATTGTAGTTGTAAAAACATGTTCCTTATCTTGAAACAGATCCATTTATTTTCTTATATAATTGTGAAACCTGTTACGTGTCTCCTTGTTTCTCTTTCAGACTCGTATCTCTTACGCCAGGCAGAACTTTAGGGAAGATAGTGAGCCAAACCATCTTGAGGACAGTGAGATGACCCCAAGGTCCTGTCTTGATGAAGACAGTGAGTTGAAGCTACTCACCAGCAGGTGTGAGACAACCTCTGTGCGATCCTTTGCCTCAATCAGTTCGACTTCTTCACCTCAACTTAAAGCGAAAGGCTTGCTTCAGCTCAGCTCCGACTTGAAGTCAAAGATGCAATGAAGATGTCAGAGGACTGTCGTGCGCACCATCATGCCTTAAATCTAGTGTTGATGCATCTATCGTTGACACAACTGAGGTCTACTCAGCTTATTAAGCTATTTGGGGGGGGGGGGGCTGACCTGGCCAGGCCTAGTGCCTTCTGAAGTGCTCTCAGTTTTGTATATTCTTTTGTCGGCGCGTTTATTTGCACTAGTGGCGAACTTTGACGCCCAGTGAATGTAATATGTGTGATAGCGTAAGTTGCTTGCTTATTTATTTCCTTGTTGTCTTGTTTATTTGTTTTCTTCTAGTCATTGCAGTTCTTTTTCCGCGGTTTGCTAGTGGCTGCAATAACCTATTTTTAAAAACTAGGCCACAATAACCATGGGCTAATATTTACTGTAGTGACACTGGGCCTCCTACAGGCCATAGAAACAATGGGCCTTCTACGGGCCGTAGAAACGATGGGCCTTCTACAGGTCGTAGAAACAATGGGCCTTCTATGGGCCGTATCATCAATGGGCCTTATACGGGCAGTATGATCGATGGCCAAACATGGGCCAATAACAGGTCGCATTATGGCCGTAAACGGGCTAGAGTTGGAATCGTCCATTCATGGGCCGACCATAACGGGCCATCGTTAATAGGCTGTATTTGATGACGCTATGAAAACGGCCCAACGACAACGGACCACAAACGGGCCGACTGTAACCACGGGCTGAATTTGGCCCACAAGCGTAAAATGACAAGAACAGCCGTAAGTAAACGAATCTTTGAAATGAGCCCAAGAATAAATGGGCTCGAGAAGGCCAAAAGATAACATATGGGCTGAAACGGCCCAATGGAATAACGGGCCTTTAATGGGTATAAAGTGATACCTTTGTTCATTACGGGCGCTTGCACCACGGGCCGTTAATGGGTGTAAAGTGATACACTATTCATTACGGGCCAGTTTCACCACGGGCCGTAAATAGGCCAAGAGTTACATAGGGCCTCATATGGGCCGAAAGACGTCATGGGCCATACATGGGCCAGAAGTTAAAATGGGCTGGAATCATATTGGGTGGCCCATATGACGCTACTAGGCCTAATTCGGATAGGGCATAACGGGCCTTGGGTTAGCGGGTCAGAATGGGCTATATGTGAACAGCCGTTAACGAGCTTTACATGGGCCGCCCGCCACCTTTCGACCAAGTCAAACGGGCCGCCTTTTCAAAGGAATGGGCCTCTATTGGGTGCGTACACGTGTCGACGTATCATAGGCGCCTATCTGACCCACTGACGAGCTGACACGTGTTTCGTCCGGCCAAAAAGAATTTTACACGTGGAAATTTCCCATTGGTCGGGGCTGTTAATGGGTTATCGGATCCAAAACCCGACCCGATAGCTTAATGGCGTTCCATTACAGTGGATGCCACGTGTCGGTCACCCTTGACGAAAGCACTTCTGTGACGCGCGATTTATCGTCATGGAAGTGGACACTTCCGTGATGATAGTTTTGGTAATGTCATGGAACACTTCTCTGACAAAGACGTATGACTATCTTGATTCTATCATAAATTTGTCATGGATGTACATGCATGACAAAAAATGTGACCTACTGTGACAAACACATATCATCACGGAAGTGTATTTTTTTGTAGTGTGGGGGTTCATGATGGGACGAATGCAAAAACATCTTTAGTTCGCCGACCGAATATTCCCTTAAGAACGCTAACTTTCGGCTTCACCCAGTCTGAGGTACACATCCGGATGACCCGGCAAGAATAATCGCAGAGGTGCTCCCTTTATGCCCTAGCTGAACTAACGGGAACGTAGGGCATAAGCACAGGAGCCAGGCAACCCAGCTTGGCCAAAACTTAAGTCATATTGATGCATATAATGGCAAAGAAAAGGTACATATGGGAAAAACGCATATGTGAGGAGCTTGATGCTCGGAAGATAACAATAGCAAGCTTCTGTCCAAGAAGCCCCCTGGTATAATAGACGTACATACTTCAAGACGTATGCACCGAGGGTGTACGGTCTAACCGCACGGAAGATTTTAAAGATAAAAATAAAAACGAAAAGAGAGAGAAAAAATAATGGAAAAATAAGGGGAAGGAAACGAACAAAGATTTCCGCGCTAGGCATAGAATCTTGGTCTGGCGCGTTCGAGTTCGGCTCTAATCGATTGTCTGACGCATCACGCAGGCGGTATGCCCCTCCGGTGAGAACTTCGTCAATGATGAAGGGACCCTCCCATTTGGGCTTGAGTTTGTCTTTTTTCTTCTCCGGCAGGCGTAGAATGAGTTCGCCGACGTTGTAAGTTTTGGCCCGCACCTCTCTGCTTTGATACCTCTGTGAGCCTGTTGTTTATAAAATGCGGAACGGGCTTTTGCGACATGGCGCTCCTCCTCCAGGGCATCTAAGCTGTCCTGCCGATCGAGCTCGGCCCCTCTCTCTCTCTTCGTACATGCGCACTTGAGGTGAGTCATGAATAATGTCGCAGGGCAGTACTGCCTCTGCGCCGTATACCATGAAGAAAGGTGTGTATCTGGTAGTGCGATTGGGCGTGGTCCGCCGCCCCCAGAGTACGGAGTCGAGCTCCTCAACCGAGTGCTTGTCTGACTCTTTCAAAGACCGCACCAGTCTAGGCTTAATGCCGCTCATAATGAGACCATTGGCTCTTTCGACCTGACCGTTTGTTTGTGGATGATATACAGAGGCGTAATCGAGCTTGATTTCCAGATTAGCGCACTGATGACCCACAAGTATAGGGGATCTATCATAGTCCTTTCGATAAGTAAGAGTGTTGAACCCAACGAGGAGCAGAAGGAAATGATAAGCGGTTTTCAGCAAGGTATTCTCTGCAAGTACTGAAATAAGTGGTAACAGATAGTTTTGTGATAAGATAAATTGTAACGAGCAACAAGTGACAAAAGTAAATAAAGTGCAGCAAGGTTGCCCAATCCTTTTTGTATCAAATGACAAGCCGGAACAAACTCTTATAATTGGAAAAGAGCTCCCGAGGACACATGGGAATATCATCAAGCTAGTTTTCATCACGTTCATATGATTCGCGTTCGGTACTTTGATAATTTGATATGTGGGTGGACCAATGCTTGGGTGTTGTTCTTACTTGAACAAGCATCCCACTTATGATTAACCTCTATTGCAAGCATCCGCAACTACAACAAAAGTATTAAGGTAAACCTAACCATAGCATGAAACATATGGATCCAAATCAGCCCCATACGAAGCAACGCATAAACTAGGGTTTAAGCTTCTGTCACTCTACCAACCCATCATCTACTTATTACTTCCCAATGTCTTCCTCTAGGCCCAAATAATGGTGAAGTGTTATGTAGTCGACGTTCACATAACACCACTAGAGGCTAGACAACATACATCTCATCAAAATATCGAACGAATACCAAATTCACATGACTACTAATAGCAAACTTCTCCCTTGTCCTCAGGAACAAACGTAACTACTCATAAAGCATATTCATGTTCATAATCAGAGGGGTAATAATATGCATATAGGATCTGAACATATGATCTTCCACCAAATAAACCAACTAGCATCAACTACAAGGAGTAATCAACACTACTAGCAACCTACTAGCACCAATCCCGGACTTTGAGACAAGAATTGGATACAAGAGATGAACTAGGGTTTGGAGATGAGATGGTGCTGGTGAAGATGTTGATGGAGATTGCCCTCTCCCGATGAGAGGAGCGTTGGTGATGACGATGGTGACGATTTCCCCCTCCCGGGGGGAAGTATCCCCGGCAGAACAGCCCTGCCGGAGCCCTAGATTGGTTCCGCCAAGGTTCCGCCTCGTGGAGGCGGAGTTTCGTCCCGAAAGGTTGCTTCTTATTTTTTTTCTCATCAAAAGACTTCATATAGCAGAAGATGGGCATCGGAGAGCCACCAGGGGGCCCACGAGGTAGGGGGGCGCGCCCTAGGGAGGGGCGCGCCCCCCACCCTCGTGAGCTGGGTGTGGGCCCCCTGGCCTTCATCTTTGGCGAGGATTTTTCTTTATTTCTTTTAAGATATTCCGTGGAGTTTCAGGACTTTTGGAGTTGCGCAGAATTGGTCTCTAATATTTGCTCCTTTTCCAGCCCAAAATTCCAGCTACCGGCATTCTCCCTCTTTATGTAAACCTTGTAAAATAAGAGAGAGTAGCCATAAGTATTGTGACATAACGTGAAATAACAGCCCATAATGCAATAAATATCGATATAAAAGCATGATGCAAAATGGACGTATCAACTCCCCCAAGCTTAGACCCTGCTTGTCCTCAAGCAAAAAGCCGATAACAATAAATATGTCCTCATGTTTAGAGGTAGAGGCGTCGATAAAAATAAAATACGGACATGAAGGCATCATGATTATTCTCATAACAGCAACACATATAGATTTTGTCATACGATTACTTATGTTCAAGTGATGATCTTTTCACAATGCAAAAGTATGAATCGAAACCTTATTGAGCACCAACAAACTATAACCTCGATCCATCAAGCAATTGCAATTTATCATAACATCGGAAAGAGTCTATGTCAGAGCTAAAAAGCAAGTCCACATACTCAACTATCATCTAGTCCTTCATAATTGCTAACACTCACGCAATACTTGTGGCTACGGAGTATTAATCGGACACAGAGAAAGATAGGGGCTTATAGTTTTTCCCCACAACCTTTTACCTCAAGGGTAATGTCAACAATAATAATTCATGCTCCCCTACATCCAATTAGATATGTATATCATGTTCCTTCCAACATGTTGGGCTTGCCAAAGGATAAAATAAAAAAAGAAAGGTGAAGATCACCATGACTCTTGCATAAGGTAGAGGATAATAATAAAAGATAGGCCCTTCACAGAGGGAAGCAGAGGTTGCCATGCGCTTTTATGGTTGGATGCACAAAATCTCAATGTGAAAGAACGTCACTTTATATTGCCCCTTGTGATATGAACCTTTATTATGCAATCCGTCGCTTTTATTACTTCCACATCACAAGATCGTATAAAGCTTATTTCTCCCACACCAATCAATCATACATATTTAGAGCAATTTTTGTTGCTTTGCACCGATGACAACTTACTTGAAGGATCTTACTCAATCCATAGGTAGATATGGTGGACTCTCATGGCAAAACTGGTTTAAGGGTATTTGGAAGCACAAGTAGTATTTCTACTTGGTGCGAGAATTTGGCTAGCATGAGGGGAAAGGCAAGCTCAACATGTTAGAGGATCCATGACAACATACTTTATCTCGGATATAAGAAAACATAACTCATTACGTTGTCTTCCTTGTCCAACATCAACTCTTTAGCATGTCATATTTTAATGAGTGCTCCCAATCATAAAAGATGTCAATGATAATATATCTATATGTGAAACCTCTCTTTCCTTATTACTTCCTATTAATTGCAACGATGACCAAAGCTATGTCTGCCAACTCCCAACAAATTTTAATCATCATACTCTTTCTATGTGAAGTCATTACTCTCAATAAGATCAATATGAAATCTTTGTTTCTTGTTATTCTTTTTTTTATTTTATTCACCCAAGATCATGGCAAAATAATCAAGCCCTTGACTCAACACTAATCTTTATAATATATATAGCTCACGGACTCGATTACATAGAGAGATCATAAAGCAAAACTCAAAACTAGATCATGCCATAAACTTTATTCTACTAGATCAAGATACTACTATAGGATCGAACTAAGAAAAACGGTAAAGATAGGAGTTGTGATGGTGATACGATACTGGGGCACCTCCCCCAAGCTTGGAAGTTGCCAAGGGGAGTGCCCATACCCATGTGATTATGTCTCCTTCTTAGTTGTTGGTGAAGATGGAGGTGATGGATAGTCGCACACCGAGCGTAAGAGGTCCTCCAACTTGCGGATAATGCCCTTGAGTGCAACGATATGCTCCTTCAAAAAAATATTTTCACTTGTGAGATATTTGTTTTGAATACGGTGTCGGTGTACTACAGTAGGGGTACCCCGCGGCAAGGCTTGCCGGGTGACCGCCAAGGTCCTCCGTGGTTCCTTTGGAGCCATTCAAAAACAAAGTATTCAAGCCAAGGCGACAAGACCCCGGCAAGAGGAGCTTGCCGAGAAGGCAGTATTCGAGCCAAGGAGACAAGGCCCCGGCAAGAGGAGCTTGCCGGGAAGGCCAACCAAGGCATCTCAAGGAACTTGCCGTGACGCGCCACGCGTCCCGGCGAGGCCCGGCGAGCGACAAGCTTCCGGACGCGACAAGACAATGACCGCGGCAAACTACCACTATGTACCCACGCTCCAGCACATCCACCAATGTGTCGCCCTGGGACCTTTCCAGGCGCGCGTGGCAGGAGGCTATGCGGCCAGCGGTGCGCAGAGGCAAGCGGCGCTGACAAGATTGCCATCGTGGCAAGCGGTGGCGTCCCTGACGGTCCCTTTCTGCACTGTTTAGGCGACATAGACGGGCATTTAATGCCTTTGTCCCCTGCCGTCGAGGTTAGGTATGGTACACTGTGCAAGTAGTTGTACCAACCACAATTCCTTTTCCATTTTTGCCCGTGTCTCCGTGGCCACCTGTCGGAGACCCCTTGAGCATATAAAAGGAGGCCCATGCGCAACGTAGAGGGGGGTTCGAAGACACTCACGCTCGGTCTCGTTAGCAGCTAGTGTGTACTGTAGCACTCAGCGCTCTCGAGCAAGAACACAATACAACTCAGACATGCAGCAGTAGGAGAGTTATCTCTCCGGAGAGCTCCGAAGCTGGGTAAACTGCTCGTGTGCTTCGCCTCGATCTGCTATTCGTGCGATCTCCGCCCCCCGCCGAACCGAAAGGGGCTCGGTCCGCCGGTCCCATAGGTGTTCGTGGATCAGCTTCCCCGACATCTTTCGCGCGCCAGGTAGGGGGCATCGAGATTGTGTGAACCCGATCCGGCGTTCACACGAGCTAGATCTTCGTTTTCTTCATCAACATGCCACCGAAGAAGAAGGCTTCGGAGGCAGTTGTTCCATCCACGTCGATCCCACCACCACCGGAGCAAGCGGGTGGTGGGGTAGACGCCGGCGGAAGAACGGGCGTCGACGAGGGAGCCCACGGTGCTGCCAGGTCCAAGGACAAGGCTGCGCAGACCTCGGCGTCCGTACATGCACCGCGCCCATCTCAGGAGGCACGGGACCGACAGCGTCATGGTACTCGCAGTACCATACGTTCGTTGGGACAAGATCGAGCTGGTGGATCTCGGGATGCTCAAGACCAGCATGCACGCCAACAGGCTGGCACGAGCGAGGCACGGACGCCTGGACGGGATACTGCTCCTTCTAACATAGTTAGAAGTCCGAGCATATCCCGCTCCTCGCACCATTCGCCACTGCCGCCCACCACTCTAGTAGAAGCTTTGGCGCGAGCTCAATTGCTCCTGGATTACCCTCCAACGGCAGACAAGATCGATGAATGGAGGGCCACTATTCAGAGTCTCATCGGCTTCGCCAACGACGACACTCCGCGGCAGCCGAGTACGTCGCTACCACGGCAGGACTGCCAGGCACGAGCCGATGGCGACGAAACCGGTGGGGGTGCAACCACCGTGCACTCTCCACCCCGAAGGCCAAGATCGCCGCATCATCGGATCCACGAGCTCGTCGAGATCAGCGCCAAGTTCTTCACGAACGACAGCAAGAAGACGCTCGAACTCGTATCGAGCGCCGAAGAGAAGCGCGGCATCAATCAGACCAGCGCGTTGGGCCCACTGTCGACATGCATGCGCCAGGGGAACCAGGCGACTTGCCGTACGCGGTAGGTTGCCCTGCGTTCACTCGTGAGCTGCGGCAAGTCCAAAGGGCCCAAAGACGAAGAATTTCAAGCCAGACGTACCAGAGAAGTACGACGGCAAGACGCATCCGTCGGAGTTCCTCAGCATCTACACCATCGCGGTGCAAGCTGCCGGAGGGAAGGACGACAAGATCCTGGCCAACTACTTCCCACTGGTGCTCAAGCCCAATGTCAGATCCTGGCTCATGCACTTGCCGGACAACTCCATATCCTCCTGGGCGGATCTATGCCATCAGCTTGTTGGCGCCTTCACAGGCGGCCACAAGCCTCATGGCCAAGAGAGTGACCTTCATCTGCCGCCTGAAGGAAGGAGAGCCCTGCGCAAGTATATTCAGAGATTCAGCGCATGCGGCACAACATCTCAGATGTCCACCACCGCCATGTAATCGCGCGTTCCATCGAACGTCGCGAAACCGCAGGATGCGGGAGGAGATGGCGATGTGCAAGATCAGAGACGTCAGTGAGCTATATGCCCTGGCCGACAAGTGTGCACGTGCTGAGGAAGGGAGGAGACTCCCCGGAGAGGATACTGCAAAATCCAGAAGCAACAGGCAGGATTGTCGAGTGGGCACTGGAACTATCAAGCTTTGGCCTCAAGTTTGAAAGCACTTCAACAATCCAAAGCAGAGCATTGGCGGAGTTCATAGCAGAATGGACGCCAACACAAGATGAAGAAATTCAAGAAACGAGCATCCCCGTCAAGGAGGCAAGCAAAGAATGGCTGATGTACTTTGATGGTGCCTTCTCGCTGCAAGGCGCCGGTGCGGGCGTGTTACTTGTTGCACCCACCGGAGAGCACCTCAAGTACGTAGTCCAGATGCACTTTCCCAAGGAGCAAGCAACAAACAATACTGCAGAGTATGAAGGTTTGCTTGCCGGTCTCAGGATCGCAGTAGACCTTGGGATCAGGAAGCTCATTGTCAGGGGTGACTCACAGCTTGTCGTCCGCCAAGTGAACAAGAATTATCAGAGTCCGTTGATGGAGGCTTACGTCGATGAAGTGAGAAAGCTAGAAGAGCACTTTGACGGCCTACAAATGGAACATGTTCCGAGAGCTCAGAACGACATTGCCGATGGCCTGTCGAAGTGCGCCGCACTTAAGTTACCTGTGGAACCAGGGATCTTTGTGCTCAAGCTGACTCAACGGTCTGTAACGCCATCAACTGGACAGAGCAAGAAGAGGAAGTTGATTTCTGGTGACTATTTTCCGGCAGAGCTCCCCGAAGTCGCCGTCAAGAAGGTCCTCAAGATCAACACCAAAGGTGAAGGAAATATGCCCTAGAGGCAATAATAAAGTTATTATTTATTTCCTTATATCATGATAAATGTTTATTATTCATGCTAGAATTGTATTAACCGGAAACATAATACATGTGTGAATATATAGACAAACAGTATGTCACTAGTATGCCTCTACTTGACTAGCTTGTTAATCAAAGATGGTTATGTTTCCTAACCATGAACAAGGAGTTGTTATTTGATTAACAAGGTCACATCATTAGTTGAATGATCTGATTGACATGACCCATTCCGTTAGCTTAACACTTGATCGCTTAGTATGTTAATGCTTTCTTCATGACCCATACATGTTCCTATAACTATGAGATTATGCAACTCCCGTTTACCGGAGGAACACTTTGGTACTACCAAACGTCACAACGTAATCGGGTGATTATAAAGGAGTACTACAGGTGTCTCCAAAGGTACTTGTTGGGTTGGCGTATTTCGAGATTAGGTTTTGTCACTCCGATTGCTCGGAGAGGTATCTCTAGGCCTTCTCGGTAATACACATCACTTAAGCCTTGCAAGCATTACAACTAATGAGTTAGTTGTGAGATGATGTATTACGGAACGAGTAAAGAGACTTACCGATAGCTTGAGATTGAACTAGGTATTGGATACCGACGATCGAATCTCGGGCAAGTAACATACCGATGACAAAGGGAACAAAGTATGTTGTTATGCGGTTTGACCGATAAAGATCTTCAGAGAATATGTAGGAGCCAATATGGGCATCCAGGTTCCGCTATTGGTTATTGACCAAGAATAGTTCTAGGTCATGTCTACATAGTTCTCGAACCCGTAGGGTCCGCACGCTTAAGGTTTCGGCGATGCTTATATTATGAGTTTATGAGTTTTGATGTACCGAAGGAGTTCGGAGTCCCGGATAAGATCGGGGACATGACGAGGAGTCTCGAAATGGTCGAGACGTAAAGATCGATATATTGGACGACTATATTCGGAGTTTGGAAAGGTTCCGAATGATTTCGGTATTTTTCGGAGTACCGGAGAGTTACGGGAATTCGCCGGGGAGAAGTATTGGGCCTTATTGGGCCCTGCGGGAAAGAGAGAGGGGTTGCCTAGGGCAGGCCGTGCGCCCAAGGCCTAGTCCGACTGGACTAGGGAGGCGCACCCCTTCTTCTCTTCCCCTTCCTTCTCTCCTACTCCTACTAGGAAAGGAGGAGTCCTACTCCCGGTGGGAGTAGGACTCCCCCCTTGGTGCGCCTCTCCCTTGGCCGGCCACCTCCTCCTTGCTCCTTTATATACGGGGGCAGGGGGGGCACCCCATGACACAAGTTGATCTACGGATCTTTCCTTAGCCGTGTGCGGTGCCCCCTTCCACCATATTCCACTTCGGTCATATCGTCGTAGAGCTTAGGCGAAGCCCTGCGCCGGAGAAGTCATATCGTCGCAGTGCTTAGGCGAAGCCCTGCATCGGTGGAGCATCAACATCGCTATCACGCCGTCGTGTCGACGGAACTCATCCCCGACACTTTGCTGGATCGGAGTCCGGGATCGCCATCGAGCTGAGCGTGTGCAGAACTCGGAGGTGCCGTGACGTTCGGTGCTTGGATCGGTCGGATCGTGAAGACGTCTGACTACATCAACCGCGTTGTTATAACGCTTCCGCTTTCGGTCTCACGAGTGCGTGGACATACACTCTCCTCTCGTTGCTATGCCATCACCATGGTCTTGCGTGATCGTGAGGAAAATTTTTGAAATTACTACGCTCCCCAACAAAAGGTGCCGAGGAGCAGTCTGCTCCGGCAAGCCCTAGGGTTTGTTCCGTTGAAGCGGATGCTCCCGACAAGTTTTGCCCGGCAAGCTTGCGGGAACGTCAAGCTCGGCTGAGCCCAGATTCTCGCCAGAGAAGCGGATGTTCCCGCAGCAGCAGATGTGCCTTTAGTCCTTGTTGTCGAGCCGCAGGCTCCAAAGATGGGCACAAGCAGATTGTCCATTTCCTACAGACACAAGAACTTACCGAAGAGAAAGAAGAAGCGGAAAGAGTAGCCCGGCACTCAAGTATGTACCAGTTTGTCTACACCAAACTGTAAATAATAAGACTCAACGGTGAGAAATTGAAGAGTATTCACCGAAGACGGACAAAAGCTGTTGGCGAGATACATGGAGGCATATGTGGTCACCACATTGGTGCAAGAGCACTTGCCGGCAAAGCGTTCCGGCAAGGCTTCTTTTGGCCAACAGCCCTCCGGGATGCAACTGCATAAGTAACCAAGTGTGAAGCGTGCCAGTTCCATTCCAAGCAGATACACCAACCAACTCAAGCTCTCGGGCAGATCCCTTTATCCTGGCCATTTTCGGTCCGGGGCACGACATCCTCGGCCCCTTTCCCCGAAGCTGTCGGGGCTTTGAGTACTTGTACGTTGCCATCGACAAGTTCACAAAGTGGCCGGAAGTGGAAGCAGTGAGGAAGGTGACAGCACGGTCAGCAGTCAAGTTCTTCAGGTCGATTGTTTGTCGTTTCAGAATCCCTCACAGGATCATGACCGACAACGGCACGCAATTCACGAGCCGCACCTTCATGTAGTACGTCCAAGATCTTGGCGCCAAGGTCTGTTCGCTTCTGTTGCTCATCCGAGAAGTAACGGTCAAGCGGAGAGGGCGAATGCTGAAGTGCTGCGAGGGCTCAAGACTAGAACTTTCGACAGGCTGCACAAGTGCGGAAGAAACTGGATTGAGGAGCTGCCGGTGGTTCTTTGGTCGATTAGGACGACGCCAAATCGAGCCACTGGCCAGACACCTTTCGCTCTAGTCTATGGAGCGGAGGCAGTTCTCCCCACGGAACTCGTATACGGGTCACCTCGAGTGCTCGCTTATGATGAGCTTGAGCAAGAGCAGCTGCGACAAGACGACGCACTGCTCCTTGAGGAGGACCGTCTTCAGGCTGCTGTAGGAGCTGCCCGATACCAGCAAGCTTTGCGCCGCTACCATAGCCGCAAAGTTAAGGCCAGAAGTCTCGAGGAAGGCGACCTTGTTCTTCGGCGCGTTCAGTCCGCCAAGAATTCCAACAAGTTGACGCCAAAGTGGGAAAGCCCTTACCGGGTGAAACGAGTCACTAGGCCCAGCGCTGTCTGCCTTGAGACCGAAGATGGCATTCCGTGAGCAACTCCTGGAACATTGAGCATCTTCGTAAGTTTTACTCAGAAGGCGGTTGCCGGAACCTGTTCCGGCAACCACCTTTTGTACAAGTCTTGCCGATGTTGCATGTAATCCTTTGTACAAAGCCGGGCGCAGACCCCATGCATAAGTAAAGCTCATGTGCTCTGCACATCTTGTCAATTTCATGCTTTCTACTTTTATTTTGCATGCATTATCTGACACTTTGTGCAGCACCGACCCCCGGTAAGCAATAACGAGTCGTAAGGCTCCATATCTTTATTTTCTCTTCTTTCTCTTTCTCAAAGAAAGGAAGGTTCCCTCGCCCACAAGTTTGCCGGGGGGAAAGGAGAAGATAATGGTGTGGACCAGGCGTCGTTCAAAGAAGTTTCGCCTTACCGGGAAGCAAACGACAGAAAAGCTAAGTTGCTAAAGTTTGAGAAATCAGTTTTTAAATTTTTAAGTTATCTTCCTCGAACGACCGTACTTTGTATGGAAAACTTGTGCGCGGAGGAACCAACTCGTAGCTAAGTTGCGCCCTTACTTTGTTTCGAGTCCGCTCAACAACTTAAGTGAGCTGCAACTAGTTGCGACAAGGTTTCTTGTTGGTGGCAGCACCGCCAGCAGGCTGCTGACGTCCCGCACTCGGCCTTCATGACTAAGGTGCTCGCGCCGACAAGTTCCCCTGGCGTAGGGCACAAACATACAAAGGAAGGACTCAAGTAAAGGAAATAACATAGCAATCACTACCCGAAATAGAGTTATATTACAAGATAGCTTGTCGCAGCTCTAATAGATTGTTCTCATAACATGACCGGCAGTGGCAAGAAAAAGAGAAAACGGGCGGCCTAATCTACGCGATCGCCCTCAACCCTCTTGATCTTGCTCAGCTTGTCCACAATGGGTGCGACAAGGGTCTTGAGCGCTTCCAGATCAGCATCCGGCGGCAAGGTCTTGAGGACGTTGGTCAGGTTGAGGCCCGGGTTGCGGAAGGCCACCTTCATCAGCACCTTTTGAAGAGCTCAGCGCAGATCCGGGCGCGACTCGTCGGCCAGCTGCTTTGGGATCTCTTCCCGGAGTCGCTGGAGGGCCGTCGCCACGCCTTTGAATAACAAGCTGAGCTTGGCGCTGGGTTGGAGGTGCTCATCGGAGGAGTACCCGAGATCCTCCATCCCCAGCTGCGCCAGCTCCCTATCGATGGCTGCGGCAACATCCACGAGACCCTTGGTCCAGTGCTCCACATTCTCCCTGAAAGTGTTCTGGGCGGCAGCAGCACTCGCCAGCAACGCCTCATCAGCCTTGATCTTCTCCTTCAAGGCCACCTCCTGCTCCCTGGCGCCGTCCAGCGTTTGAGTCAAAGTAGTCAGCTTCAACTCAAGATCTGCGTCGGAGTCCTTGGCGGCGCTAAGCTCCTTGCTCCTCTCAGCGAGACGACCCTGCAGCTCGCCAAGAGTGTAGGCGTCCTTCTCGCGCTCACGCTTGAGCGCAGCAAGCTCCTCGCCGCTCACCTTGAGGTCGGCCTCCAGCTGCGTCACCTTCGTCTCCAGCTCCTTCTTGGCGACCTCGGCATCTGCGGCAGCATCCTTTGCTTCCTTGAGAGCCCCGCCAAATGTTTGCTCACGCGCGGCAAGCTCCTCCTCGTGGCTGTCAAGGATAACCTTCCGCTGCGCCAACTCGCCTTCCTGCGCAGACAGCTTCTCGGCGGCAAGCCGCTGTTGCTCCTCAACTTCAGCCTTCTCGAGGATGAAGGCTTTGCGCTCCTCGACGAGTTGCTCCCATTCCTCTGCCAGGGACCGGAGAGCTTCCTGGTGGAGGCCCCGGAGCTCCTCCGCGTGCTTCTCGATGTCTGCTCCTGCCTTCGCGACAAGCGCTTCTCGGGATTCCAGCTTGGCCTGTCGGGCGTGGTAGAGCGACAACAGCTTCCGCAGCAGCTGCTCCTCCTCAGGCTTGTCGCTGCTGCTATTCGGCGCGTCGACCAGCGTCAGCCCAGCGAAGGCGAGCACCTCTTTATCAAAAGTTTCTCCTTCGACCGACACCCTGGAGCTCGACGCCCAGCGGAGCTTGATAAAGACGCCATCGCCGGCCTTCAAATAGGCGCCGGGCTGGGGCTCTTCGGAACCTGACGCTGCTGCAGCGGCGGAGGGATCGGCGGTCGGCGTAGCGCCCGTCGCTCCTACGGCCTCGGGGCCGTCAGTGCGATCGCTGGACCCCTCGCCAGCTTCTGCGGCGGCAGCCTTGGCGGCCTCTTCGCCAGCGGGATCATCAGCGATGGCCTCTTTTTCGGTGGCAGCGGCATCGTCGGTATTGCCGCGCGCGTTCTCCTCGCCGGCGACCTCGGTTTCCATCGGCTCCGGGGCATATGGATCTGACGACCGGAAAAGGGAGAAGAGTCAAGCAAACATTCAAAAAGAAAATCAGAAGAAGAAGAACACAAGGGAAAGTTTTCAAGCGAGAGGATTACCTGTACTAGGATCAGCAGTCGTGGTCTCAACCACCGGAGGGTCGCTGGTGCTATCCCTTGCCGGAGAACTGTCCCTTGCCGGAGAAGTCTCCCTTGCCGGAGAACGCTCCCTTGCCGGGGAATCCTCCCTTGGCGGTGTAGTCGAAGCAGATGGCATTTCGGGAGCGGCTTCCGGGCACTCCTGGTGAGGCTGCTCTGCTCCTACACAAACCAACAGTCAGATATCAGCAAAGAAAGGGCACCCATGTACGCCTAACAGCAGAAAGTAAACCATACACTTACGCTGGGGGATGCGCTGGGGGCTGCTTTGAGGAAGGGTTGCCGGGTCCGGCAAGGTGGTCTCGGACACGCCTCCTGCTGTCGCGGTGGGATCGTCCTCGATGACAATCACCGGGACCTTGGCTCTCTTCGCCGCTCTCTGGGCCAGCATCCTGAAAAGGAATGGGTTCGGAGTGAAGCAAATCAGATACAAGACAAAGCAACAAAATTGAAGAACTACAAGTACAGCAAAGAATCTTACTCTTCTTCTTCCTCGTCGGAGCTGAGCGCGGAGAGATCGAATTCCGGCTCGCCTCCGGTGCGACGAGGCAGAGGAGTAGGTTCCTTGGCCGCTTAAGCGGGGCAGATGTGATAGACCGGGAAGGCCCGCTCCGGCCGTTGCAGCGGCGTGAGGTGCTCCAGCTGCAACAAGGTTGCTTGCGGTGGAGCGGCTGCGCGCCGGGCGGCTGTTGGCCCATCTGCCGCCCCGCTACTTCCCCGGCCTTGCGAAGACGCCTTCTTGGTGGAGCTGGGGGCTCCGCTTGCGGTGAGCTGGCTGAAGGAGGAGGAGAGGAGGAGCCGATCTTCAACGAGTCGCTCGCGCCCTCGGCAGGCTCGCTCGGCTCAGCTTCAGACCCGGCAAGCTCTCCCTCGCCGGCAAACTCCTCTTGCTCGGCAAGGCTTGCCGCCTCTGCTGCCTCTGCCTCCTCCATGGTGAATCCGAACTCGCTCGCGGCAGCAGCTGCTGCCGCCTCTTCCAACACGGTGGCGTCCTGCATCTCATCATCGGTGGTGTCGCGGGTGAGGCTCCTCTGTTCATCGGGGCGGACCAGCACTTCTACCAAGCTGTCAAAGAACTCCCGCACGACGTCGTCTGCAGGCTCTTGCCAAGTTGGGACAATTCCATGCGAGTCACACAACGGCATCATTGCACGGATGCGGTCGAGCGAGGAATTGTTGCACAGCGGAACGACACACCTCGGCAACCTAAACACTTCGGGATGATCAGGATCGTGCTTGAACAGTTCCAGGAGCATCATGTCCAGTTCCAGGACCGTGAAGTTGAAATTGAGGCCCGGGCGTAGCCTCATGATATCCGCCGCATTCTGGAACTCCCATGCGGGTCTCCTCCTCTCCTGCAGGGGGGCGATGCGGCGACGAAGAAAATCCGCGCCAACGGCGCCTACAGTGAGTCCGGCAAGCCTAAGGCGTAGGATCCGGGTGACGGCAATCTTCAGCCTAAGCGTCTTCCGGCTACGCTGCTCCAATCGTTGCCGCGCCTCTCGGGTTTGACGCTGGGCGGTAAACGGCTGCGGGTTCTCCTCGACAATCCAGCACCAGTCTGCTCTCCATTCATCCCACTTGTTGCGGAGCTCTCCCTCCAGATAGGCTTCCTTCTTGCCGGTTCTCGAAATCCAGGCGATTCCGCCGGAAAGAGGCTCCCCTCTCTCAACTTGGGGCATAAAGAAATGGCGGAAAAGAGCTACGTTTGGATGGACTCCGACAAAGTTTTCGCAGAGATGTGCGAAAACCGCCATGGTCAGAACAACATTGGGGGTGAAGTCAAGGAGGCGGAACCCGTAGGTGTTCATGATATCGCAGAAAAATTCAGAGAAAGGCGGGCAGAGCCCGCAGTAGAAGAACAGCGCGAAGAAAGGGTAGCCATTCGAGCTGATTCAAGCGACAGCAGGGAGTACCTTTGTGCGCGGATGCGCTCAGCGTCTCCGTCGACCGGAAGAGGTAGCGATACTCCTCAGCTCCTTCAAGCGGCGAAATGGGAGATTGCCCGTTCCTTTCGCGGCGCCATGAAAGCAACAAGGCCTCAGCCGACTTCACGACCTTCCCCTTGTCGGCTTTCGGAGCCATGGCGAAGGTGGTGGGGGAGATCAACGGCGATTGGTGATGCTGGTGGCGATGGGGGGCGGAGCGCTGCTCTCTTTTCAGTCTTGGGAAGAAGGGGGAGCGGCGGAGGTTTTCGAGACTAAGAAAGCAATCGGAGGGATAGGCGAACTGCCCCTGTTTCCCCTGCTTATAAAGAGGGAGGGGGCAGACGTTCCGTCTTTCCGAATAAAGAAACCACCCACGATCTCTCCCATGATGCCGCATTCGTCGCGTGCCATTCGTGGAGGGCGTGGTGGGTCCGGAGTGAGTTACGGCGTAACCCAGGCCGCGCGTGCCCGTGCCCTGTATTGGGCCTGTCCCAACAGCGCTCGGCTGCAGTGTGTAGCCCAGTTCGGGGCTCACTGCCGGTGTACTAGAGTAGGGGTACCCTAGTATCCCGAACTCGTGCAGGCAGCTGCAAGACCAGCAGCAAGGCTTGCCGGTGACCGCCAAGGTCCTCCGTGGTTCCTTTGGAGCCATTCAAAACAAAGTATTCAAGCCAAGGCGACAAGACCCCGGCAAGAGGAGCTTGCCGGGAAGGCAGTATTCGAGCCAAGGAGACAAGGCCCCCGCAAGAGGAGCTTGCCGGGAAGGCCAACCAAGGCATCTCAAGGAACTTGCCGCGACGCGCCACGCGTCCCGGCGAGGCCCGACGAGCGACAAGCTTCCGGACGCGACAAGACAATGACCGCGGCAAGGCGCTTGCCGCGGCAAACTACCACTCTGTACCCACACTCCAGCACATCCACCAATGTGTCGCCACGACCTTTCGGTAGCGTGGCGGAGGTCAGGCGTGCCGGTGCGCAGAGGCAAGCGGCGCTGACAAGATTGCCATCGTGGCAAGCGGTGGCGTCCCTGACGGTCCCTTTCTGCACTGTTTAGGCGACATAGACGGGCATTTAATGCCTTTGTCCCCTGCCGTCAGGGTTAGGTATGGTACACTGTGCAAGTAGTTGTACCAACCACAATTCCTTTTCCATTTTTGCCCTTGTCTACGTTGCCACCTGTCGGAGACCCCTTGAGCATATAAAAGGAGGCCCATGCGCAACGTAGAGGGGGGTTCGAAGACACTCACTCTCGGTCTCGTTAGCAGCTAGTGTGTACTGTAGCACTCAGCGCTCTAGAGCAAGAACACAATACAACTCAGACATGCAGTAGTAGGAGTGTTATCTCTCCGGAGAGCTCCGAAGCTGGGTAAACTGCTCGTGTGCTTCGCCTCAATCTGCTCTTCGTGCGATCTCCGCCCCCCGCCGAACCGAAAGGGGCTCGGTCCGCCGGTCCCATAGGTGTTCGTGGATCAGCTTCCCAGACATACGGGCTAACTCAATCATCTTGAAAGCTTCGATCTCATTTGGGGTAAGAAGATTGTGATCAAGTTGAAGGATGTCTTCTATTGTTGGAGCTTCGTTCTCCGTGGCCTTCTCGATCCCTTCATCCTTGTTGATCTCCATGGGTTCTTCCCACTTCAGCTCTATCTTCATTAGCCAAGCATCTTTGTCACAATTGTTGGAGGAGGGGGACAACATGATGCCTGGCCTTGACAACCCTGACAGAAAACAGCTCGAAACAAGAACAGAGGAAATTTGCGTGGAATGGGAGTCAAAACCTTCGGGAGTATATATAATGAATTTTTACCGACCAAAATACATATTGTGCAAGAAAACAGAGTCCAGAGGGCACACGAGGTGCTCACGAGGTAGGGGGCGCGCCCAGGGGGTAGGGCGCGCCCACCGCCCTCGTGGGGCCCTCGTGTTCTTCTCGGACTGGTACTTATTTTTCTATTTTTCTAAATATTCCAAAACGGAGAAATATTGCCTTAAAAATTGTTTTGGAGTCGGTTTACTTACCGTGCAACATACCTATTCCTTTTCGGAGTCTGAAACGGTCTGGAAAGTGTCCCTTATGTATTCCTCCGGGGTTCCGGTTTCAATAATATTGGTTTCAACATTTATGGGATTACCTGAGATATAATGTTTGATTCTTTGACCGTTCACCACCTTCGGATTTTTGCCTTCGAAGCTGTTGATTTTTATGGCACCGGAACGATAGACCTCCTCGATAACGTAGGGGTCTTCCCATTTAGAGAGAAGTTTTCCTGCAAAAAATCTTAAACGGGAGTTGTATAGCAATACATAATCACCTACATTAAACTCACGCTTTTGTATCCTTTTGTCATGCCATCTTTTAACTTTTTCTTTAAACAACTTGGCATTCTCATAAGCTTGGGTTCTCCATTCATCAAGTGAGCTAATATCAAATAACCTCTTCTCACCGGCAAGTTTGAAATCATAGTTGAGCTCTTTAATAGCCCAATATGCCTTATGTTCTAGTTCGAGAGGTAAGTGACATGCTTTTCCATAAACCATTTTATACGGAGACATACCCATAGGATTTTTATATGCAGTTCTATAAGCCCATAATGCATCATCAAGTTTCTTGTACCAATTCTTTCTAGACCTATTAACAGTCTTTTGCAAAATTAATTTGAGCTCTCTATTGCTCAATTCTACTTGACCACTAGATTGCGGGTGATAAGGAGATGCAGTTCTATGATTAACGTCATAGTTAGCAAGCATTTAACGGAAAGCACCATGAATAAAGTGTGAACCACCATCAGTCATTAAATATCTAGGGACTCCAAACCTCGGAAAAATAACTTCTTTAAGCATTTTAATAGAAGTGTTATGATCAGCACTACTAGTTGGAATAGCTTCTACCCACTTAGTAACGTAATCAACAGCAACTAGAATATGTGTATATCGATTAGAGGCGTGAAAAGGTCCCATATAATCAAAGCCCCAAACATCAAATGGTTCAATAACAAGTGAATAATTCATAGGCATTTCTTGATGTCTACTAATATTACCAATTCTTTGACATTCATCACAAGACAAAACAAACTTACGGGCATCCTTGAAGAGAGTAGGCCAATAAAAACCGGATTGCAATACCTTATGTGCAGTTCTGTCTCCAGCGTGGTGTCCTCCATAAGCTTCGGAGTGGCATTTGCGTAGGATCTGTTCCTGTTCATGCTCAGGTACAGAACGTCTAATAACACCATCTACTCCTTCTTTGCTTTGAGCTTGCATATCTTGATCATGAGGCAGTTTGGACGATATTGCCTTAACAACCAACCCAGTACTACGCAGGAACGTGCTTTTGGCACTGTTAGTGGACAGTATCGACCCACTGCAGCAAGAGTCGACATTGCGGTTATAGTTGCCTTGCCACCTTCGTAGGTGGCGGTTCCACCATTTTTCCATAGCTCATTTGAAAAGTTGAGGTTTTACATTAGTCGTACCAGAATAGAAGATATTAAGGAGGCAGCAAAACCAAACAAAATAGCTTTGGTCTATATACGTAACTTATTACGTGAACCCATGTAAAATTGTATTTTATTGCAAAGTACATAATAAAACCAGGTTCCAAACATATGACCATGTACCATCGCTAATGTATTGTCTATTTCTTCACATTGTATTGAGGGCTAAGGATAAAGAGACGAAGTTTATAATATGGTAAGCATAGTATGACATCATTCATAACACAAAACAACTGAGAACAGCCAAATAGGCAATTGTAACGTTGTGTGTCCAAGTCCAGCACGGAACTAGATTACGGGTCAAGATCAAAGGAACATCACTCCTCTCTTTTAAACCTTGTAAGGTACAATGATACGCTAAGACAATTGTGTATAAAATTGAAAAGAGTAATAGACATTGGCTGCAAACCATGCAGTTCAAGGCACAGGTCAGAGTAAGTAGTAGTTAAAAGGCATGAGGATTAAGGACATACAACAGCGGCTTTGACTGGTGTAGTCATGCCCTTCTTCTTCTTTGGGGTGATGTTCCTTGAAGATTTCCACAGCATTTGGTTCAGGTACTTTTTGGTCCTTGCGGGCTTTCCTCCGCATTTGGAACAAGTCAATATAGATCCGATAATATGGTACAATGAAAAGAGTGAAACAGCAGCTAATTACAAGAGCCTCGCAGCAGTGCAATATAGCTACGAGATCACGTAAATGCATTGGAATTTCACTTTAAATGCGGTTGGCCTTGTTCTTTGAACAGTTCACCTACAAGAAGATAGATTTGTGAGGCACATGCGTAAATAGGACTTCAACATGTGATATGATGACATATATATAATGTACCTGATACTTCGGATCGGACCAGTGTTTAACGAGGCCTCTCCAGTCTTCATCAAATATATTTTCCACTGGAGATGTTTGGGCAAGTTCACTGTTAGCCTTGCCTTCAAAGTGAGTTTTCCTCAAGGTATACCGACATCGTCAGCAGAAAGCGGACTTGAAAACATGGGTGCAAGCTTGTCCTGTTGCATCATCTTGGCTATCCAACTTCAACCTCATCTCGCTGAAAATTATGGGAGTCTCATTATCGCTAACCTAGAAAGTATTGGACAGAGCAAGACGATATTACTAGTTTCCATACATAACCATACTTACAGATAAATGGTCGAGGAAGGTGTTGAACTGGGTTTCAGATTTGTCATTCCTGTCATCGAATCCATGTTGGGAGGATACGTACATGACACCTAACAAAGCAACCGCTGCCTCTCGATACTAACTTGGTGACTCAGAGCATCACGTGGCCTTTTTAAACCTGCCTCAAAACGGATCTCCATTCTTCCTCCTCTAGATTTAGTTAACCTATCTAGCATTATCCTCGATGTTTGTTTCCTCTTGCGCCTAGGTGCTAGTCCAACAACAAACATAGGAAGTGTTAGTGTACATCAAACCGTGAGACTACATATAAAGAAGCATGCAATCAGTAATTTGACTCCAGCAACTACCTTCTTGCTGTTGAAGCTCACAAGGTTCATATGATATTGCCAACTCGTCTTGTGTCAAGAGTGCTTGGGAAGTAGTGTCGTGGCAAGGGAGCTTGGGAACGTCTTTGCTAGCTCGCTTGATGCACGAGTAAGTCGTATTTGGTAGTACTGTGGTAGGTGTTGCAAGAACTAGGGTTGTCTCTGCTTGTTTGGTGGCAGCTATTTGTTTCTGTTTGTCCTTTTTTGCAACTCGTGTAGCATGGGATGCCGTGTTTGTAGAATTTTCCGTTGGACTTTGACCTTCTATTGCACCATCAGTACCAGCAGAATCTGCAGGATTCATCCGCTTCTCATTCCCTGTCATTCTGTGTTTCTTCCTCTTTCTCTGTGTCATGTTAAGTCAAGCCGACAAGAAAAACGAATAACAATTTAGTTCTTCAGAACAAATTGATGCGTAATGCAGACGAACTGAACGTCGATGTTAGACAACCACATGATAGGAGGATGTAATATATATGAAAAACAGGACGGAACAGATAACCAGAACTATGATGTGTAAACTAAGAAGAAGACATTTCACCAAATTAGAAGCAATGCAATGGAAGGTAGACACCATATGAAAGATGCTACAAATATCGCTCTGCCAAGTTAATGTTGTCTCATCATAAATGGCATTTAAACAAATGTGAAGCAAAGTACAAGAAATAAATCATATGCAAGATGCAAACAACATCACACTACCATGTTAGAGGTCTCTCGTCATTAGTGCCATTGCATATTCACAGCATTGCATATTCACAGCTTATGATGTGTAAACTAAGGAGAAGGCATTTCAACAAATTAGAAGCAATGAAAGCTAGACACCATATGAAAGATGCAACGAATATCACTCTACCAAGTTAAACTGTCTCGTCATAAGTGCCATTTCAACAAATTAGTAGTACAAGCTAGAAAAGAATGTGAAATGTAACCTATATCACACTCTGAAGTCAAACGTGTTTTATGATAAGTGATTGTTGCAAGTTACACAACAATAGTAATTTGATGTAAGAACATGGTGTGATAGACAGATATTGTATGTTCTAGAAACAGGAACACATGTCTTATTCAAGTATAATGTGTAAAGTAAGCAGATGGAATTCAACAAAATTAGAAGCAATACAAGCTAGACATCACACATAACATGCAATCACATATAACAGTGCCAAGGTAGAGGGAGCACCAGTGATGCTGCACTAGGGAGACGTGCTCATCATAAACACAGCTTTGTTGAGTGTCTATGCATGTGTTGTCTTGGAAATCATCTTGGGGGTGTGGAGGAGTAGAAACTGTAGAGGCCCTCCGTTCGGAACGAGCACCTTAATCCGCTGCCTTGCTAACTTCCTTCCGCTTTATTGATTTTGAATTGTCAAGTAAAACCGACAAGAAAAAGCAATACAATTCTCTCTTCAGAACTCATTCATGCATGATACTGACAATCATTACTTTGATGTAAGGCAAACACATGACACCAGGATGGAATATGTACGAAAAACAGGGTGGCATGGCATGTTCACAACTGTTTGTGTAAACTAAGAAGAAACCATTCCAACAAATAAGAAGCAATGCAAGCTAGACACCACATGAAAGATGCAACCAATATGACTCTGCCAAGTTAAAAGCGTCCCACCATAAATGGAATTTCAACAAATTAGAAGCAGCGCATGCTATAAATCATATGAAAGATGCAACTAATATCGCACTGCATATACTAAAGGTGTCTCGTCATGTTGATTGATGCGGGATACAAAAAAAACAATAGTTTTATGTAAGGACATGCTTAATAGACAGATGTACTATGTACTAAATACAGGAAGGCATGTCACATTAACAGGTATAATGTATAAGCTAAGCAGACTAGCACATGCAGTTTAACCAGATTGGAAGAATTACAATCTAGACACCATATGCAACATGCAACCACATATCACGCTGCCAAGTTAGAGCAAGCACCTGCGATGCTAGTGTAGGGAAATGCTGTAATCAACTACAGAGCTACGTTCACTATCTTCATCTAGCATTTCTGTTTCTTGAGAATCATGTCGGGAGGCTGATGCTGCATTCTTTAAATGAGGAGTAGTCCCCTTGCCTGCCTGCCTCGTCATAAGTGATTGATGAGGGATACACAAGAACATTAGTTTGATGTAAGAACATGGTATGTACTAGTATGTACCAAAAACAGAAAGGCATGTCATATTCAAAGCTATAATGTGTAACCTAAGCAGATGCAATTTAACCAAATTGGAAGCAATACAAGCTAGACATCCGGCTGGAGTAGTGAGCATGATCATCTAGGACCTGAGAGGCTGGTGGGAGGCGGGCTGCTTCGCCACCATTGCAGGTTTTTAGTTGGCTTCCATGTGATGCCTATCTTTGCTGGGCTTCTCACTGGCTCGGCCAGTGCCGTGACTAACTATTTGTCTTCTGGTTCTCACGGGATGGTGGTTCATGTAAAATAAATATCTTTCCTTATCTTACCGACTTCAGCCTTTCAAATACAAGCTAGACACCATATGGAACATGCAACCACATATGACACCGCGAAGTTAAAGCAAGCACCTGGGATGGTGGTTCATTGCGAGCGCGGTCATCAACTCCAGAGCTACGTTCCCCGTCTCCATCTGCTGACACTACACCCTTTAAAGCCTTGAAACGTGTCTGGCCTAGCCGCGTACCACGCTGGAGCGACTTCTCTCTTCTCTTTTCTGCTTCTGTCAAGGCAGGGTCTGAAATACCCTTGCATAAAAACACAATAGTGAGAGTATGGGTGAAGTGTGTGCAGAACTAGTGCACTGTAAAAGTAGCAGATAGCAGGTGGCTGAAAAATAAATGACAGGAGACATATGATAGCTCTACAACATTGCATGGCAAACAAAATTAGATTCTGCTCTATATGATTTTGTAATATATGAGCACAGGAAATGCAGGTACGCCTCCAGCACACCACCACATGTTGTCATATCTAAGATAACAGTCGACTGAAAATAAATAGGTCATTCAATTTTTTAAATGAACCGTCCAATCTATAAGGAACGGGCAGATGGCCTTCATCTACCTCCCGCCAGTCACTGTTGACGATCTTTCTCGAACCGCCAGCGACCACCGGCCCAGACCCCTGCCTCCGCCTCCTCGCCCTCCCATCGACCTCACACAACCGCCGTGCTTGGCAGCGCCCCCAGGCCATCCCTGTAATCCCGGCCGACCTCCAGATCGGGCGCCAGTAGCTCTAGGCCACACATGCCCCTAAGATAAACACCAAGGCGCTGCTTCCCCGGCATAATAGGAGTACTAGCGCCTGTTACGCCGGGGAATGCTTCCGTTAGTTGGGAATCAACTGGCCAGAAATTGAAATTCAGGGGGGGCGACGGACCTCTAGCTAAGGTGAAATAGTATATGAGGAGAAACCTTGTGCATCGCGAGTTACTAGGAACATCTAGTATCAAGAAGAAGCGGTCAACTAGTGTCTTCTGTGGGATGAATACCGTGCAAGCAGAGACGTAAGATTTGCACGAATAAGGGAAGAGGAGTACCTTTTTCGGTTGCCGGTGTGGTCACCTCCACATGTCGCGCCGATTTTCTTCTTTTTACCGGGGAAACCGATGTTCTCTCCACATGTCGCGTCGATTTTCTTCTTTTTACCGGGGAAACCGATGTTCTGGAGGGTGCAGGCTAGGACGAACCCATGGCCAAATTGTTGATTGTGTTGCCGTGGCCGTATGTCGGCGGAGGGGAAGCAGATCCGAGGCGGCGAAGGACGGCGAAAGGTGAACAGCTCCGATGCGGTGGAGGGTGGCGGATTGGAGCGGCAGCGGTGAGGCGCAGGACGGCGTGGTCAAACTGGCTCGAATGCACGACGGCTCGGCCTCGGCTTCAACTACTAGCCGTGGAGGGCGTTGCGGTTGAGGTTGCGGTGGACGCAACGACGCCGGGTATCGGCTCCGGCGTGATGGAGGAGGCGGCGGTTGATGGGTGGGATGGGGTGGCGGACGGAGGACGCCGGGTTTCATGCTGGTGGATAGGTAGTTTTGGCGCCCACAAAGTACGAATGGGGAATCGGACGGGTGGGGGAACCATGTTTCGATCCAGGACACGCTTGTTTTTGGCTTTTTGAATGGTAAGATGGGACGCGCTTGTTTGAAATTTGGGGAAAGTACAAACTTTGCCCCCTCTTAAATTTCGGACCTCTTCATGGTCGGGGTAGGATGGTAATCCCAGGTGTCCCAAATAGTGGGCGGGAGCGATTTCGGCCGCGCGCATGTGTGCTTAGGCGGCCATTGTGTATGAATGTTTTTCGGATGCGGTTGCGTGGCGTCTAGATGAAGCTACAAACCTACCCCGGTTTAGACCTTTGGACGTCGGGCCGGTAGGTTTCACGGGTCGGAGTTATTAGAAAAGTAATTTCCTTGTACTACCAAACATTCGTCTCACGTGGTTTCGGGCGAGTAGAGGCTCTTTTGGCGCTTCGTTCGAAATTTTGAATCACAAGCATTCACGTTTAGAGTACTCTTGAACTATGAGGATTGACCAAAATATACAACGTTATATTTGACCTTGTATGTTTGAAAACCTCATTAAATTATCCGCTTCTTTTTGAAATTTTGACACTTGAAAATCCTATAACTACGATTATTTTGGAATGGATGAGCTAAATTTGAATCTATTTTGTACACGACTACATATGCTATTATGTGCAAAATCAGAGCAAAGATTGGTGCCCCCATAATTTAGGTATGGTTTACAAATGCCATGATATCAAATTCAAATAATTGAATGGACTTCATGTTGAATTCGATTTTTTTAAACCACCTTAAGTTGAATTCAAATGTATGCTAGTTCATAGGTAGTAGCTATTTATAATGTCCATTGTGTAACTTTCGTATGTGTAATGTGCTTTACACACACAACATGAACTATACTCACGTTTATATTCGATTGCTAAAGCGATGCATTGTCTGGAGTTCAAAATACTAACTATGTGGATCAATTGTGTCGAATAATAACATAGACATGCTCAAATTCGATAGAATCTAGATATCTGATGGATCAATGACCGCTCCTTACCTGAATTGCAAATATCATGATCCCATCCTAATATTTGGATACAATTTATATCTTTAATCAATGTGTAGAGCAGTCTTTTACGTGTAGTTTCAGTCTCCATCGGTGGTCTCTCATACATGCTCACACACTCTCTCCCGAGGTGTCTTTCTCGCACGCATGCTCTAGATATAACCCCCCCTCCCTCTCGTAACCATTTACAACTGTTTTCACTAACCTTTATCACAAGCACTCTTCCTCTTGCAAACATACACACGCACAATCCTCATCGGCCCTTTCTATATACATGGACCTGCCTACGTGTCTCATGTACGCACATTATCTTTATGCATGTCTCTCACGCATTGTCTCACACCTCTCTTCCTAATCGACGAGTATGATTCTAGCGAGCATTCTCGTAGGATGCCCCTTAAAGTTAGGTTGGATGAATAGTAATATCGTAGATAAAGGGGTTACCTTAGTCCGAGAACCTAGGGTTACAAATCCTAGCCGGCTTTATCAGTGGACACAGAGTCCTTCATAATTCTGCTATCTTTGTCTTGTACGACTAGTCATCCATGGGTCTTCCTAACTGCGTCATGGGCCGACCAATGTGGCGCAGGACGGAACCGAACGAAGGGCCTCACCTCGACCCACCGGACCTCACGCGGTGACACACCCTCTGCCCCCACGTCTCATTATCTTCTCACACCCACACATACCAACACAAACACCACACACACACAGAAAATTTCTCCTGGTGCCTCTATTCCCTCCCCCCTTGCATATACACACTCAAGGGAATGGAATCTCTTGTCGTGACGTCATATTCGTCTCTCTCTCTCTAGACCACTCTCATTTCTCGTGCTATCTCTCCCACGCCCCCCCCCCCCCCGTCGGCCCCTCTATCCCTGCCTCTCTCGAATATGTAATACACACATATACCTCTCTAGGCCCCGCCAAATGCATCAACTACACATTCACACATGTTACATCACGTACCCCATTGATCTAAAAAGCCCTCTCTTCACGTTTATTTCGCATACAACATTCCCTTTGAATAAAGTGTGGCCAAAAAATTATTTTAGAGTTTCTACATATATACAACATTACAAAGTTATATGGAGGAGTACGAACGCTAATTTGCATTGCATGGTGCCCACAATGATATTTATTCAGCACTGTGAATTTGTATATTTTTATACTATATACAAAGTTAGTCATAATAAAGAGAAACGAAGAGCATCTCTCTCTCCATCGCATACCCCCCTGACGCCCCTTTCACGTATTCACACAAAAATATCTCCAGGTCCTCTAAAAGTAAGCCCCCGGAAAATTCACGCATGTTTCATTTTTCTCTCGCGATATATGCAATGACGATCATTGTATTTGAAGAGAAAGAACGATACGTACATTGGACTTCAGAATCCACTCATTACGGTCACCATTTATGTTTAGTGGTTATTATACAGTCACGGGCTCACCGTACAACTCTGTATTTACTCATGACATGACCAGTTGACCAGTTAAACGCTCCACGTGGCACCTCTAGTGTTGCATCACATTATCTCACTACCATCGTGCCCACCTGTCGACTTGTATCTACTCTACATCTACACTCTTATAAAATACATAAAATACACTCTTATAAAAAACAGAGTTGCTGATGATGGTGTGCCTGCCATCCTACAATATATGCTGTCCGATTTATATCTGACGGATAGGAAAGAAACTATGGCAATTTTGCAAAAAAGGTACCCACACACCTCTCCACGTTTGCAAATAAGGCCTTCCCTCGTTCATCCTTTTCTCTCACAAGATAAACAAGTCATACAAATGCATCTTGATGTTACGTGCAATGCACGGGCATCTTGCTAGTAAGAATGAAAACAAACGACAAAAAAATATTTGGACGGTGGTTCGAAGTCATGACCGTGGGCACAGCGGACAAGGTGGCCTTGTATTGGTATGCTGAGCCGTCTGTTTTAACACATAGGAGCTGATGTGGTGATTATACACACACACGCATGCATGCACACAAACTGCATCCACGCAACACTCACACAAACACATGCACCCACGCACGCACGCAACACTCACACGTACACACGCAGCCACGCACGTACGCAACACTCACATGCACGCACGCAACACTCACACGCACGCATGCATGCACACACCAGTACACCACACGACCAACACACACTCTCACGCTCAAGTGCTCAACCTACATGTGCATGCGCACACATCAGGCCCTGACAGACACATACACAACCAGGTGATTCCCGCGCATGGGTTGGAGCCTTGTCGCGTCTGCGTAAATTTGTGTTATCTGACCTTTTGCCTATGCGAACTGATAGGTGGGACCCACAAGGAACGTGGTCAATTTCACTAGTCAACATGGCGCCACGCAGACTATTTGGCCGGTCAACAGAGTGCAATCCGATGCTGAACTGTGAGCAAGTGACCGTATAATCACCGCAAAACGTATATAGTGACCGTAATCAGCTTATTCTGAAGTTTGGTGACCGTATTATGCTTTTCTCTCTATAGGCCCTCCAAAACTGCATCTCTACACGTTCTCGCATGTTACATCTAACAACTATGCAATACAGCACTACTACTACACTCTTAACACAATAAATCATATGTGTTTTTAGTTTTACTAGATATCAGATTGTTACTTATAATTATTCAGTTTGCATACATTAAAATTGCCTTTGAAATGCATGGCCAGTATCATCTACCGCGCGGGAAAAATCCCGCCCTTTCCCGTTTTATCGGGTTTGTATGGATGGATCATGCGAAACAGCAAAACTATAGTACAATACAGTACAAGTGATAGTTCACTGGGTCGTCGTGTCGTCTACTCCTCCGTCGTAAGAGTGGAGCACTCGCTTTCATAAATCTTCTAGTCCCTTTCGCCGACATGTGGGACATCAAGCTACCGGGTCCACGTGCCATACCGGAATACAGTGCAGAGCAGCCGGGTGAAGCACCCCAGTCATGGCGTCGGCGTAGTAATGAGCAATGAGGCGTCAAATCACAAAGCTGCACCTTTCCCGCAGTTCAGTTGGAGGGACGAAGCAACCATCATTTCATTCATTGTTGAATTTGCTTCTCCCTCATCTTCTTCAACTTAACCACGTGTTGCTTCTGCCGTTGTTCTGCCTCATGTGGGACATGGATCGGCTTGGTAAAGCACTGACACGTGGGACCGCATGTTAGTAAACCGCCAGGACAACGTCCTCCGAAAATAAGAAGCCTAATCCTAGACTTACAAAGGGCTACGTAGCTGCTACGTATACTTTCCATCTAATCTATATATGCCCCCCCTAATTTTCAGGTGGGGTGGGCCTAATCCTCTCCTTTAATCCAATCAAATAGTCCCACATCACATCAGTTTGTAACTTTACGTAAACCATTACGTGGATGTAGCATTGCTCAAATAAGAAACCTCCCCCGCCATCCACGCGGCAAAATCACCTCCTTTTTACTAATCTCGATTCTATAATTTTTTAGATCAATATAATTGTGATTTGTATAGATAGCACACAGGAGCAAAACCAAGTGGTACGGTTAAGGGCATCCACAATGTGTAGCCAAATGTGAAAATAGCTTTTGGCATCGTGGGAACCATTGTGGACGGTGTTGCCAAAACCAAAAATATGGAACTGGAGCTCCCTGATTGATTGATTGAAGGAACAGAAAAATGCAACGTCTCTCCTTTTTCTCCCATGCTTGGACGCATGTAGTACAGTATAGAGCATAGAGTCTACTCCCCTGTCCCTTCTATCACAAATCACAAAGCAGTGAGGCGTCAAATCACAAAAGCACGGACGAAGCAACCATCATTTCACTCTTCGCTGACTCCGCTTCTCCATCGTCTTCTTCGAGAAGCCATCTCACCGCACTAGTACTCCTAGTAGTACTAGTAAAGGACTTCCTGGATGCAAATAAGGCGGTTGCATCCTCCTTTTCTAAGAAAAATAAGGTGGTTGTCTCGGCTTGCAGGCGGCACTTGCGAACGACTTACCGTGGTCTCCCTCAATGGTGTTCTCCGTCGAATGCACTTCGCCAAACCACCAAAAAAAAGATATCGTCGACGTCACCGCAATGGGGAAGGAAGTCAAATATAGTTACTACCTTCATTATTTTGTACACAAGGCCAGTATATCAAAATTACAATTTGCAAAGGGCCACTAACACTAATCGAGGCAAAATTGATGGGGTTAGCAACCAAGGACATTAATATCCCCTGCATGCATGCGGAAGTGAGAAGGTTCGTTTGCATGGCGCTGCATTAATCAAGCGATGAGGAATGAGATGGTTAGCTCTTTGGTCTTTGGAGAAAAAATACGCATTAATTGACACGTGAAACGAGGATTTGTATCGGTTAAATCCCGCGAAGGAAAACCCCGCCTTTCTTTTTTAACAATAGTACTCCTAGTACGTACGTACTTATCCTGTTTGGGTCTAGGCCTTGCATTGCCAAACTTAGGCACACATTTTTGCCAAGCTTGCCTAAAGTTTTCAAAATGAGAAGGAGTTACACTTGCGCATGGCTATCACGGTCGCACCGCACCCTCACACGGTCGCTCCTGCACGCCGCGGTCGCACCGCACCCTCACACAGTCGCTCCTGCACGCCGCAAACCCAACCAAGGGAACGCACCCTCACTGACACGTGTTGTCGGATGTGAACAAACCAAACTCAGCCATCCTATCACTAACACATAATTTTCGTTCATAGAGTATGTTTATCCAACCGCATGTTGGCGAGTATCCGTACGGCCCGTGCGGTGGTCTGTTGGGGAAGAAGAAGAGGTGAGGAAGAAGGAAAGAAGGGTTAGGAGACGTAGGATATTCATCCAACCGCCTGAAATGGTAGACTGACCCAAGTCAGGCGACTTGCATAACAAATATATGTTTTTACACAGCAAAAGATCCATGAAAACAACAACATAAAGAAAAACTATCACTGCTCGCGGAAAAAGACGGCCTCATCATCTTTGGCTGCGGGCACTAACCAGCCGTCGCTACCGACGTGTGTCTCCGCACTGTGGTTGTCCTTGGCCTCCAGCTACTCGTTCAAGCAGAGCGTGCGGGCGCTCTGCACGGACGAGAGCACAACCCGGTTCAAGTCGAGGACGTCCGGTTCTGCCTGCAGGAGGGCTTCGATGGCAGCGGCATCCGCGCGCTTCACGTCGAGTCGAGCCTCCGCCGCCCGGTTCAAGTCCAGGACGTCCGGTTCCGCCTGCAGGAGGGCGTTGATGAGAGCAGCATCCGCGCGCTCCGCGTCGAGTCGAGCCTCTGCCGCCCGGTTCAAGTCCAGGACGTCCGGTTCCGGCTGCAGGAGGGCCTCGATGGCAGCGGCATCCACGCGCTCCGCCTCAAGTTGAGCCTCCGCCGCCCGGTTCACATCCACGACATCCGATTCTGCCTGCAGGAGAGCCTTGATGGCAGCGGCATGTGCGCGCTCCATGTCGAGTTGAGCCTCTGCCTCCCGGTCCTCCTTTAGTATCGCCATGTTGAACCGCTGGTCCGCCTGCACCATGGGGGACTCGGACGCCGGCACGAAGTCGACGTCCATCGTCTCATACCCATCGGGGGCCTTCTGCGCCGCGACCTCCGCCATGAACATTGGATCGGCTTCCTCCTCCTCATAGCTTGGCTCCAGAGAACTCGGGGATTGGCCCGCCGCAAAGCGAGCTTGGGAACGGAGGTCTGTAGCGCCGACCGCCGTCGCGATTTCTGCGCGGCGCTCCGGCGTCAGCATGTTGTAGTAAGTGATCTTGCGGTGCACCATGGCTTTCCGGTGAACTAGGGGACGCTTGATGCGGGCTAGGGAATCGAAAGGTGGGGGAATGGGCTGGAGATTTGGTGTGGTTTTAGGGCAGTGGCTGGCGTTGGCCGAGCAGCGAAGGTTCTAGTGTGAATAGTGGTTCCGGTGGCGACCGGTCAATCGGTTTTGACTGTACATCGCTCCTGTCGTGTTCGCGTTGCAGCCCGGCACGCTGGACCCTCCACGTCGCTCACCGAATGGAACGCGCTTCGTCTTGCGTTTTCGCTCGCTTGTGGGACCGCAGTTGAGAGCAAACCAACGTCCCTCCCCCTCCCCGCCCACGTCATTTATTATACCATCACTCCCTCCGCTTTATGCGGAGTAAATAAAAACAGAGGGAGTATACTACGGATAAGGATCCTGACATGGCGAACCCATTGAGTAACCGACATGCGGGGCCTAGCAAGCATGGGGTCCGCCAAGAAGTGACCGAAAGGGAGGGTAAGGCAGGGATACCTACGTCGGAGGATCCACTTCCACTATACTACTTTGACCAAATGTTAGAGTAATAATATATGACATGCAACTTACACAAATGTTAGAGTAATAATATATGACATGCAACTTACACAAAGCATACAGGGTCTAATGCGTTTTTCGAGGCTAACTTTGACCAAATGTTAGAGTAATAATATATGGCATGCAACTTACACAAAGCATACCGTCAAATTCGTATGTGAAAGGAGTTTCCAATGATATAATTTTCACATTATACATCTCATGTACTATTAATCTTGTCAATAGTCAAATTGGAAACCATCTTGAGTACAAATCTAGGAGTACGTACGAATCTTACAATATTGATTTGGGTTGTTGAATGTTGATACCTTTTTATCAAAGTAGATATACTTTGAATACACATAAACTTATATGTAAACTAGAAAGGATAGGAGGGAGTATATTGTACGTTCAAAAACGAAACAAACATTGAATACCCTTTATATATGATTTGCGGATGCTATGATCACCGGTTCAAAATTTTGAATCCGCCTTAGGTATCACGTCCCCCACTCGTTCCCTCTCTATTTCATCTCGGGGTCCGGAGATCTATTGAAAGAGGACTAGGGTGGGTACATGTGAATGATACTCGGTGGAATGTTCAAATGAGGCATGCGGGAGGATGGACTCGACTGGAGGGCGACTTGATCGATGGAGAAGAGGGTTGGAGAGGAATGAGAAATAAGCAAACGCCACATGATTATACTTGAATGGCTCAAATAAACAATAAGTTTTCTCGCTTGGCCTACATAGTGAAAGGCCTAATGCACAACACGGAGCACTGACGCTCGAATATGGCCGGGAAAATAGGGAAACAGACATGTGGGGCACACCCGTCGGGACGACGTAGCGCAGACTAGTCCAATGGAGGAGCTGGCCCATGACCTCCTCGCCACCGACAACCGTTCATGTGGGTCGTTGGGGCCAACAACGGGGCGCAGCTCCAGCACCGCCTCTGGGCACGACGACCGCGGTGAGCGACACGCTCATATCGTCGCTAGACACGGTCGGTTTCAGTTTGCCGAGGGTGGCGTTAGTGCTGTGGCACGACCAACTGTGTGTTTGGTTTGTGCCCAAGGTTGCCCCATCAAAGCATTGGGTAGCCAAAATTTTGGTTGAGGTATTAATTGCCCATGATTTGGCCGACATTGGCAAGAAAAATGAACTAGAGTTGGCTAGAGTTCATTGGCATGCCAAAGAAATGGCAACCATCCAAACAAAGACCAATCTTTGGGTCATGACCAAAATTATGGTTGAGGTATTGGTTGCCCATGATTTGGCCGACATTGGCAAGAAAAATGAACTAGAGTTGGCTAGAGTTCATTGGCATGCCAAAAAATGGCAACCATCCAAACAAAGACCAATCTTTGGGTCATGACCAAAAATTTGGTAAGGTGCACTTTGGCCACAATACAAACACACCCAACACCCGGCTCGTCGAGGATGCACGGGGCGCCGCGACGCGTCCGTGGAGTGGTGTAGCACGGCCAACTGCATCCTCTGGACCTGAGACCATGCCGGGTCATCTTGCTTTTTCAATGACATGCGGGGATCGCATGTGAGCAAAGGGCATCTCCAACGTTGCCACGACCGCAGCTGACTACCCTGGCACACCAAAACCCTCGTCCCTCGCGCCGTCGCGTGGTGCATTCCCAGCCGGCGCCAGCTGCCCGCATTCATGCCGTCCGTTCGTATGTCGTCGTTAAGAGGCTCGGTGCCCAAGGAACCAACTCCGGCGACTTAATGACGCACCCGGACGCTTGGCCTCACTGGAATGCGCTACTTAAAGCGGCAACGCCTAGCTAACCTCCACACCATAGCGCATCGTCCTCCTACCTGGAACCACATCCGCCATGACTGCAAGCGCGAACGCTCTGCGGGAGAGCTTGTCTTCGGGGATGGAGCTCGAGGTCGCCGCCCTCGCTCAAGTCGTCGCACAAGCTGTGGCCACGCTGGCGGCCGACAACGGGAGCACCGTTAGCCATGCGTCCTACTTGCCGTCGTCCAATGTCCAGCACCGCCGAGGTCGGGGACTCCTCCGATGATGAGTAGGGAATGGGAGGAGGCAGGGCATGTTGTGCCAACTGGCCGATCCGTCTCCCGTGTTCTACTTTTCCTCGCCGGAGACCGCACCTTCACTTCACGGGTCTTGAACCCCGCCCCCGTACATGGAGATCACAGATGGAGGACGCCAGTCGCCGCCATAGAATAGGTTTAGGGTCGGGTTTCTTTTATTTTTTTGTCCTATAAAAGTTCGAAATGTAATGAAAATCTGCTGTGTTTGCATTAATCTCGGCCGGTGTATATGAACTTTCACAATAATATACATATTGTAGGAGTACTAGCAAGATGCCCGTATGCTGTAACGGAAGATCAAGATCTTGTGGGAGAAAAGGATGAACGAGGGAAAGCTTTATCTGCAAATGTGGAGAGGAGTGCGGGTAAATTGTCATAATTTCCTTCCTATCCGTTAGATATAGATCGGACGGCCTATATTGCAGGATGACAGGCACACCATCATCACCAACTCTGCTTTTTATTGAACCGAGACAAATCTAACATGCAAAGTAAAATAAACACATAGGTTCTATACATACACAAATTATCTTAGGCACTCCAATAGTACGTCCACTACACATTCACGCATTTCACATCTTTCTACATCTATGGAACCTACGAAAGGGTTAACGTAAATTGCCTCTCTCTCTCCTCCCCTGATTTTCATGGTGGTGGGCCCTTCCCTCCCCCCAATCTACAATCAAAAGCTCACACATTTCACATTACGCTAATTACGTAACTGGGATTACGTAGGTGTAGCATTACTCGTCCTAAAAAACCCAACTAAGCCAACCTCCCAGCATATCACGCGGGAAAAGACCCAGCTGCGCCGTTTTAGTCGGGATTACCGGATTACTAGTAGTAGTATTGATGGATCCCGCGAAGCAACAAATTTTTTTTTAGGGGGCGAAGCACCTAGTTTAAAAGGAAAAAAGGCGGTACACTCACAGCACTCCTGTCGCGGTCGCATTGCACCCCACACATGTTTGGTCCTGCACATGGCTCACGGAAACGGAACGCGCTTCAGCTTGCCTCTTCACTAACACGTGGGACTGCACTTGGACAAACCGACCATGCGCCAAACTTCCCCCGCCCACCGCGCGAAAATCCTCCCCCCCCCCCCCCACACACACACACCCAAAAATTCCCCCCAAATCCGATTCAACTGCCCTTCGGCCAACTAGCCAATTATATTCCCCAAACCCCCCTCCCCCTATCCCCCTCCACTCCATTCGCTCCGCCAGTTACCTCCCCGCCAAGGCCGATACATCGGGCGCCATGTTCGGCGATCCTCTTGCTCCCACAAGACGCTCTCAGAGATCGCCGTCTTCTAGCCGCTACCGCCACCTCTCGCTACGTTCTTGTGGAGGCGCAGCGGTCAGCCGCCATCACCGGGCGACGTTTGTGTGGAGACGCATGCGGTCAGCTTCTCCCACGGTACGCGATTCTAGATCGAGGCCCGTTCATGTCGGTGTAGCGCTGAATGTTAGCCGATAGACGCTGTTAATCTCACTATTTGTCAAGTACTTTCATCACAATATGCTCGCTTAAGAAGCTTCCTTGCCTGCTCGCACTCAATCTGCTTAGCTGAGATGGCATGCCAAGGCCGATTAGTTGCTAAAATATCCTGCCATATATTTATTCTGACGTAGATTGCCATGGTCTAGTAGCCAATCTGTTAGGTGAAATAGCTCTACACCGTTTTATACTCGATCTTTGTTGTTGCGATGGCCTTCAATAGTTTGATGGCTGTGTGCTCGGCCTCATTGACTGCTGAAACAGCATGCCATAATTTGGCACTCAAATATGTTTGCTGAATTAGCTTTACATATATTTCGTTACTTAGATCTGCTCATCCAAATATCTTGCCATAGCTTTAGACATCGACCTAGGTATTTTTTTCTGGACTTCATAAAAAAGCATATATGTTTTTCCTGTAATATCTAGTAGAAGAACTAATTTGTATGTCTAACAGATGGACAGGACTTGGATAACTTCTGCTCAAAGATTCACCGCTGCATATGTTGAGGGGGTTGAAAACTTCATGAACTTTATCAGAGCTGAGTACGGTGGTCCGAAATCAGATGTGCTCTGCCCGTGTAGCAGTTGTATGAATTAAGTTACAAGACCCCAGTCAACTATGCAAAATCATCTACACTTGTATGGGATGTCGGTCACATATACTAGGTGGGTTCATCATGGTGAAGCTGTGAACGTCAATGTTATTGACTACGTGGAAGCAACAGATCACCATCTTGATCGTCCTGATGCTCAGGTGGAAGAGGAGGAGGTGGTGGTGGTGGCGGAGCCAGTGAGTTTGACCAACATTGAAACAATGCTACGAAATGCTCGTGCATTCCGTGAACTTTCACCTGTAGAAGAAAAATGGTGGGCCCGCATGTTGGAACAATGCAACATTGCTGTCACCCCAGGAAATAAGCTGTCAGTATTCTCAGCTATGGTCACCTTTCTTCAGGTGAAGACATCTGAGCGGATGACCAACAAATCATTCGATGCGATGTTGGCTACTTTCCGAATCTTTCCTGTGACAAGCGTCTGAGCTGCCACACACCCTACAAGAAATGAAGAATTTCCTTCGTGCAGCTTGGAATTGGATATGATATGATCCATGTTTGTAAGAATAGTTGTGTTCTGTTCAGGAAGGATTATGCCAACTTAAGTGAATGCCCGAAATGCAAATCATCAAGATGGAAAGATGGCGATGCTGTGAAGAGGATTCCTCATAATGTTCTGAGACATTTTCCAATTACACCAAGATTGCAGAGGTTGTCTCATGATGCTGAAATAAGAGAGGATGTACTATGGCATTCTAGGAACCAGGAGTACAGAGATCAGAATGTAATGAGCCATCCATCTCATGGTAGTGAGTGGAAAAGCTTCAATGATAAACCCAAAGAGTTTGCTGCTGACCCGAGAAACATTAGACTTGGCTTAGCTTCAGATGGATTTAACCCATTTGGCCACCAGAGCGCCACATATAGCATGTGGCTAGTGCTTGTTATCCATTACAACATGCCTCCAAATGTCTGCACCAAAGAATCAAACTACATGATGGCCTTGCTCATCCCAGGTCCAAAAAGTCCTGGAAAGGATTTTGATTTGTTCATGGAGCCTCTTGTGGAGGAACTTCAACAGCTATGGAAGGGTGTTCTCACTCGAGACCTATATAGCAGCCCGCCAGGTGATTTCTTTCTGCGTGCTTTTATAATTTGGTGCATCCATGATTATCCAGCTTTGGGCACTATGTCAGGGCGAACGACACATGGTTACAATGCGTGTGTTCGCTGTGACAGGAATCCGCTATCATACGCAATACTTAGCAAGATTTGTTACATTGGACACCGCCGTTTCCTTGCCAAGGACAAACCACATCCTAGAAAATACCGAAGACATGTGTTCAATGCAAAGCATGAAAGCCGTGATGCGCCAAAGAGGCTCACCGCCAATGAGTTGCAAGTGGAATTAGAGAAGGTCAGGCATATTACACCAGGAAACCATCCTGATAATGGTAGTGGGAAAAGGAAGCGTGGCAGGGTAGAAGAGAGATTATTGTTTACCCGCATGTCCACTTTGTGGGACTTGGAGTATTGGAAAGATTTGGATCTACGGCATAATCTTGATGTGATGCAAATCGAGAAAAATATATGTGACAGCATTATCGGCACACTTCTTAATATTGAAGGCAAGACGAAAGATACCTTAAAATCTAGGATTGATTTGACACACCTGGTATCGTAAAGGATTTGCAGGTGCAAGATGAAGGTAAACCACGAGGATATGGCACCGATTGTATGCGTCTTGGACAAGGTAAAAAGAAAAGAATTCTGCGAGGTCCTGTCACGTGTGAGATTCCCACATGGATTTGCATCCAACCCTGAAAGGAGAGTCAATGTAGATGGAAACAAGGTACAAGGGTTGAAAACTCATGACTGCCACGTCCTACTTCAAAGGGTTTTACCTGTTATCCTTAGAGGATTGGGCATACGACTTATACAGAGCAGTTGCAAAGTTGGGACAATTCTTCAGGGAACTCTGTAGTAGGAATATCATGATAGATGCTTTGGAGCGTCTTAGAGACAAGATACCAACTATCCTATGCGACCTTGTGAAGATATATCCTCCAAATTCTCTTTGATGTGATGGTGCATTTGGCTGTTCATCTACCTGAGGAGGCACTACTTAGAGGTCCAGTACAGTATGGCTGGATCTACCCTATTGAAAGGCGGCTAGGCACTTTCAAGGGCTATGTTAGGAACAGAGCTAGACCCGAGGGTTCCATTGCAGAGGCCTACATTGCTACTGTAAGCGTTGACATTCTACTCAAAATACATTGAAACAAATTGATCAGCTTAGCAAAGAGGTGGGTGAAGACAATCCCGGCTCAATGTTTTCAATTATTCTGCTCGAGTTACGTGGAAGAGTCGACAAGAGGACAAACCTAAAGATTTGGACAAAATGGTTTGGTATGTGTTGAATAACTGTCACGAGATACTACCTTATATCAAGTAAGTGCAAGATCTTGCAGCTTATACATCGTAATCTACTAAACTTGCAGCAGATTCTTATATATTTAGATGTTTGACGCGATCACTATGTTGTGCAGCATCTACAAAGAGGAGTTATTGCCGCAAAATCCAAGAAACATTGACAAACTAGTTATGGCAGGATTTGCGAAATGGTTCAAGAACCATGTAAGCTTTTGAAGTGCATTGTCAGTTTTTTTAATATATTGAGTACATAAGATGATCAGCTTGTCTATTTTCTAACCATAGGTTAAGAAGATGCGGGAGGATGGGCAGGCAGTCGATGATGCCCTTTACTCACTAGCAATGGGTCCTAATACTCGGGTATGACATTATGAACCTTGCGTTGTTGGAGATGTGCGCTACAACACCCTTGCACGAGACGAAGGAAGGAAGACACAAAACAGTGCCATCATGAGCACGGATACGTATGACAAAGAGACAACTGAAATGTATGCTAACATAACATACATTGTTCGATTGCAGATATATCTCGATTTGAGGATCATCGGTGTGTGGTTCTATTGTGTTGTCGTTGGTATAACCTGTTTTCTAGGATCGCAAAACCCAGAGCTAATGATTATTTCAAATCCATCAATGTCAAGGCGGCGTACCAGACCAACAAACCTTTTATTTTGGAAAATCAAGCAACACAGATATTTTTCTTGGAAGACACATTTGCACGTAGCGATGACTGGAGAGTATTGCAAAGGTTTGAGCAGAGGAATTCGTTTAATGAAGTTGCACAACAAGATGATGCTTACACTGCTCCTGATTTACAAGATAACACAGATGTTCCTAATATCTTTGAGAACCATCACGTCAATGATGCCGGCGAAAAGATTGCCTGTCGTGTTGTGGACATACAAGAGTTTATCAAGAAGAAGCCAACGTTCGAGGACGTTGAGGACGAAGAAGAAGATGACACCGTGGGGAATTACGATTCAGACTGATACACATGGCGAAGATGTTGACGATGCTACTGCGGATGATGATTACATTGCTTTTGTCGTATTTGCTCGTCGAAGACGTTTTTTATCTACTATGTGAAATTGTGTTTGCTATGACAACTGAAACCTGATGAACATGTTGTTTAGTATTTTGGTGTGAGAACATCACTCGTTATGTATGCTGATTTGTGTTTGGTGATTGTATGACAACTAAAACATGATGACGTTGTTGTTTAGTTGTACTCATATTTGGCTGTGAAACTTGAATTTGATGACATAGTTTGCTGTTGGACTGCAATTTGCTCGACATCTTCGAATGAGAACAAAGCTGACCCGACAGGGCCTCTGCTATTTATTTATTTATATGAGCAAAAGGGGATACCCCCTGATTTCCGTTAATAGAAATCATTAGATGTTCACAACACTACGCCCAGCCTGCTACACAGGTTTCATTCATTACTAGTTTTTAGCAAAGTGCTCATGTCGTAGCTAATTTAATACATCACGAGTGCTACATACACCGCAAATAAAGAGACAATCATCCTCTGAGCACATCGATTTTGCCCATTATCTTCACAAGCTCTTTCATCTCCTCATTGTCGTTCAAGGCCATTCAGCACTGTTGCTTGGCCATGATCAGAGGAACTGCATCTTTAACCTTCGCTATGCATCTTCCTCTTCCGTCGTTCCTTCAGCCATTTGTCCAACACCCCAACCTGCTGGTATTGGGATTCCTCGGCTAACCAAATAATCAGCGTAGTTGCATTCCCCCACATCAGCAACTTCCCAAAAATACAAATCACACGAGTCTTCCCTTTTTTGCACGAATCAAATTGGAAGATCATCAACCAAACTATTAAAAAATCAGCATCTGAAAGCAGCAGAACAAAACTTAAACATATTATTACCCCATGATTCGGGCATTTGTAGAAGACTCGGCCAGGGTTGCGGATTGTGGTTGAGACGCGACGGATGACTCTGCGTGATTTGTAGCAGTGGCACCATACCAACGGCAGCGGGTTGCGATGAGCAATCGGCTGCGGTGCGCGTGCCGGCGAGGGTGTGATGAGACCCACAGGCGATGGCACGGGTGGCGACTTGGCGCATATCTGGTTGTTGCCTGCTGACGAGCAGGTGGACGAGTAGCCAGCGGACATGGTTGCTGCGGCCAGAGCTTCTGATGCTTGGCATAGTAAGTAGAGAAGGGGAGAAGCGAACGTTGGATATGTCAGTTTCATTACTTGCAGAGTAGCATAGCACCATATATAGTCATAGTCTAGGTTTGGATTCGAACCAGCTACAGGAGCACGTCTTTCTTTTTTCTAAAACTCGGCAACGTCTCTTTACTGGTACACTAGCTTGTTCTATACGCCTTCCCAAGTCTTTGATTTTCTTTCCCTTTTTTTTTAGGGGAAGGAAGGAGGACAAAATTGAGAGTTCCTGGGACTCGAACCCAAGACCTCTCGGTTGAAATTTCGGGCTGTATGCTGTTTGGGACAGATTTGGAGGCTGACTTGTGGGTCTACTAGGTTGACGTGTACTTTGGCTTTGTCAACTTAGTCCAAAACGATTCTAGCAGCAGTGACCGTTGGATGTTAATCCAACGGCCGTGTTGCTTCTTCAATATCTGATCTTCTTGCTCCAGCCACCCAAACCAGCTCCGGTGGGACTGCCTGCTCCCGCCTCCGTGGTCGGCGAAGTGCCGCCGACAGCCGCACCGCCCACCCTACTTCATTGCTGGCCGTGCCATTCCTCTACTCACCCACACCTCCTGTTATTTTCCTCGGCGACCCGACCAAGAACCCTCGTACTCCCCACCACGTGGGCAACCATTGCCGAGTCTTCCCCGGCTCCGTGTCGTTCCCTTCCTAGGCCTCGCCGTCGCCCACCGCCATGGTGCTCTCAGCGAGGCCTGGTCAACTTGGTCAATGAACGACATCCATCGGCCGTGGACTGTACGCGCAAAATAATGATACCCCCACCTGACAGCTGGGACCACCGGAAGGGCCTCTGTATTTCGCGAAAAAACGTTCCCCCCGCTGACATGTCGGACCCACCAGCTATATCTTCGCACGCAAGGAAGTGCCTCCTTATTACGCACAACAAAATGAATACCCCCCTGCTAGCTGGAACCCACCATAGTGGGAGGATGACTTGTGGGCCAACTAAGTTGACGGGGATGGAGGTCTTTGTCAACTTAGTCAATATGAACGATTCTAGCTCCAGTGACCGTACGATGTCCATCCAACGGCCGTAGTGCTTCTTCAACCTCTGGTCTTCTTGCTCCAGCCGCCCAAAGCAGCGCCGGATGTGCTGCCGCGGAGGCCTCACCGCCCCCTACTATTCCCACCGCTGGCCAGGCCCTGCGGCGACGGCAGCCTCACACCGCAGCCGAACCAAGGAACCTCAGACTCCTCTCCGCTGCTGGCTTCCATGCCGCGTCTTCCCCGGCTCTGCGTCGTCCCCTTCCTTAGGCCTCGCCATCGTCCACCGTCTTGGTGCTCTCCGCGCGGCATGGTCAACGTGGTCAAGGAATGACTTCCATCGGAAGAGTACTGTACGTGGAGAGGCTGACAGCTGGGTCCACAGCCACAACCCAGTTTTTTTGTGATTTGCCAAGTAAGTCGCTTTGTCAGGCCTGTTGGGCTGCAAATCTTTCAAGACGAGGAGAGCTTTCATTCGGCTGGCCGAGAAAATGGCCCATCAATAATGAGAAATGGGTTGTACATTTTTAAAACACATCAAACCGGCAATTAGTTTCAAATATCTTTTTTTTCATTTCAAGATTTTAAATTACATTAATTTTTATGCGTGGAGAATTTGTTGGATTTTATATTGATATACATTTATTTTTAGAATCAGTTTGAATGTGAGTCCAAATTTCAGGATTAAAACAGTTCGGACCGCACCGAAATATGCAAAATTTTGTATAATTTTTTAACCGTGGCCACAATATGGGCTGTAATGCTAACAAAAAGAATATGGGCTCCAAAAAAACCTTAATAATTAGCAAATGGGTTGTAAATTATTATAAATAATGGCAGATGGGCTGTATGCTGTTTTCCACAGATTTGAGGCTTTACTAAAAAAAGGTTGACGCACAAGCAGTGACAGTCGTCGTGCTTCTTCAATCTCTGCTCTTCCTGCTCCAGCCGCTCAAACATGTGCCGGCGAGACTGCCTGCTCCCTCCTCCCCGCGGTCGGCTCTGCTACCGCGCAGGCCTCACCGCTCCACCGTACTCCCATCGTTGGCCTAGCCATCCCTCTACTCACCCACACATGTTGTTATTCTCGGGCGACAGCAGACGAACCAGTAAACCCTCGTATAGTCGTACTCCCCACCGCGTGGGAAACAGCTGCCGAGTCTTCCCTGCCTCCGTGTCGTTCCCTTCCTAGGCCTCGCCGTCGTCCACCGCCCTGGTGCTCTCGGTGCGGCCTGGTCAACGTGGTCAACGACCGACATGCACCTGAAGTGTACTGTACGTGGAGAGGCCGACAGCTGGGTCCATGGCCACATGCAAGGAAATGCCTCCTTTACGCGCAAAATAATGCTTCCTCCACCTGACATCAGGGACCCACCGAAAGGGCCTATGTATTTCGCGAAAAAAACGTTATCACCGACAAATGGACTCCACCAGCTATATCTTCGCACGCAAGGAAGTGCCTCCTTATTACGCACAAAAAAATGAATACTCCCCCTGTTAGCAGGGACCCAGTATAGTGGCAGGCTAACTTGTGGGCCTACTAAGTTGATGGGGACGGAGGGCTTTGTCAACTTAGTCAATATGCACGATTCTAGCTCCATTGACCATACGATGTCCATCCAACGGCCGTCGTGCTTCTTCAACCTCTGGTCTTCTTGCTCCAGCCGCCCAAAGCAGCACCGGTCGTGCCGCCTGCTCCTGCCTCCCGTGGCCGGCTGTGCTACCGCGGAGGCCTCACCGCCCCTACTACTCCCACCGCTGGCCAGGCCATCCCTCCACTCACCCACACCCCTATTATTCTCAAGGGCGACGGCAAAGACAAATTAACCAGTGAACCCTCGTACTTTCACGCTGGGCATCCATCGCCGCGTCTTCCCGGCTCGCGTCGTCCCTTCCTAGGTCTCACTGCCGTCCACCGCCTGGTGCTCTCGGCGGCGTGGTCAACGTGGTCAATGAACGGCTTTCATCGGACGTGGGATCAGACGTGGAGAGGCCGATACCGGGTCCATGGCCGCAGCAAGGAAGTGCCTCCTTATTACGTGCAAAATAATTATTCCTCCACCTGACAGCGGGGACCCACCGGACGGGCCACCGTATTTCGCGAAAAAAATGTTTGCCCCTGACTGCTGGGACCCACCAGCTACATCTTCGCACGCAAGGAAGAGCCTGACAGTTGGGACCCACCTGGTCGAAGCGTTGTCATTCTGGTCGCGAACGTGTACGTACATATATACTAGTCGATGTAGAGGCGCGCACGTGTCGTAGTAGAGGCGCGCATGTAGCATGTACATGTACGTAGAGCGGTCAGGGTGCAAGAAAGAAAATATGGCCACGTACGTGTACATATGGGTGGGGTCTCGAACGCCTACTCGCGCATACGTACAGCCAGGGCTCGTGTACATGGCTGGGTCGGAACGGAGAAACAGCATCGTCGTCGTGTTCATGGGGAGGCAACGGAATGCGTCGTGTTCATGGGGAGGCAACGGAATGCGCCGTGTTCATCAGGAGGGCTTGGACGGAACAGGCGATGGAAACGAGGCCTAGCGTACCGCAGAACGGAGGAAACGGCCTTGTCTTCGACCGGCCACGTTCGAAACGGGATCCTGTTCATCGAGAGGGGTCTGGCGTACCGCAAAATGGAGGAAACGGACCTCCTCGGTCGAAACGGGGGTCATGTTGATCGGGAGGGGTGTGGCGTACCGCAAAATAGAGGAAACGGACCTCCTACGGTCGAAAAGGGGGTCCTATTGATTGGGAGGGGTGTGGCGTACCGCAAAATGGACGAAACGGACTTGTGTTGGAGCGCTACGGTCGAAACGGGGGTCCTGTTCATCGGCAGGGGTGTGGCGTACCACAAAACGGACGAAACGGACTTGTGTTGGAGCGCTACGGTCGAAACAGGGGTCCTGTTCATCGGGAGGGGTGTGGCGTACCGCAAAACGGGACTCCACGAGATACTGTTCATCTCCACCGTCGACCTCCTCCAGCCTCCACGTGCTCCTGTTCATCCAGCCTCCATGGGCTCCTATTCATCCAGCCTCCACCGCGCGCTACTCCACCGGCTACTGTTCAACCACCCCTCCACCATCTACTGTTCATCCAGCCCTCCACACCACGGGGTCCTGTTCAACCACCCCTCCACGGGCACCCCTCCACCGTCTACTGTTCATCCAGCCCTCCACCACACCACGGGGTCTTGTTCATCCCCTCCTCCACGGGCACCCCTCCACCGTCTACTGTTCATCCAACCCTCCACCACACCACGGGGTCCTGTTCATCCAGAGGCAACGCCACCGCTCACTAGTCATCCAACCCCCCGCAACGCTCAATGCTCATCCCAGAGGCAGCATCGATCGGCTTGATTAGCGGCAGATGGCGAAGGAATCTCTCGATCGGGTTCAGATTAACAGCCATCGATCGATCACTCGAGTTCAGCAACGCGTAAGCCTGCGGTCTGTCGCTTCGGGTTCGATTAGAGCCCAACGCCTCGCTTCGGGTTCGATTAGAGCCAACGCCTCACACACACGCCAGCGTCGTGCACAAGAGAAGCGCCAGCATCGCTTCGGCCCCGACCTCCCACCGTAACTGGAACTCCCCAAAATTTTCCTCCCCTCGCTTCTACCACGGTTTTTCCGTCATGGACGGCCCAAAGAATGTCATGCAGCTGCGTCTCCGGCCCGCCAGACGAAAAGCCCATTTTCTGTCATGATTTTTTGTCATAGAAGTAGGAGCCCACCACATCTATGATGATACTGGGTTTTTTCACAATTATCATAGAAGTGTCATATGTATGACAGAAAAAAAAATCGTTCGGCCCAAAATGTCACGGATGTGTCTTTTTTTTGTAGTGGAGGGAAGGCATCTTTAGGGCAAGCCTTGATGAGGTTTTTGAAATCGACGCACAGGCGCCAGGATTTGTCCTTCTTTGGTACCATCACCAAGTTTGCCAGCCAGTCCGGATGTTTTATTTCTCTAATGAATCCGGCCTCAATTAGCTTGGCTAACTCCTCTCCCATGGCTTGCCGTTTGGGTTCGGAAAAGCGCCGCAGTGCTTTTTTGACTGGTTTATATCCCTTTAATATATTGAGACTATGCTCGGCCAGTTTACGTTGGATTCCAGGCATATCAGAAGGGTGTCAAGGAAATCCCGTAGCGCGGCGTCGACTGTTGGGTCTAGTTGTAATCCAATAGATGTTGTCTTCTTGGGGTCCGTTGTGTGGACCTGGAATTTGACTATTTCTTCAGCCGGCTTGAAGGAGGTGGAATTGGGTCGTTTGTCTAAGATCACATCGTCTTTATCCACCGTGGAGCGCAGTGTGGTTAATTCTTTGGCCGCGAGGGCTTCAGATAATGCCTCAAGGGCCAGGGATGCGGGTTTTTTTCGGCGTGGAGTGCTATGTACGGATCACTAACAAGAGTGATTATGCCGTTTGGTCCGGGCATTTTGAGCTTCATGTACCCGTAATGAGGTATAGCTTGGAAGCGTGTAAAAGCGTCCCCGCCAAAGAGGGCGTGGTATCCGCTTCTTGAAAAGGAGCCACTTGGAAGGTGATCTCTTCAGACCGATAATTCTCCGGCGTGTCGAATACCACGTCAAGTGTGTTTTTTCCCGCACACCACGCCTCCCGACTACGAATGATTCCTTGGAAAGTCGTGCTGCTTTGCTTGATGCGGCTCTTGTCTATTACCATTTTGTGGAGTGTATCCTCATAGATGAGGTTCAGTCCGCTGCCGCTGTCCATGAGGACCTTGGTGAGTCTAAAGCTGTCCACGGACTAAGGACTAATGCGGCTGGCACTCGGACTGTCTTGTATTTCGGTTCGTCACCGGCATTAAAGGTTATAGCCGTGTCGTTCCAAGGGTTTATCGCGGCGATTTGACAGACTTCGGCGAGGTCGCAGAGTGCCCTTTTGCACTTACTGTTTGAAGCGAATGTCTCAAAGACCATTAATACTCTTGGGTCATCGTCTTTTGGAGGGTTTTCCTCTGGGACGTTTTTGGTAAGGATGTCCTCGCCGCTCTTGGCTACCTGCCGGAGTATCCAACATGCTCTAAGGCTGTGGGTTGGTATGGTGTCTGGTGTTGTGTGTATTTTGGATGGGCCATCAAGCCATCCCTCCAGAACGGTTCCATGCTGCGTAATAGATTTATGTTTCTTGGCTATTAGACTGGGTGTGTCCCGGGAATGTGCCCTTTTCGCCTGGACCAGCGGTTGAGTTGGGACCGATGGCCCCCAACAAGTGATCCTTCCAAGCGCTTTCCATTGTGCTGTACTTCTGTACGATATTTGCCAAGTCAGCGAAGTGTAGTATACGGCGGCAATTAATGGCGTTGAGGGTTCCTTCATTCGTGCAATTGTTGCAGAACGCAAATATCGCATCCTCGTCGCGGCAATCTTTAACCTTATCCTTGACAAGGAGGAACCTGGCCCAGAAGTGGTGGACCGTTTCCTGAGACTGATGTTGTATGCTCATGAGAGCACGTATGTCTGGGTGGGTGGGTGGAATTGAATTCGGACCCTGACCCGGTCGATGATCCGGAGTTTCAAGGTTTCCCAGGCTTGACAGTCTGGGCTCCGGAGTATCTTCTGGTTGCCTATGCCCGCCGCCGATTCTATGTTCGGAAGGCCAGTCACCTCCTTTTGCTAGTGGGCGTCCGGCCCTGCACGGTCGGCGATCCGGACATAGTCCGTCTTTAGTATAGGGTAAGAGTTGCCATCTTGCTCCTCGACTACTGCTATCTGGTGAGTGACCGGTGGAGATTTGATTTCTCTTCGGTCGGGTTTAAGCCCGATCCGGTCGTAATCTGTGGCGATTCCCAGGGTGATGATGCGATCAAGGAGCTCGTTTAAAGACGAAAACTCCGCCAGATCCATCTTCTTGGAGTGTTTGGAGTCGATACGAAGGGGATTTTTGATGGCCCGAGAAGTCATCGTTGGCTTAACGGCTGAATGAGCGGTCATGGTAAAGCCGCCCAGCCGGAGGGTTTGGCCTGGGACCAATTCTCCTCCGGTGGTGATATTGTCTTTAAAGACGAGGCGAGTCATTGATCCTGTCGTCGACGGCACAGTGGAACTCTCAATGAAAGCACCAATGTCGGTGTCAAAACCGGCGGATCTCGGGTAGGGGTCCCGAATCGCGTCTAAGGTCGATGGTAATAGGAGACAGGGACACGATGTTTACCTGTGTTCGGGCCCTCTCTATGGAGGTAATACCCTAATTCTTGCTTGATTGATCTTGATGAATATGAGTATTACAAGAGTTGATCTACCACGAGATCGTAATGGCTAAACCCTAGAAGTATAGCATGTATGACTATGGTAATGAGTATCTCCCCTTTACGGACTAAGTCCTTCGGTTTATATAGACACCGGGGAGATCTAGGGTTACACAAGGTCGGCTATAGAGAAAGGAATCTACATATCCGGTCGCCAAGCTTGCCTTCCACGCCAAGGAGAGTCCCATCCGGACACGGGTGCGGTCTTCGGCCTTTGTATCTTCACGGCCCATCAGTCCGGCCCATGGCTAACAGGCCGGACGCCCGAGGACCCCATAGTCCATGACTCCCTCAGACGGCCCAAAGAATGTAATGCAGTTGTGTCTCCGTCCCTCCCAAGACGAAAAGCTCATTTTCTGTCATGATTTTTTGTCATAGAAGTAGGAGCCCACCACATCTATGATGATACCGGGTTTTTTCGCAATTATCATCATAGAAGTGTCATAAGTATGACAGAAAAAAATTCGCTCGGCCCAAAATGTCACGGATGTGTCTTTTTTTGTAGTGTTATATCTGGGATTTGATCTTTTGCAATCATGGTTCCGGCCATATTATTCTTCTTTGATACCGTTTCTCGGACAAGTTAAATGACTTGTCTTCTGCACCTCATTTCACCTGTCAAGCATCTATTCTTCTCTACCTTCGAGTATTACCGCCTAGTATCTCAAGGATATCAACCCATTGCACTTCATCTTATGAATTTCTGATGAAGTAATACCTTTCCCCGTCATAGTCACTCCACGGCTTCTGGGTTGTCGTCAACCGAAAACACCGGGTTGTGAATCAAATCAACACTGAGATTCAGTACTCCTAGTACTATGTTGTTGAGAATTTTAATACTCCATCACGTCATTCCTAGCCTGGTCGCCTACATAATTATCGTGCTAACTTTAACTGTGCTACCTGGTCCTTCTTCTCGGAGCACAATTTTTGACGATGAGCTAACCTTACGTCGATCTTCCTCGTCTTATCGTTTCACCTCAAACAACATGCTTGATCCAGAGTAGGTGTTGTATCTGTGGGTCCAATAATCTTTCGCTGAAACAGTCCCTTTGATTGATGCAGTTGATGCGTCTCCAACGTATCTATAATTTTTTATTGTTCCATGCTATATTATATTCTGTTTTGGATGTTTAATGGGATCTATTATACACTTTTATATTATTTTTGGGACTAATCTATTAACCGGAGGCCCAGCCCAGAATTGTTGTTTTTTGCCTATTTCAGAGTTTCGCAGAAAAAGAATATCAAACGGAGTCCAAACGGAATGAAACCTTCGGGAACTTGATTTTCGGAACGAACGTGATCCAGAGGACTTGGACCCTATGTCAAGACATCAACCAGGAAGGCACGAGATAGGGGGGCGCGCCTACCCCCTAAGCGCGCCCTCCACACTCGTGGGCCCCACGTTGCTCCACTGACGTTCTTCTTCCTCCTATATGTACCTACGTACCCCCAAACTACCACACACGGAGCCAAAAACCTAATTCCACTGCCGCAACCTTCTGTACCCATGAGATCCCATCTTGGGGCCTTTTTTAGAGCTCCACGGAGGGGCATCGATCATGGAGGGCTTCTACATCAACACCATAGCCTCTCCGATGATGTGTGAGTAGTTTACCTCAGACCTTCGGGTCCATAGTTATTAGCTAGATGGCTTCTTCTCTCTTTTTGGATCTCAATACAATGTTCTCCCCCTCTCTCGTGGAGATCTATTCGATGTAATCTTCTTTTCCGGTGTGTTTGTTGCGACCAATGAATTGTGGGTTTATGATCAAGTTTATCTATGAACAATATTAGAATCTTCTCTGAATTCTTTTATGTATGATTGGTTATCTTTGCAAGTCTCTTCGAATTATCAGTTTGGTTTGGCCTACTAGATTGATCTTTCTTGCAATAGGAGAAGTGCTTAGCTTTGGGTTCAATCTCCTTTCCCCAAAGAATGAGGGGCAGCAAGGCACGTATTGTATTGTTGCCATCGAGGATAACAAGATGGGGTTTATATCATATTGCATGAGTTTATCCCTCTACATCATGTCATCTTACTTAAAGCGTTACTCTATTCTTATGAACTTAATACTCTAGATGTATGCTGGATAGCGGTCGATGTGTGGAGTAATAGTAGTAGATGCAGGTAGGAGTCGGTCTACTTGTCTCAGACGTGAAGCCTATATACATGATCATACCTAGATATTCTCATAACTATGCTCAATTCTTTCAATTGCTCAACAGTAATTTGTTCACCCACCGTAATACCTATGCTTTCGAGAGAAACCACTAATGAAACCTATGGCCCCCGGGTCTATTTTCCATCATATTAATCTTACAACACTTAACTATTTTTATTGCCTTTTATTTTACTTTGCATCTTTATCATAAAAATACCAAAAATATTATGTTATCATATCTATCAGATCTCACTCTCGTAAGTGACCGTGAAGGGATTGACAACCCCTTTATTGCGTTGGTTGCCAGGATTTATTTGTTTGTGTAGGTGTGAGGGACTCGTGCGCGGCCTCCTACTGGATTGATACCTTGGTTCTCAAAAACTGAGGGAAATACTTACGCTGCTTTACTGCATCACCCTTTCCTCTTCAAGGGAAAACCAACGCAGTGCTCAAGAGGTAGCAAGAAGGATTTCTGGCGCCGTTGCCGGGGAGTCTAAGCAAAAGTCAACATACCAAGTACCCATCACAAACCCTTATCTCCCGCATTACATTATTTTCCATTTGCCTCTCATTTTCCTCTCTCCTCCTTCACCCTTGCTGTTTTATTCGCCCTCTCTTTTTCGCTTGTTTGTCGTGATGGCTAGCTCGGTCTTCATCCCTTCGTCTCACGACTTTGAAGTTCTCCACTTCAAGCAAAGGCAAGGGGAAAATTTAAAAGATGCTTGGTTTAGGATGCTCAAATCTTATCGTAGTTGCAATATAGAGGGAGATTTTAAAATCTTGCTTCACAATTTTTATGTTGGGTTAACTTTGCTCCATAGACAACTCCTCGATTTTTCTGCCAAAGGTAGTTTTATTGGTATTGATCCTAGCTTCGCTTATGAAATTATAGAGGGGATAGTGGGAGTACTCCCCCTACAAAAAGGATCATCCCTTACCCAAGAAGAGACTCAAATTCTAGAGAAATTATGTGAATTACAAAAAATTGTTGAACCTCTTAAAAGTATTGGTGGGAATATCAGCCGCATGAATAATCTGATTACTCTTTGCAATAAGCGGCTGGATGCTTTAGATCAAGGGATCACCGAGCATAACTCCATTAAGAATTTGCTCACCAAAGATGGCAATACCTAGATCTATCCTTGCTATTATGCCTAGCTAGGGGCGTTAAACGATAGCGCTTGTTGGGAGGCAACCCAATTTTATTTTTAGTTTTTTGCTTTTTTCTTCTATTTAGGAATAAATATTTGATCTAGCCTCTGGTTAGATGTGTTTTCATGTTTTAATTAGTGTTTGTGCCAAGTTTAACCTATAGGATCTTCTTGGATGATAGTTATTTGATCTTGCTGAAAATTCCAGAAACTTTATGTTCACAAAAATAATTGTTAAAAATCACAAGAACGTGATAAAATATTGATTCCAATTGCTTATGATCAATAAACAAATTTTCTAGGTCTTCCTATTTTTTCTGAATTTTTGGAGTTCCATAAGTGTCCGTTAGTTACAGATTACTACAGATTGTTCTGTTTTTGACAGATTCTGTTTTTCGTGTTTTGTTTGCTTATTTTGATGAATCTATGGCTAGAATAATAGTTTATAAACCATAGAGAAGTTAGAATATAGTAGTTTTAACACCAATATAAATAAATAATGAGTTCATTGCAGTACCTTTAAGTAGTGTTTTGTTTTCTTTCGCTAATGGAGCTCACGAGATTTTCTGCTGAGTTTTGTGTTGTGAAGTTTTCAAGTTTTGGGTGAAAGATTTGATGGATTATGGAACAAGGAGTGGCAAGATCCTAAGATTGGGGATTCCCAAGGCACCCCAAGATAATCTAAGGACACCTAAAAGCCAAAGCTTGGGGATGCCTCGGAAGGCATCCCCTCTTTCGTCTACTTCCATCGGTAACTTTACTTGGAGCTATATTTTTATTCACCACATGATATGTGTTTTGCTTGGAGCGTCTTGAATTATTTGAGTCTTTGGTTTTTAATTTACCACAATCATCCTTGCTGTACACACCTTTTTATAGAGTCACGCTTGATTCGGAAATTGTTAGAATACTCTATGTGCTTCACTTATATCTTTTGAACTATATAGTTTTGCTCTAGTGCTTCACTTATATTTTTTAGAGCACGGTGGTGGATTTGTTTTATAGAAACTATTGATCTCTCATGCTTCACTTATATTATTTTGAGAGTCTTAAAATATCATGGCAAATTTCTTTAATTATAATATCATGAGAAATTTGATGCTTGATAATTGTTTTGAGATATAAAGGTGGTAATATCATAGTTGTGCTAGTTGAGTAATTGTGGAATTGAAGAATACTTGTGTTGGAGTTTGTGATTCCCGTAGCATGCACGTATGGTGAACCGTTATGTAACTAAGTCGGAGCATGAGGTATTTATTGATTGTCATCCTTTGTGTGGTGGTCGGGATCGCGCGATGGTTAACTCCTACCAACCCTTCCCCTAGGAGCATGCGTAGTGGTACTTTGCTTCGAGGGCTAATAATTTTTTGCAATAAGTATATGAGTTCTTTATGACTAATGTGAGTCCATGGATTATACGCACACTTACCTTTCCGCAATTTTCTAGCCTCTTCAAGACTGCATTGCCCTTTCTCACCTTGAGAGTTGGTGCAAACTTCACGGTGCATCCAAACCCCGTGATATGATACACTCTATCACACATAAACCTCCTTATATCTTCCTCAAAACAGCCACCATACCTACCTATTATGGCATTTCCATAGCCACTCCGAGATATATTGCCATGCAACTTTCCATTGTTTCATTTATCATGACAGGCTCCATCATTGTCATATTGCTTTGCATGATCATGTAGTTGACATTGTATTTGTGGCAAAACCACCATTCATAATTATTTCATACATGTCGCTCTTGATTCATTGCATATCCGAGTACACCACCGGAGGCATCCACATAGAGTCATATTTTGTTCTAAGTATTGAGTTGTAATTCATGAGTTGTAAGTAAATAAAAGTGTGATGATCATCATTATTAGAGCATTGTCCCAAGTGAGGAAAGGATGATGGTGACTATGATTCCCCCACAAGTCGGGATGAGACTCCGGACTAAAAAAAAGAGAAGAGGCCATAAAAAAGAGAAAAGGCCAAAATAAAAAAAGAGAGAAGGGACAATGTTACTATTCTTTTACCACACTTGTGCTTCAAAGTAGCACCATGATCTTCATGATAGAGAGTCTCTCATTTTGTCACTTTCATATACTAGTGGGAAATTTCATTATAGAACTTGGCTTGTATATTCCAATGATGGGCTTTCTCAAATGCCCAAGGTCTTCGTGAGCAAGCAAGTTGGATGCACACGCACTTAGTTTCTTTTGTTTTGAGCTTTCATACACTTATAGCTCTAGTGCATCCGTTGCATGGCTATCCCTACTCCTTGCATTGACATCAATTGATGGGCATCTCCATAGCCCGTTGATTAGCCTCGTTGATGTGAGACTTTCTCCTTTTTTGTCTTCCCACATAACCCTACCATTACACCTTATTCCACCATAGTGCTATATCCATGGCTTGCGCTCATGTATTGCGTAAGAGTTGAAAAGGTTGAAGCGCTGCGTTAAAAGTATGAACCAATTGCTTGGCTAAAATCGGGTTGTACATGATATTAATATTTTGTGTGGGGAAGATGGAGCATAGCCAGACTATATGATTTTGTAGGGATAACTTGCTTTGGCTATGTTATTTTGATAAGACATAATTGCTTGGTTAGCATGCTTGAAGTATTATTGTTTTTATGTCAACATTAAACTTCTATCTTGAATCATATTAAATCTGAACATTCATGCCACAATAAGAAGAATTACATTGAAATTATGCTAAGTAGCATTCCACATCAAAAAATCTGCTTTTATTATTTACCTACTCGAGGACGAGCAGGAATTAAGCTTGGGGATGCTTGATACATCTCCAACATATCCATAATTTTTTATCGTTCCATGCTATATTATATTCTGTTTTGGATGTTTAATGGGCTCTATTATACACTTTTATATTATTTTTGGGACTAACCTATTAACCGGACGCCCAACCCAGAATTGTTGTTTTTTGCCTATTTTAGAGTTTCGCAGAAAAACAATATCAAACGGAGTCCAAACGGAATGAAACCATCGGGAATGTGATTTTCGGAATGAACGTGATCCAGAGGACTTGGACCCTATGTCAAGACATCAACCAGGAAGGCACGAGGTAGGGAGGCGTGCCCTCCACCCTCGTGGGCCCCACGTTGCTCCACCGACGTACTTCTTCCTCCTATATATACCTACGTACCCCCAAACTACCAGACACGGAGCCAAAAACCTAATTCCACCGCCGCAACCTTCTGCATCTGTGAGATCCCATCTTGGGGCCTTTCCTGAGCTCACGGAGGGGGCATCGATCACGGAGGGCTTCTACATCAACACCATAGCCTCTCCGATGATGTGTTAGTAGTTTACCTCAGACCTTCGGGTCCATAGTTATTAGCTAGATGGATTCTTCTCTCTTTTTGGATCTCAATATAATGTTCTCCCCCTCTCTCGTGGAGATCTATTCGATGTAATCTTCTTTTGCGGTGTGTTTGTTGAGACTGATGAATTGTGGGTTTATGATCAAGTTTATCTATGAAAAATATTTGAATATTCTCTAAATTCTTTTATGTATGATTGGTTATCTTTGCAAGTCTCTTCGAATTATCAGTTTGGTTTGGCCTACTAGATTGATGTTTCTTGCAATAGGAGAAGTTCTTAGCTTTGGGTTCAATCTTGTGGTGTCATTTCCCAATGACAGTAGGGGCAGCAAGGCACGTATTGTATTTTTGCCATCAAGGATAACAAGATGGGGTTTATATCATATTGCATGAGTTTATCCCTCTACATCATGTCATGTTACTTAAAGTGTTACTCTGTTCTTATGAACTTAATACTCTAGATGCATGCTGGATAGCGGTCGATGTGGAGTAATAGTAGTAGATGCAGGCAGGAGTCGGTCTACTTGTCTCTGACGTGATGCCTATATACATGATCATACCTAGATATTCTCATAACTATGCTCAATTCTGTCAATTGCTCAACAGTAATTTGTTCACCCACCGTAATACTTATGGTCTCGAGAGAAGCCACTAGTAAAACCTATGGCCCCCGGGTCTATTTTCCATCATATTAATCTTCCAACACTTAGCTATTTTTATTTCCTTTTATTTTACTTTGCATCTTTATCATAAAAATACCAAAAATATTATCTTATCATATCTATCAGATCTCACTCTCGTAAGTGACCGTGAAGGGATTGACAACCCCTTTATTGTGTTGGTTGCGAGGATTTATTTGTTTGTGTAGGTGCGAGGGACTCGTGCATGGCCTCCTACTGGATTGATACCTTTGTTCTCAGAAACTGAGGGAAATACTTATGCTGCTTTACTGCATCACCCTTTCCTCTTCAAGGGAAAACCAACGCAGTGCTCAAGAGGTAGTAGCAGTCGCCGTTCGATTGCTTCTTCTTGGAGCCTCTCGACAAAATTTGTCGTGATCATCATCAACCTTTTGGGTTCTTCCAGGATATCTATCGAATTCTTGAGGAGAAATACCATCCATGCCCCCTTGATGATTTGTGTTAACATCGACAACATTCTTGCATTCACTCCGACACAAAAACTAGTTCATGTATTGCGTTGTACCTAGAGATCCTTTCTATCCAACGTATATTATGATTCTATCTTGGAGTATTACCATCTTTTATGGCAAGGATTTTGAGATAATAGCTCCACCTCTTAAGAATTCTTGGTATAGTGATACTTCTCACCATCACTATTCTTTCTTGGTTCCCGTGTTGATTCTAGCCGGGATACCAACAAGTGAACGGTGTTGTTTGGATTCTGTACTTCTAGCAACCATATTGCTTTGTAGTTAATGGTTGGCATTTCATTCTTAGACTATTGGATAACGAATCACCATTCTAACATTGATCGTGCTACCTAAGCCCATATGTCGGGTGCACCTTCCAACCATTTTTCAATCGTGTATGATTTCCTTGAGCATACATCATTATATCATTTGATTTGACAAATGTTATTTCCTTGTTCACATAATTGTGGAAATCCATTTTTTTGGAAATCTCGATGAATTGTCGCTGGGAGCATCAGCCACCTCCTCATCCTCTCCTTGGTTTAATGATGAACTCATGTTTCAGAGTTCGCTTCCATAGTTCATCTCCTGAGAATCTTGCAATGTCATCTCATCAATTTGTGTTGCACCATTTTCTTCTCATCCATCCTGAGTCTAAGGTATCCTGACACAAATCAGATCTGAATCTCGGTCAAATATGATGGTTGGAACGCATTTCCAAGAGTTATAACGTTGGTCTTTATATGACCTGATAAGGTGATATCGTGCCTGGCACCCCTGGCCGAAGGACCTAATGTTTTAGTTTCCTTTTTAGCAAGGTTAACCATTCTTCCATGAGGAAATGGAATGACTTGCTTTATAAGTTGTTCCTGATGAAACCTTCGTGTATCCATAGTCTGGCCTTTGCTTGAAGACCATGTCAATGCTATCTCGAACCATGTCTGTGGTACTCCTATCTTCAATAAGAACATTTGAAGCACAATGCTAAATTTTCTTTCTCAATTATTTCAAACACTGTTGTTTGGGTAATGTCAGGAAATTCCTCTTCCCTTACCTAAATGGTTTTCTACTTTCTATCATGTCATGGATGTCGTGTTATGCTTGTCCTTGGAAAGGATATACCCCTAGAATATGTGTTTTAACATATTTTCCTTTCCATTGATCTGTTTAATCTGATAATCATATTTTCCTTTCCATATAATCAAAGCAGTAATATTCTCTTTGTCCTGCTTATGTAATATTTCTTGTCATCTATATGCTCAAAGCAGTAATATTCTCCTGCTTATGTAAACACCTCGTTGTACAATTCTGTCAGCAAGACCCTGTTACTATTGTTGATGACATTCCCGTAGCCACCGATAGACGAGAACTTTGCCTATTGGTCTGCCTCGTTGAACGAGCAGGAAAATGGTTCTCTTCGTCCCTCGCCCTTGGTACTTATGTTGTTGCCGACATAACTGATAGGCTATCCTCTGACATACCTTGCTTACATGATCGTGCAAGACGTCATCTCCCTTCCTACTTTTAACCCACATGGTGGGCCCATAACCCACAGTTCCACAGGATCGAAACCTGACACTCCTGTACACCATGTTGTCAAAGTTATTCTTCCCGCTTGACTTCTTATGTAACTCACGGGCCACCAGCCAAGTGATCTATTCTGGTATCAGACACAATACTTATTCACGTTGCTTTCGACCCCTTTCACGCCCTGTTTCAGGCATCGAACGATTGCCTGCCCGCTTGAAACTTCCCATGATACCTCCTTACTTTGCTCTTGATAATTTCTTAAGTTTCAATTCAAGAGTTACTTCCGCCACCTTCTTCGATGTTATCGACCAGATAGTAGACCTTGTAGAGGTCTGTTCTCCCGGAATGCCCACCCTTTACTCTTTCGTAAGTACGATGGAGTTCCCGAAGAAAGGATGCCGACTTCATCATGATGACCTGAAGCAGAGAAATGAAGACGACAATGTATTGGATCGGCCTCTTCGAGAAGAGCAAGCCAGAATGAGAAGACCCACTAGATTCGTTACCAAACCTTCCCCCCTTTCACTACCTCTTAAATCTCGGGACGAGATTTCTTGTAGTGGAAGAGAATTGTGACGCCCGGATATTTAAGCTACAGTGAACCTCTGCTAATGATGCCACATCACCTCGATTACTGTTGCTAATCTCGCGTTAGTTCGAAACTGATCCAAATTCAACTTTAGATTAAAGTCAAACGATAAAAGCTTCCAAACATTCAAACAAAAATGTTCGAGTTGTGCCGAATAATGCATAGGTAATTATGGTGAAGAAACCCACTTTTATAAAACGTTTAAATACTCGAAAATGTTTAAAACAGTAGTTGAAACGATTAAATAAATGCCTTTGGTATTTTATAAAATACCAAACTATTTTATTTCGGGAAAAACTGTTTATGGCAGTGGGTTATTTTGGAGCACTATTTTAGGAGCTATTGTCATATTTTACTAAACTAAAAATAAAATGTGAAACTAAAATAATACAAAAAAGAAAAGAAAAGAAAAAAATAAGAAAGGGAGAAAACCCTTCCCTCCCCGATGGGCCTTGTCCCAGCTAGCCACTCCCTGTCAGGCCAGTCCACCCGACCCAGACTGCCCTCCCTTATCCCCCACCCCGATCGAACCCTAGGGCAACCACCTCCATTTCCCCCACCTATCCATTTCTGGATCGGGATCATCCCCGTCGGCCCGCACGAACCCCCCACTCCTCCCGCACGACCCCCCCACTCCTCCTGTCCGAGACCCCCACCCGCTCTCGTTCTCCAGCGTTGCTAAGTACCCCGCGCCGACCCCTTGCCGCGCCGGAGCCCCACCTCGCGGGCGTGCCCGCGCCCGAGGTAGCACCGCCTACAGCCATCGCCCGACACCGCCCGGAGCTACCTCGCCGTCGAGTCGCCGCCCCGTCGTCGGATCTCGCTTCCCCGACTCCTCTCCGAGCCCACTTCCAGTTCCCTACGGCCCCGCCGTGAGCCCCGACCTCTCCTCCTCTCTCCCTCGCACTCACGGCTACGGCCAAGGCCGCTGATCAAGGCCAAGGCCCTCATGCCAGCTCACCCATGGCTGCCTCGCACCTGGCCTCTTCTTCCACCATGACACCGTCCCTCCTCACTGCCACTGCAGTTGCCTGCCACGGGCGCCTTTGTAGAGCTGCCACATCATACAGACCACACCACCTCGGTGCCCCTGAACGCGCCCACGGTGGTGCCCCTGCTGTCTGTCTCCCTCGCTCACCACGCACGTGCACTCGGCTCCAGCCCGGCCGTAGTGACCCGCGCGCCTGCCCATCCGCTGCCGCCGCGTGCGCCTCGCCACCGCTCCCAGCCACCCGCTGTTGCTCCTCTGCCGCTACGTGCGAGCCCTACCTCGCACCTCTTCCATTGATGCTGCTCTGCGGTCAACCGGCTAGTCAGCGCCCGCCCGGCATGCCCTGCCGGCCAAGACTCATGTGCAGCGCTTGAGCGTGGCCTCACCGCCACTACTGCCGCCTGCTATGCCAGCCGCTCGCCTCGCGCCGCCGCCCGGGTTCGCCCGTTAATGGACGCCCGCCCATCACCCGTTTCCCCGTCGCTCGTTCAGGCTGTGATCGTATGCCCGTGCCCGTTAAGGCCCCTGGGACCTATGACAAGGGGGGGCCACCCCAAAACGTTTTAAAAAAAAGAGAATTAAAAAAGAATTAATAATAATTATTATTATTATTAGCTAATTAAAGATTTAATTAATTTAATTAATCCTGATTAGATTAACCTAATCACTAGTTATACTAATTAATCTGTTTAGTTAATCTCAATCAACGACATGCGGACCTACACGTCAGTTTGACCCAGTCAACACCTCTATTGTCTGCTGACGTCATGCTGATGCAATAATGCTATTTTCAAATTAATTCAATAATAATAATTTAGAAATTGATTAAATCTTTATAAATTAATATAAAATAATTCATAACTCGGATGAAAATACTTTGTACATGAAAGTTGCTCAGAGCGACGAGACAAATCCGAATACGCGACCCGTTCGTCCGCTGCATGTCTCTAGCATAGCGAACACGCAACTTTTCCTCTCCCGATCATATGTCTGAAAACACGAAACACCGGGGATACTTTCCCGGATGTTTCTCCCCTCGCCGGTATCACCTCCTAATGCATTAGGGCACACCTAGCACCGCCCATTGTCATGTCGTGCATCGTCATGCTTATGTTTGCATTATATTTATTGTTTCTTCCCCCTCTTCTCTCTGGTAGACTAGGAGACTGACGCCGCTGCTGGTGCCCCGATCGACTACGTTGTTGACGACCCCTCCTTCTTGCCAGAGCAACCAGGAAAGCCCCCCCTTTGATCAACCAGATATTGCCCACTCTTTTCTCTCTTATTCTTGCATTAGGTTTGCTACTATTGTTGATTCGAATAGCTCCTATTCTATTGCATAGCATGTCTTTGTTGCTACACTTGTTGATACCTTTACATGTTATCCTAATGCTTAGTATAGGATGCTAGTATTCCATCAGTGGCCCTACATTCTTGTCTGTTTGCTATGCTATATTATCGGGCCGTGGTCACTTCGGGAGGTGATCACGGGTATATACATACTACACTACTATACATGATACATTGTGGTGACTAAAGTCGGGTCGGCTCGTAGAGTACCCGCAAGTGATTCCGATGTGGGGCTGAAAGGACAGTGGTTCCATCCCGGTAGTGGTGGGCACAGGTTCTCGGACGGCCCCCATTGTTACTTTTGTGTGAGCGGACAGGCAGGTTGAGGCCACCTGGGTGAGAGGTGGGCCTGGCCCTGGTCGGCGTCCGCGGTTACATCAATTGACACGCTTAACGAGTTCTTGGTATTTGAGCTGAGTCTGGCCACTAACCTATATGCACTAGTAGAAAAGGGGGCTTTGGTTCAGGCCGGGTAAGCCCATTAGTCCTGGTTCAGTCCAGAAGCGGGACCAATGGGTGCATTGGACCCAGTTCGTGAGCCCAGGGGGCCGCCAGGGCCACGTGGGCCATTGGTCCCGGTTCGTTTGGACCTTTCGGTCCCGGTTGGTGGGACGAACCAGGACCAATGGGCCTCGCTCCTGGCCCACCACCACTGGTCCCGGTTGGTGGCTTGAACCGGGACCAAAGGCTGTCCTTTAGTCCCGGTTCATGCCACCAACCAGGACTAAACGGTTGGTCCTCGTAGTTTAGTCCCACCTCGCCAACCGAAGGGCGCCCACACCGGTTTATAAGCCCGTCCCTCTCTCCCTTGTTGAGCTCCTCTCAAAGTGAAAATAGATGCCCCTATACAGGAAATTTGACCTAAATTCATAATGAATTTCTCTAAAATTCATAGAAATTGATTATGAATTTAGGTTGAATTTTCTCTATAGACGCATCTATGTTCATTTTTTTAGTAAAGTTAATCACAAACTTGTGATTCACACAAATTTCAAAGAATTCAAATTTTTACTATTCTAATTTGAAAACTAATGGCACTAACAGAAAGTTTATAATTTTTGGTATCTCTGTGGAGAAAGATTGTAGATAGTAAATATAATACTAAAAATCCTAATATTCTGTAAGTAGAAACCAAATAAAAATAGCAACAATAAGTATTTAAAAACTAATGGCATTAACAAAAAGTTTATATTTTTTCTAAAACTAAAAGCATAAAGAATTAAAAATAAAGCAAAAAAGAAAAGAAAATAAATAATGCAGAAAACAAAACAAAAAATCTGGAAAAAATTAAAAATAGCAACAATAAGTATTTAGTTGTAAGTAGAAACAAAATAAAATAAATAAAGCAACAAAAAACAAAAAAAAGTGTTTTCAAATTTGAAAACTAATGGCATTAACAAAAAGTTTATAAATTTTCTAAAACTAAAAGCATAAAGAATTAAAAAATAAAGCAAAAAACAAAAGAAAATAAATAATGCAGAAAACAAAACAAAAAATCTGGAAAAAAATAAAAATAGCAACAATAAGTATTTTGTTGTAAGTAGAAACAAAATAAAATAAATAAAGCTACAAAAAAACAAAAAAAATTGCCACCTACTGGGCCCCCACGGCCTGAATACGACTAGAAACCCATCCATGGGCCAGGATTCAGGCCCGCAGGAGGCCTAGTAGGCCCAAAGGCATAGCAGTGACAATTAGGCCCGTAAGCCTGCAACGGAGAGGAGCTCGAGAGGGGTGCGGCAGTGGGGCTTATAAACCACTGCGCACCCCTCTCAACTAGCGAGGTGGGACTAAACTTTCGACGCCACAGCAGCACAAGGCCTTTGGTCCCGGTTGGTGGCACCAACCGGGACTAAAGGGGCATCGGTACCGGTTCGTGGCACCAACCGGGACCAATGCCCCCCCTTTAGTCCCGGTTGGCGCCACCAATCGGGACCAAAGGCCGCCGCTTCCCGCCCTTTGGGCTGCCAAAAAGTGGCCTTTGGTCCCGGTTGATGCCACCAACCGGGACTAAAGGGGGGCATTGGAACCGGTTTATGCCACCAGCCGGGACCAATGCCTCGTCTATATACCCAGGACTTGTGAATTTTTCGTTCTGTTCCTCATTCTCCGCCATGACGCCGCTTGCTGCCCGTCTGCCTCGCCGTCGCCGTTATGTCGCCTGCCTCGACGCCGCCATCCTGCCCCGACGTCGTCCGCGCCGCCGCCCGCCCGCCCGCCTCATACAGCCTTGCTGCTGCCGCCGACCACCTGCCCTGACGCCGCCTGCCTGCCTCCTGTCGCCGGCGCACTGTGAGCGCCGCCCGATCCCCTCCTCCTCCTCCTCCTCAGAATGGCCGCCACACACTGCCACGCACCCCCTATTATAATTATGTGTAGTTTAGATGTTGTAATTTAGTTGTATTATTGTTGAATATGCAAATGTTTGTATGTTCATATGCAAAGAATATGTCAATTTTTCATAGAATTTTTATGATTTTTTTCTGTTGTAATTTTGTTCATAGATTTTTTATGATTTTTTTCTGTTGTAATTTATGTATATGTTCATATTGTGTAGGAATCTGAAAATTGTGTATGATCAAAGTCATTTATGTATATGTTCATATTTAGAAGAAAAAGAAGGAGAGAAAAAAGGAAAATAAGAAGAGGAAGAAGGAGAAGAAGAAGAAGAATAAGAAGATGAGGAGAGGAAGAAGAGGAGAAATAAATAAAAAGATGAAAAATAAGAAGAAAAAAAAAGAGGAGAAGAAGAAGGAATAGAGGAGAAGAAGAAGAATTCATTGAATTCTTCTTCTTCTCCTCTATTCCTTCTTCTTCTTCTCCTCTTTTTTTCTTTTTTTTTCTTCGATCTCCTCCTTTATTCCTTTCTTTTTCTTCTCTTTTTTTTCTTCTTCTTCCTCTTCTTATTTTTTTATCGGGTATGTCGTTGTCGATATACCCCCTCCCCGATAACTTTTAGTAAGTACTACTTAGAAAGTGTTTAATGGAATTAGTTAGAAAAATAATTGAACTAGTTAAACTTGTTTATTTTTAGTAAGTACTACTCTATTCTATTTATAGTAAGTGCTTAGTAGTTGAACTAGTTGATTTAATAAAACTGGTTTATTTTACTATAGAAGTAGTTTATTTTTAGCAAGAAAATTAATAGAACTAGTTTATTTTTTAGTTAAAGCAATTATTCCCGCATCGACGTGGACGATGCCTATCCCGCATCCTCGTCGTCGAGTCGGCGGAGGACGACACCTGCTTGACCAGATGGGCCATGTCCGGGACTGGGCTCCGCCGGTGGTACTGGAGGCGCTACCTTCCGGGACGTAGCTTGGTGAGGAGCAAGCCCGCTGTTGACCCGATCCTTGTTTGGTGGCGGTCGCGTGGGCTGTTGATTTGCCGAGGCTTCCGGACACCGCGAGGTGGTACGTCACCGTGTCGGCGAGGAGGACCAAGACGTCTGCGTCGCTACATGGTTGCGTTGGAGGGCAGGTTCGAGAATACCGGCAGGTTCTTCGTGGATCTCACCGAGCTATGATCCTGTGATGGTTCCTTCCCTTGATGTCCACCGCCTGCCGATACCCGCCAAGGCGCTACGGTTCTAGCTGTACTGGCGATATGTATGATAGTATTCGACGTGTATTAGTGATAATATTCGACGATGTACGGACACATGGAGAGCACTATGCAAGGCATATGCATATGATTAGTTGAATAATAATGATCTAATTTAGTTTTTGTAGTACATATATATATATATATATATATTTAATTGTACATGTTTAATCTTTGAATTATGAACGTAGGAAATGTCATCATCGGACGACGGAAGTCTCCCGGGGGAGTGCGACTGGTGCCACGACGATCGAGGTCTGTGCGACAGGCCTCACCTGGACGATGATCGGCGCTTCAGCATTAAGCTCGAGGAGACCTTCGAAGTTGAAACGGTACACAACGATGACAAGTGTTTTTTTCATAATTAAGCATGACTTCAACTATTTCAACGTGTAATTTTCATCTTTTACAATTCGAGTATAGTTTACCCCATGCCATGCAAGACGCTATGTCTTGGAGAGGATGGATTTTGAAGACCATGAAAATTTTGAAACGTAAGAAAATTCACCTAAGGACCCATCATGATGTGGATTTTGAAGTAAAGTTGTATAATGCTGAGAGCGTAACCCATTTTGGTTGCAAAATTGGGAAGCATTTTGCAAATTGTATGGTTTTGATGAGGGTATGCTTGTCACCATGGATCTTGGTGATCCTGAAATCGAGCAAGACAATATGGACATTTGGGTCCTTGTTGATACGCCTCCAGTTCTACCGCTATGTGAGTTTCTCAAACATAGTTAATTATTAACTAATTTATATTGTTCATTTAAAAATAATAGTTGACAGCTTATTTCCATTGACAGCTTATTTTGAAGTATCAAAGAATGTGCAGAAGATGGTAGATAGAACTTACTACACCGATGGCTCTGAGTTAACTTATAAGGAGAAAAATCATCTGGTTGGATTTTGTAATGATCTTGAGAATTACAATATCTACAATCGAACTCCTCAACATTATGGTCAATACATGCCACTAATGCACGTGTTGAACTACGATAACTACTATGGAGATACCCTGGTAAGATTTTTTACTATTACGACATACGTGCATCTTTTGCATACTTCTATAAAACTAGTACTTCATTTCTACCTATGAAGTTATTACTATGTTTTTCAACAGATAATCCCAAAGGATTGTGTGCCTCATCTGATGTATGAGCATGGTCGCCTTGATGTTTTGAACATATATCCAGGTCATCCTACGAATCTCAACTGTCTATACCGGATTTCTAAAAGAAGTGGAGACATGCAAATCAGAGAATGGAAAAAATGTATGGACACTCGTAAAGAGGTTCTTGGACGCAAAAGGAAGCGCGGCGCAAGAATTGGAGACAGGATGATCTCCATTCTCCATAATGGAGAGTCAGGGTCTATACTGTTTTATGCTATTTTACCTTAAAGAGGGTATTTAGGTCCTACCTAATACTGATGATCATGTGCTAAGAACAATTAAGTAGGGTTGGTTTGATGACTATGAGGATGATGATCATATGACTTGTTATTAATAACGAGTAGAAGTTGTATCATGATGATTAGTAGGACTTATTATTATGATGATGCATGATGTGAGCATGAAGAGTTATTATATATCAGTGGGTGAAATGAACATGGATTGGATTGAAGTGAAGGCAACATGCATGTGGTGCATGTCGAAAGTAGTACTAATCCAAACTTGATCAAGTTAGGATTAATTAGTATTACTTCGACATGCACCACATGTTGCCTTCACTTCAATCTAAGCCATGTTTAGGCATAGCATAGCGTTGGTATAAACCAAGCATGGAGATATAAGAGAGGACACTTCTCTCTATTAGCTAGCTAATAACAAACTAAATTAACCACCAAAACCCCTAAACAAGCCCCTTTCAAAAAAAAAACAAAAATCCCAGCCACAGAAATGCTGACGCGTGGATGCCTATTGGTCCCGGTTGGCGCCACCAACCGGGACCAAAGGCCCTCCTGCCTGGGCTCAGCGCGCAGGCCACATGGAGGCCCATCTGTCCCGGTTCTGGTTTGAACCGGGACTAAAGGGTCGGGGCATTAGTAACGACCCTTTAGTCCCGGTTCAGGAACCGGGACAAAAAGCCCTTATGAACCGGGACAATAGGCCCGTTCTCTACTAGTGATGCACTAACCAACTACGCGGGAACAGTTATGGGCACTCGACGTCGCGGTATCAGCCGAAGCCTTCTTGACGTCAGCGACAGAGCGCTACACGCCGGGTTGGAGTGGAATGTCTGCTCTTGTATAAGGGAGGCTAGGTCTGCTCACCGGTCGCGTTCGCAATGTGCAGATGTGCAATGGGCGATGGGCCCAGACCCCTGCGCGCATAGGATTTAGACCGGCATCCTGACATCTCTGTTGTGCCTAGGTGGGGCTGCGACGTGTTGATCTTTCGAGGCCGGGCATGACCCAGAAAAGTGTGTCCGGCCAAAGGGATCAAGCGTGTTGGTTAATGTGGTGCACCCCTGCGGGGAAGTTTATCTATTCGAATAGCCGTGATCCCCGGTAAAAGGACGATCCGGAGTTGTACCTTGACCTTATGACAACTAGAACTGGATACTTAATAAAACACACCCTTTCAAGTGCAAGATACAACCCGGTGATCACTCTCTCACAGGGCGATGAGGGAGGATCGCCAGGTAGGATTATGCTATGCGATGATACTTGGTGAACTTACCATCTACTCTCCTCTACATGCTGCAAGATGGAGGCTGCCAGAAGCGTAATCTTCAACAGGACTAGCTATCCCCCTCTTATTCTGGCATTCTGCAGTTCAGTCCATCGATATTACCCCTTTAAACTGATACCATGCATATGTAGTGTAGATCCTTGCTTGCGAGTACTTTGGATGAGTACTCACGGTTGCTTTTCTCCATCTTTTCCCCTTTCCATTCTTCTCGGTTGTCGCAACTAGATGCTGGAGTCCAGGAGCCAGAGGATCCCGAGGATGATTCTACGTGGAGTTCGACTTCGAGGAGTAGTTAGGAGGATCCCAGGCAGGAGGCATGTGCCTCTTTCGATCTGTATCCCAGTTTGTGCTAGCCATCTTATGGCAACTTGTTTAAATTATGTCTGTACTCAGATATTGTTGTTTCCGCTGACTCGTCTATGATCTAGCACTTGTATTCGAGTCCTCGAGGCCCCTGGCTTGTATTATGATGCTTGTATGACTTATTTTATTTTTAGAGTTGTGTTGTGATATCTTCCCGTGAGTCCCTGATCTTGATCGTACACGTTTGCGTGTATGATAGTGTATGATTGAATCAGGGGCGTCACAAGTTGGTATCAGAGCCGACTGCCTGTAGGAATCCCCCTTCCACACTCCTTGGCCGAAGTTGAGTCTAGTCAATGAAAATTGTTTTACTAACATGGTTGTGCGGCCCATGGACCCACGTCGCCATTGGGTGGTATTAGGATATTTTATTCCTCATCTATACTCTGGGACTCCAATCTCTCTTCTATTCGGGTTAAATGAATTTGCTAAAGCTCTAACATTAGGTTCTCGTAACAACTTTCTCCCGGAGAGCCACTTATTATAGATGATCGCCTGCTGCACCAGAAGATTTCGAGGTTACTCGCCGATGTTCTCTCGAGACCTTGTGCCCGTTGCTTTTGCAATTCCCTACCATCGAAATATCCCTATATATAAATACTAACACTTGTCGTTCTTACTTTTGTTCCCAGTCGATCTTGTTATTACAAGATACCCCGAGAATACTTTGTGCCTACTGCCTTGCAGTTCTTTGCCACCTAAATAGCCCTATGAGTAATTCTCGCACTTATCGAGTATCCGCTCATCCCGAGTTGATTCAAGTAATTCACAAAAGTCTTTGAAATACTATTTGAACTTCTGGAAATCCTGAGCAGCTTTATTGCTTTGCAAATACTTGTCTGCTTGCATTATGGATGCTTCCCATATGTCTGGCAATATTCATTAGTCTCCTTTGACACCGTCGTTTTGATCCTATTGATTCGGCATGAGTGCGAATGCACGCAATCATCGGTCGATCCTTTTAAATTATCTTTCCGGCTCAGATGTCATTTTGAACATCAGCTGGTTATCGACCAATCAAATTTCCATCGATTGTACCCCTAAGTCTATTTAACTTATCCATTCTTAATCAGACCATTGGCTTCTCATCCCTTGATTTGGAAATGATAATTCCTTTGCATTTGAGCTTTGAACTAGTCTGTTGTTTCTATAATCTGATGCCCTTTCGTTCCTTCTTCCTCTGATAGAGTACCGATACTCGCATCAGCTCCGTTGTAGACCACAAGACCCCTTGTTGGATTATTATCCGACAGTGTCCTTCATATTCAATAACCTTGTGAGAATTTCCATGGATATATAATGCCTTTGGTAATTTGTATCCTCTGCTTTGATAACCATACTCTACTTTTGAGCTTGTATTAATTACTCTGAAGTTTGTGGTATATGTTCCTATGATGCCCCGATGGATTGAACAAACGCCTTCCCTAATCTGTGTGAACCAGAAAGATTTCACGAGTCATACTTATCTGGTATTGCACCATGTCAAACTTTCAACAACTAATGTCATTTTCGAAATACGAGAGGTGAATGGAAGGTTATCCATTGAGGAAGTGGGAGTCGACCTTGAACTTTATGTTCATGCCCATGGACACGATGTAGATCTTATCATGCAAGCTTCTCTTAAAATAATTATCCCCTTGGTATAAGTTCATCTTATATCTGGGATTTCATCTTTTGCAATCGTGGTTTCGGCCATATTGTTCTTTGATCCCCGTTTCTCGGACAAGTTAAATGACTTGTCTTCTGCACCTCATTTCACCTGTCAAGCATCTATTCTACTCTACCTTCGAGTATTACCCCCTAGTATCTCAAGGATATCAACCCATTGCACTTCATCTTATGAATTTTTGATGAAGTAATACCTTTCCCTGTCATAGTCACTCCACGGGTTCTGGTTTGTCGTCAACCGAAAACACCGGGCTGTGAATCAAATCAACACTGAGATTCAGTACTCCCAGTACTATGTTGTTGAGAATTTTAATACTCCATCACATCATTCCTAGCCTGATCGGCTACATCATTATCGTGCTAACTTTAACTGTGCTACCTGGTCCTTCTTCTCGAAGCACATTTTTTGACGATGAGCTAACCTTATGTCGATCTTCCTCGTCTTATCGTTCACCTCAAACAATAAGCTTGATCCAGAGTTGGTGTTGTATCCGTGGGTCCAATAATCTTTCGCTGAAACAGTCCCTTTTCTTGATGCAGTCGCTGTTCGATTGCTTCTTCGTGGAGCCTCTCGACAAAATTTGTCGTGATCGTCATCAACCTTTTGGGTTCTTCCGGGATATCTATCGAATTCTTGAGGAGAAATACCATCCTTGCCCCCTTGATGATTTGTGTTAACATCGACAATATTCTTGCATTCACCCCGACACAAAAACTAGTTCATGTATTGTGTTGTACCTAGAGTTCCTTTCTATCCAATGTATATTATGATTCTATCTTGGAGTATTACTGTCTTTTATGCCAAGGATTTTGAGAGAATTGCTCCACCTCTTAAGAATTCTTGGTATAGTGATACTTCTCACCATCACTACTCTTTCTTGGTTCTTGTGTTGATTCTAGCCGGGATACCAAAAAGTGAATGGTGTTGTTTGGATTCTGTACTTCTAGCAACCATATTGCTTTGTAGTTAATGGTCGGCATTTCATTCTTAGACTATTGGATAACGAATCACCATTCTAACATTGATCATGCTACCTAAGCCCATATGTCGGGTGCACCTTTCAACCATTTTTTAATCGTGTATGATTTCCTCGAGCATACATCATTATATAATTTGATTTGACAAATGTTATTTCCTTGTTCACATAATTGTGGAAATCCATCTTTATGGAAATCTTGATGAATTGTCGTTGGGAGCATCAGCCACCTCCTCATCCTCTCCTTTGTTTAATGACGAACTCATGTTTCAGAGTTCGCTTCCATAGTTCATCTCCCGAGAATCTTGCAATGTCATCTCGTCAATTTGTGTTGCACCATTTTCTTCTCAGGCATCCTGAGTCTAAGGTATCCCGACATAAATTAGATCTGAATCTTGGTCAGATATGATGGTTGGAACGCATTTCCAAGAGTTATAACGTTGGTCTTTATATGACCTGATAAGGTGATGTCGTGCTTGGCAACCCTGGCCGAAGGACCTAATGTTTTAGTTTCCTTTTTAGCAAGGTTAACCATTCTTCCATGAGGAAATGGAATGACTTGCTTTATAAGTTGTTCCTGATGAAACCTTCGTGTATCCATAGTCTGGCCTTTGCTTTAAGACCATGTCAATGCTATCTCGAAGCATGTCTGTGGTACTCCTATCTTCAATAAGAACATTTGAAGCAAAATGCTAAATTTTCTTTGTCAATTATTTCAAACACCGTTGTTTGGGTAATGTCAGGAAATTCCTCTCCCCTTACCTAAATGGTTTTCTACATCTATATTATCATGGATATTGTGCTCTGCTTGTCCTTGGAAAGGATATACCCCTGGAATATGTGTTTTAACATATTTTCCTTTCCATTGTTCTGTTTAATCTGATAATCATATTTTCCTTTCCATATGATCGAAGCAGTAATATTCTCTTCGTCCTGCTTATGTAATCTTTCTTGTGATCTATATGATCAAAGCAGTAATATTCTCCTGCTTATGTAAACACCTCGTTGTACAATTCTATCAGCAAGACCCTGTTACTATTGTTGATGACATTCCGGTAGCCACCGATGGACGCAAACTTTGCCTATTGGTCCGCCTCGTTCAACGAGCAGGAAAATGGTTCTCTTCGTCCCTCGCCCTTGGTAATCGATGTTGTCAGCCGACATAACTGATAGGCTATCCTCTGACATACCTTGCTTACATGATCATGCAAGACGTCATCGCCCTTCCTACTTTTAACCCACATGGTGGGCCCATAACCCACAGTTCCACAGGATCGAAACCTGACTCTCCTGCACACCATGTTGTCAAAGTTATTCCTCGCGCTTGACTTCTTATGTAACTCACGGGCCACCTGCCAAGAGATCTATTCTGGTATCAGACACAATACTTATTCCCGTTGCTTTCGACCCCTTTCACGCCCTGTTTCAGGCATCGAACGATTGCCTGCACGCTCGAAACTTCCCATGATACCTCCTTACTTTGCTCTCGATATTTTCTTAAGTTTCAATTCAAGAGTTACTTCTGCCACCTTCCTCGATGTTATCGACCAGATAGTCGACCTTGCAGAGGTTTGTTCTCCCGGATTGCCCACCATTTATTATTTCGTAAGTACGATGGAGTTCCCGAAGAAAGGATTTCGACTTCATCATGATGACCTGAAGCAGAGAAATGAAGACAACAATGTATTGGATCGGCCTCTTCGAGAAGAGCAAGCCAGCATGAGAAGACCCACTAGATTCGTTACCAAACCTTCCCCCTTTCACTACCTCTTAAATCTCGGGACGAGATTTCTTGTAGTGGAGGAGAATTGTGACGCCTGGATATTTAAGCTACAGTGAACCTCTGCTAATGATGCCACGGCACCTCGATTACTATTGCTAATCTCGGGACGAGATTTTTTGTAGTGGAGGAGAATTTTGACTCCCGGATATTTAAGCTAGAGTGAACCTCTGCTAATGATGCCACATCACCTCGATTACTATTGCTAATATCGCCTTAGTTCAGAACCATCCAAATTCAACTTTAAATTAAAGTCAAATGATGAAAGTTTTCAAACATTGAAACCAAAATGTTCAGGTTTTGCCAAATATTGCATAGGTAATTATGGTGAAGAAACCCCACTTTTATAAAATGTTTAAATACTCTAAAATGTTTAAAACACTAGTTGAAATGATTAAATAAATGCCTTTGGTATTTTATAAAATACCAAACTATTTTATTTCGGGAAAAACTATTTATGGTAGTGGGTTATTTTGGAGCACTATTTTAGGAGCAATTGTCTTATTTTACTAAACTAAAAATAAAATCAGAAACTAAAATAATACAGAAATAGAAAGAAAACAAAAAATAAGAAAGGGAGAAAACCCAGCCCTCTCCGATGGGCCTTGTCCTAGCTGGCCACTCCCTGTCAGGCCAGTCCACCCGACCTAGGATGCCCTCCCTTATCCCCCACCCCGATCGAACCCTAGGGCAACCATCCCCATTTCCCTCACAGATCCAGATCTGGATCGGGATCATCCCCGTCGCCCCGCACGAACCCCCCACTCCTCCTGCACGACCCCCCACTCCTCCAGACCGAGACCCCCACCCACTCTCGTTCTCCACTATCGCCAAGCACCCCGCGCCCGACCCCTTGCCATGCTGGAGCCCCATCTCGCTAGCGTGCCCGCGCCCGAGGAACCACCGCCTACCGCCATCGCCCGACGCCGCCCGGAGCTACCTCGCCATCGAGTCGCCGCCCCGTCGCCGAATCTCGCTTCCCCGACTCCTCCCTGAGCCCACTGCCAGTTCCCTACAGCCCCGCCGTGCGCCTGGACCTCTCCTCCTCTCTCCCTCGCACTCACGGCTACGTCCAAGGCCGCGATTGTGCTTGCGTCCCCACAGCCAGCTCGCGCCCATGGCTGTCTCGCGCCCTGTCCTCATTTTCCTCCCGCGACGCCGTCTATGCCGGCCACCTACAGTTGCTGCCCCGCTGTGGGTGCCGCTTGTAGCACCGGCCACCGCGTGCACGCGCACCACCTCGGTGCCCCTGAACGCGCCCACGGTCGCGCCCCTGTTGTCCGTCTTCCTTGCTAACCGCGCACACGCACTCGGTTCCAGGCCAGCCGTAGTGACCCGCGCCGACCGCACGCGCGCCCGACCTCGCTCGCGCCTGCCCATCCGTTGTCGCCGCCGTGCGCCTCGCCACCACTCCCACTGCGCCGCTGCTTGCCTCTGCCGCATCGCCTACCTCGCACCTCTTCCTTTGTTGTCGCTCAAGCGCAGCTGCCGGCTAGCCGCTACCGCCCAAGACGCCCATGCCGGGCGCCTCACGCCAAGATGCGCCCATCATCGGCACGCTACGCTAGCCGCTCGCCTTGCGCCACCTCCCGGGTTCGCCCGTTAATGGGCGCCCGCCCGTCACCCATTTCCCCGTCGCTCGTTCGGGCTGTGTTCGTATGCCCGTGCCCATTAAGGCCCCTAGGGCCTATGACAAGGGGCCCCACCCTAGAACGGTTTTAAAAAGAGAATAAAAAAGAATTAATAATAATTATAATATTAATTAGCTAATTAAAGATTTACTTAATCCTGATTAGATTAACCTAATAACTAATTAAACTAATGAATCTGTTTAGTTAATCTCAGTCAATGACATGCGGACCCACACGTCAATTTGACCCAGTCAACACCTCTGTTGACTGCTGATGTCATGTTGATGCAATAATGCTATTTTTGAATTAATTCAATAATAATAATTCAGAAATTGATTAAGTCTTTACAAATTAATATAAAATAATCCGTAGCTCGGATGAAAATACTTTGTACATGAAAGTTTCTCAGAACGACGAGACGAATCCAACTACTTGGCCTGTTCGTCCGCTGCATGTCTCTAGCATAGCGAACACTCAACTTTCCCTCTCCGGATCATTTGTCCGAAAACGCGAAACACCGGGGATACTTTCCCGGATGTTTCCTTCACGCAGATCACCTCCTACTGCGTTAGGGCACACCTAGCACCGCTCATTGTCATGTCGTGCATCGTCATGATTATGTTTGCATTATATTTATTGTTTCTTCCCCCTCTTCTCTCCGGTAGACTACGAGACTGACGCCGCTGCTGGTGCCCCTATCGACTACGTTGTTGACGACCCCTCCTTCTTGCCAGAGCAACCACGCATGCCCCCCCCCCCCCCCGTTTGATCAACCAGATATTGCCCATTCTTTTCTATCTTATTCTTGCATTAGGTTTGCTACTGTTGTTGATTCGATAGCTCCTATTCTGCTACATATCCTGTCTTTGTTGCTACACTTGTTGATACCTTTACCTGCTATCCTAATGCTTAGTATAGGATGCTAGTATTCCATCAGTGGCCCTACATTCTTGTCCGTCTGCTATGCTATATTATCAGGTTGTGGTCACTTCGGGAGGTGATCACGGGTATATACATACTACACTATTATACATGATACATTGTGTTGAATAAAGTCGGGTCGGCTCGTAGAGCACCCGCAAGTGATTCCGGTGTGGGGGCTGAAATGACAGGTGGTTCCATCCTGGTAGTGGTGGGCCTGGGTCCCGACGGCCCCCGACTGTTACTTTGTGCCGGAGCGACAGTGCAGGTTGAGACCACCTAGGTGAGAGGTGGGCCTGGCCCTAGTCGGCGTCCGCGGTTACATCAATTAACATGCTTAACGAGATCTTGGTATTTGATCTGAGTCTGGCCACTGGCCTATACACACTAACCAACTACGCGCGAACAGTTATGGGCACTCGACATCGTGGTATCAGCCAAAGCCTTCTTGACGTCAGCGACTGAGCGGCGCGTGCTGGGTTGGACTGGAACGCCTGCTCTTCTATAAGGGAGGCTAGGTCTTCTCACCAACCGCGTTTGCAACGTGTAGGTGTGCAATGGCGATGGGCCCAGACCCCTGCGCGCATAGGATTTAGACCGGCGTGCTGACCTCTATGTTGTGCCTAGGTGGGGCTGCGACGTGTTGATCTTCCGAGGTCGGGCATCACCCAGGAAAGTGTGTTCGGCCAGAGGGATCGAGCGTGTTGGGTAATGTGGTGCACCCCTGCAGGGAAGTCTATCTATTCGAATAGCTGTGATCCCCGGTAAAAGGACGATCCAGAGTTGTACCTTGACCTTATGACAACTAGAACCGGATACTTAATAGAACACACCCTTTGAAGTGCCAGATACAACCCGGTGATAACTCTCTCACACGGCGACGAGGGGAGGATCGCCGGGTAGGATTATGCTATGCGATGATACTTGGTGAAATTACCATCTACTCTCTTCTACATGCTGCAAGATGGAGGCTGCCAGAAGCGTAGTCTTCGACAGGACTAGCTATCCCCCTCTTATTCTGGCATTCTCGCAGCTCACCCACCGATATTGCCCCTTTACACTGATACCCATGCATATGTAGTGTAGATCCTTGCTTGCGAGTACTTTGGATGAGTACTCACGGTTGCTTTTCTCCCTCTTTTCCCCCTTTCCATTCTTCTCGGTTGTCGCAACCAGATGCTAGAGTCCAGGAGCCAGAGGATCCCGAGGATGATTCTACATGGAGTTCAACTTCGAGGAGTAGTTAGGAGGATCCCAGGCAGGAGGCCTGCGCCTCTTTCGATCTGTATCCCAGTTTGTGCTACCTATCTTATGGCAACTTGTTTAACTTATGTCTGTACTCAGATATTGTTGTTTTCGCTGACTCGTCTATGATCGAGCACTTGTACTCGAGCCCTCGAGGCCCCTGGCTTGTATTATGATGCTTGTATGACTTATTTTATTTTTAGGGTTGTGTTGTGATATCTTCCCGTGAGTCCCTGATCTTGATCGTACACGTTTGCGTGTATGATTAGTGTACGATTGAATCGGGGGCGTCACATTGGTGGGGTGCGCGCCTCCACTTGGCCGCCTCCTCCTCTCTTCCACTAAAGCCCATGAAGGCCCATTGACCCCCGGGGGGTTCCGGTAACCCCCCGATACTCCGGTAAATACTCGATACACCTCGGAACCATTCCGGTGTACGAATATAGTCATCCAATATATCAATATTTATCTCTCGACCATTTCAAGACTCCTCATCATGTCCGTGATCTCAACCGGGACTCCGAACTACCTTCGGTACATCAAAACACATAAACTCATAATACCGATCATCATCGAAAGTTAAGCGTGCGGACCCTACGGGTTCGAGAACTATGTAGACATGACTTATTCTCGGTCAATAACCAATAGCGGGACCTGGATGCCCATATTGGCTCCTACATATTCTACGAAGATCTTTATCGGTCAAACCGCATAACAACATACTTTGTTCCCTTTGTCACCCGTATGTTACTTGCCCAAGATTCGATCATTGATATCATCATACCTAGTTCAATCTCATTACCGGCAAGTCTCTTTACTCGTTCTGTAATGCATCATCCCATAACTAAATCATTAGTCACATTGCTTGCAAGGCTTATAGTGATGTGCATTACCGAGAGAGCCCAGAGATACCTCTCCGACAATAGGAGTGACAAATCCTAATATCGATCTATGCCAACTCAACAAACACCATCGGATACACCTATAGAGCATCTTTATAATCACCCAGTTACGTTGTGATGTTTGATAGCACACTAAGTGTTCCTCCAGTATTAGGGGGTTGCATAATCTCATAGTCATAGGAACATGTATAAGTTATGAAGAAAGCAATAGCAATAAACTAAACGATCATAGTGCTAAGCTAACGGATGGGTCAAGTCAATCACATAATTCTCTAATGATGTGATCCCGTTCATAAAATGACAACTCATGTCTATGGTTAGGAAACTTAACCATCTTTGATTAACGAGCTAGACAAGTAGAGGCATACTAGTGACACTCTGTTTGTCTATGTATTCACACATGTACTAAGTTTCCTATTAATACAATTCTAGCATGAATAATAAACATTTATCATGATATAAGGAAATATAAATAACAACTTTATTATTGCCTCTAGGGCATATTTCCTTCAAGCTCGTGATGCTATCTGGTGATGGGAGGAAACATGGCTCGGTAGCCATCGGGGATGGACTGATACGTTGTCCTAGAAGTCTCCCGGAGATCAAGAAGCGCCACGCGAGGTCTCTTCCTGAGATACCGCCTCGACCATGGCCAGTGGAGCTCGCCATCGAGGCTAGGGCCCAGGAGCTTCTGGCGGAGGCAAACAGGCAGGCCAAGCAGAGGGAGATCGAGCTGGAGGAGAGGATGACTACTCTGTTGGAGGCGGAGAGGAACCGGAACAATGCTTCTCACCGGGCCCTATACGAGATCTTCGTGATAAGCTTTCCTGCTTATTAGCCAAATCGTGCATTTATGTTCGTTTCATTACTAACTAATATGACTGACTCATGAAAACAAAATGTGCAGTCCGTGTGCGAGAAAAACGGTCAGACCCCTCCGCCGATGCCTCAGATTGGTATAACGGACACGGTGAGTTTCATTTGAATGGTCATTAGTTACTAGTATTCACATTTCAGTTGCATCATGCTAATGAGACATTGCAAATGATCTTTGGTGCAGCATGCATCCTGACAAGCATCGACCCATCCTTCTCCGTCTCGCACAAGCGCAACCCCGACCCCGACCGGTCCTTCTCCGTCTGGCACTGGCGTAAACCCGACCGGTCCTTCACCTCCGTGATGACGGTAAGTTTTCTCTAGTGTTTTGTGAAGGAAACATGCCCTAGAGGCAATAATAAAGTTATTATTTATTTCCTTATTTCATGATAAATGTTTATTATTCATGCTAGAATTGTATTAACCGGAAACATGATACATGTGTGAATACATAGACAAACATATAGTCACTAGTATGCCTCTACTTGACTAGCTCATTAATCAAAGATGGTTATGTTTCCTAACCATACACATGTGTTGTCATTTGATTAATGGGATCACATCATTAGGAGAATGATGTGATTGACATGACCCATTCCGTTAGCCTAGCACTTGATCGCTTAGTATATTGCTATTGCTTTCTTCATGACTTATACATGTTCCTGTAACTATGAGATTATGCAAGTCCTGCTTACCGGAGGAACACTTTGGTGCTACCAAACGTCCACAACGTAATCGGGTGATTGTAAAGGAGTACTACAGGTGTCTCCAAAGGTACATGTTGGGTTGGCGATTTCGAGATTAGGTTTTGTCACTCCGATTGCTCGGAGAGGTATCTCTAGGTTTCTCGGTAATACACATCACATAAGCCTTGCAAGCATTGCAACTAATAAGTTAGTTGTGAGATGATGTATTACGGAACGAGTAAAGAGACTTGCCGGTAACGAGATTGAACTAGGTATTGAATACCGACGATCGAATCTCGGGCAAGTAACATACCGATGACAAAGGGAACAACGTATGTTGTTATGCGGTTTGACCGATAAAGATCTTCGTAGAATATGTAGGAGCCAATATGGGCATCTAGGTCCCGCTATTGGTTATTGACCGAGAATAAGTCATGTCTACATAGTTCTCGAACCCGTAGGGTCCGCACGCTTAAGGTTTCGGCGATGCTTATATTATGAGTTTATGAGTTTTGATGTACCGAAGGAGTTCGGAGTCCCGGATGAGATCGGAGACATGACGAGGAGTCTCGAAATGGTCGAGATGTAAAGATCGATATATTGGACGACTATATTCGAGTTCGGAAAGGTTCCGAATGATTCGGTATTTTTCGGAGTACCGAGAGTTACGGAATTCGCCGGGAGAAGTATTGGGCCTTATTGGGCCCTCAAGGAAAGAGAGAGGGCTGCCTAGGGCAGGCCGCGCGCCCCATGGCCTAGTCCGAATTGGACTAGGGAGGGACCGCATCCTCCTTCCTTCCTTCTCTCTTCCTTTCCTTGTCTCCTACTCCTAATACATGGAAGGACTCCTAGTTGGACTAGGAAAGGGGGAATCCTACTCCCGGTGGGAGTAGGACTCCCCATGGCGCGCCCCTCCTAGGGCCGGCCTCCTCCTCCCTCCCTCCTTTATATACGGGGGCAGGGGGCACCCTATGGACACACAAGTTGATCTATGGATCGTTTCTTAGCCGTGTGCGGTGCCCCCCTTCATCATATTCCACTTCGGTCATATCGTCATGAGCTTAGGCGAAGCCTCGCGCCGTAGAGTCATATCGTCATGAGCTTAGGCGAAGCCCTGCGCCGGTGGAGCATCATCATCGCCACCACGCCGTCAGGCCGACGGAACTCATCCTCGGCGCTTTCTTTGGATCGGAGCCCGGGGATCGTCATCGAGCTGAACGTGTGCTGAACTCGGAGGGGCCATGCGTTCGGTACTTGGATCGGTCGGATCGTGAAGACGTAAGACTACATAAACCGCGTTGTTATAACGCTTCCTCTTACAGTCTACGAGGGTACGTGGACATACACTCTCCCCTCTCGTTGCTATGCCATCACCATGATCTTGCGTGTGCGTAGGAATTTTTTTGAAATTACTACGTTCTCCAACAGTGGCATCCGAGCCTGGTTTTATACGTTGATGTCATATGCACGAGTAGAACACAAGTGAGTTGTGGGCGATATAAGTCATACTGCTTACCAGCATGTCATACTTTGGTTCAGCGGTATTGCGAGATGAAGCGGCCCGGACCGACATTACGCCAGACGCTTACGCGAGACTGGTTTCACCGCTCGAGCACTCGTTGCTTAAAGGTGACCGGCGGGTGTCTGCTTTCTCTCACTTTAGTTGAACTGAGTGTGGCTACGCCCGGTCCTTGCGAAGGTTAAAACAGCACCAACTTGACAAACTATCGCTGTGGTTTTGATGCGTAGGTAAGAACGGTTCTTGCTCAGCCCGTAGCAGCCACGTAAAACTTGCAACAACAAAGTAGAGGACGTCTAACTTGTTTTTGCAGGGCATGTTGTGATATGATATGGTCAAGACGTGATGCTATATTTATTGTATGAGATGATCATGTTTTGTAACCGGTTATCGGCAATCGCAGGAGCCATATGGTTGTCGCTTATTGTATGAAATGCAAAGCCATGTAATTGCTTTACTTTATCACTAAGCGAGCGATAGTCGTAGAAGCAATAGTTGGCGAGACGACAACGATGCTACGATGGAGATCAAGGTGTCGCTACCGTGACAATGGTGATCATGATTTGCTTCGGATCACAAGCACAAGATGATGATGGCCATATCATATCACTTATATTGATTGCATGTGATGTTTATCCTTTATGCATCTTATCTTGCTTTGATTGACGGTAGCATTATAAGATGATCTCTCACTAAAATTATCAAGAAGTGTTCTCCCGAGTATGCACCGTTGTGAAAGTTCTTCGTCTTTGAGACACCACGTGATGATCGGGTGTGATAGGCTCTACGTTCAAATACAACGGGTGCAAAACAGTTTGCGCACGCGAATACTCAAGTTAAACTTGACGAGCCTAGCATATAATGTATATGGCCTCGAAACACGGAGACCGAAGGTCGAGCGTGAATCATATAGTAGATATGATCAACATAGTGATGTTCACCATTGAAACTACTCCATCTCACGTGATGATCGGACATGGTTTAGTTGATATGGATCACGTGATCACTTAGAAGATTAGAGGGATGTCTATCTAAGTGGGAGTTCTTAAGTAATATGATTAATTGAACTTAAATTTATCATGAACTTAGTCCTGGTAGTATTTTGCAAATTATGTTGTAGATCAATAGCTCGCGTTGTTGCTTCCTTATGTTTGTTGTTTTCATATGTTTATTTTAATATGTTCCTAGAGAAAACTGTGTTGAAAGATGTTAGTAGCAATGATGCGGATTGGATCCGTGATCTGAGGTTTATCCTCATTGCTGCACAGAAGAATTATGTCCTTGATGCACCGCTAGGTGATGTACCTATTGCAGGAGGAGATGCGTACGTTATGAACGCTTTCGCTAGCTCAATATGATGACTACTTGATAGTTTAGTGCACCATGCTTAACGGCTTAGAATCGGGACTTCAAAGACGTTTTGAACGTCATGGACCATATGAGATGTTCCAGGAATTGAAGTTAATATTTCAAGCAAATACCCGAGTTGAGAGATATGAAGTCTCCAACAAGTTCTATAGCTAAAAGATGGAGGAGAATCGCTCAACCATCGAAAGCATGTGCTCAGATTGTCTGGGTACTTCAATCGCTTGAATCAAGTGGGAGTTAATCTTCCAGATAAGATAGTGACTGATAGAATTCTCTAGTCACCATCACTATGTTACTAGAACTTCGTGATGAACTATAGTATGCAAGGGATGACGAAAACGATTCCCGAGCTCTTCGTGATGTTGAAATCGACGAAGGTAGAAATCAAGAAAGAGCATCAAGTGTTGATGATTGACAAGACCACTAGTTTCAAGAAAAGGGCAAAGGGAAAGAAAGGGAAACTTCAAGTAGAATGGCAAACAAGTTGTCACTCCGTGAAGAAGACCAAAGCTGGACCAAAGCCCTAAACCGAAAGTGCTTACATCGCAAAGGAAATGGTCACTTGAAGCGGAAATGCCCTGAATATTTGGTGGATAAGAAGGATGGCAAAGTGAACAAGAGTATATTTGATATACAGGTTATTGATATGTGCCTTACTAGTGTTTATAGTAGCCCCGAGTATTTAATACTGCTCAGTTGCTAAGATTAGTAACTCAAACAGGAGTTACGTATAAACAGAGACTAGTTGAAGGGAAGTGACGATGAGTGTTGGAAGTAGTTCCAAGATTGATATGATCATCATCGCACACTCCCTATACTCTCGGGATTAGTGTTGAACCTAAATAAATGTTATTTGGCATTTGCGTTGAGCGTGAATATGATTTGATCATGTTTATTGCAATACAGTTATTCATGTAATTTAGAGAATAATTATTGTTCTGTTTACATGAATAAAACCTTCTATGGTCATACACCCAATGAAAATGGTTTGTTGGATCTCGATCGTGTGATACACATATTCATAATATTGAAACCAAAAGATGTAAAGTTAATAATGATAGTGCAACTTATTTGTGGCACTGCAGTTTAGGTCATATTGGTGTAAAGCGCATGAAGAAACTCCATACTGATGGGATTTTGGAATCACTTGATTATGAATCATTTGATGCTTGCGAACCGTACCTTTTGGGCAAGATGACTAAAACTCCGTTCTCCGGAACAATGGATCGAGCTACTGACTTGTTGGAAATAATACATACCGATGTATGCGATCCAATGAGTGTTGATGCTCGTGGCAAGTATCATTATTTTCTGACCTTCACAGATGATTTGAGCAGATATGCGATATCTTCTTGATGAAACATAAGTCTGAAATAGTTGAGAAGTTCAAAGAATTTCAGAGTGAAGTAGAAAATCATCGTAACAAGAAAATAAAGTTTCTGCGATCTGATCGTGAAGATGAATATTTGAGTTACGAAGTTTGGTCTTCAATTAAAACAAAGTGGAATAGTTTCACAGCTCACGCCACCTGGAACACCACAACGTTATGGTGTGTCCGAACGTCAGAATCAGTACTTTATTTTGATATGGTGCGATCAATGATGTCTCTTACCGATTTACCAATATCGCTTTTGGGGTTATGCATTAGAGACAATGCATTCACGCTTAATAGGGCACCATCTAAATCCGTTGAGACGACACCATATGAACTATGGTTTAACAAGAAACCTAAGTCGCTGCTTTCTTAAAGTTTGGAGTTGTGTTGCTTATATGAAAAAGGTTTTCAACCTGATAAGCTCGAACCCAAATCGGAGAAGTACGTCTTCATAGAATACCCAAAGAAAACTATTGGGTACACCTTCTATCACAGATCCGAAGGCAAGTTATTCGTTGCTAAGATGGATCCTTTCTAGAGAAGAAGTTTCTCTCGAAAGAAGTGAGTGGGAGGAAAGTAGAAGTTGATGAGGTAATTGTATTCTCCCTTATTGGAAAGTAGTTCATCACAGAAATCAGTTCCAGTGATTCCTACACCAATTAGTAAGGAAGTTCATGATGATGATCATGAAACTTCAGATCAAGTTGCTACCAAACCTCGTAGGTCTTCCAGAGTAAGATTCGCACCAGAGTGGTACGGTAATCATGTTCTGGAAGTCATGTTACTAGACCATGATGAATCTACGAACTATGAGGAAGCGATGATGAGCCCAGATTCCGTAAAATGGCTTGAGGCCATGAAATCTGAGATGGGATCCATGTATGAGAACAAAGTGTGGACTTTGATGGAGTTGCCCGATGATCGGCAAGCCATATTATATAAATAGATCTTCAAGAGGAAGATAGATGCTGATAGTAGTATTACTATCTACAAAGCTCGACTTGTCGCAAAAAGGTTTTCGACAAGTTCAAGGTGTTGACTACAATGAGATTTTCTCAACTGTAGCGATGCTTAAGTCTGTTCTAATCATGTTAGCAATTGCCACATTTTATGAAATCTGGCAAATGGATGTCAAAACAACATTCTTTAATGGATTTATTAAAGAAGAGTTGTATATGATGCAACCAGAAGGTTTTGTCAATCCTAAAGGAACTAACAAAATGTGCAAGCTCCAAATGATCCATCATTGGACCGGTGCAAGCATCTCGGAGTTGGAATATACGCTTTGATATGTTGATCAAAGCATATGGTTTTACATGACTTTTGGAAACGCTCAGATTTACAAGAAAGTGAGTGGGAGCACTACAGCCTTTTCCGATAAGTATATGTGAATGACATATTGTTGATCGGAAATAATGTAGAATTATTCTGCAAAGCATAAATGAGTGTTTGAAAGGAGTTTTCAAAGAAAGACCTCGGTGAAGCTGCTTACATATTGAGCATCAAGATCTATAGAGATAGATCAAGACGCTTGATAAGTTTTTTCAATGAGTACATACCTTGACAAGATTTTGAAGTAGTTCAAAATGGAACAGTCAAAGAAAAGGTTTCTTGCCTTTGTTACAAGGTGTGAAATTGAGTAAGACTCAAATCCCGACCACGGCAGAAAATAGAAAAGAGAATGAAAGTCATTCCCTATGCCTCAGTCATAGGTTCTATAAAGTATGCTATGCTATGTACCGCACCTATTGTATACCTTGCTCTGAATTTGGCAAGGAGTACAATAGTGATCTAGGAGTAGATCATCGGACCTTGGTCAAGAACATCCTTAGTGAGGACTAAGGAAATATTTCTCGATTATGGAGGTGATAAAAGAGCCCGTCGTAAAGAGTTACATCGATGCAAGCTTTTACACTGATCCAGATGACTCTAAGTCTCAATCTGGACACATATTGAAAGTGGGAGCAATTAGCTAGAGTAGCTCCATGCAGAGCATTGTGGACATAAAATATTTTGCAAAATACATACGGCTCAGATATGATGATCCGTTGACTAAACTTCTCTCACAAGCAAAACATGATAATACCTTAGTACTCTTTGGGTGTTAATCACATAGCGATGTGAACTAGATTATTGACTCTAGTAAACCCTTTGGGTATTGGTCACATGACGATGTGAACTATGGGTGTTAATCATATACAGATATGAATATTGATGTTAAATCACATGGCGATGTGAACTAGATTATTGACTCTAGTGCAAATGGGAGACTGAAGGAAATATGCCCTAGAGGCAATAATAAAGTTATTATTTATTTCCTTATTTCATGATAAATGTTTATTATTCATGCTAGAATTGTATTAACCGGAAACATGATACATGTGTGAATACATAGACAAACATATAGTCACTAGTATGCCTCTACTTGACTAGCTCATTAATCAAAGATGGTTATGTTTCCTAACCATAGACATGTGTTGTCATTTGATTAATGGGTTCACATCATTAGGAGAATGATGTGATTGACATGACCCATTCCGTTAGCCTAGCACTTGATCGTTTAGTATATTGTTATTGCTTTCTTCATGACTTATACATGTTCCTGTAACTATGAGATTATGCAACTCCTGCTTACCGGAGGAACACTTTGGGTGCTACCAAACATCACAACGTAATCGGGTGATTATAAAGGAGTACTACAGGTGTCTCCAAAGGTACATGTTGGGTTGGCGATTTTCGAGATTAGGTTTTGTCACTCCGATTGTCGGAGAGGTATCTCTAGGCCTTCTCGGTAATATACATCACATAAGCCTTGCAAGCATTGCAACTAATAAGTTAGTTGTGAGATGATGTATTACGGAATGAGTAAAGAGACTTGCCGGTAACGAGATTGAACTAGGTATTGGATACCGACGATCGAATCTTGGGCAAGTAACATACCGATGACAAAGGGAACAACGTATGTTGTTATGCGGTTTGACCGATAAAGATCTTCGTAGAATATGTAGGAGCCAATATGGGCATCCAGGTCCCGCTATTGGTTATTGACCGAGAATAAGTCATGTCTACATAGTTCTCGAACCCGTAGGGTCCGCACGCTTAAGGTTTCGATGGCGATGCTTATATTATGAGTTTATGAGTTTTGATGTACCAAGGAGTTCGGAGTCCCGGTGAGATCGGGGACATGACGAGGAGTCTCGAAATGGTCGAGACGTAAAGATCAATATATTGGACGACTATATTCGAGTTCGGAAAGGTTCCGAATGATTCGGTATTTTTCGAGTACCGGAGAGTTACGGGAATTCGCCGGGAGAAGTATTGGGCCTTATTGGGCCCTGCGGGAAAGAGAGAGGGGCTGCCTAGGGCAGGCCGCCGCTTCCCATGGCCTAGTCCGTATTGGACTAGGGGAGGCCGCACCCTCCTTCCTTCCCTTCTCTCTCTTCCCTTCCTTGTCTCCTACTCCTAATACATGGAAGGACTCCTAGTTGGACTAGGAAAGGGGGAATCCTACTCCCGGTGGGAGTAGAACTCCCCATGGCGCGCCCCTCCTAGGGCCGGCCTCCTCCTCCCTCCCTCCTTTATATACGGGGGCAGGGGGCACCCTATGGACACACAAGTTGATCTACGGATCGTTCCTTAGCCGTGTGCGGTGCCCCCATCCTCCATATTCCACTTCGGTCATATCGTCATGAGCTTAGGCGCGAAGCCCTGCGCCGATAGAGTCATATCGTCATGAGCTTAGGTGAAGCCCCGCGCTAGTGGAGCATCATCATCGCCACCATGCCGTCGTCGACGGAACTCATCCTCGACGCTTTGCCGGATCGGAGCCCGGGATCGCCATCGAGCTGAACGTGTGTCAACTCGGAGGGGCCGTATGCTCGTACTTGGATCGGTCGGATCGTGAAGACGCATTTACTACATCAACCGCGTTGTTATAACGCTTCCGCTTACGGTCTACGAGGGTACGTGGACATACACTCTCCCCTCTCGTTGCTATGCCATCACCATGATCTTGCGTGTGCGTAGGAAATTTTTTGAAATTACTACGTTCTCCAACATTTTTCCTACCAAATGCATAAAGACCTAGCTTACATATGTAAAACAAGACATAATTAGCTTACTTAGGTTTTAAATGGCATAACAATGTTGGTAACCTCATATATGTCATATAGTTAGCTTATTATCCTTGAAAATGACATAATAAGCCGAATTAGCTCCAAAATGATCAATTTACCTAAGTTAGCTCCAAAATAACCTAAGTTAGCTCTAAAATGCTAAATTAGCTCTAATATGCTTAGTAACCTAGGTTAGCTCAATAAATACCAATACTTATCTTACTTATGTCAAAAATGGCATAATATGCTTAGTTAACTCAAAAATGGCATAATTAGTTAAGTTAGCTCCAAAATGACCCATTTTACCTAGGTTAGCTCCAATATGATCCATTTTACCTAGGTTAGCTCCAAAATGACCAAGTTTACCTAGGTTAGCTCCAATGTGATCCATTTTAGCTAGTTTAGCTCCAAAATGATCCATTTTACCTACGTTAGCTCAAAAATGGCATAATTACTTATGTTAGCACAAAAATGACCTATACTTACCTTATTTTCCTCCAAATTGACATAATAAGCTTAGTTAGCTAATAAATGGCATAATTACCTATGTAAGCTCTAAAATGACACAAATAAGGAATAAGAAGAAGAAAAACAAGGAAGAGGAGAAAAAGAAAGAATAGAAGAAGAAAGAGAAGAAAAAGAAAGAATAAAAGAAGAAGAATGAGAAGGAAAACGGTAAAACCTTCTTATTATTCTTCTAGTCTTCTTCTTCTTCTCCAAAATGACCTAAGTTAGCTCTAATATGCTTAGTTGCCTAGGTTAGCTCATAATGACCTATACTTAGCTGCTTTATATAAAAAATGGCATAATATGGTTAGTTCACTCAAAATGGCATAATTAGCTAGGTTAGCTCCATTTTACCTAAGTATGCTTACTTCTTCTTCTTCATTTCTTCTTCTTCTTCTAACTTTCTTCTTTCCCATTTTGCATATTTCATTTACTTCACGGAAGCTTGCATGGATGGAGTGCTTCTTTTCCCTTTCTGCTTTTCTTTTGTATCGATGAACAATGTGGAACTTGTTATATGGATGGATGGATAGGTGTTGGATGAACAATGTGAAACTATTGTAACTAGTAGAATGCCCGTGCGTTGCCACGGGCTCTTGAAATAGTTTACCAGAGTTACATGTTAAAATCCACACATACAAACAATATAACACAAACTGAAGTCCATTATTGCAATGTAACAAGCTGAGTGATGTTACAACTTAACATCTATTACAAAAATATTAATATCTAGATGATGCGCTTAAGAAATTCTTTCACAATATCGTGAAAGTTTCCTCTAGCTTCATTCCCGATGTTTTAGCAAGTATAATAAAAAATGCTTCCTCAGTTCATATCCATCCTGTAAAAAAAATGTAGTTAGTATGAAAAATTCATGAAGAAGGTCTTAAAACATGTAACCCACAATACTCACCGCACAAACCGGCTTGACCAATTCTTTACCGTTCCACCAGAGCATAAAATGAAAAACAAAATAGCCAGACACATTCCTGAAAAACTTTCAATTAATATTATAAATAATATAATGATAACAAAAGTAAATATTCTTATTATGAATTCATTACCCGTATATACTCGTTGGAACGCCGGCCGGAAATAAACGATGCCATTTAGATATATCGTAATTCCACCCAGTGCAGCTTTATTTCGAAGTGCTTCTTTGAAATCCCTTGAAAAACTTTTTAATTTCAGTGAATGCCTCATGTTTTTATTCTCTGACGATTGTGATGATTGAATAGGATCCATAATATGTAGACGACGTGCCCCTTTGTCGATGATGTAGAGGATGTATCGGCCGATGGATGCATAGGGAAGATAAATCTAGAAGTGGAGCTATTAGAAACAAAAACAAACCATGATAACAATGGTCAAAATATTTTATTTACCTTATTGCAAGATGAGATGTCGGTCTCCATCCTGTGCCAGCTATCAAATAATGTTGCCAACGTCTGGATAGTTTCCTTCTCACAAAACTTCCGACCTCGTGTTGACTCTAGCAGATGGACTAAGTAGAAGAAAAAATATTGTTTCAACATGTTGATACTAATGGCACCTAAAATGAAGAGTTAGAATAACTTACACAAAATCGTAGATCCATGTAGTGTATAGGAGGGTCTGTGAACAATACTCCCTCGTCACATGCCAAAGATAAGCACGGCGGTGTTGAAGCAATCATTGTCCATGGGCTCCTCCATGTTAAGTATGCTATGAAGTTTCTTAAGACTTAAGCTCATTGGATCGGGTGTGGAGCTCCGGACCCACACCTTCCTGTAATTTGGAAGGTAAGAAGAACAATAATATACATCCGCACATTAAATATTGATACATGATACTTACTCCAAACATCCAAAGCATCATTGATCGACATGATGTAGTTGCAGAGGCCGGCAAGTATTTCACGCTTGTCCGTGGGAATGATAGTGATTGGGGCGGACGCTTTCTTCGACCACGTCGGATGGATTATCCAGATCTCGAGATCGGAATTAGCTAAAGTTTCTTCGTTAAGAGGTTGTTTGTACATGGGACATCCTTTTAACTTATTAAGCTCAATCGAGTAAAATAATTGCTAATTTTTGTCAAAAATGTTTCATATCCTCCTACAAACAAAATTTGAAAACAATTTATAAGATATTTTGATAAAACATTATGAGATAATGTATAAAACTGAAATACTCACAGAATCGGTCTCGACAAATTCCATGTGGTGTCCAAAGATTCCATATAATTTAGCATAAACAATCCACATGATACGCTATAATATTATAAAATAATGCTTTAGAATATCACATGATGAATCTAAAACAAACTATTGAAACAAGTGCTTACCCATCGGTTTGTATTGCCTCCTGAATTTGCTCTACAACCGTCCATTTTGTAACATTGAGATCAGGCCACTTATGACCTTTGATAAACTTCGGATTATGCTCGCAAGTTTCAGCCATTTCTCGAGCCCTAATAACTATTATGTATATATGAGAAATGTTAAGGATGAAGTCAAACAAAATAAATACTAAGATGAGAAAAGAAATAGATAGTTACCGTAGTAGCAAGGTCATTATGCGTTTGACATTCTCACCAAGTGAGTCAAATACTTGGATCTCTCTTTTTGGCGTTATAAATCGCTAGATACCAATGGTAGCCCGGCATGTTAATCGGAATGAATAACTGGTGTAAATAAGATACAAGTCACAGTCACAATTAGATATAGTTATTAATAAATCATTCAACATATGAACTAAATAAAAACAATCCATAATTATATGCATGGATTACGAGACAAAAACTAACCATATCTTGTTGTAGATAACTATTAACATGACGCATGATGCGACGATATTTTGATGAGTCTATGTCTCTTTCCCCGACTTCTTTTATCCGCCCGATACAAACGTGCTAATAATGTGTACCTTTTCACCCGCCTGTCTTGTAGATGCTCGTGAGCAAGCATGCAATATATGTAAGCATTTATCACCGTAATGGGCATTTAGATTATATTAATATTTTATGATATTATATATTGTTCGTATTATTAATTACAAAGTTTGTGCAATTGGTCTTACACCGTCATGTAAGAACATATCATCTTTAATAAGGCATTCCAAATCGTCGGTTGATAACAAGGCATCTCCAATGTCTACGAACTGGGTATTTTTCGGGGCAGACTTGATTGATTCGATGACTGTAATATCCCTAGCGGTACAAACATAGTCTGTCGAATTCATAAAAATATGAGCCAACTTAACAATCAAAATGAGCAAAATTAGTTGAACACAAAAGAAAATATTACAAAAATAAGATTGATAATAATATTAAAAAATACCTTGTGGGATAATATGTAAATTAGCATCCTTTGTTGGTTTGTTATGAGATATAACCTCTTCGACATTTTTATGTTGTGAATCTTCGTCCCTTTCAGCGTAATCGCATCTGAACCCTCAATGGATTCTTTCCGCATCTCCAAAGTCCATATCCATCTCTCCTGTATTCTGAAAAACAAGAAAAATAAAGAAAGCCCTTCAGATTATCATCTATAAGATACATACAGAGGAAGGTTAGCTATATGCACCTCTTCTCGTGGTGTTTCACCGTGGTCTGTCATCGTTTCATCAGTGATTATGTCGGAACCCATCAATTTATATCTATGCTGAAATATAATTAATACTTTTTACTGCATCATAAAATTATATAAAATATATGTTAAATCTGAATGTGAAACCAACACAACTATTTTCTCTGCTAATAAAAATAGTATTTGGTTATAGTAGGAAAAATGACGCTTAGATCATTTTACTAAAACAACAAATCGGGGCAAAAAACAAAATATAATGTTCATATATAAATAATTAAGCGTCTGAAATTGCTTAAGTTATTTTAAATTATTTGTATTGGCTATGGAAAATTGCCATACAAAAACTAAAACAAACAAACCAACATTAACCAAGTATATTTACTTTTTATATGATTTGTATTGTGATACCCTTAGTATATGTCATAAGAATATAAATATTTATTTTTGTGCACCATATGTAGTATTCTAGGTATGTATTCTATGGTATATTTTGTGAGGTATAAAAATAATCGCAAAAAAAATCAGACGTCCACTAATAACAAATATACCATGATGAAATATTTATGATGAAATATAAATGGTATTTCATACTGCATCATATTTGTATATATAATATATATAAAAAAGTGAAACTAACAGAAATTTTTCAATGCAAAAAGGATACCTATATAAATAAATGTTGGCTAAATAAATGTCCTACCCCATGGAACTCGGGATAAACAACAAACCTCAATGTTCATATATAAGTAATTAGTCATTTGATAATTATTTAAAATATTTTTGTAGGCTATGAACAAATGTACAACAAAAAAACTTTTGTAAACTACTACAAACAAAAAACTATAATAAATTACATGGGCCATAAACAGCACGTCTAGGCCCAGACCAAATGCATCACGGGCTACGCGTCGGCCCACCTCCCCCGCGCGTCGGACCGCCTCCCCGCGCGTCGGCCCGCCTCCCCCGCCGCCTACCTTATCCACCCACTCTCTCATCTTCCTCCACTCACTTCATCTTCACACTTTCCCCTCCGCCGCCGCATCGCCGCGGGGTAGGTGGCGGCCGCGCGACTCCGCCCGCCGCATCAGTCCCTCTCCCCTCCACTCATCTCTCCTGTCCACTCACTCGCCAGCTCTCGCCCTCTCACCCCCCACACAGGCCGCATCGCGGCGCGCGGCGCCGAGCCCGCAACCACCACGCCATCTTGCCGCGACCACCGCACCAGTCTCCGGCGCCACCTCTCGCCCTCCCACCTCCCCCCGCCGCATCGCGGCGCGCGTCACCGAGCCGGCAACCACCACACCAGTCTCCGGCTTCACCTCTCGCCCTCTGACCTCCCCCCGCCGCATCTAGAGGCGCGGCGCGGCGGGCCGCGCGGGCGGTGCTGGCCATCTTCTTGCGGCGGCGTCATCCTCTCTTCGCCCGCTGCTCTCGTCATGCCGCGATGTTGCTCTACATGGGCTCCATCTCCCTCGACGGGCGTGCCCGCATCATCTCCCGCCCAGCGCCTGCTCGCTTCTACCGCAGCCCGCAGCTGTACGCCTACCGCGCTTCAAATGGACGCCGACAACGCCACAGACGCGGTGAGTGCCGCTGTTCTCCTCCCCTCGCTAGTCCGCGGGCCCCGGCCTGCTGGGCTGCAAGTTTGCGCTTATGATCAAAGTGTTTGCTCGGTTTGGGTGACGAGCGAGTTCCGTGGATACTCGGGTTGTCGTAGGTGCGGCGATGGGTGGTTGGATCATTGGATGTGACCTGACTTTCAGCGTGTGTTCGTAGTCTGAACTATGTCGCTTTTGTGCTTGTGGACAGTGGTGTGTATACTCGTTTGCTTTATGTGGTGCGTGCTGGTTAGGACAGATATGGGTTAGTTTTACCCCCCGATTGCTGCAGAATTACTACAATACAGTTGTGGAAATGTATGTGACGGTGGATAACAGGGCAAACTAATGGTGTTTCACCTGCTGAAACATACTTAAGATTTGTTGGGTTCCTAGTATTTTGTTGGTCTATACAAAAGATTTGAAAAGTTGAATCCTATGAATGTGTATATGCAATGCACGTGGTTGGGAACATCATGTTGAACATATTAGTAGCGACGATGACAGATCATTTTATGATTCAAGTGTATCAAACTTTTGTATACCTGATGGCTTCTCCACCCCTAAGGACTTGTTTTTCAGTGGTAGCTCATGTTCATGTTGTATGTTTGTTACAAGAGAATTAGTATTTCGCTCTATTGTGTCTTGGAGATACGTTTTTTTGCCACATTGAGTTACCTATTTCTGTCCCTTATTTAGTTCACATACATGTGTTACCAATGGATCAGGCAACAGGTGCTCTGTTGATAAATTTAGAATTTTTTCCTGCAGTACTGCTCCTGTAGAATTGTCTATAGAATTCTTGCAAAAAAATGTTACCTGAGTTAGTTGGATGCTTGACTAATGCCACCTTGGGTCAGCGTCTGCTTTAGTTGTATGCTCTCTTATTACATTGAAAGACAATCACCCAGTTTTGGTCAGTTATTAAAAAAAATTGGTGTTGCTATTGTACATAACTCAAAGTCTATTATATCAATTGCAAGTTTTTCTTAAAGTACTGCATTTTGACATGCATAAATTATCTCTCGAGATAAGCTTCTTCAGTTTACTAATTATTTATTTCCTACAAACTGTGATTTTCATGAAGGGACTAAACAGAGCAAAGGGAAGAAAGAGAATTGACCAGAGAAGGAGAAGTTGAGTGCATTAAATAATCTGTTGATCTTCTTGTAATTTAAAACCATTTAACCTTTTACCAGCAAAAAAGTATTTATTTTAGCTTATGCACTGTTTCCCCCTGGTCTGTACGTTATTAGTGTAAAAGTACATATATAAAGGATACATCGTAGTTGTTCTAGAACATAGCATTCTTGGGACACACCATTCAATTTTCACTTTCAAATATTAAAGAAAATGTGGTTTGAATTGTGCCTTTAGAGCCATGATATGACAAGACATAAGTGATGATATTGAATTGCTATCTTGCATCAGTATATCTATATTATATATGTTCCAAATGATCATGCATCAGGTGCTCTGTTGATAAATTTAGATTTTTTTCCTGCAGTACTGCTCCTATAGAATTGTCTATAGAATTCTTGCAAAAAAATGTTACCTGAGTTAGTTGGATGCTTGACTAATGCCACCTTGGGTCAGCGTCTGCTTTAGTTGTATGCTCTCTTATTACATTGAAAGACAATCACCCAGCTTCGGTCAGTTTAAAAAAAAAATTGGTGTTGCCATTGTACATAACTCAAAGTCTATTATATCAATTGCAAGTTTTTCTTAAAGTACTGCATTTTGACATGCATAAATTATCTCTTGAGATAAGCTTCTTCAGTTTACTAATTATTTATTTCCTACAAACTGTGATTTTCATGAAGGGACTAAACAGAGAAAAGGGAAGAAAGAGAATTGACCCAGAAGGAGAAGTTGAGTGCATTAAATAATCTGTTGATCTTCTTGTAATTTAAAACCATTTAACCTTTTACCAGCAAAAATATATTTATTTTACATTTGATGATTAGCATGGATAAATAAAATAAATATAGTTTCATCTTGACATTTTTAATGGTTACATAAACTTTGCTGACTCCACACTATTGTATCTCTTACTGAAAGTTTAAATTGCCTACTTTTTTCACATGATTGTGAAAATTTAGTTTGCTAGCAATTGATATGCCTAATTTTTACTGACATTTTTTATACTATCATCATCAATATTTGTTCTTCCCTATGACCCATGTGAATCAGCATGAAGCATCTATTCGGATTGATTGTAAAAATTCAAACTATTGTCTCTCTTTGAACATATTTTAAATATTTCATATTTTCCAATAGGAAAACTTAACAAGTGTTTAAATCTATTACTTGTAGATATTTACATACATGCAAGTGCCTAGTGAAGACATGTACGTACCATAACAGTTTTACATTTCTCGTGACAGATTTTCCCAAGGCCTACATATTATGGCTGACAGCTACTTCATGGAATCAGTAAGATGGACTTAGAAGACAGGCATGGATAAAACAATGAGGTCATAAAAGGTAAGTAAAATACCATCGTGTTACAACCCACTCTGTGCTATTTATAATATTAGACATTAGTGTTATTTTTTGAACCTTGAACAGTAGGAGAACCTCCTACTGTTTTAAACTTATATTAGAAAAACTTTGTACAATTTACATGGTATCTTTACATGTATCTACCCGCCACTTTGGGGGGTGGAGAGAGAACTAAGCTATGGAGGAAAGTATGAGAGGGATAAGATGTTCGTGTTTTTCATTGACCCTATAGGTAAGGAGAGAGATATCCTTCTTAAGTCTGCCAGCCAAGATGTCTTTGATAGGGTAAAATTAGGAAGCACTGCCATTAATAAATTTGGCTTTATGAATACTTTTAGACTATTCCATCGAAGCATTATGTCTCATGCAAATTCTATTACATGTAATGATTTAATATTATGACTCTGATGATATTTATCTTCGTAAGATGATTAAATTTGTTTGTTTTCCGGCATGTTGAAACACTTAAGAAGTTAATTGTTTGTTTTTGGCTCAAACCATGGTCATAACTTAAATAGTTAGGTGTATGCCACACTTGCGATGTCCAGAATAGACTGTTAGCCTATAATATCTGAAATAACTGTTTGTATTCAGTTGCATCCCATCTAATAGGACTGCTTGATTAGATCTAAAATCAATTGTATTGGCTATGATATTTTTGGATTTTCATGGTATGCCTGACCAAAGCATGATCCTAATCTAGTAATTGTTGCCCTTTTACAGAATACAAATATCCAGAAATTTTCACATACCTAGAGGACCTCACCTTCTTGGTGCTCCTTGCTTACATAAGGTACTCTTAGGGAATTGGTGCTCCAAGTATGGGTATTATGATCCTTTGCTATCTGTGATGGGCGAAGGGAGAGTAAGGAGGGGGGGGTGAGGGATGGCAGAGGAGGTTAACATATATAGGTAGGCCATGCAGGGGAAGGCTGAGTAGCTGATATATTTCAAGTTTTACCATATATACTTACGTATGTTGTAGATATCTTTCCTTTTTCATCAAACACACCTCATAATAAATTAGAAAAGGTGTCGTAAATCAGAACTTACTAAAAATTAAATTGTTGTATTAATTAAATAAAGAACTTATCATGGCAGATAATTTATCGATTGCATGCCATATAAAAACAAAATATCTTATTTGTCTATTTAAATATTGATTCTATTTTTATTATTGTTCAGTTTGAATAGGTAAACATGACTTTTCATACGCTTAAATCAAGTTAAATAAATATTTAAAAAATCTAAAATGTTTTGTTTCTGATAGATGGCAATTAACAACCTTCTGTTTTTGTTGTATTCACAATCAAAACACGTATGCATCTAATGCATCATCGACCTGTTACAACGTCAACATCGCCCTGGTACGAGCGGCCGTAGGTCACAAGGGGCGTGGAACTGCTGCAGACCATTTGTGTGACAGAGCATAATCCAATGACATTGCCTGTGTCGGTACATCCTCTACACGACTACATGGTATCAACTTGAAGAAAATTATTCCTTTTTTGCTTCCAAGACCTGATTTCCTCCTCGATGATGTATCGAGGTGCCGTGACTGGCCTCAAAGGCGGGGCCTGGGCGAAGAGGTATCCCCGACGGCCCAGACAAGGCCACGGTGGTGAAGATCGTGGTGAGACAGAGCTGACTCCAAAGAATTTGACCAGCCAGTACATCCTATACACGACTAAACGGTATCAACTTAGTATAGTAGCTTAGTAGTAGTATTGTGAGTGGTCTTGTTTATGTCGAACAATCACTGAACCGGATATGCAGGCCTGGGATAATATATGTGTGGGTCTCGATATTGTTAGTGGTCTTGTATTTGTTAAGCTTGATGATAAATGCACAAATTGTGTAAGACAAACAGATTGTTTGCTTTGTTAAAATCTCATTGACGTGCAAAGCAAGATGCATCGTTGTCTTGGTTTGCTAGGATCCAATTAGACAACCCAAATCCCATATATAAAACATTAGCAGGATAGTCTGTTTAGTAATAAGAGCCATAGAGTTCATTGTTTTCCAAATAATTTATAACAAACACTATGAATTTAATTAAATGAGAACTAAAACCTAAATTGCTTGATGATTTCCTCATTTGAAATATTAAAATTGCTAAGCTCAATTATGGCATAATCACATTTTAGTTTTAGGTTTTATCTATATGTACCGATCAATAAGAAAACCCATTGCTCTCTCTAATTTTTGTTCTCTATTCAGAACACATAAAAGATAATCAGTGTTTATTTCCAAGCATGGAATTGAAGGAATCGGCGAGAGAGGCAGATAAAGGAGAACTTGAAATTATATAATATATGCAAGGTAATGCGTCAGTATGAAAATCATATTTTTATTTACTACTCGCTAGCTGGAATGTGTTGATTACTACGAAGAAAACCTCGTATAGTATAGCAGTGCGTGTATGGATGGAGTTATACTATACGAGGTAGTAGTAGTATATGTTGCGAGGCACTCAATATCTGAAAACATCACCTGCCGTGCACCTGGAGCACCAAACCTGGTCCAAACTAATATGGCCTTCTTCTCGTAATATTTAGATGGATGGAAGGATAGATATATAACCAACAAAGCTAGGGGATGCCAACATCAATCTATAGCTAGTGGATACCAACCAACATAAATATAAGAGAAAATGTCAACTGATCATCCGATCAAGACGGGCATTCAAACAGATATTTCCTAGAAAGCATCTAAACATCATTTTATTATAAGGTATTTATCGATGCGTAAGTCCTCCTTAGCCACCAATAAATCTCAACGCTGCTCTAACTTGCTCGAATGTTATCCTTTGCTTGGTTATCCCTAACCATCATCACCTGGACCATTAGTCGCTTCCTCGAGACTTTGTGGATCCTACAAATTATGCTTAAACAAAGTCGTAAGATATATTTAGCAAATATATGCAATATGTAACCTCATTACAAATTCACTTACGTCGATCGTAGGCATGTTATGAACCATGTCATTACCGATGGTTTCATACAGATGGGCCATCTCCTGTAGAACTTTGAATCCGGAGTCCATACTGTCACCCAAAAAAACATATTGTATTAGCTATATTAGAGCACACACTAATATGCAAGCCAAATTTAGAATAGTACCGCCGAGGTGAAACATGAATGTTATCTTGTTCGGGCCATTCCACAAGTTGGCTGTTCCTATCAGGGGCCTCCTGTTGCAATACAGAGCTGAGTTCTTGCTTCACTAAAAGGGCTTCCCTCCAAGTTCAAGTGCCATGGGGGTCCTGCTCAAAATGAAACACATCCTGGTTCGAATAATCAATAACAATAGTCCTCTCCATTTCCATGTTCATCGCTAAAAGACCGTGGGGATCTAATCCACAGTGACAGGTGGTAGAAGATACTGCATTTGGTAGACAAAGGTAAATGTCAAACAAAGTAACCAACTAATTTGTAAGAAAGAGAACACTTACAATTGTAGGGGTGTGAAACACGCAGTATCTTGGAAAAGGCTCAAGCACGACATTGTTAATCAGTGCATTGGCGCGCTGTTCTTGGGTTAACCAAGTCTGCATTAGCGCTCGATGCTTGCACATGGAATCCCAAATTGAAAAATGTGTCTTTCCAACAGAGCTGGTGCTCGCGCTCCTCTCTGCCAAGGCCGGTAGTAATCTTACGCACAGCTAAATTGAAACATAACGGATGGACAAGTCCATCTCCTAGGATGGTGTCTCGGATGATCCGTAGGCTAATCTCGATAGGGAATGGGCGGGCTCCTAATCCAGATTGTGCTGTAAAAAATGAAGATCAAGGTTCATACCAATTATATGACTTCAAGTAATCCTAAACTCAATCGATAAAACTGTGTTGCTGTCTATAAGATATGAATAATTATACAGTAGTATATATCACATTAAATGACCTAAAAGATATTGTAATCTCTACCAAGTTAAGTATTTTTAATATTATGTACGGGCAATAAACTAACAGATTGAAGTGTTTTCGTAGTAGTACATGGACCTGCATAAAAATTGTTGTAGATTTTGGATGAAAAATTCAACATGTAGTTTATAGCTTGTTCAACATTGGTGTAAAAGGTGTTAGACCCCATAGTTTTGGACCACAGTTTCATACGTATTTTGTTTCATACTTATCAGCTATTTATGTTAGACACAGCAAAACATTGGTTTTAGACACAATTTACCAATACAAATATAATATCTGGTAACAACCATTGAATATGTATTTATATACTTGTATAAGAAAAATAACTACACATTCAGCCTTTGTAACAGAAATCTGAACTTAGACAAAGACCACGTGATCCTGACCAGGGTATATCTTCTAATCTAAACGTAAAGTATATATGTACAGGGCAGGAAGATTTTTTATGGGGGTATAACTTCTAAATGCAAAGTATACATGTACATGGCAGTGGACTTAGACGATGAAGAGCAAAAAATATTAGATCTATCGGGTCGTGAGAACTTACTCTAGTAGTTCTTCGTCTGAGGAAAGTGCTATGAAATCGCATACTTAGTCGACTCAATGTCGCACTCCACCAAAATTCGCCATTGCTTCCTTTGACGGGCAAAAAGTCGGTCGTACAACTGGTAGAGAGGAAGGAGCCCGTAGGATTTTATTGAGTAGATATGAGGCCGTGGGGAATTGTGCGACAACAGTTAGGAAGGTGCACCCTGTCCTTCCTTATTTGCATGTTTCCATAAAAAAATACTATCAACAAAATCGGCAAGATATTTGTTTTGATTACACTATGCATAAACCAGTAACAGATTAAACGTTGCCCAAATTATGTCTCCCTTACCCCATAACTTTCCCAAACGAAAAAAATAAAAGAAACCGGACTTACTCTGTCGTGAGGGAGTGCAAAACTCGATGCCCACCCGGAAAGCGTTGATGGTTGCGTGTTTTATGGGGCCCAGTGTTTGTCCCCCTCTAAATAAATCTCCGACCCCATGATTTATTTCCCTATCAAATCTGCCACCCCCCCCTAATTTCAATTGTGGGGGCCGGTGCCTTTCCTCTAATAAATATTTTCCCCACATTTTTTTGTGGCGGGAATCAAGCTTACCATTAACCAGATAGCTCAGCAGAGTCGCTAGCTACAAGAGCGTCCACAAACTCAGCTGCTTGATCCTGCCACATGACTGGGGCTAACGCATCCATTACTTTATTACACATCCTGGGGCAAAACGAAAATACCACTTGGGTAAAGTTTAATCTAGCAAATAATATTATTTCTTTGAACAGCACTCCATTGGCAGCGAGGTCAAGGTCGCTGGTGTTAACAGCCTGGACCTAGTTGAGTGAATATGTCTGAGCTTGCACTCCCGTCATAACCTAGCCGCCTCAGGAAAAATTATCAGGAAAGCTCTACGCGCTAATCATGCATTTGGCCACCATATATTTAGATATCTACGTCACAAGCGTTAGGCTTAATTTCTTTAGTGTGAGGAAATAGCCCAGATGGTCTGCCCTGGCCCACTTAAACACAGGGACATATTGTGGTTCCCATACTAAAGATCGGTATGTGCATAGTCTACTGATGCCACCTCTCCCCCTCGTCCTCTATCCTTGATGCAATGATGCATCATGGCGCCTCTCTCCCTCATCCTCTATCGATTGCAACACTGATCGGGAACCGGAATGTGAAGCTCGATTTCTAGCTTGAGAAGCTAGACCCCTCGCCGGAATAAGTTGCTTTAGATAGCCTCATCATCAATGGAGTTAGGGATTCAGATCAATCCCTCATCATATCCCACATTATGGAATTCTTCTCTTCTCTTTTGGGGGCTAAGCAGTAGGGTCGTCTCTCTATATCTCCCTTTCTATGGGACAATTGTAACATGATCTCAAACACCGAGAATGAGGCCTTAATGATTCCTTTGTCTGATGAAGATCTGGGAGGTCATTAACTCTGCCAACCCGAAGGCAGCCTCTTGGCCCTGATGGGTATTTTATTCCCTTCTACAAGAAGTTTTGGCCTTAGCTGCATCGGCTGGTGTGTTTCTGTGTGGGGACAGTTGACATTTATCGCCTTTAAGCGTTGTGATTTACGACAAGTGATTTTCTTTTAGCACTCATGTTGATAAGTAGGAATTGACATGTTAGTTATATATAGTTTGTATTCCCAATTATGTAGTTCATGACTCTACTGTTATAATTGACGTTAACGCACAGGAGTTATAGGGTGTGTCGCAAAACAAATGTTTAATATCGAAAAAAAAGAAAAATTGCCAAATAGATAATTCTCAGTACGATCCCTAACAAAGATGTAGTAGCCATTTATTTGCGACATACAAAAATGCAATGGACCATATTCAGTCGTATAAAACCCTCAATGCCGCTTTAATTTCATCAGGTATGTTTCCAGCTGCTTCATTGTTTTTTATCGTCAGCATCTGGACCAGCAGGTTCTTTCTGAGCTGTATTGAATCCTAGATAAGATGGAAAAATAGTAATTTATAAATTGCTCGAAAAGAAATCATACGATAAACCTCGTTATTGTGTACTTACGCTGAAAGTGGTCTTCCTACCAGAATCAGTAGTACCATTCTGGTGAGCCATCTCTTGTAGGACAAGTAAAGCGGAGTCTTTGCTGTTACAACAAAATTAACTATATTATAACTATAACGGTCTGCTTATAACGCGTGTGATCGATTTACTATATTACCGCCTGCCGTTTGAAGCGATGCCGTGCGTTGACCAGTCATCGAGATTGGAATTCCAACCAGGGATCCTCATCTGCAACACATTGTTGAAGTCTTCTTTCAACATTGTGATTTCCTTCCTCGTCTCAGTGTTATGAAAGTTGTATGGTCCACCATAGACGTCGATTGATGGATCGATTGGGAGAACCCTCCTAGTTTCCATGACGACTACAAGTAGTCCGTACGAAGAATCCACGGAAACAAATGGTAGTAGATACTGTCGTCAATAGACACATGTTAGTACAAAATAGAATAAGCAACTTAAATTTAAAGAATAAGTATCTTACAATGTTAGAGTTGAACACATCATATTTAGGAAAGCGGCCGAACAATGGCATTGTCAATCAGCACCCATGATGCGTGTTTCTTGCTCCATCGAAGAGTGCCCGAGGGCCCGTGCGGAGAATGAAACTGCAAGTCGAAAAAATGTTTGTTTCCAAGCATTCTTGTACCTGCAGTCTTCTCTACTTCAGCGCTAGCAAGCTTACGAACTGCTAGATTGAAGCACTCAGGATGAATTATTCCAAAAAGGCTAATTGTTTCTTGGAGCATCCGTAGGCTGATTTCAATCTGATATGGTCGTTCGCTTCTAATCCAGATTGTGCTGCCCAAAAAATGCAGACCAATCTTTACCAAATAACATCCATCCATCTCTGTATCACATTTAGACTAACTATTTTGTATAATATAAAGCAGTGAAAACAAGTTACTTAATTTAAAACACGCTAGCTCTTTTGCCTGTTAGCTAATTTGTCTTTAATAATGTTATAGATGAATAAAAATAACATGGGATACAGAGTCACACATAAAATATTTAACAACGGTGTAAAAGTGCAAAAATATATACACTATAATAAATAACACCTAGACAACCAAACATAATATAGTTATTTATTATGGTTAATTATGTCTAGCCTGCTGTGTTGCCCAACTGATATCTAGCCTGATGTGTACGAGAGTAATATGAAGAGCAATACAACTTACTTTAATGCCTCATCGTCCTGGACAACAGTGATAAATTGAAAAATGTATTCAACGGCATCTTGTACGGCATTAACGTTGCCCGCAGCCTCCTGAGGTGCGGGAAAAGGCTCTTGTGGTGCGAGCTGAACATCAACTGGCTCGTGCACAGCCTCCATTGTTGAGAGTCGTGAGTGATCGAAAATTGGTCAAGACTGGGGTGGGTGTTGAAACAGGAGCTCGTCGGAGGTTATATGAAGGGATCAGTTCCTGTTTGGCAGCTGCATCATATAGACTTATGTGCCTTCCAAATAATACGGAAACTTCCATTGTTGAAAGCCAAATAATAAGCAAACTTTTAATTACGCCTGATTTTCAACATCGGATGGTACCTAAGGCCGATGGGAAAGTGCCCATATCATTCCATCCGTGCATGTCTATATTATTCATTTCCTAGTATAAAATAATTTCAGCTTTTGGACGGATCATATCTTGAGCGCTGCCAATTAGGATGTCGAAGCAACATATATATACACGTCTATATTAGTAATGCTTTTTATTGCCTGCCAAATATGTCCAGTCGTACTTAAGACGTAGATGATTCTTTCTAATTATAAAAAACGTGACGGGGGCGTATCAGATCTTTCTCTTTTTTTATAGTTGAATATTTTGTTGCAGTTCAATCTCAACGAATCGGAAAAAAACAACCTTTGTATAAAACCAGATATCGCGAAGTAAGTACGCATACAAAAAATACATACTGCCATAATGGCTACACTAAGAGTTGTCAAGCAAAAAGAAAACACACTTTAAAAGAAATTTTTGTACTGTATGAATACATTATTGAAAAACAGCTTCTGATTGAGCCGTGTTGAAAAACAAATTCATCTACTGTCCATTTTTCCAGGCTACAACTGCAGCATTGACATATGATACTGTTTCGTCAAGTGTCATTAAGCAGGCTTCGTGGATATCTACGAAAAAACAATTTGTTAGTACTGATAACATCGTAATACAGAAAAGAACATAAAAGCCATAAAAATCGAAATAGTTTATAGAACTCACCTTGAAGATGATGAACATCATCATTAATGTCGGGGGAGAAAAAGAATGTGCTCTCCTCATAGTCTCCATGCACTTATCCCTCCGGTTAACCTGTATGTACGTAACTGCAATTTTCTCGAACAAATTATCAGTGTGCTGCAAGTGGTACAAGTGACGACCAGCATGCTCTTGGCTTAGGCGTATAAAAAGTATCTCCCGTCTGCAATGATAAACATATGTTGATGGTAGGCAACTACCAAATATTAATAATCATATAAAACCTCAAGTACTGATTGGAGTTTACCGAAAATTCATGATGCCTATCTCAACAAAATGGACCTGCCGTCTACATACTGAATCCCACCTATGTTGTATCCTACCAGCATAGACAAGAATACCAAGAAGATCTGGAAAAAATTAAGTCTGGGTGAGACAAAATGTTAAATCGATAAATATGCAAAAACATACTACAAGATGTTGTTCCGGTAATTTGTTTGTCCCGTAGCAAAAATATGGCACCAAGTTGTGGGAAAAAAGATGGACAAATTGTCGATGCAATACTGTGCACCGATGTCCTAACCATGGTTATATCATTTAGTTGAACGACAAACTCCTTGCATAGATACCAGAAGTGACCATCTAGCATTTCCGTGGGGTTTATCCCGACACTACTGAAGTCATAAGTTAGCCCGGTCTGCAGAATTGCGTTGAATCGATAAGCTTGGTTGCTGAAGGCAATTGCTTCAATCTTTGTTCCTTGGAATTTTTTTAAAAAATCAGATAACAAGACTGTGTATATACATTAAAAAAGGTTGCTATATTTAGTGATCACTAACTTCCTGGTCCAGAAGTATGCAACGAAAGTATGGGTTTCCATTGCATGCACCCTGATATGGGACTTCCACATCACCTTAGCTCGAATGATCCAACATCTTTGATAGATATGTTCCATCTGTACACTTTGAAAATTCAGGAACCTACATAAAATAACCCGAAATGATGGGATCAACAAACGGTGATGTCAGATAAGCGTGCATGAACATCTGTACACTTGCCTGTTCATCGGAGGGATGGTAGGCAGAGGCATGATGGTATCCGGTGGATTCGCCATCACCCTCCTCGAGGGCCTCGAGCTGTAAGATTTCACCATGGTCCAGGAGCTAATGGATGAAGTGTTAAAGAAAGATAGAGGAGCGCAGGCACGGGTGCTGGAATTTATATATATAGTCCAAGGGGCCAACTGGCGGGATAATCAAAATTCTTTCAACATTTGAATGTGGCCGGTTATGTCAAAAAACCTCTACTATCGAAACTATTATAAATAGTATGTTTTGAGAGTTCTTTGGCAACAAATAATTTATTGCTAAAGCATTTTGAATCAATTAATTATTTATAGAAATTATAGATTCTTAATCTGATCGAAATCATGACAATTATCTCACCAGTATCATTGTTTCCTTTTCGTCTCTGAATACGCTATATTCAATATAACAAACTGCGGGAATATAATGATGACTTCAGATTTTTATTTAGGAGCATAATAATAGGATATATCAAAATAATTAATATATTACCATGGATTCGCCAATATATAAATCGATTAAATATTTTACCGATAATTACCAACATGCTGCAATTTTAAAAATAGTAGAATGCCCGTGCGTTGCCACGGGCTTTTAAAATATTTGCTACAGCTATTTAAACATAATACATGTTAAATTTTACATGTAAACATAAGTTAAGTTCACTTCACTTGCAAGGTAGATTGATTACTAAAAGGACATTTGACGTTATAAGTAAAAATCTGTTACACATTAAGATCTATTTGATGCGTTTAAGAAATTCTCGCACATTTGCAGGATATTTTATTTAGCTTCACTCGCATGATATTTGAGCAACTATACTAAAACGTCTTCCTCAGCTCGTACCCATCCTACACAAGCATGAAATCACCATTAGCATGAATACCTTACATTAATAAAGGTGATAAATGTGTAACCGAGAATATTGACCGTGCAAACCGGGCAAACCAATTCTTTAACGTCCCACCAGAGCATAAAGAAAAAAACTAAATAGCCAGGCACATTCCTGCAATTTCATAAATTCATATTATCTTGATTGTAGTGATAACAAAATAAATGCTTGTATTTTGCATGGATTTTTTGAGGGTGTATTTTGCATGGATAATATATGGTTTTTTCGTACAACAAATTTTGGGATCCAAGGCCCAAATCAGCATAGCCCACTCTCTCCTTCCCCTCACTATCCTATCCGCACGGCCCAACCAGCCCCCACTATATCTTTCTCAAAAAAAAAAACAGCCCCCACCTTCTCCTTCCCCTCACTCTATCGTTCCCCTCACTCTCTCCACTCCCTCCCGTGCGACCAGGCGGCGGCCACATGCGCACACAACCGGCGACCAACATCACGCAAAGGTCACCACCGCCGTCGCCGAAGGGCGGTCTTCTTCCACCTCGACGGACGAGCTTGCGCGCCAGGAGAGGAGCGGGGATCCTGCGCTTCTTCCTCGCTCAGCGCCCCTGTCGCCACGCCATGGATGAACCTCCTCTCTGCTCCCACCAATGCCATGTACCTAGCTCGCTCTCCTCCTCGAGGTAATCTATTCACCCATCGCCATCGTTAGGACCTAGGATGCGTGGTCACTGTAGATCGGGGTACCCGCTGCTGCACACTTGGTCTCCGCTCTCCGTCCCCTGAATTCATGTCGCCCGCAGCCAAATGCTCCCGCCCAACAACCAGTTTCCTGCCCCAGCGACCTGTCCTCCATGTATTGTGGTCTAACATTTGCCTCGGTAATCTTTAATGTAAGATAATATGATGGCTGGTGAATAGAGCTAATGGCCTAATGCAGATCTGAAGAATACCAACTTGAGAATAAAACAAACAATTCTTCAGTTAAAGTTTACTCTTTTCATGGTGCTCCACGTTGACTAATGGTTTGATTGCCCAGTGAGCTCGTACATACATGTTGTCTCTCTTTGAATTGTTGTTAGATGAGATATAGTCGCAACTACTACTACATCGACACTGTCATATATACTTTGGTACTGTATACTATTGCTGCCTACATTTACAATTAAGTTTGCTTGCCAACCCTTGTGAAAAAAGTTCGTCTGCCAAGGAACCACTCAAGTGGATATATATTATCCTTAACTCTTCAACTATTTTCTTATCAGACCAGCTGCTGAACGAAAAACATAATATTGTAGCTGCATTGGGGCTATTCTTTATCATTTGGTATGTCGTTACTTCCTAACTACTTGAATTTCTCTATTCCCAATTCACGGGATTTCTACTTTTTGACATTTCCCTAAATGATTATACACAACGCTGATAATGCATGCCACCCAGTTTTCGTTCTCTATAAGAACTGAGAAGTACATATGCACTTTTACGACATATAGGTTCATATGGATGTGTTTGGACGACATATAGGGAGAACGATAGGATCAGATGTTTGTGACATAGAAAGAAATATACCGACATGTACATACTGCTCTTTCATAGTACATACATGCAAACAGAGCTACAAAAATATATTAGTAGATGACCCACAATGATAGCTCATGTACCATCGGAAGCAACAGAGCTACAAAAATATATTAGTAGATGTCCTCTGGTTTGATATTTTGAAGGCACGAATAGAAAGAAGCGCACCTGATATGCTATAAATTGTACGTTTCGTTGCACAATAATAGGTGGTTATACATTGTGGTACTGTCCAGGTTCCAACAATTCACTAGAACTCCTATTTATCTACAAAATACACGCAATAGGAAAAGCAACTAACAGAATATGGCACAATGAAAGGAAAATAATACTACTGGAAATATTTGTGAGATCATGAAGATGTCAACATGCATCCATCCGTTTACTTGCACCAAACCTGCAACTAAGTAGTTAGAAACACATCATGTCTGTTTAGATATGTATTGAAAAGCCAGGATTATAAAATTCAAATAAGGGGGAAATAAGAGACTATACAGGACAAAAATAAATAACATTGATTGTGCCTGCTTTCGGGCCGCATCATAAATATTTCTCTAATGTAGAGCACTCCAACGGAGCCTAGTTTTACAACAACGGAGTGACCCACGCAGTGTGAAATATTTATGTAGGAAAACAAAGCCTAGTTTAGACGTAGTAGATGATTGATTACAAAAAAAACAAAAGAATAATATACATAAGCAATCCGGCAAAAGGATAAATAATGTCACATACAGGAAAAATTGGCAACTTGCAAAGTCACAAATCCGAGGCAATATTATTAATATTTGATATGTTGAATAAACATAATAAAGTTCAATTGCGAACATCGAAAGATAAATATTTGTACAAGAACACGAAAGAGCACCAAATTATCTGTAGCAAAAGAGTAAATACTTTGTCTTATTCAAAACCCGCCACCTTCTTAAGGGCGGACTTCAACCTGTAAGGACTTCCTTATAGGCGATGTTCTTCATCGAGGTGCAGCAAGGACAAAGGCGGTCTTTTTAAGCTTCTTTGTTTTACTGCTTTGCTTCTTGCCATTATCTTTCTCCTTCTCCTTCTCAATGAGGATCTTTATGTTCCTCTTCGCGGTGGCTCGAGACAACGCGACATAGAGTTGACCATGAGAGAACACCGGATTAGGTAGGTACACGCCAACAATTGGAATGGTCTGCCCTTGAGCCTTGTTAATCGTCATAGCAAAGCTAAGCCTTACAGGAAATTGCTTCCTCTTGAACTTGAACAGAAACATGTCGTTGTCAGACGGGCATAGGGGTATTCGAGGAAGGAATACCCTCCTACCGTGTGTTGTCCGATCACGATTTACGCATCGATGGCGTTCCTCTCAAAACCTCGCACCACAAGCCTCGTCCGTTACACAGACCATTAGCCGGATCAATGTTCCTCGAAGTATGACAGGCGGTTGAGCTTCAGTTTGAGTGCATGCGGAGGCGGAACCGTTGGGAGTCAATCCATTTAGGAACTTCGGGAGCGTAGTAGCCATATGGGTCGTCTTCTGCACTGTCAAAGCTATGTTAGATTACTTCTTCTCCCCGAAAACGCTCTACCATGCGTATGTTTATCTTGTCGACGTTGTCGTTTGTGGTGGAGAGGATTGCACTGTCAAAGCTACATACTAAACTACTGTTGTGTTTTACAGAGCAATAAGAAGTGTAACTATCCTGCAAGGCTACACTAATTTTGTATGTTGTTTTTCCCTTTTAACAGTTAGCTAAAGGCTTTGTACTATGCGGGTGTCACTGGGAATCCTGATGCAGTTGAACCTTAGCAAAAAAAGAGGAGGCAGAGAGAATTTTTTGACAGAACTACTACTCATGTGATCTTTCTGCCCTTGTTCCTCTAGAGAACTATTGAGTAGTGGTGGATTTTTTGACAATCGAGTTCTCCTGTGACCACGCAGTGACGCTAGAGACACTTGTAACTTTTGCACATAAATTGACTGTAGCGGCCGGCGGCGGAGAACACGACTCCATCAGGACAATGCAATGCATCTCAGGAAAACATACCTGGGGTTGAAACCGTACTGCGTCGCTGATCGCACGTTCCGCGCGGCGGCGCGCGATCTAGGATCTGCCAGCGATCCAGAAACGTGGCGGCAGCCCTGTTGAGGAGATCGGGTATGGGGAGTGCGCAGATCGCGATCCAGAAACATGGCGGCGGCCCTGTTGAGGAGATCGGGTATGGGGAGTGCGCAGATCAATTCTGCCGCAGATCACTAATATCTGTGGAGTGCGGCATGGGGTATGGGGATCGGCGGCATGGGGTTTGGGGATCGGCGTCAGGCGATGTTGATGGGGTTCGGTGGGTGGGCGTGGCACTGTTGATGGGATTTGGTGGGTGCGCGTGGCGCTGTTGATGGGACAAAACCGGTTGAAAATAAACCGGTTGAAATTAAACCGGTTGAAAGTGGGGGGACTATTCAACCAATCGGCTCCAGGTATAACCCCTTCATTAGAATCGTCACAAAGATGTCCTTGCATCGGGCCTGCAACATCTACTGTGATGGTGTTTGACATGTATAACAAAATATGTAGCTGAACACATACAAGGAGGTAGTTATATACCTGGAGTATCATATGTGCTATCACCATCTGTCTCAAGTATCATCCGTTATAGAAATAAAGATGTTGATACATTAGAATCGGTTGTGCCCAAGTATTTTAGGTATTTTAAGTATCATCCAAATAAGAAGGATAAAAGTAAACCTTATACCTGGACTACATTGGGTAAATATTGTCAACATCATCGGCCACGGTATAATCCCTTCGTTAGAGTCGTCAATACTTGTCACCTCCATCGCTACCGTAACACATATGTACTTGAACATATATATGTTTGACTGCTGTACATGTGAACATATGCACAATTTATAGGTGAACATATACCGAGGTACATGTGATGAAGTCGTCTGTCTACCGGGCTTGCTGTGTGGAGTCCCCATATGTAATTATTAAAAAAAGACACGTCCAACAGACTCAGGTATCACGCAAAAACTTGTAAACTTGCAGATCACGTGAAATACCAACAGTACTAAAGGCCCTTTCCCATTGTACAGACCTTGCTACACGAAATGCAGATGGCAAATGTCTTGAGTTGTTTGCTGCTGGTTACTAAACTACTGTTGTTTGTTTACGGTGGTGGATTCTGATTACCAACAAGAACTGTAATTGTAATGCAAAACTACAGTAATTTTGAACCATAGTTTTCAAGTTGTTTGCTGCTACATACTAAACTACTGTTGTGTTTCTGAGCAATAAGAAGTGTAACTATCCTGCAAGGCTACACTAATTTTGTATGTTGTTTTTCCCTTTTAACAGTTAGCTAAAGGCTTTGTACTATGCGGGTGTCACTGGGAATCCTGATGCAGTTGAACCTTAGCAAAAAAAGAGGAGGCAGAGAGAATTTTTTGACAGAACTACTACTCATGTGATCTTTCTGCCCTTGTTCCTCTAGAGAATTATTGAGTAGTGGTGGATTTTTTGACAATCAGAGTTCTCCTGTGACCACAGAGTGACGCTAGAGACACTTGTAACTTTTGCACATAAATTGACTGTAGCGGCCGGCGGCGGAGAACACGACTCCATCAGGACAATGCAATGCATCTCAGGAAAACATACCTGGGGTTGAAACCGTACTGCGTCGCTGATCGCACGTTCCGCGCGGCGGCGCGCGATCTAGGATCTGCCAGCGATCCAGAAACGTGGCGGCGGCCCTGTTGAGGAGATCGGGTATGGGGAGTGCGCAGACCGCGATCCAGAAACGTGGCGGCGGCCCTGTTGAGGAGATCGGGTATGGGGAGTGCGCAGATCAATTCTGCCGCAGATCACTAATATCTGTGGAGTGCGGCATGGGGTATGGGGATCGGCGGCATGGGGTTTGGGGATCGGCGTCAGGCGATGTTGATGGGGTTCGGTGGGTGGGCGTGGCGCTGTTGATGGGGTTCGGTGGGTGCGCGTGGCGCTGTTGATGGGACAAAGCCGGTTGAAAATAAACCGGTTGAAATTAAACCGGTTGAAAGTGGGGGGACTATTCAACCAATTGGTCCATTAGGAGTAGAGATATGTATGGATGGAACTATGTGTTGGTTATGTATGTATGATGAAACTTGTGTGTTGGATATGCCATATGTCTGCTGTGAAATTTGTGTGTTGAAATTGAATGAATTTAAGAAAAAACAGGGGCTATACAGGCTCTTTGCCGTCTGCTGGCAGACGACAAAGAGCTTTGCCATCAGCCTACAGACGGCAAAGCTGCCACGTGGCAGCTACCTGTGCAACCTGGGGCACTGGCTGGCCTATTTGGTTACTTTGCCGTCAGCTGGCAGACGACAAAGACCGTTGCACCTTTGCCGTCTGCCAGCGGACAGCATATCACGTCACGTGGCAGCACCTAGGGGCTGAGCTATTTGGTTACTTTTTCGTCCGCTGGCAGACGACAAAGGTGCAATGGTCTTTGTCGTCTGCCAGCGGACGGCAAAGCACGCCGTTAACCCCCTAACGGACCTAATCCGCCACGTGTCCGTCCAGGTTCTTTGCCGTCTACTGGCGGACGGAAAAGACCGTTTCATCTTTGCCATCCGCCAGCAGATGGCAAAGAGCCCTTCGTCGTAGCCTATTCAGCCGGACTTGTTGCCGTCTGCTGGCGGACGACAAAGGACTTTGCCGTTCGCCAGGCATGCCTTTGCCGTCAGCCATGGCCGACGGCAAAGTGCCTGATTCCTGTTCAAAACGTTTTTGAAGTCCCGGTTCTAAGTCGTTAAGCATGGCGCACTAAACTATCAAGTAGTCATCAGACTGAGCTTGTCAAACGTTCATAACATCCGCTTCTGCTCCTGCAATAGATCTATCACCTAGCGGTACATCAAGGACATAATTCTTCTGTGCAGCAATGAGGATAATCCTCAGATCATGGACCCAATCCGCACCATTGCTACTATCATCTTTCAACTTTGTTTTCTTAGGAACATATAAAAAACAGGGGAGCTATACGCGAGCTATTGATCTACAACATAGATATGCAAATACTATCAGGACTAAGTTCATGATAAATTAAGTTCAATTAATCAAATTACTTAAGAACTGCCACTTACATAGACATCCCTCGAGTCATCTAGATGGTCACATGAGATGGACTAGTTTTCAATGGTGAACATCTCTATGTTGCTCATATCTATTATATGATTCACGTTCGACCTTTCGGTGTCCAGTGTTCTGAGGCCATGTCTGTACATGCTAGGCTCGTCAAGTTTAACCCGAGTATTCTGCATGTCAAAACTGTCTTGCACCCATTGTATGTGAACGTAGAGCTTATCACACCCGATCATCACGTGGTGTCTCGGCACGACGAACTGTCGCAATGGTGCATACTCAGGGAGAACACTTATACCTTGAAATTTTAGTAAGGGATCATCTTATAATGCTACCGCCGTACTAAGCAAAATAAGATGCATAAAAGATAAACATCACATGCAATCAATATATGTGACATGATATGGCCATCATCATCTTGCGCCTTTGATCTCCATCTCCAAAGCACCGTCATGATCTCCATCTTCACCGACTTGACACCTTGATCTCCATCGTAGTGTCGTGGTCGTCTCGCCAACTATTGCTAACGCATAGTGATAAAGTAAAGCAATTACATGGTGTTTGCATTTCATACAATAAAGCGACAACCATAAGGCTCCTGCCAGTTGCCGATAACTTTTGCAAAACATGATCATCTCATACAATAACGTGTATCACATCATGTCTTGGCCATATCACATCATAACATGCCCTGCAAAAACAAGTTAGACGTCCTCTACTTTGTTGTTGCAAGTTTTACGTGGCTGCTACGGGCTTCTAGTAAGAACCGTTCTTACCTACGCATCAAAACCACAACGGTGATTTATCAAGTTTGTTGTTTTAACCTTCAACAAGGACCGGCCGCAGTCAAATTCGATTCAAGTAAAGTTGGAGAAACGGACACCCGCCAACCACCTTTATGCAAAACTAGTTGCATGTCTGTCGATGAAACCGGTCTCAGGAACGTGGTCATTTAAGGTCGGTCCGGGCCGCTTCATCCAACAATACCGCCAAATCAAAATAAGACATTGGTGGTAAGCAGTATGACGATCACCGCCCACAACTCTTTATGTTCTACTCGTGCATATCATCTACGCATAGACCTGGCTCGGATGCCACTGTTGGGAAACGTGGCATGCAATTTCAAAAAAATTCTTACGCTCACGCAAGATCTATCTAGGAGATCCATAGCAACGAGAGGGGGAGAGTGTGTCCACGTACCCTCGTAGACCGAAAGCGGAAGCGTTTGACAATGCGGTTGATGTAGTCGAACTTCTTCTCGTTCCGACCGATCAAGCACCGAATGTACGACACCTCCGAGTTCTGCACACGTTCAGCTCGATGATGTCCCTCGAACTCTTGATCCAATAATGTGTCGAGGGAGAGTTTTGTCAGCACGGCGGCATGGTGACGGTGATGGTGAAGTGATCCGCGCAGGGCTTCGCCTAAGCACTACGTGAATATGACCGGTGGCGTAAACTGTGGAGGGGGGCGCCGCACATGGCTAACAATTATTCGTGTGTGTTCTAGCGGCGCCCCCTTCATATATATAGGTTGGAGGGGAGGAGAGGCAGCCAAGGGGGCGCCCCAAGTAGGAGGAATGCTACTTGGGCACCTTCCAATTCGGCCTCCCCCCTTTCCTATTCCTATCCGGAGTAGGAAAGGAAGATGGGGAAGGGGGAATCCTATTCCCTTTTTCCTTTCCTCCTTCCCCTTCCCTTCTCCAATTTGGCCAGCCCATTTGGGAGGGGCGCCCCAGCCCCTTTGTGGCTGGTGTGTTTCCCCTCTTGGCCCATAAGGCCCATATAGCTTGCCGGGGGTTGCTCGGAACCCCTTCCGGTGACCCAATGTGTACCCGGTACCCCAGAACACTTCCGGTGTCCAAATAACATTTCGAGACTCCTCGTCATGTACGTGATCTCATCCAGGACTCCGAACAACATTCGGTCACCAAATGACATAACTCATATAATACAAATCGTCATCTAACGTTAAGCGTGCGGACCCTACGGGTTCGAGAACTATGTAGACATGACCAAGACACCTCTCCGATCAATAACCAATAGCGGAACCTGGATGCTCATATTGTTTCCCACATATTCTTCGAAGATCTTTATCGGTCGTACCGTAATGACAACATACGTTATTCCCTTTGTCATCGATATGTTACTTGCCCGAGATTCGATCGTCGGTATCTTCATACCTAGTTCAATCTCGTTGCCGGCAAGTCTCTTTACTCGTTCCGTAATGCATCATCCCGCAACTAACTCATTAGTCACATTGCTTGCAAGGCTTATTATGATGTGCATTACCGAGAGGGCCCAGAGATATCTCTCTGATACTCAGAGTGACAAATCCTAATCTTGATCTATGCCAACCCAACAAACACCTTCGGAGATACCTATAGATCATCTTTATAATCACCCAGTTACGTTGTGATGTTTAATAGCACACAATGCATTCCTCCGGTATCTGGGAGTTGCATAATCTCATAGTCAAAGGAATATGTATATGACATGAAGAAAGCTATAACAATAAAACTGAACGATCATTATGCTAAGCTAACGGATGGGTCTTGTCCATCACATCATTCTCCTAATGATGTGATCCCGTTCATGAAATGACAACACATGTCTATGGTTAGGAAACTTAACCATCTTTGATTAACGAGCTAGTCTAGTAGAGGCTTACTAGGGACACAGTGTTTTGTCTATGTATCCACACATGTATCAAGTTTCTGGTTAATTAATACAATTCTAGCATGAATAATAAACATTTATCATGATATAAGTAATATAAAATAACAACTTTATTATTGTCTCTAGGGCATATTTCCTTCATACGCAACGTACATAAGCTTGCAGGGTGGGTGGCGGCCTTGAGCAGATTCATTTCACGATTAGGCGAGAAAGCCTTGCCCCTGTATTGTCTGCTAAAAAAGGGCGACCAGTTCTACCGGAGCAAAGAAGCCAAGCAAGCATTCGTCGACCTCAAGAAACTACTACAATCAGACCCACTCCTGGTTTCCCTAGCCCAATTAGAGCCAATGCTGATGTACATTACAAGAACCACACAGGTGGTCAGCGTGGTCATCACCGTGGAACGAGAGGAAGCCGGAAAGGTGCATTGGGTGCAACACCCAGTATACTACGTTAGCGAAGTACTAATTTCTGATTTCTTTGTTGCAGGCTTCAAAAAGCGGTCCAAATACCCCTCAAGATGGCCTCGAATAAAAAAACGTTCAACATAAAGTTCGTCTCGTCGAAACGGTAAAGATTGCTTTTGGGCTCATTTCCATTTGAGATTGTTTACTTCCTCAAACGTGCCCCGCAAGGTGCAACCAACTTTTAATCCGAACAGTTTTGGAAAGTTTGGATTCCATGTTGGACCCAAACTAGGGTTTTGGACGTGAATCCAAACCTTTTCTTGCACGGGAAGTTCAACCGCCTCTTATATACATGAGGAGTGACGGCCGATTGAAACAACAACACACAATTGCAAAACCCATCTACCTTTTCCCCTAGTTTTACATCTCTCACTTGTCCTTTCTCTCTCGTTCTTCGCCCATTCTTGCCGTTGAAGGGCAGCGATCCTCGAGGCTCTAGGGGCGGGCGAACCGAGCTAGGGTGGCCCATAGTCGTCGTCCGTCTAGACGGGGTCCCTCCCGGGCGTGTGGGGTTTCGGGTCCTAAAAGTACCCACTAGATTGCTTGCATACCGTGCTTCCGGATGGGTCCCCTTCAATGTGAGCTGCGGTGCATCACCCTCATCGTTGGAGGTACACGATGATATGTTCATGTATGAACAAGAGCAGCCTGCACTGTGACCCGGTGCCGAAGAGGATCACCACACCCGAGCCACCGCCATTAGGCGATGTTGGTGCGGACAGGAGGATGGAGGAAGGCGAAGATGCGCAACCAGGAATGCTAGTGGCTTTCTGGCCGCAGCCGAGCACGGTCCGGATCCTACATGACAGGATCCGATGGATGCGCGCGACACAACCTTGGACCCGGTCAGCCTACCTTCCACGAAAAACCTGTAAGGCCCAGTTCTTTTCAGCTTTTGATTCTCCAAAATCAGCTTTTGAGAAACTTCCCACAGAATCAACTTCCCACAGAATCACCCAGAATCAGGCGTGGAGTTCTTTATGAGATTCTGGTATGAGATTATGTGGTGAGTTGTATGCTGAAATGTCTGTAATGTTCCTAAACTAGAACTGTGAGTTAAATTGCTAACACTTAGTTGTTTTGAACAATTTAAATGGCAATGGGGTTGCACCTACGCATCATATAGCACTGATAAATCACAGTAGCAGAAATAATTTAGCAAATCATCAACCTACAGAGTAGCATTGAGCATTCATGGTCGCATTTTTTATACATACTTGCACCTTCATCCAGCCATCTACGAATAAACTAGCACCGTCCATTCAGCTATCAAACAAATCATCTACTCCTACCAAATTAAACCCTTTAACAGTCGCTACAAGGGCGAGCCCTCGCGCTAGCCACGTCAAAAATTTACTGTCGCAGGGATTGGGGTTGTGCCGCTCGTCTACCGTAGATAACACCTCCCAGGTTATCTTCGCCACGAAGGCAGCACGCGACCTCCCTCTCTCTCGTTTCCTCTCCCGCATATCCCTCCGCCTCCGCCGCCACGAGCGTCTCCACATCAACGTCGTCGTCTCGAGGGGTAAGTGGGTGGGATGAGAAGACGGCGGCGGCGCACACGGGGAAAAGAGGCAAGAGCGCCGGCCTTGGTCCACGCGACGACGGCCGTGAACTGCGCCTCCACCAGTGTATGCGCGACGGTGCGCGCTCTCTCCTAGGCCGCCCCTCCACTCTTTCCCTGCTAGGGTTGCTGCCGCCATCGCTCCTCCGGCGCTGGCCATGCTCCCTCGTAGCAAGGTGCGGCGCTGCTTCTCCACACGGCCGTGTCGGCAAGGCGGCGGCAAGACCGAGAAGGTGGGCGGCGCTGCGAGCTCTCGTCCCGTGGAAGCCACAGGAGGACGAGGTCGATGCGGTCGTCGGCGCTCCTCCGCTGCGGGAGGCCATGAGCGAGACGAAGGAGGCATCGTCAGCTGCGTGCCCGACCTCGCCACGGACGCCAGCGAGGCCAACCTCCCCTTCACCTCTGACCGGCAGGTCCGTCTCTCTCTCTGTTTGAAAGTGGAACAACAAATCCTCCTGGTGATTTGGTTTGGTGTTCAAGAGGAGGCAGATCTAGATTTACATTTGTTTTCTCATAGTGTTCCAGGCGTATAACCATATATTGTTGTGAATTTTAGGTTGCTGCCATGGAACCATGTTGACCTGAGCTATGTGCCACCATGGTATCCTGCTCTTTTGTTTGTTTGATCCAATTCGTATCGGTTCGAGTGTGTGATGGAATGGAGATGAAAGATTGTGACGACACTGCTGGTGCACCGCGTCCACAGGTCAGTGGTGCCGCCTCTTGTTTCTTCCCCATCAATCCCATACATCGCTTGTACGCTTGCATAAGTAGTTTGCCGCTCTCGATTCTCACTCTAACTGTCTTGTCATCTGTTTCTCTTTTTTCCTATGAGGTGAGGAGATTAGGCACAGGCTTGTTGTTGCTTTGCTGTACGAAATTGGAACCAATGATGAAAAGAGAAGCATGTTTTCTGTCGGATATTCAAAATGGATCCCAGCAACATATGGTCCTTCATGTAAAAGATAATTTTGTGAATGCCAAGAAGTAAAAAAACATTTGTATGTTTGTGTCCTTTGGGACCCGTTCAGACAAATGGGAAGCTGCACCCATTACCACATAAATGTAAATTTTACATGCTAATCGATTTGGGAATCAGTTGTCCCAATAAGATGTGCTTCTACTCATGTAGTTTACACTGAATAAGAAGCTTCAGGTAACATTGCTATCTATAGTATGTGCAACTTGGCTTCAGGTGTATTTCATTTTGAGATTTCCACTATAAAGATTGCATGCCATAAACATACATGATTCCCTGCCCTAATGTTTGAAAATTCTCCGGTTTGGATCAACTAATTGATGGGAATTACAATTCTCGACACATCTAGAAATAGAGGAGGCAATAATAATTCTTCAGTGTTGTTGCCCCACAGTCACTCGTTTGACACTTTATTGGATAACAAATACCATGTTCTCTCTCAGAGCCGCGTTTGCCCACTTAATTTTTAGGACTGTTAGTACTTCATTTGTGATAGGCATATACATTCTGGGACTGAATGGGCACTTTGTGAACAGTTTATTGGTTTGTGAATTTGTGATAGGCATATAAATTCAGTGTAGAGAATCAGCCATATGAATTCAGTGTGCAAAATCTGTTAACATGATGATATTTTTTTTGAAATGACGACTGAATTTCTCAGCACTGCTGTGGTAGTAGAAACCGCGTATAAAGACGATTTCTGAAGTGCCTCGTATAAAGACGATTTCTCAGCACAGCCGCATCGAAAGTTGGCCAGCAATGTTGATTTCTGAAGTCAATCAACTCCATTCTCCTCACGTCTCCACCTAACAAGGCAAGGAAGGAAGAAAGAAAGATGACTCCGATTTTGTTTCATGGGGAGAATTGACTTAAGATATCAGTATTAGCTTTGTTAAGATCAGGATAATTTTCTCTTGTCAATTTCTCTTATTTTTCATTCTCTTGTCAATATATCTGTAGTGGTTAATACTGTCAAATGGCCCTCACTATACTTGAAGTTTGAGCTATTGTACTAGATAAGTAGATTATTCTTGTTGTTTTTTGCATGAAAATTAGCACTTGAGATTCACATTTACGCTGTTTTTGGAATTAGGGGGAACCGGGGAAGTCCTTGCATTGAATAAGAATATTGTCTTAAACATACACCTGCCATAAATACACAGGACTCCCTGACATTATGTTCGCAAATTCTTTAGTTTGCACTAACCGATTGAAAGTACAGATAGTTTCCATGCATCTATGGTACATTGTCGTTCCAAAACATAAAAGCTTACTGTCCATACATAAAGTACAGAGTACATAATGCTTGTCTTTTCCTAATAATAGATAGACGAAGAAACATAAGACAATGTTGAACTTGAATTCATGTTGCAGCATCAAAGTAGTCGCTGGCTCCATTGCTTCTCTAGATTCATGCATCCAAAAGCTCCAACCAACAGGATGAAGGCCCCCCTTCCACCTGACCGTGTACTGGCAGGTTTAACATATACAGATTTTCCATTTCCTTGCATAATTTAGCTGCAAACTTCATTAATCAGATTAGGCATGCTATTAAATGAACCGTCAATTAAAGCAATCGCCAATACATAGTCTCAGTTGACACATTACTAATAAAATGTATCAGTTACCTTTCTTTCTGATTTATGTAACTAATATGTAGTAGCCAAGAGAATTAAGCTGACGAAAACTTATTGGCACTATCATGGCTGGGTCTTTCCGCTTGACCTCCTCATCTTTTAGACTCCTAGATGAGGTTTGTTGTGGCAGTCTACATAAGCAGGCCAGATGCGGCTGTGCCCCTCTTTACATTTGGCGTCATCAGGGCCGGTTCAACGGGCCTAAGCTCCTGGTGAACACCATCTCCATCTGATTTCATCTTCCATGCCTGCACAAGTTTTAACATTTTTTCAGTTTACCTCATATAAAATTATGTGATCATTATGTTAATTCGTTTCCTTTTGAAGCCGGAAGTGGTGAATCAAACAAGGAGGAAGGGTGACACTATGTATTGTTCGACTCCTACCATTTAAAGCGGGGTGAAAGCCTTTTTCGGTAAACCCAGGAAAGGATTGTCCCCCAATCAAATCTGGCGTTTGTGCTTGCTGCTTAACAACGAACTGAAGAACATTGTTCAACTGTTACGGGATCGATCAATGTTATTAATTTGTTTTCTTCTGCCTATAACCTCTCTAGCTAGCTAGCTAGCCATTTACATGCTTTTGCCATGGAAAAGCTTCTGATTTTGCTTTTATTCAACAACCATATCTAGAAAGGGAATCATTTAATACCCATTGAACTCACTGACTAATAGATAAGTGATTGATTTCTCAATGATTCAAGCACCACCTCCTCTCACAAACCTTCACGCCGGTCACTGGAATAATTAATATCCATCGCCCCCTTTTTCAGGGCGATCAGAAGGGCAGGATCGACATTGTCATGGATTTTGTGCGATACAAGCGGCTGACCTACACCATCGAGGACGAGGACAATTTGGGCGGTGGACGTTTAGAGTAGATGGCATCTAAGTAGTATTCCCAGTTTATTTCAGGGGAGATAAACTATTGTGAGGAGATCAAGAAGCTGAGAGTTAAGCTGAAGTGTTTGTGGAAGAGGGTTCAGGAGGTCAAAGCCAACAACAACCAGGGCTTTGAAAAAGAGTAAGCTCTCCTGTTATATGATTTGCTACCTGTTCTTTCATCAGCAATTGTATGAATGAGGTATCTGCCTTGCAAATCTATTTTGCATATATTCTATACAAGGTCGTCTAATAATGTGTAAAATTCAGAGTCATTGAACATGACCACAACTGAAAATTAAAAATGCATTTGACAAATAGCATCAAATAATTTGAAACATTGTATTTCTGATTCACATGTTGGCGTATTTATGTTGTGGTAACTTGGGATTATTCATCTGAGATTCTCATTCTTAGAATCTATATATTGGTCACTCTCCTAGCGATTCTTTTCTATGTACTCCTTTTTTGCATCTTGATCTGTTTGTTCTTGGTACAACTTAAGACCATCCTGTCGTATTGTCTTGTTATATTGTCAATTTTTCTGAAAAACACCCCATCAGGTCATAGGGTATAGCTTTTTCATAACTAGATGATTCCCCGCATGTTGCGGCGGGACATTATATGGCACTCCAGTCAGCTCGCGTGAAGGGTGCACATTAAAAAAGAAAAGGAAGGAAAAGCAAGAGAGAGTATCGGCGATGTGGTGGTACAATGGTTTCTCACCTACTTGAAATTAAGGATAAACTCATGATTAACTAACATACAATTTAGAAAAAACGTCTTCTCACGTTACTTAGTATGACCGAGTCATCTTATCGACTATACAAACCTATGCAGCTATATATAGAATAAACTTTGAGAACATTCCATGTCTATATGCAAATAGACTTCAAAAGCAACAATGTTATTACAAAAAAGGGGTGCAAAATTGTTAATATTGGTAAGGAATGACGACATATAGAAAATGCCACTCAAAAACATCCAGGAGTATATTCTCTATTAACATTGGAAATCAAGGACGACATTGACCCAAATCCTGCAACCACATACATATACCTGAAAAAAACAAATTGAGAACCCTCTATATTTGCAACAAATGTGAAAGCATAAGAACTAAAATTGAAAAGAGCCGCATCAATCAAGAAAAGGTCCAAACCTCAAATGATTCATGTCTATTAGAACGGCTATGCATGTAAATAAAGCAAAGCTGAAACTAAATTAATGTCTGACAGGAACAATAGTTTAGAAGAATCATCAAAGGGGCAGCCATGGACAAATCACATTAAACTGAACCAATTATTTATTTCCGAAACAAGACTGCTAATTCTACAGTTCAAGGAACATATAACCTAGAAGAATAATGGAACCCAATTTAGCTTATCTAATTGATAAAAAAATGTTAGATATGAAAAATATTACCATACAATAGACAACTGGCTCAAGGTCTTGAGGGACGGGCATGTAGCTCAAACTTCAAAGAACTCAATGTTAGCAAGCAAAATCATCAACGACGACCAAATCAGTCCAGGGCCTCAACATAAACATCAAAATAATGAACTATGAAGAAAGTAGACAACAGTGCGTTATGCAAAGTCATGTTTAATGTCATGCTTGAAGTACACATGTAGAAGTATATTATTTTAGGTACCAAAAGGAACAGAAGACTCCAGGAATAGTCCTAAAATAGTTCACATCCAAAATGCATAGTTGCATTCACATTTTGAGTTCTTGTTATGACTATGGTAAGATTGTTACTATAGATAGGAGTATATGAGAAATTAGATAGATGAGCAGATCCATATGAGTGACGAGGAAAATATTTCTTCATACCTTCAAGTTTAAATACCTTCATATCTTTAAAACCCAAATTTATGGTGCCGCGATAGTCTAAAGTTACTCACAACCAGTTGTGCTGATGATTAAATCAAGAGTTAATTACCCAATTGTGCCATCACCGATCAGTTCATCTAGAGACTAACTGCCATGAGCAGTACCAAGGCTTCTTTCTTCTCTTGAGATCTATAATACCACAAGAACATCAGTATCAGACTGTTGAATTGGAATAATTAATTGTACAAATAATGGAAGATGTCAACCGGCCGGTAATACTCAGCTCTATAATTGAAACACAGCGGCACCGATCCGCCGCTGATCTCCGGCCCACACCGCGTCCCTTGATATCCCGGCCTCCTCTTGAAAAAGCTCTCCTGGTTCATCTGCCACGATTTGGGCGTGAGATCAAAAGGTGGCGCCTGCTGCATCCGTGATGGCGATGCATGCGTGTATTCCTGGATCCCGCGAGTCAATGCGTGGGTTACGGAGATGTATCAGACCTTTCATATATGATTGCTACTACTACTTGAGCGATGGGCTAGCCCCAATGGCCTTCTTTTTACCGCGGACATAAATTGTAGGCCTAATAACGCAAATAAATACATACTTGGGGACCTTCACCTTGTTCGCCGCCCCTGTCGAATCCGCTTTAGCTCATCTGCCGCAAATTACAGAAACTAAATCAACTCCCGCTGGAACCAGGCCAAGCTGGGATGGCTGTGTCCGATCCAGCCCTCTTCCTGCTCTGGCCACAGGCGTGGGGAGGACGCCTACGCGAGGAGGGGTCGGAGCAGAGCAACGTCGTGAGGGATCAACTCCTGCTGCAACCGGGGCCGCGTCGGGATGGCCGTGTCTGATCTATTGGAGGAGCGGCCTCCTGCTATCCCCGGTATGGCCGTGTCCGATCCATCCGAGGCCGCCCCTCCTGACCACAGACCGCTGGCGCGAGGAGGCTTCGGAGCATAGCTCCTCCGGCTACGACCTGCGGCGTGGGAAAAGATTGAGGGTCGGAAGGTGAGGGGGCAAATGGATCCGGGAAAGGCTGAGAACACATCCCTAGCCTGTGGCACATTCCCTTTTCAGCTGGTAACTGACGGTGATGTGGCCATTTCAGCTCATCGTGGGTCCCTTCTGTATGTAAGTTGGTAGTGAATCGCTGACGTGGTGGTCTTGCGGATGTGGATAGGCTACATGTCAAGAGAAATAAAATAGTGAGGATGAACTATTTAGATATTATAGATTTCAGATCAGCTACTTTAGTCTTAAAGTTTATTATTGGGTGGTCCCGTTCAGGTAGGTCAACAACAATTTAAGCATAGGTACAACGCAACGATCAGAGGTGCAAATCGACGACTGGCTTTTCATGTTACATATTCTTCATTTCTTTTTCCTAGCTCAGTTTGTTGGTGCATTTGGATTTTGTTTCGGGGACAAAGAATGGTCCAATTTTGATTGGGGAACCTGTTGTGGGAGAAATGACTAGCTAAAGGGTTGGCAACCATGGAATGGAATGCTACTAATGAAGATTCAGTTTAAATTTTACACGCATACACATGTGTTTGAATGTTTTAGTTCATCTATGCTTTTTATTATATAATTTTTTACAGAATAGTGGGGTTATAGTTATTCTGAGAGCCTTGTTGAGAGTATTCTTAATTGTATTCATTGCTTCAGGTACCTGCTTATATGCCTTATAAGTATTCTCCTACAATTTGACATGCTACAAGACGAGAAGATTTATATATGTTTCTCAAGCATTTTTACTAAACTATGTGTGATGTCATACAGAGAAGCTAAAAGGTACGGCAACATGATTAGTGCGCACAGTTCCGCCTCAAGAGACGCGCCCAGGGCGCATCCCGGCTACCAGTCATCTCTATAGGTATAAGTCTTTGTTGGATGTAAGACCGCTACTCTGGGTTCATATAAGCCTACCTATTAATAATATCTCTGATTTATTTTATGAATATACATTGCAAGTAATGCATTTTTGTTGGTCCTGTAACTACTACCTACATTGCTCAGCTTGAACTGTAATCAAAGTCCACATGAGTTGATCGGCAGTTCCATGTATATGTTCTACCCATAGCACCAAAAGGGGAATGAAAAGTGCGGCCACCTACTTGGCACCGGACATGCACGCCTCAAGCGGCGCCACCCGGTGGCGCCCCAACTACTAGTAAACATACAACCATCTATTCATCCATTGTTCCATGTACAGAGAAGAACAAGAAGGAATAGAGGCCGCACCCAGCGAACTCCGGCGAGGAGGTGTCGGGCATTGAGGCGAGTGGGCGGGACGGAGCAGCGCCTTAGGGCATCGAGGCGAGCAGGCGGGGTGGAGGAGTGGCCAGGGCGGAGCAGCGGCCGCGGGCCTCGAGGCGAGCACACGTGGTGGAGGAGCGGCTTCAGGCAAGCGGGTGGGGCGGAGGAGTGGCCGGGACGGAGCGGCAGCCGTGGGCCTAGAGGCGAGCGGGCGGAGCGGCCGGGGCGGGCTTTCGGGTGGCGCAACGGCGACCCTGTAAGGCTGGTCGTAATGGGAGTATCATACATGCCAACTATGCAAATTTGATGAGGTGGCCTAGAATTAAATGAAGAAAAAGAGGGTTGAGTATCATATCATGATACCGTATCATATTAATTGTTATGCTACTATGTGTCATGCATGGTAATAAATAAAGTCATCTATGATACTAACATATGATATTATGCACTACGAATGTAGTATCATATACTAGTATCATATGCATGATACTAGCATATACTCGCCATTACGACCAGCCTAACCCTATCGCAAGGCGAGTCGGGAAGGGGGGGGGGGGGGTCGAGCTAAGGAGGGGGGCGAGTCGTGAAACTCGTTTTTCTGGGCTCGGCGGGCTACCAGTGCAATTCTCTTGTGATTTGCCTCTCAAATAGGGGTACTACTTTGAAACATTTTTTTGTGTGAGCGCCCATAATCACCAGAACCGAGGTTCCATACGATTTTTGATTGCACTACCGGTTAGCGATTCTCAGATGATTTTGAAAAATCAGATCGAGTTCTTTTGAGCTTTTAATTTTTCAGACCAAGATTGTCTAGAATCGAGTGAAAAGAACTGGGCCTAATAAACCCCCTACCCCTATCGGTGGGGCCCATAGTGTCCGTATTGGATTGTAATCCCGTACCCGTATAGTATACACCACCGTCTTTATGGGCATTTCCTATTTGACGCTGAAGGCGCCCATTTCTTTGTTTTCCGCAAATGAGCGCTCACACTCCATCTCCGCTGGGTCGCCCCATTTAGCGTTTTCATTTTAAGTTAAAACTGAAGAAGAAGAAAACCAGTGCACGAAGGAGATTCGAATCCATGATCTCAATCTCCTTGAGAAACTCCAATAACCACTAGACCACGTCGGCTATGAATATTTGACCTCTTTCTTTTCTTTCTTCTGTTCACCAAATCCGTGCTCATGGTTTGTTCTTTTCTTTTTTTAAATGCGTGAACTTCTTTCAATTCGAAACATTTTATGCAAGTTCATGAGCCTTTTTTTTTGCAAAACCCAGACTTTTTACAAATCCGTGAACTTTTTTAAAATCCACGAACTCTTTTCATACTTTATGTTTTTTAAGTCCATGATTTTTTTTTCAAATTGGAGAACTTTTTTCCCAAAATTTATGAACTTTTCTCAAAATCGATGATCTTCTTTTCAAGTTTATGATTTTTTTTTTCAAAATTCATGAACTTTTTAAAAGTGATAAACTTTTTTCAAATCCGTGAACTTTTTTACAAAATTGATAAAGTTTTTCAAATTGATGATTTTTAAAAAAAATTATGGACTTTTTTCAAATTCGATGAACTTTTTTCCAAATGGACGAACTTTTTTTCTATATCGATGAACTTTTTCCGTTTTCACAAACATTTTCTAAATTTTGACTATTTTCAAAATTCGCGGGTTTTATTATTTTTGCGAATTTGTTTTTAAAATAATTAATACTGGGCTTATAGTATACTCCCTCCGTTTCTAAATATTTGTCTTTTTAGAAATTTCAACCGGACTACCACATACGGATGTATATAGATATATTTTAGAATGTAGATTCACTCATTTTGCTTTATATGTAGTAATTTATTGAAATCTCTAGAAAGACAAATATTTAGTAATGGAGGGAGTATATATCTATAAGAAGGTCAAAGAGGTCTCGTTCCTAGTTGTGTACTCCCTTCGTCCGAAGAAACTTGTTCCTCAAATGAATGTATCTAGCACTAAGTTAGTACTAGATATATCCATTTGAGGGACAAGTTTGAGACAGGCTTTTCTGGACGGAGGAAGTACAAGCTTAGGTGCTTTTCCGGACGGAGGGAGTACAAGCTTAGGTGCTCAGTCTGGTGGCTGTGACGCCTGGTTATGGTCATTTCCGTGAAGTTTTTTTTTGCTGTTTTTCTGTTTTATATCGCTCGCAGGGGAACCCTGGTACTGCCCTATTTACCGACTGAAGTGTTTTTTCTGTGTTTCTTCGCATTTCTTTTGTTCAGAACGTTGTTGGGCCGGCCCACCACGCTTCCCCTGCGAGCGCCGTCAGCGCCGAATAGGAGCTCTCGTGCACTCCTATTTATTCCCATGTATTGGGATCGAACCGTAAAAAAAAAAACTATTGGGATCGATCTGCAAAACCCTAAAGCGCCGCCGAGCAACCGTCGCCGGAGGGGAGTCAGGAGAGCGGGCAAAGAGTCCCAACGCCGGCGCGGTGGGATCAAAGGAGAAGGACCGATCGAGAGAACCTTCCGACTTCCGCCTGCGCCTCCTGCTTGCCCGGGATGGCGACTCGCGTCGTGGGACGGCGACTAAGGCAAGCTTGGAGGTGCCGACGCCGGCTCGTACGCCACGTCATCTGGAGGTTACGTCGGGCACTGCTACTGTTCCAGGCGAGCAAGCCGCCGCTCGAGTCATGCTGCCCAAGATGTTCTCATGCTATGCGCCCGAAAGATCATCCTGTGAAGTTCATGCTGTTTGTCTGCCCATCTTGTGGCCACGAGGTATGCTCAATTCTTCGCTTGATTTGTTGGATTGTCCAGAACTGTTCCTTCTTATAGTATACGATCCAGATGCTATTTTACTAAATCCTGCATTTTCGCCCAAGTCTTTATCTGTGGGTGACTGATTTTAATTGGCAAATACTCCTAGATCTGAAAACAATCCGTAGCCCTGTGTGGACAATGCCTACTATGTAGCCCAGGGATTGAGCAACTTAAAACAATCCATTAACAATGCTGCTGCACTGTATACTTAGCTGTCCACCGTGTCCTATCCTGACCAGCACCCTATGCGTTTCTACTTTTTTGAGACGCACTGTACGTGTGCCCAACTGTTGTGTTTCAAAGTACCTGGGCTTATCTGTATCCCCTGTTAATTGTTTGACGACCCCAGCAGATTTTCCTTTCATGTGCTAATGCCAATGCTAATGGCTTTGCTCAGTTCTAAATTTCTTGATTCCTTACTGTGTTTCAACTGTTACTGACAATTGATCCGCCCAAAAAACCTTTAGTCGCGGTTGGGCAGGCGACCCGCGACTAAAGGGTACCTTTAGTCGCGGGCCTCGTAGCCCACCGCGACTAAAGAGACTATAAATCTGCCCGATCTATTCTCGTCTTCTCCGATCGGTTCGTCTCTGCAGCGCCCTCGGCGCCCGCCCGTCGCCCTCGCCCCGTCGCCGGAGCCCGTCCCGCCTCTCGCCTTCCCGGTCCTCCCGCGCATCGCCGCCCTCTCCTTAGTGAGCTCCCCATTGCCCGTCCGCCGTCTCCCGGCCCCCCTCGAGCCGCGCCCGCCCGTCCGTCGCCCGCGCCCGCCTCTGCATGGCGGCGCCAGCGTCCTCCACTGCGTCCCGATTCTTGGCCTTCATGGGACCGCCACTTCCCTCGCCTGCCGCTGTTAAGGCGCTTCTCAGACCCTTGGCCCGGGAGCTCGTCTTGGCTCCCTCGCCCGGGCAGGCCTCGGCCTCGGGCATGGGCACCACCGCCCGCTAAGCGCGGCGCCCGTTAAGGCCCCTGGCCCAATGACAATTGGGGCCCACGCCTGACGATTTAAAAAAGGAGAGAACAGAATTTAGAAAATAAATAAATAAATATATTAATTAATTAATCAGTTAATTAAATTAATTAACTTAATTAATTGTGTTTAGTAAACCTAATTAAATAACTAATATAACTAATCTGTTAATTAATCTAATTAACTTGGTTAATTAGTTAACGAGACAATTTAATTAATTACATTAATTCTAAAAATGATATAAAACTTTAAAAATTAATATAAAATAATCCGTAACTCGGATGAAAATACTTTGTACATGAAAGTTGCTCGAGCGATGAGGCGGATCCGGATACGCAGCCCGTTAAATCGCCACACATCCCTAGCATAGCAAACACGTAACTTTCCCCTCCGGTTCATCTGTCAAACGCGAATCACCGGGATACTTTCCGGATGTTTCCCCTTTCGCCAGTGCGACCTCTCTTTGCCGCGTTAGGGCACACCTAGCACCGCGTATTGCGAGTTACGCTTTGTGATGCTTTGATTGCTCTGTTATTTATTGTGTTCCCCCTCGTTACTTCTTTCCGGTGACCCGAGACTGCCGCGACCCCAAGTTCGACTACGGAGCACCGTCTCGCGCTCTACGCGACACCCTCTCCCACCCTTCCTCGCCTCCTTTTGCCACCGCCCTTTTCGCCACCGCCACCGCCACCCCTTCTTCACTTAATTAATTTGTTTTTACTACATGTTTTCGGGTGACATAATGGCGGACGATAGAGTGACCGATTATGGACAACTATGATCCGGACGGTGAAGCACATATGTTCGGCATCATAAACGGCGATATTCAATATGTGCCGACCGGAGAAGAAGAAGATGATATCTCTTCTTATCTGAACCTTAATGATGAAGATGAAGGCGCCGTCGACAAGAAGATGTCAAGAAAGCGTCGATAAACGACGATCTTCAAATGGAAGTAGCAACCACCTCCGGTAGCCGAGGTATATATATACATTGAGCCTCTGGTGATACAAACTAACTGATTTGAATAAATATGTATTGTACTAACGCGCGACTCTCTTTCTTATTTTAGCCCTCGGCGGATCGTCGAAACAATCGAGTGCGTCGTCAAAGCGTGGCGCAACCAAGACGATGAAACAAGGAGAAACATGCACCATCGAGGTTGTCGACAAGGTAACCGGCAGTCGGCCGAGCCCCCGCAAGAACGCCACCAAGTTTGTCAGCCAATGCGGAGCCATTGTTAGAGACAACGTCTCGATCACCGTCCCGTGAGTGGAATGAGCCAAAGAAGGCACGAATTGATGGTTTCACTTTTGTCGATAAGAGAACAAAAAAGATTGCTTCAAGAAGCTTATGGAACATTTCGTTCTACCTCCGGAATACAACAAATTCGATGAGGAGGGTAACAAGATTGAGGAAAACAAGGAGAGGAGGAGGCTAGTCAAACAGTTCGCTCTTCATAAGATGGCCGACGCATTAGGAAATTCAAGCAAAATCTAGCCCGTGACTTTGTCAAGCGAGAACAAGACTCCGGATTTCAAAGGACAATATGAGAAACTGAAACATGATTGGCCAGAATTTGTGAAGCAAAAGAAATCGGAGCAGTTCATTGAAATATCGAAAAAATAAGGAAAATGCGGCTAAGAAGGAGTACAATCATGTTATGGGGCCAGGAGGGTATCGCATTTTGGTGCCTAGGTTGGAGAAGATGGAGAACGAGATGAGGCGCGAGGAATCCGTCCAGTGCGGAGGATGGGACCCAAGGGCCAAAAAGCTGGTGGTACGGGCATGGGGAACGTCAACCCGGAGGCAGGGAGTGTGTTTACCGGGCAAATTAATTAAACCCACCCAAGCCCTTATTGACGCAATGAAGGATGCTCAACGGGGAAGATCAAGTTCAACAGAGAGAGCGACGCCAGCGACAAAAGCCCTCGGGAATCCTGAACACGGAGGGCGTGTCACGAGGCATGGGGCACATTCCGTGGAAAATAGGGTTCCCCGAGCGATGACCCGTGCGTTCTGAAGCCGTAAGAGAAAGATGGATCGGAAATCAGATGTTGTGGCGCTTGGCATCGGAAATGGATGTGATGAAGAAAACCATGAGTGTACTAGTAGTCGAAAGAGATGCAGCTCGGGTGCAGCATGAAGATCATCCGGCGGATCTCGGAAGCCAGCGGCGGAGAAGCGGCGTGGCTTCCACGGAGGCCCCACCGGTGGTGCGGATGCACCGACGATCGAAATTACTGCACCGGAGCCTCCGGTGGTCGAAATCTTGCACCGGAGCCTCTGGTGGTCGAAATTACTGCACCGGAGCCTCCTCGCTACCCGTGGGCGATATAAAGGAGATGAAAGAATGTCATCATATTATCCTATCGGGAACATGTCCATGAAGGTAGCCATCGGCGGTGCTTTACCATGTTTACAGAGCACTCCACCACAACAACCCCATTCAAGATGGCTATGCTCGTGTCACGGTGGAGGACATAGTCCAAGGGTTTGAGGACACGGAGATTGACATTGCTACACACGAAGGGGAGAAAAGACTTGGAGATGTCAAGCGCCATTTCATTCTATGGCAAAAGAAGTTTATCAAGTTTCGAGGCGGCGCCAAGGACAACAAGTCCACCCCCTACGGTGGTGGTGGTGGCGGTGGCGGTGGTGGTGGTGGTGGTGGTGGTGGCGGTTCACCTACACCTCCGTCACGTCGTCGACCGACGCCGCCCCCGATCCTAACGTCCGGCGGTGATCAGCCGCCGCCCCGATCCTCGTCCCGGGTGATCGACGCCGCCCCAATCCACCTCCGACAAAGCCGCAGAAGCAGTCCTGGATTATTAACCCGGACCCTTATGTACCTAAGACCACAAAGGTACCGGAGCCATCACTGAAGCCTCTCCCCACAAGGCCTTGGGACCGTAGTGCCGAGGAAGTCGACGCGGCCGCGGCTGCTCATTATGAGAAATGGAAGGCGGACTGCAAGAAGAAAAGAGAGCCCGAGCCCAAGCCAGTATATTCTGATGAGCAAAAGAAGTGGGCTAAGTCATTTTTGAGCACACCGTCCCAAGCCGCGAAGAATCTGCCTAACGACTATGCACGTGAACTTGAGGCAGGCACTCATGTTCAACGAGAACAAAGAGCGGGAGAAGGCCGAAAGTAAAATAAGCGGAAACAAGTTGCCCAGCTCGGGGAACAAAGTAAACAATCGATTGCCCGCTTATAGTGGAAGCCTTACATCCGGATGACCCGAGATCATACAAGCTGCGACAGCACATGGATTGACTGTAACGAGTGCCGGAGAACAAGCGGCCAACTTAGGTATTACTCTTCGTGAACTGTTAGGCCTTGATGAGGCGCCCGATGAAGGAGGTAGTAATTACATATGTCAAGAATGGGCCTCTCGTCGAGCCTGCGAGAAAATGATCTACCTCCACAAATGAAAGGTCTGCTGAATTGGTACAAGGGTTACATAAAAATAAAACGCCAAAGAATATATTTATGCGGAAGTTAGACATGAGCATCACTTCAAACATTACTATGTACAAATTGAACTGAGTGAATTGTTCCATCTTTTCAATCTGTGAGCTCGACAAATCTATCATCGGTTGCTACGTTACGTAAGTGATTTATTAATTTCTACCCCATCTCGTTCATATTGCCTGCACTATATATATGTCCTAACTATATTGTTGTGTCCGCTATTATACATGCGAATGAAGATTAAGGAATGCGAGTAAGGAACATCCATGATGTTGGGTTCATTGACCCACACATCGTTAATGGACATGTGTTGGGCGTCACCCCGCCGACGTGGAGGCAGACACTGTGGCGGTTTCTTACAAAGCAGGAACTCAAAAGTGATATTCTATTTCCTTACCATTTTGGGTGAGTGTTTACATCTTGAGCACATTCTCTTTTGTTTACTCCATGTGCATGGTATGTGGCGGTTAATCGATGAGTTATGCATGACGTCTTGTGCATGTATCGTGTCCGCAGTTCCACTGGATTCTGCTAGTAATTAAAGTTAACACCTCGAATGTCTCGTCCACGACTCTCTGAATATGGATCCAAAGCTTTGGGCCGACATGAGAAGAATGCTGCAGAAGTAATTATTTTCATTCATTTGCGCTCTATATCGATCGGCCTATTTCGTTCATTTCCTAATATCAAGTAACTAATAACTCTCTTGTTCATTTAATTTTCTTTGCCTCGTAGGGTTTGGAGACGGTTCGTAGATACAAAAGGTCGGTGAATTCAAAAGAGGTTGAATTCAAAATGTTAAAGCCTAAGAATGCTGGGGATATTCAGCCACCGGAGACCAATCTATGTGGATACTATATGCGTGAGAGGATCCGAGATACACCTCTGGCGGGTTCCGAGTGATACCAATGCTCGGAGGAATAGCCTCCGGATGATGCTTAGTCCGAGCTTCGCTTCCGACCACTTCAAGAGGAACTAGCTGGATGGTTCAACAGGAAGTCCTCCATCCTAAAGGAGAACACTATTACGAGGACGTAGAACTTTATATGCATTAAATCATGTATGGAAACTTGTTCAAAATTGTATATGGTCATCCGATGATATTGAATATATATTGTATATTCCTCTTGAATTCTTTTTGGTTCTAATTTCAAATTTATTTGAAATTGTACATTCATATGCATGTATGTAGTATCGTAGAATATATGAAACTCCTTCAAAATTAAAATAAAGCACAAAAGAAATAAAACAATACAAATTAAACAGAAAACAGGTTTAGGGGGGCTAAAACCCTAAACACATGGCGTACTAATCGCGGTTGGCGGAAGAACCGCGACTAAAGGTCCTCCTTGACGGCCGCTGGCGCCACGTGGGACGGGCCGTTAGTCGCGGTTCTTCAGCAGCCGCGAATATAGGTGGGGGCTTTAGTCGCGCTTATTTGGTCGCGGTTGCGCAACCGCGACTAATGGCAGTTGCGAACCGCGACCAAAGGCCTTTTTTCCACCAGTGATAGTGCCATCATCTGCAGCATTTTGCACGGGACTACTGTAGAAAACAAGCGATCATCTTTACCACAGTGATACAGTCGAGGGACGAGACCAAGATCAAGTGGTACGGCGATCGGCCAACACGGCCGCTCACTGCCTAGGGAAGGCTGCCGTTAGGAATGGGTTGCAATTTGGATGCTTCGATTGAATGAAGAGAGAAGTCCATATTACAACATTACAACATCATAGCATCTCTAGCCGATCCCCTAAATCCGGTTAGAGAAGTAAAATTTTGGTTTTATTCCTCTAACCGGCATCTAGCCGACCCCAAATAAAATCTATAATGAGTAAAAGAATTACTCCTTGGCTCCACCGACGCCTAAATATACCCGGCCTCGACCCGACTGAGTAAAGTTTGTGGCCTCTTATCTACGCCCCCACCTCCCACTACATCCTCGCCGGTGCACTTGCCGGTGACTAACACCGCCTCCACCACTACCTCACCGCCTCCCTTGGCCCTCACCGCCATTCTGCCTGTGTTCGAGCCGCTCGCCGGCTGTCGCCGACACCAGAGTTGAACGAAAACGCCGCCGCCGCCGTGTAGACCATTTCACCGGGAACCACCTCAGATCCTCTTTCTTGGTGCTTGGCCGGCATCTCACTAGCATTCTGAACCTTTTCGGTCATCCCCACGCCTCGGCGCCCACTCGTTTGAGCTACAACACCGGCCAGCCGGAACTTCTCGACCGCCTTGCATGTGTTCGACAATTTGCCTAGGTTTTATTTTTGTTATTTTGTCTCATTTTGTTCGATCAAAATGAACATAACCGAGTCGTTTTAATTGAAGATGGAGAGGCTCAGAGAGATGATCTTCGAGGACACATCGTCATCGGATGAGGGAGAAGATGACGAAGACTTTGAAATTGTCCTCGACATGGTGTAGCGCATTGCGGCTGTTCGAGTTCTTGCATATGGGTGTTTGGCCGATGCAATTGACGACTATGTCCGCATTGGAGAAGATACAATCTTGGAAGCCGATCAAAGGTTCACGAAAGCAGTGATTGATATTTTTGGGTCGGAGTACTTGAAGGCACCCAACGAGAAAGACACCTAGAAGCTTATGACAGAAAGTGAAGCAAGATGATGCCAAGGCATGCTTAAATCAGTTGACTGTATGCATTGGACCTGGAAGAATTGTCATGCAGGGTGAAAAGGTTAGTACAAAGGCCATTGCAACAATCCCACGATCATTCTTGAGGCTATTGCATCGGAGGATCTATGAATTTGGTATTCATTCTTTGGATTGTCTAGCTCACACAATGACCTGAATGTGCTTTCGAGATAAACACTGTTTGCAAGGCTTGTTGCATGAGATGCTCCTGCTTGCAACTATACGGTCAATGGTCATGAGTACATGATGGGCTACTAACTTGCGGATGGCATCTATCCTCCATGGGCCATATTTGTCAAAATAATTCCGCAACCAAAAGGTAACAAAAATTCTCACTTTGCAACACGTCATGATTCTACTAGGAAGGATTGGAGAGAGCTTTCGGTGTGCTTCAGAAGTGCTTTGCAATCGTTCGAGACCCTGCTGAGTGTTGGAATTCCAAGGTTCTATGACAAATCATGACTTGTTGTATCATCTTGCATATCATAATCATTGAAAACGAGAGAGGAATCCCTGAGAACTTTCAGTACATCACCAATAGGAATCCTGTTGAGCCAGAGCACAACCCAAATAGGATTCAGGCATTCCTTGAAGCGCATCAAAGTATTGAGAACCGAGAAGTTCATAACCAGACCCAACATGATCTTGTTGAGCATTAGTGGTATTTCCATAGCACTTCGTAGTTGTGATTTTATCATGCTATGTACTTCATTTGAACCATTCAGTGTGTTTGAATTTGAATAATTGGATTTGTAAACTATCAATTTGTAATATTCATGAATTGTGTGGAACTTATCTATTATGTTTGGGGTTTGTATGTGTGTTAATATGTAGTCAAGTTTATTTCGATGGCCGAAAAATGGAAAGAATTTGACAAAAACAAAACATTACTCTAGTAAATTTAGGAGTTAGCTAGGTCCGACCAAAACTTAGTGGAGTATATTTACTCCACTATAGCTAACTCGATGATTTACTCCTCTATTTTTAAGAAAACGGCTAGAGATGCTCTTAAATTACCATCAAAGTTTAAGAGTATCTACTGTTGGACTTTGTACATCCAGACCTCTTAACGTCCGCGGACAGGTCCGAACATAGCCCGAACGGCCAAAATGTTATGTTGTACAACTACACTGTGAAAACATTAACTACATGCAAATCTATGCACATCATCATCTCCACTCCTATAAAAGACTCAGTTGGTGATGATGATTTGTCTGTCATCCGTCATTTCTAACCATCAGATCTGCATCTAATGGTTGTGAGGTTAGTTGTGGTATTTTTGCAACAATACCTTGCTTCTCTGCTCCAATTTACAGAAAAACCCTTAGTATCTTGAAACCAACCACATCTCATTAAAAAAGTCTGAGAAATATATTTTATGTGAAATATAATATATTTATAATGATATATATACTAAAACTATAGTTTTTTTATTTCAAGTTTGTGAACATGTATTATTCTACTTTAGATCCGTTGCAAACGCACGGGCATATTGCTAGTCACGTAAATAAATATTTGTTCATAGCGAAAAACGCATAGTTCAAACATAAAATTTATTCCAATCACACAATTCAAACATTAAACTCATTGGTTTTTATTATGAATCCACATATGCTCCACAAGATTATTTTGGATGCTTCGAACTCGAAAATGTCCGAGACATTGAATAAAGAGAGAAGTTTATATTACAACATTGTATTACCATCAAAGTCTAAGATACGACCTCATACATTAAATCCATCAATTTGTAACCTCGAACTTTAAAAACCGTTTTGAACCAAGTTTTGACCGGTTTTGACTACTCAAACGCTTGTTAGAGTCCACCCGTCACGTTACCCTGACCCACTTAACCATATCCCTATCTCTTGCCTCATTGATCCCTCAGCTGAGCCCGAAAACATGTTTTTGAGCTTATGCACCCGGGCCCTTCTTATCTAACCACTCATTTCTGCGTCGCGATTTGTGCAAATAATTTTCTCTTATTTATTTCTCTCATATAAAATATGTTTTTGAACTTCAAACTTTGCAGTACAACAAAGCGTTCTAACTAAAATGTGGGATAAAACTTTAAATGTGGGATAAAACTTCCAGATTTTTTGGTTTTTTGGTTCAACATAGTTTTAGTTTATCCCACATTCTAGTTAAAACGTTCACGACCCCGACCAGACGTACGCCACCCACCTCCGACCCCGGCAACCGGCGGCACCACCAATCCAGTTGACGTCGGCGACCCCAGCTCTGCTGATGCCTCCCCCCGTCCACCTTCTCGTTGTCCGAGTCATCGAACAACTGCGGCAGGGTGGCAACACGCGTGTGGGCGTGGGCGTGTGGGTTTAGGCCAAACGAGAGGCTGGCGGAATGCTCGGGGAGCTCGGAATGAGGGCAATGCTCACTGGAGTAGCCAGAATTGATGCGTAGGTCACGGTTGCTACCTTCGCCGAAGTTGGAGAAGGAGGTGCTCAGCCAGGGCTTTGGGAAATAGCGGCGGTGGAGCTGCTCAGCCAGAGCGATGGTGGAACCATGGTTGGCGTAGGGCTGGTCCTGAGATTTTGGGGGCCCGGGCGAAACTAAATTTTAGGGCCCCTAGTATAAACAACATACAATAATAATGATTATACTTATATATGAAAATTTACATATGAACACTTGGATGCATCCAAAAAATACATATGCAGAAATTATACATATTACCTTAAAAAAATATATCATTTTTCGATGCAAACTCAATTCTGATGAGGTTCATGTCAATCTCTTCCAATAATTTCTTCTTGACGCACATTGATGCCAAGCCATTAAAATTCTCATTAGTCATTCTTGACCTCAAATAGTTCTTTGATAATTTTAACTTTGAAAAGCTTCGTCTTTCAACTGATGCCACCGTCAGATGCACTATAAATAAGATGCAATATAATACAGACATTAGGATAACAAGTAAATTCAGTGACATGCTCAAAAATCTCCATAGCATTATACCATCTGGCAATGTGAAATTTATAATCTTTAATAATTCAGAAAAAGGCAAATTTATAATATGCCTTGGATGAGTCGGCATCGGCGATCGGGCATTCAGCGATTTGTACTCGTTCGCGTCTGGCTCTAGAGATCGACGGATCGGCGATGATGTGCGTGTGCTTGACCAGTGCCCAAGGTGAGAGCGCAAAGCGCGTTCTGAATACTGGCTAGACACTCGAGCGATTGGGAGGCCCCGGAATAGAAATCGGCGAGACCACGTACTCCTGATCAGAATTAGGAACGGAATTTGAAGAAAATGAGCAGGGACGCAAGTTCTTATCGCGAACAGGACGGCTGCTTCTCCGCATCTAACCTCCTTGATTTTTCGCGAAGTGACGGCGGCAGTGTACGCAGGTTGGAAACTTGGAATTAGGTATGCCGCATGATTTCAGAATGGCTACGTGATGGAACGTGGAAGAAAGTAGGAAACGAATCGCAAAAATAGAAAAGGAATAGGAAGGCCTCGATACGTCGTCTGCCGGCGTCCACGCCTGACCACGGCCCATGATTTTCCTAGCGCAAGCCCACAGGCTATCTGGGGAGGGGCCCCTGGATTCGGGGGGCCCGGGGCGGTCGCCCCCCTGCCCCCCCTCAGGGCCGGGCCTGGGTTGGCGCAGCGGCTTGCTAGATGGTGGCATTGTCGTCTTTGTGTTGTAGGAGACTGCGGTCGGGAATGGCACCAGCGGCGTAAGTAGAGTGGATGCACTTAGGGCGGCGCAGCTTTCTGGCTGCCAGCGGCTCCGGGGAGGAGAAGCATGATGGTTCCCGCCACGTGCAGGTGACCGTCAAGCTTCTTTTTTTGTTGAACGAAGACGCACGAAGTGTCCGGCTTTAAATTAATAAAGCCCCAAGGCAGCATCCACACAAGGTTTTCAACATTACAAACGGGTAAAGCATAAGTTTCGCGGGCTCGACGTCCCGGTAAAGGCTAAAAACCAAGTAGTTTAAGGATCACAAAAGCGGAGCAAAACATAGAGCTCAACGCAAAAGACTCAAGCTTGTTGTCCTTCTTGCCGCGATTTCACCATGCACAGCTTGATCTGCTCTATAATGTTGGTCATGCGGTCCTCATCACGCATCTTCCCCAACGGCGCCCAAGCCTGTAAGAAAATGTGAACTTGTGTTCTATGCTTATTTTGTTCCGCACCGACCAAAGCGGCCAAAGCAGCGCCCCTACGCAACGCCAAACAACCCTCGCGTTGGCACCCCTCTGTACCGACAGCAAGGTCAACAGATCATTGCTAGATTGCGGGTTGCAATTCTGCTTGAAAGCATCCCTAACCGCACTCCACGTAAATCTAGCCAAACAACACCCGAAGAACACGTGGTTAGCGTTTTCCCCAAGGCCGCAAATGGCACATATCCCGTCTGCCGGCCTGTTTCGTTTGGCCACGTTATCCAAAGCTCGAAGGCGGTTGTGGAACATTTGCCACATAAATATCTTGATCTTAAGGGGAATGCCAGCCTTCCATAGCCCCCTAGCCATGTCTAGCGCGTTCCCCTCTGTCAACTTATCATATACAGATTTCACCGAGAATTTCCGGGAGGAAGTAAGCTTCCAAGCTATTGAGTCATTCTCATGGCTAAGGGTCCTCCCCTCGAGGTCAGCCACGAGCGCGGCCAGGAAGCAACCTCTAGAGTCCTAAAGAAGGAGATCCGCCGGAGGATGCACGCGTAGGGCGTCGGCTACCAGAATGTTAGTGTCAGTGGCCAGTTGATATAACTCCGGGTGTGATTGCCACAACGGTGTTTGTCCCCGCCAGCAGTCAAGCCAAAACCGCGTGGACGTGCCATTATTAACACAGAACTGAGCACCCACCGAGAAGGCCGGCCTCACCGCTTGGATCCCATTCCAAAACGCCGAGCCATTGGACTTGGCCTTGAAAAGATTTCCATCCGGGAAATATTTCGCCAGGAGGATATCCGCCCAGAGTCCCGACTCATTTTGGGCAAGGCGCCACCACCACTTAGTGAGCAAGGCAACATTCATGAGTTTAGAATTCGTAACCACCAAACTTTTTAGGTCTGCATACCGCGGCCCATTTCACCAAATGGTATTTGCGTTTAGTCCCGGTTCCTTCCCAAAAGAACCGGGAGCGCGGGGTGTCAAGCTTGGCATGAACGCCATCCGCGAGGAGAAACATCCCCATTGTGAATAGAGGGAGCGAGGACAGGCTCGAGTTGGTCAAGATCAACCTAGCTGCCGAAGACATGAACCTCCCTCTCCACGGGCTTACTCGATTGGCCACTTTGCCATAGAGTGGCTACCATTCCGCAATGGTGAGTTTCTTGTGTGAGATCGGAAGGCCAAGGTATTTGATCGGGAAGCTCCCAAGCTTGCAATTGAGCAAATTGGCAATCCACATGCTTTCTTGATCCTCCATCCCAATGGTGATCACTTCGCTCTTTAGGAAATTGATCTTAAGCCCCGACAAGATCTCAAAAGCGAGAAGCAGTAACTTGATCAAGGCGATACTATGTTCGTCGGGTTCGAAAAGAAGCATCATATCGTCTGCGTATTGTAAGTGAGTAACGGCGCCGGGGATGAGGTGGGATGAGCCCTCTAATGTGTCCCGCCGCTCTTGCTGTTAATTATTGCCGCCAGGGCATTCGCAACAAAATTTAAAATAAGTGGCGAGCTCGGGTCTCCCCGCTGAAGGCCACGTTTGTTGCGGAAGAAATTGCCCATTATACCATTGATGGTGACCGCCGTGTGCCCACTACACACGAGGTGCATGATGCGGTGCACGAATCCCACCTCAAAACCCTTCTTGAGGAGGACCTCTCGCACGAACTCCCAGTTCATGCGGTCATAGGCTTTCTCAGAGTCCAACTTGAGAAGCACGCCTTGTGCCTTGGTGCGTTTTAACTCGTGGATAATTTCTTGAAGTGCAATGGGTCCTTCTAGGATGTTAAGATGTTTGAGGAAACCGGTCTGACTAGAGCTAATCACGTGTTGCGCCACCGGAGCCAAGCGCGAGGCATGGGCTTTCGTGCAGATTTTGAAAGGAACATTGATCAAAGTGATCAGTCTAAATAGTTTGATGTTATCGGCCCCTTTCACTTTAGGGATCAAGCTAATAGCCCCGTAGTTAAGGCACGACAAGTCTATCGTACCCAAAGTGAAGCCGTTCACAATCTCATAGAAAAGGTGCTTGAGGCACGACCAAAACTTCTTGAAAAACTCTACCGGCCACCCGTCCGGCCCGGGTGCCGTATCCGTTTTCATGTCGGCCAAGGCTTTGTCGATTTCTTCCGGAAGGAACGAGAGAGCGAGCCCTTCGTTCTCCTCCTGCGAGACCCGTTCTGTTGTATCCCATAGGTCCTCCCGGAGGCAAAGAGTTTTATCCTCAGCCATCCCCAAAAGGCCAATGAAAAACTCGTAGATGTGGGCCACAATGTGCTCTGGTTAAAAGGAGGCCATTATCTGATTGAAGGCGCAAAATAGTACACTTTTGTTTCCTTCCGTTAGCGTAAGCGTGGAAATAACTAGTGTTTGCGTCTCCTTTAGTAACCCACTTGACTCCACCCCTATGTCGCCAATATTCTTCCTCTGCTCTTAAGATTGCGATGACTTGGTTTTCTAGGGCATATCTATGAGCCCATTCTCCCTTTGAGAAGGGACGTCGATCTGCCTCCGCATCCAGCGATGCAATTTCATCGACAATCCTAGCACGTTCCTTTTTGGATTCACTGCCGTGGTTAGCACCCCACCCACGAAGGAATGCCCGGAGCTTGCTAGCCGCCGCGGTCCAACACTCTGCCAGTCCGCGTTGTGGCCCAAGATGGGCGCGGATCGTCAGCCAGCGCTCGACGACCATTTGCGCAAATCCCTCGGATTCAAACCACGCCGTTTCGAAGTAGAATCTAGGGCTACGCCTAATGTAATCCTCCCCTGAGGAAAAAATCAACGACACATGATCCGAACCAATACACGTTTCAGCGACAAGCGTGCACAGGGGGAAAAGAACCTCCCACTCGGGTGTGAAAAAGACCCGGTCTAGTACGCTCCGCACCGGCTGCATCTGCTTGTTAGTCCAAGTGAATCTGGCCCTGGTCCTAGCAGCTCACACAATGCCGCTGCCGCAATGGCATTATTGAACAAGGACACCCTAGTCCAGTTAATGTTAGAGTTGTTCTTGTCCGCCCCCGAATGGATCAAGTTAAAGTCACCACCTACCATCAACGGCAAGTTGATAGCCCGTTTGGCCCAGACCAAATTGGTAAGTTCGAGCAGGAAATCCGCCGAGCGGGAGTGATCAGCAGGCCCGTAAACGCACACTACAACCCACGATTGACCCGAGGCGCGATGTTTAATGGTAGCCGAAAGCAAAAATACACCAACCTCCCAGCTCAATACATCACATACATCACGATTACATCCCATCAAAATACCGCCCGAGTGACCCACCGAGGGCACCCAATGCCAATCGAAACGCTGCAGTGGATCGAAAGCAAGAAGATCACGGAACGAGAAATCCGTTTTAATCATTTCCTGGAGCGCTACCACGTCGATCATCTCTTTGGCCATGTACTCCTTAAGCAGAGTACGACGCCCTCTGTGGCCACAACCACGGATGTCCCAAAACATGTAACGCATCTAAATAATCCTATTACGTAGGCGCACTCCCCTAGAGGTCACCACTTTCGCCACTCTCTTCCGAGCAGGAATTCGGCTGGAAGAAGAAAGATCAGAAGCCTCCCTAGCTTCTGCCCCCTCAGCGGGCCCAGCCTCGCCACCAGCCTCTACTGGTATGATGGCCAATTGGTTCTTATCAGCACAGTGGGCTGCCGCAGCAGCGAGCACGGCCCGCACTTCTTCCCGCGCGCACACAAGCGAGATAATATCTACATTAGGAGCACTGATTGCCACGCCGCTATCATCTAAAATACTAGCGAGATGTTCATCCGAGAAAGCATTCAAAATACGATACGTGGGCAGTGGATTACTTGATGATTCCAGATTCTTGTCTGCGAGACGAAGTTTGGCGCTCTCCATGGAGGACAGCTCCCCCAGCTTGGCCTTGGCCCGCTTGCTGGGAGCCCATTGCACCACCGACGTCGCCTTGGAGCGACTGTCCTTGCTGCCCGCTTCGGCGCTCCTAGAGCTGCCCCCAGATCACATCAAGTGTCGCCGTCACCCTCGAATTGGACGGAGCTTGCTTGCTGGCCGGTTTTCTACCTGCCGTCTTCTTGGCCTGACGACCGGAGCTGTGGGAGCCGCGCATGGGCGCAGGAGTCATGTCGCAGCCCTCGTCCAGTACACACCCTGAGTCCGTCCCCGTCGCCATGAGAGGAGAGGACGGCAGGGGGCAGTAGTGGTGGCCCCAACCACCTCGTGTAGCCCGGCCATATCCGGGATCTGGGCCGTTATGTTGGACCCATACTCGTCAAAGGACAGTGTCGGTGTCAAAACCGGCGGATCTCAGGTAGGGGGTCCCGAACTGTGCGTCTAAGGCGGATGGTAACAGGAGGCGGGGGACACGATGTTTACCCAGGTTCGGGCCCTCTCGATGGAGGTAATACCCTACTTCCTACTTGATTGATCTTGATGATATGAGTATTACAAGAGTTGATCTACCACAAGATCGTAGAGGCTAAACCCTAGAAGCTAGCCTATGGTATGATTGTTGTTGTCCTACGAACTAAACCCTCCGGTTTATATAGACACCGGAGGGGGCTAGGGTTACATAGAGTTGGTTACAAGGGAGGAGATCTACCTATCCGTATCGCCAAGCTTGCCTTCCACACCAAGGAGAGTCCCATCCGGACACGGGACGAAGTCTTCAATCTTGTATCTTCATAGTCCAACAGTCCGGCCAAAGGATATAGTCTGGCTGTCCGGAGACCCCCTAATCCAGGACTCCCTCAGTAGCCCCTGAACCTAGCTTCAATGACGATGAGTCTGGTGCGCAGATTGTCTTCGGCATTGCAAGGCGGGTTCTTCCTCCGAATACTCCATAGAAGATTTTGAACACAAGGATAGTGTCCGGCTCTGCAAAAAAATTCCACATACCACTGTAGAGAGAATAGTATTTCCACACATCTAATCTGCCGACCGTTTTTCATAATGTGACGTATTGCCACGGTCGGCCATGACGAACCGTCTTTCTCAACCAGCCTGCCACCGTACATTTTGCGAGGCGATTTTATTGGCACGTCTTGTCGAAGCAGAGATCGTGTCCCCCTTATTGCGGGATTCTCATCAATACGGATGTGGGTAACCCAATCGTGCCCGTTGGTATGACTCCTCGTTTTTAGGCAAGTCCCAAACGGGCACACGGAGGACGCTTGATATTCATCCCCTTTATAAAGAGGCCAAGGCCTGTCCTTTTTCTTTTTGCGCTCAATCGAATCCTTCCCTCACCTCGAGTTCCAACACCCAAGGCTCAGGTCAGGCGCTTCGGACCTTCAACCATGTCCGGACCCAACCTTCAAGGTTGGTGGATGCCTTCCTCTGTCATAGAGGAAGACATCAAGAAGCTAAGAGAGGCCAGGTATTTGACCGGCAAAATTTCGCACAGGTTGGCTGCTCGAGGTCAGGTTATTCCCACTCCCGAACCCGGCGAGAGCGTTGTATTCATCTCTCACTTCGTCCGAGGGCTAGGCCTTGCTCTAGATCCCTTTGTAAGGGGGCTCATGTTCTATTACGGGCTGGATTTCCATGACCTGGCCCCGGATTCCATCCTTCACATCTCGTCGTTCATCGTCGTGTGTGAAGCTTTCCTCCGCATTACCCCACACTTCGGCCTATGGCTCAAAACTTTCAATGTGGAGCCAAAGATGATTGAGGGGCGAAACGCAGAGTGCGGAGGTACCGTAATAAGCAAGGGCACCGAAGTTCCATGGCCAAAAGGTTCCTTCCCGGAGGTGTCTAGTTTATGGCAACGGGAGTGGTTCTATATCACAGCTCCCCGGGGTACCAAGTGGGTGGCCGCCCCTGCCTTTCGCTCGGCCCCCCACCACAAATAATGTCATGGATCAACAAGGGGCTAGACTGGGGGCCAGTAAATGATGTGCCGATATTGCAGAGTCGCATCCGAGATCTCCTCGAGAGAGATGTCGGCCTGGTCACGATAATGCAAGTCATGCTAGTTCGTCGGGTCCTGCCTTGCAAACTCGACCCCTCCGAATGTGGGAGTTCAACCCGGAAGGACCGCGAGCTATTTAGCACTTCTTCGGCATGACACTCGAAGAGATGTACAAATTGTTCTTCGGACCACAAATAAGGTGTCCGGACCTCACCGAGGATGCGGGTCTGAGCTGCAATCGCCTGCACACCCAAGTAAGTAATCCCATGGCCGAATACACTGTCTTTTTATTTATCACAACATCATTCTGAAAAGTCGCTCTTTGACCAGGACTGGGTAACAAAGGCGAAGATGATCAGGTGTTCGGCTCGCCTTCCCGAAGGCACAACAGATCCAGTACTAGCCAGAATGCTCGAGCCGGCGCCTTATCAGGCGCCCTCAGGGGAAGATAAAGGGGGGGAATAAAGAGGCTGAAAGTGGGCCTCACTCGTTGTTCATCCAAACCGGGGGAATTAGCGCCTCCGCGAAGGAGGACAACCGGGGAGAAGGATCTGAAATTCCCTCTCCCCAAGGAAGGAAGAGGACCACCTCTGAAGACCCGGAAACCAAGGTTTCCAAACGGGGGAAGAAATCTTCACCAGAGGGTCCTACCTCGGAGGGTACCCTTGCCGCACAGTGTCCGCAAGGGGATCAGCCTCCCACCGAGCTGTAAGTAAATGAAAAGTGCTTAATAGTAAAAATATCTTGCTTTACCACTGAGGACAATAACCGAAACATATATCTTGTATTTCGGATCGTAGCCCTTCTCGACAGAGTTCGTCTTCGGGGGATCTTATTCTGGAGATGATGGAGAGCGAAACACCTCCCCATGCCACCCCGCCTCACGAGGCGGGCGATGCTGAAGTGTCGTCGCGAAGGGCTTCTCCTGATCCGCCAAGGCCAGAGGGTATTCCCTCAGCCACCCGAAGCCCTCAGCATTCGACTCCTAAGGAGAGCAACAGAAAGAGTCCAGAACCGTCTGGTGTGCGATCGGACACACTGAAGGATCTTCTGGAGCAAGCGGCTATCTCAGAGGCGCATCGTACGCTAATGGGTACGGTGATTCAGAGGATTTCATCCGCCGAAAGCGGGTTGCATGAAGCATATATGAGTCTGCTGAAAGGCTTTGAGGTACGTGAAATAGTGTGTGTTTTTGGCAGTACCACACACGTTAGGTGTGCCATATGCAGACAGTAGCCCCTGAGACTCTGGTTGCTGTCGAGAACGGCGGCAAACAGAGGATCATAGTCCCAGGTAATAATCAGTCCGCCTTCATGTGCAGGTGGCGGAGGGTCCGGTGGCTAGCCGGACTGGTGAGTTTGCCGAGTGGAAGCGGCAACTTGATGTGGCATATGAAGACATCGTGCTTGTCAACAAGCGGCTCAATGAGGCATAGGGTATGTGATTTCTCCGGTGATCAACACATAGCAAGAGGAGCATGATGCTAGTATCTTTAATATGTGTGACTGCAGATGGAGCTGCCGCCGTGGGGACCCTTCGGGCGGAACTTGCCCGAGCCAAGGAACAAGCCAGGAATAGTGATGCGACCACTCTAAAGGCGGTCGAAGAGCTGAGAGCCGAACAGGCTGCGCATTGCCAAAGCAAGGAAAAAATGCCCAAGATGGCCGTTGAGTTGAAAGATGCCGCCAACCGTTACCAGCTTCTTGAAAAAGAAAACTGAGCGAAGGCGATGGACCTGGAGAAGGCCATGGTAGCAGCCAAGGAAGCCCGCTCTAAAATCAGAGCGCCAAAGGAGGAGCTGCGTCAAGCTAGAGATATCGTGGCTGGGAAGCCCTTTTTGTTGCGGAAGAAGTTTGGAGATCCGAAGTATGCCCCTCTTGATCAACTATGGAGTTCTGCAGACGCATATGTGGATTTGGCAGCCAGTGCCACTGATGCGGCCGAATACTTCAAGGATCAAAAAGATCGTGAAGTGGAAAAGCTGTTCTGGTCGTAGTTCGACGGTCCAGTGCGTCCGCTGCTGTTGAATGAGCGAATGGCCGAATGGGCCAAGCTCCATAGGTTGCCCGGGCTTGCCATGAGGTCTGTTGTGGATCATCTGTGGTCGAAAGGGCCAAGGACGAATAGTTATTTTAGTTTAGTGCAACAGTTCCTTGGTGCCGTGCCGCACATCGATGCTATGAAGAGGTCGGCGTGCGTAGAGGGTGCACGGATGGCACTTGCCCATGTCAAGACATACTGGGCAGAGATGGAGCCCACCGCTATTGCAACCCAGAGTTCGGTCGTGGGCCGAGTAGCTGCTGAGCACTACTTTGAAGAAGTCCTTGAAGGCGCTCGTTGAATAGAGGCTCGGTGCTCGAAGAATATTATGTTCTAGTGACATGTATTCCCATTGTAAAAACAATGTTTTATTGAATTATAAAGGCTGTGTTTATACTTTTGCCTGAAAGTATTATGATGCCTCCTGTGCGACCGTTTATGTATATATGTATATAACATGAAAGTTTGCGTTAAATGTCGGCTTACGCATATAATGCGGGGTGTTATAAACGCGTATTCACACTTGATCCAACGTCTTGGTCCATGAAGGAGGTGGTAGCGCAGCGAACAAGGCAATCAGACTATATTGCTTTAACACTTTCACTTAGCCATAGGAGTTTGATGGTGGGACTACTATATAGCCCCTGGTACCTCCGCTTCGTCCGAATCTGGGCGGCGTCACATTACATGACCGGGAAACGGTCCTTCGTTAATGTGGAGGAATCCTAAAGATTCCAGTAATTCATCGAGTGGTTGACCAGTCTCGCGCTTTATCATGACAGTCAGTTTTCGGCTTTCTCTACTGAGGTGCTCATCCGGATGAACCAGGGCACAATCGCAGTAGTTCTCCCGGTGCCACCTTAGCCGATAGAGCGGAACGTAAGGTAGCAAAACACGGAGCCGGGCAAACCCAACATTTGACCAAAGACATGATTCGAGCTGATGCATATAAGGCCAAACTTCATGACGCCGAACACTCCCTAAGGTATTTGGTCTTTAAAACATATGCCGGGCGGAGCAATGCCCTTGATAATGAACCCCGAGTGTCCAGGTACGTGCAATGATCTGACGTGGCAAAATGCCAATAACGTCAGCATCCTTCTCGGTTATATTAAGTATCCGGAGGATGTGAATAACGAGAGACAGTAAACAAGGTTTATGCAGGGTCTTAATCTAAAAAGAAACCTTTGAGCGGATCCCTGCTGCACGTCTGCGCATGTGTCTCCATTGTGCCGTATCCTGGACGGTTGTGGCGTGATTGTCATTTGTAAAAGAGAAGAACTTAGGTGAAAGTTGTCGTGCGAAAAAAATTTGGTTATTCTCAATACACCATTAAAATTCAAGATAAGTCAAGTTGAGTCAAACTAGCCCCGATTACACGCGGGAAGCCCCTGGTGCCGTCTATGGGGGTATAACCATCAAACCAACCTCGGGTTTATCCAAGCTGTTATAGCTAGTAATGCACCGGACTCGTCTAACCGTGTCCGCGGTCTTGACGACCGATCCTTTATTCTGGTTGGAGGGGCCATTTAGTGTTCGGCTGTTAAAGCCGTCGCACATTCTTCCGCTTGTAAGGAACGTTCAACGTTTCCGCTAATGGTGATGATGCCACGTGGACCGGGCATCTTAAGCTTGAGAGAAGCGTAATGCGGTATTGCATTAAAACGAGCGAAAGCCGCTCTTCCGAGTAGTGCTTGATAGCCACTTGAATGGAAGCGATGTCGAAGGTTAACCTTTCGCTTCGAAGTTGTCGGAAAACCGAATACAACCTCTAGTAATAGAGAGCCCGTGCAGCGGGCCTCTGGGCCTGGTATTACTCCCTTGAAGGTAGTATTATTGTGGCTGATTTTTGTTGGGTCTATCCCCATTTTGCGGACTGTATCCTGATATATCAGGTTTAGACTACTGCCGCCGTCCATAAGGACTCGTGTGAGATGGTATCCATTTATTATTGGGTCTAACACCAAGGCAGCCAGTCCTTCATGCCGGATGCTTGTCAGGTGATCCCTGCGATCAAAAGTGATCGGGCAGGCCAACCAGGGGTTGAACTTAATTAGGGGTGACGGGCTCTACGGCGCGTGTGTCTCGGAGTGCATGTTTGCTTCTCCTCTTCGTCACGTGGATCACGTTTACTGTTTTAACCTCTGGTGGGAATTTTTTCTGTCCCCCAGTGCTTTGCTGGCTTGGCTCGTCCTCATCTTGACTTGGTGTCTCCCTCCCCTTGTGTTCGGCATTTAGCTTACCGGCCTGCTTGAAGACCCAGCATTCTCTGTGGGTGTGATTTGCAGGTTTATCGGGGGTGCCATGAATCTGACATAGTTTGTCTAGAATTTTGTTTAGGCTGGACAGTCCATCCCTGCTGCCTTTGGCAGGCTTTTTCCGCTGACCTGGTCGAGAGCCCCTGAATCCGGCGTTTACCGCCGTATTATCTGGGTTGTCTTCTGTATTTTGACGCTTGCTTTTACTACGTCGTGGTTTTCCATTGCCATCGCTGACTTAGGATGTGCTTGGGTCGCTGGTGCTACTGCGAGCTAACCAGCTATCTTCGCCCGCGCAAAAGCGGGTCATGAGGCTTGTCAAGGCTGCCATTGTTCTTGGTTTTTCTTGGCCGAGGTGTCCGGCGAGCCATTCGTCTCGGACGCTGTGCTTGAAAGCTGCTAAAGCTTCAGCGTCCGGGCAGTCGACGATATGGTTCTTCTTAGTGAGAAACCTGTTCCAAAGCTTTCGGGCTGACTCTCTGGGCTATTGAATTATATGACTCAAATCGTCTTCATCCGGAGGTCGGACATAGGTCCCTTGAAAATTAGCCCGAAAAGCATCCTCGAGCTCCTCCCAACTTCCAATTGAGTTTTTGGGGAGGCTTTTCAGCCAGTGCCGAGCTGGTCCTTTAAGCTTGAGGGGCAAGTACTTGATGGCGTGGAGATCGTCTCCGCGAGCCATATGGATATGGAGGATAAAGTCCTCAATCCAGACCCCAGGGTCTGTGGTCCCGTCGTCGCCTCTATGTTCACTGGTTTGAATCCTTCTGGAAATTCGTGGTCCAGCACCTCATCGGTGTAACATAGGGGGTGTGCGGCACCCCTGTATTTAGATGTATCATGGCGTTCGGACGGTTGTAGTGTTCGGTTTTGATTTTGTGCCGTAGCGCGCTTCCTAGATCCATAGATGGATCTGGTCATGCTGGATTTTTGGCGCAAGTCCTCATGTAGATCGTGTGTTGACTTATGTGCGGCCTTGTTAGCCTCTCTATCGCGGCCACGAGGTGGTTGATCCGACCGGTTGGCCGTTTTGTTTTTCGGCTGTGTGGGCTCTAAGGCCTCATCGTCGAATTCGGGCAATAGCTTGCGCTTTGGATAGCTCTTTGTGTGGTAATTTCCACCATACTTTTCTTCATTGTCGAGCACTTTGTTCCATTTGCTGTTGAGCGTATTTTGTGCGGCCTTAAGCCTTTGCTTCTGCTTCTTTAGACTCCTCGCAGTGGCAATAAGCCTTCTACGGAGGTTCTCTTGTTCCAAGTGCCTTTTCGGGATGATGTGTACATCTTCGTCCAGACTATTTTCCTCCTCGGAGGGAGGCTGGTGAGCTTTATCCTCGGCGTCGCCGTGTTCGGACATTGGATCCGTACTATGTTCGCCGTTTGCAGCTTCATCGTGCTCTACCGCTGGGTCAGTGTGGTCGTCGTTTCCTCTGGAGTCGACCGGGGTGTTGTTTTCTCTTTCGCTGTTATCGCTGTTTTTGCCGAGGCGGGATTTAGAGCGGCGCCTATGTCGACACTTTGTTTGCTTCTCGATGGAGTTGTTCTTCGTTGCTTCTTTCCTTTCCTCGTCATTGTTTTCTTGGGTGTATCCACCATGTATATGTCATGTGATGAAGTGGCGGTCCAGCGCCCTGTGGGCGGTGGTTCCTGTTCGTCTCCTACATCGTCGTCCATACCGTCGATGTCTTCGGAGTCGAAGTCGAGCATGTCGGTTAAATCGTCGACAATGGCTACTAAGTGGGTGGTGGGTGGGCAGCAAAATTTTTCGTCTTCCGCATCCCACTCTAGCCGGACATAGTTCGGCCAAGGTTCTCCTGAGAGGGAGAGAGACCTTAACGAATTCAGTACGTCGCCAAAAGGTGAGTGCTGAAAGATATCCACGGAGGTAAACTCCATGATCGGCTCCCAATCAGATTCGATAGGCACAGACGCAGGCGGCACAGAGTCCGTAGCCGGAGACCGTGGTTCGGCAACACGGCTCTCGTAAGGGGTAAAGTCAGTATCCGGCTCTATCACCGCTGAGAGTGCGGCCTCCATGGCGGGGTCTATCCACCCGTCCTCGGATGGCGCAATTTGCTCCGGATTGAGGGCCGGAGTAGTTGCAGGTGTGATCTCCCAAACACTGTCCGACGACAGAGCTAGATCATGCTCGTCGTGATCGTGTGGCGCACCTGACATGGGCCTGAATCCGTCGAAGATCAAATCTCCGCGGATGTCGGCAGTGTAGTTCAAATTTCCGAACCTGACCTGGTGGCCAGGGGCGTAGCTTTCGATCTGCTCCAGATGGCCAAGCGAGTTAGCCCAGCGCGGCGAAGCCGCCAAATATGAAGATCTGTCCGGGGAGGAAGACCTCACCCTGGACTGCATCGTTACCGATGATCGAAGGAGCCATCAGGCCTTATGGTGACGACACAGTGGAACTCTCAATGAAAGCACCAATGTCGGTGTCAAAACCGGCGGATCTCGGGTAGGGGGTCCCGAACTGTGCGTCTAAGGCGGATGGTAACAGGAGGCGAGGGACACGATGTTTACCCAGGTTCGGGCCCTCTCGATGGAGGTAATACCCTACTTCCTGCTTGATTGATCTTGATGATATGAGTATTACAAGAGTTGATCTACCACGAGATCGTAGAGGCTAAACCCTAGAAGCTAGTTGATGACCCACAAGTATAGGGGATCTATCGTAGTCCTTTCGATAAGTAAGAGTGTCGAACCCAACGAGGAGCAGAAGGAAATGATAAGCGGTTTTCAGCAAGGTATTCTCTGTAAGTACTAAAATAAGTGGTAACAGATAGTTTTGTGATAGGATAATTTGTAACGAGCAACAAGTAACAAAAGTAAATAAAGTGCAGCAAGGTGGCCCAATCCTTTTTGTAGCAAAGGACAAGCCTGGACAAACTCTTATATAAGGAAAAGCGCTCCGAGGACACATGGGAATTATCATCAAGCTAGTTTTCATCACGTTCATATGATTAGCGTTCGGTACTTTGATAATTTGATATGTGGGTGGACGGTGCTTGGGTGCTGTTCTTACTTGAACAAGCATCCCACTTATGATTAACCTCTATTGCAAGCATCCGCAACTACAACAAAAGTATTAAGGTAAACCTAACCATAGCATGAAACATGTGGATCCAAATCAGCCCCTTACGAAGCAACATATAAACTAGGGTTTAAGCTTCTGTCACTCTAGCAACCCATCATCTACTTATTACTTCCCAATGCCTTCCTCTAGGCCCAAATAATGGTGAAGTGTTATGTAGTCGACATTCACATAACACCACTAGAGGCTAGACAACATACATCTCATCAAAATATCGAACGAATACCAAATCACATTACCACTAATAGCAAGACTTCTCCCATGTCCTCAGGAACAAATGTAACTACTCACAAAGCATATTCATGTTCATAATCAGAGGGGTATTAATATGCATAAAGGATCTGAACATATGATCTTCCACCAAGTATACCAAGTAGCATCAACTACAAGGAGTAATCAACACTACTAGCAACCTACTAGTACCAATCCGTGACTTGGAGACAAGAATTGGATATAAGAGATGAACTAGGGTTTTGAGAGGAGATGGTGCTGGTGAAGATGTTGATGGAGATTGCCCTCTCCCGATGAGAGGAGCGTTGGTGATGATGATGGCGATGATTTCCCCCTCCCGAAGGGAAGTGTCTCCGACAGAACAACTCTGCCGGAGCCCTAGATTGGTCCCGCCAAGGTTCCGCCTCGTGGCGGCGGAGTTTCATCCCGAAAGGTTGCTTATGATTTTTTCCTCGACGAAAGACCTCATATAGCAGAAGATGGCCATCAGAGAGCCAACAGGGGGCCACGAGGCAGGCGTGCCCCCACCCTCGTGGCAGTGTGGGCCCCCTCTGGTGAACTTCTTCCGCTCAATATTTTTATTATTTCCAAAAATGACTTTCGTGGAGTTTCGGGACTTTTGGAGTTGTGCGTAATAGGTCTCTAATATTTGCTCCTTTTCCAAATTTGAGAATTCCAAATTTGGCATTCTCCTCCTTATGTAAACCTTGTAAAATAAGAGAGAATAGGCATAAGTATTGTGATATAACGTATAATAACAGCCCATAATGCAATAAATATCGATATAAAAGCATGATGCAAAATGGACGTATTAACTCCCCCAAGCTTAGACCTCGCTTATCCTCAAGCGAAAGCCGATAACGATAAATATGTCCCCATGTTTAGAGGTAGAGGTGTCGATAAAAATAGAATACGGACATGAAGGCATCATGATTGTTCTCATAACAACAACATATATAGATATTGTCATATGATTTCTTATGCTCAAGTAATAATCTCTTCACAGTGCAGAGTACGAATCATAAACTTTATTGAGAACCAACAAACTATAATCTCAGTCATTGAAGCAATTGCAATTTATCATAACATCAGAAAGAGTCTGTGTCAGAGCTTTATAGCAAGTCCACATACTCAACTATCATTTAGTCTTTCATAATTGCTAACACTCACGCAATACTTGTGGTTACGGAGTTTTAGTGGGACCACGAGAGAAAGATAGGGGCTTATAGTTTCGCCTCCCAACCTTTTACCTCGAGAGTAATGTCAACAATAATAACTCATGCTCCCCTACATCCAATTAGATATATCTATCGGGATCTTTCCAACACCTGTGCTTGCCAAAGGATAAAATGAAAAGGAAAGGTGAAGATCACCATGACTCTTGCATAAGATAGAAGATAATAATAAAATATAGGCCCTTCGCGTTGGGAAGCGAGAGGTTGCCATGCGCTTTTATGGTTGGATGCACAAAATCTTAATGCGAAAGAACGTCACTTTATATTGCCCTTGTGATATGAACCTTTATTATGCAGTCCGTCGCTTTTATTTCTTCCACATCACAAGATCGTATAAAGCTTATTTCCTCCACACCAATCAATCATACATATTTAGAGAGCAATTTTTATTGCTTTGCACCGGTGACAACTTACTTGAAGGATCTTACTCACACTACAAGAAATATGTCAACTTGTGACCCTCACTATTGGTGGCTGAAAGGTCATAGTTTTTCATTTGCGACCTTTTTGTGACCAAAAACAGAAGGTCAAAAGCTGGCGGTCGTAAACTAAAATTAGTGACCTTCTTTATGATATGTAAAAGGTCATTGGTTCCATGACCAAATTTTTGGTCACTAGCAACCTCCCCAGGCCACGTAGGCATCCAGCGTGGCAAGCTGATGTGGCACAAGATTCAGCCCGGTCCAATTCGGTTTTCTACATGGGCCTAGCCCAACAATTCAGCCTTTTTATATATTTTTTCTATCAATTTTTGATCAACTTCATGGGCCAAGCCCAACATTGCAACCTTTTTTATTGTCGGGTTGTGGCCTTTTTGTCTAAACGAATTTAGGTTTCCTTTTTCTTCCCAAAAGAAGGGTCCACTAGTCAGATGGGTCCCAGTTGTCAGGTTCTAGTAACTGGGTCCCATTTGTCATGTTCTGGTAAGTGGGTCCCATCTATCAGGCTCATATTCTTCATATTTCAAGCATTATTTAGATTGGCAGAGACAAAAACACACATGATACTTAAATAAGAGCAACCAGATCACATAATACAAGCTCTATCCGTTCCAATACAGAGGACCATACTGCTTTACAAGCTCTACAAGTGTAACAAGCTCTACAATTGTAATACAATATTGCTTTACAAGCTCCTTCCATATGATCACAAACTACCTGCTCCTGTCATGAACATACTGGACTTGCTGGATGAACATAGTCAGATGAACAACATGCCGGACTCGCTCGACGACCATAGTCAGGGCTGGGAACAAACAAAACAACAACATGGCTTCCACTGTCATCCTGTTACATGAATCAGAGAAGAATTAGAAAAACTGGGGGAAATATATTATGAACAGACCATTCAAGAAAAGGACATGTATTTAGAATGATAACACAAATTCAGCTAGTACCATGCTTTTTATTGTTGAGCTAGTTAAAATGAGATAGTAGTTCATATAAGAAACAGACACAATATGAATATGCATGTCACATATGCAGGTTGTGCAAAAAACTGCACTACAACACATTGCGCCTAAAAAAAATACCATTCTACTATCATGAACATACATTCAAATGGCAAGATCTAACAATACTCTCAGCACACGCATACTAACATCACAAAGGCAGGAGAGAATAAAGGGAACCAAGGAAGATACCTGTGGATGATAGTGTCGACGATGATCTGTATTGAGCTAGCATTGATGAGGAAGTGGATGGTGTCCATGGTGTGCTTTAGATGCACACAACCATGAGCTTCTTGCCGCTGTTGGATCCGTTCGCTCGATGATGGGTACCAATGCATCCAAGTAGAACAAAACCACCAACATTAACCCACAACTTCAAGTACAAGCAAGTATATATCAAGTGACAGTGAAAACAAGTTGAGAAAAACACTGTAAATATCTATTTCATGTCATGCAGAATTCAAACCGAATAAACCTATGCATACGAAGGTGAAATATTACAAAGAAAGCACTCATCAGGTAGCATGCATACAAAATCTCTGTGTTGGCAGTAGTAAATACTCTTTGTGTTACCAGTAGTAAACTCATGCAGTACCAAGTTAACAACTTTGAGTCAGAAAAGCTAGAAGTGTCTCTTAAGAGAGACCAGAACTTAGAATTAAGGCACATATCATATTCTGAACAGCATCAGCACCAAAGTAGTAACAATTAACAGTAGTAGGACATCAATGGGGCACAACTTAGTTAACTGCAGACGGATGGACAGACAATTACCTTCTCGAGGCAGGGGCGAGCGTCCTTGAAGTCGAGGAAGATGAGCGTGAGGGCGGCGCTAATGGCACTCCAGGACATGTTGAGGCCGAAAGCGGCCACAAGCATGCCCAAGGTGATGGTGTACATGCCAAGGTTATTTTCTCCCAGATTCATTGCATGGAATAGCTCCTTCCGCTCCCAACAAAGCAAAGAAGGTAATCGAAGCACGCCGTGCAAAGAAAAATCTTGTAAGCATGATAGAAGGCTGGGATGGCAGGAAGTGAAAATCCTGTCTAACAACATGAGCAGAGCACTAGTTACAAGCATTATAGAAGGCTGGGTGAAGAATATATGAAACGGAACCAATCAATTCAATTCAAAGGGTGTATCTTCTGTAAATGATGCTAGCAATATCAGTTTCATGCATATATATATATATATATATATATATATATATATAGCAGAAATTTTATTAGATAATCCTCCATACTTAACAGATATTCATTCCTCAAAATACTCAACAGAGAGTATTCCCTGCCACAAGCAGCAAGATGAGCGGGGTTTGGGCGAGATCCAGCGAGGTGCAGGGCTGCTCGTTGGGTAACTAGTACCTGGATGTATGGAGTGAGGAGGGAGAGCTGCAGCATACTAATCTTGGGCGTGAAGAGTGGAAACTACCATATATTGCCCAAGAATTGAACCCAGCTTTGACATGCATGCTGCAATTCAACTCCATTGGTTGTCACGGAGATAAGATGAAAATCAACATTGTTTTGTTTGCCACTTATTGATGAAGCTACTAATCAGGATTAAATGGAGACAGTAGTAGTAGTAGCATAGCAGTATATATATTAATTTGACTAAACTGAACCAACACCACAAGTCTGCATACAATGAAGTTACTAGGTAGGGATCATATAACATGAGGCAGATGGATGATTAGCAAACATGCTGGGTGGCCAAGAAATGAACAGCATATAAAATACTCCTACTACTATAGTAGTTAAGATGATGAGACAAAGGACAACAACATGTAGAGTTCCTGATGCACTGGAGTGGCCCAACTCGGCTGCACCACACTGAGGCACTGTTGTTCCATCGAGCTCGACCATGTGCAGGCTTCATCATCGCCGTGGAGGTCCCGGTGATCGTCCTGGTCCATGGAGTGTGAATCTTATTATTTCATTTCAGAGAATGTTAAACACAAATGGCATGTATATGGATCACTGTGGACAAGCAAACTTCGCTAATAAATATGAACAAGGCCTACTATAGCATAGCAGGTAAGGAGTTAGATTAACTCAAGTATTGGTGACTAATAGACCTATTATTTCATTTCAAAGAAAGCCTGGAACACAAATGGCATGCATATAGATACCAAGGACAAGCAAACTTAGCTAATAAATATGAACAAGGTCTGCTATAGCATAGCAGGCAAGTATTGGTGACAAATAGACCTATATTAAGAGTAAATAGAACTAGCTCGGAAAACAACTCTATATTAAGAGTATCATGTGTGAATGTGATACAAGAAAAATTGCATGCTATGTACATCAAGTTAAAAGGCACAAGTTATCTGAGAGCCTAAAGCGAGCAAGTGTACAAAGAAGTTGATAAAAGAATGCCCGATCATGGCATTTGATTTCACAAGAGAAGAATGTGTAAGGTGCAATGCTGTGTACACTTTGTAATTCTATAATAATTTGTAGTGCATCGTGGCTAGAAGCCAGATCACAGTTGAAGCTACGAACTATGCAACAAGCCTGAAACTCCAACAACAAGAAGCAGAGTTGAGTTCCTAGCCATCAGTCAAGACTGGAACTCCCAGCATTTGCCTCTCAAATTTTTATATAAAGCGAAAATTCCCAGCAGGGTAGATAGACATATGCTATTGTTTAGAATTGCATGATAAATTGCGAGAAGTCTTCAAATACAGAGTCTTATGCAAAGTTATTACAATCAGTATGATGTTGTCAAGGTCATCCAAGTACTTGCCCTTTTAGATGCATATATAGCTATATGTAGGAGAATAATAGAGTACTAGCCGCACCTTCTAGATGTATTTAAGAGTATACTAAGCACTCATATGAGTATTACCAAGGACTTCCATGACATTATTACCTCAAAGACATACTGGAAAATTAAAACGGCACTGTTTATGCCTCTGATCACATAAAAGCAGCTACCTCCCTTAACAAATTCACATCACTGTCAGTTGTGTGATATTGTTGCATAAATAGCTCTAAGATCAAGTTAATAGATCTATTTAGAATGTAGTGTGTGCAGCAAGAAACTTGATTGAGAAACGATGCTCTGTCTAGGCATAATACTCCTGACTGAGGTAGAAAAAACATTGGTCTTCTAAGTTGACTTGAACGCCAACCAGATCTGATGAAATGCGTCTGGCGTCTGAGACTAGTCAATGTAAGCATGCTGCACTCCTATTTATATCTAGTAGCTGAATTAGTACACGCATAGACTAATCCTGCATGTCTAGTAGCTCAAGTGACATCTCAATCGTCCTATTTGGATATAAACTTCAGCTCAAATAGGGACGTCTCTTTGTATAAGCTGGAAAAGTCTATGCCGTAAGAGATGACGAGAACTGAACTGTTGTAACTCTTACAGTTAACAGAATTTCATAGCTAACCTCTGCAATTGGGAATATCTTGAACAGTATGTGTCCCTTCCTGATATAGGCCAATCAGTGGTTTCTCTGGTGTTCCGCGTACTGCTAGCTTTGCCCGGCAATGCCATTCTGACTAAAAACAAGGTTCCCACATTCATACTTAGCGACAAAGCAAATCCACCAACTAATCACATCAATTGCTTATGCACCTAAAACATTTACTAGGAAGTGGGAACATTTTGAACCTAAAATTCTTCTCCGTTACTGGATCAAGTGACCAGAAGCTATGCAAACTAATTTAGTGGAAACCAAATAGACACATCATCCCACACATTTCCTGCTAGAGATTCATGGGAGCTGCACTCACCAGCCTGCCCCTGCTGAAGGTGAAGTCCTCGATTCCGTGGCCACTGAAGAAATCCGCCACCTCCTGCAGCACCGGCGGCTTGTCCAGGTCGAACTCGTGCGTGCATCCGGAACACCTACGAACCACGCAGAAGAAGAATCAGCTCACGCGCACGCACGTACCGAAGTGGTACACAGTATCTAGTTGAATCTAAGGAATCGAAGCGGCGAGAACCGAGCTGTTGGAGAGATGAGATCGACGGATCGCACACATGGAGGAGGTCGGCCTTGAGGGGCGCCGCGGCCTCCGGGGACGACGAGGCCGCCGTCTTCACTGGGGAGGCAGTCACCCGCGAGGGCGGCCAACAGGCTTGGCCTGGACGTGCTTGACCTTGGAGAGGATCTCCCGCGGCCGCCATCGCTGATGCTGCTGCTGGATCCGAGCTTCGGGGATTGGGGATCGGGGAGACGAAACCCTAGCTGCAACGGAGGAGGAAGAAGAGCTGGGAGCGGGAGCGAGGTTTGGGTGCAGCCTGTGAGGAAGGAGGCGCCGCCCGGTGACAGAAAGGAAGGAGGCGCCCGCCAATGCCGTAGGGAAGGAGGGCGCGACGCGAGGGGTGAGGGAGAGGCCGATCTGGATCGGGGACAGAGAGAGGGAGGCGGCGGGCGAAAGGAAGGGAGGAGAGGTGAGAGGTAGGGTTTGGTGCGGTGGTTTTTTTCCCTTTCTTTGCATGGACGGATGGATGGATGTTGGATTGCTAGCAATGGATGGTAGGATGTCTGCCATCTCATGGATCCGTGCCACAAACGATTCCACCAATCACAATGTAGTACACACTTTGACGATTTCATAACTATCTAAATTGGTCGTGATCGATTAAATAATATGCTAAATCATGTCACCTATTTTATAACATCATAGAATTAGAAAAAAATAAGAACAATAGCATTGTGTCACAAGTGAGACTTGTTTTTCAGAAAAATAACAAACCTGGAATAATACAAATATCTTTAAAAATTGATCTCAAAAATGAGTTTTATTTGCAAAAAAACATTTTCTACCTTTGGAGTGTCGAAAATGGTATATATATTTTGAAGCACCTACCAATATTTGTTGCAAAATGGCACCACTCTATTTTTCAATAATATTAGATCATATTTTAGTTACACTTGGCCAAATTCTTGTGTCTCAATAGCTGTCTATCCACCTCTCGTCAATAATTGAGGAGGTTTTTCAAGTGCCCATTTTCCATTTTTCGAGTGCCCAAAAGGAGGTTTTTTGTGAAGAACCTACCAAATAATTGTTGCAAAATTGAACCAAATCTTTTTCTAAAATACTAGGCCATATTTAATGCACAATTGACCAAATGGTTGGGTGTAAAAAGTTTTGATCCACCTCTCGTGAAAAAGACAAATTTTCGCCGATTCAGCCGGAAGCGGGTCAAATTTGAATTGTAGCTGCCTTATAGTTTGCTCTTTATTTTTTCCAAAAATCATTTCTAGGTACATAAGTATCTATCTAATTAGAGAAACACCAAAAAAATTCCAAGATTCAACCACTAGCTAGGAATGGTCATTCCTGCCGTTTTGACCACATTTTGAAACGGGCATAAAAAACTCGAAAAAATTCAAACCTTCGCATTGTGTCATTATATATGGCCAAGTTCCCAGGAAAAATAACAAACTTGTAATACGGAAATTAATTAAAAAAGTGTTTTCTGAAACGAGCTATCACGTGTGGAGATCAATGGCTTTCAAGCCAAATGATCAATCTTATGGCCACATTCATGGCATAGTTTGTTCAAATGATCTCATATTGTGCACAAGGGTGCATATTGGAATGACAAACAATATTTCCTAAGGAAGTGTTCATTTTCTTTGGACGAAAAAACCATTTTCCATTTTTCGAGTGCCCAAAAGGAGGTTTTTTTGTGAAGAACCTACCAAATAATTGTTGCAAAATTGGACCAAATCATTTTTCTAAAATACTAGGCCATATTTAATGCACAATTGACCAAATGGTTGGGTGTAAAAAGTTTTGATCCACCTCTCGTGAAAAAGACAAATTTTCGCCGATTCAGTTGGAAGCGGGTCAAATTTGAATTGTAGCTGCCTTATAGTTTGCTCTCTATTTTTTCCAGAAATCATTTCTAGGTACATAAGTATCTATTTAATTAGAGAAACACCAAAAAAATTCCATGATTCAACCACTAGCTAGGAACGGTCACTCCTGCCGTTTTGACCGCATTTTGAAACGGACATAAAAAATTAAAAAAAATCAAAAAATTGGGAAACCTTCGCATTGTGACATTATATGTGGCCAAGTTCCCAGGAAAAATAAAAAACTTGCAATACGGCAATTATTTTTAAAAGTGTTCTCAGAAACGAGCTATCACGTGTGGAGATCAATGGCTTTCAAGCCAAATGATCAATCTTATGGCCACATTCATGGCATAGTTTGTTCAAATGATCTCATATTGTGCACAAGGGTGCATATTGGAATGGCAAACAATATTGACTAAGGAAGTTTTCATTTTCTTTGGACGAAAAAACCATTTTCCATTTTTCGAGTGCCCAAAAGGAGGGTTTTTTGAGAAGAACCTACCAAATAATTGTTGAAAAGTTGGACCAAATCATTTTTCTAAAATACTAGGCCATATTTAATGCACAATTGACCAAATGGTTGGGTGTAAAAAGTTTTGATCCACCTCTTGTGAAAAAGACAAAATTTCACCGATTCAACTTGAAGCGGATCAAATTTGAACTGTAGCTGCCTTATAGTTTGCTCTTTATTTTTTTAAAAAATCATTTCTAGGTACATAAGTATCTATTTAATTAGAGAAACACCAAAAAATTCCAAGATTCAACCACTAGCTAGGAACGGTCATTCCCGCCGTTTTGACCGCATTTTGAAACGGGCATAAAAAAATAAAATAAAATCAAAAAATTGGGAACCTTCGCATTGTGTCATTATATGTGGCCAAGTTCCCAGGAAAAATAACAAAATGTCAATACGGCAATTGTTTTAAAAAAGTGTTCTCAGAAACGAGCTATCATGTGTGGAGATCAATGGCTTTCAAGCCAAATGATCAATCTTATGGCCACATTCAAGGCATAGTTTGTTCAAATAATCTAATATTGTGCAAAAGGGTGCATATTGGAATGGCAAACAATATTGCCCAAGGAAGTTTTCATTTTCTTTGGACGAAAAAACCATTTTCCATTTTTCGAGTGCCCAAAAGGAGGTTTTTTTGTGAAGGACCTCCCAAATAATTTTGCAAATAATTGTTGCAAAATTGGACCAAATCATTTTTCTAAAATACTAGGACATATTTAATGCACAATTGACCAAATGGTTGGGTGTAAAAAATTTGATCCACCTCTCGTGAAAAAGACAAATTTTCGCCGCTAGAAGCGGGTAAAATTTGAACAGTAGCTGCCTTGTAATTTGCTATTTATTTTTTCCAAAAATCATTTCTAGGTACATAAGTATCTATTTAATCAGAGAAACACCAAAATATTTCCAAGATTCAACCACTAGCTAGGAACGGTCATTCCCTACTGCGTTTGACCGCATTTTGAAACGGACATAAAAAATTCAAAAAATCAAAAATTGGGAAACCTTCGCATTGTGTCATTATATGTGGCCAAGTTCCCAGGAAAAATAAAAACTTGCAATCGGCAATTATTTTAAAAAGTGTTCTCGAAGCGAGCTATCACGTGTGGAGATCAATGGCTTTCAAGCCAAATGATCAATCTTATGGCCACATTCATGGCATAGTTTGTTCAAATGATCTCATATTGTGCACAAGGGTGCATATTGGAATGGCAAACAATATTGCCTAGGGAAGTTTTCATTTTCTTTGGACGAAAAAACCATTTTCCATTTTTCGAGTGCCCAAAAGGAGGGTTTTTTGAGAAGAACCTACCAAATAATTGTTGAAAAGTTGGACCAAATCATTTTTCTAAAATACTAGGCCATATTTAATGCACAATTGACCAAATGGTTGGGTGTAAAAAGTTTTGATCCACCTCTTGTGAAAAAGACAAAATTTCACCGATTCAACTTGAAGCGGATCAAATTTGAACTGTAGCTGCCTTATAGTTTGCTCTTTATTTTTTCCAAAAATCATTTCTAGGTACATAAGTATCTATTTAATTAGAGAAACACCAAAAAATTTCCAAGATTCAACCACTAGCTAGGAACGGTCATTCCCGCCGTTTTGACCGCATTTTGAAACGGGCATAAAAAAATAAAAGTAAAATCAAAAAATTGGGAACCTTCGCATTGTGTCATTATATGTGGCCAAGTTCCCAGGAAAAATAACAAAATTGCAATACGGCAATTATTTTAAAAAAGTGTTCTTAGAAACGAGCTATCATGTGTGGAGATCAATGGCTTTCAAGCCAAATGATCAATCTTATGGCCACATTCAAGGCATAGTTTGTTCAAATGATCTAATATTGTGAAAAATGGTGCATATTGGAATGGCAAACAATATTGCCTACGGAAGTTTTCATTTTCTTTGGACGAAAAAAGCATTTTCCATTTTTCGAGTGCCCAAAAGGAGGTTTTTTTGTGAAGGACCTCCCAAATAATTGTTGCAAAATTGGACCTAATCATTTTTCTAAAATACTAGGACATATTTAATGCACAATTGACCAAATGGTTGGGTGTAAAAAATTTGATCCACCTCTCGTGAAAAAGACAAATTTTCGCCGATTCAACTGGAAGCGGGTCAAATTTGAACAGTAGCTGCCTTGTAATTTGCTATTTATTTTTTTCCAAAAATCATTTCTAGGTACATAAGTATCTATTTAATCAGAGAAACACCAAAAAATTTCCTAGATTCAACCACTAGCTAGGAACGGTCATTCCCGCCGTTTTGACCGCATTTTGAAACGGACATAAAAAATTCAAAAAAATCAAAAAATTGGGAAACCTTCGCATTGTGTCATTATATGTGGCCAAGTTCCCAGGAAAAATAAAAAACTTGCAATATGGCAATTATTTTAAAAAAAGTGTTCTCAGAAACGAGCTATCACGTGTGGAGATCAATGGCTTTCAAGCCAAATGATCAATCTTATGGCCACATTCACGGCATAGTTTGTTCACATGATCTCATATTGTTCACAAGGGTGCATATTGGAATGGCAAACAACATTCCTAAGGAAGTTTTCATTTTCTTTGGACGAAAAAACCATTTTCCATTTTTTGAGTGCCCAAAAGGAGGGTTTTTTGAGAAGAACCTACCAAATAATTGTTGAAAAGTTGGACCAAATCATTTTTCTAAAATACTAGGCCATATTTAATGCACAATTGACCAAATGGTTGGGTGTAAAAAGTTTTGATCCACCTCTTGTGAAAAAGACAAAATTTCACCGATTCAACTTGAAGCGGATCAAATTTGAACAGTAGCTGCCTTATAGTTTGCTCTTTATTTTTTCCAAAAATCATTTCTAGGTACATAAGTATCTATTTAATTAGAGAAACACCAAAAAAATTCCAAGATTCAACCACTAGCTAGGAACGGTCATTCCCGCCGTTTTGACCGCATTTTGAAACGGGCATAAAAAAATAAAAAAAATAAAAAAATTGGGAACCTTCGCATTGTGTCATTATATGTGGCCAAGTTCCTAGGAAAAATAACAAACTTGCAATACGGCAATTATTTTAAAAAGTATTTTCAGAAACGAGCTATCACGTGTGGAGATCAATGGCTTTCAAGGGAAATGATCAATCTTATGGCCACATTCAAGGCATAGTTTGTTTAAATGATCTCATATTGTGCAAAAGGGTGCATATTGGAATGGAAAACAATATTTCCTAAGGAAGTTTTCATTTTCTTTGGATGAACAAACCATTTTCCATTTTTCGAGTGCCCAAAAGGAGGTTTTTTTGTGAAGGACCTCCCAAATAATTGTTGCAAAATTGGACCAAATTATTTTTCTAAAATAATAGGACATATTTAATGCACAATTGACCAAATTGTTGGGTGTAAAAAATTTGATCCACCTCTCGTGAAAAAGGGAAATTTCCGCCGATTCAACTGGAAGCGGGTCAGATTTGAACTGTACCTGCCTTGTAATTTTCTATTTATGTTTTCCAAAAATAATATCTAGGTACATAAGTATCTATTTAATCAGAGAAACACCAAAAATTTCCCAAGATTCAACCACTAGCTAGGAACGGTCATTCCCGCCGTTTTGACCGCATTTTGAAACGGACATAAAAATTTGAAAAAAATCAAAAAATTGGGAAACCTTCGAATTGTGTCATTATATGTGGCCAAGTTCCCAGGAAAAATAACAAACTTGCAATACGGCAATTATTTTAAAAAAGTGTTCTCAGATACGAGCTATCACGTGTGGAGATCAATGGCTTTCAAGCCAAATGATCAATCTTATGGCCACATTCATGGCATAGTTTGTTCAAATGATCTCATATTGTGCACAAGGGTGCATATTGGAACGGCAAACAATATTGCCTAAGGAAGTTTTCATTTCCTTTGGACGACAAAACCATTTTCCATTTTTCGAGTGCCCAAAAGGAGGGTTTTTTGAGAAGAACCTACCAAATAATTGTTGAAAATTTGGACCAAATCATTTTTCTAAAATACTAGGCCATATTTAATGCACAATTGACCAAATGGTTGGGTGTAAAAAGTTTTGATCCACCTCTTGTGAAAAAGACAAAATTTCACCGATTCAACTTGAAGCGGATCAAATTTGAACTGTAGCTGCCTTATAGTTTTCTCTTTATTTTTTCCAAAAATCATTTCTAGGTACATAAGTATCTATTTAAATAGAGAAACACCAAAAAAATTCCAAGATTCAACCACTAGCTAGGAACGGTAATTCCCGCCGTTTTGACCGCATTTTGAAACGGGCATAAAAAAATAAAATAAAAAATCAAAAAATTGGGAACCTTCGCATTGTGTCATTATATGTGGCCAAGTTCCCAGGAAAAATAACAAACTTGCAATACGGCAATTATTTTAAAAAGTGTTCTCAGAAACAAGCTATCACGTGTGGAGATCAATGGCTTTCAAGCCAAATGATCAATCTTATGGCCACATTCAAGGCATAGTTTGTTCAAATGATCTCATATTGTGCCCAAGGGTGCATGTTGGAAAGAAAAACAATATTGTCTAAGGAAGTTTTCATTTTCTTTGGACGAAAAAACCATTTTCCATTTTTCGAGTGCCCAAAAGGAGGTTTTTTTGTGAAGGACCTCCCAAATAATTGTTGCAAAATTGTACCAAATCATTTTTCTAAAATACTAGGACATATTTAATGCACAATTGACCAAATGGTTGGGTGTAAAAAAATTTGATCCACCTCCCGTGAAAAAGACAAATTTCCGCCGATTCAATTGGAAGCGGGTCAAATTTGAACTGTAGCTGCCTTGTAATTTGCTATTTATTTTTTCCAAAAATCATTTCTAGGTACATAAGTATCTATTTAATCAGAGAAACGCCAAAAAATTTCCAAGATTCAACCACTAGCTAGAAACGGTCATTCCCGCCGTTTTGACTGCATTTTGAAACGGGCATAAAAAATAAAAAATATCAAAAAATTGGGAAACCTTCGCATTGTGTCATTATATGTGGCCAAGTTCCCAGGAAAAATAACAAACTTGCTATACGGCAATTATTTTAAAAAAGTGTTCTCAGAAACGAGCTATCACGTGTGGAGATGAATGGCTTTCAAGCCAAATGATCAATCTTATGGCCACATTCATGGCATAGTTTGTTCAAATGATCTCATATTGTGCACAAGGGTGCATATTGGAATGGCAAACAATTTTGCCTAAGGAAGTTTTCATTTTCTGTGGACAAAAAAACCATTTTCCATTTTTCGAGTGCCCAAAAGGAGGTTTTTTTGTGAAGGACCTCCCAAATAATTGTTGCAAAATTGGACCAAATCATTTTTCTAAAATACTAGGCCATATTTAATGAACAATTTACCAAATGGTTGGGTGTAAAAAGTTTTGATTCACCTCTCGTGAAAAAGACAAATTTCCGCCGATTCAATTGGAAGCGGGTCAAATTTGAACTGTAGCTGCCTTGTAGTTTGCTCTTTATTTTTTCCAAAAATTATTTATAGGTACATAAGTATCTATTTAAGCATAAATACATGGTTTGGTGGTGATACATTGAGGTTTGGACGGTGGCCTAGGGCCCCAACTCCAAAGCGCGTAGACTCGCATGCCCGCCGCGTGGTCATCGCGTGACCGTGGCGTTGCCATGCATTCTGGGAAGCCTAGGCATGTCTAGTAGGTTTGGAACTCCCTAGGTTGATGCTTGGAATAAAATAACAATAGAAGAATCTCACGAGGAGAACGAACAATGCTCAAACATGAATTAGCACCCAAGTGTTTGATCAGTGGTACGGGAAATGCACATGGCCAATGGCCCTGAGTTTTGGCCGAGGATGATCATCTACTAAGGACACTATCTTGGAAAATTTGTAGCTCAAATGGAGGAGCCTAGGTGTCACTTGCTTTGCAACGTACCACACTGGACAAAAATATGAATGTTGAAGCCACACTCACATGTATTGTTAGATGGGGCTCAAATTTTGTGGAGAGCTATGATTTGGGAATATAGAAGATGTGGCCAAAATTCAGCTCATTAGGATATGCCTAGCTTTAGTACTTCCTTCACAATAGTTCGAGTTGAACAAAAACTTTGGAAATTTGCCGAGGAAGATTTACCAGGCAAATGGAATTGAATATTGTCATGAGGCAATGATTTGGATAGTAAAGAATGCCCAATTTTTTGGGGAATTTTGGGAATGACAGAAATATAGGTTGCTTCACAACCTAGGGCAAAAATTAACACATGGACATGACACATATGCAAAACTGATGAGGTGGCACCTAGTCATAGCAAAAAGTAGCAATGCATCCACGTTCACAACCCCATGACCATTTATATTGGTCGTAATCAGGTAGAAATAAGGTCATTGGCACCTCTTGTCTGCTTTGTGACCATTTGGTGTAAGCAATTTCAGGGTTTGAGCCCTTCCAAGCGAAACGGCCGTGGATTTACGACCAATTCAGCTGGGGTCACTAAGAGAAGGTCACAAGTTGACATATTTCTTGTAGTGTCAATCCATAGGTAGATATGGTGGACTCTCATGGCAAAACTGGTTTAAGGGTTTTTGGAAGCACAAGTAGTATCTTTACTTGGTGCTGAGAATTTGGCTAGCATGAGGGGGAAAGGCAAGCTCAACATGTTGGATGATCCATGACAATATACTTTATCTCAGATATAAGAAAACATAACCCATTACGTTGTCTTCCTTGTCCAATGTCAACTATTTAGCATGTCATATTTTAATGAGTGCTCCCAATCATAAAAGATGTCAATGATAATATATTTATATGTGAGACCTCTCTTTCCTTATTACTTCCTATTAATTGCAACAATGACCAAGAACAACTTTTAATCATCATACTCTTTCTATGTGAATTCATTACTCTCAATAAGATCAATATGAACTCTTTATTTCTTTTTACTCTTTTTCTTTTATTCACTCAAGATCATGGCAAAACAATCAAGCCCTTGACTCAACACTAATCTTTATTATATATAGCTCACGGACTCGATTACATAGAGGGATCATAAAGCAAAAACACAAAACTAGATCATGCCATAAACTTCATTCTACTAGATCAAGATACTACTAATAGGATCGAACTAAGAAAACGGTAAAGATAGGAGTGTGATGGTGATACGATACCGGGGCACCTCCCCCAAGCTTGGCGGTTGCCAAGGGGAGTGCCCATACCCATGTGATTATGTCTCCTTTGCTGGTGAAGAAGGTGGAGGTGATGTTGATTTAGTTGATGGCATAGGCTTCTCCCTTAATTTGTGCTTGAGGACAGAGTTTTGGTCCCTCAAACCATCAATCTCCCGCTCCAGGGTTAATATCTTTTTGCATAGGCCCTGCTTATTTTCCTGCGAGAGACGAAAAGGGATAAACTCGATCTTTGATTTCTTTACCCTATCAGGGAGACTTGACTTTTTGAATTCCACATGCATGTCCCCAGGTTGAGGTAATGGGGCTTCATCTTCATCTGAGCTCGTCTCCTCCTTCCCCATGGGTTCGTAGTCCTCTTCTTCCTCCGTAGTCCAGCCATCGTGCTCCACATCTCCATAGACCTTAGGGTTTGCTAAGTAATCATCCACATAGCTTTCTCCTTCTGAATCCTGGGAAGACATGTTGATCTAATCTGCAGCGGGAAAACTCGAAACAAAAACAGAGGATAATTGCGTGATACATGAGTCAAAACCTTTGGGAGAATATATAATGAATTTTTACCGACCGAAATACATAACGTGCAAGAAAACGGAGTCCAGAAGGCACACGAGGTGCCCACGAGGTAGGGGCGCGCCCAGGGGGTAGGGCGCGCCCTCCACCCTCGTGGAGCCCTCGTGTCCTTCCCGGACTGCTACTTATTTTTCTATTTTTCTAAATATTCCAAAACAGAGAAATATTGCCTTAAAAACTGTTTTGGAGTCGGTTTACTTACCGTACCACATACCTATTCCTTTTCAGAGTCTGAAACATTCTGGAAGGTGTCCTTTATGTATTCCTCCGGGGTTACGGTTTCAATAACATTGGTTTCAACATTTATAGGATTACCTGAGATATAATGTTTAATTCTTTGACCATTTACCACCTTCGGATTCGTGCCTTTGAAGTTGTTGATTTTTATGGCACCGGAACGATAGACCTCCTCGATAACGTAAGGGCCTTCCCATTTAGAGAGAAGTTTTCCTGCAAAAAATCTTAAATGAGAGTTGTATAGCAATACATAATCACCTACATTAAACTCATGCTTTTGTATCCTTTTGTCATGCCATCTTTTGACTTTCTGTTTAAACAACTTGGCATTTTCATAAGCTTGGGTTCTCCATTCATCAAGTGAGCTAATATCAAATAACCTGTTCTCACCGGCAAGTTTGAAATCATAATTGAGATCTTTAATAGCCCAATATGCCTTATGTTCTAGTTCGAGAGGTAACTGACATGCTTTTCCATAAACCATTTTATACGGAGACATACCCATGGGGTTTTTATATGCAGTTCTATAGGCCCATAATGCATCATCTAGTTTCTTGGACCAATTCTTTCTAGACCTATTGACAATATTTTGCAAAATTAATTTGAGCTCTCTATTACTCATTTCTACTTGACCACTAGACTGTGGGTGATAAGGAGATGCAATTCTATGATTAACATCATATTTAGCAAGCATTTTACGGAAAGCACCATGAATAAAATGTGAACCACCATCAGTCATTAGGTATCTAGGGACTCCAAACCTCGGAAAAATAACTTCCTTAAGCATTTTGATAGAAGTGTTATGATCAGCACTACTAGTTGGAATAGCTTCTACCCACTTAGTAACGTAATCAACAGCAACTAAAATATGTGTATAACCATTAGAGGCGTGAAAAGGTCCCATATAATCAAAGCCCCAAACATCAAATGGTTCAATAACAAGTGAATAATTCATAGGCATTTCTTGACGTCTACTAATATAACCAATTCTTTGACATTCATCACAAGATAAGACAAACTTACGGGCATCCTTGAAGAGAGTAGGCCAATAAAAACCGGATTGCAATACCTTATGTGCAGTTCTATCTCCAAAGATGGTGTCCTCCATAAGCTTCGGAGTGACACTTGCGTAGGATCCGTTCCTGTTCATGCTCAGGTACACAACGTCTAATAACACCATCTACTCCTTCTTTATAAAGATGTGGGTCATCCCAAAAGTAATGTCTCAGATCATAGAAAAACTTTTTCTTTTGCTGATAAGTGAAACTAGGTGGTATAAATTTAGCAACAATATAATTAGCATAATCAGCATACCAAGGAGTACTACGAGAAGTACTTATAACATTTAATTGTTCAACAGGAAAGCTATCATCAATAGGTAGTGGGTCATCAAGAACATTTTCTAACCTAGACAAGTTGTGCCAAGCAGGGGTTCTCAGCCCCTTTCCTATCAACAATATGCAAACCAAATTCTTGTAGCAAAAGAACCCATCTAATAAGTCTAGGTTTAGCATCTTTCTTTTCCATAAGATATTTAATAGCAGCATGATCAGTGTGAATAGTTACTTTAGAATCAACAATATAAGGTCTGAACTTATCACAAGCAAATACAACTGCTAAGAGTTCCTTTTCAGTAGTAGCATAATTTCTTTGAGCATTGTCTAGAGTCTTACTAGCATAATGCAACAACAACAACAACAAAGCCTTTAGTCCCAAACAAGTTGGGGTAGGCTAGAGGTGAAACCCATAAGATCTCGCAACCAACTCATGGCTCTGGCACATGGATAGCAAGCTTCCACGCACCCCTGTCCATAGCTATCTCTTTGGTGATACTCCAATCCTTCAGGTCTCTCTTAACGGACTCCTCCCATGTCAAATTCGGTCTACCCCGCCCTCTCTTGACATTCTTCGCACGCTTTAGCCGTCCACTATGCACCGGAGCTTCTGGAGGCCTGCACTGAATATGCCCAAACCATCTCAGACGATGTTGGACAAGCTTCTCTTCAATTGGTGCTACCCCAACTCTATCTCGTATATCATCATTCCGGACTCGATCTTTCCTCGTGTGGCCACACATCCATCTCAACATACGCATCTCCGCCACACCTAACTGTTGAACATGTCGCCTTTTAGTCGGCCAACACTCAGCGCCATACAACATTGCTTGGGTCGAACCGCCGTCTGTAGAACTTGCCTTTTAGCTTTTGTGGCACTCTCTTGTCACAGAGAATGCCAGAAGCTTGGCGCCACTTCATCCATCCGGCTTTGATTCGATGGTTCACATCTTCATCAATACCCCCATCCTCCTGCAGCATTGACCCCAAATACCGAAAGGTGTCCTTCTATGGTACCACCTAGCCATCAAGGCTAACCTCCTCCTTACACCTAGTAGTACTGAAACCGCACATCATGTACTCGGTTTTAGTTCTACTAAGCCTAAACCCTTTCGATTCCAAGGTTTGTCTCCATAACTCTAACTTCCTATTTACCCCCGTCAGACTATCGCCAACTAGCACCACATCATCCGCAAAGAGCATACACCATGGGATATCTCCTTGTATATCCCTTGTGACCTCATCCATCACCAATGCAAAAGATAAGGGCTCAAAGCTGACCCCTGATGCAGTCCTATCTTAACCGGGAAGTCATCGATCTCGACATCATTTGTTCGAACACTTGTCACAACATTATCGTACATGTCCTTGATGAGGGTAATGTACTTTGCTGGGACTTTGTGTTTCTCCAAGGCCCACCACATGACATTCCGCGGTATCTTATCATAGGCCTTCTTCAAGTCAATGAACACCATATGCAAGTCCTTCTTTTGCTCCCTATATCTCTCCATAAGTTGTCGTACCAATAAAATGGCTTCCATGGTCGACCTCCCAGGCATGAAACCAAACTGATTTTTGGTCACGCTTGTCATTCTTCTTAAGCGGTGCTCAATGACTCTCTCCCATAGCTTCATTGTATGGCTCATCAGCTTAATTCCACGGTAATTAGTACAATTCTGAACATCCCCTTGTTCTTGAAGATTGGTACTAATATACTCCATATCCATACTTCTGGCATCTTGTTTGCCCGAAAAATGAGGTTGAAAAGCTTGGTTAGCCATACTATCGCTATGTCCCTGAGACCTTTCCACACCTCAATGGGGATACAATCAGGGCCCATCGCCTTGCCTCCTTTCATCCTTTTTAAAGCCTCCTTGACCTCAGACTCCTGGATTCACCGCACAAAACGCATGCTGGTCTCATCAAAGGAGTCGTCCAGTTCAATGGTAGTACTCTCATTCTCCCCATTGAACAGCTTGTCGAAGTACTCCCGCAATCTATGCTTAATCTCCTCGTCCTTCACCAAGAGTTGGCCTACTCCGTCCTTGATGCATTTGACTTGGCCAATATCCCTCGTCTTCCTCTCTCGGATCTTGGCCATCTTATAGATGTCCCTTTCACCTTCCTTCGTGCCTAACCGTTGGTAGAGGTCCTCATATGCCCGACCCCTTGCTTCACCAACAGCTCGCTTATGCCTTCTTCGCCATCTTGTACTTCTCTATGTTGTCTGCACTCCTATCCAGGTATAGGCGTTTGAAGCAATCTTTCTTCTCTTTAATCGCCTTCTGGACATCATCATTCCACCACCAAGTATCCTTATCTTCACTTCTCCTTCCCCTGGACACTCCAAGCTCCTCCGAGGCCACCTTACGAATGCAAGTCGCCATCTTCGTCCACACATTGTTCGCATCTCCTCCTTCCTCCCAAGGGCCCTCCTTAATGACCCTCTCCTTGAACGCTAGAGCTACCTCCCCCTTGAGCTTCCACCACTTCGTTCTAGCGACTTTGGCATGCTTATCCCGCTGGACACGAATCCGAAAGCGGAAGTCAGCAACCACCAGCTTATGTTGGGGTACAACACTCTCTCCAGGTATCACCTTATAGTCTAGGAACGCACGCCTATCTTCTCTTCTCGAGAGGATGGAATCAATCTGGCTAGAGTGTTGGCCACTACTAAAAGTCACCAGATGTGATTCTCTCTTTCTAAAGAGGGTGTTAGCTACAATCATGTTGTAGGCTAGAGCAAAGCTTAAGACATCTTCTCCTTCTTGATTCCTGACGCCATAGCCAAAGCCCCCGTCGCGCCCTTCAAAACTCGTGTTAGATGTACCCACGTGGCCATTGAGGTCTCCTCCTATGAAGAGCTTCTCACCAATCGGTACACTCCTAACCATGTCTTCCAGGCCTTCCCAGAACTCCCTCTTGATGTTCTCATTGTGGCCTACTTGCGGGGCATACGCGCTGATAACATTGAGAACCAAGTCCTCAACTACTAGCTTGACCAGGATAATCTGGTCCCCACGTCTCTTGACGTCTACCACTCCATACTTGAGGCTCTTGTTGATCAAGATGCCTACGCCATTTTTGTTTGCAGCCGTCCCCGTGTACCACAGCTTGAAGCCGGTATCCTCCACCTCCTTCGCCTTTTGTCCCCTCCATTTGGTTTCTTAGACGCAAAGGATATCGACACCTCTCCTCACCGCTGCATCCACTAGCTCCCGAAGCTTCCACATCGAGAGACCCTACGTTCCAGCCTACCTAAGCGAATCCTCCTAGGCTCGGCTAGCTTCCTTACCCTTCACACTCGTCGAGTCAAATGCGAAGACCCTTGCCCATTTTCCACTACATCCGGGCGCCGATGTAGCGCGCCACTAAGGATGCGACGACCCGATCTTCGCTCACTTGCCACCGTATCCGGATCAAGATACAGCGCGCCACCTTGGGGGTGACGGCCCGGCCCTTGCCCATTTTCCATCACACCGGGTTCGATGTGGCGCGTCCTTTGAGAGGGTTACGCCCCAACGAAAATCTTTTGGGTTTCATCTCCATAAGAGTGGCTGAGTTTTTATGTTGGCTCGCCAAGCCTATCACAACCCTCCTCCTTTACCCGGGCTTGGGACCGGCTATGTTGATACAACATAGGCGGAGTTTCTTACTAGCATAATGGATAACATTTAATTTCTTATCAACTCTTTGCCCTAGAACAACACCTACAACATAATCACTAGCATCACACATAATTTCAAAGGGTAAATTCCAATCAGGTGGCTGTACAATAGGTGCAAGTAGATCAATGCTTTCTTAAGTATTTCAAATGCTTCTACGCAATCATCATCAAAGACAAATGGTATATCTTTTGTAATAAATTAGTCGAGGTCGAGAAATTTTTGAGAAGTCCTTAATGAACCTCCTATAAAATCCGGCGTGACCAAGGAAACTTCTTATACCTTTGATGTCCTTGGGACATGGCATCTTTTCAATAGCATCAACCTTGGCTTTATCAACTTCAATACCTCTTTCGGAAACCTAATGCCCCAAGACAATACCTTCATTAACCATAAAGTGGCACTTTTCCCAATTCAAGACAAGATTAGTTTCTTCACATCTCTGCAAAACTCGATCAAGATTGCTCAAGCAATCATCAAAAGAGGATCCATAGACGGAAAAGTCGACAATGAAAAACACACAAATCTTTTCACAAAAGTCGAGAATATAGCCATCATGCTTCTTTGCAAGGTAGCGGTGCATTACATAAACCAAAAGGCATACGTCTATAAGCAAACGTACCAAAGGGCATGTAAAAGTAGTCTTTGATTGATCTTTAGCCGACACGGTGTATTTGAGAGAATCCGTAATAACCATCTAGAAAGCAATAATGTGTATGTTTGCATAATCTTTCTAGCATTTGATCAATAAAAGGTAAGGGGTAATGATCTTTCTTAGTAGCCTTATTTAATTTACGGAAATCAATTACCATCCTATAACCTGTAATAATTCTTTGCGGAATCAATTCATCTTTATCATTAGGAACTAGAGTAACACCTCCCTTCTTAGGTACACAATGAACATGACTTACCCACTGACTATCAGGAACGGGATAAATTATACCTGCCTCCAGAAGCTTTAGTATTTATTTTCTTACCACTTCTTTCATTTTAGGATTAAGCCTTCATTGATGATCACGGACTGGTTTGGCATCTTCTTCCAAATTTATTTTATGTTGACATAGAGTGGGACTAATGCCCTTAAGATCATCAAGAGTATATCTAATAGCAGCACGGTGCTTCTTCAGAGTTTTCAATAATCTTTCTTCTTCATGCTCTGAAATGTTAGCACTAATAATAACATGATATATCTTCTTTTCATCAAGGTAAGCATATTTAAGATTACCAGGAAATGGTTTAAGCTGAAACACGGGATCACCCTTGGGTGGAGGGGGATCCCCTAGGATTTCAACAGGCAAATTGCGTTTCAGAATAGGTTCCTGTTTAAAGAATACTTCATCTATTTCCCTTCTTTCATTCAGAACATATCATTTTCATGGTCTAGCAAATATTGTTCTAAAGGATCACTAGGAGAATGCGACAATAGAAGCAAGACCAATAATTTCATCCTTACTAGGCAATTCTTCTTCACGGTGTTGTCTACTAAATTTAGAGAAACTGAACTCATGAGACATATCACCCAAACCAATAGTAACAACATTCTTTTCGCAGTCTATCTTAGCACTAACGGTGTTCATGAAGGGTCTACCAAATATAATGGGACAAAAGCTATCTTGTGGGGAACCAAGAACAAGAAAATCAGCAGGATATTTAGTTTTCCCACACAAGACTTCAACATCTCTAACAATTCCCATTGCTGATATAGTATCTCTACTGGCAAGTTTAATTGTAACATCAATTCCTTCTAACTCAGCAGGTGCAATTTCATGCTTAATTTCTTCATATAAAGTATGAGGTATAACACTAGACTAGCACCCATATCACATAATCCATGATAACAATGATCTCCTATTTTAACAGAAATAACAGGCACGCCAACCACAGGTCTATGTTTATCTTTAGCACAAGGTTTGGCAATTCTAGCGGTTTCACCGCAGAAATGAATAACATGCCCATCAATATTATTAGACAAGATATCTTTAACAATAGCAACGTTAGGTTCAACTTTAACTTGCTCAGGAGGTGTATAAGTTCTAATATTGCTTTTACGAACTATAGTTGAAGCTTTAGCATGATCCTTCATCCTAATAGGAAAAGGTGGTTTCTCAACACAAGAAGTAGGAACAATAGGATCATTATAAGTGACAGTCTTTTCTTCAATTTTAATAGGTGCAACTACTTTTACTTCTATGGGAGGATGATATTTAAACCACTTCTCCTTAGGGAGATCAACATAAGTAGAAAAAGATTCACAGAAAGAATCTACTATCTTAGAGTCAAGTCCATATTTAGTGCTAAATTTACGGAAAACATCGGTATCCATAAAAGACTTAACACAATCAAACTTAGGTGTCATACCTGACTCCTTACCTTCGTCGAGATCCCAATCTTCAGAGTTGCGTTTAATTCTATCCAATAAATTCCATTTGAATTCAATAGTCTTCATCATAAAAGAGCCAACACAAGAAGTATCGAGCATGATGCGATTGTTTTCACAAAGCCGAGCATAAATTTTTTGAAGAATTATTTCTCTCGAGAGCTCATGATTGAGGCATGAATATGACATTGATTTAAGCCTCCCCCAAGCTTGAGCGATGCTTTCTCCTTCGCGAGGCCAAAAATTATATATATAATTGCGATCACGATGAACAAGATGCATAGGATAATACTTGATGAAATTCCAATTTCATTTTTTATAGTTCCATGATCCCGTGTCATCACATAGCCTATACCATGTCGATGCATCTCCTTCAAAGATAAAGGGAAGACCTTCTTCTTAACAACATCATCGGGTATACCGCAAGCTTAAATAATCCACAAACTTCATCCACGTAGAGTAGATGTTCATCAGATGCTTTGTTCCATCTCCGTAAAAGGGTTATCAAGCAGTTTTTCTAACATACCGTAGGAACTTCAAAGGAATAATTCCACTTTCAAGAGGTTCAGTAGGTTGAGGAGCGATTCTTTGCTCTCTTTGGTCAGGGTGAAGATACCCGAACAAGCCCCTCGGAGGATTACTTTCCATAGTAACGAGTGACAAGAAATTTCAGCACACTATATAAATTTTTCCTTACCAAATTCCACCTACCAAAGGCGCTTCACTCCCGACAACGGTGCGGAAAAAGAGTCTTGATGACCCACAAGTATAGGGGATCTATCATAGTCCTTTCGATAAGTAAGAGTGTCGAACCCAACGAGGAGCGTATGAAATGATAAGCAGTTTTCAGCAAGGTATTAACTTCAAGTACTGAAATAAGTGGTAACATATAGTTTTGTGATAGGATAATTTGTAACGAGCAACAAGTAACAAAAGTAAATAAAGTGCAGCAAGGTGGCCCAATCCTTTTTGTAGCAAAGGACAAGCCTGGACAAACTCTCATATAAGGAAAAGCGCTCCCGAGGACACATGGGAATTGTCGTCAAGCTAGTTTTCATCACGTTCATATGATTCACGTTCGGTACTTTGATAATTTGATATGTGGGTGGACCGGTGCTTGGGTGCTGTTGTTACTTGAACAAGCATCCCACTTATGATTAACCTCTATTGCAAGCATTCGCAACTACACCAAAAGTATTAAGGTAAACCTAACCATAGCATGAAACATGTGGATCCAAATCATCCCCTTACGAAGCAACGCATAAACTAGGGTTTAAGCTTCTGCCACTCTAGAAACCCATCATCTACTTATTACTTCCCAATGCCCTCCTCTAGGCCCAAATAATGGTGAAGTGTTATGTAGTGGACGTTCACATAACACCACTAGAGGCTAGACAACATACATCTCATCAAAATATCTAACGAATACCAAATTCACATGACTACTAATAGCAAGACTTCTCCCATGTCCTCAGGAACAAACATAACTACTCACAATGCATATTCATGTTCATAATCAGAGGGGTATTAATATGCATAAAGGATCTGAACATATGATCTTCCACCAAGTAAACCAACTAGCATCAACTACAAGGAGTAATCAACACTACTAGCAACCTACTAGTACCAATCCGTGACTTGGAGACAAGAATTGGATACAAGAGATGAACTATGGTTTTGAGAGGAGATGGTGCTGGTGAAGACGTTGATGGAGATTGCCCTCTCCCGATGAGAGGAGCGTTGGTGATGATGATGGCGATGATTTCCCCCTCCCGGAGGGAAGTGTCCCCGGCAAAATAGCTCTGCCGAAGCCCTAGATTGGTTCCGCCTCGTGGCGGCGGAGTTTCGTCCCAAAAGGTTGCTTATGATTTTTTCCTCGATGAAAGACCTCATATAGTAGAAGATGGCCATCGGAGAGCCAGCAGGGGGCCCACGAGGCAGGGGGCACGCCCTGGGGGGTAGGGCGCGCCCCCACCCTCGTGGCCAGGTGGTCCCCCCTCTGGTGAACTTCTTCCGCTCAATATTTTTTATTATTTCCAAAAATGACTTTTGTGGAGTTTCAGGACTTTTGGAGTTGTGCAGAATAGGTCTCCAATATTTGCTCCTTTTCCAAATTTCAATTCCAAATTGCCGCATTCTCCCTCCTTATGTAAACCTTGTAAAATAAGAGAGAATAGGCATAAGTATTGTGATATAACGTATAATAACAGCCCATAATGCAATAAATATCGATATAAAAGCATGATGCAAAATGGACGTATCACTAGCCTATGGTATTGTTGTCCTACGGACTAAACCCTCCGGTTTATATAGACACCGGAGGGGGCTAGGGTTACACAGAGTCGGTTACAAGGGAGGAGATCTACATATCTGTATCGCCAAGCTTGCCTTCCACGCCAAGGAGAGTCCCATACGGACACGGGACGAAGTCTTCAATCTCGTATCTTCATAGTCCAACAGTCCGACCAAAGGATATAGTCCGGCTGTCCGGAGACCCCCTAATCCAGGACTCCCTCAGACAGCGCGAGGGAATGGGCCAGCGGTGGCACACTCATCGCCGTGTCCTGGGTCGCCACCCCCATGGCCCCAACATCGGCCGAGAGGGCGCCCAAGTTATAGCAAAGTCTCGGTGTCGATAGAAGTATCTTGTAGGCTGTCCTCAAGGTCCTCTCCCATGTCTTGCATCTTGGAATCCGGATCCGCTGTAGCGTTTGGAACCCCTCCATCTCCCTGTTGGGTGTTGCAAGGACTAGAACCGCCAAGCCTAGAGCTGCCTGGTGGCCATGCTCCCCCCGCCAAGTCAGAATCCTTGGGCGGAGGGTTGGAAGGCCCAGCTCCAAGCACCGCCCGCTCGCCACCGCGCTTGGGGAGCACCTCACGCTCCACCTTGATCTGGAAACCCTCGTGATTGAACCATACTTCCACAAACCCATTGAGCTTCTCCGGTGCCTTGCACGCTATCTTCATCCTCACAGGCCCCAACCTTATGAGGGACTGCTCGTCCACCACAATAGGTCGACCAAGCATCCGGAACCCTTCCTTGATGTGGTCCTCGCACCTATGCTTCTTAGGGATGCCCTGCAGCCTCACCCACGTCTCGGGCATGGCCATCGACTGCTGATACGTCTCCAACATATCTATAATTTTTTATTGTTCCATGCTATTATATTATCCATCTAGGATGTTCCATATGCATTTATATGCTATTTTATATGATTTTTGGGACTAACCTATTAACATAGAGCCCAGTGCGAGTTTCTGTTTTTTCCTTGTTTTTGAGTTTTGCAGAAAAGGAATGCCAAACGGAGTCCAATGGACGTGCCAATTTTTGACGATTTTTTATGGAGCAAAAGAAGACCCCGGAGTAAAAGAGTTGGGCCAGAAGAGTCCCGGGCCGTCCACGAGGGTGGGGGGTGCGCCGCCCTATCTCGTGGACGACTCAGGCACCTCCCTGACTTGTTCCCTACGCCAAAAATTCCCATAAATACTGAAACCTCCAGAAAATAACCTAGATCGGGAGTTCCGCCGCCGCAAGCCTCTGTAGCCACCGGCACCCTGCCGGAGGGGGGAATCCCTCTCCGGTGGCCATCTTCATCATCCCGGCGCTCTCCATGACAAGGAGGGAGTAGTTCACCCTCGGGGCTGATGGTATGTACCAGTAGCTATGTGTTTGATCTCTCTTTCTCTCTCTCTCTCTCTCTCTCTCTCTCTCGTGTTCTTGATTTGGCATGATCTTGATGTATCGCGAGCTTTGCTATTATAGTTGGATCTTATGATGTTTCTCCCCCTCTACTCTCTTGTAATAGGTTGAGTTTTCCCTTTGAAGTTATCTTATCAGATTGAGTCTTTAAGGATTTGAGAACACTTGATGTATGTCTTGCATGTGCTTATCTGTGGTGACAATGGGATATTCATGTGATCTACTTGATGTATGTTTTGGTGATCAACTTGCGAGTTCAAGGACCTTGTGAACTTATGCATTGGGGTTGGCACGTTTTCGTCTTGACTCTCCCAGAGAAACTTTGGGGCACTCTTTGAAGTTCTTTGTGTTGGTTGAATAGATGAATCTGAGATTGTGTGATGCATATCGTATAATCATACCCACGGATACCTGAGGTGACATTGGAGTATCTACGTGACATTAGGGTTTTGGTTGATTTGTGTCTTAAGGTGTTATTCTAGTACGAACTCTATGATAGATCGAACGGAAAGAATAGCTTCGTGTTATTTTACTACGGACTCTTGAATAGATCGATCAGAAAGGATAACTTTGAGGTGGTTTCGTACCCAACCATAATCTCTTCGTTTGTTCTCCGCTATTAGTGACTTTGGAGTGACTCTTTGTTGCATGTTGAGGGATTGTTATGTGATCCAATTATGTTATTATTGTTGAGATAACTTGCACTAGTGAAAGTATGAACCCTAGGCCTTGTTTCAACGCATTGCACTACCGTTTTCGCTCACTTTTATCATTAGTTACCTTGCTGTTTTTATATTTTCAGATTACAAAAACCTATATCTATCATCCATATTGCACTTGTATCACCATCTCTTCGCCGAACTAGTGCACCTATACAATTTACCATTGTATTGGGTTTGTTGGGGACACAAGAGACTCTTTGTTATTTGGTTCTGAGGTTGTTTGAGAGAGACCATCTTCATCCCACGCCTCCCACGGATTGATAAACCTTAGGTCATCCACTTGAGGGAAATTTTCTACTGTCCTACAAACCTCTGCACTTGGAGGCCCAACAACGTCTACAAGAAGAAGGTTGTGTAGTAGACATCAAGCTCTTTTCTGGCGCCATTGCCCGTGAGGCTAGGTGCTACCTCTTGAGCATGCGTTGGTTTTTCCCTTGAGGAGGAAAGGGTGATGCAGCAAAGTAGCCTAAGTATTTCCCTCAGTTTTTGAGAACCAAGGTATCAATCCAGTAGGAGGCCACACGCAAGTCCCTTGTACCTACACAAACAAATAAGAACCTTTCAACCAACGCGATAAAGGGGTTGTTAATCCCTTCACGGCCACTTGCAAAAGTGAGATCTGATAGAGATGATAAGATAATATTTTTGGTATTTTTATGATAAAGATTGAAAGTAAAGATTGCAAAATAAACGATGACAGAAATAGCTAGTTGACGGGAGATTAATATGATGGAAGATAGACCCGGGGGCCATCACTACAAAAAAAAGACACATCCGTGACATTTTGGGCTGAACTTATTTTTTCTGTCATACTTATGACACTTCTATGACGATAATTGTGACGAAACCCGGTATCATCATAGATGTGGTGGGGTCCTACTTCTATGACAAAAAATCATGACATAAAATGGGCTTTTCGTCCTGGGCGGGCCGGAGACGCAGCTACATGACATTCTTTGGGCCGTCCATGACGAAAAAAACCATGGTAGAAGCGAGGGCAAGGAAAATATCAGGGTGTTCCCGGTTACGGTGGGTGGTCGGGGCCGAGCGATGTGCGTTTCTCAGACACGCACGCTGCAGGGTGCAAGGCATTGGGCTCTAATCAACCCGAGCGATTACCTTTGCAAGCTACGCCAAGCATCGAACCCGAAGCGATCGATCGATGGCTGTTAATCGAACCCGATCGAGCGATTCTTCGCCATCGCTGCCATCAAGCCGGCCGATGCGCCTGGATGAACAGTGAGCATTGCTGGGGGGTTTGGATGAACAGTTCCCGGTGTGGGTGGATGAACAGGACCCCGTGGTGTTGCCTCTGGATGAACAGGACCCCGATCGATCGAGCCAGTTGGGGCTGGATGAATAGGCCCCCATGGAGGGCTGGATGAACAGTAGATGGTGGAGGGATGGATGAACAGTAGCCCGTGGAGGGGTCGTTGAATAGGAGCCCATGGAGAGGGCTGGTTGAACAGTAGCCGGTGGAGTAGCGCGCGGTGGAGGCTGGATGAACAGGAGCCCGTGGATGAACAAATGCGGTGGAGGCCGGAGGAGGTCGACGATTGATGAACAGAGTCCGTGAGGTCGGAGGGGGTCGACGGTGGAGATGAACAGATCCCGTGGAGTCCTGCTTTTGCGGTACGCCACACCCTCCCGATGAACAGGACTCCCGTTTCGACCTTAGCGCTCCAACACAGTGTCTGCTTCTCTGCTTTGCGGTACACCACACCCTCCCGATCAACAGACCCCGCTTTCGACCGTAGGAGGTCCGTTTCCTCCGTTTTGCGGTACGCCAAACCCCTCCCGATGAACAGGATCCCGTTTCGAACGTGGCCGGTCGAACACAAGGCCGTTTTCTCCGTTCTGCGGTACGCCAGGCCTCGTTTCCATCAGTTGTTCCGTCCATGCCCTCCCGGTGAACACGACGACGCATTCCGTTCCGACCCAGCCGGTTGGCTCCCCATGAACACGACGACGCTGTTTCTCCGTTCCGACCCAGCCATGTACACGAGCCCTGGCCGTACGTACGCGTGAGTAGGCGTTCGAGATCCCGCCCGTATGTACGTACGGGGCCGTATTTACTTTCTTGCACCCTGGCCGCTATACGTACGTGTACATGCTACGTGCGCCCCTCTACTACGACACGTGCGCCCCTCTACATCGACCACTATGTACGTACACGTACGCGACAAGAATGACAACGCTACATACGCTTCGACCAGGTGGGTCTCGACTGTCAAGCACTTCCTTGCGTGCGAAGATGTAGCTGGTGGGTCCCAACAGTCAGGGGGAAACGTTTTTCCCAAAATACGGTGGCTCGTCCGGTGGGTCCCCGCTGTCAGGTGGAGGAATAATTATTTTGCGTGTAATAAGGAGGCACTTCCTTGCTGCGGCCGTGGACCCAGCTGTCAGCCTCTCCATGTATAGTCCATGTCCGATGGAAGCCGTTCCTTGACCATTTTGACCACACCGTGCCGAGAGCACCAGGGCGGTCAACGACGGCAAGGCCTAGGAAGGGGATGGCGCGGAGCCGGGGAAGACGCGGCAGCGGAAGCCCGCGCGGAGAGGAATATGAGGGTTCACTGGTTTGGCTGCGGTGTGAGGCTGCCGTCGCTGCAGAATAACAGGGGGTGTGGGTGAGTGGAGGGATGGCCTGGCCATCGGTGGGAGTAGTAGGGGGCGGTGAGGCCTCTGCGGCAGCACAGCCGGCCACGGGAGGCAGGAGCATGAGGCACGACCGACGCTGGTTTGGGCGGCTGGAGTAAGAAGACCAGAGGTTGAAGAAGCACTACGGCCGTTGAATGGACATCGTACGGTCACTGGAGCTAGAATCGTGCATATTGACTAAGTTGACAAAGCCCTCCGTCCCCGTCAACTTAGTAGGCCCACAAGTCAGCCTGCCACTATACTGGGTCCCAGCTAACAGCGGGAGTATTCTTTTTTTTGCGTAATAAGGAGGCACTTCCTTGCGTGCGAAGATATAACTGGTGGGTCCGAGCTGTCAGTGGCGGTAACGTTTTTTTTGCGAAATATAGAGGCCCTTTCAGTGGGTCCTAGATGTGAGGTGGAGGAATCATTATTTTGCGCGTAATAAGGAGGCATTTCCTTGTGTGTGGCCGTGGACCCAGCTGTCAGCCTCTCCACGTACAGTCCACTTCAGATGCATGTCGGTCGTAGACCATGTTGACCAGGCTGCACCGAGAGCGCTTGCTCGGAACGTGCCAGGCGGTCTTGTTGTAGGTTACTCCGGGCGCGCTTGACGGTGTCCGGACGTTTAATAGCCGGACTAGAGAATTGCCTTGAGAGGCTGCTTTGTACTTCCGCTGCGAGGGCCGCCGTATGCTCCTCAGTTCAGAGAGAGCGTTCGGTGTTTCCATTGACCGTAATGACTCCTTGAGGGCCTGACATCTTTAGCTTGAGGTATGCGTAGTACGGCACCGCATGGAACTCTGCAAATGCGGTTCGTCCGAGCAGTGCGTGATAACCACTGCGGAACGGGACGATGTCGAAGATTAACTCCTCGCTTCGGAAATTATCCGAGGATCCGAAGACCACCTCAAGTGTAACTGAACCTGTACAGTTGGCCTCTACGCCTGGTATGACGCCTTTAAAGGTCGTTTTTGTGGGTTTAATCCTTGAGGGATCTATGCCCATTTTCCGCATTGTATCCTTATAAAGCAGGTTCAGGCTGCTGCCGCCGTCCATAAGGACTCTAGTGAGGTGAAATCCGTCAATGATTGGGTCTAGAACCAATGAGGCGAATCCGCCATGGCGGATGCTAGTGGGGTGGTCCCTTCGATCAAAAGTGATCGGGCAGGAGGACCATGGGTTGAGTTTTGGAGCGACTAGCTCCAACGCATATACGTCCCTGAGTGCGCGCTTCCGCTCCCTTTTGGGGATGTGGGTTGCGTATATCATGTTCACCGTCCGCACTTGTGGGGGGAAACCCTTCTGTCCACTATTGTTCGGCGGCCGGGGCTCCTCCACGTCGTCGCTATGCAGCCCCTTGTCTCTGTTTTCGGCGTTTAACTTGCCGGCCTGCTTGAACACCCAACAATCCCTGTTGGTGTGATTGGCTGGTTTTTCGGTGGTGCCATGTATCTGGCACGAGCGATCGAGTATCCGGTCCAAACTGGACGGGCCCGGAGTATTTCTTTTGAATGGCTTTTTCCGCTGACCGGGTTTAGAGCCTCTGAATCCGGCCTTAACTGCCGTATCCTCAGCATTGTCGCTGTTAATGCGGTGCTTGTACTTGTTGCGACGTGACCTGCCATTGCTGTCCTTGGTATCCGAATTACCAGGGCTCTTGGTCATGTTATTGCTATGAGCCAGCCAGCTGTCTTCTCCCGCGCAAAAGCGGGTCATGAGTGTCGTGAGGCCTGCCATAGATTTCGGCTTTTCATGTCCTAGGTGCCGGGCAAGCCACTTGTCACGGATGTTATGCTTGAAGGCTGCTAGGGCCTCTGTGTCCGGACAGTCGACGATTTGATTTTTCTTGGTTAGGAACCGTGTCCAGAATTGTCTGGCAGATTCTTCTGGCTACTGAATTATGTGGCTCAGGTCATCGGCGTCTGGTGGTCGCACATAGGTGCCCTAGAAATTGTCAAGGAATGCGGCTTCCAGGTCCTCCCAACAACCAATTGATTCTGCTGGTAAGCTGTTGAGCCAATGTCGAGCTGGTCCTTTAAGCTTGAGTGGGAGGTATTTGATGGCGTGTAGATCATCGCCACGGGCCATGTGGATATGAAGGAGATAATCCTCAATCCATACCGCAGGATCTGTTGTGCCATCGTATGATTCAATGTTTACGGGTTTGAAACCCTCTGGGATTTGATGATCCATTACTTCATCTGTGAAGCATAGTGGGTGTGCGGAGCCTCTGTACTGGGCTATATCACGATGTAGCTCAAATGAGCTTTGTCTGCTGTGTTCGGCCCGGCCGGATTTACTGTATCCGGCGTGACGATTATCGTCTCGTGTCGTGGGGCGCCCGCGCGATCCGTAGATCGATCTTGTTTGCCTTGCCTTGTCCTCCAACATATCTCGAAGGTCTAGCGCGTTTCCCCGTGCCTTGGTATTTTTTGAGCGACGCCGGGGTGCAGCTTGAGTGGAGGGCCGAGGGGCCTCTCTGTCGCGGCCGCGAGGTGGCCGGTCAGCCGCATCATGCGCTGGTGATGTAGGTTTAGGTGCTTCCTCCTCTAATCGGGGTAGCAGCCTGTGCTTTGGGTAGCTCTTGGAGGGGCGTTCGAGTTCGTACTCCTCGGCCGCAAGGACTTCAGTCCATCTATCGGCTAGCAAGTCTTGATCAGCTCTAAGCTGCTGCTGTTTTTTCTTAAAGCTACTCGCCGTGGCCATAAGCCTGTGCTTAAAGCGTTCTTGTTCGACGGGATCCTCAGGCACGACAAATTCATCGTCGCCGAGGCTTGCCTCGTCTTCGGAGGGAGGCATGTAATTATCATCCTCTTCCTCCTTGTCTGCCGCCCTCTCAGGGGGGCTGGCTTCTCCATCCTCCCGCGCCGAATCTTGCTGGGGGGAGTTGTCTTCGGCACTGTCCGGGGTGTTATTATCTCCCGTGCCGGTATCACCGTTTTTGCTTTGGCGGGACTTAGAGCGGCGCCGCTTACGCCGACGCTTAGGTTGCTTCTTGGAGGGGTCATCCCCCGCTGTTCCGTCGCCATTGCCATCTTTGGGTGTATCCACCATATATATGTCATATGACGAGGTGGCTTTCCAGTGCCCTAGAGGCGCTGGTTCCTGTTCGTCTCCTACATCGTCGTCCATACTGTCGATGTCATCAGAGTCGAAGTAGAGCATGTCAGTTAAGTCATCGACAGTGGCTACAAAGTGGGTGGTGGGTGGGCGTCGAATTTCTTCGTCGTCCAGATCCCGCCCCGCCGTCATAATCCGCCAGACTCTCCTGACAAAGAGAGAGTCCTTAGTGAATTCAGAATGTCGCCGAAGGGCGAGTGCTGAAAGATATCCGCGGCGGTGAATTCCATGATCGGCGCCCAATCGGATTCAATTGGCAGGGGCGCGGAGGGCTCGGAGTCCGGAGAAGAGTCCGGCACCTTGGAGTCACGGGCTTCGCAGAGGATAAGGCTGGTGTTCGGCTCGATTGCCGTAGAGATTGCGGCTCCTGAGGCGGGGTCTAGCCACCCGTCCTCGATCGGCGCGGTTGGCTCCGAGCTAAGGGTTGGAGCGGATACGGGTGCGGCCTCCAGGGCACTGTTCGGCGGCAGAGCTAAATCATGCCCATCGTGATAAAGGCGGGCGCTGCGGTTGTGGCTCGAATCCGTCGAAGATCAAGTCTCCGCGGATGTCGCCGCTGTAGTTCAAACTTCCAAATCTGACCTGATGGCTGTGGGCGAAGCTTTCAATCTGCTCTAGATGGCCAAGCGAATTGGCCCGCAGTGCAAAGCCACCGTATACGAAGATCTGTCCGGGGAGAAAAGTCTCACCCTGGACCGCATCGCTGTTGATGATCGGAGGAGCCATCGGGCCCAAAGATGACGACACAGAGGAACTCTCAACGAAAGCACCAATGTCGGTGTCAAAACCGGCGGATCTCGGGTAGGGGGTCCCGAACTATGCGTCTAGGCGGATGGTAACAGGAGACAAGGGACACGATGTTTTTACCTGTGTTCGGGCCCTCTCGATGGAGGTAAAACCCTACTCCTGCTTGATTAATATTGATGATATGGGTAGTACAAGAGTGGATCTACCACGAGATCGAGAGGCTAAACCTTAGAAGCTAGCCTATGGTATGATCGTTGTTCGTCCCACGGACTAAAACCCTCCGGTTTATATAGACACCGGAGAGGGCTAGGGTTACACAGAGTCGGTTACAATGGGAGGAGATCTACATATCCGTATTGCCAAGCTTGCCTTCCACGCCAAGGAAAGTCCCATCCGGACACGGGACGAAGTCTTCAATCTTGTATCTTCATAGTCCAAGAGTCCGGCCAAAGTTTATAGTCCGGCTATCCAGACACCCCCTAATCCAGGACTCCCTCAGCCACCTATGAAGAAGATCTGGGTTCCCAAAAGTTGTCTTGAAGAATCTTCCTTTGAATGTCATCATGACACCACCTGGGAAGAAGACAAATCCCAGACCAAAGGCTTCATATGGCCCAAAGGCTTCATACAGACAGAGGACTCACCTGAGTCACCCTAATGCCAATGTTTTGCAGGGAAACAATACTCAGACTTATGAATATGAGTGTGTTTCTTCAAACCGCTATGGTCACAAAACTAAGAACTATTCTGCTTATTCATATGAGTACTATTCACCTCCCGCAAGGCTATTTGCTAGGGCTTCAAAGCCGAAGTTCTCAGATGCTGCACTTAGACTCATTGCTTCTAAGCCACCCCTGAAGATGTGGGTGGTTAGGAAGAATTAACTTTCTTTTGCAGGGAAAGGTCTCGAGCCGGAAATCAAAGGCGTCTGATGCTATTGCTGGGTACCTAGAACATCTTGTAGGGCGCAAGATCAAATGCCCAAATGGTCTCACTATGTATTTTGTTCCTGAATCATTTGCCAATCATCCTATCAGTCCTAATCTTGATCTGAGCTTTGATAATCCTCTTGCTCGTCAAATGTTTATGCTTCACAATACTCTTGGTGAAGCCTGTCCCCCTAACTGTACTGTAGGGTATGACACCTCATGCTTCAGAATGGATTATGGACAGCGGATGCACTAATCATATATTTGGTGATCAAGTCTTCTCATGGACTCAACCTTACATCCATCTAACAAGAGTCACATCACATTTGTTGACACTTTGGTAAAAGCAAGGTATTGGGTCTAGGTAGAGTTGCAATCTCAAAGGATCAGCACATGGATAAAGTGATGCTTGTTGAATCCCTTGGTTTCAACTTAATGTCGGTCTCAATGCTTTGTGACTTGAACATGATTGTGATATTTGGAAAAATATCGTTGCCTTGTAATAATGGAATCTGACAAGTCTCTAGTCTTTGAATGGTACCGGAAAGATGATCTGTACATGGTAGATTTCTCAGCAGGGAAACAACTTGCCGTATGCCTTCTTGCAAAAGCTTCAGAGTATTGGCTCTGGCATCGTAGGCTAGGGCATGCTGGCATGAGGAACTTACACACTCTCACCAAGAAGAAGCATGTCATAGGCATCGAGGGCATCAAGTTCAAGAAGGATCACTTGTAGGGTGCCTGCGAAGCTGGAAACATGACTAGGGCCAAGCATCCCTCGAAGACAATCATGACGACATCCCAACCCTTCGAGCTGCTACACATGGAATTATTTGTCCCTACTCACTACTCTACTCTCACTACTACTGCTTATCTTTAGGGCTTCGTCATTGTTGATGATTACTCAAGATATATGTGGGTGCACATAATTCTCTACAAGACTGAAGTGCAGGATGTCTTCAGACGCTTCACCAACTGTGCCATGAACAACTATGACGTCAAGATCAAGCATATCAGAAGTGACAACGGCACTGAGTTCAAGAACACCGGCCTCGACCTTTACTTGGATACATTTGGAATCACTCATGAGTTCTCCGCTCCATACACACCTCAGCAGAATGGCATCATGGAGCGCAAGAACAGAACCCTCATTGATATGGCTCGGACGATGCTCGATGAATACAAGACACCAAGAAAGTTCTGGCCTGAAGCTATTGATACTGCATGCCATGTCATCAACCGTGTTTATCTTCACAAGCTTCTGAAGAAAACATCCTATGAACTCCTCACTAGTAAGATGCCAAATGTCAGTTACTTCAGAGTATTTGGTGCTAAGTGCTAGATCAAGGATCCACAACACACTTCAAAATTTGCACCGAAAGCACATGAAGGTTTTATGCTTGGTTACGGAAAGGACTCGCACTCCTACAGAGTCTTCAACCTCTTTCACTATAAAGTGGTTGACACTGTGGATGTGCGGTTCGACGAGACTAACGGCTCGCAAAGAGAGTACCTGCCAAATGTGCTAGATGAAGTCCCGTCTAGTGAATCTATCAAGCTTATGGGTACTGGAGAAATCATACCGTCTGAAGCACAGCCTGAAGAGGAACTTATCATTTCTGCACCTAATCAACTGAAGACAATGCTCAGCTGAAGACAATCCTCCCAACGATGACAATGATCAGCAAGAATAGAATCTTCGTCCAGTTCATCCTCGTGTTGCAAATGAAGTACAGATTGAGAAGATAATTGATAGCATCAATGCGCCTGGTCCACTCACTCGCTCAAGAGCAACACAACTAGCAAATTTCTGTGGGCACTTTGCATTTGTCTCAATATCTGAACCCAAGAAAGTTGCTTAAGCCTTCATGGAACCTGAATGGATTCAAGCTATGCAAGAAGAGCTTCAATAGTTCAAGCTGAACAATGTCTGGGAACTTGTCAAGCGTCCCCGACCCCATAAGCACAACATAATAGGCACAAAATGGATATATCGCAACAAACAAGATGAGCATGGTCAAGTTGTCAGAAACAAGGCTCGTCTTGTTGCTCAAGGATACACTCAAGTTGAAGGAATTGACTTCGATGAAACATTTTCTCCTGTGGCTAGGCTTGAAGCTATTCGCATATTGCTAGCCTATGCAAACCATCACAACATCTTGCTGTATCAAATGGATGTGAAGAGTGCATTTCTCAACGGCAAGATTGAAGAAGAAGTGTATGTCGCATAACCTCCTGGCTTTGAAGATCCAAAACATCCTGATATGGTGTACAAGCTAAACAAGGCACTGTATGGCCTCAAACAAGCCCCTCGCGCTTGGTATGACATGCTCAAAGACTTCCTGAAGAGCAAAGGATTCAAACCTTGTTCCCTGGATCCCACACTCTTCACGAAGACATACGATGGTGAACTGTTTGTGTGCCAAATATATGTGGATGACATTATCTTCGGTTGCACCAACCAGAAATACAGTGATGAGTTTGGACACATGATGCAAGTGCAATATCAGATGTCCATGATGGGTGAGTTGAAGTTCTTCCCTGGTCTTCAAATTCGTCAGCAAAGAAATGGAATATTCATATCTCAAGAGAAATACCTCAAAGATTGCCTGAAGAAGTTTGGAATGCAAGACTGCAAAGGTTACACGACGCCAATGCCAACCAAGAGTCATCTGGGTCCTGACGCCAATGGTAAAGAGTTCGATCAAAAGGTATACCGCTCCATGATTGGTTCTTTACTTTATTTATGTGCATCTAGGCCAGATATTATGCTTAGTGTTTGCATGTGTGCTTGATTCCAAGCAGCACCAAAGGAATCGCATAACTTAGCTGTGAATCTAATTCTTCGATATTTGGCTTACACCCCAACATTAGGATTATGGTATCCAAAGGGCTCAGAATTTGATCTAGTTGGATTCTCGGATGCTGATTATGCTGGTGACAAGGTCGATCACAAGTCTACATCAGGCACATGTCACTTCCTGGGATGATGACTTGTCTATTGGTTTTCAAAGAAGCAGAACTGTGTATCACTCTCCACTGCTGAATCTGAATACATTGCCACTGGATCTTGCTGCGCTCAGCTTCTATGGATGAAGCACACTCAAGGACTATGGAATCCATCTGAAACAAGTACCACTCTACTGCGACAACGAAAGCGCCATCAAGATTGCCAACAACCCAGTTCAGCACTCGAAGACAAAGCACATTGAAATTCGTCATCACTTTCTCAGAGATCTTGTCATGAAGGAAGATTTGATACCATACACGTCAACACTGAAGAGCAACTGGCAGATATCTTCACAAAGCCCTTGGATGAGAAAATGTTTTCCAAGTTACGGTGTGAGCTAAATATCTTGGAATCCTCAAATGTCCTGTGATTAGGCACACATCCTAACACTTATGCATGTTGATGAGTTAGATGTGCAACACACGAAGTAAAGTATATCTTCAATCAATGAAGACTTACATTCTAAGTGTGAATACATTAATGCGGAATTTGACTTCGGAGCGCCATGATAATTGTGTGCCATGTCTGGGTCTAATACTTCCTATACGGTAGGTAACACCACCACCAAATTCTTCTGTTTGAAGTGTTTTTCTCATGGTGTTACATTTTCTATGTCTTCACATTTGGTTTGTCTTCTATTTCAACTTGTCTTCATGATTATCTTCACTATGTTGATTTGGTTGCATTCTGATATATACATATATTAGTGTTCTGTCCTCTACAGCATTCACTTATAGCTATGTCTTCTCGTTTGAATCTTTTGAACTAAGTGAATGTGATCGGACCTTAACCTCTCTATGCTTCCTACCTCAAACTCTATCTATCCAAATCATATGCATTCTGTTGAAACTGTCGAATGTCTTCTCTGCGTCCTTGTCAATGTAAGATACAGAGACAAACATTAAATCTGTTTTAAATGCTCAATTCTTATTGCACAGAAACCCGGAGAAGCCGGAACGACCATCCGACAGACCAGGCGGGCGTGGGAACGTGGGACAACTCCCAATGTGTTGCATGTTCACCACGTGTCCCTCAGATGTGAACCGCCAGGGGAACCTGTGTAATTACGCTGTGCCGTCCCTTTCCCTATAAATACCCGTCCAATCACGGTCAAAATCCTTCTTCCAGCTCTCCACCTCGACAAACCCCAGCGCCACCGCTAGCTCTCAATGACGTCGACGACGAAGCGCTTAGCTGCCGCTACCTCTCCGACACCGTCTTCACGCCGGCCTCGGACGCCGTCTTCTCCACCGCCGCCATATGTGTCCTCCATCGCCAAGTTAGGGCATGGAAGATCGAACTGCTCGGCCTCACCTTCTACTCCGTCTAGCAGTTCATCGTGTGGTAAATTAAAACCCTCTTTTTACCGTCTTTTTGATCCTATAGATTCATCCTTTTTACCAAAAGTGGTTTCTGCCTCCACAAATTTGGATCTATCCTGTCTGCATCTCATATAATGCCTAGTATATTCACTTATGCTTCACACATAGTTAGATTCCTCACTTGTACTTATTATTGGATTCGTACAAATCTGGAACCAACTCTCAACATATAAGTGAATGTCTTCGCGCTACGAGGTCAATATCTTCTAAACTGATTTATCTTCAAAATCTTCTGAGAATGCATATGACCTCTTCCCCTTCCCTCGCATCTCTAATGCTGTCACAGGTACATGTCCGTGGGAGAATCCCTTGGTTCTCATAGTCTGCATTCGTTTGTAGAATTCTTACAAAGATCACATCAACTCTCTCGGCAGTTCTGTCGACCAGCAGACGGAAGCCTTTGACAGTGTTGAAGCCATTCAGTCTGAACTTCATGGCAACAGAGAAGTCTGCAAGGAAGGGTGGCAGACAGCACCGTGGGAACACCTCAAGAGATTTGCCTCATGAGCTCTATGAGCTGTACAAGACAGATCCAGAGGAGGACTACAATCAGCGAAAAACCCGAATCCAATGGATTCGAAGATATTGGGCAGAACAATGGTACAAGTACAAGTTCGTGACCCGGGGAATATCTTGAGAAGAATGCCATCAAGCGACCATGGGGAGACATTTTGTACAAAAATCTTCCACCTGTGTCCGTAGAAATAAGCCATTGAACAAGCACTACAAAAAAAGACACATCCGTGACATTTTGGGGCTTAACGAATTTTTTATGTCATACATATGACACTTCTATGACGATAATTATGACAAAACCCGGTATCATCATAGATGTGGTGGGCTCCTACTTCTATGAAAAAAATAATGACAGAAAATGGGCTTTTCGTCACAGGTGGGCGGAGACGCAGCTGCATGACATTCTTTGGGCCGTCCTCGACGGAAAAACCGTGGTAGAAGCGAGGGGAGGAAAATTTGGCGAGTTCCGGTTACGGTGGGAGGTCGGGGCCTAGCGATGCGCGCTTTCTCTCGTACACGTGACGCCGCTGCAGCGTAGGCGTTGGCTCTAATCGAACTCGAGCGAGGCATTGGGCTCTAATCGAACCCGAAGCGACAGAACCGCAGGCTACGCGTATCGAACCCGAGCGATCGCTCGATGGTCGTTAATCGAACCGATCGAGCGATTCCTTCGCTCTTCGCTGCTAACTGCCGATTGATTGGATGAACAAAGTGAGCGCGTTGCGGGCGGGGGGGTGGGGTGTCGGTGGGAACGACACCTATGGGATCACAAGAATCCCTACTACGGTTAGCGGGGCGCGGGGTCGTGAGAAGAGCAGATCAAACAGGTAGCACACGGTTCATTTATCCAGGTTCGGGCCGCGAGGATGCGTAAAACCCTACTCCTGCTTTGGTGGATTGTATATCTGTGTTCTTGAGCTAGCTATGGGACGTGAGGAGCTCCAAAAAGCTGAATCCTCCTCCTGGTCGCCTTGGGCCTCCTTTTATAGAAAAAGGGGTTGCCACAGTGGCACACAGGAGGTGGAAAGGGTACAGTGATGCGAGGTTATCCCTCGCATTACATGACAAGGTGCATTTAATGCGCCTTGCTTAGGTGTCCTTGCTTTATCGGGGACGGGGGAGAGACCTGTCTCGTCCATCCCTGCTCCCTCTTGTGTCGACACGCGCCCTGGCCAGCGGTGCCTGCGATGCCATGTAGGCAGGCAGGCAACTGAGGTGGCGTAGTGGTGGGTCTCCATGAAGATCTGCATGCCGCCACGCAGGTGCCTGCCCAGCTGGTTGGGTCGGCAGCTGCATGCGAACGACGGTGGAGGTTTGATCGGCGTGGGCCTGATGGTGGCCCCACGGGTGTTCTTGGCAAGGGCCTTGCCGGGGCCCCGACAAGGGTCTTGCCAGGGCGCCTGCTATCATCCCCGGCAAGGCTCTTGCCGGGGGCCTTGTGGTCCTCCTTGGCTGGGATCCCGCCAAGGGTCGTCATCTTCTATAGTGTGTATCTGATCTTGAACGTCTTCACAAAGATCTGCATGCCACCACGGGGATGTCTCCCGAATCCTTGCCCATGGGGGCAGTGGACTCAAGGGTGACTCGCTCTGTAGGTGTGGGGCGAATTGCCACGGCAAGGGTCTTCCCGGGGTTGCTAAAATTGCCCCTCGGCAAGGATCTTGCCGGGGGAGTCCGCTTCGTCCCCTTTGCTCCTTGTGGTCTTGGTCTTGGCGTCGTCCTGCTTCTCTTGAGCTTCGGTCTTACCTTGGCTCACCTCCCTTGCCTTGCTCGGTGTGGTGGTGCCCGTGGCTCAGGCTGCACGTGCACAGTTATAGGGGTACGAAAAGTGTACCCCTCTTTTTGTACACCGACAGGAGCCCCCGGGCCTGGGACACATGTAAGCGCAATCGCGTCGTTGGGCTAGGCCCAAAAAGCGATCTTGGCAGCAGGCGGGGCGGTTTTACATGATGAAAGTTTCTTTCTTGCTGCGCTTCCTGAGGGAGTCCTGGATTAGGGGGTGTTCGGATAGCCGAACTATACCTTCAACCGGACTCCTGGGCTATGAAGATACAAGATTGAAGACTTCGTCCCGTGTCCGGATGGGACTTTCCTTGGCGTGGAAGGCAAGCTTGGCGATGCGGATATTCAGATCTCCTACCATTGTAACCGACTTTGTGTAACCCTAGCCCTCTCCGGTGTCTATATAAACTGGAGGGTTTTAGTCCGTAGGACAACTTCAACATACAACAATCATACCATAGGCTAGCTTCTAGGGTTTAGCCTCCTTGATCTCGTGGTAGATCTACTCTTGTACTACCCATATCATCAATATTAATCAAGGAGGAGTAGGGTTTTACCTCCATTGAGAGGGCCCGAACCTGGGTAAAAACATCGTGTCCCTTGTCTCCTGTTACCATCCGCATAGACGCACAGTTCAGGACCCCCTACCCGAGATCCGCCGGTTTTGACACCGACATTGGTGCTTTCATTGAGAGTTAAATGCGTATGCCGCTTTTAGGCCCGATGGCTCCTTTGATCATCAACAACGATCAGTACTCCCGGACAGATCTTCGTCTTGGCGGCTTCGCCCGCGGGCCAATTCGCTTGGCCACCTTGAGCAGATCGGAAGCTACGCCCCTGGCCATCAGGTCAGAGTTGGAAGTTTAAACTACACGGCCGACATCCGCGGGGACTTGATCTTCGACGGATTCGAGCCACAGCCATGTGTTCCACAATGTCTTCGACGGACGGGCATGATATAGATCTGCCGCCGAACAGTGTCCTGGAGGCCGCACGCGCACTGGTCCCGACCCTTAGTTCGGAGCCCACTGCGCCGATCGACGATGAGTGGTTGGACGCCACCTCGGGGGCTGCGATCCCAAAGGCGATCGAGCCGAACGCCAGCTCCGCACTCCGTACAGCCCGTGACTTCGAGGAGCCGGATTCCTCTCCGGACTCCGAACCCCCCGTGCGCCCGCCGATCGAATCCGATTGGGCGCCGATTATGGAGTTCACTGCCGCGGACATCTTTCAGCACTCGCCCTTTGGCGATATTCTGAAATCACTAAGGTCTCTCTCTTTATCAGAAGAGTCTGGGACGGATTACAGTCAGCAAGGTTGGGATACGGACGATGAAGAAATTCAAAACCCACCCACCACCCATTTGGTAGCAACCGTCGATAATTTACACGACGTGCTCAATTTCGACTCGGAAGACATCGACGGTATGGACAACGATGCAGGAGACGCATATGAACCAATACCTATCGGGCATTGGACAGCCACCTCATCTCATGATGTCTGCATGGTGGATACACCTAAAGAAAGCGACAACGAGGACCACGGGGAAGCAACGAGGGATCAATCTCTCGAAAAACAATCAAAGCGGCGGCGCAAACGCCGCTCCAAGCCCCGCCTCGATACAAACCCAGCCATAGAGCAGGATGATCCGGCAAACGACGAGCATGACTTAGAGCAACCGTCCGAACAGGGCGACTCGGATAAAGCATCCGAACAACCCGTCCACGGCGAAAACGGCATTCCGGACGACCTTACTCTGGATAAGCCCACGGAGCGGAAGAACCTCCATAAAAGGCTCATTGCAACCGCACGCAGCCTGAAAAAGCAGAAGCGGAAGCTAAAAACTGCGGAAGATGCACTCAGAATCAGATGGAGTAAAGTAATCAATACCGTAGACAAATACGGCGGCAGTCGCCACACTAAAAGCTATCCGGCGAAAGCTACTGCTGAATTGACGAAGAGGCCGTAGAGCCCTCGCATTCAAAAAGTAAGAAAGCCACCCAGTCGGATAGACGACCCCATGGCCAGCATAAAGCGGCAAGCGGCGCCGCATTCAAGCCAGCATGCGACCCACTCAAGGATTTGCATCAAAAAGATGGCCCAGCCAGGTCCATTTATGGGCCAAGAAAGCAAGCTCTCGTAAGCAATGCAACAAAACAAGTATCCGAATTCGGCACGCCCAAATACAGGGGCGCCGCACACCCCCTATGTTTCACCGATGAGGTCCTGGATTATGAATTTCTAGCAGGATTCAAACCCGTAAACATAGAGGCATATGCTGGAACAACAGACCCTGGAGTCTGGATCGAGGATTATATCCTCCACATACATATGGCTAGAGGAGATGACCTCCACGCCATAAAATACTTACCCCTCAAGCTTAAAGGGCTAGCCCGGCATTGACTTAAAAGCCTTCCTGAAAACACAATTGGAAGTTGGGAAGAGCTCGAGGACGCTTTCCGAGCAAATTTTCAAGGGACCTATGTTCTCCCTCCGGATCTGAGGCGATCTCGGGTCACATAACTCAACAGCCCGGAGAGTCATTTCGGCAATTCGAACAGATTTCTTACTAAAAAGAATCGAGATAGTCGATCGTCCGGACGCCAAGCCTTAGCAGCTTTCGGGCATAACGTCAAGACGAATGGCTTGCCGGAACACCTCGGCCAAGAAAAGCCAAGAACAATGGCCGCACTAACAAGCCTCATGACCCGCTTTTGCGCAGGAGAGGACAGCTGGTTGGCAAGACGTAGCACCAGCGACCCAAGTACATCCGAAACTAGGGATGGAAACGGGAAACCGCGACGCAACAAGGATCGTCGCCGGACTAAGGAAAACAGTCCGAAGAGCACGGCAGTCAATGCCGGATTTAAAAGCTCGCGGCAGAATCAGAAAAAGCCGCCCCTCCAGGATAACAGGGACGACCTATCCAACCTAAACAAAATCCGGGACATGATATGTCAAATACACAGTACTCCGGGGAAGCCTGCTAACCATACCCACAGAGACTATTGGGTCTTCAGACAGTCCGGCAGACTCAATGCCGAACACAAGGGGCTCGACACACCAAGCGAAGACGATGACGAACCCCAAAAGCAGAGCACCAGGAAACAAAAGAACTTCCCACAAGAAGTGAAAAGAGTAAACTTACTTCATATTACAAAACGTGCGGCACACATAAAGGTACGCGCCATACGGCCTATCCCAAAGGAGTCTCGCCACTGGTTGTCAAAACCAATCATCTTCAACCATCTGGACTATTCTAGAAGTATCAGGAACGCAGACTGGACTGCCTTGGTACTCAATCCAATAATTGACGGACTACAGTTTACAAATGTCTTGATGGACGGCTGCAGTGGACTAAACCTGATATATCAGGACACAATCCGCCGCATGGGGATAGACCCAGCAAGAATTCGCCACAACAAAACCTCCTTTCAAGGGGTAACGCCAGGCCCGGACACCCATTGCATGGGTTTTCTCTGGCTCGAAGTTATATTCGGCTCCACCGATAACTTCCGCCGCGAAAAGCTGACTTTCCACATCGTCCCATTCTCAAGTCGCTATCAAGCACTGCTGGGACGCGAAGCTTTCGCCCGCTTTAACGCAATACCGCATTATGCATCTCTTACGCTTAAGATGCCCGGTCCACGAGGCATCATCTCTTTGAAAGGGAAGCAGTGAGTGCGCCTCCCCCAAGGGGAGGATTGTGCGGCCGCTTTAACAGCCCCACAATGAAAATGGCTTCACCAGCCAAAACATCCGAACAAGTCATTAAGACCACGGGCACGGCTAGACGAGTCCGGCAAAAAGGGGGGATTAATAGCCGTACACCCCTGTCCTAGGGGCTCCGCACCCGTAAACTAAGAGACAATCAAGCTCATTTTACCCATTTCAGTTTTTACTTTGTTTATTTTATATAACCTCTGTTCGGCACGACTTCTTTTCAACTAAGTTCCTCTTTTTTACAGATGAACATCGTGCTGCGCCCGTCCAGGATACGGCACAACGGAGACACAGGCGCAGACGTGCAGTAGGGACCCGATCCAAGGATTCTTTTCTGATTAAGACCCTGCGTAAACCTTTTTTACTGTCTCTTGTTGATATACATCCCTTGGTTTTCTATAATATAACCAAGGAGGAGGCTGGCGTCTTGGCATGTGGCCATGTCAGAATTTTTGCGCGTACCTGGACACTAGGGGCTTTTAACAAAGGGCATTGTTTTGCCCGTACTCATAAAGACCGAACGCCTTAGGGAGTGTTCGGCGTCGCGAGTTTTGGCATTATATGCATCAGCTCCGAATCATGTCTTTGGTCAAATGTTGGGTTGCCCGGCTCCTGTGTTCGGCTGCCTTATGTTCCGCTCTATCGGCTAAGGTAGCACCAGGAGAACTACTGCGATTGTGCCCCGGTTCGGCCAGGCGAGCACCTCAGTAGAGAAAGCCGAAAACTAACTGTCATGATATAGCGTGAGACTGGTCAGCCACTCGATGACCTACCGGAATCTATAGGATTCCTCCGCTTTAACGAAGGGCCGTTTCCCGGCCAGGCACATACGCGCCCCGAATTCGGGCGAGCGCGGTCGCCACCAGGGGCTATCTAAGTAGCCTCACTGTCAAGCTCCTATGGCTAAGTGAAAGTGATAAAGCATTATAGTCCGATTGCCTAGTTCGTTGCGCTATCACCTCCTTTGTAGGACCAAGACGTTGGATTAAGTGTGAAAAAGCGCCTTCTACGAACACCCCGGCATTATGTGTGTGGGGGCTAAAGCCGACGACTGCCATCTTTCAGATTTTATATAAACGGCCGCACAGGAGGTGTTAAAATACTTGCGGACACAAGTATAAAAAGTTCCTACAACTTATCAAAATATCGTTTTACAATCGCATATGCTATTCGAAGATAACATCCTTCGAGCACTACGTCTCTATTACACGAGCGCTCTGTATAACTTCCGAAAAATAGTGCTTGGCAGGTACTCGGCTTCCGTCCGAATCATGGGATGCAACGGCGGTGGTCTCCATTTCTGCCCAGTATGTCTTGACACGGGCAAGAGCCATTCGTGCACCCTCTATGCATGCTGACCTCTTAATTGCATCGATACGCGGCACCGCACCAAGGAATTGCTGCACCAAGCTGAAGTAACTCTTCGGCTCCGATCTCTCCGAAGACAAATGACTCATGACACACTTCATGGCGAGTTCGGACAACCTATTCAGTTCGGCCCATTGAGCCAGACGATCGTCCACGGATAGTGGACGCGCTGGATTATGGAACTTCGACCAGAAAAGTTTTTCCACTTCGCGATCTTCTTGATCGCGGAAGTGTTCGGTCGCATCAGCGGCATTCGCTGCCAAATCCAGATAGGTGTCCGTCACACTCCACATCCGGTTCAATGGAGCAAGCTTCGGATCACAAAACTTCCTCCGTAGCATAAAGGGCTTTCCTGCCGTAATCTCTTCGGCCTGACGCAGCTCCTCCTTTGCAGCTCTCATCACAGAGCGAGCATCCTTGGCATCAGCAACGACCTTCTCTAAGACCATCTGCCTCACCCGGTCTTCTTTTTCAAGAAGCTCGCAACGGTCAGCAGCACTTTTTTAGCTTCACGGCCATTTCGGCCATCTCTTTATTGCTCCGGCAGTGAGCAACCTGTTCGACTCTCAGCTCTTCAAGGGCATTTTCGGCAGCCGCATCACTATTTCTGGCTTGTTCCTTGGCTCGCGCAAGTTCCGCCCAGAGACTCTCCACGGCGGCCGCACCATCTGCGTCAAGCACACACATTGTAAGACACTGGCATAAAGCTCCTCTTACCAGGTGCCGCCCGAGGAATTGCATACCTTGTGCCTCATCAAACCGCTTGTTGACGAGCGCGATGTCGGCATCTGCCACGTCAAGTTGCCGCTTTAGCTCGGCAAATTCATCAGTCCGGCTGGATTCCGGACACTTCGCCGCCTACATACAAAGGCGACATGTTAGACCTGCGATTATGATCCTCTGCGCGCCGTCACTTTTGACAACGCACAGAGTCTCAGGGGCTACTATCTACACAGGGCGCATCTTATTTATGCGCAATGGACAAAAGTGTACATTATCTAACGTACCTTGAAACTCGTCAATAAACATCTGACGGCCTCGTGCAATCCGCTTTCTGCGGATGAAATTCTTTCAATCACCGTGCCCATCAATGCACGGTTCTCCTCTGAGATAGAAGCTCGCCCTAGCAGATTTTTCAGCTCCTCCGGCCGAGCACCAGGCCGTGCCGGACTTGTCCTATGGCCTCTTTTGAAGGCCGAACGCGGGGAACTTTGGGGGGCCACATAACTATCTTCCGCCCCTGCCGGATTCGGAGAAACCCTTCGCGACGACACCTCAGGGTCGCCCGCCTCGCTAGGTGGTACGGCAGGGGGAGGCGTTCCGCTCTCCATCATCTCTGGAAGAAGGTCCCCCGAAGACGAGCTCTGCTGAGAAGGGCTGAGGTCCGAGCTACAAGGTAAAATTTCGGTTAAACTTCTCAGATATAAAGCAGGGATTTCTCTCATCTCTCAAAAAGAAAATCTTTCTCTACTTACGGCTCGCTGGAGGGTTGATCCCCTTGAGGGCATAGTCCGGCCGAGGTACCCCCCCGGCTTAGGACCCTCTGACGAGGATTTTTTCCCCCGCATCGAGGCCATGGTCTCCGGGTCTTTAGAGGCGGCCCTTTTCTTCCCCAGGGGGGAGGAGTTATCGGCTCCTCCCTTCCGAACAGCCTCCTTCGAGGAGGCCGTAGGTTCCTTGTCCCCTCCCTCGCTTTCCTACAAAGGCACAATCTTCAACATCCTAACTAGCACATGATCCGGCCTGGTCTTGGGGAGGGGAGCCGGACACCTGATCAGATTTGCTTTCGCTATCCACTCCTGTTTAAAAGGAACAACCCTTTAGGGGAAAGTTTATGACAAATATACAGATAACGAGTCCGGGCACAAGGCTACTTACTTGAGTACCCGGGCGATTGCATCATAGACCTGCGTCCTCGGTCAAATCCGGACACATTGCTTGTGATCCGAAGAACAGTTTATACATCTCCGCGGGTGTTGCGCCCATAAAGTGCTGGAGAACTCGCGGTCCCTCAGGATTAAACTCCCACAGGCGAAGGGAGCGACGTTTGCCGGGCAGGGTTCGGCGGATCAGCATGACTTGCGTCACTTTGACCAAGCTGAGGCCTCTTTCTAAGAGATCCCTGATGCGGCCGTGCAACAAAGGAACGTCCTTGGATGCCCCCCAGTCTAGGCCTTTATTGACCCACGATCCTAGCTGCTGTGGGGGACCTGAGCGAAAGGCAGGCGGCGCCACCCACTTGGTGCCCCTGGGGACGGTGATATAGAATCACTCTCGTTGCCATAAGCCGAGCTCCTCTTGAAAAGGGCCCTCGGGCCATGGAGCACCAACACTCTTGCTTACAACAGCGCCTCCGCACTCTGCGTGCCGTCCCAAAACCATCTTCGGCTCTACTGTAAAGGTCTTGAGCCATAATCCGAAGTGAGGAGTGACTCGGAGGAATGCTTCACACACGACGATGAATGAGGAAATATGGAGGATAGACTCCGGGGATAAATCATGAAATTCCAGCCCGTAATAAAACATCAGCCCCCTCACGAAGGGATCCATTGGGAAGCCTAACCCCCGAAGGAAGTGAGACACGAACACCACGCTCTCGCCAGGCTGGGGACTGGGAATAGCCTGCCCTTGAGTAGGCAGCCTGTGCGGAATTTCGCCGGTCAAGAACCTGGCCTCGCTCAACTTTAGCACATCCTCCTCCGTGACGGAGGAGGGCATCCATTAGCCTTGAAGGTCGGAACAGGACATTGTCGAAGGTCCGAAGCGCCTGAAATCTGGAGCCTAGGGTGTTGGAACTCGAGGCGACGGGCGAACTCGTTTGAGATTGAAAGAAAGGAGTAAGGCATTGGTCTCTTTATAGGAGGTTGAATACCAAGAGCCCTCCCCGTAACCGTTTGGGACTCGCCTTTAATCGAGAAAACATGCCAATGGGCACGATTGGGTTACCCACGCCTGTATTGATGAGAATCCCGTAAATAAAGGGGACACGATCTCTGCTTTGACAAGACGTGCCAAGGAAACCGCCTCGCAAAACACGCTGAGATGGGGAAGTAAAAACGATTCGAATAAAGACTTGGCCGTAGTGTGATGTCACGCTACGGAATACGTCAGCAGATTAGATTTGTGTTAATATTATTCTCTCTATGGCAATATGTGGAAACTTGTTTTGCAGAGCCGGACACTATCCTTAGTGTTTATAATATTTTATGAAGGACTTGGAGGAGGAACCCGCCATGCAATGCCGAAGACAATCTGCGCGCCGGACTCGTCGTCATTGAAGCCTGGTTTAGGGGCTACTGAGGGAGTCCTGGATTAGGGGGTGTTCGGATAGCCGAACTATACCTTCAGCCAGACTCCTGGGCTATGAAGATACAAGATTGAAGACTTCGTCCCGTGTCCGGATGGGACTTTCCTTGGCGTGGAAGGCAAGCTTGGCGATGTGGATATTCAGATATCGTACCATTGTAACCGACTTTATGTAACCCTAGCCCTCTCCGGTGTCTATATAAACCGGAGGGTTTTAGTCCGTAGGACAACTTCAACATACAACAATCATACCATAGGCTAGCTTCTAGGGTTTAGCCTCCTTGATCTCGTGGTAGATCTACTCTTGTACTACCCATATCATCAATATTAATCAAGCAGGAGTAGGGTTTTACCTCTATCAAGAGGGCCCGAACCTGGGTAAAAACATCGTGTCCCTTGTCTCCCGTTACCATCCGCCTAGACGCACAGTTCGGGACCCCCTACCCAATATCCGCCGATTTTGACACCGACACTTCCCATGACTCCCGCGCGTGGCGCGGCGTGGGGAGGTGTGTGTGACGTGGGCGGCATGCGTGGGGTTGAGCTCTGCACGCATGCGTCACATCGTAGTAAAGGGGTGGTTCGCGCCTTCCCCATAAAGGGAGGGAGGCGTCGAGGCGCGGCCCATTTACTGAATGGGGCCGAGGTGCGGTCTTCAAGGCGTCCACTCCCCACGATCACGGGCTGGGGAGAGGTCGCTTCACCCGTTCCCTCGGTTCTGCACGTCCGCTACGTGCCTCCCATGCACTCGGGGTGGCGAACGGTGGAGGCGGGAAACCGGGCCGTCGCTGGCTGGGGCAGCGGGTTGGCCCCGGTTCCCTGCGCCTTCTGCGTCTTGATTGGTCGAGCGGGGCGGCCGAGCCCCCAACCCCGTTCCTTTATAAAGAGCGGGATGGGGGGGGGGGGCATGGAGTCCCGCATTGTCTCATCTTCTTCTTCTTTCAGCTTCCGCTCCTCCCTTCCATCCGCCATGGAGAGAGGGAATCCCGGTCCTTCAACGGTGGCGGCGAGGGTCGCCTCTCGACAACGCGTCCCTCCTTCTCCTGCGCCTGCGGTGGCAGAGCCAGCCGCGAGGGGAAGGGGGAGGGGGCGAGGCCGTGGGCGAGGCCGGGGCACTCGGGGAAGAGGAGGACGGGGCGGCGCGCCGGCCTCGCCCCCGCCAGCAGCTCCTCCTCTAGTGGAGGGCCACGTTGGGGATGACCCTTGTGAGTTCTTCGTCAGGCTGCGCCGGCCGCCGCGCCGTCGCCTTCGTCTCCCGACTCCATTTGCGCGGGAGATGCAGCTGGATCCGCCGGAGTCAATGCGGCTGCACATGAGGGGCTGCGGGATTAGTGGCACGCGGGTCCGCGTCGACTTCCCAGCCCCTCATGTGATGTATCTTCGTCGGGGATGGAAGACGTTCGCTCATATCCACCGCTTGGCGGAGGGGCTCACTCTCCATTTTAAGCTGATGGAGGGCTGCCTCCTCTCCGTCAAGGTCTTTGGGCTCTTCGGGACCCGTGCAAGATGCTGCGTGGAGAGCTCTTCTGATAGCGAAGACTCCTCCTCGGGAGGGAGCGACGAGGGGGACAGCGGCAACAACGACGAGGGTAGTAGGCGGCAGGATGACGGGTCCGACTAGGTGTCGGGTGCCGCTCCGTGCGGCACCGGCGACCCCATCATCCGTGTCGCCGACTCCCTGATCTTCTCGGGGCCATCTCCTTGGGCGGTTGGCGTTGGGAGGCTGCGGAAGAGGAAGAGGGCGGGCGGTAAGGCCGTCAAGTCGGAGTACGTGGGCATTGATGCCTTCGACGCGTGCTGACGTCCTGCCGCCTCATCTTCGAGCCCTGCTTCCGGCGCCGCCATCACCATCCAGCCTTCGGACGGCCACCGAGATGTTCTCTTGGTGTCTTCTGCCACCCGTAGCTCACCTAGGCGCTTCTTTTGCCCTTTTCGCCTCCTTGACCTACCTCCTGAGGAGAGGGACAAGAAAGGATTACGGGCACCTTATCTCTTTTTAGTTTGTAAGCCTTCGGGCCTTAGCTGAATTTAAAACTTGTAATCCCATCATTCATGTTTTTCATTCCCTATGGATTGTACCTGAGTGGAATGTTTTTAATGAAAAAGGGATGCTTGCCGGGTCATTTGTCTGCGGGTAGAACCCACGACAAGGAGTAAATCCTTGATATATTTAAGATAAACATTTCCTTGCCCGGCAACAGGCCTTGCCGTCTCCCCACTTCGCTCGACCTTCCTCACGCCTTTGGCGGAGGCAGGGACGAGGTGGGTTCAGGCTCCTTGTTTCATCCTTTTCACGGCCATGACTACGACCAAACCTGGCCCCAGGAACGAGCCCTAGGGCCTAGAGTTAGGGGATCACGGTAGCTTTAGGGAAAAACGAGGTTTCACATACCTCAGTCCATAAGGGAATGCATGATAAGGGGTGAAGAACTTATCTGAAGCTGTAGTCCCCGGCAACCCTGGTTTGCCGTGGGTGAATCTTTGCTCTTGCAGCCCCCGGCAATACTGGCTTGCCGGGGTCTAGATGCTGGTCTGTCCCTCTTCTCTTTTTTGTCCTCAAGTGATTCGGCAAGGATATCTGTGAGTCCTGCGAACCAAAGAAGACAAAAGAACGGCAAAGAGACGCACACTCGACCTCTAAGCTAGGGGTTAGTCGCCGCTAAGCACTATCAACCCTAACCAAGGGCGAGACTCGATCTAGCATGCATGCTATAACTTAGGGCGCCGGCCTTCATTTATTTATGATCGAGTGCGCTGGCTTTGTACAAAGGGTTACATGCATCATCGGCAATGCTTGTTCAAAAGGTGGCTTGTCGGGGGCCCGGCAAGCAGCCTCACGGGTAAAACTTGCGAAGATGCTCAATGTTCCAGGAGTTACTCACCGAACGGAATCTTGATCTCGAGCGGACTGCGCGGGCACGGTGACTTCGTATTACCCGATAAGGGCCTTCCCACTTTGGCGTCAACTTGTTGGAATTCTTGGCGATTGAACGCCGAAGGACAAGGTCGCCTTCCTCAAGGCTTCGGGCATGAACCTTGCGGCTATGGTAGCGGCGCAAGGCTTCTTTGGTAACATCTTTGCTCTCACGGCCGCTTTGAAAGGCGATCCTCCTCAAGGAGCGTTGCGTCATCTTGCCGCAGTTGCTCTTGCTCAAGCTCATCATAAGTGAGCACTCGAGGTGACCCGTATATGAGTTCAGTGGGGAGAACTGCTTCTGCCCCGTATACTAGGGAAAAGGGTGTCTGGCCGGTGGCTCGATTTGGCGTCGTCCTGATCGACCAAAGAACCGTCGGCAACTCATCAATCCAGCGCCTTCCACTCTTGTGCATCCTGTCAAAGGTCTTTGTCCTTAAGCCCCGCAGCACTTCAGCATTTGCCCTCTCAGCTTGGCCATTGCTTCGTGGGTGAGCAACGAAAGGGAAACATACTTTGCTGCTGAGGTCTTGAGTATATTGCATGAAGGTGCGGCTTGTGATTTGTGTGCCGTTGTCGGTGATGACCCTGTTGGGTACACCAAAACGGCACACTAGTCCCTTGAAGAATTTGACGGCTGACTGAGCTGTGACCTTCCTCACTGCCTCCACCTCTGGCCACTTTGTGAACTTGTCGATTACAACGCGTATAAGTACTCAAAGCCCCGGACAGCGTGGGGGAAAGGGCCCGATATGTCGAGCCCCTGCATCGAGAAGGTCCATGAGAGGAATGGTTTGAAGGGCTTGAGCTGGCTGATGAAGCTTCTTTGAATGGAACTGACACGCTTCACACCTGGTGACTAGTGTCGTCGCATCCTGGAGGGCGGTGGGCCAGAAGAAGCCTTGCCGAAATGCCTTGCCGGCAAGGGCCCTTGACCCGATGTGGGATCCACATATGCCTCCGTGTATCTCTGCCAACAGCTCCAGTCCTTCCTCTCGAGGGATACACTTCAATTTCACATCGTTCGGCCTCTTTCTGTACTGGACGTCATCGACGAACTAGTACATAGTAGAGCGACAGGGTACTTTTTCCGCTTCTTCCTGCTCCTCAAGAAGTTCCCCTGTTTGGAGGAATCGGACGGTATGTTGTGCCCACGCTGGAGCACAGGGCTCGTGGCGAGGACTAAAGGCATTTCCTCCGCTATAGGAGCGGCTGTCTCAACGACAAGAGCTTGACGCTCCGCCGGAGCTAGCCGTCCCATGGCGGGCTTAGTGTCCCCGGCAACATCCTTGCCTGCGGCTCCGGGGAGCTTGGCGGGAAAGTACTTGTCGGGCCCTGATTTCCTCCTCTTGTTTTGCTTTGTTGATGGATCAACGGATGGCTGAGTCAGCTGAAGCACAAAGGTACCTGGTTCCACAGGTAGCTTGAGGGCAGCGCATTTTGACAGGTAATCGGCGAAGTTGTTCTCCGCTCGGGGAATGTATTCTGCCTGTATACCGTCAAAATGCTCTTCCAGCTTTCTCACTTCATCGACGTAGGCCTTCATCAACGGGCTCTGGTAATCTTTGTTGACTTGCTTGACGACAAGCTGCGAGTCGCCCCTGACGATGAGTTTCTTGATTCCGAGGTCCGTCGCGATCGTAAGACCGGCAAGCAGCCCTTCGAATTTCCTTGCCAAGCTACATGAAACAGATTTCCGGACGTCCATAGAAAGATTATTGCTAATTGCCCAAAGTGAGAAGCAAATATGTTCTGATAAAGACGTTCTTCAGTAATTTTTTTGAATATGTCCTTGAGTTTAGTCGAGACTTGAGCAAAACTCAGATTGAAGAAGAATATGGTCCCTGGGTTCCCTTTATTGGAACGGATTTCCAGAAGAAGATGCGATTCGTTTGATGAGAAATAAAAAGGAATATCGAGAATCCGCGTGGCTGAAGCTGAAGCAGCTACTTTCGAAGTAACAGAAAGAAAAGCAACGACTGGAGTGGGGGAGTCAGAGTCGAAAAGAGGATTCCTCGCTTCTTTCTCTCATGCAAAACCGTGCGTGAGACTTTCAAATTCCTGTTTACTTACTTTTATCCATGTGGGGGGGGGGGGGGGAAGAGGCGTCTATATTCAGCTACAAAGTTTATTTTGTATACTGCAGGCGGTTCCATTTTTTTCTTAATCGGAGTTCTGGGTATGGGCTTATATGGTTCCAACGGACCAGGATTAGATTTGGAAAGATTAATTGAAATATCATATAAAATAGAAGGTATAAGAAATGGATATAATGAAATTCTTGATTCGATCTTACGACCTAATTTATTTGATTAATGGATCAACAACCAAACCACCCATTTTATGAAAAAGAGTCTGGAAAGATAGAAATAAAATGACTACAATTTTGGGTATTCACTTAATTTTGTTAGGTCTAGGTGCTTTTCTTCTAGTACTCAAGGCTCTTTATTTTGGCGGTGTATATGATACTTGGGCCCCTGGGGGGGGGGATGTAAGAAAAATTACCAATTTGACCCTTAGTCCCAGTGTTATATTTGGTTATTTACTAAAATCTCATTTTGGTGGAGAAGGGAAATAGCTATAGAAAAAAAGGAGCGTGAGAGCCAAATGAATCGAAAGATTCATGTTTGGTTCGGGAAGAGATCATAAAAGTTGTAAACTTACAAAATAATCTACTTTCATTAAAAGATTTATTAGATAATCGAAAACAGTCCATATTTCTAGAAAAAGTATCTCGTGTTTTTCATTTCCATTCCCACAAGAATCCTGGACGCGAGGAGTAAAAATTCAGTTTTTTTTTCAAAGACGCATTGCCCCAAATGCCTCTAGAAATATCCGAAGTAATTCGATGTAGCGACCCGACCTCAGACGGTCAAGCCTCTGTGTATCTGTGCCATCCCTGGATCAGTATGCTGGCACACACATTACATCAATGTATATATCAAAGTGCAATCACATGTATAAATAACGTAAAATGATATATACCTCATAATACTCAGCGGAAACAATCAAAACAAAAGAGAGAGCGAATAAGAATCCGAAGGAACTTCAAATAAAACTAGGGAGTCTTCTTCTACAACATTCACAGAAATAGTTTTGTCTAACGGAAAATAAAACACTAAAATAACAGAGAATAAAATATAAATTTAGTTAAGACAAAAAAATAAAGTATTTTTTTCATAAAGCTATTTTGAAATTATTTTCAATTGGGAGTTAAAACAGTAGAGAAATCCATTGCAAGTTATTAGCGAACTTGAATTGATTTCACGATAACAAAATAAAAATAAATATAAAAACTTGTTGAACACCTACTGTTTAACTAATAGAAACCAAACATAAACTTTCTGAAATAAAAAATAATTTAAAAACAACTATAGAAAAAGAAGTAGCTATAATTCGAATAGAACTAAAACAGAATTTGTTTTACATGAAATAATAAGCTAAAATACTAAAAAAAAATTGACATTTTTACCACTGGTAAATAGGATCACTAGTGATCAGTAGAAAAAAGAATCAAATAAAAATCTATTTTTAAACTCCCGGAATAAGCAAAACAAGCTTTAATTCAAATCTGATCTAACTCAATTTTTATAAATCCAAACATAGACAAATTTTATATTTTTGGAAACTACAAGAAAATTGTGATCTAACGCAAAAAGAATCAGCATCATTGGACTTCTAGATCAAAAGTTATAAGCTAAACAAGAACGGAACTAAATCTGTTACGGAAATAAATCTGAAAACGAAAACGGAGTTACCTGTACGTGAGGTAGAGATGGCAGGAAGGAGACGGCGTTGTGGTGGGCTGCTCCGGGGTGGGGGCGCGGGCGCGGGCGTGGGGGGGGGTGGCGGTGGTGGGGGTCGGCGCTTGGGGAGGTGGCGCTGGGCGATGGGGAGGTTCCAGGAGAGCTCCTGGTGAGCGTTTCTAGGCAGGAAAAGGAGGACGGTGGCGAGGAGGCTACGGGCAGGGAGGGGGCGTGATGGGAAAAATGGACCGAGGCGCGGGAGGGGGCTTTATAGGCGGTCTCGGGAGGCGTTGGGATGGAAAGACGAGGGAGATCGGGAAGGTGGAGATTCCTGTCTCCATGGATATGGAAAGCTTCTGTAACGTGAGAGGAAACAGAGGAAGGAGATGATCTCTTGTTGGGCTAGAATAGGAAAGTGCTTAATGGGCCAGCAGGTTTTTCCTAATAAAAGCGATTCTATTCCTATTTTTAAAATTAGGAAACTAAAACAATAAAAAGGAAATCAAATCAATTCGAATAAAGAGTTTTTATATACTAAAATTATCAGAAAAATAAAATGTAGATGATGAGCATTATTCCACGGCCAAAATAAAAACTTAAAAAAAATATGTTTTTCAGAAAATCCCTAAAGGCTTTATTTCTTTTGCAAATAATTTTAAATAAAAACTTTGGTTTTCTTGGCTCAAATATTTTCAAAAATGCCCCTGATTTTGGAGGGTCATTTTCCTCCGCTCTTTCTTGCTTGCAAGAATTTATTTTCGGGTATTTCTCGGGAAGAAAATAGAGAAGCAAGTGCAAATATTTGAAAGAATTAAATTGCAAAACTCCGTTCAAATTCTTTATAGTTGAAGAAGTCATGTCATCTTCTCTCATTGATTTTAATAGGATGAATTTGAATTTACCGGAGAAGGGAAAGTCATTTTATTCCCTCTCTTTCAAAAGTTTTTGAAAAGGTTCAAATTTCACTCAAGTTTAATTCACTCAAGCAAACAAACAAACAATTCAATTAATTATATTAACATTCCAAAATTTGGGATGTTACAAACCTACCACATAAAATGAATCTCGTCCTCGAGATTCAAGAAACTAACAAGAAAAGGTTAGGGGTTGGGGTCTTCTAGCAAATGTCTTGGTCGGAAAGGTCAGGGTGCTACCACACTTAAAAACAAGGTCATGGTTCCAATAAACTCAGATATTTCTTACGGAGGGCTGACAATGTATGTCTCTTCACATATCTTACAATAGCTCCTTCATTAAAGCTCTTACATCGAAGCATAGAGTTTTCCTCAAAAGCTTGGGTCGGTTCGTCAAAGTTGAAGTTCGTCCAGACTGGATCTTCTTAGCTGATGGGTCTATGTCCATTCTAAACAACTATCGAAACACTCATGGTGGTCTACAATTTATGGTTTTCTCCTGCAGAAAAGCGGGTCAGGTTGAACCTCACCGTATAACCTACGTTTGGCAACGGTTGCCTATAATGGGGTTCCATCGTCCTACCATTTTATGGTTTTATGGCTTATCACGTCGACACTCTTCTAAGTTTTTCAAGGCTCTCTGATTTTCCATCAACATATGATAGTTCATGATAGAAGTCTCGGTATGAGGGGCCAATCCATCCCGTACTTGAATCATTACCACATACGTAAATATCGAATCACGTATTCTAACACTTGGGCATACTCACAAGCATTGCAGAATTTCACTTGTCGAGTTCGTATAAATCCATGGTTTCTGCAAGCTGAACAAGACATCTATCGTTCTTCACAATCCTCGGGTTTTCGCGTAACCTCCTACGAAACGTATGCTGATTGGATCACTGATTCTTCCAAATTTATTCCTTTATCAAGGTTACATCTGTTCCTTATCAAAATCCACGGGCACATGGGTTATGGCCCACTTCAACGCTAGTGCAGCTTTAACTCATCCTTGGAGTAACTCTCTTGTTACACCTCCTTAAATCCAGTAGTACTCTGTTTCTTCATACCATCATATCAAAACAAAACTCCAACTTATTTTGTCCAGCTTCCTTCTATGGCCGTCATGAATAACACGTTTCTTTCTTCATTGATCCTGTGGCTTTATAGAGTACTATGACCAAAAGAAGTGCACAAGTTTATCCATAAAATCTCATTAATCTCATATCAATCTTTCATTACATCCTTAACCATTTTCGTAAATCCAAATTCCAAAAAGTACTTGTTACAAATGCTGCCACCCACATGATTTGGTATGGTCAGACATTACTTCATTTATCCTCCTCGAGGATTCTTCAGTCCCACTGGAATTGTGCGACATGTGCCTTGAATTCTTCAATCTTCTGTTTCATCATGGTGTTCTTGAGCTTCACCTTCATCATCTCTGCATGCACTTCGCTTAGGTATTCCTGGGTATAACGGAGTCTTGCTTCAAGTATTTCTCCGATCTGGCGTATGGCTTCCATGGCTGCTTCACGAACGGCATCGAAGAAAGTTGCTTGTGGCACACGTGAGATGAAAAAGTAATGCCCCATCCTCTTTGGGCAAACTCCTTTCAAAGCGGTGGAGGTGTACCTCCACATACCAAAGTTCCACTCCCTTTTGCATGAAGGGGTAGCCTTTGTAGACTGCATCTCCTTCCGGTGAATATGCTTCATCATGTCCTTCAAGATCTTGGGTAATCATGATCACTTGTCGGGGTCATGATCGTTTGAGGCCCTTAAGGAAAGACTCATAAAGGGTTGTCATCTGCATGTGTAGGATAAGAGGAGTGCTCGTAACAAGGGATGTATCTCCATGGGAAGTTGCAATTGTCTCGTAAAGGTTTGGTGTTCGATTGTCCATGGGTTCAAGATTTGAGAGTCTGGTTGAGATAGAAAGAGAAGGCAATTACCCACTCATCAACAAAATTATCGTTTGAAATGGGCCGTTTTACTATGGTTTCGTTTCTAAGTCCTCATTCCTTCAGGTCTTCAATGCTCGGGAGTTTCCAATTCCTGATGCTGTACCCATATGAAGGCCTTCTACCATTCTTCCGTAACTTACGTCCCTCATGGTTGAAATAAATACAAACCTACGAATATCGCATCTATCCAACCATTCAATAAACACACAAAATAATAGCAACCAAGCATTCATTTATTCAATCAATACTACAAAGATCGCCACCCACATAATTTGGTATGGTCGATACTTAAATCGAGATAAGCGTTCATCTTTATTTCTCTCATGGTGGGATACTACTAAGCTAATTTATTAGGAACTTGGTCATTGTCCCCACTGGGGCTTCTTCATGTGGACTTGATCTCCTCCGGTTCTTCCGCTAGATTTTCCCTGTCGCCGGAGTTTCTTGTGACGACCCTGTATGTCCTGAAGTTGTTCCTTGAGCTTCTGGATTTCAACGTCCTTGGCATGAGACATGGTCCTGCTGCTTTTCAGTTCCTGACGCATTCTCGAGATCTCGAGGTTCTCCTCCTCCAGCTTGTTCACCTTCAGTCTCTGAGTCTTGACCTCTTCTCATAGTGCTTCATTGTCGAACAGGGCTTCCAGGAGGTCCATCTGAAGATTCTTGACGTATTGTTCCAGATCCTGATTGTACACTAATAGTGGGGAGAACTTCATCTTTTGCGCTTCCGTCAAGGCAATAGTTGCTCCATCAGACTTCTGCCATCCAACCCTTCCAAAGAAGTGTGAGTTTAGTGCAGCACGATGACGATAGCATAAACGTGCAATAGCATCATGGAATGGCGGTGTTGATGCCCATATCACGGTCACCATTTATAGTTCCGAAGCTGATGTCTGCAGTCTTGGGGTCTTCTTTACGACCAAAAACTTGGGTCTTGACTCCCCACGATCTGGACGTTCTCTTAGTTGCCTTGATCTCAGGTATCGGTAACTTCAGCAGCCTGACTAGCCCCACAAGGAAGGGGCCTCCAAGAACCCTCTCGTAGTGTTCTCTTTTGTTCAGAATGTACCTCTCCATCTATAGTTTGAGATAAGGAAGGTTCAGTAAAAGGAATGAGGTGGTACGAGAGTAGTACAAAACAAAGGCCATTTCTATTGGGGTCTTCATATTACTAAGTCATTTTCTAGGGTCACGTTCTACAACCAACATGTGCTCTGATACCATATCTGTAGCGACCCGACCTCAGACGGTCAAGCCTACGTATGTCTGTGCCATCCACAGATCGATATCTTTGGCACACAGTACATCAATGTATATATCAAAGTGCAATCACATGTATAAATAACGTAAAATGATATATACCTCATAATACTCAGCGAAAACAATCAAAACAAAAGAGAGAGCGAATAAGAATCCGAAGGAACTTCAAATAAAACTAGGGAGTCTTCTTCTACAACATTCACAGAAATAGTTTTGTCTAACGGAAAATAAAACACTAAAATAACAGAGAATAAAATATAAATTTAGTTAAGACAAAAAAATAAAGTATTTTTTTCATAAAGCTATTTTGAAATTATTTTCAATTGGGAGTTAAAACAATAGAGAAATCCATTGCAAGTTATTAGCGAAATTGAATTGATTTCACGATAACAAAATAAAAATAAATATAAAAACTTGTTGAACACCTACTGTTTAACTAATAGAAACCAAACATAAACTTTCTGAAATAAAAATAATTTAAAAACAACTATAGAAAAAGAAGTAGCTATAATTCGAATAGAACTAAAACAGAATTTGTTTTACATGAAATAATAAGCTAAAATACTAAAAAATTTTTTTGACATTTTTACCACTGGTAAATAGGATCACTAGTGATCAGTAGAAAAAAGAATCAAATAAAAATCTATTTTTAAACTCCCGGAATAAGCAAAACAAGCTTTAATTCAAAGCTGATCTAACTCAATTTTTATAAATCCAAACATAGACAAATTATATATTTTTGGAAACTACAAGAAAATTGTGATCTAACCCAAAAAGAATCAGCATCATTGGACTTCTAGATCAAAAGTTATAAGCTAAACAAGAACGGAACTAAATCTGTTACGGAAATAAATCTGAAAACGAAAACGGAGTTACCTGTACGTGAGGTAGAGATGGCAGGAAGGAGGCAGCGATGTGGAGGGCTGCTCGGCGAGGGCAAGGTCGCCGGCGAGGGTGGGGGTGGCGGAGGAGGGGTCGGCGCTTGGGAGGTGGCGCTGGGCGATGGGGAGGTTCAGGAGAGCTCTGGTGAGCGTTCAAGGCAGGAAAAGGAGGACGGTGGCGAGGAGGCTACGGGCAGGGAGGCGTGGTGATGGGAAAAATGGAGCGAGGAGAGGGAGGGGTTTTATAGGCGGTCTCGGGAGGCGTTGGGATGGAAAGACGAGGGAGATCGGGAAGGTGGAGATTCCTGTCTCCATGGATATGGAAAGCTTCTGTAACGTGAGAGGAAACAGAGGAAGGAGATGATCTTTTGTTGGGCTAGAATAGGAAAGTGCTTAATGGGCCAGCAGGTTTTCCTAATAAAAACGATTCTATTCCTATTTTTAAAATTAGGAAACTAAAACAATAAAAAGGAAATCAAATCAATTCGGAATAAAGAGTTTTTATATACTAAAATTATCAGAAAAATAAAATGTAGATGATGAGCATTATTCCACGGCCAAAATAAAAACTTAAAAAAAATATGTTTTTCAGAAAATCCCTAAAGGCTTTATTTCTTTTTGCAAATAATTTTTAAATAAAAACTTTGGTTTTTCTTGGCTCAAATATTTTCAAAAATGCCCCTGATTTTGGAGGGTCATTTTCCTCCGCTCTTTCTTGCTTGCAAGAATTTATTTTTCGGGTATTTCTCGGGAAGAAAATAGAGAAGCAAGTGCAAATATTTGAAAGAATTAAATTGCAAAACTCCGTTCAAATTCTTTATAGTTGAAGAAGTCATGTCATCTTCTCTCATTGATTTTAATATGATGAATTTGAATTTACCGGAGAAGGGGAAAGTCATTTTATTCCCTCTCTTTCAAAAGTTTTTGAAAAGGTTCAAATTTCACTCAAGTTTAATTCACTCAAGCAAGCAAACAAACAATTCAATTAATTATATTAACATTCCAAAATTTGGGATGTTACATTTGAGCTGTAATTGTACGTACATGTAAAGAGTTCAAATGCGAAGACGGTATAATAATCCGCTATGATGACAATGTTGCGGTTATAATTGATCAAAAAGGCAATCCAAAAGGAACTCGAGTTTTTGGCGCGATTGCCGAGGAATTGAGAGAATTGAATTTTACCAAAATAGTTTCATTAGCTCCTGAAGTATTCTAATTTTTTTAATTAGTAAGTTGATTCACCTTATCTTTATTATAATAAAAAGAACATTTCAGAATGAAAAATTGAAAAGTTTTTTCTTGATCATTTATCAACCCTTTCCTATTTCTTAATTTCTTCTAATGATTAATTAAGAGGGTTGACCAGGTCATTGCTCATTATCTATTTTCGCCCTGGTTAGTAATACTAGGAGCGATCCAAATAATCTATGCATCTTCAACTTCTCTTGGTCAACGAAATTTCAAAAAAAGAATAGCTTATTCCTCTGTATCTCTCGTTTAGGAATAACGGATTCGTGGGGTGGTTGCAGTATTTCAGGAGGAACTGTAACAAATCCGGGTATTTGGAGTTATGAAGTTGTGGCAGGAAATTACGTCGATACTTCCACATATTATGGGTAACGTAGGAGACATCCCTATTTTCCCCCGGGGGTCTTAATTACCACTGCTTAGCTTTCAATTTGCCTCTGACCATCAAATTAGATGTGAATAACCCGTCCTCCCCTCTTTGAAACAAGGGGCGCTTCCGGTTCTGTGCGTGCTTCAAACAATTTTGTCTTCTCCATATTACCATATCCCGTTTAAATTCGGTACTAATACTAATATAGTTGTAGAAAGAGTACCTCTTTTTGCCTGGACTTCAAGCAGTTTAGCTTTAACCGTGTTAATGGTCTCACATTCTTGGTTTATAGAGAATCAAAGTTGATTTACATGATTTATTCCTTATTTAAAATTTGAAAATTTGAAAATCCACTTCTTTATTTTATTAATTTAGGATCTAGAAGAAGTAGTTTTTCTTTGATCCATATCTTATTTGATTCATATTATAGTATATGAATACCCTCTATACATATGAAATAATATCTACCGGAAATCAGATGAGTTGATTTGTATTTTGTATTCTATACTATGTTTTCTTTATATATTAAATATGAAGTTCTTACTCTTTCTGTTGTTTGGAAAGATCGAGCACAAGATGTTCCTATTTCTTTATTTTGTGATGAGTCGTATGCTTGCGACAATAACGACAAAATTTTTTGAATTCTAATTGTCCGGGTGTATTGTGGCGATTCTTTTGAGTACTATATCTAGAAATCCCCGTCGATTCCACCGGGTTTATTAATTTGCAAATTCTTCCTCAGCTAGTTAAAAAAATGAAATTGGCTGATATGATGACGATATTAGGTAGTATAGATATCATTATGGGGGAAGTTGATCGTTGAAATGATAATAGATAGGGCGATAAACTATTCATCCCAAAAGGATTATATCCATTGATAAGTTGTGAAGAGTTTAACCATAGGTAATCTCTTAACCATCCCATCAAAGAAATAATAAAGGCCATTTCTTCTAAAAAATTAGAATAGTGAGACGTATTAAAACGCAATTTGCGTTCCAAATTGCTAGCTCTTCTCTTTCAGTATTATGAAATTCCATTCCCATTAGAATATTCATTGACAGATAATAAAAAAAGACTATCAACTACAGATTGGTTGAAATTGAAACCATTTAGGTTGAAAGCCATAGTACTAATACCTAAAGCAGTGAACCAGATTCCTACTACAGGCCAAGCAGCCAAGAATTGTTGGTTGACACCTCCCTGGGGAAGTGCATCTGGATCACGTACTTGAGGTGCTCTCCGGTGGGCACGACAAGCAGTACGCCAGCCCCGGCGCCTTGTAAGGAGAAAGCTCCATCAAAGTACATGATCCAATTGCAACTTGCCTCCTTGCCGGGGAGAACGGTCTCTTGGATTTCTTCGTCAGGCGTCGCGGTCCATTCTGCAATGAACTCCGCCAGGACTCGGCTTTGAATCGTCGAGGTACTTTCAAACTTGAGGCCAAAGCTGGACAGCTCCAGTTCCCACTCTACAATTCTTCCTATTGCATCTGGATTGTGCAATATCTGTTGCAGAGGGAGACGAGTGACGATAGTGATTTCGTGCGCCTGGACGTAGTGATGCAGCTTCCTCGAGGCCATAAGAAGGCCGAAGAGCAGTTTCTGCACGCCGGAGTACCTTGATCTAGCCCCCTGCAGGAGGGAACTAACAAAGTAGACCGGGTGCTGCATCATTTTCTTGTTTGGCGGCACTCCAACTGGCTGTGTCGTCTCCGCATCGGTGGCATCGGGCTCCGTCGCTGCTACTACCTCGTCGTCAATCTCTCTCTGCGCCACTAGCGCGGCGCTGACCACCTGGTTCGTTGCCGCCAGGTATAGCAGCAATGGTTCCCGTGGCCTAGGCGCAACTAGTATTGGCGCGGAGGAGAGGTACTTATTCAAATCTTGCAACACTGCTTTGGCTTCTGGCGTCCACTCCATCGGGCCCGCCTTTTTCAAGATCATGAAAAAAGGAAGGGCGCGCTCGGCAGACTTGGAAATGAACCTGCCCATGGCGGCGACGCAACCAGCAAGCCGACGCACATCCTTGATTCGCTTGGGTCCTTCAATCTGCTCTATAGCTTTGATCTTGTCCGGGTTGGCCTCTATCCCACGTTGTGACACAAAGAACCCGAGAAGCTTGCCGGACGGGACACCGAAAACGCACTTCTCAGGGTTCAGCTTGAGATTGATCTTGTGCAGGTTCGCAAATGTTTCTTGTAAATCCGGTATGAGGGTTGCCCTGTTCTTGGTTTTGACCACTATATCATCCATGTAAGCTTCCATATTTCTATGGAGCTGGGGTTCAAAACCAATCTGGACCGCCCTTGCAAACGTCGAACCAACACTCTTCAACCCGAAAGGCATCCGCATGAAACAATACGTACCACATGGGGTGATGAATGCCGTTTTCTCTTCGTCTTCTCTTGTCATGAAGATCTGGTGATAGCCGGAGTAGGCATCGAGGAGTGACAACAGGTCACACCCAGCTGTGGAGTCAACAATCTGGTCGATGCGCGACAACAGGAAGGGGTCCTTGGGACAAGCCTTATTGATATCTGTGTAATCAATACACAGCCTCCACTTCCCATTTGCCTTGCGCACTACCACCGGATTGGCCAACCACGTTGGATAGAGCACTCCTCTTACCAAACCCGCTGCTTCCAGCTTCCGGATCTCCTCTGTAATGAACTCTTGTCATTCCAAAGCTTGCTTTCTGACCTTCTGCTTGACTGGCCGCGCATGAGGACAGACAACAAGGTGGTGCTCAATCACCTCCCTGGGAACGCCGGGGATGTCAGAAGCTTGCCATGCAAACACATCGACATTCGCCCGCAGGAAGGTGACGAGCGCGTCTTCCTATTTGTTGTCAAGGGTGGAGCTTTGTCGGAGTATTGGGCCACGGGTAGGCTAACCCGAGACCCAGGACCTTTCAAGACATCGGGGCAGGCTGCGCCCCTGAAAGCCTCAAGTCGATGGGCCGCCTTCCAAGAGTCGGCGACGATCCCGCCGACTGCCCCTAGTGGTCGAGTCCCCGAGGGCGACTTCAAGAAGAGCCGACTCCCGGTCGCTGACTTCCAGAGAAGCCGGCTATGGGGAGTCGGCCCACAACTCCAACCACCCCATGGCCTTGCAATAACGGACGGGACAGGAAAAAGCCGCCGCGCGGCCCCTCCCCGCCCCGTTTATCGAGGGCAAGCATGGCCACAGTGCGCCATACCGATGGAGATCTCTATCCGTGGCAACCTTTGTTGCCATGCTAAATCTGTTTATCAGCCCCTTAGGGCGGCGCCGAGAACCTGACGGCTGTCTGTGCGGCCCGAGCAGCGGGTCCCACCCTGCCCGGAGTACGGAAGACGGCCAGGGCACCCCAAGACGGACCTGTGGGAGTCGGCCTCCGGGAGTCGGCGGGCCTCTCCCATGGGCCCCACGAGCCATTAACCAAGACGAGATGGGGAATGGCTGCAGTGATCGCCCGCCAGGCGGCGACACTGTTGCCATGACCCCGTGACCGAGCCGGCGCCATTAAGAAACCACTCTGATGTCTGCAACCAGCAGGACCCTCCGCGGCAAGGCGGGGGCCGTGAGCCCCAGCACCAGTCGGCGGGCCCCGGTCAGCCAGGGCCAGCAGTCGGCGGAGAAGGCGGCGGCCTGAGAGACAGACGGCTGGGACCAGCACCCAGCCGGTTTTACCATTGTACCCCTAGGGGGTAGGCCTATATAAACCCCCCAGGGCACCCATGCCAAGGGTTCGCGACCTTTAGACTAGACTAGATCACACGGGGAGGGGAGAGTTAGCCACCTTACCTCCCACCTCCAGAATACAGCTCTAGGAGCAACCTTGTACACACTTTGCCTTAGTGATCATGCGGAGACCCCGCAGAGCAGCAGTAGGGGTGTTATCTCCTCGGAGAGCCCCGAAGCTGGGTAAGATTCACCGGCGTGCATGTCTACGCCTCATCCCGTTTCCAGGCACCGGGGACGTTCTACTCGCCCCCACCATGATAAGCCATCCTTTGGCATTTGTCGTACCCAACCCCCGACATTTGGCGCCCACCGTGGGGCGAGGTGCACCGTCGTCCGGAAACCTGTTCTGGATGGGAACCCTCTTCCTCCCTGGCGAACACAGCCAGCCAGGAACGCCCGATGGCGTCTGCATTGACGCGCTGCATGGCGCCGAGGTCGCCTGCGCGGCCAGCCGCCTCGCCGAACTTGTCGGCGAGGTTCGCCTCTCCGACGAGCCTGCATCCGACGCATGCACGAGTGGCCCCGAGAGCCTCCTCGCGGGCCTCCTCGACCGACTCCACGTCACCGGCGAGCCTGCCGTGGACTTGGAGTCCGTAGGCTCCACCGACCCGATGCTGGTCGACTCCGACACCGCGTCGCTCGACGCATTCCCCATCAACGTGGTGGTCTATGACGAGCCGCTCCCTCACGAGGAGAGCGGCGGAAGCGCTGTCACGGAGGTGCTCGTCATTAGTCATGACGAGCCCTCCGGGGAAAGGGCTCATGATCCGCTCGACGCGGCTCTACGAGACCTGACCGTGCCTATCCCCGAAGACACCGACGCCGAGACGCTCGAGACGCGCCGCCTGCAGATCGTCGAAGGCGCGAAGAAACTGGCAAGCATGAGACGCTTGTCAGAAGCCTACCAGCGCGAGATGGATCGCGCCGTGGGTGGCTCGCCGGCTCCGACTGGGCCTAGCCGCCTGGGCGCGGTCCGGCAGTGCGGCGTGGCCATCGCCAACCTGTTCGGGGCCAATCGCGCCGTGTACGCCACGCCCGCGGAGAACATCCGCGCTGCTCAGGCGGCGGCAGATGAGCTTGACAACTTCGAAGGCGAAGAGTGCCGCCTGATGATGGAGCGAGTCCAGCGGCTCCTCGACGCGGCTGCCGCGCAGAACGAAGCCGGCTGCCGCACAGAGGCGCCGCAGCAACGAAATGACGACTTGCCTCCCCGCCGAGATCAAGGCGCGACGTCTCGGACGCCGACTGGCGGAGTCCGCGAAAGAAGAAACCAGGATCCGACTGCCAGCCACAGTCGGACTCATCTCACCATCGAGCGCGATCAAGACGGCCGCCCCAGAGCAGTGGAGCGGCGGGACGACTATCTGCCTCCTCCTCCTCGCAGAGAGAGGCGAGTCTCCCCGCCGACCGTTGGGCATCCGACTCTCGGCGACCGCCTTGGCCGCTGGGAGGGAGTCGGAGAGAACGACGCCTGCCACCGGATCGACCGACTCCATCGATCCTTGGCGTTGGAAGAAGAAGACGAGTTGGGTCCTCCTTGCTTCGGACCCCGCATCCGAGATGAGCCCTTCCCCGAGACACGCCCAAGTACACCGGCTCTGTGAAGCCGGAAGACTGGCTAGTTGACTACTCCACGGCCGTTAGCATAGCGAACGGCAACAAGCGAGTGGCCGTGAAATATGTTCCGCTCATGCTCCAGGGCACGGCCCGGACATGGTTGAACAGCCTGAAGCCGCGCAACATCAACAGCTGGGTCGACTTCACCGAAGCCTTCGTCCGCAACTTCACGAGCACGTACAAGCGACCTCCCAAGCCTCGCCAGCTGTCCTTGTGTGTGCAAGGCCCGGACGAGTCAAGTCGCGACTACCTCACGCGCTGGGCCAAGCTCCGGAACTCCTGCGAGGGCGTGCACGAGGTGCAGGCCATCGAATACTTCACGGCCGGGTGCAGAGAAGGCACCCTCCTCAAGCACAAGCTCCTTTGTGATGAGCCGGAGACCCTCGACGAGCTGCTGATCATAGTAGACAAATATGCCACGGCCGACTCCTCCATGAAGGCGGAGATTCAAGTTAGTGCGACTGGCAAGGCGGCCCCTTAGGCTCCCAAAACTCCGGCTGGAGACGCCAGTCGGAGACAACAACAGCATGACCACAAGCGCAAGGCCCCACAACCGGCTTCCAGCAGTCGGCAGGTGGCGACGGTAGAAGACCAGCAGCCGGAAGGGCAGCCTCCGACCAAACGACTGAAAGGCGGCAAGACCAACTGGTTGCCGGCCTTCTCCTACGAGCAGACTCTGGATGGCCCCTGTAAGTTCCACAGCGGTGCGAATCCGTCCAACCACACTACCCAGAAGTGCCACTGGCTCACCCGAATCACCAAGGGCGAAGGCCTCCAGCCTCCCCCGCCTGCTGGGCCGCCGCCTCCACCGCCGCCCCAGCAGTCGGCTGTCAGGCCAGTCGGCGCGGTGCAAGACGAGTACCCGGAAGAGCACGGAGCGTACGTGGTGTTCACCAGTGTGGCTGATGATCGACGTGGCAGGCGGCTGCAGCAGCAAGAAGTAAACGCAGTAGCATCAAACGCCCCAGAGTTTATGCACTGGTCCGAGAAGCCTATCTGTTGGAGCAGAGCTGATCACCCAGAGGTGATGCCGAACCCGGGCTCCTATGCCCTAGTCCTAGGTGCCACTTTGGCCACAGATAGGCGGGCCGCTCGTTTCTCGCGAGTGTTGATAGATGGAGGCAGCAGCATCAACATCCTGTACAAGGATACCATGGAGAAGTTAGGAATCAAGCAAAGATAGCTTCAGAGCAGTCGGACCGTGTTCCACGGCATTGTGCCTGGCCTTTCCTGCTCGCCAATCGGCAAGATCCTGATAGACGTCCTCTTCGGGGACAAAGATCACTTCCGCCGAGAGCCAGTTTGGTTTGAAGTGGTGGACCTCGAAAGCCCATACCATGCACTGCTTGGCCGACCTGCCTTGGCCAAGTTCATGGCGGTCCCCCACTATGCCTACCTCAAAATTAAGATGCCGAGTTCCAAGGGGATTCTGACCGTAGTCGGCGACTACAGAAAGTCGTCCGCTTGCGCGGCCGAGAGAAGCCGGTTGGCCGAGTCCATGGTGATCGCGGCCGAGAAGAGGCTTCTTGACCGGGTTGTGGCAATGGCCAGCAAGCAGCCTGAGATGTCGCCTGACCCTAGGGAGTCGGAAGCTGAGGGATCGTTCAAACCGGCCAAGAAGACGAAGAAGATACCTTTGGACCCGGGGCACCCCGAGAGGTACGCTGTCATGGGTGCAAACCTTGACAGCAAATAGGAAGGCGAGCTCGTCGATTTCCTCCGTGAGAATCGAGACATCTTCGCATGGTCCCCTAAAGACATGCCGAGTGTACCGGCCAATTCACCGAGCACAAGTTACATGTCCGATCTGATGTGAAGCCCGTCAGGCAGCCCTTGCGCCGCCTGCCAGAAGAGAAAAGAAGAGTTGTTGGAGAGGAGATAGCCCGGCTCCTGGCAGCCGGCTTCATTATGGAAGTGTTTTTTCCAGAGTGGTTAGCAAACCCAGTCCTGGTGCTGAAGAAGAACAAGCAATGGCGAATGTGTATCGACTACACCAGCCTGAACAAAGCTTGCCCCAAGGACCCATTCGCTCTGCCGCGGATTGATCAGGTGATAGACTCCACAGCCGGATGCGAGCTGTTGAGCTTCTTAGATGCATATTCATGGTATCACCAGATTAAGCTGAACCCGGCAGATAGACTGAAGACCGCCTTCATCACGCTGTTTGGAGCCTTCTGCTACCTGACCATGACATTCGGCTTGAGGAATGCCGACGCCACCTTTCAGCGTTGCATGCAGAAGTGTCTCATCAAGCAACTCGACAGAAACACTCACGTCTACGTAGATGATGTGGTGGTGAAGACGGAGAAGTGCGGGACGCTGTTGGAAGACCTCAAGGAAACCTTCGAGAACCTGCGCTGATTCCAGATCAAGCTCAACCCGGAGAAGTGCGTTTTCGGAGTACCAGCCGGCCAACTCCTTGGCTTCCTGGTCTCCGAACGCGGCATAGAGTGCAACCCTATGAAGATCAAGGCCATTGAGAGGATGGATGTACCCAGCCGACTGCTAGATGTGCAAAATTTCACCGGCTGCCTGGCGTCCATTAGCCGATTCATCAGTCGGCTGGGCGAGAAAGCTCTCCCCTTGTACCAACTAATGAAGAAGACCACCTTTTTTGAGTGGAACCCCAAGGCGGACGAAGCGTTTCTCCAATTGAAGAATATGTTGACTACTCCCCCTGTGCTGGCGGCTCCGACTCCCAAAGAGCCCATGCTCATGTACATTGCCGCGACCAGCCGGGTAGTCAGCACTGTGATCGTAGTCGAGCGCAAGGAGGGAGGCAAGACGCTACCTGTCCAGAGACCGGTGTATTACCTGAGCGAAGTACTGTCGACCTCCAAGCAGAACTACCCTCACTACCAGAAGATGTGCTACGGCGTGCACTTTGCCGCCAAGAAATTGAAGCCCTACTTTCAAGAGCATCCAATCACTGTGGTCTGCACAGCCCCACTGGTCGAGATCATTGGGAGCCGAGATGCTTCGGCCCGAGTGGACAAATGGGCCATTGACTTCGCCCCCTACACTATCTACTATCAGCCCCGCACCGCCATCAAGTTTCAAGCACTGGCCGACTTCCTCGTCGACTGGGCCGAGACCCAGTATCTGCTGCCAGCACCCGACTCCACCCATTGGCGGATGCATTTCGATGGCTCCAAGATGCGCACCGGCTTGGGAGCGGCGTCGTCCTCCACCTCCCCAAAGGCGACAAGCTCAAATCGCACTGCAAATCCATTTCGCCGCCTCCAACAACGTCGCCGAGTCTGAGGCGGCTCATTCACGGGCTCCGGCTTGCCAAAGAGCTCGGCATTCGCCGGATCCTGTGCTATGGCGACTCCGACTTGGTGGTCCAGCAGTCATCCGGCGACTGGGACGCCAAGGACGCCAACATGGCAAGCTACCGTTTCCTGGTGCAGCAGCTCAGCGGTTATTTTGAGGGGTGCGAGTTCCTTCATGTGCCGAGAAATGACAACGACCAAGCAGACACCCTAGCACGAATCGGCTCCACCCGTCAAGCAATACCATCCGGTGTCGCCCTTCAGCGCCTCCTCAAGCCGTCTATCAAGCCTTCACGTAATCGAGACTCCATCTTTGTGCCGACTCCCCACGACAAAGTCGGATCCAGCTCAAAAGCCCGACTGCACGGTACAAAGATCCTTGAAGAGCCCCAAGAGCACCTTGATCGAAGCCGGCCGGGACTTGAACCCGGCCGGGGACTCGCGACCAGCCCGAAGACTCCAGAACTCGGCCCTGGGACTGCGCCAGTCGCTCCAGGGACTTCAACAACTCAGCAAGCGGCCGCGGACTCCAGCCTGCCACTTCCCAGCCCAGCCACCCTCGTCCAAGTCGCGGTGGTCGCAATTGAAGAAATAGTAGCACCCTCATGGGCCCAGCCCATCCTCAAGTTCCTAGTAAACAAAGAGCTGCCAACCGATGAAATCTTGGCTCGGCAAGTGCAACACCGAGCAGCAGCCTAGACCATAGTCAACAGAGAGCTGGTCAGGCGTAGCGTCACTGGTGTCTACCACCGTTGCGTCGAGCCAGAGCAAGGCCAAGCAATTCTCAGAGACATCCATCAAGGCGAGTGCGGCCACCATGCGGCCTCACGAGCACTCGTCGCCAAAGACTTTCGACACGGTTTCTTCTGGCCAACCGCCCTAGAAGAGGCCAAAGAGCTAGTCCTAAAATGCAAGGGATGCCAGAAGTTCCGTTCCAAGCCACTCCAGCCGGCTTCCGCACTCAAGACTATCCCCATCGCCTGGCCCTTTGCGGTTTGGGGCCTGGACATGGTGGGACCATTCAAAACGGCACGGGGTGGCCTAACTCATCTGCTTGTCGCGGTGGACAAGTTCACCAAGTGGATAGTGGTGAAGCCCATCAAGAAGTTCAATGGTACGACTGTAGTGACTTTCATCACCGACATCACAGTTCGGTACGGCATAACACATAGCATCATCACCGACAATGGCACGAATTTTTCCAAGGGCGCCTTGGCCCGTTTCTGCGCGACGCAGGGCATCCGAATGGACTTAGCGTCTGTTGCCCATCCTCAGTCAAACGGCCAAGTAGAGCGAGCAAATGGCCTCATCCTGTCTGGCATCAAGCCCCGACTGGTCGAGCCACTGGAGCGCTCGGCCGGCTGTTGGCTTGAGGAGTTGTCGGTCGTCCTCTGGATTCTGCACACGACTCCAAACAAGTCAACCGACTTCACGCCTTTATTCCTCGTCTACGGTGCTGAAGCCGTCATCCCAACAGATATAGAGTTCGACTCTCCACGAGTCACCATGTACACCGAGGAGGAAGCAGAAGAAGCACGCCAAGACGGTGTCGATCTGCTGGAAGAAGGCCGGCTGTTGGCACTAAGCCGGTCCAGCATCTACCAGCAGAGCTTGCGCCGATACTACAACAGGAAGGTCAGGCCAAGAACTTTCCAAGAGGGCGACCTTGTGCTCCGGCCCGATCCAGCGAACAGCGGCCGCACAAGTTATGTGGCGCCTTGGGAAGGACCCTTCATTATCGACAAAGTCTTTGGGCAATGGCTCCTACTACTGATCGGCGGCCGAAGCCCCAAGCACACAAGAGAGGCGACTCGGCAAGGAGTCGGAATAACCATGGAATGCAAATCTCCTCAAGATTTTTACGATTGGCCGCAGTATGTATCACGCTACCCTTTGTATTAAAGTACCAAGACTTCGGGCCCCCTGAGACGAGCTCGGGGACTGCCCTCTTTTGTTATCTGTATGATAAGAATTATGCTTTCGAGTATGCTACCTTCCTATTACACCGATTGGCACCGGGTTCGACTAGTTGACCCGGGGACTCGCCGCCTTACACTATGAAATGCTTCCTGCGGTCGGACAAGTAGTGTGCGGCGCCTAGGCCATCTCCTGCCAGAAGCCGCAGCTCGCAGAGCGACTGTTGGTGGGCAGGAGTAAGGAAGAATGGGTGCTCACACGAAAAATGACTAAGGATCTAAAAGCGTTGACATAGATTAAGCCGGTTTCCAGCCTCTCTTTGCAAAGCCGACTCATGAGTAGTTGACTTGCCGCTTTTTATCTAACTTGTTAAAAGACTCTAGAACACGGCCAAGTACTTGCCTCCCCAAGGTAGCCAAGCACTTGATCCAGCAGCAGTCCGCAGAATGGCTGTTCGACTGGGCAAGGCGGCAACCAAGGGAAGGCGGCAAAGGAAAAAGCCAAAAGAGCAATAAACAAGGAAAGATAGAAGTCGGATGAATATTTACATAGCATAGGCCCTTGGCCGAATCTTCGAGCAGAGGTTCAAAATACACCTCGCGGGTGGAATTGTCCGAACTAACAAGTTCTTCAAAGACTATTAAAAAGGCCAGACGGCAGCCTAAGAAGCGGCAGACGGGTTCGGAGGGTCGGTGGAGACGGCGGTGTCAGGCGCCGGCGGATCAGGTGGCCGGTCTCGGCTTGGTGCGTCTCGGTAGCAACCCGGCTTGGTCGGACACGGCTCGTTGCTGGAGGCGCGATCGAGTTGAGGCTGGTCGCCCGCTCCGTCTTCTGGCGCCTCCATATCGCCTCCATCCTCTGCCTCGCCTTCCTCCTCGGCGCTGGAGCCAATCACCTCCGCCGAGTCTTCGTCGTATTCCGGGTTCATCCCGAACCACTCCGGCGGTACCACCCCGCCTACTGCAGCCCGCTCAGGGACGAAGACACCGGTGTCGGTGTAGTCGGCGATCGCCGCCGCGCGCTCGACAAGGGCGTCTTCCGCAGCCACCAGCTCTGCCTGGGCCTCCGACCGGAATGTGGCCAGCCGGTCCAGGTCCAGTCCTGGATACCACGCCTTGACGAATTCCAAGGCCCGGTGAGCTCCATCCCGGGCCGAGGAACCCTTCCAAGCCTCAAGACGGCCAGCCGCGACCTCCAGCCAGTCGGCGGTCCAACCGGGAGTGCGAAGAACCGGCATGTCCGGCCACAGGGCAGCAATGCCTGGGCGCCGACGCGTTGAAGCCGGCGCAGCATCCGATGGGCCGACCACAGACGGGCCTCGATGCTCAGAAGCTGTTCGTCAAGGGTTCGGGGGGCGTTGATAGCAATCTCCACACCACTTGCCCTCCGCGCCTCGCGGTCAGTCTCGATGGTTTGAATGGCCGTCTGCGAATGGCCAGGGAAGAAGTCTGCCAAGACAAAGAATAAGCAAGACAAAGAATCAGGAGTCGGGCTGACTTAGAGTCGGCAGATCAAAGAAAGAAAGTAAAGAAACTCACCGTCGACGATGTCATCGATCTCATGGAAGCCGGAGGTCAGCATCGCCTCCTTGTCGGTCCAGGAGGAGCGCTCGCTTTCGAACTCGACCAGGAGAGCGGCCTCCTTCTTCTCGGCCTCGTCCTGCGCCGCCTTGAGCAGCTCCTTCTGCTCCGTCAGCTGCGCCGCCAGCAGATCGCGCTCCGCGATGAGCTTATCGCACTCCACCCCCTTGGCGCGGAGGGCAGTGTTGGCCTGGCCCAGCTGTTCTTGAAGAGCGGCATTGGCCTCTGAAGAATAAGAAAGGAAAAAAGACGTTAAGTCGTCAACAAAGAAGGTCGCCGGGAGATCCGGCCCGATTGCTCAGCAGTCGGCCCGAATCTCGGGGACTACAGCCCGCGGGTGCGCCGGCGCGCCCCCGCGAAGAAGAAGGAAGACTCACTCCGGCTCTCCGAAAAGTCGGCAGTCCGCTTGCCCAGCTCCTCGACGTTGCGGTTGAAGGAAGCGACGCGGAGGTTGTGGTACTCTTGCAACAAGGATCCCATTCAGAAGTAACATTTGGAACTCACCAGAGGAGTTCCGTGCCGCCTGGTCAGCAGCCGGCCCGAAACTCGGGGACTACACCTAGTGGGTGCGCTGGCGCGCCCCCATAAAGAAGAACAAGAAAAATAAAGTCAAAAGAGGAAAGCGTACCCTGATGGCTATTCGCGATGCCAGATGCGCCTTGGTGCAGTTCTGGATGGTGTCGCCCTCAGCTCGCAGCTTTGCCTGAACGTCCAGAAGCGCAGTATTCAGCAGGCCATTGCCGCCTCCCCGTACCCACCCGATGGGCGCAGCACTCGTCGCCTCGGCGTCTGGAATGGCTGAGCTGGCCGCGCCAGTCTCCAGAGGACACCGCGCCGAAGTCGCCTTCTCAAGGCGGCGGCTGGCGAAACAACTTGGCGGCAACCGCCATGGCCTGCGTCTTGATCGGAGGCACCGCGGAGTCCACCGGCCCTTTCCCTTCTCGCTCCCAGACGGCGGCGGAGGCGGATCGGCCGTGTCCGACATTGAGGCCTCGCCGCTCTCCTTCCCCAAGATGGGGTTTTCGCCGCCGGCTTCGCTAGTCTGCTCCACGAACTCCGGGAGTGGCCGTGTAGAGTTCAGTGGAGTGACGATCAACGCCGACTGGAGGCGCGCAGCCTCCTCGGTCCGCTGCTGGGCCGCGACGGCGGCTTCGGCCTCTTCCAGCCTCCTCTGAGCGGAAGCTGCCGCCTTCTCGGCCTCCGCCTTCGCCAGACGGTCGGCCTCCTCCTCGTCGCGCTTCTCCTGCGCGTTTCGCTCCGTCGCCTCCTGGAGGTCGGCGGCGGGGTCAATCCGCCGAGTGTTGGCGGACGTCTCACCGACCCCATGATAGAGGGGGCGGCGACTCTCTTGAAGGTGAGGGGAGCCCTGAAGCAAGGAAGAAATGAAAAAGGTTTTTGGACGAGTTCATCAAAAGAAACAAAACAAGGACGGAGCACTTACGCAGAGACCAGCGGCGGCTTCTTCACTTCCTTGCGGAAGCGGTTGGCCTTTGCGACCGCCTCCTCCCGCTTGGTCGCGGCGGCCGCCGCCTTGAACTTCTTCGGCCGACTGCCGAGCAAGCTCGGCCCGGCCCGGCACTTCTTCACGCCGCCCTGCCCGTCCAAGCCGGCGGAGGAGCTCGAGCCCGGCTGGCCGGTCTTTGGCTGGTGACGCGGGGCGACCTCCCCCTCAGCGTCGTCATCAGGCCAGTCGGCAAAGGTGGCCGAGGGCCTGAAGTCGCTGGCTACTCCCTTTCCGCCTTCGGCGTCGGCCTCCATCGCTGCCGCCCCCAAGTCAAGGTCGTCGACGTCACTCTCCGCGCGGTTGTGGGCTGCATGAGGGGGTTCTGACTCAAGAAAAACCAAAGGAAAAATCAGAAGCCAGATTCGGCTGCAAAAGGAAAGAAGAAGAAAGACGGCTTACCACAGGCGGGGGGTTGGCACGCGAGTACGGCTCCTTGCCGAATTTCCAGTCCTCCGCGAGATTGCAGTTCGCGATGCAGTTCACCATGTTGGCCACCTCCACGTGAGGCATGTCTTTGGTGCACATCCGGCACGGGTCTCGGTGGTCGCTCATCTGGCTGATCAGATGAGGTCGGCCTTGGAGAGGAAGGACTCGGCGCGCCACGAAGGCGGCTAGCAAGTCGGCCCAAGTCAGGCCCTCCATTGCGTCGACCTTCAGTCGGCGGCGTTGGCGGCGCCTGCGAAATCAGCGTCTGGCACTGGTGGGACCAGGCTGAGAGCCTCCAGCGGTAGCGCCACGGCTTCATAGAAGCGGCAGATTGACCCGATGTATACAGGCGACATTCTTCACGTAGAAATAAGACCGTTGCCACATCTTCACCGACTTGATTAGTGGGATGGAGGGGAACGGGTTGTCGGCAGTCGGCCTCCGCATCACGATGAAGGCGCCCGCCTTTGGACCGCACGCCCGGCGGCGTCGCGTGCGAGCTTGGGCGAAGAACTCCCCACAGCTCGATGGTGGGGAGGACGCCCAGGAAGCTCTCGCACAAAGAAGCAAAGGCGGCCAGCAGCACCACCGTGTTCGGAGTAAGGTGGTGCGGCTGGAGGGAATGTAACTCCAAGAAAGAGCGGAAGAAAGGCGCCGCCCGGCAGCCCTGTGTCGCATGAGGTGCGAGCGGAATATGACCCGCTCGCCCTCCCTCGGCGCCGGCGATATCTCCTTCTCCGGCGCGGCGCGGCCCTGCACCAAGTTTGCGCTGGGGAGCCGACGCGTCTTGCGGAGCATCTCGATGAGGTCGTCGTCAACCTGGGACCCGTCCCACACGCCGGAGCGCACGGTCGGAGTGGCGGCAGCGGAGGAAGAGCTCATCGTGCGGGCGCGGTGAGGTTCGGCGCAGCGGTGTTGAGAGGAAGAAGGAGACGCGAGAGGGCAAGGGGAGAAAGGAAAACGGGCGCGCGTGCTTCGCCGCCCCCCTCCTCTCGCCTACTTATAGCCTTGTAGGCTGAGAAGCCGATGGGATGGGTGTGGGATTAACTGCGCATGGCCCCCCCACGAAGTTACTGCGCGTAGTAACAACGTGGGAACCCCAACTGTCCGCCCGGCCGCAACGGATCCGTTCGCGTGCCGAGGCGCTGTAGTGGCGGGCCCCGCGTGACGACCTGTCCCGTCGCGCGCGTGGGCAAGCAGACTTCCCCCACCACGTGGCGCCGTGAGACGATTCCGCAATGGCCGGCCGCGGGGAAGCGTATCAGGCACGCTGCCTGAACCCCGCTACGACCTCTGAAGTCTTTGATGGGCAAGACGGCCCGCTACAAGCCCGGCTCCAGCCAGTCGACTTGGAAGAGGACGGCGAGCCAAACTCAGATCCCCCCACTAGAAGGAAGAAACTGCTGAGGCTTCTCGACGTGTCAGCCTCAGCGCCTCATCAGCTTCGGGGACTACTGTCGGAGTATTGGGCCACGGGTAGGCTAACCCGAGACCCAGGACCTTTCAAGACATCAGGGCAGGCTGCGCCCCTCAAAGCCTCAAGTCGATGGGCCGCCTTCGAAGAGTCGGCGACGATCCCGCCGACTGCCCCTAGCGGCCGAGTCTCCTAGGGCGACTTCAAGAAGAGCCGACTCCCGGTCCCTGACTTCCAGAGAAGCCGACTATGGAGAGTCGGCCCACAACTCCAACCACCCCATGGCCTTGCAATAATGGACGGGACAGGAAACAGCCGCCGCGCGGCCCCTCCCTGCCCCGTTTATCGAGGGCAAGCATGGCCACAGTGCGCCGTACCGATGGAGATCTCCATCCGGCGCGACACTGTTGCCATGCTCGTCCTGACATCAGCCCCTTAGGGCGGCGCCAGGAACCCACGACGGCCTGTCTGTACGGCCCCGAGCCAGCGGGTCCCACCCAACGGCGGAGTACGGAAGACGGCCAGGGCACCCCAAGACGGACCTGTGGGAGTCGGCCTCCGGGAGTTGGCGGGCCTCTCCCATGGGCCCCACGAGCCATTAACCAAGACGAGACGGGGAATGGCCACAGTGATCGCCCGCGGTAGCGACTCTTTATTGCCATAACCCGTGACAGCTAGCGCCATTAAGAAGCACGGCTCATGAATCCATGGCCAGCAAGGACCCGCCCCTTGAAGCGAGCAGGGGCCGTAGCCCCGCAACCGATCGGCCCGGAGAAGGAGGCGGCTTTGAGAGCGACGACCGGGACCCGCACCCAGCCGGTTCTACCATTGTGCCCCTGGGGGGTCGGCCTATATAAACCCCCCAGGGCACCCATGCCAAGGGTTCACGACCTTTAGACTAGACCAGATCACACGGGGAGGGGAGAGCTAGCCACCTTACCTCCCACCTCCAGAATACAGCTCTAGGAGCAACCTTGTACACACTTTGCCTTAGTGATCATGCGGAGACCCCGCAGAGCAGCAGTAGGGGTGTTATCTCCTCGGAGAGCAACGAAGCTGGGTAAGATTCGCCGGCGTGCATGTCTACGCCTCATCCCGTTTCCAGGCACCGGCGACGTTCTACTCGCCCCCACCATGATAAGCCATCCTTTGGCATATGTCGTACCCAACCCCCGACAAGCTTATGGTAAAAGCTCCTCACGTGCCGTCCTCATTGACAGAAACCTTCTTGGTTCCCGGCGGTATGGCCCTGGACTTCTTGTTTCCGCCAGTGGAGCTCTCTGGCACATCCTCGACGGGAGCGCTACACTCCGAAGAGGTGCGCTTGCCGGAGTGGGTGTCTGAGGTCTCACCGGTTTTCTTCTTCTTCTTCCCTCCCGGGGTCTCAGCAGCAGGAGCAAGTGCCCTAGTGGCGGCAGCTGCTACAACTGCTTGCTGGTAGAGTTGGTCAGCACAAATCAGCGCATCTTTCTTATCGGAGGGGATGGCGATGATCGCCACAGGTCCTGGCATCTTTAGAGTGTTGTAGGCGTAGTGTGACGCCGCCATGAACTTGGCCAGCGCTGGGCGGCCAAGGATCCTATTGTAGGGCAAGGGGATCTTGGCAACATCGAACACGATCCTTTCCGTCCTGTAGTTCGGGTCACTTCCAAAGGTCACGGGCAGCGTGACCTTCCCCTTTGGTTGGCTTCTTCCCGGGTTGACCCCCTGAAACGTGCCCGTCTCTTCGAGGTCTTCATCAGGAATCTGCAGTTTCTCGATCACGGAAAGCGAGATCAAGTTCGGACCGGCCCGCCATCGACTAGCATCTTTGTCACCTTGAGGTTGCGTATTGTTGGTGAAACCAACAATGGCAAGCACCGACGCAGTAGTGCGATCAGGGTGATCCTCGATGTCAAAAAATGATAGGTGTCTTTGGACCACTTGGTGACCTTTGGGCATCAAACGACGGCTCTGCCGCTGTAATCTCTCACGCCCACTGTTTAAGCCGGCGGTAAGAGGTATGCAGCGAGGCGCTGCCGTCGACGCACACGGCCTCTATAGCTTTCTGAAACTCTTGGTCGCCGGACTCGTCGTCCTCTTCGTGATTGTCGTCTTCTGGCTTTCTGTCACGGCATCGGGCGGGCCTCTCCTGCTGTTTATCTTTGCCGCGATGGCTCGCCTGGCCGTCACGCTTCTTGTCGGACCCCTCAGCACCGTCCTGGCCTTTCTCCTTGTCCTGACTCTCATATTCAGCCCTCTACTTCTCAGCAAGGAGCTCAACTTGTCGGCAGTTCTGGAGATCATGGCCTTTGGTGCGATGGATCTTGCAGTATCGCTTGTCGGAGTTTCCTGGCTTCTCGGCGGCCGCCAAGGCCCGGCAGGCGACACATCCGGCAATTTCCTTGCCGGGGTCATCTGCCTTGGTTTTCTTGGTGGAGCCGGTGTCATCAGATCCCTCGACGGCAAGCACGGCTTTACCCTTGCGCTTCCTGTTGCGGCGCCGGCCCTTCTTCGCCCGGTAGCGGTATCCTCATCTGAGAGTCGGTTTCCACGCCCGGCATCTTCGCGGTACTTCCTTCCCTCTTCAGCTCGGGCACATCTATCGGCAAGAACATAGAGTTCTGCCACATCTTTCACCTTGTTCATTGCCAGCTCTTGGCGCATCTTGCTGATTCATGCGTTCGATGGAAGCAGCCTTGATGATGGCGGCAGGGTGAACATCAGGGATATTGTACTGTATCCGGCTGAATCTCTGTATATACTTGCGGAGACTCTCGCCTCCCTTCTGGGGAATGACGTGCAGGTCGCTCACTTGGCCACGGGCTTGGTGACCTCACGTAAAGGCGCCCACGAACTCATGGCACAAATCCGACCAGGAGGAAATAGAGTCTACCGGCAAGTGCATCAACCATGACATGGCGTTGGGTTTAAGAGCCAACGGAAAGTAATTCGCAAGCACCTTATCGTCGCGGGCTCCGGCAGCTTGCATCGCGATGGTGTAGATGATGAGGAACTCGGATGGGTGGGTCTTGCCACTGTAATTTTCGCCAACGTCAGGTTTGAAGGTGCAGTGAGTGGGCCACTGGAACTGCCGCAACTCACGGGTAAAAGCCGGACAGCCTACCTTGTAAGGTAAGCTTCCGGGCTCTCCGGTGCCGGGTGGTTCGCAGCAGGCCCTGCTCGCCTGTCTGACTGGTGGCGCGCTCCGCGTCGGCGCTCGATAGTGGTTCAAGCGTCTTCATGTTCTCGTTCCCGAAGAACTTGGCGCTGGTCACAGTGGGTCCGTGGGTCAGACGAAGCTATGGAGATGTCGTCGCCCGAAATGTCGCGACGAGCTGGCGTCCGTGGTATCGGGCGAGGAGGAGGCGAATGCACCGTGGTCGTGGCGCCGTCGGCTTTCCCACCACTGGTGCGTTGGACTCCGTCGGAGCGTCGACCCGGTGGCTCCACCGGACCCGGTTCGTCTTTGTTGGCCACCGCAACAAGGCTTCGGATAGTGGCTCTCCATTCGTCGAGTTTCCCCGTAGTGGGAGGAAAGTCGAGAGCAAGCTGTCTTGTGCCGCGAGAACTTCTGCTGGCGTTGGTGGCAGCGAAACCTGCATGGATCGCGACGCGCTTCGACTTCTGACCATGTTAGAAGGAGCTCTATCACGACCCCGCGGTCGCATGCCATCTTCACCAGCGCCTCGGCAAGCGGGCAGGTCTTCTACGTCCCGGGAGTGGCGCTCGGGGCTCTTCCCGCGACGACGCCCGGGGTCTTCGGCGTGATTACGCCTTTCGTCGCACGCTACCTGAGAGGAGCGCGCCGTCGGCGCCGGCGTGGGAGTCTTGGAAGCCCTCGCGTCGCCTTCGGGCGGGGTGGCAGCGATCTTGGAAGGCCCCGCGCCACCCGCCGAGGGCCTGGCTCCGTCTTTGGATTTGGCGGTGTGCGGCCCATTACCAGGCGCACGAACATCGCCGCCTCCCAAACTCCGGCTGCTGGGACGGTGTTGGTGTTCGCGAGCGGCGCCCCGGGTCCTTTCTGCGACCGGTCCGCTACTTGCCTGCGTCGGGACGGGATTTCCGGCTTCCGACTGGCCAACCGCCACCATCGTCTTCTTCTTGGGCGCCATGACGATGAAGAAGCGTCGAACTAACTGCTAAAGACGATTCTCACAACTGTGCCCCCTACCTGGCGTGCCAAAGATGTCGGTGGGAACGACACCTATGGGATCACAAGAATCCCTACTACGGTTAGCGGGGCGCGGGGTCGTGAGAAGAGCGGATCAAACAGGTAGCACACGGTTCGTTTATCCAGGTTCGGGCCGCGAGGATGCGTAAAACCCTACTCCTGCTTTGGTGGATTGTATATCTGTGTTCTTGAGCTAGCTATGGGGCGTGAGGAGCTCCAAAAAGCCGAATCCTCCTCCTGGTCGCCTTGGGCCTCCTTTTATAGAAAAAGGGGTTGCCACAGTGGCACAAAGGAGGTGGAAAGGGTACAGTGATGCGAGGTTATCCCTCGCATTACATGACAAGGCGCATTTAATGCGCCTTGCTTAAATGTCACTTGCTTTATTGGGGACGGGAGACACTTTGTCACCGTCCGTCGCCGCTCCCTCTTGTGTCGACACGCGCCTTGGCCAGCGGTGCCTGCGATGCCATGTAGGCAGGCAGGCAGTTGAGGTGGCGCAGTGGTGGGTCTCCACAAAGATCTGCATGCCGCCACGCAGGTGCCTGCCCAGCTGGTTGGGTTGGCAGCTGCATGCGAACGGTGGTGGAGGTTTGGTCGGCGTGGGCCTGATGGTGGCCCCACGGGTGTTCTTGGCAAGGGCATTGCCGGGGCCCCGGCAAGGGTCTTGCCAGGGCGCCTGCTATCATCCCCGGCAAGGCTCTTGCCGGGGGCCTTGTGGTCCTCCTTGGCTGGGATCCCGCCAAGGGTCGTCATCTTCTATAATGTGTATCTGATCTTGAACGTCTTCACAAAGATCTGCATGCCACCACGGGATGTCTCGAATCCTTGCCCATAGGGGCAGTGGACTCGAGGTGACTTCGCTCCCGTGTAATGGTGTGGGGCCAGTGCCACGGCAAGGGTCTTGCCGGGGTTGCTAAAACTGCCCCTCGGCAAGGATCTTGCCGGGGGAGTCCGCTTCGTCCCCTTTGCTCCTTGTGGTCTTTGTCTTGGCGTCGTCCTACTTCTCTTGAGCTTCGGTCTTACCTTGGCTCACCTCCCTTGCCTTGCTCGGTCTGGTGGTGCCCATGGCTCAGACTACCCGTGCACAGTTATAGGGGTACGAAAAGTGTACCCCTCTTTTTGTACACCGATAGGGGGTGGATGAACAGTGAGTGGTGGCGTTGCCTCTGGATGAACAGGACCCCGTGGTGTGGAGGGCTGTGTGAACAGTAGACGATGGAGGGGTGCCCGTGGAGGGGTGGTTGAACAGGACCCCGTGGTGTGGAGGGCTGGATGAACAGTAGACGGTGGAGGGGTGGTTGAATAGTAGCCGGTGGAGTAGCGCGTGGTGGTGGAGGTTGGATGAACAAGACCCGTGGAGGCTGGAGGAGGTCGGCGGTGGAGATGAACTGTATCCCGTGGAGTCCGTTTTGCGGATGCGCCACACCCCTCTGATGAACAGGGACCCCGTTTTGACCGTAGGGAGGTCCGTTGCCCATTTGCGGCACGCCACACCCCTCCCGATCAACAGACCCCGTTTAGACCGTAGGAGGTCCGTTTAAATCCGTTTGCGATGCGCCACACCCCTCCGATCAACAGGACCCCGTTTAGACCGTATGAGGTCCATTTCCTCCGTTTGTGGTTACGCCACACCGTCCCGATCAACGGGACCCCGTTTCGACCGTGGGAGGTCCGTTTCCTCCGTTCTGCGGTAAGCCAGGCCTCGTTTTCATCGCCTGTTCCGTCCAAGCCCTCCAGATGAACACGACCACGCATTCCGTTCTGACCCAGCCGGTTGGCTCCCACGTGTTCCGTTGCCTCCCGATGAACACAACGCATTCCGTTGCCTCCCCATGAACACGGCGCGATTCATTGCCTCCCCATGAACACGATGGCGACCACTTGTTTCTCCGTTCCGACCCAGCCATGTACACGAGCCCTGGCCGTACGTATGCGCGAGTAGGCGTTCGAGACCCCGCCCGTATGTACACATGCGTGGCCATATTTTCTTTCTTGCACCCTGGCCGCTGTACGTACGTGTACATGCTACGTGCGCGCCTCTACTACGACACGTGCGCGCCTCTACAACGACAGTGCGCGCCTCTACATCGACCACTATGTATGTACACATTCGCGACCAGAATGACAACGCTACGTACGCTTCGACCAGGTGGGTCCCGACTGTCAGGCACTTCCTTGCGTGCGAAGATGTAGCTGGTGGGTCCCATCAGTCAGGGGGTGAATCATTTTTTTGCCCAGACGCACTTCCTTGCGTGCGACGGTGTAGCTGGTGGGTCCCAGCAGTCAGGGGGGAAACATTTTTTTCACGAATACGGTGGCCCGTCCGGTGGGTCCCCGCTGTCAAGTGGAGGAATAATTATTTTGCGCGTAATAAGGAGGCACTTCCTTGCTGCGGCCATGGACCAAGCCGCCGCCGTCTTCCACGCCAAGATTTCTTCCGATGGAAGTCGGTCCTTGACCACATTGACCACGACGGCCGAGAGCACCACGGCGGTGGGCGATGGCGAGGCCTAGGAAGGGCGACCACGAGGCGGGGAAGACTTCGGCGATTTGTTTCCCACGCAGGGGAGTACGACTTTATGAGGGTTTACTAGTTAAATGCTGCCGTCAGCCAGAGAATAACTGCAGGTGTGGGTGAGTAGAGGGATGGCTAGGCCAGCGATGGGAGAATGCGATGCGGTGATGCTGCTTGCGACAAGACCGGCCGTGGGAGGAGGGAGCAGGCAGTCCTGGCGGCGCTTGTTTGAGCGGCTGGAGCGGGAGCAGAGATTGAAGAAGCCTGACAGCCGTTCGATGGGCATCCAACAGTCAGTGCTTGTGCGTCACCTTTTTTTAGGAAAGCCTCAAATCTGTGGAAAACAGCATACAACCCATCTGCCATTATTTCTAATAATTTACAGCCCATTTGCTAATTCTTAAGGTTTTTTTGGAGCCCATATTCTTTTTGTTAGCATTACAGCCCATATTGTGGCCACGGTTAAAAAATTATACGAAATTTTGCATATTTCAAAAGCGGTCCGAACTGTTTTTAATCCCGAAATTTCGACTCACATTCAAACTGATTTTAAAAATAAATGTATATCAATATAAAATCCAACAAATTCTCCACGCACAAAAATTAATGTAATTTAAAATCTTGAAATGAAAAAAAGATATTTGAAACTAATTTCCGGTTTGATGTATTTAAAAAATGTACAACCCATTTCTCATTACTGATGGGCCATTTTCTCGGCCAGCCGAATGAAAGCTCTCCTCGTCTTGAAAGATTTGCAGCCCAACAGGCATGACAAAGAAACTTACTTGGCAAATCATAAAAAAACTGGGATGTGTCCATGGACCCAGCTGTCAGCCTCTCCACGTACAATACTCTTCTGATGGAAGTCGTTCCTTGACCACGTTGACCACGCCGCGCGGAGAGCACCATGGTGGTGGACGACGGCGAGGCCTAGGAAGGGGACGACGCGGAGCCGGGGAAGACGCGGCAGTGGAAGCCCGCGCGGAGAGGAGTACTGAGGTTCCCCTGGTTCGGCTGCGGTGTGAGGCTGCCGTCGCCGCATGAGGCTTGGTTAGCGGTGGGAATAGTAGGGGCGGTGAGGCCTCCAGCGGCAAGACCCGCCACGGGAGGCAGGAGCATGCACGACGACGGCCTTAACTTTGGTAGTGGAGCAAGAAGACCAGAGGTTGAAGAAGCACTACGGCCGTTGGATGGACATCGTACGGTCACTAGAGCTAGAATCGTTCATATGACTAAAGTTGACAAAGGCCCCCGTCCCAGTCAACTTAGTAGGCCCACAAGTCAGCCTCCCATCATGGTGGGTCCCAGATAGCAGGGGGAGTATTCATTTTTTATGCGTAATAAGGAGGCACTTCCGGTGGGGTCCGAGCTGACAGCGGGGGGAACGTTTTTTTCGCGAAATACGCTGGCCCGTCCGGTGAGTCCCAGCAGTCAGCGGGCGAATCATTTTTTTCACGAAATACGGTGGCCCGTCCGGTGGGTCCCCGCTGTCAGGTGGAGGAATAATTATTTTGCGCGTAATAAGGAGGCACTTCCTTGCGGCTGCCGTGGACCCACCTGTCAGCCTCTCCACGTACAGTCCACGTCCGATGGAAGTCGTTCCTTGACCACGTTGACCACGCCGCACCGAGAGCACCGGGGTGGTGGACGATGGAGAGGCCTAGGAAGGGGACGGCGTGGAGCCGGGGAAGAGGCGGCAGTGGATGCACACGCAGAGAGGAGTACGAGAGTTCACTGGTTCGGCTGCGCTGCCGTCGCCGCAGAATATCAGGGGGTGTGGGTGAGTGGAGGGATGGCCTGGCCAGCGGTGGGAGCAGTAGGGTGCGGTGAGGCCTCCGCGGCAGCACAGCCGGCCACGGGAGGCAGGAGCAGGCGGCACGACCGGCGCTGCTTTGGGCGGCTGGAGCAAGAAGACCAGAGATTGAAGAAGCACGACGGCCGTTGGATGGACATCGTACAGTCACTGCAGCTAGATTCGTTTATATTGACTAAGTTGACAAAGCCCTTGGTACGTCAACTTAGTAGGCCCATAGGTCAGATTCCGAAACGGTGCGCCCCAGATGTCAGGGGGAGGAATCATTTTTGGGCGGGTGAAGCTAGAATATCCGAGATTGAAGAAGAAGCACGACATCTGTTGGATGGACATCCAACGGCCAACGCTAAGTAGAACCGTGTGTTGACTATAAGTTGACAAAGCCTTGCATACGCGTTAACTCTGTTTTTTTAGGGGATGCGTCAACATAGTAAGGCCAGAAGTGTGTGGCAGAGAACTTATAGCCCATTTGAGATTTGTAAGAACGTGTAGCCCATTTTTGAATTCTAATGGAATTTACTACAACCCATTTACAGTTTGTTAAAAGTACAGCCCATTTCAACAAACCGTTCAAAACAGAATTCAATAAAATTTCCCACATTTTGATGGGATCCAAAATATTTTTATCCCGAAATTTCTAGTCAGATTAAATACAATTTCAATATAAATTTATATTACGTAAAAATCCAACGAAACATTGTGCTCGCAACAATTAATGAAATTAAAATTTTCAATATCCAAAAATAATATTTTATAAAGTAATCACATGTTTGGTGCATTTTTTATAGTTACCTTGCCTTTTTATAATTACATCCCATTTATTATTTCTTAAAGCCCATTTTCTTTTTAAGCCTAATGCATCCCTCCTAGGAAAGATTTGCAGCCAATGAGCGGAGAATAACAACTTGACCTTGCCTGGGTATTCCTAAAAAAAGTATAGTTGGGCTAGCCATTTATAGCTTGAAAAAAATTAATATCTCGGTTGGATATCTGGCCTGGGCTAGACGGGCCACAACCTGCCCAGTTAATACCTACAGCGATGTTTTCGTTGTTGTTCAGAGGAGAAAAATTAATATCTGGGCTAAACATCAAAAAACTCTGTAGTGCTCACACCTCAAAAACACAAATACTGCTCGAGCCGCTTGGTCCCAGCTGTCGGCCGCTTCTTGAGCAATTCTCTCGTTTATTGACTACTACATAGGTTGACAATGGTGTGGGACCGTGATGTCAGGAAACCAGGAGGAAGCAAAATAATTATATATATATATATATATATATATATATATATATATATATATAATAAGGAGGCACTTGCGTACATGAGGCTATGGCACTGGTGGGTCCCCAGTGTCATCCTCTCCAAGAAAAGTCATCTCCTCGCCCATGCTTCCGCTCAAAGCTTGATCAGTGCCGCCCCTCTTCCCGGTGCAGGCAATTGCTCCGCCTTCAAACGCCACAAGTGTCGTCCGTCCATTCATCTTCCGCCCACATTAATGATACGCGGTTGCCGAGGCGGCTACTCCGGCGCCACACGTCCGTCCCTCCGCCCGCCCACCATTGCTATATAAACTGCTGCGCCGGCCATAGCCGCAATCATCCGCATCCGTTCCCTTTCTCCTGTCGACACCACTACTGCCAACCATGGCTTCCTCGCGCTCCAGCGCTCTTCGGGACTGGCGGACGACGGACCACAAGGAGATGGCAGCCATTGCTGCCGACCGGCTGGTTGGCAGGCAGCCGGAGGACGACGATGTCCCAATGGAGAACATGGTAGTCGATGATACGGCGCCAACCCCCTCCTCCGTGCCATCCTCGCCGGTGCATTGCACCATGACCATCGGCGAGGCCCGTGCCCAATATATGGACAGGGTGAGGGCGCTGCGTGAGGAGCAGTTCCGGGAGGCGCAGGCCGACGCCGCCTACAACCACCATCTCCTCCAGGAGCACCTGCAGGCGGAGGAGCAGATCGCCACGGAGCGGGCGGAGCAGGAGGCGCTGCTTGACTCGTACCACTCCGCCCGCAAGGGCCGCCTCGAGTGCTGGCGGTACCGCATGCGGGTGGCGGAGGCTGCGGCCGCCTACAAAGAGGCTAGCAAAGAGGGCGATGAAGCGGGTGAGGCGCTATTTGGCGAGACCGAGGACGAGGCAGAGGACAATGCCGGCTCCGACGAGTCCCCGCTCCGCTGGCGTCGACGAGGCCCTGCTCCGCCGAGGCCCCGTGGTGCAAACAACGAGGCAGAGGACACCGCCGGCTCCGCTGAGGCCCCGCCCCGCCAACAACGAGGCAGAGGACATTGCCGGCTCCGCTGAGGCCCCACCCTGTTGGCAACGAGATAGAGGACATCCCCGGCTCCGCCGAGGCCCCGCCCCGCTGCCAACGAGGCCGCGCCATAGAGAAAACAAGGAAGAGTAGAACACGGTAGGTCGCCGCCGCTCGGGTCCAAGTAAGGCTACCGCTGCTACCCTCCGGTTGAAGCCAAGCTAGGCGGGTTGACCATTGACGGCCGGTTAGCTTCTTGGCGGCGACATGGAGTCGGAGAGCTGCGCTGGGGAAGAACGCTGCTTCTACTTAACTGCTGGTGCGGTTGACCGACACGTGGGCCCAACATGCCACATGTCGATTCATGCAATTGCACCTGCAGTTAAGTCATCAAGCTTCTGCTCGGCTGGGACACAGTGGGTAGCTTCGGTTAATTAATTATACCTCCAGTAGCACCTTTTTAGTTGAAGAATGTATGAAATGTAATGAAATCCGGCATGTTTATATGAAATCCGACCGTGTATGAATGAATTTATTTCGATTAGTTCGAATTCACATGTCGATGGCATTGGATGAACATGCAAAACAATACGTACTAGCATTATTCCCAGGGTGATCACCTCATTTGCAGCAGTTTCACATGTACTCCCTCCGGTCCTTTCTAGTCTGCATACAAGTTTTGTCTGCAGTCAAAGTATCTCTACTTTGACCAATCTTATACAAAAAAGTATGCACTTTCACAATGTGCGAAGTAAAAAGGAGCAAAATGAGTACAAAGAGTTTGAGCAGCTTTTTATCGTTTCTGTACATTGCAATCAAACACACAGGCCTGGCAATTCATAGAGAACATTCAAAACAATCGATGATTATGCATCTCAGCGACTCACATGTCAGAGGCAATATTTATTCACAACTGAAGAATAAAGAAAAAAAATTGATCGACGCTGCTGACAGCAAAGGGCATCCCATTCGAAAATATCAAACACATGTCTTGCTAAGATCAATGAGCAAAATTTGACAAGGTTGTCCCATTCCAAAATATGAAATTCCTACGATTGTGGAATGGGCAGGGTGTGCCATCAGTTCAGACATTGACATGGCACCTCGTGCTAAATAAACCAGCTGTTCTTTTTGTGCAGTTCCACCAAAATCAACCAAATTCGGCGTAGCTTGTATGATTTCGCCCTTATATGTTTGCAACGCCTTTGAACTTATCGGCACCTCCTTTCTTGTGGTGGAAATGAATGATTCGATGTATTCATGAAAATTTTGTGCAGTTCCCATTGAAATCAAGCTGAGCACCCCTGTTTGCACAAATACAAAAAAGTGATTAGTATAAAGCAAACTGTACTATGAATTGACAGTTTCAACAGACACATACATGGTCCATGTAGAGCACACTTTTAGAAAAATGGAACTCACCAGAAAGAATCCTAGAACAACATTGTACTCGCGCATCACATCAAAAAAATGGAGATTTGTCAGTCCTTCTGAGCTGAAGTTAGTTTGGTCTTGTGGGAAGTAATGTAACCATCCTTCAACTGCTCCTTCTGATGAGAAGATAGACATGGCTTCTTCATCACCGCATAATCGTAACTAGTCACTTCACGTACTCCATATTCTTCTTGAGAGGAAGATGATCCTGTTAGCGCAAAGACAAGAGGACTACTAAATGCTAGCATCCCGTTTGCTCGAAAAAAGGAAAGGAAATATTTAAAACAGCACGGATGAAGCACTTCTCAAGGACAATACCACTTTTTCATGACAAGTATCTAAACAGTAGCACAACACCAATAGAGATGACAAAGCTCAATCATATGGATGAAAGCGTTGGGCGAGTACCAACCTTTGTCGAGGCTTATTGTGTAGAAGCACGGATGAAGCACTTCTCCGGAACCATCTGTTGCTATCTACGGTGGTGGCCATGCTTACTATATACTCCTCGATTAGTTTAATGTTTCCAACATCTTCTGGTGCAGTTCCACTAAAGTATATGGTATCTTCAAAGAAGATCCCGGTTTGCACAAGTAGAGATAATTACATATTACATTAAGAGTGGCATCAAATCAGCGGCAAAACAATTGCTCGTTCTAGCCATAGCAATAAATTAAGATGCAAAACTATATCATTACTTGTGTCATCACAGTTCGATTAAGGCTTCATTACAGCACCGGGAGTTGATTTTTGTTTTTCTTCCGCTTGTTCTTCCCCTTCATCACTTGATTCAATAACAGACAAGCTTCGCCTTCAATGTAAGATTTGGCATGTCAATTAGGGAGCACAAGTATAGTACTAAACTTAATTTTCTGATGAAAGTGGCAAAATACAGGCCAGCGGTTGTGAAATATCCTTATCTTACCTCAATGGGATATTACGGTGCACATACAGATTGGAAGTCTTGTCTCCATTTGTGCAGTTCACTAAAATCAAGCAACATTATCGTACAAGTAGCACAACATATGAAAGCACACTGCAGAATCATGTGAAAGAAGGCTAGTACTGACCTCTCATGATGCGGAATTCAAACAACTCACAAGAAGAAGATCTGAACCATATTCTCCTTAATGGATAGGAAGTAAGATCTCCTCTTGTGCAGTTCCACTAAGATCAAGCAATCAAGAAAGGTTGTCGGTGCGACATTTTGGTTGAATTGCACAAAAAACTCTTAAAACAAAAGTGTGTTGTGCAGTGCAACAAAAGGTCACAATGGCAACAAGGTGAAGTAGATAACCCTGTTTACATAGAGGTGCAAAGGAAACAATTAGTGGTCAATAATGGTGGATGACACAGAAGCCAACAAAAGAAGCATCTACCTTATCTAAATGGGAAAGAAAAGCAAGGCAGTAGCATTTCTCAAGCGGTGGCATTGATTAATATTAACATAGAGATTATATTAACAATAAAATTCGTTAAACATGTAATTTGCTTTTAAGCGTGGCATTGCATCAATTTTCCAGCAGCATTATTAGAGGGTGTTTGCTTACGAGGACATTTTGGTGTAGGGACTAAAAAACTCCGTGTCGGTCCCATCAAAACCAAGCAGGAGGAACTTTTAGGGACTAAAAGTGGGCATTTGGGACTAAAGAAAGAAGACCCGAGGGAGTCATTTTGGGACTTTTCCAACAATTGCCCTCGCCACGCATCGCACCTTGTCTCTATTAGTTCATTACTAGGGATAACATGGTCTTTTAGCATGTCATTTAATAACCTCTAGTCCATGTTTAGTCCACAGAACCAAGCAGGTAGGGACTAGGGAGTTTTAACCAAACAGGGCCTTAGATTAACAACAGCTAATGAGTTGCAGGACAGTGGGCCTTGGCAGCACCATGTGCATCTACCGATGTACTGTGGTCATGCACAGTCTGTTGTAACAAAGAACAAACAACCAAGGAGCATATTTGTGTTGGTTCCAGTTTTGTTATCTTTAGACACCTTTCCCTATGTGAGCACAGCAAATCTAGTCCTGCTCAAACTCTATAGCCTTGTCCCTTCCTTTCCTTTTTGAACTAGTACTTTCGCCCCTTCCTTTGCTCTTTGAACCACGTCCTAGATTTATGTGATACAACTTTCCCCACTACTTTCCCCCATTCCTTTCCTCTTTGAACCACATCCTAGATTCATGATATACAACTTTCCCCCTTCATTTCCTCTTTGAACCACGTCCTAGATTCATGCTATATACAACTTTTCCCACTACTTTCCCCCACTCCTTTCCTCTTTGAACAACGTCCTAGATTCATGGCATACATGCAACTAGACCAATGCATGTGGAGTAAGTAAATTATACCTTAAGGTTCTTGGGGCGTGGTTCGGTGGGCGATGGGACGACAACGAAGAACAAGGGGTCGGAGGCCCTCCCACGCCGCCGCTGGGTGGAAAGTGAACAGCTGCGCCGGTAGTCCCTCGCCGATGGTGACAGCGTTAAGCCTCCTTCCCTTCCCGACGAACGGATCCTGCCGGCTCTTTGAGCAGCAGTGAGGGGAGAGAGAGGCCAACGAAGTCTTGTTTAGATCTGGAGAGGGCGAGAGTGTGTGAAGGGAGCAACTACAAGCGCTGAGGCTCCAGCAGGAGAGGGCGAGAGAGTGTGAAGAGAGCAACTACAAACACTGAGGCTCCAGCGGGAGAGGGCAAGAGAGTGTGAAGAGAGCAACTACAAGCGCTGATGTATATATATACTGGAGAGAGAGTGTGAAGCGTGCAAACCCTAGAAAACATTTTGACCTGTCAAAGAATCCTCCTGGCACAAATTATGCTCAAGTGTAGTTATTGAACCCGAGACCTCAAGTTTGATGAGCGGATAGGCTAACCAGCTACACAACCCTCCCGTTATGTTCAACGAGAGGGAAATAACCTTTTATACATTCCTGCATTCGTGTGACAATCATGCCGAGTTTTTTTTGTGTGTGTGGGAGTCATTGGGATTTCAATCATAATCGTGTCATGTGGCTTTGGTGGTAAGACTATCCACAGTGGTGCAGAAATGATGCAGCCTTAGTCACCTTACCACTCTCCACGTAGTACGTTGGGTCCCACCAGTCAGTGGGTGAAACAAACAAATTAATTATAAAAATTAAAAGCGCCAGCGGTGTATCTTACCTCACACATCTCGCTACTACTCGGGAACACTGTCTAATTGATCCCTCTGTTCGCTCACGTTCTATTTGAAGTGAATCCTTATTATAACATGCACACAAAATTTGGGCACTTGTATTCAACTTAAGTCAGTGTGCCACCGTATCTCGTATACTTACTACTCCCTCCATCTAGGTGTAATAAGTCACGTTAGAAGGTGCAACGGGACCAAGGTGCGTCTGTGTGCATGTGTGTGTGTGTGTGTGTGTGTGTGTGTGTGTGTGTGTGTGTTTAACAGCATGTGTGTGTTAGAGAGAGCGACAGATCGACCTACTCCTACTGAGAGATGTTGTGTAGTGTACGATTTTAGCCGCGAGAGTCGGTGCATCCTCTCGTTTCCAGGCATGTCCGGTAGGGACATGCGGACAACTGCCACGCCCGCTCCTGACCAGCCTGGCCCACCCAAAGCCCCTCCATCGCCCGCGCGCGCTCCCTGCCCGAAGCGGTCAGCGCCTCTCCAGAGAGTCGGTGTTGCATTCATGCCCGGGCAGAGCGGACGTGACCTCTCACTGGTGCAAGAGTGATGGTTGCCTCGTCCGTCCAACTTACTGCTGGGTCTATGTGATTTGATGGCTCATTGGTCTTTATTACTCAGGTGGTAGGACTGCTGGATGTCCCACGCTTTCGGCAAAAGGAGGTACTACTACTAGATTACAATTTTCTCCATTCTTACAGCGGAGGCGTGCAAGAGCAGTGAAAACACGCAGGCTCAGTGATTACATGGCCCACCTCACACTATCAACGTGCGACACCTAACTCTTTACATAGTAGTACTCCCTCCGTTCCTAAATATTACTAGATGAGTCCCCGCGCGTTGCCGCGGAACAACGGTATATCTCTCTGCGCAAAATTATCGATTACATAGAACTAAAAGAACTCTATAACCGCATGACAAATGTGGTAGCCAAACTAAATAAACTCCCATCATCATTTAGATCATCCCACGTAAGGAAAAAAGATCAGCCAACTCCTACTGCATAATGGGATTATATTTTTCTTTTGACATGTTAATTGGACTTAAAAGCTCACTTACATGCATGCTACCGGTGCATGCTTGCATGCAGACATATTGATGTGATTTAAAACCCACTCACATGCATGTGCCACGGTATTTCTGCATGCTTGCATGTGGCTTAGTGCGGAGCCTCTCAACATCTAGATCAGACGGCTATTCTGGACTGATTTACTTCATCTAACGGCTACATCAATTTTTATGATGTGGCTCAAGGAGAGGATAGAGAATTCCTAGTAGTGGGGGCTAGCTATTACTAGTAGATAAGTCTTTGTAGAGATTCCACTACATACGGAACAAAATGAATGAATCTACACTTAAAATGCATATATATATATATATATATATATATATATATATATATATATATATATATATATATATATATATATATATATACATACATCCGCATGTGGTTCATGGTGAAATCTCTACAAATATTTATATTTAGGAACAGAGGAAGTACTGGTATAATACGTATTGTAATTTATCAGCGAGGTAAATTTGTACAATGCTATGAAGCTTCCAGCTTCTGTTACATGTATCTTGCGTCCAAGGTTGCCCGTTGCAACATTTCATCAAATACAAAGGAGAATAACATGCATGCTATTGCATCTCAATGGTTGACAGATCATAGCAAATATGTACTCCCTCCGTTCCAAAATAAGTGTCTCAACTTTGTGCAAACTTTCGTACAAAGTTTTACTACTACTAAAGTTGACACTTATTTTGGAACAGAGACAACTAAAGAAAAAAATGATCCATGCAGTCCCTAGCCCTTGAACCGTAAACCCTAACCAGGCTTTAATTTGCTGGCAACGTGGCGCTTCCTAAGAAATGAAGTTTGCAACCTTTTGACCATCGGATCATTTTGTGCAGTTTCACCAAAATCAAGATGAGCATCCCTGTGGCAAAGAAATTGAAGAAGCGTGATTAGAATAAGATTACTGGGACTAGTTGATGAGACATAAACTCATCACAAATACAGTACGTAGAAGCTAGTAGAGGTATGTGCGGGGCAAAGAAGTACTAGAGAAATATCCACAGGGAGTGATGTGGGCAGCTAGAGCAGTGGTGCAAGCCGGCTGTAAAGGGAGTTGTACCTGAGGGACGTAGCTCAACCTTGAGGAAGGCGGCAACTTCCCACGTCACGGCGGTGAGAAAGGGACGAAGGCAACCTCACCGGATTTGTGAGAGAGAACGGCGGGGACCCCTGATCGGGACGTGCCGACAGTGGGTTTTCGCCGTCGGTGACGGCCACCGCATCTACACTAAGCATCCACCCCTTCCCCAAGCGGACATGATCCGCCGGGATGTTAGAGATGTGACCACAGTCGTTTTGTGTGAGAGAGTGTGAAGAGAGCAACCCCAGCAAGCAACCGTGTAGGCTGGCCCGTCCTGACTATGTATATAGTGGAGCGGTTTCCTTTTCTCTCCATACGAACCTATCATATTGCGTACGTGCCACTAAAGAAAAAAAGTTTATTTATAAATGACGCGGCACCTACTACTCGTTCTCCTATAACCTTGCGCTTGGCATCTCCAAAATATTAACTTTGCGATTGGCTCTTCGCCTCTTCGGGAAGTCGTGCACTAATGGTAGTGCAGTATATATCGTTCTGGCTATATGAGACCGAATGAATTGCTGCACGTCCACCACGTGGGCGAGGGTCGAGGGGCGAGGGAGAGTGCTACATACGGAGCAAAATGAGTGAATCTACACTCTAAAATACGTCTATATACATCAGTGTTTGGAGTATGTACTAGTAGTTCATATTGAAATCTACTGAAGGACATATATATTCCAAACAATATGATATAATCTCTATAACTAAGGTAGTAGGGACGAGGAGTAAATGGAGGGAGTAGTAAATTTGTCTCCTCGTCCTGCGAGCCACCGCGCGCATGGGCGAGGGAGCGGGCGTAAGGCGGAGCAAGTTTCACCTCAACCTGCGAGCCACCGCGCCCGTGGGCGGGGGAGACGGTGTACTAAGCAAGCTTCTCCTCGTTCTGCGAGTTGACGGGACACATCAAAAGTACTCCAGTGTATAGAGCCTTGCCTCTAAGGTAGGCCCCACATGGTTTGACTCTTTTTTTAACATAACACGTCAAGTCGCAATATGTTTGTTCACCCGTGGTAGACGATCCTCCCTCCACCAAGCGGACAACCAGTACACGTGCCAAATTACCACGTGGGCTGCCTTTTTCGTCTGAAATGAGCTCCACCGTGTACCCAGCGGGTGTGGTTGGGAAAGAGGCAGAGTACGTCGCCCGTGCATGCACCTCTTCTCTTGGTGCACGTCCCCCCACCTACGTGGGTGTGTGTGAGAGATACAAACCCGCGTTCGTGAGTGTTTTTGTTTTGGGGTGGGGTGGGGTGGGGTTGATTTCGTGAATTATTTGTGGGAATATGTGTCGATGACATGTCAAACAAAATTTTGCATGCAATGTGTGTGAAATGGAGGCCTATCCATATCATACATAGAGGGTCGGGTAATCCACGAGAAGAGAGGGAGGGGTCATAGCTATCGATAGAGTCGAAGAGAGGATCAAGTGGGTGGGTGCGAGATTGATGAAGAGATCCATCGAAATTGTGTGTGTGTGCAAGTCAAAGATATAGGGCGGTAGCCCTACGGAACATTAGAGGGCACATGTCAAGTTTGTGTGTGGCGGGGAGACATGACTAGAGCGCTCGATGTATCGGTGTGTGTGTGTGGGGAGGGGTGGGGAGGGGTGGCGGAGGCCTAACTATAGAGGTAGAACGACTCGTATATGTGTTGAGAAGGAGAGACCCAGCTATGTCTTGAGGGAGATCGGTCGACATCCATACATAAATGAAGGACGGGAAATATGATGGGACAGAGAGACAGAGAGGAGAGAGAGAGAGGGAGGGAGATGGAGGGAGAGGGGTAGAGTGCTGGATGGGTGATGGAGTTGCTTCTCGAAGATGGTGGGAGAGGTGAGGGAGTCCTGGATTAGGGGGTGTTCAGATAGCCGAACTATACCTTCAGCCGGACTCCTGGACTATGAAGATACAAGATTGAAGACTTCGTCCCGTGTCCGGATAGGACTTTCCTTGGCGTGGAAGGCAAGCTTGGCGATCACGGATATTTAGATCTCCTACCATTGTAACCGACTGTGTAACCCTAACCCTCTCCGGTGTCTATATAAACCGGAGGGTTTTAGTCCGTGAGGACAACTTCATCATACAACAATCATACCATAGGCTAGCTTCTAGGGTTTAGCCTCCTTGATCTCGTGGTAGATCTACTTTTGTACTACCCATATCATCAATATTAATCAAGCAGGAGTAGGGTTTTACCTCCATCGAGAGGGCCCGAACACAGGTAAAAACATTGTGTCCCTTGTCTCCTGTTACCATCCGCCTAGATGCACAGTTCGGGACCCCCTACCCGAGATCCGCCGGTTTTGACACCGACGTTGGTGCTTTCATTGAGAGTTCCTCTGTGTCGTCGCTTTTAGGCCCGATGGCTCCTTTGATCATCAACAACGATGCAGTCTAGGGCGAGACTTTTCTCCCCGGACAGATCTTCATCTTCGGCGGCTTCGCACTTCGGGCCAATTCGCTTGGCCACCTTGAGCAGATCGAAAGCTACGCCCCTAGCCATCAGGTTAGATTTGGAAGTTTAAACTACACGGCCGACATCCGCGGGGACTTGATCTTCGACGGATTCGAGCCACAGCCAAGCGTGTCGCACTGTCTCGATGGGCATGATTTGGATCTGCCGCCGAACAGTGTCCTGGAGGCCGCACACGCGCTGGTCCTGACCCTTAGTTCGGAACCTACTGCGCCGATCGAGGATGAGTGGTTGGACGCCGCCTCGGGGGCTGCGATCCCAAAGGTGACCGAGCCGAGCGCCAGCCCCGCACTCCGCTCAGCCCGTGACTCCGAGGAGCCGGATTCCTCTCCGGACTCCGAGCCCTCCATGCGCCTGCCGATCGAATCTGATTGGGCGCCGATTATGGAGTTCACCGCCGCGGACATCTTTCAGCACTCGCCCTTTAGCGATATTCTGAAATCACTAAAGTCTCTCTCTTTATCAGGAGAGCCCTGGCCGGACTACGGTCAGCAAGGTTGGGATACGGACGACGAAGAAATTCAAAGCCCACCCACCACCCATTTGGTAGCAACCGTCGATAATTTACACGACGTGCTCAATTTCGACTCCGAAGACATCGACGGTATGGACGACGATGCAGGAGACGCATATGAACCAACACCTATAGGGCATTGGACAGCCACCTCATCTCACGACGTCTGCATGATGGATACACCTAAAGAAAGCGACAGCGAGGACCATGGGGATGCAACGAGGGATCAATCCCTCGAGAAACAATCAAAGCGGCTGCGTAAACGCCGCTCCAAGCCCCGCCTCGATACAAACCCAGCCATAGAGCAGGATGAGCCGGTAAACGACGAGCATGCCTTAGAGCAAACGTCCGAGCAGGGCAACTCGGATAAAGAATCCGAACAACCCGTCCCTGGTGAAAACGGCATTTCGGACGACCTTACTCCGGATAAACCCACGGAGCAGAAGAACCTCCATAAAAGGCTCGTTGCAACCACACGCAGCCTGAAAAAGCAGAAGCGGAAGCTAAAATCTGCGGAAGATGCACTCAGAATCAGATGGAGTAAAGTAATCAATACCGCAGACAAATACGGCGGCAGTCGCCACACTAAGAGCTATCCGAAGCGAAAGCTCCTCCCTGAATTCGTCAAAGAGGCCGTAGAGCCCTCGCATTCAAAAAGTAAGAAAGCCACCCGGTCGGATAGACGACCCCATGGCCAGCATAAAGAGGCAAGCGGCACCGCATTCAAGCCGGCATGCGACCCACTCAAGGATTCACATAAAAAAGATGGCCCAGCCAGGTCCATTTATGGGCCAAGAAAGCAAGCTCTCGTAAGCAATGCAACAAAACAAGTATACGAATCCGGCACGCCCAAATACAGGGGTGCCGCACATCCCCTATGTTTCACCGATGAGGTCCTCGATTATGAATTTCCAGCGGGATTCAAACCCGTAAACATAGAGGCATATGATGGAACAACAGACCCTGGAGTCTGGATCGAGGATTACATCCTCCACATACACATGTCTAGAGGAGATGACCTCCATGCCATCAAATATTTACCCCTCAAGCTTAAAGGGCCAGCCCGTCATTGGCTTAAAAGCCTTCCTGAAAACACAATTGGAAGTTGGGAAGAGCTCGAGGACGCCTTCCGAGCAAATATTCAAGGGACCTATGTGCGCCCTCCGGATGCAGACGATCTCAGTCACATAACTCAACAGCCCGGAGAGTCAGCTCAGCAATTCTGGAACGGATTTCTTACTAAAAAGAATCAGATAGTCGACTGTCCGGACGCCGAAGCCTTAGCAGCTTTCAGGCATAACGTCTGAGACGAATGGCTCGCTAGACACCTCGGCCAAGAAAAGCCAAGAACAATGGCCGCACTAACAAGCCTCATGACCCGCTTTTGCGCAGGAGAGGACAGCTGGTTGGCAAGACGCAGCACCAGCGACCCAAGTACATCCTAAACTAGGGATGGAAACGGAAAACCACGACGCAACAAGGATCGTCGCCGGACTAAGGAAAACAGTCTGAAGAGCACGGCAGTCAATGCCGGATTCAAAAGCTCGCGGCAGAATCAGAAAAAACCGCCCCTCCAGGATAACAGAGACGGCCTATCCAACCTAAACAAAATCCTAGACAGGATATGCCAAATACACAGTACTCCCGAGAAGCCTGCTAACCATACCCACAGAGATTGTTGGGTCTTCAAACAGTCTGGCAGACTCAACGCCGAACACAAGGGGCTCAACACACCAAGCGAAGACGATGACGAACCCCAAAAGCAGAGCACCAGGAAACAAAAGAACTTCCCACAAGAAGTGAAAAGAGTAAACTTACTTCACATTACAAAACACGCGGCACCCTCAAAGGTACGCGCCATACGGCCTATCCCAAAGGAGTCTCGCCGCTGGTTGTCAAAACCAATCATCTTCTATCATATGGACTATTCTAGAAGTATCAGGAACGCAGGCTGGACTGCCTTGATACTCGGTCCAATAATTGACGGACTATAGTTTACAAACGTCTTGATGGACGGCGGCAGTGGACTAAACCTGATATATCAGGACACAATCCGCCGCATTGGGATAGACCCAGCAAGAATTCACCACAGCAAAACCTCCTTTCAAGGGGTAACGCCTGGCCCGGACACCCATTGCATGGGTTTTCTCCGGCTCGAAGTTATATTCGGCTCCACCGAAAACTTCCGCCGTGAAAAGCTGACTTTCCACATCGTCCCATTCTCAAGTCGCTATCAAGCACTGCTGGGGCGCGAAGCTTTCGCCCGCTTTAACGCAATACCGCATTATGCATCTCTTACGCTTAAGATGCCCGGTCCATGAGGCATCATCTCTTTGAAGGGGAAGCAGTGAGTGCGCCTCCCCTGAGGGGAGGATTGTCCGGCCGCTTTAACAGCCCCACAATGAAAATGGCTTTACTAGCCAAAACATCCGAACAAGTCATTAAGACCACGGACACGGCTAGACGAGTCCGGCAAAAAGGGGGGCTTAATAGCCATACACCCCTATCCTAGGGGCTCCGCACCCGTAAACTAAGAGACAATCAAGCTCAATTTTACCCATTTCAGTTTTTAGTTTGTTTATTTTATATAACTTCTGTTCGGCACGACTTGTTTTCAACTAAGTTCCTCTTTTTTACAGATGAACATCGTGCTGCGCCCGTCCAGGATACGACACAACGGAGACACAGGCGCAGACGTGCAGTAGGGACCCGATCGAAGGATTCTTTTCAGATTAAGACCCTGCGTAAACCTTTTTTACTGTCTCTTGTTGATATACATCCCCTGGTTTTGCTGTAATATAACCAAGGAGGAGGCTGGCGTCTTGGCATGTGGCCACGTCAGAATTTTTTGCTGCGATACACGGACACTAGGGGCTTTTAACAAAGGGCGTTGTTTTGCCCGTACTCATAAAGACCGAACGCCTTAGGGAGTGTTCGGCGCCGCGAGTTTTGGCATTATATGCATCAGCTCCGAATCATGTCTTTGGTCAAATGTTGGGTTGCCCGGCTCCTGTGTTAGGCTGCCTTACGTTTCGCTCTATCGGCTAAGGTAGCACCAGGAGAACTACTGCGATTGTGCCCCGGTTCGGCCGGGCGAGCACCTCAGTAGAGAAAGCCGAAAACTAACCGTCATGATATAGCGTGAGACTGGTCAGCCACTCGATGACCTACCGGAATCTATAGGATTCCTCCGCTTTAATGAAGGGCCGTTTCGGCCAGTACATCTGGCGCCCCGAATTGAGCGGCCTTGATCGCCACTGTGGCTATCAAAGTAGCCTCACTGTCAAGCTCCTATGGCTAAGTGAAAGTGATAAAGCATTATAGTCCGATTTCCTAGTTCGTTGCGCTATCACCTCCTTTGTAGGACCAAGACATTGGATTAAGTGTGAAAAAGCGCCTTCTACGAACACCCCGGCATTATGTGCGTGGGGGGGCTGAAGCCGACGACTGCCATCTTTCAGATTTTATATAAACGGCCACACAGGAGGTGTTAAACTACTTGCGGACACAAGTATAAAAAGTTCCTACAACTTATCAAAATATCGTTTTACAATCGCATATGCTATTCAAAGATATCATCCTTCGAAGCACTGCGTCTCTATTACACGAGCGCCCTGCATAACTTCCAGAAAATAGTGCTCGGCAGGTACTCGGCTTCTGTCCGAATCTTGGGATGCAACGGTGGTGGTCTCCATTTCTGCCCAGTATGTCTTGACACGGGCAAGAGCCATTCGCGCACCCTCTATGCATGCTGACCTCTTAATTGCATCGATACGCGGCACCGCACCAAGGAATTGCTGCACCAAGCTGAAGTAACTCTTCAGCTCCGATTTCTCTGGCCACAAATGACTCATGATGCACTTCATGGCGAGTCCGGAACTTATTCAGTTTGGCCCATTGGGCCAGACGATCGTCCACGGATAGTGGACACACTGGATTATGGAACTGCGACCAGAAAAGTTTTTCCACTTCGCGATCTTCTTGATCTTGGAAGTGTTCGGTCGCATCAGCGGCACTCGCTGCCAAATCCAGATAGGTGTCCGTCACACTCCACATCCGGTTCAATGGAGCAAGCTTCGGATCACAAAACTTCCTCCGCAGCATAAAGGGCTTTCCAGCCGTAATCTCTTCGGCCTGACGCAGCTCCTCCTTTGCAGCTCTCATCACAGAGCGAGCATCCTTGGCATCAGCAACAGCCTTCTCTAAGACCGTCTGCCTCGCCCGGTCTTCTTTTTCAAGTAGCTTGCAACGGTCAGCAACGCTTTTTAGCTTCACGGCCATCTCGGCCATCTCTTTCTTGCTCCGGCAGTGAGCAGCCTGTTCGGCTCCAGCTCTTCAAGGGCCTTCTCGGCAGCCGCATCGCTATTCCTGGCTTGTTCCTTGGCTCGGGCAAGTTCCGCCCGGAGACTCTCCACGGCGGCCGCACCATCTGCGTCAAGCACACATGTTGTAAGATACTGGCATAAAGCTCCTCTTACCAGGTGTCGCCCGAGGAATTGCATACCTTGTGCCTCATCAAGCCGCTTGTTGACGAGCGCGATGTCGGCGTCTGCCACGTCAAGTTGCTGCTTTAGCTCGGCAAATTCATCAGTCTGGCTGGATTCCGGACACTTCGCCGCCTATATACAAAGGCGACATGTTAGACCTGGGATTATGATCCTCTGCGCGCCGTCACTTTTGACAACGCACAGAGTCTCAGGGGCTACTATCTACACAGGGCGCATCTTATTTATGCGCAATGGACAAAAGTGTACATTATCTAACGTACCTCAAAACTCGTCAATAAACATCTGGCGGCCTCGTGCAATCCGCCTTCCGCGGATGAAATTCTTTCAATCACCGTGCCCATCAATGCACGGTGCTCCTCTGAGATAGAAGCTCGCCCTAGCAGATTTTTCAGCTCCTCCGGCCGAGCACCAGGCGGTGCCGGACTTGTCCTATGGCCTCTTTCGAAGGCCGGACGCGTGGAACCTTTGGGGGGCCGCATAACTATCTTCCGCCCCTGCCGGATTCGGAGAAACCCTCCGCGACGACACCTCAGGGTCGCCCGCCTCGCTAGGTGGTACGGCAGGGGGAGGCGATCCGCTCTCCATCATCTCCGGAAGAAGGTCCCCCGAAGACGAGCTCTGCTGAGAAGGGCTGAGGTCCAAGCTACAAGGTAAAATTTCGGTTAATCTTTTCAGACACAAAGCAAGGATTTCTCTCATCTCTCGAAAAGAAAATCTTTTCCCTACTTACGGCTCGCTGGAGGGCTGATCCCCTTGAGGGCGTAGTTCGGCCGAGGTACCCCCCGGCTTAGGACCCTCTCGGCAAGGATTCCCCGCTTTGAGGCAATGGTCTCCGGGTCTTCAGAGACGGTCCTTTTCTTCCCCTGAGGGGAGGAGTTATCGGCTCCCCCCTTCCGAACAGCCTCCTTCGAGGAGGCCGTAGGTTCCTTGTCCCCTCCCTCGCTTTCCTACAAAGGCACAATCTTCAACATACTGACTAGCACAGGATCCGGCCTGGTCTCGGGGAGGGGAGCTAGACACCTGATCAGCTTCGCTTTCGATATCCACTCCTGTTTAAAAGGAACAACTCTTTTAAGGGCAAGTTTATGACCAATATATGGATAACGAGTCCGGACACAAGGTTACTTACTTGAGTATCCGGGCGACTGCAGCTTAGACCTGCGTCCTCGGTCAAATCCGGACACATTGCTTGTGATCGGGAGAACAGTTTATACATCTTCGCAGGCGTTGCGCCCATAAAGTGTTGGAGAACTCGCGGTCCCTCCAGATAAAACTCCCACAGGCGAAGGGAGCGACATTTGCCCGGCAGGGTTCGGCGGATCAGCATGACTTGCGTCACTTTGGCCAAGCTGAGGCCTCTTTCTAAATGATCCCTGATGCGGCCCTGCAACAAAGGCACGTCCTTGGATGGCCCCCAGTCTAGGCCTTTATTGACCCACGATCCTAGCTGCTGTGGGGGACCCGAGCGAAAGGCAGGCGGCGCCACCCACTTGGTGCCCCTGGGGACGGTGATATAGAACCACTCTCGTTGCCATAAGCCGAGCTCCTCTTGAAAAGGGCCCTCGGGCCATGGAGCACCAGCACTCTTGCTTACAACAGCGCCTCCGCACTCTGCGTGCCGTCCCTTAGCCCTCTTCGGCTCTACTGTAGAGGTCTTGAGCCATAATCCGAAGTGAGGAGTGACTCGGAGGAATGCTTCACACACGACGATGAATGAGGAAATATGGAGGATGGACTCCGGAGCTAAGTCATGAAATTCCAGCCCATAATAAAACATCAGCCCCCTCACGAAGGGATCCATTGGGAAGCCTAACCCCCGAAGGAAGTGAGACACGAACACCACGCTCTCACCAGGCTGGGGACTTGGAATAGCCTGCCCTTGAGCAGGAAGCCTGTGCGGAATTTCGCCGGTCAAGAACCTGGCCTCCCTCAACTTTAGCACGTCCTCCTCCGTGACGAAGGAGGGCATTCATCGGCTTTAAGGTCGGAACCGGACATTGTCGACGGTCCGAAGGGCCTGAAATCTGGAGCCTAGGGTGTTGGAACTCGAGGCGACAGGGCGAACTCGTTTGAGATTCAAAGAAAGGAGTAAAGCCTTGGTCTCTTTATAAGAGGTTGAATACCAAGAGCCCTCCCTGTAACCGTTTGGGACTCGCCTTTAATCGAGAAAACATGCCAATGGGCATGATTGGGTTACCCACGTCCGTATTAATGAGAATCCCGCAAATTGGGGACACAATCTCTGCTTTGACAAGACGTGCCAAGGAAACCGCCTCGCAAAACGCGCTAAGGTGGGAAGTAAAAACGATTTGGATAAAGGCTTGGCCGTGGTGTGATGTCATGCTACGGAACACGTCAGGAGATTAGTTTTGTGTTAATATTATTCTCTCTATGGCAATATGTGGAAACTTATTTTGCAGAGCCGGACACTACCCTTGGTGTTTATAATCTTTTATGAAGAACTTGGAGGAGGAACCCGCCTTGCAATGCCGAAGACAATCTGCGCGCCGGACTTGTCGTCATTGAAGCCTGGTTCAGGGGCTACTGAGGGAGTCCTGGATTAGGGGGTGTTCGGATAGCCGAAATATACCTTCAGCCGGACTCCTGGAGATACAAGATTGAAGACTTCGTCCCGTGTCCAGATGGGACTTTCCTTGGCGTGGAAGGCAAGCTTGGCGATGCGGATATTTAGATCTCCTACCATTGTAACCGACTCTGTGTAACCCTAACCCTCTCCGGTGTCTATATAAACCGAAGGGTTTTAGTCCGTAGGACAACTTCATCATACAACAATCACACCATAGGCTAGCTTCTAGGGTTTAGCCTCCTTGATCTCGTGGTAGATCTACTCTTGTACTACCCATATCATCAATATTAATCAAGCAGGAGTAGGGTTTTACCTCCATCGAGAGGGCCCGAACCTGGGTAAAAACATCCTGTCCCTTGTCTCCTGTTACCATCCGCCTAGACGCACAGTTCGGGACCCCTACCCGAGATCCGCCGGTTTTGACACCGACAAGAGGCCTACTAGAAAAACTGAGGGTGGAACTACAATGTTATCAATAAGAGTGGGGATGTGTTTCTGTGTGTGCCTGTGCATGATAGATCTGTCGGGACGCATCCATGGATGATGAAGGGGAACCATGTGTTTGGTAAGCAAACCTAACTAGATCGGTAGATCAATTGTTGTTTGTCGGAGGAAGGTAGAGACACAACAATGAGGTAGATCGATTGACGTGTGGGTAAAAACGAGTTATAAGGACCTAGCTAGCTATATGTATAGAGAGAGATCGGTCGGTGTACGTCCATTTGTTAGAGGCAAATAAGGCCCAGCGAGACGGATAGACAGAGAGAATGGAGCTAGGAGGTGGTGCGAGAGGCCCAACTACTAGCTAGATAGCGGGAGGAGTGTGCGGTTGTGAGATCGATGAAAAAGGCGAGAATTTACACGTGTGTCTGACCATATGAGAGACACGAGGCAAGGACACATAAAGGAGGAGATTGAAGGTGTGTGTGTATGTTGTAGGCAGGCATCGCTGGAGAGGTTTATCGATCGATGTGTGTCGGAAAGGAGTTGTGGAGACTCTGGGAGAACTACCTAAAGAAAAAAATGAATGTGCCCGGTGGATAGAATGCCGAGGGAGGGGGAGGGAGAGGAGGGTGTGTGCATGCACGAGAGAAAGTTAGTGGTAGCTACAAAGGTTAGAGGATTGTGTGGGTGTAAGATACTAAGAAAGATCAAAATTTGACATGAAAGCGGATTCATATATTTGAATAGGAGATCATAGTGTTTTAAACATTGCATGCATGAATATAGAGGTGATACACGTGTTGTGCACATGTTATATCATAATGTGATAATGCATGGCGTTTGCAACTCACAGCTAAATGCGAACAATCTAAACCATACTATACATCAAACAATCTCACATTTTATTTGAATTTGTGATAATGTGTGGCGTTTGTAGCTTACAACTAAATATCGAACAATCTAAACAATACTATATATCGAACATTCTCACATTTTATTTGAATTTGTGGTAATGTGTGGTGTTTGCAACTCACATCTAAATACTTGTAGGCGTAGGGGGAAGGGCACCATACATAATGTGATAAACACATTATACATATGAGATATGGTTTAGATTATGAAGATCTAACTAAAGCTAGAAATGTAATGTGATTTGAAATTAAAATAAAGTGGATTCAAAAAATCTAGTTCGAGTTCATATAGTACACATAGTTCATATGTAACTCGAGACTAATCATGTGGTGTGCTGTGAAGATAATACACAAATGATGGTTTAACTTGACAATAATGATGATTGTAGATCTTATTAAAACAGAGAAACGAATTCAAATGCTTTGACTTCACAACAATCATTATTGTAGATCTTATTCAAATAGAGAAACGAATTCAAATTTAGTTCATATTGAAGCGGTAGTATATACGTTTGGAATGCACTAAAACGTTCATTTGAGTAGTAGGTGGCATGCATTATACACGTAGCGAAATATTTTAATTGAACATAACATGAATTCAAAGTTTTGAATGACATTTGTAGTGCACATTGATTTGGTACAGTACATGTTAGGCCTGTCTGGAAATTTCAACCCGCGCCTTATTGGCCCGAAATATTTAAGATATATCTTTGTCTCGTTGTGCTCCGACAACTCCCTCCATCTCAACCCGTGCCTTGCTATTCCGAAATTACAACACGCGCGAAAACTCCCACCTCCTGTGAAATCCTGACACGCGAAATGCCCGTGGTACCCCTGAACCGAAAGAACCGCCTCAAATCGGTGGGGGTACTTTCGTAACTTACCCCACATTTCGGACAAGCGCGTCTCTAAGCCATGGTTCCCCACTGCCATCCCATCCGCCCACCCATTCGTACACCAAGGCCGTAAAAACTCGCGACGAAACCCCACACCCTGCTCCGTCCTCCACCCAGCCGAAGCCTCTTCCCCGACGACGTCGTCCACAGCAACACCTCGACGTCCCTCATCCACCGTACCGGATGAGGATCCGTTGTCGATCTCATTATCTCGCCGGTTTAGCCACCCCGTCCTCCACCTCCAAGGAGCTGCCCCGACGTTCCCCTCGTCTTTCGCGCCACCTCCATTCCAACACCGCCGTCTTCACCTGCACCACCGGAAGAGCATCATCATCACCGTTTCCTCGGATGAAGCTGCGGCCTAATCGGTGCCACCAAAGAGGTTGTACACTAATCGCCGCATTTTCTTCTTGATTCGATCTTACGGTGCTGCCGGGCGCCCGGTCCCGAGCTGACACGGCGCTGCTCCATCCACGGCGTCGCCGGCCACTTCCTCCATGTCGTCGCTCCCTCGGCGGCGACGTCCACATCAGTAGGAGCTGTTGCTGCTTTAGCTCTCGCTCGCGCTGCTGCTCTGCTCTTGCTCTCGGTCCCCTGCCTAGTCTCTTATTGCTATTGCTGTTGCTTGCGCTGCTGCTCTCTCTCTTGCTCTTGCTTGCGATGCTGCTCCGATTTAGCTACACTTCAGTCGACTGAATCGACTTTTGGGTCAGTCGATTTTCAGCTAGTGGCCGGGCTCGCCGGGGTGAAGGAAGAACCAGCCACAGCGGGAGGGGGGCTCGCCGGAGAGGTACCCCACTATCTATCTTAGGGTTCAGGATGGGGGCGGTGGTCGCCGGCGGTGGCGGGGCGGTGGCGTGGGGATCGCCGGAGAAAAAGCTCGGCACGGGGGGGGGGGGGGGCTAGAGGGATGGCCGGGGCGGCGGCGGACCGGCGGGGGGGAGTGTTTTCGGGTGGGGCGGCGCACCGCCGGCCGCGGGCGGCGGGGGGCTGCTGTTTGGCCGGTGGTGGCTGGCGGCTCAGGGGGGTGGAGGTTGAAGATGAACCGCAGGCCCTTGATTTCGTATCCAACGGCTGCAAAATCAACTGACCAGAGATGAAAAAGTCAGTCGACCGACGTGTAGCCTCAAGTGCGTTCAGTTTCGACAGCAAAATTCAGTTTCGATGGTTAAGTTCAGTTTTGACAGTTAAGTTCAGTTTCAACAGTTAAGTTCAGTTTCGGCAGTTAAATTCAGAGATGAGCGACTAATGTATTTTACATCTAGCACTTTGTGGTTATGTATTTTACGTCGTGTATTGGAGATGCTATTAGAATTCCACTCTGGTTAACATTGTTCGTTGTCTCTCTTGTCCTGCTTCAGCCTCGGCGTCGTACAACTCACCGGAGCTGCTCCAACAACGAAACCCTCCATCACAGCTGTCACGCCCAATATGCGACCCTATCCAAAAGGAACTCGAAGGTCCCACCAAGGATAGACCCGCATATTGAAACGCTTTTGCAAGGTGGATATCATTACATCAACATTACATAATAGATGGGGATATATACAATTCATACAATGTCACACGAATACAACATCACATCATATACAAGGTCAACATCCGACTACGGATGAGACATTAACAGAAACTCAAACAATATCCACCCTGCTAGCCTAGGCTGCCGACCTGGAACCTATCCCCTGATCGAAGAAGAATCAGAAGAAGAACTCAACGCAAGCAAGCATCGCTCTCGTGTCATGATCATCGCATAACCTGTACCTGCAACTGGTGGTGTAGTAATCTGTGAGCCACGAGGACTCAACAATCCCATTACCATGGGTATCAAGACTAGCAAAGCTCAAGTAGGAAAGGAAGGGATAAAGTGGTGAGGTTGCAGCAGTGACTAAGCATATATGGTGGCTAACATACGCAAATGAGAGCGAGAATAGAAACAAAGGAACGGTCGTCAACTAGTAATGATCAAGAAGTGATCCTGAACTCCTACTTACGCCGACATAACCCGAAACCGTGTTCTCCTCTCGATCAACCCGAAAAAGAGACACTCACGGTTACGCACATGGTTGGTGTATTTTAGAAGAGTTTGCTTCAAGTTTACTACAACTGGATATTAACAAATTCCCATCTGCCACATAACCAAGGCACGGCTTTCGAAAGTTCAAACCCTGCAGGGGTGTCCCAACTTAGCCCATGATAAGCTCTCGCGATCAACGAAGGATATTCCTTCTCCCCGAGAAGACCCGATCAGTCTCGGAATCCCGGCTACAAGACATTTCGACAGCAATAAAACAAGACCAGCAAGACCTCCCGGCGTGCCGATGTAACGCCCCGGACACACCCGCCGGTGGACGTTACTCCTGGCGGGATCTAGACTGGCCCCACAGACCAATACTAGTCTTTTCTGCGCACTTTGTCCTCACTCGTGCGCACCCGGGAGCAACTTCCCGGTCGGTCACCCATCCTGAAACTACTCCAAGCTGAGCACGCTTAACTTTGGAGTTCTGTCCGAATGGGATCCCGGAAAAGAAGGAATTCCTTATTGATATGAGTAGTCTATCATCCCTAATAAGCCAGGCTATTATAGCCGACACCCTGATAGTAGCCGCGCGTATCTCGTCTCAGGCCACGACCGGATGAGCAGTCCGTACAACTAAAACCAGCCCTCAAGTTTCCCCGAGGTGGCGCTGCAAAGGGCTCTAGTTTGGACCAACACTTAGACAAGCGTTGGCCCGGGGGGGGGGGGGGGCTAAAGTAAAGATGACCCTTGGGATGCGTGACTCCCAAGGGAAAAAGGTGATAGATCAGGAAAATGGTAAAACCAATGTTGGGCCTTGCTGGAAAAGTCTTATTCAAAGCGAACTGTCAAGGGGGTCCCATAAATCACCCGACCGCGTTAGGGACGCAAAATCCGGGAACATAATACCGATATGATGGAAACTAGGGCGGCAAAAGTGGAACAAAACACCATGCATAAGGCCGAGCCTTCCACCCTTTACCAAGTATATAGATGCATTAATTAAATAAGATATATTGTGATATCCCAACAAGTAAACATGATCCAACAAGGAACAACATCTCCATGTTCCAACAAGGAACAAACTTCATCTTCACCTGCAACTAACAACGCTATAAGAGGGGCTAAGCAAAGCGGTAACATAGCCAAACAACGGTTTGCTAGGAAGGGTGACAAAGGTTAGAGGTTCATGGCAATTTAGGAGGCATGAGCAGCAAGTGATAGGTAGCGCAGCATAGCGAAAGAACGAAGCAACTAGCATAGCAATGATAGTAGTGAGATCCAGGGTGACGGTCATCTTGCCTGAAATCCCGCTAGGAAGAAGAGCGAGTCCATGAAGAAGATGAAGCCATGAAGACGAACCAAGCGTAAACGAACGAATCCTCACGCTCGCAACGAAACGGGAACTATCGAGAAGCACACAACAAAGGTAAACACACCACACATGAACATGACAAGATGCACAACAAACATGATGCATGACAAATCTAGATGAAGCTACTCATGGCAAGAGATGATGCAAACAAGAGCAACACATCAAAGCAAGTTTAAATGAGGCCGGAAGCAACATATAACAATTCCGGTAAGTCCTCATATGCAAATTTCGAAATTGGTCCAGATCTGATTAACTTTATGTTCAAGTTGTTAAATAGCAATTTAAAATGCACCAAGATGATCTACACGAAATTCTAGTCAAGTTACATATAAAGTTCATTTAATTCGGAGCTACGGCGTAGAAGATATGAGCAAAACAAGTTAAACATGACATTGATGCAAAATGCATACAAACATCAAGAAAACACCTCAAAACAAGGATGCAACATGATAATATGAAACTACATGCAAAATCAAGCAAGTTTCATATAGAGCACACTCAAAACGGAGCAACGGTTCAACACATACACATGAAACAAGTTATAGCAACAATCTGTCCAAAACAGCAACTAGGCATATTGCGAGCATCAAAACACTATGCTACAACATCTCAACAAGAAAACAAAAGGCATGGACATTATGTACAGGTAAAGCATTACAAAACATGAACATTGAGATATCTCCAGTAACAACTAGAAATGCTCAAAATGACATGGCAAGATTGCAAATAATAACAGTTTCAGACTTTAGCAGAAATAACATCAGGTTGCAATGTTTAGAGCTATCAAACAACATGTTACAGGAACTTATCATGGCAACCAAAGGCATGGCATGAATCTACTAAATTCATAGAACAAAAGTCCTTTAGTGACCATGAGCCAAAAAGGATCAGAAGATATGATGGCACCCATCTAAACATAGCAAGTTATATTACAGATTCATACATGGCAGGAACAACAATAAGTAGGCATGTTGGTGAGCTTGAACCACTCACCACAGAGCAATAAATGGCATGGAAAGGCAACTCACAGTAAGAAGACATGGCATAGAAGCTATACATGGCAAGAACAACATCATAGCATACATGGATCAACTACAACAACCTTGGAAAAATTAAATAACATGTAAACAACCTGCCAGGAAACATTTTATAGAAAAAGTAGAGCTCGATTGACTCAAGCTATGGCACTCCATAATTGCAAAAAAGGGCATGGATGGATAGAGAATAACCATATATTCAAAACATCCTTACCGAAGTATCTCAAAATAAGCATGGATCTCTCGGTAGCATCAAGATTACATGGCATAAAAATATCAGCAGAACAGGGGCTGAAATCAGCAACATCATGAAGCCTAGTTTGCATGCTTGTGCTAGTCACCACAGAGATCACAAAAGTACATGGCATACACCCCTGTAAAGATGGAATGGCATATTACAAAACACATGTAGGACTCAAGTTCATAGGGTGCACACATCAATCATGGCAAAAATGACAAAAGTGCATGTTCTGATAAGAATCTGAAACTAACATCACATAGCCCTCTTCTAACAGCATTTCTGGCATCAAGATGAGCTCAAATGTAAATGATGCAATGAGACGAAATGATGTACTCGTCGAGACGAACAATTTTACATATTACACGCACGAAACGGAGCAATATGCAGAGAGTTATGGCATGATGAACATGAGCAAATAATATGCAAAATAACAGGGACTTAGGCATTTCGGGGGCAACCTCCAGATCTGCACGGTTTTCGAGGTTAGCCGGAGTTCGTCGCCGGAGACGAGGAGGAAGAGGCCGGGGAGGCTCGGGGAGGCGCGGGGAGGTGGCCCCGGACCGGATTCGGCCGGCGGCGGCGCGGGCGCCGGGCTGGAGGCGGGCGGCGCCGGGCGCGGACGAGGCGCGGGCGGCGATGGCGGCGGCGGCGGCGCTGGGCGGGAGGAGCTGGCTCGGGCGCTGGCACCTGGAGGCGGCGGCGGCTTAACTGGCGAAGCGGAGGCGCTGGGCGCCGGGCGAGGTCGATGCGGGCACTGGCTCTCCGGCCGGCGCGCGCGCGGACGGGCGACGGCGAGGCGGTGGTCGGCGGCGAGGTCCGCTGCGACGGGCGGGCTGGCGCGCGCGCGCGGCGCAAACGCTGGGCGGCGATGGCTCAGCGGCCTGGGCGGGTTTGCCTCAGGCCGCGGGCGGCGGACGCGTGGGGCGCCACGTGGCAGGCCACGATAGGGCGCGGGCGGCGGCGCTGACTTCGTCCGGCGCGCGGAGGAAGACGAGGCTAGGGTTTGGGGGGATTAGACCGCGAATTTCGGGGGGATGGGCAAATTTATAGATAGAGGGAGCTGGAGAGTTCAAATGAGGTGCGGTTTTCGCCCACACGATCGTGATCGAGCGACTGAGCGCATGGAGGGGAGTTAGATGGGTTTTGGGCCAGTTTGGAAGGGGTGTTGGGCTGCAACTTAAAGAGGGCTTTTGCGGTTACCCGGTTAACCGTTGGAGTACCAAACGACCTCCAAATGGCACGAAACTTGACAGGCGGTCTACCGGTGCTATACCAAGGCCGCTCGACAAACCTCGGTCCATTCCGAGAATGTTTAACACCCGCACATGAAAAGAGGTAAAAGGGGGCGCAGGGAGACATAGGAGTGCCGGATTGCAAAACGGACAACGGGGAAAATGCTCGGATGCATGAGACGAACACGAATGCAAATGCGATGCACATGACGACATGATATGAAATGCATATGATGACATGGCAAAGTGCAACACGCAAGCAAATGACATGGCAACGACGGCGAATAACTGACAAATACCTGGCGCATCGAATCCGGGGCGTTACAACACTCCTCCACTAACAAGAGATCTCGTCCCGAGATCTTAGGACCGAGACGGAAGGGAAAAGGGATGAGGTGAAACAAGAACTCAAGAGAAGAACCAAAGAATCGAGAGCACTCGAGAAGAAGAGAGGAACGGCGAGAATGACGAGAATCGAAAGCTTACTGAATCAGATAGACTATGAAACAACTCGTTCTAACCGGAGTGGCTAGAATGAGAAAAAGAAAGGAATAAGACTGAAAGGATTTAGGTAGCACTCCGGCTAAAAGATGGAAAAAGTTGGAACTGAGATTGACAAAATGGAACGATAGTTGACGAGAGGAACAACACAATGCCTCCGGAAGAATTGAAAGAATTGAATGAAAAGAACGGAGAAGAAAATGACAACTTGTGCCGCGAATGAAATTGAAAGCATCTTTAGAAGAAGGATTGAACGGAGTTGTTGAGAAAATCAACCACGAAAGAATAAGCTTGTTGTGGACTTATGGAAACATCTCGAAATTAATGAGGTGATAACCGACCACAAACAGAAATGATTGGATAGCTGAGAAGAACGAAGAAATGCAAATCTCCACTTCAAATGAATACGGAGAATTAAATGCACTTCGAGATGCGAGAAGAAAAGATACTTGAACTCCACCAACAAAATATTGATGAACTCTTGAAGAATGAATTAAATCCTGAAGAACCACCATGAAGAACTCCGGCGACAAAAGGATGACGAGATAAAATGAAGGAAGAAAGAATAAGATGAGCCTGCGATGAATTAGATGGAGGATTCGGACGAGATGGTCGAGTAAATTTGAACTCCGGAAAAGAAAAGATGAAAACACTTAGAACCAAGAGATTATTCATCATGAACAATCTCCGAAGAAAAGAATTAATCAACTCGATGAAAGAAGAATAAGAATTACGTTATGCTTATCCTTCATCAATTAAATTGATGAGAAGCAATGGATTGCATATCACTTGTCCACATTGGGAAAAGATTAAGGGGAGATATGCCGCCAAATTTGGGGAGGTCTTCCTGAGCCACCGGTAGGATTAAAAGAATGAATGAATTGAATATGATGAAAAACCGAAAAGAAATCTTCAACGAACCACCGTGAAAATGAAAATGAACAAGGAGAAGAGAACGGATCGCCGAAGAGAATTAGAAAAGCACGAAGATACTTGAGGGAATTTAGAGAAAAGAGATCGAAGAGATCGCGAACTGATTAACGAATGCTTGAACGCAGCACCGGAAGAATATTGAGACGAACAAAGGGGCACAGATATAGAATAATTGGAGAACGACTTTGAAAACTTGGAACGAAGATATCTTCCGAAAAGATGGCCTCCGGATGATTGAGACGGAAAGTAACTCCTGAAATACTCCGGATGGATGAAAAGAATATCTGACAAATGGAATAATTCGAGAGGATAGCATGAAGCTAGAACCACGAATCTTCGGGAGAACGGGCAAGATTTAGAAGGAACTCTACTTCGGTTTTCAAATGAAGACGAGAAACACCACCAAAATTAATGAGATACTCCGGAAGAAAGAAAAAACAGAGAGGTTGAGCCAACAATGAAATGATTTGAAATTGATCTTGAAAAAGGCATGTGACTGATAGAATCCATTCTTACGTCACACTTGAAAAGAATTGGGAATAGCTCCGGAGAAATTAGAAGAGTCAGGTAAGATCCTGGGAAAATACCTGTGGGTTAGGGCCCACTGAAGAGAAAAACACCGTTGGAAAGGGATGTTGAACAGATAGATGATGCACCGGAACGATTGAAATATTTTCATGAGGTGACAACCTCGAATTAATTGGAAGACAGACGAATCTCCTGAGATGTCTTGAACACTCCAGAAGGATAAACTGGCAAGAGGCGAACGAGCAGGGAAAACACTTGATGCAAGGAACAGAATGCGATCAACCCGAAAAACTTGAATTGAATCCACCGGAAAAGAAAGAGATGAAGAATGACGAACTAGACAAGAAACCACCGGTTGAAATGATTGAGGGAAGACTGAAGAGGCTCCACACGAATGGAATTGATGGTCGGAAGAAACTCGAACTCCGGGAAGAAGAGGGTGGGAGGGCGGGAAAACAAGGGTAACTTGGAAGGGGAAAATCGACGAATCTCTTGAAGAGGAAACACCGGTTGAAAAGATTGAGGAGAGAGAGCAAAAACTTCACACGAGTAGAATGGATACTCGATTAGGGATACAAGAAAATAGGTGGGTGGGTGGGAAAAGAAAACAACTAAGGATTGAACTCAAAGATGAAGAGGCTCGAGTCAACTTGACGAGAAATGCACCGGATAAAAAGAGCTGAGGAACAACTACCGGAAAACCAACTACGTGAACCTAAAGAAAAACTTGAATGGGAAGAGGAGTAATTCAAAACAACTACGTCAAGAATCCTGACCAGAGCGACGAAGGGGATGAGGAGTAAAAGAATTCCTACTCTCCGATATAACTAGACTCAGAAATCAGTTTTCTTCTAGACTCGACAACGGCCAAACTACACGATCAATCAAGGGGGCTCCTAGGGTCGGTCGAGGCTCGATACCAACTTGTCACGCCCAATATGCGACCCTATCCAAAAGGAACTCGAAGGTCCCACCAAGGATAGACCCGCATATTGAAACGCTTTTGCAAGGTGGATATCATTACATCAACATTACATAATAGATGGGGATACATACAATTCATACAATGTCACACGAATACAACATCACATCATATACAAGATCAACATCCGACTACGGATGAGACATAAACAGAAACTCAAACAATATCCACCCTGCTAGCCCAGCTGCCGACTGGAACCTATCCTGATCAAGAAGAAGCGTAAGAAGAACTCATAACAAGCAATCATCGCTCTCGCGTCATGATCATCGCATAACCTGTACACCTGTTGGTGGTGTAGTAATCTGTGAGCCACGAGGACTCAGCAATCCCATTACCATGGGTATCAAGACTAGCAAAGCTCAAGTAGGGAAGGAAGGGATAAAGTGGTGAGGTTGCAGCAGCGACTAAGCATATATGGTGGCTAACATACGCAAATGAGAGCGAGAAGAGAAACAAAGGAACGGTCGTCAACTAGTAATGATCAAGAAGTGATCCTGAACTCCTACTTACGTCAGACATAACCCAGAAACCGTGTTCTCCTCTCGATCAACCCCGAAAAGAGACACTCATGATTACGCACACGGTTGGGGTATTTTAGAAGACTTTGCTTCAAGTTTACTACAACCGGATATTAATAAATTCCCATCTGCCACATAACCGCGGGCACGGCTTTCGAAAGTTCAAACCCTGCAGGGGTGTCCCAACTTAGCCCATGATAAGCTCTCGCGATCAATGAAGGATATTCCTTCTCCTCGGGAAGACCCGATCAGTCTCGGAATCCGGCTACAAGACATTTCGACAAAGCAATAAAACAAGGCCAAGAAGACCTCCCGGCGTCGACACCACGATAGTAGCCGCATTATCTCGTCTCGTGCCACGACCGGATGAGCAGTCCGTACAACTAAAACCAGCCCTCAAGTTTCCCGAGGTGGCGCTGCAAAGGGTTTAGTTTGGACCAACACTTAGACAAGCGTTGGCCGGGGGCTAAAGTAAAAGATGACCCTTGGGATGCGCGACTCCCAAGGGAAAAAGGTGATAGGTCAAGCAAATGGTAAAACCAATGTTGGGCCTTGCTGGAAAAGTCTTATTCAAAGCGAACTGTCAAGGGGGTCCCATAAATCACCCGACCGCGTTAGGGACGCAAAATCCGGGAACATAATACCGATATGACGGAAACTAGGGCGGCAAGAGTGGAACAAAACACCAGGCATAAGGCCGAGCCTTCCACCCTTTACCAAGTATATAGATGCATTAATTAAATAAGATATATTGTGATATCCCAACAAGTAAACATGATCCAACAAGGAACAACATCTCCATGTTCCAACAAGGAACAAACTTCATCTTCACCTGCAACTAACAACGCTATAAGAGGGGCTAAGCAAAGCGGTAACATAGCCAAACAACGGTTTTCTAGGAAGGGTGACAAAGGTTAGAGGTTCATGGCAATTTGGGAGGCTTGAGCAGCAAGTGATAGGTAGCGCAGCATAGCGAAAGAACGAAGCAACTAGCATAGCAATGATAGTAGTGAGATCCAGGGTGACGGTCATCTTGCCTCAAATCCCGCTAGGAAGAAGAGCGAGTCCATGAAGAAGATGAAGCCACGAAGACGAACCAAGCGTAGACGAACGAATCCTCACGCTCGCAACGAAACGGGAACTATCGAGAAGCACACAACAAAGGTAAACACACCACACATGAACATGACAAGATGCACAACAAACATGATGCATGACAAATCTAGATGAAGCTACTCATGGCAAGAGATGATGCAAACAAGAGCAACACATCAAAGCAAGTTTAAATGAGGCCTAAGCAACATATAACAATTCCGGTAAGTCCTCATATGCAAATTTCGAAATTGGTCCAGATCTGAATAACTTTCTGTTCAAGTTGTTAAACAGCAATTTAAAATGCACCAAGATGATCTACACAAAATTCTAGTCAAGTTACATATAAAGTTCATTTAATTCGGAGCTACGGCCTAGAAGATATGAGCAAAACAAGTTAAACATGGCATTGATGCAAAATGCATACAAACATCAAGCAAACACCTCAAAAGAAGGATGCAACATGATAATATGAAACTACATGCAAAATCAAGCAAGTTTCATATAGAGCACACTCAAAACGGAGCAACGGTTCAACACATACACATGAAACAAGTTATAGCAACAATCTGTCCAAAACAGCAACTAGGCATATTGCGAGCATCAAAACACTATGCTACAGCATCTCAAAAAGAAAACAAAAGGCATGGACATTATGTACAGGTAAAGCATTACAAAACATGAACAATGAGATATCTCCAGAAACAACTAGAACATGCTCAAAATGACATGGCAAGATTGCAAATAATAACAGTTTCAGACTTTAGCAGAAATAACATCAGGTTGCAATGTTTAGAGCTATCAAACAACATATTACAGGAACTTATCATGGCAACCAAAGGCATGGCATGAATCTACTAAATGCATAGAACAAAAGTCCTTTAGTGACCATAAGCCAAAAAGGATGAGAAGATATGATGGCACCCATGTAAACATAGCAAGTTATATTACAGATTCATACATGGCAGGAACAACAATAAGTAGGCATGTTGGTGAGCTTGAACCACTCACCACAGAGCAATAAATGGCATGAAAAGGCAACTCACAGTAAGAAGACATGGCATAGAAGCTATACATGGCAAGAACAACATCATAGCATACATGGATCAACTACAACAACCTTGGAAAAATTAAATAACATGTAAACAACCTGCCAGGAAACATTTTACAGAAAAAGTAGAGGTCGATTGACTCAAGCTATGGCACTCCATAATTTCAAAAAAGGGCATGGATGGATAGAGAATAACCATATATTCAAAACATCCTTACTGAAGTATCTCAAAATAAGCATGGATCTCTCGGTAGCATCAAGTTTACATGGCATAGAAATATCAGTGAGCAGGCTGAAATCAGCAACATCATGAAGCCTAGTTTGCATGCTTGTGCTAGTCACCACAGAGATCACAAAAATACATGGCATACACCCCTGTAAAGATGGAATGGCATATTACAAAACACATGTAGGACTCAAGTTCATAGGGTGCACACATCAATCATGGCAAAAATGACAAAAGTGCATGTTCTGATAAGAATCTGAAACTAACATCACATAGCCCTCTTCTAACAGCATTTCGGGCATCAAGATGAGCTCAAATGTAAATGATGCAATGAGATGAAATGATGTACTCATCGAGACGAACAATTTGACATATTACACGCAGGAAACGGAGCAATATGCAGAGAGTTATGGCATGATGAACATGAGCAAATAATATGCAAAATAACAGGGACTTGGGCATTTCGGGGGCAACCTCCAGATCTGCACGGTTTTCGAGTTTAGCCGGAGTTCGTCGCCGGAGACGAGGAGGAAGAGGCCGGGGAGGCTCGGGGAGGCGCGGGGAGGTGGCCCCGGACCGGATCCGGCCGGATCCGGCCGGCGGCGGGCGCGGGCGCCGGTCAGTAGGCGGGCGGCGCCGCGAGGGACGAGGCGCTGGGCGGCGAGCGGCGGGCGGCGGCGCCGCGGAGGAGCTGGCGCTCGGGCGCTGGCACCTGGAGGCGGCGGCGGCCGAACTGGCGAGGGAGGCGCGGGCGCCGGGCGAGGTCGATGCGGGCACTAGGGTTTCTCGCCGGCGCGCGCTGGACGGACGGGCGACGGCGAGGCGGTGGCTGGCGGCGAGGTCCGCCGCGACGGGCGGGCTGTGCGCTGGACGCGGCGCAAGAACGCTGGCCGGGCGACGGGCTCGCGGCTCGGGCGGGTTTGCCCTGGCCGCGAAGGCGGGCGGGGATGCGTAGCGCCACGTGGCAGGCCACGATAGGGCGCGGGCGGCGGCGCTGACTTCGTCCGGCGCGGGCGGGCGTGTCCGGCGCATGGAGGAAGACGAGGCTAGGGTTTGGGGGGATTAGACCGCGAATTTCGGGGGGATGGGCATATTTATAGATAGAGGGAGCTAGGAGAGTCCAAATGAGGTGCGGTTTTCGCCCACACGATCGCGATCGAGCGATCGAGAGCATGGAGGGGAGTTAGATGGGTTTTGGGCCAGTTTGGAAGGGGTGTTGTGCTGCAACTTAAAGAGGGCTTTTGCGGTTACCCGGTTAACCGTTGGAGTACCAAACGACCTCCAAATGGCACGAAACTTGACAGGCGGTCTACCATGCTATACCAAGGCCGCCGACAAACCTCGGTCCATTCCGAGAATGTTTAACACCCGCACACGAAAACAGGTAAAAGGTGGCGCCGGAGGACATAGGAGTGCCGGATTGCAAAACGGACAACGGGGAAAATGCTCGGATGCATGAGACGAACACGAATGCAAATGCGATGCACATGACGACATGATATGAAATGCATATGATGACATGGCAAAGTGCAACACGCAAGCAAATGACATGGCAACGACGGCGAATAACTGGCGGACACCTGGCGCATCGAATCCGGGGCGTTACAACACTCCTCCACTAACAAGAGATCTCGTCCCGAGATCTTAGGACCGAGACGGAAGGGAAAAGGGATGAGGTGAAACAAGAACTCAAGAGAAGAACCAAAGAATCGAGAGCACTCGAGAAGAAGAGAGGAAAGGCGAGAATGACGAGAATTGAAAGCTCACTGAATCAGATAGACTATGAAACAACTCGGTCTAACCGGAGTGGCTAGAATGAGAAAAAGAAACGAATAAGACTGAAAGGATTTAGGTAGCACTCCGGCTAAAAGATGGAAAAAGTTGGAACTGAGATTGAAAAAATGGAACGATAGTTGACGAGAGGAACAACACAATGCCTCCGGAAGAATTGAAAGAATTGAATGAAAAGAACGGAGAAGAAAATGACAACTTGTGCCAAGAATGAAATTGAAAGCATCTTTAGAAGAAGGATTGAATGGAGTTGTTGAGAAAATCAACCACGAAAGAATAAGCTTGTTGTGGACTTATGGAAACATCTCGAAATTAATGAGGTGATAACCGACCACAAACATAAATGATTGGATAGCTCAGAAGAACGAAGAAATGCAAATCTCCACTTCAAATGAATACGAAGAATTAAATGCACTTCGAGATGCGAGAAGAAAAGATACTTGAACTCCACCAACAAAATCTTGATGAACTCTTGAAGAATGAAATAAATCCTGAAGAACCACCATGAAGAACTCCGGCGACAAAAGGATGACGAGATAAAATGAAGGAAGAAAGAATAAGATGAGCCTGCGATGAATTAGATGGAGGATTCCGACGAGATGGTCGAGTAAATTTGAACTCCGGAAAAGAAAAGATGAAAACACTTAGAACCAAGAGATTATTCATCATGAACAATCTCCGAAGAAAAGAATTAATCAACTCGATGAAAGAAGAATAAGAATTACGTTATGCTTATCCTTCATCAATTAAATTGATGAGAAGCAATGGATTGCATATCACTTGTCCACATTGGGAAAAGATTAAGGGGAGATATGCCACCAAATTTGGGGAGGTATTCCTGAGCCACTGGTAGGATTAAAAGAACGAATGAATTGAATATGATGAAAAACCGAAAAGAAATCTTCAATGAACCACCGTGAAAATGAAAATGAACAAGGAGAAGAGAACGGATCGCCGGAAAGAATTAGAAAAGCACGAAGATACTTGAGGGAATTTAGAGAAAAGAGATCGAAGAGATCGTGAACTGATTAACGAATGCTTGAACGCAGCACCGGAAGAATATTGAGACGAACAAAGGGGCACGGATATAGAATAATTGGTGAACGACTTTGAAAACTTGGAACAAAGATATCTTCCGAAAAGATGGCCTCCGGATGATTGAAACGGAAAGTAACTCCTGAAATACTCCGGATGGATGAAAAGAATATCTGACAAACGAAATAATTCGAGAGGATAGCATGAATCTAGAACCACGAATCTTCGGGAGAACGGGCAAGATTTAGAAGGAACTCTACTTCGGTTTTCAAATGACGACGAGAAACACCACCAAAATTAATGAGATACTCCGGAAGAAAGAAAAAACAGAGAGGTTGAGCCAACAATGAAATGATTTGAAATTGATCTTGAAAAAGGCATGTGACTGATAGAATCCATTCTTACGTCACACTTGAAAAGAATTGGGAATAGCTCCGGAGAAATTAGAAGAGTCAGGTAAGATCCTGGGAAAAGACCTATGGGTTAGGGCCCACTGAAGAGAATAACACCGTTGGAAAGGGATATTGAACAGATAGATGATGCACCGGAATGATTGAAATATTTGCATGAGGTGAAAACCTCGAATTAATTGGAAGACAGACGAATCTCCTGAGATGTCTTGAACACTCCGGAAGGATAAACTGGCGAGAGGCGAACGAGCAGGGAAAACACTTGATGCAAGGAACAGAATGTGATCAACCCGAAAAACTTGAATTGAATCCACCGGAAAAGAAAGAGATGAAGAATGACGAACTAGACGAGAAATCACCGGTTGAAATGATTGAGGGAAGACTGAAGAGGCTCCACACGAATGGAATTGATGGTCGGAAGAAACTCGAACTCCGGGAAGAAGAGGGTGGAGGGCGGGAAAACAAGGGTAACTTGGAAGGGGAAAATCGACGAATCTCTTGAAGAGGAAACACCGGTTGAAAAGATTGAGGAGAGAGAGCAAAAACTTCACACGAGTAGAATGGATACTCGATTAGGGATTCCGGTTCCGAAAAGAAAAGAGGTGGGTGGGTGGCAAAAGAAAACAACTGAGGATTGAAATCAAAGATGAAGAGGCTCGAGTCAACTTGACAAGAAATGCACCGGATAAAAAGAGCTGAGGAACAACTACCGGAAAACCAACTGCGTGAACCTAAAGAAAAACTTGATTGGGAAGAGGAGTAATTCAAAACACCTACGTCAAGAATCCTGACCAGAGCGACGAAGGGGCTGGGGAGTAAAAGAATTCCTACTCTCCGATATAACTAGACTCAGAAATTAGTTTTCTTCTAGACTCGACAACGGCCAAACTACACGATCAATCAAGGGGGCTCCTAGGGTCGGTCGAGGCTCTGATACCAACTTGTCACGCCCAATATGCGACCCTATCCAAAAGGAACTCGAAGGTCCCACCCAGGATAGACCCGCATATTGAAACGCTTTTGCAAGGTGGATATCATTACATCAACATTACATAATAGATGGGGATACATACAATTCATACAATGTCACACGAGTACAACATCACATCATATACAAGATCAACATCCGACTACGGATGAGACATAAACAGAAACTCAAACAATATCCACCCTGCTAGCCAGTGCTGCCGACTGGAACCTATCCCCTGATCGAAGAAGAAGCAGAAGAAGAACTCAACACAAGCAATCATCGTTCTCGCGTCATGATCATCGCATAACCTGTACCTGCAACTGGTGGTGTAGTAATCTGTGAGCCACGAGGACTCAGCAATCCCATTACCATGGGTATCAAGACTAGCAAAGCTCAAGTAGGAAAGGAAGGGATAAAGTGGTGAGGTTGCAGCAGCGACTAAGCATATATGGTGGCTAACATACGCAAATGAGAGCGAGAAGAGAAACAAAGGAACGGTCGTCAACTAGTAATGATCAAGAAGTGATCCTGAACTCCTACTTACGTCTGACATAACCCGAAACCGTGTTCTCCTCTCGATCAACCCGAAAAGAGACACTCACGGTTACGCACCACGGTTGGTGTATTTTAGAAGACTTTGCTTCAAGTTTACTACAACCGGATATTAACAAATTCCATCTCGCCACAGAACCCCGGGCACGGCTTTCGAAAGTGTAGACCCGGCAGGGGTGTCCCAACTTAGCCCATGAGAAGCTCTCACGAGCACCGAAGGACATTCCTTCTCCTGGGAAGACCCGACCACTCTCGGAATCCGGTTACAAGACATTTCGACAAAGAATAATACAAGGCCAGCAAGACCTCCCGGCGTGCCGACACCCTGATAGTAGCCGCGCGTATCTCGTCTCAGGCCACGACCGGATGAGCAGTCCGTACAACTAAAACCAGCCCTCAAGTTTCCCCGAGGTGGCGCTGCAAAGGGCTCTAGTTTGGACCAACACTTAGACAAGCGTTGGCCGGGGGCTAAAGTAAAGATGACCCTTGGGATGCGCGACTCCCAAGGAAAAAGGTGATAGGTCGTGCAAATGGTAAAACCAATGTTGGGCCTTCTTTGGAAAAGTCTTATTCAAAGCGAGCTGTCAAGGGGTCCCATAAATCACCCGACCGCGTTAGGGACGCAAAATCCGGGAACATAATACCGATATGACGGAAACTAGGGCGGCAAGAGTGGAACAAAACACCAGGCATAAGGCCGAGCCTTCCACCCTTTACCAAGTATATAGATGCATTAATTAAATAAGATATATTGTGATATCCCAACAAGTAAACATGATCCAACAAGGAACAACATCTCCATGTTCCAACAAGGAACAAACTTCATCTTCACCTGCAACTAACAATGCTATAAGAGGGGCTAAGCAAAGTGGTAACATAGCCAAACAACGGTTTGCTAGGAAGGGTGACAAAGGTTAGAGGTTCATGGCAATTTGGGAGGCTTGAGCAGCAAGTGATAGGTAGCGCAGCATAGTGAAAGAACGAAGCAACTAGCATAGCAATGATAGTAGTGAGATCCAGGGTGACGGTCATCTTGCCTAAAATCCCGCTAGGAAGAAGAGCGAGTCCATGAAGAAGATGAAGCCACGAAGACGAACCAAGCGTAGACGAACGAATCCTCACGCTCGCAACGAAACGGGAACTATCGAGAAGAAGCACACAACAAAGGTAAATACACCACACATGAACATGACAAGATGCACAACAAACATGATGCATGACAAATCTATATGAAGCTACTCATGGCAAGAGATGATGCAAACAAGAGCAACACATCAAAGCAAGTTTAAATGAGGCCGGAAGCAACATATAACAATTCTGGTAAGTCCTCATATGCAAATTTCGAAATTGGTCCAGATCTGAATAACTTTATGTTCAAGTTGTTAAACAGGAATTTAAAATGCACCAAGATGATCTACATGAAATTCTAGTCAAGTTACATATAAAGTTCATTTAATTCGGAGCTACGGCCTAGAAGATATGAGCAAAACAAGTTAAACATGGCATTGATGCAAAATGCATACAAACATCAAGCAAACACTTTAAAACAAGGATGCAACATGATAATATGAAACTACATGCAAAATCAAGCAATTTTCATATAGAGCACACTCAAAACGGAGTAACGGTTCAACACATACACATGAAACAAGTTATAGCAACAATCTGTCCAAAACAGCAACTAGGCATATTGCGAGCATCAAAACACTATGCTACAGCATCTCAACAAGAAAACAAAAGGCACGGACATGATGTACAGGTATAGCATTACAAAACATGAACACTGAGCTATCTCCAGAAACAACTATAACATGCTCAAAATGACATGGCAAGATTGCAAATAATAACAGTTTCAGACTTTAGCAGAAATAACATCAGGTTGCAATGTTTGGAGCTATCAAACAACATGTTACAGAAACTTATCATGGCAAACAAAGGCATGGCATGAATCTAATAAATGCATAGAACAAAAGTCCTTTAGTGACCATGAGCCAAAAAGGATCAGAAGATATGATGGCACCCATGTAAACATAGCAAGTTATATTACAGATTCATACATGGCAGGAACAACAATAAGTAGGCATGTTGGTGAGCTTGAACCACTCACCACAGAGCAATAAATGGCATGGAAAGGCAACTCACAGTAAGAAGACATGGCATAGAAGCTATACATGGCAAGAACAACATCATATCATACATGGATCAACTACAACAACCTTGGCAAAATTGAATAACATGTAAACAACCTGCCAGGAAACATTTTATAGCAAAAGTAGAGCTCGATTGACTCAAGCTATGGCACCCCATAATTGCAAAAAAGGGCATGGACGTATAGAGAATAACCATATATTCAAAACATCCTTACTGAAGTATCTCAAAATAAGCATGGATCTCTCGGTAGCATCAAGTTTACATGGCATAAAAATATCAGCAGAACAGGGGCTGAAATCAGCAACATCATGAAGCCTAGTTTGCATGCTTGTGCTAGTCACCACAGAGATCACAAAAAAACATGGCATACACCCCTGTAAAGATGGAATGGCATATTACAAAACACATGTAGGACTCAAGTTCATAGGGTGCAGACATCAATCATGGCAAAATGACAAAAGTGCATGTTCTGATAAGAATCTGAAACTAACATCACATAGCCCTCTTCTAACAGCATTTCGGGCATCAAGATGAGCTCAAATGTAAATGATGCAATGAGATGAAATGATGTAATCGTCGAGCCGAACATTTTGACAGATTACACGCACGAAACGGAGCAATATGCAGAGAGTTATGGCATGATGAACATGAGCAAATAATATGCCAAATAACAGGAACTTAGGCATTTCGGGGGCAACCTCCAGATCTGCACGGTTTTCGAGGTTAGCCGGAGTTCGTCATGAGACGAGGAGGAAGAGGCCGGGAGGCTCGGGAGGCGCGGGAGGTGGCCTCGACCGATCCGCCGATCCGCCGGGCGGCGGCGCGCGCCGGCCGTGGAGAAGTGGGGCGCGGACGAGGCGCGGGCGCGGCGATGGGCGGCGGCGGGCGGCGCTGGCGGAGGAGCTGCGTTTCGGGCGCTGGCACCTGGAGGCGGCGGCGGCCGAACTGGCGAGGGAGGCGCTGGGCGCTATGCAGGTCGATGCGGCACCGTTCTGGCCGCCGGCGCGGACGGGCGACGGCGAAGGGCGGTGGTCGGCGGCAGGTCCGACGGCGACGGGCGGGCTGCGCGGCGCGCGCGCGGCGAAACGCTGGGCGGCGACGGGCTCGCTGGCTCGGGCGGGTTTGCCTGGCCTCGCGGCCGCGGCGGGACGCTGCGAGGCGCCACGTGGCAGGCCACGATAGGGCGCGGGCGGCGGCGCTGACTTCGTCCGGCGCGGGCGGACGTGTCCGGCGCGCGGAGGAAGACGAGGCTCGGGTTTGGGGAGATTAGACCGCGAATTTCGGGGGGACTGGCATATTTATAGATAGAGGGAGCTAGGAGAGTCCAAATGAGGTGCGGTTTTCGCCCACACGATCGTGATCGAACGACCGAGAGCATGGAGGGGAGTTAGACGGGTTTTGGGCCAGTTTGGAAGGGGTGTTGGGCTGCAACTTAAAGAGGGCTGTTGCGGTTACCCAGTTAACCGTTGGAGTACCAAACGACCTCCAAATGGCACGAAACTTGACAGGCGGTCTACCGGTGCTATACCAAGGTCGCTCGACAAACCTCGGTCCATTCCGAGAATGTTTAACACCCGCACATGAAAAAGAGGTAAAAGGGCGCGAGGAGACATAGGAGTGCCGGATTGCAAAAGCGGACAACGGGAAAATGCTCGGATGCATGAGACGAACACGAATGCAAATGCGATGCACATGACGACATGATATGAAATGCATATGATGACATGGCAAAGTGCAACACGCAAGCAAATGACATGGCAACGACGGCGAATAACTGGCGGACACCTGGCGCATCGAATCCGGGGCCTTACAACAGCGGAGCAGTACCTCGGGCTCCATCTCCAGACGCCTAAGATCTTCTTCCCCTCCTCCGACAGCAAAGTCAGTCGGAGCATCCTAACCGGCCAACCCAATCACGCTGAGATTGACATGGCTTCGCCAAAGAGGTTGTACACTTGTTGCATCTCTTTTTTACTCTACATGTTATATATATTGTCCACTGAGCATACGGATTTGTTCCTTTAGTGCCTCCTCGAAAGAAAAAACGTAGGAATTTTAATTTTCACTTGTCCTCCTTTTCAAATTCCTATTCATGAAGCACAAGACTAAGAGATAGTAGCATAATAGCATTATAACCGTACATTTTCTTGTGGTTTGACTTAATCTCACCGTGCTTCTTTGCATCCTGTGATCTTCCAATTGTTGTGAATTAAACATCTTCTATTTTTAAATTCTCTGTTTTGCACGTGCATTAGTATCCTATTCCTGTGTATTTCCTATCACTGCATTATTGGAATACTCCAATTCAAACGAGCCCTTACAGAATTACTTCTCTTACATATAGTTGTCAAAGAAAACTTTGCGTGGTTTGTCCCGCTCTGCTTCTTCGTCGTCCACCCAGCTCAAATTTGCTGCAACGGAAGGGTCCAAAGCACAATAGGGATCCGGCCTCCAGATTGTCTTCGCCGCCTCGAGATCTTTCTTCCCCATTACCGGCAGCCATGAAAACTGCATTACCATCATCAACCGAGCGGATGACCTCGAGGACTAGACGGGTCCGCAAGAGAGGTCGCACTCTTCGTGTCCGCTACGTTATGCATCGCTTAATATTACATGCTACTTTATCATCCTGTTCACCGATTAGACTCTGAGTCAGCTCCAAATTAATGGTGAAACTTGAGTTTTTAAATGGTTGTGGGGTACATATCGGGGCCGCTATCAATAGTATCTATCTACTATCTGGTTAATCTCCAGTGTCTACTATGAGTTTCATGTTGGGTGGGAAACAAACAGTAAAGAAGCCATTATCTGTATTTTTTAACTGAAGCCATTATCTGCCTGCTGTTATTGGTTTTGGGTCTATCCAAAGGTTGCTACCATCACTCCGTATTTCTGCATGCACTCCTTACATAATCTCACTATGTTTTATTCCTATGCATGACAGTTATTGTAAACAATGGAACTGAACATGTAGAGCAAAAGAGACGAGCCTTGCGTGGCAATAAAATTTCATGGAGACGTCGCTCCATGGTAGGCGCAAAGGCAGCCCCCTCCATGCATTTCGGATTGTAATCAAGAGGAAGATATCTGTTCAGAGGGGGATTCAGAAGGAGAAGACAACTCCTATTTACCCCCTTAGGTCTTCGCTCTATCTTGGCATGCTGATGTTGGTTATATCATGCATATGGTGTCTTGCATTGCTTACTTTATACATCAAATATGTCATCTGCTTAGTTTAGACATCCTTTGTGCAAATGCCATCTGTTTACTTTATTCATCGTTTATGTGAATTATGCAACGCCATCTTGTTTAGCCAGGCATCATATATGTGAATTTTGCAATGCCATCCTGCTTAGCCAGTCCTCTTATATGTAAATTATATCAGGCCATCCTTTTTTTCGTTACATATTACATTTGTCAACAATGTTAGTACATTCAACTGCTCTTCGTGTGCATCGGCCATTTGACACGGTGATGGCAAATTCTGGAGTGAAAACAAGGTCTTCAGAGTAGACTATGCTATCTGACGAAGCGCATATCTCGCTGGTTACGGATAGCTCCTCAGAGGAGGATTCAGAGACAGATGACCAGTCCTATCCCCCCCCCCCCGGCGAGCTGTATGCTCTAACTTGGCAGGGTTATGTTGCTCAAATCGTGCGTATGGTGTCTCGCATTGCTATGTCATTTTATTAGTTTAGACATGTTTTTTGTGAATGCCACCTGTTCAGTGTCTAATTACCATATATGTGAATTATGCATTGCCATCTTGTTTCAAGACATTATATATGTGAATTATACAATGCTATCTTGTTGCAAAGGCATTATATATGTGAATTATGCAATGTCATGTTGTTTAGCCAATCATCATGTACATGAATTATATCATACTATTATTTTTTTGTATTACGTGTTCCATTTGTCGACAACGTTTGTATATTCAACTACTCTTCCTATGCATCAGCCATTTGAAGCGGTGATGGAAGTATCTGGAGTGAAAACAAGGTATTTAGAGCGCATAATGCTACCTGCTTTGAAGGAGACATCTTGTTGATTCTGAGAGAGCTCCTCGAGAGGAGGATTCGTAGACCGATGACCAGTCCTATTTCCCCCCTGAGGTCTATACTCAAACTTGGCAGGGTTATATTACCCATGTCATGCATGTTGTCTTGCATTGCTTAGTTTTTACATCATATATGGATCGCCATCTGCTTACTTGCTTACTGTATAAATCATATATTTGATTTATATCATGCCATCATGTTTGCATAGTACATACACATCATCTATCTGAAGTATGGCATGGCAATCCATTTAATAAAGACATCATATAGTTACATCATCTCATCCTGTTTAGTGTTTGCAGTCATCATATTTTGAATTATGGCATTCTATCCGTGAATGTATGTGAATTATGGCATGCCAACCTATTTAATAAACACATTATATAGTTATGTCATGTCATCCTGTTTACATAGTCTAATATTTTGAACTATGTCTTTCCATCTTTTTTAGTTAGCCATCATAATGCGAAATTGTGTCATGCTATCCTGTTTAGTTAGCCATCATATATGTTAAACTGTGTCATGCTATCCTGTTTGGTTAGACAACATAAATATGAATTATTTCATGCCCTCTTTTATTCCCCACTATCCATTGCACATGTCTATCATACAATGTCTATACTTTCAATTACTTTTCTTGTTTATCAACCATTTGAATTGGAGAGCGTGATGGCGTTATCTAAGGGAGTAACAACACGGTCTTCAGAAAAGATAGTGCTACCAGTTGATGCAGATAGAACCACGGTTGTACTTGCCCAAGGACCAGATCCGCCACACATAACCCAGACTCTCGCAGATTGTACCCCTACCCAGTTGGACAGAGAACCAGCTACACCCCTTCTAACCCCAACCCCGGCAGATAGTAACCCAGTTCTAGTTGACACAGCACCATCTCCACCATAGAGCACCCAAACACGAGCAGTTAGTAAGGGGACTGCAGTGCCCAAAGCACGAGGACCACCACTCCGAATCCCAACTCAACGCTTAAAGGAGAAGAAGATTTGTTCTCATGTCAGGTTCTGTAGCTATGGTTCATACTCCTTTGCTGTTGCATTACTGTATTTACTCATCGCAACAATTTTCAAATTTGAAGGATTGAATTGAAACTCCAATGGCGCACCAGGTATGTTTTAAACCTGTTTCTTTAACTGGTTTTTTGTTGTAACCTGCTCTATGTTGATTTCAGTTTCAATTGAATAAACAGTTATGTTCTCATGTCATGCACATTACAAGTGTTGTTATTGCTCTATAGTTACCCACACTTATATTCTGTCTATTACGCTTTGTCTTGAACAAATATTATTTGAACTGTGTCTCTATCTTGATTTGGCAATAAAAACTAGAATGATATAGACCATAAAGTGACCATGGTACATGATATATGTTTGTTTCATGTGTTATCCTGTCCACTTTACTACCGAACTCATTTACCAAAATGAGTTTCATATACAACATGGTAAACATGTGATGTGTCCGCTTGTTTCTCTTTTAGAATGCAGACAAAATATTGGAGAAACGATGCCGCGTTATCCAATGGTAAAGGAAGTAATGCAGATAAGGTTCAAGATAGTGAGACATCCCCTGTTGGTCTCCAAGAAAGCTGATAAAAACTATCTTGACGACGGTGAGGGAACCCAAAAGTCCTGTCTTGATGTAGTGTTCGAAGTTACTCGCCACTCATCTTTGGCACAAGCTCTTGAACTCAGCCTGAATCAGTTCGCCTTCTTGAGTCTCAACTTCAAGTTGAAAGACATCGATCGATGTGTCATGCGACAGAAGTCAAGGACCGAGGAAGTCCCTTCAATTCAGATGCATATTTTCTGGTGCAACAGCAAGCGCTGGAGGATTTAAGCGCCAAACAAGAGAAAGTTAATAAGCTTGCTAAGCATCTTGCCAGCATTATGGTTACCCAGGATATTGTTTCTTGAGATATTCTGAAGTGGTTTCAGTTCTGGATTTGTTTTGCTGCGGCGTTTATTTGCGTTGGTCGCCAACTTTGACAACCAGTATATATGATATGCTGCTTTGTTCCCTATATTTGCACTGGTGGCAAACTTTGATGCCCAGTGGATGTAATATGTGTAATAGCCGTGATAGCCTAGCATTAGTTGCTTGCTTATTTATTTCCTTGTTGTCTTGTTTATTTGTTTGCTTGTAGTCATTGCAGTTCTTTTTCCGCGGTTACCTAGTGGCTGCAATAACCTATTTTTTAAAACTAGGCCACAATAACCATGGGCTAATATTTACTGTAGTGACATTGTGCCTCCTACTGGCCGTAGAAACAGTGGGCCTTCTACAGGCCGTAGAAACAATGAGCCTTCTACGGGCCATAGAAAGAATGGGCCTTCTGCGGGTCATATCATCAATGGGCCTTAGACAGGCCGTATGATCGATTGGCCAAACATGGGCCAAACAGACCGCATTATGGCCGTAAACGGGCTAGAGTTGGAATCGTCCGTTCATGGGCCGACCATAACGGGCCATCGTTAATAGGCCGTATTTGATGACGCTTATGAAAACGCCCAACGACATCGTATTCACAAACGGGCCGGGTCAGAACCACGGGCTGAATTTGGCCCACAAGCGTAAAATGACAAGAACGGACCGTAAGTAAATGAATGCTAGAAATGAGCCCAAGAATAAATGGGCTCCGAGAAGGCCGAAAGATAACATGGGCTGGAAACGGCCCAACGGAATAACGGGCCGTTAATGGGTATAAAGTGATACACTGTTCATTACGGGCCAGTTTCACCATGGGCCGTTAATGGGTGTAAAGTGATACACTGTTCATTACGGGCCAATTTCACCACGGGCCGTTAATAGGCCAAGAGTTACATAGGGCCTCATATGGGTCGAAAGACTTCATGGGCCATACATGGCCAGAAGTGAAAACAGGCTGGAATCATATTGGGTGGCCCAGATGACGCTACTGGGCCTAATTCAGATAGGGCGTAACGGGCCTTGGTTAGCGGGCTATAAATGGGCTATATGCGAACAACCCGTTAACAGGCTTTACATGGGCCGTCCCGCCACCTTTTGACCAAGTCAAACATGTCGGCCTTTTCACAGGAATGGGCCTCCGTTGGGCCGTGCCACGTGTCGACGTATCATAGGCGCCTTCTGTCCAATGAGTGGATGACATCTGTCCCAACGATGAGCCGACACGTGTTTCCTCCAGCCAATGATGATTTTACACGTGGAAAATCCCCATTGGTCGGGGCTATTAATGGGTTATCGGATCCAAAACCCGACCCGATAGCTTAATGGAGTTCCGTTATGGTGGATGCCACGTGTCGGTCACCCTTGACGAAAGCACTTCTGTGACACGCGATTTATCGTCATGGAAGTGGACACTTCCATGATGATAATTTTGGTAATGTCATGGAACACTTCTACGACAAAGACAGTATGACTATCTTGATTCGCATAAATTTGTCATGGATGTACATGCATGACAAAAAACGCGACCTACCGTGACAAACACGTATCATCATGGAAGTGTATTTTTTTGTAGTGAAGGCTTCTACCCTTGCATGGTCCGTGGACCACAGCCTGCAGATGCCGACCCATCTTCATTGCTATGGTGTCGTGACGACAATCTGTTCAAGCGCAACTTCCAGTTTGCCAAGAACTCGGCCAAAGAAAACAAGAAGTCGCGGGGATTAGACTTCAATCCAGGCCCCTCTGCTCCTCGTGCCGATGGCACACGCGAAGCTGAACCCAATCTTGTTGGGCCCTTCTACAACCTAGAAGGTCTCATCACTCATATTATGGTTCAAGGGACAGCCATGGATGAACCTGCAGACGACGCTGATTCTGACGAAGCGCCTGCACCACCGAAGCGAAAGAAGCTGAAGAAACCTAAAGCTTCACGAGTGAAGCCTCTGGACACTGCTCCTCCTGCACCAAGTGTGCAGTATGAAGATCTCTCATGCATCTCCAAGTCTGAGAAGAAGAAAAAGAAGCATATGCACACCACTGGTCCAGCTCTGACCCTTGCTGCTGTTCTGAGGAACGAGAATGACGCCATTGATCTGTCAAGTGACGACGATCTTGCTGATGACGCTCTTGAGTAGCTGATAAAGATCAATCAAGAGGAGGAAATCTTCAATGATTTGCCTCTCTTTGATGTGGAAGTATTGAACAACTTCATTGATGAGTGGTTTGACACCCCCGATCTCAGCTTTGACAATCTGCAACTTCCAATTGGCCTAAGCGTCTCCTTCCATGGAGCCATTGCTCCTGAGCTGGCTCTTGCTCAGAAAATTGTTGAGCTGAAGCATAAGATCGATTATGAAAAGGCTCAGTTCAAGAAGAATGTGGCCAAGCTCAGCGTGGCAGACGTCCAGAACTTTAAGGTCATGCTGCATGAGCTCAAGGAAGCGTTTCACAAGAAACGTGATGAAGCCAAAGGTTATGGTGAGCGCATGAAGATTCTCGCTGCCAAGTGTGTTCAAGCTTACAATGAAGCTGAGAAGTGCAAGGCACTTGGGCGTCCTGGCATCGACCCTAAGATGGCTGCCAAGCAGAAGAAGAAGCCATCTGTGGACCAAACTGAACCATTCAGGTGGGAAGAACCTTGCATTGTCTTCCCAGCCAGTATGACAGGCGTGAAGCCTAAGGTCCGCACAGTGGCTTCAGAGCTTCATAAGACAAGGGCAGCTGAAGCCAAGGCCAAAAAGCGCAAGACCAAGAACACCACTGATGATGCTCCACCCACCAAGAAGCGCAAGACCAAGAAGAGAGACCGGGCTGCTCCCACAGAGCCCCTCGTAGTCGAGCCGATTTCTGTTGCTCGTCCTGAATCTGCACAACAAGAACGTCGAATGATAGTTCATGAGCCTGCTTCCACACAGGCTCCTGAAGCTGAAGACATTCCAGCTGTTGACCCCACCGCAGCTGAAGACATTGGTCATCATGACAATGTTGAAGATGATGAAGTCCTTCCTCAGATCGAGCACAACATGGTATCATCGCCTGTTCTTACGAACAACGAACTCATCAGCATTGGTCTTCCATTGACGCCAACTGCTCAGGATGACTCATGGGCTGATCACCCACAAGACTCCCCCCGTCAAGCAGAAACACCAGTTACTCCCCCAACTCAAGTCACCACTCTGGTGATTGAATATGAAGACTTTGTGGCCCCCAACCAACTCCATCTCCACAAGCGTCGCCAGCGTTTCGCACGCTTCGCTAAGGACCAAGGCCACATGTCACTCTGTCAAGTGTTCCAGAAGGAGAAGAGGGCCAATCCGTTTCATGCCAAGTCTTTCCTGAAGCCTCTCCAACTGTGAACAACCCCGAGACTGAAGCCAATATGGCTAAAGATATTCCGGCTGCATCAGCCGATGACCAAGAAGAACCAAGAGAAGAAGAAGCATGTGTTGCTACACCCCCTACCAACCAAGTTGTTCTCGAGGAGAATGTGTGTGACCCTCCAGCTACTCAAGTGGAGGTTAACAACATCGAGGCGGCCACCAACACCAACACTGAAGCCAATGACGTTGTCATGGCTGAAGCTAATGTGGCGCCTGAAGTCAATGTGGTGCCTGAAGTGATAGCACCTGAAGTCAATGCCGCACCTGATGCCAATCTGCAGCCTGAAGTCATCGCCATCGCCAGTGCGCTTGCTCTGTACCGCCTCCCAGGCCACATACTATTGAGCAAGCATACAACTATGGTCAGCTGGTCACTGTCAGATGGCCTATTCTGGTTCCTCCTCCTGCTGCTGGTCCGCAATTTGACAATCATGTCGCGCACAGGCCACAGGTCCAGAAGCCAAAGCCAAGACTGCCCAGGTTTCCATGTACTGCCACTTCACCAGGGTCCTTCAATGCAAATGGCTTCACTGCGCACAAAACTTTCTTTGATAGCGCCAAGAACCCCTATTCCAAGCCAAGGATTTCATTAGATCGGTTCTGGAGCTATCAGCAGCGCAATTATTATTCATGTGTTCTTTATGATCAAGGGCGCATCTTTCCTCATATGCGTCTTGATCAAGCCATTCTTTGGATTGCCATGCCTTGAAGAAGCCCTTGACTGCTTCCGTGATGCTGGCTTGCTAAACTTTGTGACTGATAAGGAGCATTGGAATGAAGAACTTCTTCTTCAATTTTATGCTACCCTCCACATTGGCGGATACAACAGGGATCCGAAGACTTGGGTCCTTGAGTGGATGACAGGCAATGTCCATCATGAAGCCAAAGCTTTTGACATCATTGAGCTAACCGGCCTGCCCACTCCAGGAGAATTATATGAACCTGGTTGTCAGCTTCACCGAAATGCTTTGGAGAGTATCTTCCATAAGCCAGAGCCCAACATGAGCCAAATGCTGAGCATGATGAAGCCCTTGCCACATGACACTGATTACCCAAAGGAGTTCATTGTGGAAGACCTAGAGTATCTGCCCCGCACTATTTATCATATCATCAGGCGAACTCTATGGCCTGTCAAAGGACATTCTTCAGCAACAAAACTTGAAGGAGCAATGAAGACTTTGGTCTTTTATATCTTCAACGGCATCATCTTCAATGCTCAAGACTTCTTTATCAGGCAGTTGGCTGCATCAGGCTCTGATCTCTTTGGACTAAAGTTCTATGCTCCATGGGTCATGCGTCTCATCAAGCTACATTCAGCTGTCAACTATCAGCCCTCTGCTCGCAACCATCTGATCTTTCTGCCAGAGGTTGATATGTCGGTTGAAGCCATATACCCAGAGCCTGCGAAGGAGTCCAGGCAGTCACTCGTGTTTATCCTTTGGCTGGCAATGCTGATCACCAAAGCTTCACGCAACCCATTAAAGGAGTCCACGCAGTCACTCGTGTTTATCCTTTGGCTCGCAATACACGCTTACCTCACCGTGCTCAAATTGAAGCCACTGAAAGCACTATTGCTCAAAGGCCTCGGAAGCGATCTCGTGTTCTCAATGACCAAGAACTTCTCGTTTCCCTGCATCAAAAACAGGATAAGCATCACTTCTGGCTGAAGCGGCAGATGCAAAGCCTCTTGGTGGACGTCAATCGCATTCGCAATCTTGCCACCAAGAATGCCTTTGTTACACATGAAACCTGTCGGAGGTCATGGAAGAGTTTGACATTGCTGAGTGTTGAAGTAGATATTCAAGATGATGGCTTCACTGAAAGATTCAAGTTTGACTCCACTCCTCCAAGGAATGCTGTCTTGCATCGAACTCTGTCTCTTGAAGACTCTGATTATTCCTCCTCCGCTGCAACGGTGAATGCCAGAGTGATCGATGATCAAGATGATGCTACTTCACCACCTCCAACTTCAGCGCGTATCGACACTGCACCAAGTTCGTCTGCACCGCCAAACCCCGACGCCGACCCTGCATCTTCTCCTACTCCTTCTGGGAACGAGTAGAGGCTCTATGTCTTCAAACCTTTTTGGTCCTTCCTAACAAAAGGGGGAGAAGCATATGAGTTGATAGTCTTCAAGCGGGTCCATATGGGTGGTTGCTTTATATTTTTCCTAGTGTTTACAACTCTCTCTTTTGATACATTTGGTTCTTTGAGTTGTAACACTTAAACTTGATGGTCGTCTGCTACAAGTTTGCTATTCTGTAATGCGATGATAAATTCCACACTTAGTCATTTTGCAGACATCCATTTTTCATTATGCATGTCATTATCTTTGTTATATCAAATCATGCATGATGAATTGTCTTCATAAGTTGAAGAGGATCTCCACAAGTACAACCTGCCATGTGCATTTGCATTCCAAAATAAAATTAATTATATGCACATCTTCAGGGGGAGCCTTTTGCTACTTATCAAGACAATACCTTTATCCATTAGAATTTCACATACTTTTATCCCCGTTGAAAACTTCAACCAGTTTGTCATCAATCACCAAAAAGGGGGAGATTGTAAGTGCATCTAGTGCCATCCCTAGTTGGTTTTGGAGTATTGACGACAAACCTGGTTGAGGGACTAATGTGTTTGTGAGAATTGCAGGATAACACAGGTAGTAGTCCCTCATTGATTCGGTTTACCTGTTCGGGTGCAGGGTGGGCCGGTGGAGCTGCCGCCGCCGAACAATGTGTGGTAGTAGAGGGATGGCCTGGCCAACGCCATAGGCTATGATGGCCAGCCACTGTATAGGAAGAGGACGAAAGATTGAACAAAATAAAGAAATACAAATGGATAGGTGATACGTCTCCAATGTATCTATAATTTTTGATTGCTCCATGCTATATTATCTACTGTTTTAGGCAATATTGGGCTTTATTATCCACTTTTATATTATTTTTGGGACTAACCTATTAACCGGAGGCCCAGCCCAGATTTGTTGTTTTATGCCTATTTCAGTGTTTCGAAGAAAAGGAATATCAAACGGAGTCGAAACGGAACCAAATCAACTGGAGAAGTTATTTTTGGAAGGAAACCTACCGGATAGACTTGGACCCTACGTTAGAAGATGAAGGTGGTGCTCACGAGGGTAGGGGCGCGCCCACCCCCATGGGACGCGCCCCCCTGCCTCGTGGCCCCCCCTTCGGTCCAACGGCGTACTCCTTTCACCCATATATACCTATGTAACCTAAAACTTCCAGAACAGAGATTAAATCTGGAGTTCCACTGCCGCAAGCCTCTGTAGCCACCAAAACCCAATTGGGACCATGTTCCGGCACCCTGCCGGAGGGGGGGAACCCTCACCGGTGTCCATCTTCATCATCCTGGCGTTCTCCATGACGAGGAGGGAGTAGTTCACCCTCGGGGCTGAGGGTATGTACCAGTAGCTATGTGTTTGATCTCTCTCTCTCGTGTTCTTGATTTGGGACGATCTTGATGTATCGCGAGCTTTGCTATTATAGTTGGATCTTATGTTTCTTCTCCCTCTCTACTCTCTTGTAATGGATTGAGTTTCCCATTTGAAGTTAATTTATCGGATTGAGTCTTTAAATATTTGAGAACACTTGATGTATGTCTTGCCATGCATATCTGTGGTGGCAATGGGATATTACATGATTCACTTGATGTATGTTTTGGTGATCAACTCGCGGGTTCCGCCCATGAACCTATGCATAGGGGTTGGCACACGTTTTCGTCGTGATTCTCCGGTAGAAATTTTTGGGCACTCTTTGAGGTTCTATGTGTTGGTTTGAATAGATAAATTGAGATTGTGTGATGCATATCGTATAATCATGCCCACGGATACTTGAGGTGACAATGGAGTATCTAGGTGACATTAGGGCTTTGGTTGATTTGTGTCTTAAGGTGTTATTCTAGTACGAACTCTAGGGCTGTTTGTGACACTTATAGGAATAGCCCAACGGATTGATTGGAAAGAATAACTTTGAGGTGGTTTCGTACCCTACCATAATCTCTTCGATTGTTCTCCGCTATTAGTGACTTTGGAGTGACTCTTTGTTTCATGTTGAGGGATAGTTATATGATCCAAATATGGTATTGTTGTTGAGAGAACTTGCACAAGTGAAAGTATGAACCCTAGGCCTTGTTTCCTATCATTGCAATACCGTTTATACCACTTTTACCGCTTGCTACCTTGCTGTTTTTATATTTTCAGTTTACAAAAACCTATATCTACCATCCATATTGCACTTGTATCACCATCTCTTCGCGAACTAGTGCACCTATACAATTTACCATTGTATTGGGTGTGTTGGGTTCACAAGAGACTCTTTGTTATTTGGTTGCAGGGTTGCTTGAGAGAGACCATCTTCATCCTACGCCTCCCACGGATTGATAAACCTTTGGTCATCCACTTGAGCGAAATTTATTACTGTCCTACAAACCTCTGCACTTGGAGGCCCAACAACGTCTATGAGAAGAAGGTTGCGTAGTAGACATCAAGCTCTTTTCTGGCGCCGTTGCCGGGGAGGTGAGTGCTTGAATGTATATCTTTAGATCTTGCAATCGAATCTTTTTGTTTCTTGTTTTACCACTAGTTAGTTTATAAAATAAAACTACAAAAAATGGAATTGAATTTGCCTCATACGCTTCATCTTTTTAATATCTTTCGTGAGTATGATGGAAAGGAAAATTGTGCCAAAGTACTAGAATAAGAATTACTTAGAATGTTTGGCATTAAATACTTGAATGATGAGCATGATTGCAATGTTGTTAGTATGAATTCCTTGAATATCCATGATGCTAATGATATGCAAAGCCACAAGCTTGGCGAAGCTATGTTTGATGAAGATGATATTTTTTGTCCCCCCAGCTTTGATGAGCAAATTTACTATGATGAAAGCATGCCTACTATCTATGATGATTATTGTGATGACACGTATGCTTTAAAGAACAATGATAACCATGAAAATTGTCATCTTGATCTTGATTTTCAATCACATGATAGTTATTTTGTTGAGTTTGCTCCCACTATTATTCATGAGAACAAATTTGCTTATGTGGAGAGTAGTAAATTTTTTATGCTTGTAGATCATGAAAAGAATGCTTTAGGTGCTGGTTATATTGTTGAATTCATTCATGATGATACTGAAAATTATTATGAGGGAGGAATATATGCTTGTAGGAATTGCAATAATATCAAGTTTCCTCTCTATGTGTTGAAATTTTTGAAGTTGCACTTGTTTTGCCTTCCTATGCAAGTTGATTCTTGTTCCCATAAGTTGTTTGCTCACAAAATCCCTATGCATAGGAAGTGGATTAGACATAAATGTGCTAGTCATATTCTTCATGATGCTCTCTTTATGATTCAATTCTTATCTTTTATGTGAGCATCATTGAAATCATCATGCCTAGCTAGGGGCGTTAAAAGTTAGCGCTTGTTGGTTCTGTTTAGGAATAAATAATCCATCTAGCTTCTGTTTAGATGTGGTTTTGTGTTTTAATTAGTGTTTGTGCCAAGTAGAACCTTTGGGAAGACTTGGGTGAAGTCTTTATGATCATGCTGTAAAAAGCAGAAACTTTAGCGCTCACAAGATTAGCTAGAAATTTTCACTGGAGAGAGCTATTTAGTTGATTCGTTTTGCATATGATTACTAGACAAATTACTCAGGTCCACCAATTTATTTTAGAATTTTTGGAGTTCCAGAAGTTTGCGTTAGTTACAGATTACTACAGACTGTTCTGTTTTTGACAGATTCTGTTTTTATTGTGTTGCTTGCTTATTTTGATGAATCTATGGCTAGTAAAATAGTTTATAAACCATATAGAAGTTGGAATACAGTAGGTTTAACACCAATATAAATAAATAATGAGTTAATTACAGTACCTTGAAGTGAGTTTTGTTTTCTTTCGCTAACGGAGCTCACGAGTTTTCTGTTAAGTTTTGTGTTGTGAAGTTTTCAAGTTTTGGGTAAAGATTCGATGGACTATGGAATAAGGAGTGGCAAGAGCCTAAGCTTGGGTATGCCCAAGGCACCCCAAGGTAATATTTAAGCATAACCAATAGCCTAAGCTTGGGGATGCCCCGGAAGGCATCCCCTCTTTCGTCTTCGTTCATCGGTAACTTTACTTGGAGCTATATTTTTATTCACCACATGATATGTGTTTTGCTTGGAGCGTCATTTTATTTTCTTTAGCCTTGCTTGCTGTTTGAATAAAGTATCAAGATCTGAAATTCTTAAAATGGGATAGTCTTCATATAGTTGCATAATTATCCGACTACTCATTGATCTTCACTTATAACTTTCGGAGTAGTTTGTCGTTTGCTCTAGTGCTTCACTTATATCTTTTAGAGCACAATGGTGGTTTTATTTTGAAGAATTAGATGAACTCTCATGCTTCACTTATATTATTTTGAGAGTCTTAAATAGCATGGTCATTTGCTTAATAATAACATGCTTGGTATTCAAGATTTGTGAAACTTTCTTTTGAGTGCGTTGAATACTAAGAAAAGTTGGATGCTTGATAAATTGTTTTGAGATATGGAGGCAGTAATATCAAAGTCATGCTAGTAGAGTAATTGTGAATTTGAGAAGTGCTTGAGTTAAAGTTTGCAAGTCCCGTAGCATGCACGTATGGTAAACGTGATGCAACAAATTTTAAAAATGAGGTGTTATTTGATTGTCCTCCTTATGAGTGGCGGTCGGGGACGAGCGATGGTCTTTTCCTACCAATCTATCCCCCTAGGAGCATGCGCGTAATGCTTTGGTTTTTGATGGCTTGTAGATTTTTGCAATAAGTATGTGAGTTCTTTATGACTAATGTTGAGTCCATGGATTATACGCACTCTCACCCTTCCATCATTGCTAGCCTCTTCGGTACCGTGCATTGCCCTTTCTCACATTGAGAGTTGGTGCAAACTTCGCCGGTGCACCCAAACCCCGTGATATGATACGCTCTTTCACACATAGACCTCCTTATAACTTCCTCAAAACAGCCACCATACCTACCTATTATGGCATTTCCATAGCCATTCCGAGATATATTGCCATGCAACTTTCCACCACTCCGTTGTTCATGACACATTCATCATTGTCATATTGCTTAGCATGATCATGTAGTTGACATAGTATTTGTGGCAAAGCCACCATTCATAATTCTTTCATACATGTCACTCTTGATTCATTGCATATCCCGGTACACCGCCGGAGGCATTCATATAGAGTCATACTATGTTCTAGTATCGAGTTGTAATCATTGAGTTGTAAATAAATAGAAGTGTGATGATCATCATTCAATAGAGCATTGTCCCCAAAAAAGGCCAAAGAAAAAAAGGCCCAAAAAAAGAAAAAAAGAAAATAAAAAGGGGCAATGCTACTATCCTTTTTTCCACACTTGTGCTTCAAAGTAGCACCATGTTCTTCATATAGCGAGCTCATATATTGTGCTTCGAAATAGCACCATGTTCTTCATATATAGAGTCTCATATGTTGTCACTTTCATATACTAGTGGGAACTTTTCATTATAGAACTTGGCTTGTATAATCCAACGATGGGCCTCCTCAAGTGCCCTAGGTCTTCGTGAGCAAGCAAGTTGGATGCACACCCACTTAGTTTCTTTTGTTGAGCTTTCATACATTTAGAGCTCTAGTGCATCTATTGCATGGCAATCCATACTCCTTGCATTAACATCAATCGATGGGCATCTCCATAGCCCATTGATTCGCCTCGTTGATGTGAGACCTTGTCCTTTTTTGTCTTCTCCACATAACCCCCATCATCATATTCTATTCCACCCATAGTGCTATGTCCATGACAAACACTCATGTATTGCGTGAAGGTTTATAAAGTTTGAGATTACTAAAGTATGAAACAATTGCTTGGCTTGTCATCGGGGTTGTGCATGATGAGAGCATTCTTGTGTGATGAAAATGGAGCATGACTAAACTATATGATTTTGTAGGGATGAACTTTCTTTGGCCATGTTATTTTGAGATGACATAATTGCTTAGTTAGTATGCTTGAAGTATTATTATTTTTATGTCAATATGAACTTTTGTCTTGAATCTTATGGATCTGAATATTCTTAACACAAGTAAGAATAATTACATTGAAATTATGCCAACTAGCATTCCACATCAAAAATTATCTTTTTTATCATTTACCTACTCGAGGACGAGCAGGAATTAAGCTTGGGGATGCTTGATACGTCTCCAACGTATCTATAATTTTTGATTGCACCATGCTATATTATCTACTGTTTTAGGCAATATTGGGCTTTATTATCCACTTTTATATTATTTTTGGGACTAACCTATTAACCGGAGGCCCAACCCAGATTTGCTGTTTTATGCCTATTTCAGTGTTTCGAAGAAAAGGAATATCAAACGGAGTCGAAACGGAGCGAAATCAACTGGAGAAATTATTTTTGGAAGGAAACCTACCGGATAGACTTGGACCCTACGTCAGAAGATGAAGGAGGTGCTCACGAGAGTAGGGGGCGCGCCCACCCCCCTGGGGGGCGCCCCTGCCTCGTGGCCCCCCCTTCGGTCCACCGACGTACTCCTTTCACCCATATATACCTACGTAACCTAAAACTTCCAGAACGGAGATTAGATCTGGAGTTCCGCCGCCGCAAGCCTCTGTAGCCACCAAAACCCAATCGGGACCCTGTTCCGGCACCCTGCCGGAGGGGGGAACCCTCACCGGTGGCAATCTTCATCATCCTGGCGCTCTCCATATGAGGAGGGAGTAGTTCACCCTCGGGGCTGAGGGTATGTACCAGTAGCTATGTGTTTGATCTCTCTCTCTCTCTCTCTCTCTCTCTCTCTCTCTCTCTCTCGTGTTCTTGATTTGGCACGATCTTGATGTATCGCGAGCTTTGCTATTGTAGTTGGATCTTATGTTTCTTCTCCCCCTCTACTCTCTTGTAATGGATTGAGTTTCCCCTTTGAAGTTATTTTATCGGATTGAGTCTTTAAAGATTTGAGAACACTTGATGTATGTCTTGCCGTGCGTATCTGTGGTGACAATGGGATATTACGTGATTCACTTGATGTATGTTTTTGAAAGTGCGTTATATCGACTAGAGGGGGGGGGGGTGAATAGGCGATTCTTATGAATTCTTCAATGAGGAATTTGCTAGTGAGGAAATTCCTTTGTGAAGAACTACTTGCAGCGGAATAAGTACTCAGAAGTAAACATAACAGAATACATGCATGGTCATTGTCGGTGTCAAAACCAGCGGATCTCGGGTAGGGGGTCCCGAACTGTGCGTCTAGGCGGATGGTAACAGGAGACAAGGGACACAATGTTTTTACCCAGGTTCGGGCCCTCTCAATGGAGGTAAAACCCTACTCCTACTTGATTAATATTGATGATATGGGTAGTACAAGAGTAGATCTACCACGAGATCAAGGAGGCTAAACTCTAGAAGCTAGCCTATGGTATGATTGTTGTATGACGAAGTTGTCCTACGGACTAAAACCCTCCGGTTTATATAGACACCGGAGAGGGCTAGGGTTACACAAAGTCGGTTACAATGGTAGGAGATCTGAATATCCGCATCGCCAAGCTTGCCTTCCACGCCAAGGAAAGTCCCATCCGGACACGGGACGAAGTCTTCAATCTTGTATCTTCATAGCCCAGGAGTCCGCTGAAGGTATAGTCCGGCTACCGGACACCCCTAATCCGGGACTCCTCAGTAGCCCCCGAACCAGGCTTCAATGACGATGAGTCCGGCGCGCAGATTGTCTTCGGCATTGCAAGGCGGGTTCTCCTCCAAATTCCGTGTACCTGTTGAATAATGTCTGGTTCTTATAATGTAGCGCTCCTTGGCTTCTACGCCCAATAATGGCCGTCTTCCACGTGTCAAACGAATAAGAAAAGTCTGGGTGTTTTTACATTCACACCCCTAGCCGCGTAAACGAGCCGCCTATTTAAAGGGATGAGGATTTAGATCCAAACCACACCTTCTCCCCTCCGCGATTGTTCATCAGAGCGCATCCGACAAAGGTCCATTCTACCATGGCCAGCCGTCACAACTCCTCCCCTCGTCCTTCGAGTCCTAATCCCGGAGATTGGGAGAGATGCTCCATCCCGCATAGCGAGCTAGTATCGCTCCAGACCAAGGGATTTCTCCCTCCGGCCTATATGGCCCCAGTTCGAGCCGGACTCGCCACCTATAATGGTGGAGAGCAAGAAGAGCGTGCCCCTGATCCCTCCAAGGGAGAGCGGGTATGCCTTGTCCCTTATTTAATAAGAGGACTCGGATTTCAAATTAATCCATTTCTCCGGGGGCTCCTGGAGTTCTATGGTCTCCAGCTGCACAACCTCACGCCTGGATCCATATTGCATATCGCGGGCTTCGTAGCCCTTTGCGAGCTCTTCTTGGGTATTGAGGCTCATTTCACACTGTGGAAGAGGCTATTTTGCCTAGTGCCCCGTTCTCAGGAGGGGTCAATATATCAAGTGGGTGGAGCCGAAGTATGGCGCATCGCCGGGACCGGATATCTATCCAGAACCCCAAAGAAGGCATAAGAGAACTGGCCTTCCGAATGGTTTTATATGGAGGATGTCCCGCTGCCGGATCCTATTCGGATCGGTCTCCCTGAATTCAACAGCGCTCCCCCGAAGAAGCGCCTAAGCTGGCGCCCGAGGAGCTCTTAGAGAGAAGATGACAGGGACGTCCTCTACATGATGGGCCGGATAAGACTATTGGCTCATTCCGTAATAACCATGATCAGAGTCATGGCCATATGCATCATGCGAGGGGTGCAACCGCTTCAGTATAGAGGTCACCCCATGTGGGTCTTCAACGAGGAGGATGACGCTACCCGTTATGGCCGTAAAGGGTCGGACTCGGCTGCCGCTCTGGTAAAGATCTTGTCCACTTTGTACAAGGGATAAGAGGAGGAATTCCTCCGCGTCAACCCACAGGGCGGATTTACTATGTACAATCCTCCAAGTTGGGTAAGCGGACAGTTTCATTTGCCCATCCGTTTTATGTTCCCATGATTAAGTATATAGTCTAACGACTTCAACGCAGGAAATGCGTCAGGAAGTAAAGGACATAACCAGCCGTCCTCCACAGCCCGAGGATCCAGATCGGTCCCTTGATCCGGCCTCCGAAGAAGATCCGGACATATCTGTGGAGCTGATTGACGGGGTGTTTTATCAGCTGAGCAAGGATGATACCTTGGTGGCCATCACGGCTGACTACCCCGGGCTAATCCCGGCCTCCCAGGTAACTAAAACCGGAGTCTCATCAACTCGGGAAGGGATCCATCCTCACGTGCTTTCAGCTTTCCTGACAACAACCGTGTCTTGCAGGGGAGGTTCCTGAGGTGGTAGGCCGATCCTGCGGCGGCAAGCCAACGAGGGGCCGCAAGGCCCCGTGGGGTAAAAAGGAATGTAGTCCGGACTGATGCGCCGACGCAAAGGTATAGCGCGCCCTTTTATTCCTTAGGCGTTATTACTTCAAGGCATATTAACACGCGTGCTCGGTGTAGGACCAAAAGGCCTCGCCGGACTATATCCGGAGAGGCTGCCAATCGCGCATCCACCAGCCAGGCTCCACAGCCTGGTTCGGAGGCGGAGGCGAACATGAGGCACGCACCGGACGCTCCTCCGACAGAGGATGCGGACAGGCTGTCTGCCACCCATTCCGAGGTGGAGAGTGCCATGAATCACCGGCGCCGCCGGACAGTTCTTCGCGACGCTTGTTTCTCCCAAGAGGCGTTGGACGCCTTCAATTCGGGAGATGCGTATCTCCGTGCCGCTCAAAATGGTCTAGCCAGAGCCATGGAGCAATATGTAAAAGACATACGGGTGAGAAAAATTGATAGTTATATGGATCAGTAGCCCCAGAGACTTGAAACAGTTAGAATAACTAATTTAAGGATCATCTAACATGCAGGCTCTTTCAGAGAAGAATACCCAACTGTCCCAGGAGCTGAAGGAGTGCAAAGCCCAACTTGAGGCCGCACTAGCCGCAACAGGGGAGCCCAAGGGGACCCCCTCTGGTAAAATATGCTTCAAAAAGATAAGTATTATGTGAAATGCGGCGAATGCTCTAATCTGACAAATGGTATTGCAGATGGCGCCGGACTAGATCCGGAAAAGCAACAACTTCTACGCCAATTAAAGGCTGGTGAAAGCGTGCTGACAAAGGTGAGGCGGCAGAAGAATGATCTTCAGGATGCCAACACCAAGCTGGACGTTGAACTGAAAGATGTTCGTGCCCAGCTGTCGGACTCCACTAAGGAGAATCAGCGGCTTTGACGCGACATATTTAGTAAGTGCTTAAACGAACTCTTGAAAAAAGGAGTTCGGCGGGGAAGTCGACTAACAGAGTTATGTCTGTAGGTATGCTAACAGGTCGTCCTGCAGAGGAGATGCCCGGTTCTATAGTACTTGCTATGAATGTGGGCAGCTGGCCTCTGAGGGGGGGGGGAGCACGCGCGGGGAGGTGGTGGGGTGGGGGAGGGGTTCTGGTGGGCCAGGGCGGTAAGAAGCGGGCTTGGAAGCGGTGTGGACTCCCGCATGGCCCACCTCACGTTATCATCACATATTTCTTAGAGTCCGTGCACGGTGGGCGGGCGATCTCTTCTCCCTCCCCCGTCTCTCTCCTCTCAGCCGACCCCCGCCGAGCAATTAGATTTTGGCTATCGACGGTTTATTCAATTGCAGTCCCACATGTCAGTGAAAATGCAAGACAACGTGTGTCCCCTCTGGTGAGCAGCGTGCGAGCCGGACTGTCGGGGGTGCGACGTGAATGCGACGCGTACGAGTTGTAAGTGTGCCGCCTTTTCCTTTTGAACTTGCAAAGCGTAACATTTTCGTGCGATCGATTGATAGAAATCCAGAACAAAATGACGAGGGCGGTGCTTTCCCGCGCGTTAGGTGGGCTAGTTTGATTAGGCGGGCCAGTTTGAGTGATATGACGTGCTACAGTGCCGTCCACTTGCTCCATTTTTATGTAAGCAAGAGTCTACACTCTTACGTGGGAGGAGTGCAAAACACGGAGGATCTGATTTTGATCAAGGGATAACTGTTCCCTGCGAAATAATGGAGCACCTTTAGCGATTATAGCATGATAGTTATGGCATCTCCAGCGCTGGCCCTCAAATTTACACCGGCATCTATCCGAGGACACTGATGGATGCCATCCAATGCTGCCCGCATACCTTTCGACAACTATATGAACTAACCGGACGAAATTCCTGCAAAAAACGCAAATTTCAAATTGACTAGATGAAATTCATTACATTTCGAGAACTTTTCCTATAAACTGGACGAAATTCATTACATATTTCGCACAAACCGTACTAATACCTACTATAAACCTAATCTAAACGATCGCCAGGCCCCGACCACCATGTCCAGCCATGAACCTGAGAAAGCCGGCCATTGCCTTTGCCTCCTCCTTATCCACCTCGATAACCTCCTCCTCCGGAGCACAAGGTTATGAAGATTTCCGCCTCCACATCACCGTCAAGCGGCTAATCAGCCACCGATTTTTATCCCACCAAGCTTGGCGTCGGCTGAGTGGAGGAGCGGTGGCGACCTACCGTGTACTACTCTTCCTCGCTCCCGGCTGTGCCCGCGCACGTGCGCCGGCTTCGTGGTCGTGGCAGCAGAGGGCGGCCGGGGGTGGGGGAGCCGGCGATCTCCTTCGTCTGCTCCTACGAGAGTACGTCCAAGAGAGCTTTGGAGCGCGCCCGGAGCGGAGCCACCGATGTCCTCCGTCTGCTCCTGCGACAGTACGTCCAAGAGAGTTTTGGAGTGCCCGGAGGCCATGGTTGGAGTGGTGCCAATAGAAGGGAAGGACGGAGGAGAATGAGTGTGGGTCTTTGGCTATGGTTGGGAGCTGGGGCTCAAGTTAATATAGCGGGCGAATGGCAATGAGCCGCGGCAGACGGATGGACGGCTGGCACCGGAGTAGGTTCGTCGGCAGCCATGGTGTCATTAACGTGGAGCAGTCGCTTGCACCGGAATGTCGCGCGGGTAGTGCTCTCTCGGCCGTCGCGCTGCTGCAATGCCGGCGCCAGTGAGAGATCGTGTCGGGCGTGAATGTGGACGCTGCTTCAGTGACTTAACCGCAGCTGCGTTGTCTCACTGACATGTGGGCCCAACGGGCATCAGGCCCGCATGTCAGTAACACACCAACTGCACCTGCAGTTAAGGCTGATGAATGCGGCATTGACGTTCTAGAGAGACGGTGATCGTTTCAGGCGGGAAGCATGCGCTAGCGATGGAAGGGGTTTCAGTAGGCCAGGGCGGTCGGACGCTGGCGTGGTGGTAAAATGTGAACTCATGGATGACGAGCCTTTGAAGCGTATGCGGCACGTATTGACAACCAGGCGTCCATGCAACCGCTCTTGTCGCCAGCTAGCATTCGACGACTACCATTAGACACCACACAACCATACATAACTTACGAATAATGGACGAATCGATCAGACACACACTCCGTGGCACTATGATCGGTTGCTCATGATAGTACATACTCCGCACCATAGTACCCTCTCTAGCTAGGCTGTTTTATGGATTGTCGTTGTGATGGACGATATACATGAGCAAGGCGCCGAGTCACGAGTATGACCATTGGTGTTGAGCCAGGTGAATACATGCTCGGTGTTCGCGGAGGCCTCCAGCAAACGTCTAAATAGTAATGCCACATACGCATAATTTTGGTTTTTATTTCTTTCTCCACTGACAGGTAGGCCCGCATAGATAGATAGATAAAGAACACGAGCTGATGAGGCGCATGCGGACTGTTTGACTGGTCAACTAGACAAATACGGAGCTATACGCTGAGCCAGTGACCGTATAGTCACCATACTCCCTCCTTTTCGGTTTATAGGGCTCAAATATGAAATCTCATCTATCAAGGCTGATCATGAGTGGAGGAATATATCTCGTACTTTATAAAACTACCCAAATTAAACTAATGCATTAATGTGGATTAATTACACTGCATGCATGCTTGGCCACTAGATGAGTAGGAACATTGCATGCATTGGTGAGTTCCTTTTGAATTATTGCATACAAAGATTTAATGCGCCTCGGAATCTCAATAGGAGTTGGAGATGAGCCTTTAAATCGGGAAAACGAAAAATTTGAGATAAGCCTTATAAACCGGAAAGGAGGGAGTATGTCGTATACAATGATCAAAGTGAGCTATCAAGAAAAGTTCAATGACCACCAATGGATTTTACTCGGTAATAAATGAACAGGATTGAAGGGGAATCCAAATTTCCTTCGTCTTCTGTCCTTGAGCTCTTGACAAACTAATGCACTTTACGGTTGTCCGGCCACTCCACCCCAGAGCTGTCACCAAGCGTCGTTCATGCCACCGCGCCGCACACTAACCGGTAAGGAAGCGATGGCATCCCGTCACGCCGACTTCCTCGCCGCCCACGACCGCACACAGCATGGTAGGCAAGCGGTGGCATGCCGAGTTCATCGCCGCTCGCGACCTCACACCTATGTGGGAGGAATTTGAAGCTGCCAAGGCCGAATGGGCGGTAGAGCAAGAGGTGTCCAAAGCCGCACAGACGGAGCCGAAAAGTCAGAAAGCACTCAAGAGAAGAGAGGCCCGCCGCCACAAGAAAGAAGAGGACGCACGCGCTGCTGCACAGAGCTCGGCGGAGATCCAAGCACCGTGGGGTGTCACCGACAAAGCCGGGAAGGAGAACGATGGCGTCTGGCCAGGATGTGAGAAGTAGTAGTACTAGTAGTTAGTGTGTGTGTCTGTGTCGCCCATACGTTTGTTTAATTAATTACGAGCATGTAACAGTACTACTAGTTACTACTGTAGTTTTTAGAGCAAATTACCAGTACATTAGCCTAGACTCAATGGAAAAATTCCTATCCTATGCATCAAATGGCATCTCTTTCTCTATAGGAATTGAGATGCATGTCATCTCACTTCCTATGATTTTCATATTCCTATAAAATTCCTATCCTATGAACCAAAGGAGGCCTCTACTGGAGTAACTCATCAGCTAGCAAGATCGCCTGGTACAATAGTTTTCTTCAAGAAGCGGAATTCAACAAATTCATGATGGTTCCTTCATCCGAGCAACTTCACAGTGGGTAAAGGTTGGGCCTTTGATTTGATGGCTCATTAGTAATTACTGCGACGCGACGACCGCGGTGTCTCTCCCTTGGAGTTTTCCGGGCATGGCAAGTGGACCAGGATGGTCAACGTCCCACATGTCGGCGAGCGGAAGTATTCTTTCCAATATCGAGGAGCAAGGAAACCGCGCGGTATAGTATCACTGGTGATTTATATTTATTTTTTATTAGTAATGAATGCTAGTGTTTCAACTCTTACGATGAAGGAGTGCCAAACACACGGCACGTGCTGGATGTCGCACATGTCAGCGAAAGGAGTGGGACATGAACAGCATGGTACTGTAGAGCGTCTCCACTTCTGGGTCGGAGACCACACGTAGTAGTACTACTGAACTAGTGGTATGAACGATACAAAGTGCGACCCGGAGAGAAATACACGTCTAGTTGGAAGGTCTCGGGGCATACACGTAAAAAAATATAAAACCTAATATGTGCCTCCAATTAATATAGTAGTAGTAGAGTACTTAGTCGCGTACTCCATAACATCACCGGGCATTGCACGTACAACATTTAGTGGTAGTAAGAGACAAATGCCTATATGCCACTGATACGTCTCCAACGTATCTAAAATTTTTTATTGCTCCATGCTATATTATCTACTGTATTGGACTATATTGGGCTTTATTTTCCACTTTTATATTATTTTTGGGACTAACCTATTAACCGGAGGCCCAGCCCAGAATTGCTGTTTTTTTGCCTATTTCAGTGTTTCGAAGAAACGAAATATCAAACGGAGTCCAAACAGAAAAATCCTTTTTGGAACGTGATTTTCTAACCGGATAAGACCCAGGAGACTTGGACCCTACGCCAAGGCATCAGAGAGGCGGTCACGAGGGTGGGGGCGCCCCCCCAGGGCGCGCACCCTGCCTCGTGGGCCCCTTGAAGCTCCACCGACATACTTCTTCCTCCTATATATACCTACGTACCCCCAAACGAACAGATACGGAGCCAAAAACCTAATTCCACCACCGCAACTTTCTGTATCCACGAGATCCCATCTTGGGGCCTGTTCCGGAGCTCCGCCGGAGAGGGCCGTCATCACGGAGGGCTTCTACATCATCATAGCCTCTCCGATGAAGTGTGAGTAGTTTACCTCAGACCTTTGGGTCCATAGTTATTAGCTAGATGGCTTCTTCTCTCTTTTTGGATCTCAATACAATGTTCTCCCTCTCTTGTGGAGATCTATTCGATGTAATCTTCTTTTTTGTGTGTTTGTTGAGACCGATGAATTGTGGGTTTATGATCAAGTCTATCTATGAATAATATTTGAATCTTCTCTGAATTCTTTTATGTATGATTGGCTATCTTTGCAAGTCTCTTCGAATTATCCGTTTGGTTTGGCCAACTAGATTGGTAGTTCTTGCCATGGGAGAAGTGCTTAGCTTTGGGTTCGATCTTGCGGTGTCCTTTCCCGAGGATGTATGAGCAGCAAGGCACGTATTGTATCGTTGCCATCGAGGATTACAAGATGGGGTTTATTTCATATTGCATGAATTTATCTATCTACATCATGTCATCTTGCTTAAAGCGTTACTCTGTTTTTAACTTAATACTCTAGATGCATGCTGGATAGCGGTCGATGAGTGGAGTAATAGTAGTAGATGCAGAATCGTTTCGATCTACTTGTCACGGACGTGATGCCTATATACATGATCATGCCTAGATATTCTCATAACTATGCTCAATTTAGTCAATTGCTCAATAGTAATTTGTTCACCCACCGTAGAATACTTATGCTCTCGAGAGAAGCCACTAGTGAAACCTATGGCCCCCGGGTCTATTCTCATCATATCAATCTTCGTCACTTTAATCTTGCTTTGCTTTTACTTTGCCTTTTACTTTTTGCTTTGCATCTCTATACCAAAAATACCAAAAATATTATCTACTGGATCTCACTCTCGTAAGTGACCGTGAAGGGATTAACAACCCCTAATTGCGTTGGTTGCGAGGAGCTATTTTCTTTTGTGTAGGTACGAGGGACTTGCGTGTGGCCTCCTACCGGATTGATACCTTGGTTCTCAAAAACTGAGGGAAATACTTACGCTACTCTGCTGCATCATCCTTTCCTCTTCGGGGAAATCCAACGCAAGCTCAAGAGGTAGCAAGAAGAATTTCTGGCGCCCGTTCTTGGGAGTCTACGCAAAAAGTCAACAAACCAAGTACCCATCACAATCCCTATCTCTCGCATTACATTAGTTGCCATTTGCCTCTCGTTTTCCTCTCCCCCACTTCACCCTTGCCGTTTTATTCGCCCTCTCCTTCTCCTTCTCCTTCTCCTTCTCCTTATCCTTCTCCTTCTCCTTCTTCGTTTGCCTTTTTTCTCGCTTGCCTTCCCGTTGCCATGGCTGAATCAAAAAGAACAAAGGGTCCTTTCCAGGGTCTTAGTACCTTGGATGATCCCTCTATCCTCTCTAAGCTCAGAAATAATGATGCTATTGAAAGACCCACCGGGGTCACCAAAGAAAGTTTAAATAATCTTGATGAAGATGACTCTGGAATTTTTCGCTATTTAATTGATGAGTCTTTAAAAGATGCTTGGGATAGGTTATTGAGGATTAGGGCTAGCTACATACCACAATATCAAATTGAGGTTTACTTAAAAGGTTTCTATGTCGGATTACCTACCTCTTTTAAACAAGTGCTAGATTCTATTTTTGAAGAGGGTTTTCTTGAAGGGGATGCTATAGATACCCATGAAAGGATGAAAACTATATTTGGGCACCCCATGAATGATAAGGTCGAGTCTACCACCCTCTTATGCTTTTATCAAAACGAAATTATCAAAGAGATGAAATCTAGTCTAGATGCCAATTTCCGTGACGTGCTTAATCTTACCTCATCCATTAATGGTCATTTTATTTCCCAAAATAGGATAATAAATGCCATAGAAAGGAAATTTGCTCTTCTTTTTCCTACTACCAAAGATGGCAATACCTAGATCTATCCTCGCTTTTATGCCTAGCTCGGGGCGTTAAACGATAGCGCTTGTTGGGAGGCAACCCAATTTTATTTTTAGTTTTTTGTGTTTTTATTCTGCTAAGGAATAAATAACCCATATACCTTCTGTTCAGAAGTGGTTTTGAGTTTTAATTAGTGTTTGTGCCAAGCTAGACCTATTGGATCTTCTTTGATGATAGTTATTTGATCTTGCTGTAATTTCCAGAAACTTTGCGTTCAGTGCCTGAATTATTAAAAAACATAAGAACGTGATAAAATATTTATTCCAATTTCTCCTGGTCAATAAACAAATTGTCCAGGTCTTCTAATTTTGGTATAATTTTTTGGGTTCCAGAAGTTTGCGTTAGTTACAGATTACTACAGACTGTTCTGTTTTTGACAGATTCTGTTTTTCGTGTGTTGTTTGCTTATTTTGATGAATCTATGGTTAGTAAAATATGTTATGATCCATAGAGAAGTTGGAATACAGTAGGTTTAACACCAATATAAATCAAGAATGAGTTCATTACAGTACTTTGAAGTGGTCTTTTGTTTACTTTCTCTAACGGAGCTCGCGAGATTTCTGTTGAGTTTTGTGTTGTGAAGTTTTCAAGTTTTGGGTGAATTCTTTTGATGGATTATGGAACAAGGAGTGGCAAGAGCCTAATCTTAGGGATTCCCATGGCACCCCCAATATAATCCAAGGACACCAAAAATTCAAAGCTTGGGGATGCCCCAGAAGGCATTCCCTCTTTCGTCCACTTCCATCAGTAATTTACTTGGGGCTATATTTTTATTCACCAACATGATATGTGTTCTGCTTGGAGCGTCTTGTATTATTTGTGTCTTTGTTTGTTAGTGTTCCACAATCATCCTTGCTGTACACACCTTTTGAGAGAGCCATACATGAATTGGAATTTGATAGAATACTCTATGTGCTTCACTTATATCTTTTGAGTGTTATAATTTTGCTCTATGTTCTTCACTTAGATCTTTTAGAGCATGGTGGTGGTTTGTTTTAAAGAAACTATTGATGTCTCATGCTTCACTTAAATTATTTCGAGAGTCTTAATAGCATGGTAATTTGCTTAATAATAACATGCTTGGTGTTCAAGATTTGTGAATTTTTCTTTTGAGTGCGTTGAATACTAAGAGAAGATTGAAGCATGATAATTGTTTTGAGATATGGAGGTGATAATATTAGAGCCATGCTAGTTTAGTAGTTGCGAATTTAAAGAATACTTGTGTTAAAGTTTGTGATTCCCGTAGCATGCACGTATGGTGAACCGTCATGTGATGAAGTCGGAGCATGATTTATTTATTGATTGTCTTCCTTATGAGTGGCGGTCGGGGACGAGCGATGGTCTTTTTCCTACCAATCTATCCCCCTAAGAGCATGCGCGCGTAATACTTTGCTTTGATAACTTCTAGATTTTTTGCAATAAGTATATGAGTTCTTTATGACTAATGTTGAGTCCATGGATTATACGCACTTTTTCCCATCCTTCCATCATTGCTAGCCTCTCTAATACCGCGCACCTTTCACGGTATCATACACCCACCATACACCTTCCTCAAAACAGCCACCATACCTGCCTATCATGGCATTTCCATAGCCATTCCGAGATATATTGCCATGCAACTTTCCACCGTTCCGTTTATTATGACATGCTCCATCATTGTCATATTGCTAGCATGATCATATAGTTGACATTGTATTTGTGGCAAACCCACCGTTCATAATTCTTTCATACATGTCACTCTTGGTTCATTGCATATCCCGGTACACTGCCGGAGGCATTCATATAGAGTCATATTTGTTCTAAGTATCGAGTTGTAATTGTTGAGTTGTAAGAAAAATAAAAGTGTGATGATCATCATTTTTTAGAGCATTGTCCCAAGTGAGGAAAGGATGATGGAGACTATGATTCCCCCATAAGTCGAGATGAGCCTCCAGACGAAAAAAAAGAGGCCAAAGAAAAAAAAAAGGCCCAAATAAAAAAATGAGAGATAAAGAGAGAAGGGACAATGCTACTATCCTTTTAACACACTTGTGCTTCAAAGTAGCACCATGATCTTCACTATAGAGAGTCTCTCATTATGTCACTTTCATATACTAGTGGGAATTTTACATTATAGAACTTGGTTTGTATATTCCAATGATGGGCTTCCTCAAAATTGCCCTAGGTCTTCGTGAGCAAGCGAGTTGGATGCACACCCACTTAGTTTCTTTTGATGAGCTTTCATATACTTATAGCTCTAGTGCATCCGTTGCATCGCAATCCCTACTCACTCACATTGATATCTATTGATGGGCATCTCCATAGCCCGTTGATACGCCTGGTTGATGTGAGACTATCTTCCCCTCTTTTTGTCTTCTCAACAACCATCATTCTATTCCACCTATAAGTGCTATATCCATGGCTCACACTCATGTATTGCGTGAAGACCGAAAAAGTTTTGAGAAAGTTAGAGTATGAAACAATTGCTTGGCTTGTCGTCGGGGTTTTGCATGATTTAAATACTTTGGTGAAGATAGAGCATAGCCAGACTATATGATTTTGTAGGGATAACTTTCTTTGGCCATGTTATTTTGAGAAGACATAATTGCTTTATTAGTATGCTTGAAGTATTATTATTCTTTATGTCAATATGAACTTTTGTCTTGAATCTTTCAAATCTGAATATTCATACCACAATTAAGAAATTTTGCATTGAAATTATGCCAAGTAGCACTCCGCATCAAAAATTCTCTATTTATCATTTTCCTACTCGAGGACGAAAGGTGAATTAAGCTTGGGGATGCACGATACGTCTCCAACGTATCTATAATTTTGATTGCTCCATGCTATATTATCTACTGTTTTGGACTATATTGGGCTATATTTTCCACTTTTATATTATTTTTGGGACTAACCTATTAACCGGAGGCCCAGCCTGAAATTGCTGTTTTTTTGCCTATTTCAAGTGTTTCGAAGAAACGGAATATCAAACGGAGTCCAAACAGAAAAATCCTTTTTGGAACGTGATTTTCTCACCGGATAAGACCCAGGAGACTTGGACCCTACGCCAAGGCATCGAAGAGGCGGTCACGAGGGTGGGGGGCGCGCCCCCCCTAGGGCGCGCCCCTTGCCTTGTGGGCCCCTCGCAGCTCCACCGACGTACTTCTTCCTCCTATATATACCCACTTACCCCCAAATGAACAGATACGGAGCCAAAAACCTAATTCCACCGGCGCAACTTTCTGTATCCACGAGATCCCATCTTGGGGCCAGTTCCGGAGTTCCGTCGGAGAGGGTCGTCATCACGGAGGGCTTCTACATCATCATAGCCTCTCTGATGAAGTGTGAGTAGTTTACCTCAGACCTTCGGGTCCATAGTTATTAGCTAGATGGCTTCTTCTCTCTTTTTGCATCTCAATACAATGTTCTCCCCCTCTCTTGTGGAGATCTATTTGATGTAATCTTCTTCTTTTGCGGTGTTTTTGTTGAGACCGATGAATTGTGGGTTTATGATCAAGTCTATCTATGAATAATATTTGAATCTTATCTGAATTCTTTTATGTATGATTGGTTATCTTTGCAAGTCTCTTCGAACTATCAGTTTGGTTTGGCCTACTAGATTGGTTTTTCTTGCCATGGGAGAAGTGCTTAGCTTTGGGTTCGATCTTGCGGTGTCCTTTCCCAAAGTGATGTAAGGGCACCAAGGCACGTAGTGTATCGTTGCCATCGAGGATAACAAGATGGGGTTTATTTCATATTGCATGAATTTATCTCTCTACATCATGTCATCTTGCTTAAGGCGTTACTCTGTTTTTAACTTAATACTCTAGATGCATGCTGGATATCGGTCGATGAGTGGAGTAATAGTAGTAGATGCAGGCAGGAGTCGGTCTACTTGTCTCGGACGTGATGCCTATATGCCACTGATATGTCTCCAATGTATCTATAATTTTTGATTGCTCCATGCTATATTATCTACTGTTTTGGACTATATTGGGCTTTATTTTCCACTTTTATATTATTTTTGGGACTAACCTATTAACCGGAGGCTCATCCCAGAATTGCTGGGGTTTTTTTTGCCTATTTCAGTGTTTCGAAGAAACGGAATATCAAACGGAGTCCAAACAGAAAAATCCTTTTTGGAACGTGATTTTCTCACCGGATAAGACCCAGGAGACTTGGACCCTACGCCAAGGCATCGAAGAGGCGGTCACGAGGGTAGGGGCGCCCCCCCACCCTAGGGCGCGCCCCCTGCCTCGTGGGCCCCTCGAAGCTCCACCGACGTACTTCTTCCTCCTATATATACCCACGCACTTCAAACGAGCAGATCACGGAGCCAAAACCTAATTCCACCGCCGCAACTTTCTCAGATCCACGAGATCCCATCTTGGGGCTGTTCGAGCTCCGCCAGAGGGCCGTCATCACGGAGGGCTTCTACATCATCATAGCCTCTCCGATGAAGTGTGAGTAGTTTACCTCAGACCTTCGGGTCCATAGTTATTAGCTAGATAGCTTCTTCTCTCTTTTTGGATCTCAATACAATGTTCTCCCCCTCTTTTGTGGAGATCTATTCGATGTAATCTTCTTCTTTTGCGGTGTGTTTGTTGAGACCGATGAATTGTGGGTTTATGATCAAGTCTATCTATGAATAATATTTGAATCTTCTCTGAATTCTTTTATGTATGATTGGTTATCTTTGCAAGTCTCTTCGAATTATCCGTTTGGTTTGGCCAACTAGATTGGTAGTTCTTGCCATGGTAGTTCTTGCCGTGGGTTCGATCTTGTGGTGTCCTTTCCCAGTGACAGAAGGGGCAGCAAGGCACGTATTGTTCGTTGCCATCAAGGATAACAAGATGGGGTTTATTTCATATTGCATTAATTTGTCTCTCTACATCATGTCATCTTTCTTAAAGCGTTACTCTGTTTTTAACTTAATACTCTAGATGAATGCTGGATAGCGGTCGATGAGTGGAGTAATAGTAGTAGATGCAGAATCATTTCGATCTACTTATCACGGACGTGATGCCTATATACATGATCATGCCTAGATATTCTCATAATTATGCTCAATTCTGTCAATTGCTCAACAGTAATTTGTTCACCCACCGTAGAATACTTATGCTCTCGAGAGAAGCCACTAGTGAAACCTATGGCCCCCGGGTCTATTCTCATCATATCAATCTCCATCACTTTAATCTTGCTTTGCTTTTTTACTTTGCCTTTTACTTTTTTCTTTGCATCTCTATACCAAAAATACCAAAAATATTATCTATTGGATCTCACTCTCGTAAGTGATCGTGAAGGGATTGACAACCCCTAATCGCGTTGGTTGCGAGGAGCTATTGCTTTTGTGTAGGTACGAGGGACTTGCGCGTGGCCTCCTACTGGATTGATACCTTGGTTCTCAAAAACTGAGGGAAATACTTACGCTACTCTGCTGCATCATCCTTTCCTCTTCAGGGAAATCCAACGCAAGCTCAAGAGGTAGCAGCCACGCATGTTCATACTATTTGTGTCTTTCTACTTCACTTACTACGCTACATTACACAGGTTCACACGTCCAATCCTGGGTACATGTCCGTCTCGTAGTTCCAGTCCCACGTGTTCTTCATATAGATGGAACGATCCTTGCATGACACATGCACCTTGATGCTAGATGTGTCGCGTGTTGGCAAAAGGATGAACAAAGCTCACATAAAAAAAATAGAGTGGAAGAACATAGATTCCCGACGACCGAGAAGGAACAAGGAACCTCGGGCTGGAGCGTCTGCACTCATAATATTTTATATTATTCAACGATATAAAATCAACCAATCATCTCCGCAGTGGATTGGAAGAGTACGAAACATGACAGCCCAGTGTAGTTACATAATACTAGTACATGGCTAACCCACGCCATCACCATATTTCTTGGCTTCCGTGCGACACCTATCTCTAGTAATCCAGCAGCCCGTATCGCTTCTCCCTCCTCGTCTCTCTCAAAGTGCGGCGGGCTGGCGTTTTTGCCGTCTATTGAGGTCGCTTAACTCATCACATGTTAGCGACATGCCAAGAGCATTCTAAAAAAATTCCATTCACGTTCCGTTTTCAAAAACAAAAAAAATCCTTTCACGTATGAATTTGACAGTATGCTTTGAGCAACATGCATGTCCTATACTGCTCCTGTTTGGATACTCTAACTTAGCTAGAGGTTAGATTAACTCATGACTAACCCTGAACTAACTGTAGCCAAAGAGGTGTTTGGGTGACAGGGTTACATTGACAATAAATGCACTTGATGGAGAGAGAGAAGTGATTTCTCAGTGGTCCCAATGAGAACTATCTCCAGTTAGCACCTCTTGGGTGGGATAGTTTTTTTGGTGGGTTTGGTGCAACTTGATCCAATTTAAACCCTCATGTTTGGATATTTTAGGGCTATTTGAGCCCCAACTAGCTCAAACTAACTCTATCCCATGGATCCAAACAGGGCCTATGGCCAGCCTCGACGCAGAGCAGTCGGTGCACCGGGAAGCGACATTCTCTCGGTCGTCGCGCCGTTTCAAAGCCGGCACCAATGAGAGGTCGCCTCCGCTCTGGCTCGGCATTAATGCGGCACTAACGCTCCAGGGCAACGCTGACCGTTTCACGCGGGAAGCGCGCGCTGGCAAGGGAGTATAGGTTTTGAACCGTTTCAGGTGTAGTACTGGTAGTTTGCAAAACTACTCAATTATTGCACTCAGTTTCCTAAGAAATTGTGGTAAAAAACGTTACTCCACAGACCGCTTCCCTTATCCTTCCTCTTCCACTGCCCGCGCACGTACGTGGGAAGCAACTGGTCAACCCTTATATAGGAGTGCTAGCACAAAAAGATGCATGCATGACCACTAAAATTTCCAGATTAAAGAGCCGCTCCGACGGGAGTATGGCGTATGTTGTTACCTTCGGCCGGGCCATGGCTACCGGGCGGGACATGGATCCTCTGACGTGGCTATCACTGCCCTACCCTGCCATTCCTTCACTGACTGGTGGGACCCACGCTTGGGGGTCCCACGTGTCAGTGATAGAATGGTAGGATTGTTCACGTTAGGGGATCCTCATCCTACCGGGCGACGGCGACCAGAGAAGAGGCGGCGGGAGGGGAATGAATGCAGCTACTATTTGGGTTCGCCATCTGGCTTAAATAAATGCGCAGCATCACGTGTACCTGCGGGTGCACAAATTGTAACATACGTGTCTGCTTAAGTGGGCGTCACGTAACTGGTGTGTGTGAGTGTGTGTGTGTGTGAGAGATTCTGAGAAACAGAGTGCGTGTGTGCGACTCTACTCTTCGGACATGTACTCAACCTTTTGCATCGGGATATAAGTATAATGGTATTTACTTTAGCTAGTTATTTACGTGGCCATGTTAACGTGGTTGTGTAAAAAAATGTCACTTCCTGCTCGTGATTTGCGTTATATAATTACAAGCAAGATGCTCGTGCATTGCACAGAACATCAATATGCATTTTTTTTACAAAACACCTGTCGCGATTTACCCATGCAGGAGTAATCCCATGTGTAAAAACTAATGATATTTCGAGAATTTTATCGGAAAACTAGTATCTCGAGAATGACATCGAAAAAAATGAAAGATGAGAGATAAGGTGAGGAGGAGGGGAGCGTGGTGGTGACTGGTGGTCGGAATGGGCGGAGGCATGGGGATGGATTTGCGCCGGGCAAAGGCAAGAGCCACCATGCTAGATTGTTCCAGAGACTTCCTTTTTAATTGCTAACCAATGAGGTTGTGGGAGATAAGGAGGTGGAGAGAGGTGCGGCTATCTTTTGTAAAATTATCATAGTTTGCTTTCTATCCATTAGATATAGATCAGGCGGTCTATATTACAAGATGGCAGGCACACCATCATCGCCAAGTCGGTTTTTTATAAGGGTACAGATGATAAGTTTGCTAACTACTAAAGTAAAGTGGAATTTGTCCATGTTATACAAGTAAATTAAGGTGATTGTTTATCATACGGGTAAGGGTGGATGAAGGGTGGTAGGAACAAATGCTCCGCCTAGAGCATGTGTGTGTGAGATGGAGTCTCAGTGTGTGTGTGTGTGTGTGTGTGTGTGTGTGTGTGTGTGTGTGTGAGAGAGAGAGAGAGAGAGAGATGGAGACTTAGTGTGTGTGTGCGTGCGTGTGTGTGTGATGGAGTCTTAGTGTGTGTGCGTGTGTGTGGGTGGGTGGGTGGGTGCGTGTGTGTGTGTGTATGTGTGGGTGTGTGTGTGTGTGTGTGTCGCGGGGTCCTCGGTGGCGGATGTAATTTAAGTGTGCATGGCTTCATCATAGAGAGGTGATATCGGGTGCGAGAGAGAAAATGCCCGTAGAGAGGGAAGAGAAGGTGTGTGCGCGTGAGAGTAGTCGACATCGAGAGCACGTGTTTGTTCGAGAGACACCGAGGAAGACTACTATATATCGATGGTGCATGTAGGCGGGAATTAAACGACGGGATGGTCTTATTGGTTTCGGGGATATAGGGGAAGAGTGAGAGGGGGTAGCTACAAGGTTATTGTTAAGTGTGAGTGTGTGTTTTACCCATCCAGGCGGAAGTTATGTGCACACAAGAAGAGAACGATTCGATGTGGCGTTAGCATTGAGGTTAATTAACTACATATGGAGACATAGAGACCTTCAACGTGCATGTGTGACAGGTATACATGTATACATGGGATGTGTGTGTGTGCGCGCGCGCATGATCAAGATAAAAGAAAGAAGACATAAGTCATAAGCTAAGATCAACGACATGGGAGAGACGGATCGATATGACAATATGCATGCATGCAAGAATGCAGGGAAGAAGGCCCGACAATTGAGCATGTGTTTTTGTCTTTAAGAGATAGTGGCGTGGGCTGGAGCATGCATCTATGGCGAGCAGAGGGAGTGAGGCACAACGATTGTGCAAAGGAGATCAACCTATAAATGAAAGAAGGTTGATGTTGAAACAGATAAATAGAAAGATAAAGATGCTAGCTAGTGTGCATTAGAGATAGGAGTCGAGTGGATCAGAAGGCTGAGTTATGGGTGTGGGTGTGAGAGAGATGAAGAAAGGGTGCATGTGACTCACAAACAAATATCGGAGAGAAATGAGATCCCAAGAGACGGAGTTTTGTGTCTCCGAGAGAGAAAGATCTTTCAAAAGGACAGTGATAGCTAGAGAAACATATGAGGGAATGCAAGATATCTCTAGGGAGAGAGAGTGTGTGTGAGTGACATACAAGAGAACAGTGGAGAAATATGAGACCCTCAGAGACAGAGTTTCTGTTTGTGTGTGAGAAAGAGATATTTAAGAGGAAGAGTCGTAGGTTCTCATACCTAAGGAGTGAAAGACATCTCTGTATGAGGGGTGTGCGAGTGGCACACAGGGGAATAGTAGAGAGAAATGAGACCCCGGGAGACAAAGCTTTGTGTTTGTGTGAGGGAAAGAGATTCCACATGGAGAATCATAGTTAGAGACACATAGCAGGGAGCGAGATATACTTAGAGAGACATAGTGTGATGAAGGTCGAGGGAGTGAGTACCGTCAGTGTGTTACGAAGATTAAAGATCATTGTCGACATACAGGTAGCACGAGAGATACCCAAGAGAGGATGAACAGTATAGGTCTAGAGAGATAGTCCTATATAAGCATGAGTGATAGTTATATGAGACGAATATCTGGATTAAATGGCATTCAAATATTTAAACTGGAGATCACGACATCGATAATATCATAATGCAAATTGGTGTATCAAACATGCATATTCATTTGAATTTGGGGACACGTGTAATGTTATATAGTTTATCAATATTGGTGATCCATAGATTCTTTAATTAGAAACAATGCATGGTTTATATGCAATTAATGTCTAAACGGGATTACACCATATGTTGCGTGTATGAAACACATTATACATGTTTGACAAGTAAAAAATAAGCCGCATGAAACGCACATTAATTGGAGACAGTTAGCGAGGAATGCATACATTGGATTTCAACATAAAGTGGTTTCAAATATTTGAAAATACAAATTGATGGATACAACCTTATGAATCTGAGATCATGCCATTTGTAAACCATATTTATGTATAAAGGGTGTTGTGCTTTTCAAAGTATATATATATATATATAAATGATGTATATAGAATTTTATTCCATCGAAAATGGATCCCGCCCAAAAAAAAAGAATACAAACGGGATTCGAATTGAGTTGGCATGGTAAACATGCACTCTGCAAAATTTGAACGAAGCGGGGAAAGTCGCAGTAACCGCCCGAAACCAAAATCAGCGAGATGGAAATTACTACTGCCTATCCCTGCCACGCAAAGCCTATCTGCTCGATTTCTATAGGTTTCGATAGGGGTAGGTTTGCAATTTCAGTCAAATGTGACATAACCGCCTCTCACCCTGATTCATACACGGTGGGCGCCAAAACACAGCGTGTCCTCGGCCGTAATCGACTCCCTCCCCGATTCATACACGGTGGGAGCCAAAAACAAACTCTCGTCGGCAAATATTCGGTGTATGCAAGATTACCGTCCTATCCCCAACCGACTATTATTGCTGTGATGTAGGAAATTTGAAATGGGGGCTAAGTTTGTAAATTTCCTCGCATTTGAGACAAGCGTGCCCTGAAGACATAGTTCCCCCCTTCCTCTCCACCTCCATTTCCCCATTCGTACTCCGTGGGCGCCAAAACACCCTCTCAACCCCATCCTCCTCCGTCCGCCACCCCATCCACCATCGTCCTCCTCCACCATGCCGGAGCTGATACCCCGATGCCGCCGTCCATTACAAGAGATCGACCTCTCTCATCCACGGCTTCGGACCGGGATCCTTGCATCCCGTCCGCTCGCTTCATCCCCGCCGTTGTCCAGCTTGCCGGTGCTGCTCCTACGACTGTATCGTCCACCGCGCCCTGCCGCCACCGTCTACCCTCCTAGATCTGCTTCCATGCCTCCGACAGCCATCGCTACCGCAACACCGTCAAATTCTTAGCAGATGCATACACGGCGCCGCACGAGAGGCGGTACTCTTTCATATCTGCTCAACTTATTTATCGCAGCAAGAAAATAGATCGCCACTGCTTTACTCTGATTTCTTGTCCATCACTTACTTGCTAGTTGAAAGCAAACATTGGTCACGAAGTTGCCTTTGTCCGGTTTGCACCTTTAGATCCGTCATGGCACGCTCAACACTATACTCCCAATGCTTATGGTTTTCGCCTTTTATATTCCACACTAGTTAAATCACGATGAGACTAAATTTCAAAATTGGGTCAGTCAATTTTTCGTAACTCGCCGGAGTTCCCGGTGCGAACGAAGGGCTCGGTGGGGACTTTGGTTGTGGGGCGGTTGTGGGGCCTCGCCGAATGAAGAAAACTCGACGCGAGTGGGGGCGGGGGTGGGGGTGGCGGAGGAACACAGGCGGTGGGGGCCGGTGGTCCTGCCGAAGGCCCGTGCGGTGTTCTGTATGGGAAGAATCAGAGACGAGGAAGAAGAAGGGTTAGGAGACGGAGGATCTTCATCCAACCGCCTGGAATGGTCGACTCACCCAAATGACAAAAGTCACGAGACATGCATGCAGACATCCCTTTATATTCAGTACCATCATCGTACCTGCTTAGCACTGCTCCTGAATCCATCAAGCTAAACAACGTGCCACTCATAATTCCAAACTTGTTGCTCAAGTACGAATCTGATATGATGCTGATATTACTAAAACAGATAACATTTAATTGGTCAGCTAATGTTCCTACTTTACTTTCAAAAAGCACGTGCACCACATATAGAGAGACAGCATGGAGTTGCTTTCTTAATGCGCTCTGGTTCATCATGTGTGGGCACTGCGCAACGAACATTTTATTATCCAAAATTTGCTTGCTCTTCTTTACCATGTTCCTCTTCTGTTCTTCTTTAATAAGTACTCTCTCCGTTTGTCGGGGGTTGGGTGCGACATATGCCAAAGGATGGCTTATCATGGTGGGGGCGAGTAGAACGTCGCCGGTGCCTGGAAACGGGATGAGGCGTAGACATGCACGCCGGCGGATCTTACCCAGCTTCAGGGCTCTCCGAGGAGATTACACCCCTACTGCTGCTCTGCGGGGTCTCCGCATGTTCATTATGGCAAGTGGGTACAAGGTTGCTCCTTGAGCTGTGTTCTGAGGGAGGAGGAAGCAAGGTCAGTTCCCTCCTGCCCGTATTCTGTGGTCTAGTGCTAATGGGTCGAACCGTTTGCATGGGTGCCCCGGGGGATTTATATAGGCCTACCCCCCCGGGGGTACAATGGTAATCCAGCTGGGCGCGGGTCCCAGCCGTGCATCTGTTTTCAAAGCCGCCGTCTTTCTCCGCTGACTACTAGGCCCGCCGGCTGGTGGGCCTGCCGACCGCTCGGTATGGAGCCGACAGGTTGGCCGCAGCGGGTCTTCTTGGCCGCGGATCACTGTAGTCGTGCTTCTAATGACGCTGGCTTGGTCATGGGGTCATGGCAACAGTGCCGCCACCTGACGGGCGATCACTGTTGCCACTCCCCGTCTTGTCTGGTTAATGGCGTGCGGGGCCCGTGGGAGGGGCCGGCCGACTCTCGGAGGCCGACTCCCACGGGGTCCGTCTCGTGGCGCTCTCGCCATCTTCCGTACCCCCGCTAACCAGCAGGGCCCGCCGTCTCTGGGTCATACAGGCAGGCCGACGTGGGCACAGGGTTCCGCCACTGGGGCTGATGTCAGGGCGGGCATGGCAACAGTGCCGCGCCGGATGGGGATCTCCATTGGTACGGTGCATTGTAGCCATGCCTTCCCTTGGTCAGGGGCGGGCGTGGACTTTGAAGAGGCCACGCCCCGTCCCATTCCTTCTTGTGAGATCATGAGGTGGTTGGAGTCGCGGGCTGACTCCCACAGCCGGCTTCTCCGGAAGTCGCTGGCTGGGAGTCGGCTCATCTTGAAGTTGTCCCCGGGACTCGACCGCGAGGGACAGTCGGCGGGGTTGTCGCCGACTCTTGAAAGGCGGCTCATCTTCTTGAAGCCTTGAGGGGCGCAGCCTGCCCCGATGTCTTGAAAGGTCCTGGGGCTTGGGTTAGCCTACCCGTGGCCCATTACTCCGACAGTAGTCCCCGAAGCTGGTGAGGCGCCGAGGGAGACACGTCGAGGAGCCTTAGCAGTTTCTTCCTTCCGGTGATTGGATCTGGGCTTCGCCCGCCGTCTTTCTTCAAGCCGACTATCGGGAGGCGAACTTGCTCGGGCCGTCTTCCTTCAAGCCGACTATCGGGAGCCGGACTCGCTGGAGGCCGTCTCGTCTCTTGAAGAGTTTTGAAAGTCATGGCGGGATCCAGGCGGCGTGCCCGATAAGCTTCCAGGTTGCCGCCCGTTGCGAACCCGCCGTGTGGCGCCACGTGGTCGGGCCAGTCTGCCCACCCACGCTGCTGACGGACAGGCTCCGCAGCGGGCTCGCCATTACTACCGCCTTCGAACGGATCCGCTATGCCGAGCCGGGCGGTTGGGATTCTCGCGCAAAGAATCGCGTGCAATAACCCCGTGCAGTAAATCATGGGGGTCGTGGGGTCTTGGGCGCAGTTAATCCCACGACGCCCCCTCGGCTTCTCAGCCTAGGAGCCTATAAGTAGGCGGAGGGAGCGGGCGACAAAGAACGCGCGCGCATTCCCTCTGCTTCCTCTGCTTTCTCTTCCTTTGCCCTTTCTTTTCTGATGCCGCGTTGAGCCTCATCACGCCCACGGCGATGAGTTCTTCTTCTGCCGCCGCGCCCGCCGTCGTACGCTCCGGCGTGTGGGATGGCTCTGAGGTCGACGACGACCACATCGAGTTTCTTTGCAAGACCCGTCGTCTCCCCGGCGAAGGCCTCGTGCGAGCCCGCGCCGCGCCGGCGGGGGAGGTATAGCCGGTGCCGGAGGAGGGCGAGCGGGTCATATTCCGCTCTCACCTCATGCGCGGCCTCGGGCTGCCGGTGAGCGGCTTCTTCCGCTCCTTCTTGGAGTTCCACGGGCTTCAGCCGCACCACCTTACGCCGAACACGGTGGTGCTGTTGGCTGCCTTCGCCACCCTGTGCGAAGGCTTCCTCGGCGTCCTCCCCACCATCGAGTTGTGGGGGGAATTCTTCAGCTCCAAGCTCGGCACGCACGTCGCCGGCGTGCCAGCCCAGTGCAGCGCATTCATCGCGATGCGGAGGTCGATGATCAAGTCGGTGAAGATGTGGTAGCGATCTTATTTCTACGTGAAGAACGTCGCCCCGGAAGGCGACTGGGTCAACCTGCCGCCCTACGAAGCCGGCGTGCCGGCCAGGAGGCTCCGCAGCTGGTCCCACCGGGCCAGGACGCTGACTCCCGCTGGTGCCGCCGCCGTCGCCCGACTCTGAGTGCTGATGCAGTCAGAGGGCTTGACTGGGGCCGACTTGCTGGCCGCCTTCATGGCGCTCCGAGTCCTCCCACTCCAAGGCCGACCTCATCTGATCAGCCAGATGAGCGATCACCGAGACCCGTGTCGGATGTGCACCAAGGATATGCCCCATGTGGAGGTGGCCAATATGGTAAACTACACCGCGAACTGCAATCTCGCGGAGGATTGGCAGTTCGGCAAAGAGCCGTACTCGCGCGCCAACCCCCCGCCTGTGGTAAGTCGTCTCTCTTCTCCGTCTATTTTCTTTTGCATCCGAATCCGACTTCTGATTTTTCTTTTGGATCTTTCTCGAGTCAGAACCCCCTCATGCAGCCTGTAGCTGGCGCCACAGGGCCGCCCCGCGAGTTTGTCTCCGACCGCGCGGAGAGCGACGTCGATGACCCTGACTTGGGGGCGGCGGCGATGGAGGTCGACGCCGAAGGCGGAAAGGGAAGAGCTGGCGACTTCAGGCCCTCGGGCACCTTTGCCGACTGGCCCGACGACGACGCCGAGGGGGAAGTCGCCCCACGTCACCAGCCGAGGGCCGGCCAGCCGGGTTCGAGCTCCTCCGCTGGCTTGGACGGGCAAGGCGGCGCGAAGAAGAGCCGGGCCGGGCCGAGCTTGCTCGGCAGTCGGCCAAAGAAGTTCAAGGGGGCGGCCGCTGCGACCAAGCGGGAGGAGGCGGTCGCGAAGGCCAACCGCTTCCGCAAGGAAGTTAAGAAGCCGCCGCTGGTCTCCGCGTAAGTGCTCCGTCTTTGACTTGTCTTCCCTTTGGTAAATTTCATCCAAGTCTTTTTTCATTTCTCCCTCGCTTCAGGGCTCCCCTCACTTTCGAGAGAGTCGTCGCCCCCTCCATCATGGGGTCGACCGAGACGTCCGCCAATACTCGGCGGATTGACCCCGCCGCCGACCTCCGGGAGGTGGCGGAGCGAAACGCGCAGGAGAAGCGCGACGAGGAGGAGGCCGACTGCCTGGCGATGGCGGAGGCCGAGAAGGCGGCAGCTTCCGCTCAGAGGAAGCTGGAGGAGGCCGAAGCCGCCGTCGCGGCCCAGCGGCGGGCCGGGGAGGCCGCGCGCCTCAAGTCGGTGTTGATCGTTACTCCACTGAACTCCGTACCGCCACCCCTGGAGTTCGTGGGGCAGACTGGCGAAGCCGGCAAAACTGGCGAAGCCGGCGGCGAGAACCCCATCTTGGAGAAAGAAAGCGGCGAGGCCTCCATGTCGGACACGGCCGATCCGCCACCGCCGCCTCCACCGCCATGTGCGAGAAGGGAAAGCAGTCGGTGGACCCGCTGGTGCCCCTGACTGAAGATGAGGCCTTGGCGAAGCTGCTCCTCCAAGTCGCCTCGCCCGCGCGCCGCCACCTTGAGAAGGCGACTTCGGCGCCACGCCCTATGGAGACTGGTGCGGCCAGCTCGGCCATTCTAGACGCCGAGGCGACGAGTGCTGCGCCCGTTGGGTGGGTTCGTGGAGGCGGCAACGGCCCGCTGAACACTGTGCTTCTGGACGTCCAGGCGAAGCTGCGAGCTGAGAGCGACGACATCCAGAACTGTACCAAGGCGCATCTGGCATCGCGAACAGCCATCAGGGTACGCTTTCTTCTTCTGACTTTATTTTTCTTGTTCTTCTTTGTGGGGGCGCGCCAGCGCACCCACTGGGTGTAGTACCCGAGTTTCGGGCTGGCTGCTGAGCAGGCGGCTCGGAACTCCTCTGGTGAGTTCCAAATATTTACTTCTGAATAAAATTCTTGTTGCAGGAGTATCACAACCTCCGCCTCACTGCCTTCAACCGCAATGTCGAGGAGCTGGGCAAGCAGACTGCCGCCTTGTCGGAGAGCCGAGGTGAGTCCTCCTTCTTTCAAGGGGCGCTGGCGCACTCCGCTGGTCAGTAGTCCTCGAGATTCGGGCCGACTGCTGAGCAGTCGGGCCGGATCTTCCCGGCGACCTTCTTTGTTGACGACTTAACATCTTTTTCCTTTCTTATTCTTCAGGGGCCAACGCCGCTCTTCAGGAACAGCTGGGCAAGGCCAACACTGCCTTGCGCGCCAAGGGGGAGGAGTGCGACAAGCTCGCCACGGAGCGCGATCTGCTGGCTGCGCAGCTGGTGGAGCAGAAGGAGCTGCTCAATAAGGCACAGGACGAGGCCGAGAAGAAGGAGGCTGCTCTTCTGGCCGAGTTTGAAAGCGAGCGCTCCTCCTGGACCGACAAGGAGGCGCTGCTGACCTCCGACTTCCACGAGATTGAAGACATCGTCGACGGTGAGTTTCTTTATTTCTTTCTTTGAGCCGCCGACTACGAGTCAGGCCGACTCCCGACTCTTTGTCTTGCTTCTTTTTTGTCTTGGCAGACTTCTTCCCTAGCCACGCGCAGGCGGCCATTCAGGCTATCGAGGCTAATCGCGAGGCGCGGAGGGCAAACGGCGTGGATATTGCCGCCAACACCCCCCGGGCCCTTGACGAGCAGCTTCTGAGCATCGAGGCTCGTCTGCGGCCGGCCCACCAGATGCTGCGCCGGCTTCAATGTGTCGGCGCCCAGGCGATTGCTGCCCTGTGGCCGGACATGCCGGTTCTTCAAGGCGACTCGATCGGAACGCCGACCGGGCTGGAGGTCGCGCTGGCCGCCTTGAGGCTTGGAAGGGTCCTCGCCCGGCCGATGCGCGCTGGCCTTGGAATTCGTCAAGGCGTGGTATCCGGGGCTGGACCTGGACCGGCTGGCCACATTCCGGTCAGAGGCCCAGGCGGAACTGGTGGCTGTGGAAGACACCCTTGTCGAGCGTGTGGCGGCGATCGCCGACTACATACACACCAGTGTCTTCGTCCCTGAACGGGCTGCAGATGGAAGGGTGGTGCCGCCGGAGTGGTTCGGGATGAACCCGGAGTACGACGAGGACTCGGCGGAAGTGATTGGCTCCAGCGCCGAGGAGGAAGGCGAGGAGGAGGACGGAGGCGAGATGGAGGCGCCAGAGGACGGAGCGGGCGACCAGCCTTAGATCGACTGCGCCTCCAGCAACGAGCCGCGTCCGACCAAGCCGGCTGCCACCGGAGACGACCCAGCCGAGACCGCTCAGCCGACCGCCCCAGCGCCTGGCACCGCCGTCTCCTCCGACCCTCCGAACCCGTCTGCCGCTTCTTAGGTCGTCGTCCTGCCTTTACTTTATCTGTTTTTTAATAGTCTTTGAAGAACTTGTTAATTCGCACAATTCCACTCACGGGGTGTATTTTGAACCTCTGCTCGAAGATTCGGCCAAGGGCCTATGCTATGTAAATATTTATCCGAATTCTACCTTTCCTTGTTCATTGCTCTTTTTTGGCTTTTTCCTTTGCCGCCTTCCCTTAGTCGCCGCCTTGCCAGTCGAATAAGCCTGGCCTCAAGGACTGCCCATTGGATCAAGTGCTTGGCTACCTTGGGGAGGCAAGTACTTCGCCATTTTTTAGAGTCTTTTAACAAGTTGGATAGAAAGCGGCGAGCCGACTACTCACGAGTCGGTTTTGCGAAGAGAGGCTGGGAGCCGGCTTAACCTATGTTAATGCTTTTAAGTCCTTAGCCCTTTTTTCGTGTGAGCGCCCATTCTTCCTTACTCCTGCCCACCAAACAATCGCTCTGCGAGCTGCGGCTTCTGACAGGAGACCGCCTAGGCGCCGCACACTACTTGTCCGACCGCAGGAAGCATTTCATAGTGTAAGGCGGCGAGTCCCCGGGTCGACTAGTCGAACCCGGTGCCAAGCGGCATAAAAAGTAGCATACTCGAAGGCATAATTCTTATCATACAGATAACAAAAGAGGGCAGTCCCCGAGCTCGCCTCGGGGGGCCTGAAGTCTTGGTACTTTAATACAAAGGGTAGCGTGGTACATACTGCATCAACTGTAAAATCTTCAGAGGAGATTTGCATTCCATGGCCGTTCCGACTCTTTGCCGGATTCGTCTCTCTTGCGTGCTCGGGGCTTCTGAGCATCGATTAGGTAGTAGGAGTCATTGCCCAGCAATTTGCTGATAACGAAGGGGCCCTCCCAAGGCGCCGACAACTTGTGCTGGCCGGCTGTTCGCTGGATCAGTCGGAGCACAAGGTCGCCCTCTTGGAAAGTTCTTGGCTTGACCTTCCTGTTGTAGTATCGGCGCAAGCTCTGCTGGTAGATGCTGGACCGGCTGAGTGCCAACAGCCGGCCCTCTTCCAGCAGATCGACGCCGTCTTGGCGTGCTTCTTCTGCTTCCTCCTCGGTGTACATGGTGACTCGCGGAGAGTCGAACTCTATATCCGTTGGGATGACGGCTTCAGCATCTTAGACGAGGAAGAAAGGCGTGAAGCCGGTTGACTTGTTCGGAGTCGTGCGCAGACTCCAAAGGACGGCCGGCAACTCCTCAAGCCAACAGCCGGCCGAGCGTTCCAGTGGCTCGACCAGTCGGGGCTTGATGCCGGACAGGATGAGGCCATTTGCCCGCTCTACTTGGCCGTTTGACTGCGGATGGGCGACGGACGCTAAGTCCAGTCGGATGCCCTGCGTCGCGCAGAAACGGGCCAAGGCGCCTTTGGCGAAATTTGTGCCATTGTCGGTGATGATGATGTGTGGTATGCCGTACCGAACTGTGATGTCGGTGATGAAAGTTACTGCAGTCGGACCATTCAACTTCTTGATGGGCTTCACTTCTAACCACTTAGTGAACTTGTCCACCGCGACAAGTAGATGAGTTAAGCCACCTCGTGCTGTCTTGAATGGTCCCACCATGTCTAGGCCCCAAACCGCAAAGGGCCAGGCGATGGGGATAGTCTTGAGTGCGGAAGCCGGCTGGAGAGGCTTGGAGCGGAACTTCTGGCACCCCTTGCATTTTTGGACTAGCTCTTTGGCCTCTTCTAGGGCGGTTGGCCAGAAGAAACCGTGTCGAAAGGCTTTGGCGACGAGTGCTCGTGAGGCCGCGTGGTGGCTGCACTCGCCTTGATGGATGTCTTTGAGAATTGTTTGGCCTTGCTCTGGCTCGACGCCACGCTGGTAGACACCAGTGACGCTGCGCCTGACCAGCTCTCTGTTGACTACGGTGTAGGCTGCTGCTCGGCGTTGCACTTGCCGAGCCAAGATTTCATCGGTTGGCAGCTCTTTGTTTACTAGGAACTTGAGGATTGGCTAGGCCCATGAGGGTGCAGCTATTTCTTCAATTGCGACCACCGCGACTTGGATGAGGGCGGTTGGGCTGGGAGGCGGCGGGCTGGAGTCCGCGGCCGCTTGCTGAGTTGCTGGAGTCCCCGGGCCGACTGGCGCGGTCCCCGGGCCGACTAGCGCAGTCCCCGGGTCGAGCTCTGGAGTCTTCGGGCTGGTCGCCGCAGTCCTCGGGCCGGGTTCTGAAGTGCGGGCCGACTTTGACTGCAGTATTCTTGGGGCTTTTCGTAAGGATTCTTGTGCCGTCTGCTGGAGCTCTTGAGTCGGATCCGACTTCTTCAGGGGGAACCGGCACAAAGATGGAGTCTGACTCTGGTGAAGGCTTGATAGATGGCTTGAGGAGGCGCTGAAGGGCGACACCGGATGGTATTGCTTGGCGTGTGGAGCCGATTCGTGCCAGGGTGTCTACTTGGTCGTTGTCATTTCTTGGCACATGAAGGAACTCGCACCCCTCGAAATAGCCGCTGAGTTTCTGTACCAGGAAGCGGTAGCTCGCCATGTTTGCATCTTTGGCGTCCCAGTCGCCAGATGACTGTTGGACCACCAAGTCGGAGTCGCCATAGCACAGGATCCGGCGAATGCCAAGCTCTTTGGCAAGCCAGAGCCCGTGAATGAGCGCCTCGTACTCGGTGACGTTGTTGGAAGCGGCGAAATGGATCTGCAGCGCGTATCTGAGCTTGTCGCCTTTAGGGGAGGTGAGGACAACGCCGGCTCCCAAGCCAGTGCGCATCTTGGAGCCGTCAAAATGCATCCGCCAATGGGTGGAGTCGACGGGCGGTAGTATCGGTCTCGGCCCAGTCGACGAGGAAGTCGGCCAGTGCTTGCGACTTGATGGTGGTGCGGGGCTGGTAGTAGATGGTGTAGGGGCCAAATATATAGCCCATTTTGGCCACTCGGCCTGACGCATCCCGGCTCCCAATGATCTCGGCCAGTGGAGCTGTGCAGACCATGGTGATTGGATGCTCTTGAAAGTAGGGCTTCAATTTCTTGGCGGCAAAGTGCACGCCGTAGCACATCTTCTGGTAGTGAGGGTAGTTCTGCTTGGAGGTCGACAGTACTTCGCTCAGGTAATATACCGATCTCTGGACAGGTAGCGCCTTGCCTTCCTCCTTGCGCTCAACTACAATCACTGTGCTGACTACTCGACTGGTGGCGGCAATGTATGGGAGCATGGGCTCTTTGGGAGTCGGAGCTGCCAGCACAGGGGGAGTAGTCAACATCTTCTTTAACTGGAGAAATGCTTTGTCCGCCTTGTGGTTCTACTCGAAAAACGTGGTCTTCTTCATGAGCTGGTACAAGGGGAGAGCTTTCTCACCTAGCCGACTGATGAATCGGCTGATAGACGCCAAGCAGCCAGTGAACTTTTGCATGTCCAGCAGTCGGCTGGGTACCTCCATCCTCTCGATGGCCTTGATCTTCACAGGGTTGCATTCTATGCCGCGTTCGGAGACCAGGAAGCCGAGAAGCTAGCCGAATGGTACTCCAAAGACGCACTTCTCAGGGTTGAGCTTGATCTGGAATCGGTGCAGGTTCTATAAGGTCTCCTTGAGGTCTTCCAGCAGTGTTCCACGCTTCTCCTTCTTCACCACCACATCATCCACGTAGACGTGGGCGTTTCTGCCGAGTTGCTTGAGGAGGCACTTCTGCATGCAACGCTGAAAGGTGGCGCCGGCGTTCCTCAAGCCAAACTTCATGGTTAGGTAGCAGAAGGCTCCAAATGGCGTGATGAAGGCGGTCTTCAGTCTGTCCGCCGGGCTCAGTTTGATCTGGTGATATCCTGAATATGCATCTAAGAAGCTCAACAACTCGCATCCGGCTGTGGAGTCTATCACCTGGTCAATTCTCGGCAGAGCAAACGGGTCCTTTGGGCAGGCTTTGTTGAGGCTTGTGTAGTCGATACACATCCGCCACTGCTTGTTCTTCTTCAGCACCAAGACTGGGTTTGCCAGCCATTCTGGAAAAAACACTTCCATAATGAAGCCGGCTGCAAGGAGCCGGGCTATCTCTTCTCCAACAACTCTTCTTTTCTCTTCTGACAGGCGGCGCAAGGGCTGCCTGATGGGCTTCACATCAGATCAGACATGTAACTTGTGCTCGACAAATTCGTCGGTACACCTGGCATGTCTTTGGGGGACCATGCGAAGATGTCCCGATTCTCACGGAGGAAATCGACGAGCTCGCCTTCCTATTTGCCGTCAAGGTTTGCACCTATGACAGCGTACCTCTCCGGGTGCTCCGGGTCCAAGGGTATCTTCTTCGTCTCCTTGGCCGGCTTGAACAAACCCTCAGCTTCTGACTCCTTGGGGTCAGGCGACATCTCAAGCTGCTTGCCGGCCATCGCCACCACCCGATCAAGAAGCCGCTTCTCGGCTGCGATCACCATGGACTCGGCCAGCAGACTGCTCTCGGCCGCACAAGTGGACGACTTTACTCAGAAGTCGCCGCCACGGTCAATCCCTTGAACTCGGCATCTTCATCTTGAGGTAGGCGTAGTCGGGGACCGCCATGAACTTGGCCAAGGCAGGTCGGCCAAGCAGTGCATGGTACGGGCTTTCGAGGTCCACCACTTCAAACCAAACTGGCTCTCGGCGGAAATGATCTTTGTCCCCGAAGAGGACGTCTATCAGGATCTTGCCGATTGGTGAGCAGGAAATGCCAGGTACAATGCCGTAGAACACAGTCCTGCTGCTCTGAAGCTGTCTTTGCTTGATTCCTAACTTCTCCATGGTATCCTTGTACAGGATGTTGATGCTGCTACCTCCGTCTATCAACACTCGCGAGAAGCGAGCGGCCCGCCTATCTGTGGCTAGAGTGGCGCCTAGAACCAGGGCGTAGGAGCCCGGATTCGGCATCACCTCTGGGTGATCAGCTCTGCTCCAACTGATAGGCCTCTCGGACCAGTGCATGAACTCTGGGGTATCTGATGCTACTGCATTCACCTCTTGCTGCTGCTGCCGCCTGCTGCGCCTATCGTCAGCCACACTGGTGAACACCATGTAGGCCCCATGCTCCTCTGGGTATTCGTCTTGTACTGCGCCGACTGGCCTGACAGCCGGCTGCTGGGGCGGAGGCGGAGGCGGCTGCCCAGCAGGCGGGGGAGGCAGGAGGCCTTCGCCCTTGGCGATTCTGGTGAGCCAGTGGCACTTCCGGGTAGTGTGGTTTGACGGCTTCGCGCCGCTGTGGAACTTGCAGGGACCATCTAGAGTCTGCTCATAGGAGAAGGCCGGCAACCAGTTGGACTTGCCGCCTTTCTGTCGCTTGGTCAGAGGCTGCCCCTCCGGTTGTTGGTCTTCGACTGTCGCGACTTGCCGGCTGCTAGAAGCCGGCTACGGGGCCTTGCGCTTGTGGTCATTCTGCTGTTGTCGCCGACCGCATCTCCACCGGCGTTCGAGGATCATGGGCCGCTTCGATAAGATCTGACTTGAATCTCCGCCTTCATGGAGGAGTCGGCCATGGCGTACTTGTCCGCTATGATCAGCAGCTCGTCGAGGGTCTCCGGCTCGTCGCAGAGGAGCTTGTGCTTGAGGAGGGTGCCTTCTCTGCACCCGGCTGTGAAGTACTCAATATCCTGCACCTCGTGCATGCCCTCGCAGGAGTTCCGAAGCTCGGCCCAACGCGTGAGGTAGTCCTGAGTCGACTTGTCGGGGCCTTGCACGCACAAGGAAAGCTGGCGAGGCTTGGGAGGTCGCTTGTACGTGCTCATGAAGTTGCGGACGAAGGCTTTGGTGAAGTCGACCCAGCTGTTGATGCTGCGGGGCTTCAGGCTGTTCAACCATTTCTGGGCCGTGCCCTGGAGCATGAGTGGAACGTACTTCACGGCAACACGCATGTTGCCGTTCGCTATGCTGACTACCGTGGAGTAGTCAACTAGCCAGTCTTCCGGCTTCACGGAGCCGGTGTACTTGGGCGTATCTCGGGGGAGTGTGAACCGTTTGGGGAAGGGTTCGTCTCGGATGCGGGGCCCAAAACACGGCGGGCCCAACTCGTCTTCTTCTTCTAACGCCAGGGATCGGTGGAGTCGGTCGATCCGGTGGTGGGCGTCATTTTCTCCGACTCCCTCCCGGCGGCCAAGGCGGTCGCCGAGAGTCGAATGGTTAACAGGCGGCGGGGAGACTCGCCTTTCCTTGCGAGGAGTTGGAGGCAGATAGTCGTCCCGCTGCTCTACTACTCTGGGGCGGCCGTCTTGGTCGCGCTCGATGGTGAGGTGAGTCCGACTGTGGCTGACAGCCGGATCCTTGTCCTTTCTTCCGCGGACGTCTTGGTCGCGCCTTGATCTCGGCGGGGAGGCAGGTCGTCGTCTTGCCGCTGCGGCGCCTCTGTGCGGCAACCGCGTCGAGGAGGTGCTGGACTCGCTCTGTCATCAGGCAGCGCTCTTCACCTTCGAAGATGTCCAGCTCGTCTGCCGCTGCCTGGGCGGCTCTGATGTTCTCCGCAGGCGTCGCGTATACGGGGCGATCTGCCCCGAACAGGCTGGCGATGGCAACGCCGCGCTGCCGGACCGCGCCTAGGCGGCTGGGCCCAGTTGGAGCGGGCGAGCCACCCACAGCGCGATCCATCTCACGCTGGTAGGCCTCTGACAAGCGCCTCATGCTTGCCAGTTTCTTCACGCCGACGATCCGAGGCGGCGCGCCTCGATGTCACCGGCGTCGGCGCCCTCGAATGGGCGATCCAGTCTCGCAGAGCCGTCGGCGGGTCGTGAGCTTCGCCGTCGGAGTGCTCGCCATGACCGATGACGAGCACCTCTGTGACGGTGCTCCCGCCGCTCTCCGCGCGAGGGAGCGGATCGTCGTAGACTACCACGTTGGTAGGGAACGCGTCGAGCGACGCGGTGTCGGAGTCGACCAGCATCGGGTCGGTGGAGCCTACGGACTCCAGGTCCACGGCAGGCTCGCCGGCGACGTGGAGTTGGTCGAGGAGGCCCGCGAGGAGGCTATCGGGGCCGCCCGTGCTGGCGTTGGACGCAGGCTCGTCAGAGAGGCAAACCTCGCCGACAAGTTCGGCGAGGCCGCTGGCTGCGCAGGCGACCTCAACGCCACGTAGCGCATCGGTGCAAACTCCATCTGGCGTGCCGGGCGGGCTGCGCTCGCCAGGGAGAAAGAGGGTTCCCGTCCAGAGCAGGTCTCCGGACGACGGTGCACCAGGCCCCACGGTGGGCGCCAAATGTCGGGGGTTGGGTGCGACATATGCCAAAGGATGGCTTATCATGGTGGGGGCGAGTAGAACATCGTCGGTGCCTGGAAAAGGGATGAGGCATAGACATGCACGCCGGTGAATCTTACCAAGCTTCTGGGCTCTCCGAGGAGATAACACCCCTACTGCTACTCTGCGGGGTCTCCGCATGTTCACTATGGCAAGTGGGTACAAGGTTGCTCCTTGAGTTGTGTTCTGAGGTAGTAGGAAGCAAGGCCAGTTCCCTCCTGCCCGTATTCTGTGGTCTAGTGCTAATGGGGTCGAACCCTTTGCATGGGTGCCCCGGGGGATTTATATAGGCCTATCCCCCGGGGGTACAATGGTAATCCGGCTGGGCGCGGGTCCCAGCCGCCTGTCTCTTAGGCTGCTGTCTTCTTCGCCGATTACTGGGGCCCGCTGGTGGGCTCCCCGCCGACTGCTCTGAAACCAGAGCCGACAGGCCTTTGCCGCCATGGGTCTTGCCGGCTTGGATTATCAGTAGCCGCTTCTAATGACGCCGGCTTGGTCATGGGGTCATGGCAACAAGATGTCGCCGCCTCACGGGCGATCACCGCTGCCACTCCCCGTCTTAATACGGTTAATGGCGTGCGGGGCCCGTGGAGGGGCCGCCGACTCTCGAGGCCGACTCCCACGGGTCCGCCTCTTAGCGCCTCGCCGTCTTACGTACCACCGCCGGCGGGGCCCGGGCCTGCCTGGTCGTCAGACAGCAGCCGACGTGGCATTGTGGTTCCGCCATCGGGCTGATGTCAGGGCGGGCATGGCAACAGTGCCGCGCCGGATGGGGATCTTCATTGGTACGATGCACAGTAGCCATGCCTTCCCTTGGTCAGGGGCGGGCATGGACTTTGAAGAGGCCATGCCCCGTCTCATTCCTTCTTGTGAGAGAATGAGGTGGTTGGAGTCGCGGGCCGACTCCCACAGCCGACTTCTCCGGAAGTCGCTGGCTGGGAGTCGGCTCATCTTGAAGTTGTCCCCGGGACTCGGCCGTGAGGGACAGTCAGCGGGGTTGTCGCCGACTCTCGAAAGGCGGCTCATCTTCTCGAAGCCTTGAGGGGCGCAGCCTGCCCCGATGTCTTGAAAGGTCCTGGGGCTTGGGTTAGCCTACCCGTGGCCCATTACTCCGACACCGTTCCTAAATACAAGTCTTTGTATAGATTACACCATGTACTACATATGGAGCAAAATGAGTGAATCTACACTCTAAAATGTATCTGGATACATCTGTATGTGATCCATAGTGGAAATCTCTACCAAGACTTGTATTTTGGAACGGAGGGAGTATGATAGTAGTACAAAGATGTTCCTTGTAGTGAAGATGAGCAGGACATTTGCAATCAGAGAGGTCTATACGGTCGGTTGGTATGGAAACTTTGAACTCTTCGGGCCTCTTTGATTCGTTGGATTTTGTAAACATGGGAATAGGATTTGTAGTGGCCTGCCCACTTGAATCCTATAAGAATAGTAAGGAAATGCAGGGAGATGTGTCGCCTTTGAGAGTTACAGTGATATTAACAGTACCTCACCTTCGGGCTTGAAGAGAGCTGGTATCCGAAGCCTTTCTAGCCGCATCGCAATACTAGCACATATATTCCAGCAAGTTCCACTTTGCTGATTTTACTCTGATGCTTATGGTTTTCCCGTTAAATCTACACTATGACCTGTGTAGCTGCTTTGTGTCGCACTAGCAACAGTCCACTCTTGAAGCTAAACACCGCAATGACTTACAAAATTGGCACCAAGGCATTGAGTGCCATTCTGGATGCAATGAAACTCATACGATCCCCACCTGTTGATTCTTATTCAAAATATGATCCTAATGACTATTCTAACCTCGAGGAGTCAAAGGCAGATGGCTTGTCCTGTTCACCCATCAAGGTGCCTGTTCTAATTTGGCAAGGTTTTATTGATTGCGCGTATCTTGCATATGTTGTCTTGCATTTCTTCTACTTTGTTGCATCACCATCTGCTTAGTTTACTCATCATATATGTCGAGATGCCATGCCCATCCATTATCAATACATATTCCATCTGTCATCATACCATGTTTTTCCACTCAAATGATGTTCTTAGCATCGACATCAAAAGGAAGAGGGTGATTGCCGGACCTGAAGGAGCACCAAGAAAGTCCTTGAAAAATGTGGTGGTGCCGGAGAAATCAAACAACACCCCACTTATATTGGTTGTACAACCAAAGGACACAAAACGTAGGACCGACTCCAGCAGACTGTACCCATACTTCATCGGGCCACACCACACCACACAGACCTGCACTCCAAGAAAAGGTATGCTGATTTAGGTTGCCACATAGCACCAAATTGCACTACGTAAAAATTCCACTCCAAAGAAAAAGTACATCAAGTCCACCGACCGAAGACCTATCCCAACTGCAGAGACGGCCAATTCCTGCAGATTGGAACCCCATTCCAATTATTCCCAGTTTAAAAGATAATGCTTTCAATGTTGTTAGGGACTACGTGCATATATTCCCATCATGGGAAGATTATAGTGAAGACAAACATCATTTTCATATCTTCCTGTCCAACTTACGTGTAAGTGCTATTATTCATGGTGATTATTTTCCTGTTTTATGCTGATTGAACACATCAATGATTTACATTACATTGTTGTAAGTAGGTGAGGGTCAATCTGGATAGTCATGACGAGCAAAGCTTACTTGCACTTTTCAAGGAAGCATTGCAGCAGTATTGGTGTTACCTGAGGAAATCACACTTTGATGGCAAGTCTATAAATGAATTTCTGGTGAAGTCTCATGTGCTAAATTTAGAAGACATTGAATGGAAAAACCTTGTTATGCACTGGTCTCGTTCCGAGGATGAGGTACTGTCTATGATATCGCATGACAATTTGAACTTCTACTTTTCCGCATGTGCCTTACGGATCTTTTTTGCAGGAAATCTGCTCGAAAAAGAATTCCGGTTTGAAAAGAATGACAGGATATCGCAAATATGCTGCCCGCTGCTTTGCTCTTCTTAGTACTTGTTGTCCTGTATCACTGTACTTGCATATACCTGGTTCATTATGTGACAGCACTATGCATGATAGCTTTCTTATCAACTGTTCGCTCCAAATTATCTGATCTGTATGAATGGTTACATTAGTGTAGAATATATCCAATGCCAATGAATTTTTTTAGCTCTGCATTGTTCTTGTAAGTACCTGTTGTCCTTTATCAATGTACTTATATTGACAGGTAGTTGTCACACCCTGATTTTAATGGCACTACACTAAAGCTAACAATCATGATAAAATGTGGTTTGACAAAAACTTTTGAGTGTTTTGGACCTTGCCTTGATTGGTTTTTGTTTGCTGTTTGAAAGTGCTCTAAAAATCAAATAAATCCTCCAACTCCTATACTTCATCTCCTTGCTCCAAACTCTTGAACCAATGATCATGCCATGTGTATAGGACATAAAAATAATTTCTTACAAAAATAATTTGGCCAAATAGTATTTTTAAAATGTTTTCCAAAACCCCTGAATTGAGGTTTGCACTGCAAGTACTTAATTAAGGGCAGTAAAAATCTTTCTAAAAATATTTTTGACTCCTATTAGATATAGGATACCCAGAAACCACAAATATATAATTTTAAATGTTATTTTCCTATTTTATTTTAAGGATTTTTCTTAAGGCCAGAAATGGTCTTTAATAGGTTAAAATTATTTTAAAGCTTTAAAAATATTTGAGAAAAATTAGGGAGACTAAATGGACATATATTTTCCATATATATGAGTTTCAACATATGGTCATGATCAAAATATTGGACAAAGACCTCCAGAACCATTTCAGCTCATTTCAAATATTTGAAATATTTCTATAAGAAATATTTTCAAATAAATCCAGGAAAATTCTAACATGTCACATATAACATTTTTGATGATATTGCCAAGTACCATGTCATGGAGAATAGTATAACCCTATGAAACCCTCTCAAAACCACTTCTGTCCTTTTTCAAGTTTGAACATTTTTGCACTGTCAAACATGTCCAAATGCTCTCAAACTTGGTGCACATGCTCAAATGGTGTAATAATGCATCTAGACCAAATGGCACAAGTTGGAGAGAATGTTATCTTGATCAAAGTACCCCAAAACCCTCCCTGACCATAATCAAATTTGAACAAGTTTGTACTACCAACTTTATCTCCTTGACCCCAACTTTTGTGAGCATGTTCACATGACCAAATGAGGCCACTACACCAAGTGGTGCATCAAGGAGAAGTGATTTGCTCAACTAGATCTACACAAGTTCATTTCTGCTAATTTCTAGGGTTTACAAAAGTTGCATTGGCAACTTTGCCCAAATAAGCTCCAAATTGGTGGAAGGCTCTAATTATATGTTTAATTTAACCCTGTGGAGTCTCATGGTAATTGGAAATATTTTGCTTGCCCAAACCATTATCAAACACCTTCTGCCACTTTTCAAAAATCACCATTTTGACCACTTACACTATTCTCCTTGAGCTCAACTTTTTACCACAGCTCCTTCTAGTCTTCTTCTACCTCCAGTAAGTCTTACCAGCTCTCAGATCAATCATGGAATAGGGTAAAACCCCACTTTCTCTCTCTGGACGTCACATTTCTCTCTCTCTCTCTCAACCCCACCTCTCTCCTAGTGGTTCAACAGGGCATCCAAGGCCACCTCCCCTTTGTTTACTCACCCCACAAAGCCCCAGACACTAGTGGACACGCCCACGGCACATAAACAATGCCATGGCGTGCAGAGCTCAGCGCTACTGGAGCACGCCATGATGCTCTCCGGCACTGTAGCACGCCCATTCCAAGGCCTCTCGTCGACCTTGGGCTCCGGAATCGTGTCCCCCGAGGCTGCCTCGGCGTCCACGACACGCAACACTGTCGGCCCCTTCCTCCCTCACCCTCCTTCTCCCTCCACGAGCTCACCCGAGCACGTCCATGGACGCTGCCCACGGTGCACCGTCGCATCCCTGCAAATACCCCTCCCCAGGCCTCCCTATCAGTTGGAATCTCTCTCCCACTCTCCCACCAACACCCTAGACAATCCCGCTCTCTCTTCCGTGCCCTCCAGCACCCACCATCGCTGGAGTGCTGCCGCTGGCCTCCACCTTGATTCGGGCAAGGACGAGCTCCTCGGCCTCTCTCTCTTCCCCCTACCCACTCCAGTACTCCCTCAATACACCGCGAGGGCCTCTACCGCCGCCATTCTCTCCCCCAGACGCCCGTGTGCTCGAGGCCGATGCTGGCCGGCGACCTCCTCCGCGGCCACCCAAACCGTCGCGGATACGGCGCTTCCCGGCGCAAGAGGAGCAGACCAGTGGGTGCGCCCCTCCGCCCTGATCACTCCGGTGGCCGGAAAGCCACCGGGGATGGCCTGAGCCGCCGGAGCGAGCACCGGCCGTGCGCGGCCACACCCTCCTCTGTCCCGCGTCGCGCAGTAGGAGACGACCAGGGGCAACAAGGAGGCCCTGCAGGTGGACGCCGCTCGTCAGTGGCCCAGCCACCGGGTCACGCTGGCAAGTGGAGGCGGGATCGCTGTCTTCCGCTTCCCAGCAACGGAGGAGTATCCCGGCTGGGCGCCTTCAACGTCACCCCCGCCTGACCACGCGGCGGAGCTGCTGGGCCGGCCCAGTGTGCTCCGGCACTAAGCCTGGCCTAGTGCGCACTATTACGGCCCCGGATCCAGCCCGTTTAGGTGAATCCTTTCCTTTTTTCTTTTTCTGTAAACTTGTAAAATCTCCCAAATATTCAAATAAGATCCAAATTTGATGATTCAAAATACTAGAGTCTTCTAAATTCTGATCTAACTCATGGTTCAAAGATGAACATTTTTCCAGAAAAGTTTCCTTCCCACATATTTAAATAAGCCTATATTTCCTTTTCTGAGCCAAACTTTAGAAAATCACAGGGGGCTCAAATTTGAGCCAAATGCCATGATTCAAATTCCTAAATGCTTCTAAGTTCATAACTTAGCTTATGAACATTTTTCTTAATACTTTCTGTCCCACATAAAATAATGAGCCATTTCTCCATGTATAGCCAAGTTTACAAATTCATAGAAAAATCATTTGAACTCCAAATCCAGTGAAACCAACTCCTAGGTTCTTCTAAAATTATTACTTGTTAAATGGGCGTATTTACTCATTTTTCAAAATAATATTTCTGTACACTTCTTGCAAATCCACAAATCCCTTGATTCCATCATATGGAAATGTTCAGAGATATCCATTCGTCAAGTCCTAATGAAACCACTTTGGTCACTCCTCATATGACCAAGGGTATTCTAGAAAAGTCCAACTCACATTTTTAGAGCACTTTTATTTTCTGTCTTGTTGTGTTGCTTATTATGGTTGCTTTCGACGATAGTTGACGAAGTAGACGAAATGCTTGGAGTTGGACCAGAGATATATGAAGACCTCGAAGACTCTGTTGAGCCAGGCAAGCATCCCTTTGACCATGATGAACCATTTTTCATCTTAATAGCATTTTCGTTGCTTCACTGAGTGCATGATATACCTTGAATGGCAACCTTGCTAGGCTTGCCTCCGTTGCATACTCCATTGATACTCGCATTGTTCATGACTCTACCCTTGCTAAGAGTTGTGTTGGTGGGTTGTAGAAATATGCTATAGTAAATGGCTACGCAAAGTGGGTCAGGGTTATGCATGGAAAGAAACAAGTGTGGGTTGACATACTTGCAAACAGCCTAGTGGGTGGCACTAATGCCCCTTGGAGATGATGATGAACTAGGTCACTACTTGGTGGAGAGGTAGTGTACCGAGGCTCGATAAAAGTGTTGTTTACAGAGACGGATTAGATTTAAGATTTTTCGACTGTCCCAACCTTACACGCGCAACCACTCTACCCTTGTATGGGAAAGGGCATTATTGATTACCTAGGCCGATACTAGCTTGGAGCCTGCATTACTAGTGACGGGGGAGAGTTGGTGCTCTCTCTCGGGACGGGGTCGTGCCGAGTAGGGCGGCCAAGAACATTTTTATGGGGCACCGGACACACCGTTGGTACCCGTGCAGTGGTATGTGATGAATATGGGAGGCGAGGCTCCACAATTTTAAGTTGTGAAATGTTGGGCACGGGGTTACTACCAATCGAGTGGACTCGATGTTAGTGTCGCCTAGGGAAAGATAGTGATCGGGTGCTTACCCCGGGTACTTGAGGTACCGCGGGTCGTGGATGACATGGAAGTTCCCCGGATCTTGTGGGTAAAGTGTGCAACCTCTGCAGAGTGTAAAACTATTCGAATAGCCGTGTCCATGGTCAAGGACAGTTGGGTGGTGCTGCTTAGACTACGTCCATATGTTTCTGACAAACAACACGGTTTGGTAAATCTGTTGACGTGATTCGTGAGGAAGTCACGATGAGCTTGAGTATGAGTTGTTCACAACACTATCCCGATGTTGATGTCTGTAACCTCCTAATACTTGTTGCAGACGCATTCATATCCTTGATAAATGTTGATCATACTTGCATGAGAAATACTAGCTTTCCGAAAACATGCCAAATTAGCAGTAGTGCCTTGCATAATTATTCTGTTATCACCCTTGGGTTGCTTGCGAGTACATTCAAAGTACTCATTGGCTTGCCACTGGTTATTTTATTGGCCAGGCATGAAAGAACATGATATGAAGAAGAATACTTCGGTGACGAACATGCGAGCTAGGACGCTTCCCAGTCAGAATGCCTGTAGGGTTAAGGCAGATGGCACGGGTCCAAGTTATCGACGAAGATTTCTGCTGCAATGTTATAATCAAGACTTTACCATAAAGGTCCTACTTGTGTAATACGGCATGTATGGATGTAAGACTCTTGTTAATCAGCTTCTGTGTGTTTAGTGAGCATTGATCTCTGGAATCACTGTACACGTGCATTCGGTGATCACGACTTATAAGTCGGGGTCCCCACAGTAGTTGTCCATGTAACATCTCTCCGCAGCTTATTTTCCTTTGCCCACCGTTTTCTACACATAAGATCTATATTTACTCTTACCATAAGGTTGGATAACACCGATGGTACTGAAGAAGTTTAGCTCTGCATTGCTCTTGGCTGTACCTTTCGCCTGTATCGCTGTACTTGCATTTATAGCTACTTGGTTATGTAGCAACACTCTTCATCTTATCTTAAATATTCTCCATTTTTCTTATATTGTCACATCTATATTTACTCTTAACAAAATGTAGAATAAAGGTAATGCATATGAAGAAGATTCTGTGGTAAACTTCTTGAATTGCCCCCCCCCCCCCGCATCAGCATGGACAAGGGCTTTATAGAGCCTGCCTTCACCAATAATGTAAGTTTGTCCTTCTCAAGCCTTCAAACTTTGTTGTGTATATTTGGTTAGGCATGAATGCAATAGCTTTTTATTTTTGGTGTTTGCATCAAATTGCATGTTTAGTGTGCTACAAGTTTGTAAAAAAGTTCTTATATTATGGGACGGAGGGAGTAGTTCATAAACAAAAGTTTGTCCTTCTCAATTTAAGTTTTCAGTTGTACAACCAAGTTCCTTATTCATACCATGTAAATTAAACTATACACAGCAAGTGATCTTATTTTGCCAATCTGAAATGGGATAAATTGACAGCACACTAACCATTGATATTTATGAGTTCTTGATCTGTAATCCAGTGGTGTCGTGAAGCTGCCAACTCCTTTACAATGTCATTTCCTGCCATGTCTTGACCTGAACAAACCATATTGTGTTAATGCTATTTTAAACTATGTCACTTTATTCTTCAGTAGGAAATGTGATGAATTGTCAGCACTGATACTTAAATGTGCAAAACCTGTCATCTGTCTGCTTTTTTATCTTTCAGAGTGAGGAGCATATAAGTGTCAAACAAGTGCAGTCTCACCCGACTTGCTCATTTGCTTCTTGGCTGACTCCTAAGCGAGGGCTAACCTTTCTTGAACTCTATTGAAGTCTGTCGGTTTTGTATATTATTTTGTCGGCGTGTTTAATTGCCTTTGGTGGCGATCTTTGATGCCCAGTGTATGTAATATGTTGTCCGCTTGTGCTTTATTATCATAGTGGAGAACTTTGATGCCCGATGGATGTAATATGCCGTAATTTCTTTATTGTATAGTCTAGGTTTTTTCTTATTCACGATGCTGCAGTTATTTTACTGTATATATATCCTGTCTTCGCAGTAAACTGGCCAAACCGTAAAATTACGGTACATAATCGGGCTGTCATGCAAATCACCATGTATGATCCACATCATGGGCCCCGTCATCTTGGTCCGTCAATAGGCCTAAATGTAAACTGGCCCACTAGTAGATTCGAGCCTTTAATAGGCCGAGTAAACCGCCGGTCCTATTTTCCCAAGAAAACTCAATGGGCTTTTAGGAGGCTGAAAAGTAGGTTGGGCCTGAAACGTGCCGAACAACTCACGGGCCGGCAGCAGGCCGAAATAGACCCCAACCCATGATTGTGCCAATCAAATCATGGGCTTATAACAGGCCAAAATTGTCTCAGTCCTTGTTTGGCCTAATCAGATTATCGTCTGTGAGCAGGCCGGATGCAAATGGGGCCGTAGTTAGGCGCAACTATATGACAGGCTTTTAACAGGCCGGAATATATATAGGGCCGAAATGTTAAACGGGCCTTTAACAGGCCAAAACTAATATCAGGCTGAATTACTAAATGGGCCTTCATCAAGTGGTCCCAAAAGGATACCGTCCAGTTGACGGGCTGAGTCTGATATGGGCCATAATTTCGCCCAAAGCCTCTCAAAGGGCCGGACCTGATCTGGGCCGTAATTTGGCCCACAACATCGTAGGCTTTTAACGGGCCGGATCACATATGGGCCTTTATTAGGCCCGAAACGTGGCAGCCTGTTAATGGACCGGATCAAATATGGGCCGGCATTTGGCCCAAAACATGGCAGCCTGTTAATGGGCCGGCCTACTAGTGTCATCAAAAATCTTTTGGGCCTTCTGCTGGGCCGGCCCATTATGGCCGGCAAAATCTCGTGGGTCTTTAGCTGGGCCGGCCCATTGTGGTCAAAATCTTGTGGGCCTTTAGCTGGGCCAGCCCATTATGGTCCACAAAATCTCACGGGCCTTTAGCTGGGCCGGCCCATTATGGCCCGCAAAATCTCGTGGGCCTTTAGCTGGGCCGGCCCATTATGATACGCAAAATCTCATGGGCCTTTTGCTGGGGCGACCCATTATGGACCGCAAAATCTTGTGGGCCTTTAGTTGGGCCGGCCCATTTAAACTTTATGTGCCACTTTTGGGCCAGTCCACGTGTCAACATATCATAGGCGCATCTCACCCATTGGATGTGACACTTGTGCCAATGCGGAGCTGACACATGTTTCCGTCAGCCAATCAGAATTTTACATGTGGAAAATCCCCATTGGTTCGGGCTGTTAACGGGTTATCGGATCCAAAACCGGACCCGATAGCTTAACGACGTTCCGTTACGGTGGATGCCACGTGTCAGTCAACCTTGATGAAAGCACTTCTGTGACGCGCGATTTATCGTCATGGAAGTGGACACTTCCGTAATGATAATTTTGGTAATGTCATGGAACACTTCTACGACAGCACAGATATCACTATCTTGATTTTGTCATAAATTTGTCATGGATGTACATGCATGACAGAAAACGTGACCTATTGTGACAAACACGTATCATCACAGAAGTGTATTTTTTTTGTAGTGCATAGGTTTCACTAGTGGCTTCTCTCAAGATAGCATAAGTATTATGGTGGGTTAACTAATTACTGTCGAGCAATTGATAGAAAAGTGCATAATTATGAGAATATCTAGGCATGATCATGTATATAGGCATCACGTCCACGACAAGTAGACCGACTCCTCCCTGCATATACTACTATTACTCCACACATCGACCGCTATCCAGCATGCATCTAGAGTATTAAGTTCATAAGAATAGAGTAACGCATTAAGCAAGATGACATGATATAGAGCGATAAACTCAAGCAATATGATATAAACCCCATCTTTTTATCCTCGATGGCAACAATACAATACATGTCGTTTCCCCTCACATCCTTTGGGATCGAGCACCGCATGATTGAACCCAAAGCTAAGCACTTCTCCCATTGCAAGAAAGATCAATCTAGTAGGCCAAACCAAACTGATAATTCAAAGAGACTTGCAAAGATAACCAATCATACATAAAAGAATTCAGAGAAGATTCAAATATTGTTCATAGATAATCTTGATCATAAACCCACAATTCATTGGATTTGGACAAACACACCGCAAAAAGAGTTACATCGAATAGAAATCCAAGAAGATAGAGGAGAACTTTGTATTGAGATCCAAAGAGAGAGAAGAAGCCATCTAGCTAATAACTATGGAACCGAAGGTCTGTGGTAAACTACTCACACATCATCGGAGAGGCTATGGTGTGGATGTAGAAGCCCTCCATGGTCGATGCCCCCTCCGACAGAGCACCGGAAATGGCCCCAACATGGGATATCACGGGTACAGAAGGTTGCGGCCGTGGAATTAGGTTTTCATGGTGCTCCTCGATGGTTTTAGGGTACGTAGGTATATACAGGAGGAAGAAGTAGGTCGGTGGAGCCACGAGGGGCCCATGAGGGTGGAAGGCGCGCCCAGGGTGGTAGGCGCGCCCCTGCCTCATGGCCTCCTCGTTGATTGCTTGACGTCCACTGCAAGTCCTCTGGATCACGTTTGTTCCAAAAATCACACTCCCGAAGGTTTCATTCCGTTTGGACTCCGTTTGATATTCCTTTTCTGCAAAACACTGAAATAGGCAAAAAAACAGCAATTTGCACTGGGCCTTGGGTTAATAGGTTAGTCCCAAAAATAATATAAAGTTGTATAATAAAACCCATTAAACATCCAAAACAGAATATATAATAGCATGGAGCAATCAAAAATTATAGAAACGTTGGAGACGTATCAAGCATCCCCAAGCTTAATTCCTGCTCGTCCTCGAGTATGTAAATGATAAAAACAGAATTCTTGATGTGGAATGCTACTTAGCACATTCTTCAATGTAATTTTCTTTATTGTGGCATGAATGTTCAGATCCGAAAGATTCATGATAAAAGTTTAATGTTGACATAAAAATAATAATACTTCAAGCATACTAATCAAGCAATTATGTCATCTCAAAATAACATAGCCAAAGAAAGCTCATCCCTACAAAATCATATAGTTTGGCCATGCTTCATTTTCGTCACACAAGAATGCTCTCGTCTTGCACAACCCCGATGACAATCCAAGCAATTGTTTCATACTTTAGTAATCTCAAACTTTTTTCAATTTTAACGAAATACATGAGCGTGAGCCATGTACATAGCACTATGGGTGGAATAGAATATAATGACGGGGGTTGTGTGGAGAAGACAAAAAAGGAGAAAGTCTCACATTGACGCCGGCTAATCAATGGGCTAGGAGATGCCCATCAATTGATGTCAATGCAAGGAGTAGGGATTGCCATGCAACGGATGCACTAGAGCTATAAATGTATGAAAGCTCAATAAAATAAACTAAGTGGGTGTGCATCCAACTTGCTTGCTCACGAAGACCTAGGGCATTTGAGGAAGCCCATTGTTGGAATATACAAGCCAAGTTCTATAATGAAAAATTCCCACTGGTATATGAAAGTGAAAAAACAACAGACTCTCTATCATAAAGATCATAGTGCTACTTTGAAGCACAAGTGTGGAAAAAGGATAGTAGCATTGTCCCCTTTTATTTTTTTAATTTTTTTGGGCCTTCCCTTTTTTTATTTGGCCTTTCTCTCTCTTTTTTTATTTGGGACAATGCTCTATTAATAATGATCATCACACCTCTATTTATTTACAACTCAATGATTACAACTCGATACTAGAACAAAAGTATGACTCTATATGAATGCCTCCGGCGGTGTACCGGGATGGGCAATGAATCGAGTGACATGTATGAAATAATATGCATGGTGGCTTTGCCACAAATACGATGTCAACTACATGATCATGCAAGGCAATATGACAATGATGAAGCGTGTCATAATAGACGGGACGGTGGAAAGTTGCATGGCAATATATCTCAGAATTGCTATGGAAATGCCATAATAGGTAGGTATGGTGGCTGTTTTGAGGAAGATATAAGGAGGTTTATGTGTGATAGAGTGTATCATATCATGGGGTTTGGATGCACCGACAAAGTTTGCACCAAGTCTCAAGGTGAGAAAGGGCAATGCACGGTACCGAAGAGGCTAGCAATGGTGGAAGGTTGAGAGTGCGTATAATCCATGGACTCAACATTAGTCATAAAGAACCCACATACTTATTGCAAAAATCTACAAGCCATCAAAAACCAAAGCATTACGCGCATGCTCCTAGGGGGATAGATTGGTAGGAAAAGACCATCGCTCGTCCCCGACCGCCACTCATAAGGATGACAATCAAAGAACACCTCATGTTTCAAATTTGTTACACAATGTTCACCATACGTGCATGCTACGGGACTTGCAAACTTCAACACAAGTATTTCTCAAATTCACAACTACTCAACTAGCACAACTTTAATATCACTATCTCCATATCTCAAAACAATCATCAAGTATCAAACTTCTCTTAGTATTCAACGCACTTTAAAGTTTTTATCTTGGATGCCTATCATATTAGGACTAATTTTATAACCAAAGCAAATTAACATGTTGTTCTCTATAAAATATAACCACCGCCGTGCTCTAAAAGATATAAGTGAAGTACTAGAGCAAAATTGTTTAACTCAAAAGATATAAGTGAGGCATAAAGAGTATTCTAATAAATTCCAAAGAATATGTGTCTCTCCCAAAAGGTGTGTACAGCAAGTATGATTGTGGTAAACTAAAAAGCAAAGACTCAAATCATACAAGACGCTCCAAGCAAAACACATATCATGTGGTGAATAAAAATATAGCTCCAAGTAAAGTTACCGATAGACGAAGACGAAAGAGGGGATGCCCCGGAGATTAGGCTTTTTGGTGTCCTTGGATTTTACCTTGGGGTGCCATGGGCATCCCCAAGCTTAGGCTCTTGCCACTCCTTGTTCCATAATCCATCAAATCCTTACCCAAAACTTGAAAACTTCACAACACAAAACTTAACAGAAAATCTCGTGAGCTCCGTTAGCGAAAGAAAATAAAACACCCACTTCAAGGTACTGTAATAAAATCATTCTTTGTTTATATTGGTGCTAAACCTACTGTATTCCAACTTCTCTATGGTTCATAAACTCCATTACTAGCCATAGTTCATCAAAATAAGCAAACAACACACGAAAAACAGAATCTGTCAAAAATAGAACAGTCTGTAGTAATCTGTTCCTAGCGAAAACTTCTAGAACTCCAAAAATTCTAAAATAAATTGCTGGGCGTGAGGAATTTATCTAATCATCTGCAAAAAGAATCAACTAAATATCACTCTCCAGTAAAAAGTTGTAGCTAATCTCGTGAGCGCTAAAGTTTCTGTTTTTTACAGCAAGATCAAAAAGACTTCACCCAAGTCTTCCCAAAGGTTCTACTTGGCACAAACAGTAAATGAAACACAAAAAAACATCTAACCAGAAGATATATGGATTATTTATTCCTAAACAGAACCAAAAAGCAAGAAACAAAAATAAAATTGGGTTGCCTCCCAACAAGCGCTATCGTTTAACGCCCCTAGCTAGGCATAAAGGCAAGGATAGATCTAGGTATTGCCATAATGATAGTAGGGTAAATCACGAAAACTCATCTCATATTCCCTACGTTCAGTAACAAGTTTTCTTTGTGGCAAGCAAAACTAATCAAAAGGGCTAAATTTAATAGGACAAAAGTCCCCAAGGTTAAGCTCGGGAGGTATGGGTTCCTCCTTTGGCCCCTTATATTGCACAACCAATTCATCATTATAAGCATTCTTTTGGCAATAAGTCATGAGCCTTTGTTCAACAGAAAAACCTAACCCATTGTTCTGAATAGCAAAGTCATCATTAAGTTCAGAAATTCTATCAACTAGAACAATGGTAGGAACCTTTTTTCTAAGGTTTTCATTGTAAGCAACATGATCTAAGGATCGTAAGCGCATTAAATCTTCTTGATTAAAAAGGATAGCCTCTATGGGAGGACGACCAGCGTCCACCCTATAATGCGCAAAAATTTCATGCGCCTCTTTCATTATAAATCTGAACTCATGTGCCAAAAAGATAGTAGCCGCTCACTTAACAGAAGAATGGTCGGTATTGGGAAACTCTAGAAAAATCCTTTGTATGCAAGGATGCAAATGAATAAATTGTCTTTCAAGTTCAACTATGAGCAAGGATATAGCATCCGCAAGACTACTAGTTCTATGAAGAATAGACCCACCCATAGAGGGTAAGGTACCGGCACAAGTAAAGAAATCTTGAAGAACTCCCTTCCCAATAATATTACCGCTACCAATCCGAAATTTTTTAGTGTGTAAAATAGTAGGATCTTCAAGAGGATCATCAAAAACATCAAAGTTTTCCATACTATTATCCTTATCAAAGATAACCTCCCTAGTTTCAGACATGACGGCAGTACAGAGAACGAACACACAGGAAGCACGAAAAAGAAGCGAACGGAAAAAGAGGGCGAAGAAAACGGCAAGGGTGAAGTGGGGGAGAGGAAAACGAGAGGCAAATGGCAAATAATGTAATGCGAGGGATAAGAGTTTGTGATGGGTACTTGTTATGTCTTGACTTGTGCGTAGACTCCCCGGCAACGGTGCCAGAAATCCTTCTTGCTACCTCTTGAGCATGCGTTGGTTTTCCCTTGAAGAGGAAAGGGTGATGCAGCAAAGTAGCGTAAGTATTTCCCTCAGTTTTGAGAACCAAGGTATCAATCCAAGAGGGACGCCACACGCAAGTCCCTTGTACCTACACAAACAAATAAGAACCTTGCAACCAACGCGATAAAGGGGTTGTCAATCCCTTCACGGCCACTTGCAAAAGTGAGATCTGATAGAGATGATAAGATAATATTTTTGGTATTTTTATGATAAATATTGAAAGTAAAGATTGCAAAATAAACGGCGACAGAAATAGCTAGTTGACGGGAGATTAATATGACAGAAGATAGACCCGGGGGCCATAGGTTTCACTAGTGGCTTCTCTCAAGATAGCATAAGTATTACGGTGGGTGAACAAATTACTTTCGAGCAATTGACAGAAAAGTGCATAATTATGAGAATATCTAGGCATGATCATGTATATGGGCATCACGTCCGCAACAAGTAGACCGACTCCTGCCTGCAGCTACTACTATTACTCCACACATCGACCGCTATCCAGCATGTATCTAGAGTATTAAGTTCATAAGAACAGAGTAACGCATTAAGCAAGATGACATGATGTAGAGGGATAAACTCAAGCAATATGATATAAACCCCATCTTTTTATCCTCGATGGCAACATAACAATACGTGCCATTTCCCCTACTATCACTGGGATCGTGTACCGCATGATTGAACCCAAAGCTAAGCACTTCTCCCATTGCAAGAAAGATCAATCTAGTAGGCCAAGCCAAACTGATAATTCGAAGAGACTTGCAAAGATAACCAATCAGACATAAAAGAATTCAAAGAAGATTCAAATATTGTTCATAGATAAACTTGATCATAAACCCACAATTCATCGGTCTCAACAAACACACCGCAAAATAAGATTACATCGAATAGATCTCCAAGAGAATCATGGAGAACTTTGTATTGAGATCCAAAGAGAGAGAAGAAGCCATCTAGCTAATAAATATGGACCCGAAGGTCTGTGGTAAACTACTCACACATCATCGGAGAGGCAACGGTGTTGATGTAGAAGCCCTCCGTGATCGATGCCCCCTCCAGCAGAGCACCGGAAAAGGCCCCAAGATGGGATCTCATGGGTACAGAAGGTTGCGGCAGTGGAATTAGGTTTTCGTGGTGCTCCTCGATGGTTTCGGGGTACGTGGGTATATATAGGAGGAAGAAGTAGGTCGGTGGAGCCACGAGGGGCCCACGAGGGTGGAGGGCGCGCCTAGGGGGTAGGCGCGCCCCCTGCCTCGTGGCCTCCTCATTGATTGCTCAACATCCACTCCAAGTCCTCTGGATCACGTTTGTTCCAAAAGTCATGCTCTCGAAGGTTTCATTCCATTTGGACTCCGTTTGATATTCCTTTTCTGCGAAACACTGAAATAGGCAAAAAACAGCAATTTGCACTGGGCCTTGGGTTAATAGGTTAGTCCCAAAAATAATATAAAAGTGTATAACAAAGCCCATTAAACATCCGAAACAGAATATATAATAGCATCGAGCAATCAAAAATTATAGATACGTTGGAGACGTATCACTAGGTAAGCGGCACTAACACCCCGTCAACTAAGCTCTTTTCTGGCGCCGTTGCCAGGGAGGTGAGTGCTTGAAGGTATATCTTTAGGTCATGCAATCGAATCTTTTGTTTCTTGTTTTATCACTAGTTTAGTTTATAAAATAAAATTATAAAAAATGGAATTGAGGGTGCCTCATATGCTTCATCTTTTTATTGTCTTCCGTGAAAATAAAGATTCTGATAATTGAGCTCAATTGTGTCGGCGTTCTGGGAACGGGGGTCCCCAGACTTGCCTCGCCATGCCCACGGGCGTGGCTCATGAAATGGCTTGTACGGCCCATCTTCATCAACAAGGCGTTCAAGGCCCTCGCGAGGGGCCAAGCCTCGCGAGGCGGATGACACAAGACCTCCTCGGGGCGGCCTCACCAGGTTGGCTCGCGAGGGGCGGAGAGACCAAGGCAAGGCAAACCTCACGAGGTCCTCGTGACGTGAGCCATGACAATCAAGATTAGGCGGGCGCCAGCACGCGCAGTGTCCTTGTCTTCCCTTTGGTGCTAAGGAAGCGAGCGCCAGCGCGGAGTACCGAGGCGTCAAGCAAAGGTTTCCATATCGGTGCAACGAGACCAAGACCAGCAGGATGGCAAGACGAAGGTCACCATGGAGCCCAAGGCAGCGTCACCACCAGAGCCTTTTGCAGGCGAAGACCGCTTTTGTCAGGATAAGCTGTACTAGTTGTCCCCTTTCAAATTGGCCATTGTTGGCTACCTTCCCGCTCAATATTTGGGAAGAGGACCAGGGCTTATATAAGTAGAACTAGCCACCACCGTAGGAGATAACTCATTCGGAGGCATCTCATCTGATCTTGAGTGATCCTCATCCACACATAGAGCACAAGAATACCTCAACCTCAGGAGGCTGTTCTTCCCCTTGTACTGTTCATCATCAGCCCAAGAGGCAATCCACCACCACCACATTGGAGTAGGGTATTACACCACAACGGTGGCCCGGACCAGTATAAACCCTGTGTCCCTTGTGTTGCGAGTTCGTCGAGTTCGTCCGTGAGATCATAGCAAGCTAGGACGTGGATCGGTAGGGGGAGAACTTCGCGCGCACCCCAGAGTTCGAACCTTAAGGGTTTGCCAGAACCCGTGATCCGACATTTGGCGCGCCAGGTAGGGGTGCGCCGTAGCTTTCCTTCCGTCGATCTGCGCTTCGTCGCCGCCGCGCTCCGCCCGCATGGCAGGCGTCTCGCTCCCGGCTCCGACGGCAGGCGCTGACGACGGGGCCAGGGGGCTCCGAGCCCTGGCCCCCGCCTTGCGGCAGGTGCGATGGCCGCCCAAGTTCAAGCCGGAGATGCCGCCGCGCTACGACGGCGCGGCGGACCCATCAGCTTTCCTGCTGGCATACGAGGAGGCCATCTTCAAGGCCGGAGGGGACGACAAGGTCATGGCGAACGGGCTTCCCATGGCCCTCGCTAGTGAGCCACGCGCCTGGCTGCTCAACCTCCCCGGATCCATGGTGGCGTCTTGGGAGGAGCTGCGCGGTCTCTTCACAGCGCGTTACGCGGCGCCAGCGCATCACGCGGTCGCGGCCCTGCTAGGCGGCTCTCAAGCACCGCCTTCGGATCACCATATCAAGCCATTCCTTCACCAAACCTGCGCTGCTTCCAAGCGCTCGGGGGCTCCGCCGGGCTGGGCTGCGCCCGAAGCCGACCTCACCTTCGACTCAGAAGACTACCCCGGCACCACCGCCGGCTCGGGCGCGCTCCCAATGCTCTGCACGCCCACCATCTGCAACGTGGCCGTCACCAAGACCCTCATCAGCAGCGGCGCCGGTCTCAATGTGCTCTCCGTGGAGGCCTTCAGCCTTCTTCATGTGCCGCTCGATCGGCTCAGCCGCAGCAAGCCCTTCTCAGGAGTTGGCGGCGGCACCACCCACTCCCTGGGGCAGATCCACCTCCCCGTCACCTTTGGCACGCGCGACAACTACCACACCGAGCTGGTCGACTTCGACATCGCCCGCATCGGCCTCCCACACGACGCTATACTCGGGTACCCAACGCTGGCCTAGTTCATGGCAGCAACCCATCCGGCCTACAACCTCATGAAGATGCCTGGAAGAAAGGGCGTCCTCACCATCAAGGGGGACGCCAAGGAGGCCCTGGCAGTGCTCAAGCTTGCCTTTAAGACCGCCGCGGCGGCGCAGCCCGTCGACGCAGGCACCTCCGAGCCCAAGGGAGCCGCACCAACCAAGATGAAGCAGTTGTTCACCCAAGACAAGGCGGAAACCAAGCAGGTGCCGGTCGATGAGGACGGGACCTCACGAGCCACCTTTACCATAGGTGCCGGCCTCGACCCAAGCCAAGAGGAAGCATTGGTGAAGTTCTTGCGTGCAAACAAGGAAATATTCGCATGGGTGGGGGTCCCGAGAGAGGTGATTCTGCATCAATTAAGGGTGTGCCCCAATGTATGCCCTATGAAGCAGCGGGCGAGGCGGTAATCTGCGGAGAAGCAGGCCTTCATCATCCAAGAAACCCGCAAGTTGGAGGTGGCGGGTGCCTCGCGAGGTGCAGTACCCCGAATGGCTAGCAAACCTCGTCGTTGTGCCGAAGAAAGGCAGGAAGGAGCGAATGTGCGTCGATTTCACCAACCTCAACAAGGCCTGCCCCCAAGATCCGTTCCCGCTTCCACGCATTGACCAGATCATCGACTCCACCGCCGAGTGCGACCTGTTGTGCTTCCTAGATGCGTTCTCAGGGTATCACCAGATCAAGCTGGTGGTGGAAGATGTAGAGAAGACAACCTTCCTGACCCCATGCGGGGTGTACTGCTACACTTGCATACCTTTCGGACTGCGCAACACGGGCGCGACCTTTCAGCGGTTGATGCATATCGCCTTAGGGCGACAGCTCGGAAGAAATGCGGAGGCCTACGTCGACGACATCATGGTCAAGTCTTGGGAGGCCCGAACCTTGATCCAAGATCTGGAGGAGAGTTTCACGAGCCTGCGCCAGGTGAACTTGCGACTTAACCTGGAGAAGTGCGTGTTTGGTGTCCCTCCGGGCAAGCTGTTGGGTTTCCTCGTGTCCCACAGAGGGGTCGAGGCGAACCCAGAGAAGATCAAGGCCATTGAAGACATGAGCCCACCACAAACCCTCAAGGAAATGCAGAAGCTGGCCGGTCGGGTAATTGCGTTGGGGCACTTCATCTCCAAGCTGGGAGAGCGCGCCCTACACTTCTTCAAGCTGATGAAAAAGAAGGGCCCATTTGAGTGGACCCCGGAGGCAGACCAAGCTTTTCAAGACCTCAAAAGATACCTGACCAGCCCTCTAGTGATGGTAGCGCCACGACCTCTCGAGCCCCTGGTGCTTTATCTTGCCGCCACCCCGTACTCCGCCAGCACGGCTCAGGTGGCGGTTCGGGAAGAGCACCAAGCCAAAGGCGCGTCGCGCCAAGCCACGCCACCAGCTGAGCTGACGCAAGATCAGGAAGGCGCTGCAAGAACCGCAGCAGCATCGACAAAGGACCAAGCTCGGCAGGGCGGTGCCGCCAAGGTCCCGACAAGCGATCAAGCGTCGGGGGTTCCGCTACCTCAGGAGACACCCCAACTCCAGCAAGACACGAGCCTCACCAACGCGCCTGCTCTCATCGAGCACCCGGTGTATTTCGTCAGCACGGTGCTATGGGACGCAAGGGCACGATATCCCATGCCTCAGAAGCTCTTGCTCGCGCTCCTAGTGGCCTCGCGGAAGTTGCGGCACTACTTCCAGGGTCACCCCATCAAGGTCATTTCAGCCTACCCATTGGAGAGGGTGCTCAGGAGCCCCAACTCTGCCACAAGGGTCGGTGAGTGGAACATCGATCTGCGGGCGTTCCAGTTGGAGTTCAGCACTACTAGGGTCATCAAGCGAGCTGCACTCGCTGATTTCGTGGCGGAATGGACGGATGCCCCGACACTTGAAGAAGGCGAAGACCGGTCCACCTCGCCGAGGAGTGAGGCGCCAGATGGCTGGGTCATGTATTTCGATGGCGCCTTCGCGCATCAGGGGACGGGGGCTAGAGCAGTACTCATCTCGCCCACTCAGGACAAGCTCTACTACGCTGTGCAGCTCTACTTTCAGCAGGGCGAGAAGGTCTCCAACAACATTGCAGAATACGAAGGCCTCATAGCTGGCCTAAAGGCTGCGACAGCTCTGGGGATAAAGCGCCTCACCATTAGGGGCGACTCGCAGCTCCTCAATAGCTTCTCTAACAAGGTATACGAGCCGAAGGACGAGCACATGGGGGCGTACCTCGCGGAGGTGCGCAAGATGGAGAAGCAGTTCCTGGGCCTGGAGTTGCAGCACGTGCCCCGTGGCACCAACAAAGAAGCTGACGACATCGCCAGAAGGGCGTCCAGGCGGCAGCCCCAAGAGCCTGGCGTCTTCGAGGAGCAGCTCTTCAAGCCATCAGCGACACCACCACTTTCGAGAACAGCAAAGCCTCATGAGGAGCTCCCGCAGCCGCCTGCCACAGGAGCCCCAGCCTGTGGCCCGACCTCAGGAGCGCGCCTGCTCTTGGCGCTCGAGCCCCAAGAGGGATGCTGGACCAAGGTATTCAAGGAATACCTGATGCAAGGGGCGCTGCCGGAGAAGGAGGAGGACGCAGAGCGCGTGGCCCGGCAAGCCATGGCATACTGCATCCGGGACGGTGAGTTGTATAGGAAGTGATCAAATGACGTTTCACTGCGTTGCATCTCCAGGGACCAGGGGAAGGAGTTGCTATCTGACATACACGGAGGGGACTGCGGGCACCACTCGTCATCACGGACCCTCGTCGGCAAGGCATTCCACAGCGGATTCTACTGGCCCACGGCGGTCAACGATGCAACCGAGCTGGTGAAGTCCTGTGAAACCTGCCAGTTCCACGCCAAGCAGATCCATCAGCCGGCTCAGGGCCTCCAGACCATCCCACTCACATGGTCGTTCATGGTTTGGGGGATGGATATCTTGGGCCCGTTCCCTCGAGCGCCTGGGGGCTACCGCTACCTCTATGTTGCCATTGACAAGTTCACCAAGTGGGCGGAGGTGGAAGCCGTCCGCACCATCCCAGCTGGTTCCGTGGTCAAGTTTATCAAGGGTCTCGTGAGCCGCTTCGGGGTCCCAACCGCATCATCACTGATAACGGCTCGCAGTTCACTAGCAATCTCGTCAAAACATACTGTGCTAACCTTGGTATGCAGATCTGCTATGCTTCGGTGGCGCACCCCCGGAGCAATGGTCAGGCTGAATGCGCCAACGCGGAGGTCCTGAGGGGCCTCAAGACCAGGACTTTCAAGAAGAAGCTGGAGGCCTGCGGCAGGGGCTGGTACGAGGAGCTCCAGTCTGTGTTGTGGTCCATCTGCACCACCGCCACCAAGCCGACGGGCGAGTCCCCGTTCTTCCTCGTCTACAGGGCACAACCAGTCCTCCCTCACGAGGTAAAGCATCGCTCCGCACGGGTCCTGGCATTTGATGAAATGCAACAGGACGCCACGCGGGGGATGGACCTCGTGTTGGGGGAGGAACGCCGCCGCTGGCCGCTGAGCACGGGCGGGTAAGGTATCAGCGGCCGCGCGATACCATCGCCGCAACATCTGCTTCAGACGCCGAGGCAGGCGACCTCGCCCCGAGGCGGGTCCTCTCGAGGGAGGGGCTGCACAAGCTCTCACCCATGTGGGAGGGCCTGCTCAGGTCGCCCATGTCTCGAGTTCGGGCGCCACGCGCTGAAACACAGGTGATGTGGTGCCCATCCAGAACGCCTGGAACATCCAGCACCTCCGGTAGTTCTACCCATGAAGCAAGGCGTAGCGCCTGTGAAGAAAGGCCCAGTGCCTATGAAGAAGGCCCAGTGCCTGTGAAGATTGCCGCCCGTTACACTCTCACGTAATAACGAGTGGGGTTGTACACAACCCGGAGTCTCAGGAGTGCCGCCCTCGGGCCTCGGGGGCTCCCTCCCACGTCTTAGTGGCAGCACTTAGCTCCGCGCTGGTGAGAAGACTTGTAGACTAGACTAGGTGCCGGATGCAGCTTTTCATTTTCTTTCCGTAGTTGGCTCGCCTTCTTTTAATCGAAGTTTGCTTCTGGTGTTCCTTGCTGATTTGGTTCCATCGCCTTTGGTCGCTATTTCCGACTCTAGTTAACCTGTGTTCTCTCTCTCGCATACCTTGCAAGGGGGCTAGGCAGGTGCCCTCGCGAGCGTTTTTCCTTCTCTCTGCCTTCCATCTGCTTTCCCATGAGGCACCCTCGCTCGAGCCCACAAGCTGGCGCATCTCACCTAATCTGTGCCCCTCAGGTACCGCGATATGAAGCATTGGGTCAAGGCTTGGGTGAACGATAAGTCTCCTAGCGAGCTTCCTAATGAATTTTTTGTAGTTCCTGAGCGACCACTAAGTCAAGACGGGCACGAGGAAACAAGTGCCTCGTGAAGAGAAGGCCAAACAGAGTCTCCCACGATCGCAGGTAATGATGGTTTTCCCTTGCATGTTGCAGGGACTTGTCAACTCGGGCAGTTGCCGAGGCAGCGTGGGGAAGCAGAGACGCCCTCGTCCAATCGACCGCCACGCGTAGACCAGGGCCGCAGGCTATTTGGGGCCAGCGGCGCTCCGCACTTGACCTTTTGCTTCGCCTCAAAGCCAAGCCCGAGCGCGCCTTGGGCCCGGGGGCTACTGTCGGCGTTCTGGGAACGGGGTCCATAGACTTGCCTGCCTGCGGCCCATGGCATGGCTCTGCGAGCGGGCCTGTATGGCCCATCTTCATCAACAAGGCGTTCAAGACCCTCGCAAGGGGCCAAGCCTCGCGAGGCAGACGACACAAGACCTCCTCAGGCGCGGCCTCACCAGGTTGGCTCACGTGGGGCGGAGAGATCAAGGCAAGGCAAACCTCACGAGGTCTGATGTCTACTATGCAACCTTCTCCTTGTAGACGTTGTTGGGCCTCCAAGTGCAGAGGTTTGTAGGACAATAGCAAATTTCCCTCAAGTGGATGACCTAAGGTTTATCAACCCGTGGGAGGCGTAGGATGAAGATGGTCTCTCTCTAGCAACCCTGCAACCAAATAACAAAGAGTCTCTTGTGTCCCCAACACACCCAATACAATGGTAAATTGTATAGGTGCACTAGTTCAGCGAAGAGATGGTGATACAAGTGCAATATGGATGGTAGATATAGGTTTGTGTAATCTGAAAATATAAAAACAGCAAGGTAGCAAGCGATAAAAGTGAGCGTAAACGGTATTGCAATGCTAGGAAACAAGGCCTAGGGTTCATACTTTCACTAGTGCAAGTTCTCGCAACAATAATAACATAATTGGATCATATAACTATCCCTCAACATGCAACAAAGAGTCACTCCAAAGTCACTAATAAAGGAGAACAAACAAAGAGATTATGGTAGGGTACGAAACCACCTCAAAGTTATTCTTTCCAATCAATCCATTGGGCTATTCCTATTAGTGTCACAAACAGCCCTAGAGTTCGTACTAGAATAACACCTTCAGACACAAATCAACCAAAACCCTAATGTCACCTAGATACTCCAATGTCACCTCAAGTATCCGTGGGTATGATTATACGATATGCATCACACAATCTCAAATTCATCTATTCAACCAACACATAGAACCTCAAAGAGTGCCCCAAAGTTTCTACCGGAGAATCAATACGAAAACGTGTGCCAACCCTTATGCATAGGTTCATGGGCGGAACCCGCAAGTTGGTCACCAAAACATACATCAAGTGAATCACGTGATATCCCATTGTCACCATAGATACGCACGGCAAGACATACATCAAGTGTTCTCAAATCATTAAAGACTCAATTCGATAAGCTTACTTCAAAGGGAAAACTCAATCCATTACATGAGAGTAGAGGGGGAGAAGAAACATAAGATCCAACTATAATAGCAAAGCCCGCGATCCAAACATATAGCTACTGGTACATACCCTCAGCCCCGAGGGTGAACTACTCCCTCCTCGTCATGGAGAGTGCCGGGATGATGAAGATGGCCACTGGTGAGGGTTCCCCCCTCCGGCAGGGTGCCGGAACAGGGTCTCGATTGGTTTTTGGTGGCTACAGAGGCTTGCGGTGGCGAAACTCCCGATCTATTATCGTCTTCGGAAGTTTTAAGGTACGTGGGTATATATGGGTGAAACAAGTACGTCGGTGGACCTTCGGGCTATCCACGAGGTAGGGGGGCGCGCCCTAGGGGGTGGGCGCGCCCCCCACCCTCGTGGGCAGCCCGGGACTCCCCTGACGTGCACTCCAAGTTTTTCCGGTAGCTTTCCTTCCAAAAATAACTTCTCCAGTTGGTTACATTCCATTTCGACTCCGTTTGATATTCCTTTTCTTCGAAACACTGAAATAGGCAAAAAACAGCAATTTTGGGCTGGGTCTCTGGTTAATAGGTTAGTCCCAAAAGTAATATAAAAGTGGATAATAAAGCCCAATATTGTGTAAAACAGTTGATAATATAACATGGATCAATCAAAAATTATAGATACGTTGGAGACGTATCAAGCATCCCCAAGCTTAATTCCTGCTCGTCCTCGAGTAGGTAAATGATAAAAAAGATAATTTTTGATGTGGAATGCTAGTTGGCATAATTTCAATGTAATTCTTCTTAATTGTGGTATGAATACTTAGATCCGAAAGATTCAAGACAAAAGTTCATATTGACATAAAAATAATAATACTTCAAGCATACTAACAAAGCAATCATGTCTTCTCAAAATAACATGGCAAAAGAAAGTTATACCTACAAAATCATATAGTCTAGCTATGCTCTATCTTCACCACACAAAGTATTTAAATCATGCACAACCCTGATGACAAGCCAAGCAATTGTTTCATACTTTTGACATTCTCAAAACTTTTTCAATCTTCACACAATACATGAGCGTGAGCCATGGACATAGCACTATCGGTGGAATAGAATGGTGGTTGTGGAGAAGACAAAAAGGGATAAGATAGTCTCACATCAACTAGGCGTATCAACGGGCTATGGAGATGCCCATCAATAGATATCAATGTGAGTGAGTAGGGATTGCCATGCAACGGATGCACTAGAGCTATAAGTATATGAAAGCTCAACAAAAGAAACTAAGTGGGTGTGCATCCAACTCACTTGCTCACGAAGACCTAGGGCATTTTGAGGAAGCCCATCATTGGAATATACAAGCCAAGTTCTATAATGAAAAATTCCCACTAGTATATGAAAGTGACAAAATGAGAGACTCTCTATCATGAAGATCATGGTGCTACTTTGAAGCACAAATGTGGTAAAAGGATAGTAACATTGTCCCTTCTCTCTTTTTCTCTCATTTTTTATATTTTTATATTTTTTTATTTGGAACTTTTCTCTTTTTTTAATGGCCTCTTTTTCTCTCTTTTTTTCGTCCGGAGTCTCATCCCGACTTGTGGGGGAATCATAGTCTCCATCATCCTTTCCTCACTTGGGAAAATGCTCTAAAAATGATGATCATCACACTTTTATTTTTCTTACAACTCAACAATTACAAATCGATACTTAGAACAAAATATGGCTCTATGTGAATGCCTTCGGCAGTGTACCGGGATATGCAATGAATCAAGAGTGACATGTATGAAAAAATTATGAATGGTGGCTTTGCCACAAATACGATGTCAACTACATGATCATGCTAGCAATATGACAATGATGGAGCGTGTCATAATAAACAGAATGGTGGAAAGTTTCATGGCAATATATCTCGAAATGGCTATGGAAATGCCATGATAGGTAGGTATGGTGGCTGTTTTTGAGGAAGGTATATGGTGGGTGTATGATACCGGCGAAAAGTGCGCGGTATTAGAGAGGCTAGCAATGGTGGAAGGAAGAAAAGTGCGTATAATCCATGGAGTCAACATTAGTCATGAAGAACTCATATACTTATTGCAAAAATCTAGAAGCTATCAAAGCAAAGTATTACACGCATGCTCCTAGGGGGGTAGAATGGTAGGAAAAGACCATCGCTCGTCCCCGACCGCCACTCATAAGGAAGACAATCCATAAATAAATCATGCTCCGACTTCATCACATAACGGTTCACCATACGTGCATGCTACGGGAATCACAAACTTTAACACAAGTATTTCTCAAATTCACAACTACTCAACTAGCATGACTCTATTATCACCATCTTCATATCTCAGAACAATTATCAAGCATCAAACTTTTCTTAGTATTCAACACCCTCATAAGATTTTTTTTACTAATCTTGTAAACCTAGCATATTAGGATTATTCAGGAAATTACCATGCTATTTAAGACTCTCAAAATAATCTAAGTGAAGCATGAGAGATCAATAGTTTCTATAAAAAAATCCACCACCGTGCTCTAAAATATATAAGTGAAGCACTAGAGCAAACCACAAACTACTCCGAAAGATATGAGTGAAGATCAATGAGTAGTTAAATAATTATGCAACTATGTGACGACTCTCCCATTTAAGAATTTCAGATATTGGTACTTTATTCAAACAGCAAGCAAAACTAAAGAAAATAAAATGATGCTCCAAGCAAAACACATATCATGTGGTGAATAAAAATATAGCTCCAAGTAAAGTTACCGATGAACGAAGACGAAAGATGGGATGTCATCCGGGGCATCCCCAATCTTAGGCTCTTGGTTATCCTTGAATATTACCTTGGGGTGCCTTGGGCATCCCCAAGCTTAGGCTCTTGCCACTCCTTATTCCATAGTCCATCGAATCTTTACCCAAAACTTGAAAAGTTCACAACACAAAACTTAACGGAAAACTCGTGAGCTCCGTTAGCGAAAGAAAACAAAACACCACTTCAAGGTACTGTAATGAACTAATTATTTATTTATGTTGGTGTTAAACCTACATTATTCCAACTTCTCTATGGTTTATAAACTATTTTACTAGCCATAGAGTCATCAAAATAAGCAAACAACACACGAAAAACAGAATCTGTCAAAACAGAACAGTCTGTAGTAATATGTAACTAACGCAAACTTATGGAACTCCAAAAATTCTGAAATAAATTGGTGGACCTGAGGAATTTGTCGTGTAATCATCTGCCAAAAGAATCAACTAAATATCACTCTCCAGTAAAAAGTTGAAGCTAATCTCGTGAGCGCTAAAGTTTCTGTTTTTTACAGCATGATCATAAAGACTTCACCCAAGTCTTCCCAAAGGTTCTACTTGGCACAAACACTAATTAAAACATAAAACCACATCTAAACAGAAGCTAGATGTATTATTTATTCCTAGACAGAACCAAAAAGCAAGAAACAAAATTAAAATTGGGTTGCCTCCCAACAAGCGCTGTCGTTTAACGCCCCTAGCTAGGCATGATGATTTCAATGATGCTCACTTAAGACATAAGAATTGAAACATAAACAGAGCATCATGAACAATATGACTAGCACATTTAAGTCTAACCCACTTCCTATGCATAGGGATTTTGTGAGCAAACAACTTATGGGAACAACAATCAACTAGCATAGGAAGGTGAAACAAGCTTAACTTCAAAACTTTAAGCACATAGAGAGGAAACTTGATATTATTGCAATTCCTACAAGCATATATTCCTCCCTCATAATAATTTTCAGTAGCATCGTGAATGAATTCAACAATATAACCAGCACCTAAAGCATTCTTTTCATGATCTACTCGCATAGAAATTTTATTACTCTCCACATAAGCAAAATTCTTCTCATTCGGAATAGTGGGAGCAAACTCAACAAAATAACTATCATGTGATTGAAAAGTAAGATCAAGATGGCAAGTTTCATGGTTATCGTTATTCTTTAAAGCATATGTGTCATCACAATAATCATCATAGATAGGAGGCATGCTTTCATCATAGTAAATTTGCTCATCAAAGCTTGGGGAACAAAAAATATCATCTTCATCAAACATAGCTTCCCCAAGCTTGTGGCTTTGCATATCATTAGCATCATGGATATTCAAGGAATTCATACTAACAACATTGCAATCATGCTCATCATTCACATATTTTATGCCAAGCATTCTTTGTAATTCTTCTTCTAGTACTTGAGCACAATTTTCCTTCCCATCATTTTCACGAAAGATATTAAAAAGATGAAGCGTATGTGGCAAACATAATTCCATTTTTTGTAGTTTTCTTTTATAAAATAAACTAGTGATAAAACAAGAAACAAAAAGATTTGATTGCAAGGTCTAAGGATATACCTTCAAGCACTCACCTCCCCGGCAACGGCGCCAGAAAATAGCTTAGTTGACGGGGTGTGAGTGCCGCTTACCTAGCCTCCCCGGCAAGGGCGCCAGAAAAGAGCTTGATGTCTACTACGCAACCTTCTCCTTGTAGACGTTGTTGGGCCTCCAAGTGCAGAGGTTTGTAGGACAGTAGCAAATTTCCCTCAAGTGGATGACCTGAGGTTTATCAATCCATGGGAGGCGTAGGATGAAGATGGTCTCTCTCAAGCAACCCTGCAACCAAATAACAAAGAGTCTCTTGTGTCCCCAACACACCCAATACAATGGTAAATTGTATAGGTGCACTAGTTAGAGATGGTGATACAAGTGCAATATGGATGGTAGATATAGGTTTTTGTAATCTGAAAATATAAAAATAGCAAGGTAGCAAGCGATAAAATTGAGCATAAACGGTATTGCAATGCTAGGAAACAAGGCCTAGGGTTCATACTTTCACTAGTGCAAGTTCTGTCAACAATAATAACATAATTGGATCATATAACTATCCCTCAACATGCAACAAAGAGTCACTCCAAAGACACTAATAGCGGAGAACAAACGAAGAGATTATGGTAGGGTATGAAACCACCTCAAAGTAATTCTTTCCAATCAATCCATTGGGCTATTCCTATAAGTGTCACAAACAGCCCTAGAGTTCGTACTAGAATAACACCTTAAGACACAAATCAACCAAAACCCTAATGTCACCTACATACTCCAATGTCACCTCAAGTATCCGTGGGTATGATTATACGATATGCATCACACAATCTCAAATTCATCTATTCAACCAACACATAGAACCTCAAAGAGTGCCCCAAAGTTTCTACCGGAGAATCAAGAGGAAAACGTGCCAACCCCTATGCATAGGTTCATGGCGGAACCGCAAGTTGGTCACCAAAACATACATCAAGTGAATCATGTGATATCCCATTGTCACCACAGATCATGCAGCAAGACATACATAAAGTGTTCTCAAATCATTAAAGACTCAATCCGATAAGATTACTTTAAAGGGAGAACTCAATCCATTACCAGAGAGTAGAGGGGGAGAAGAAACATAAGATCCAACTATAATAGCAAAGCTCACGATACATCAAGATCGCGCCAGATCAAGAACACGAGAGAGAGAGAGATCAAACACATAGATACTGGTACATACCCTCAGCCCCAAGGGTGAACTACTCCCTCCTCGTCATGGAGAGCGCCGGGATGATGAAGGTGGCCACGGGTGAGGGTTCCCCCCTCCGGCAGGGTGCTGGAACAGGGTCCCGATTGGTTTTTGGTGGCTACAGAGGCTTGCGGTGGCGGAACTCCCGATCTATTATCGTCTTCGGAAGTTTTAGGGTACGTGGGTATATGTGGGTGAAACAAGTACATCGGTGGACCTCCGGGTTGTCCACGAGGTAGGGGGGCGCGCCCTATGGGGGTGGGTGCGCCCCCCACCCTCGTGGGCAGCCCGGGACTCCCCTGACATGCACTCCAAGTTTTTCCGGTAGCTTTCCTTCCAAAAATAACTTCTCCAGTTGGTTTCATTCTATTTCGACTCCGTTTGATATTCCTTTTGTTCGAAACATTGAAATAGGCAAAAACAGCAATTCTGGGCTGGGCCTCCGGTTAATAGGTTAGTCCCAAAAGTAATATAAAAGTGGATAATAAAGCCCAATATTGTCCAAAATAGTAGATAATATAGCATGGAGAAATAAAAAATTATAGATACGTTGGAGATGTATCATGGTCCTTGTGACGTGAGCCATGACGATCAAGATCAGGCGGGCGCCAGCACGCGCACTGTCCTAGTTTCCCCTTTGATGCTAAGTAAGCGAGCGCAGGCGCGGAGTACCGAGGCATCAAGCAAAGGTTTCCATATCGGTGCAACGAGACCAAGACCAGCAGGACGGCAAGACGGAGGTCACCATGGAGCCCAAGGCGACGTCACCACCAGAGCCTTTTGCAGGCGAAGACTGCTTTTGTCAGGATAAGCTATACTAGTTGTCCCCTTTCAAATTGGCCGTTGTTGGCTCCCTTCCCGCTCAACATTTGGGAAGAGGACCAGGGCTTATATAAGTAGAACTAGCCACCACCGTAGGAGATAACTCATTAAGAGGCATCTCATCTGATCTTGAGTGATCCTCATCCACACACAGAGTGCAAGAACACCTCAACCTCAGGAGGTTGTTCTTCCCCTTGTATTGTTCATCATCAGCCCAAGAGGCAATCCACCACCACCACACTGGAGTAGGGTATTACACCACAACGGTGGCTCGAACCAGTATAAACCCAATGTCCCTTGTGTTGTGAGTTCGTTGAGTTCGTACGTGAGATCTTAGCAAGCTAGGACGTGGATCGGTAGGGGGAGAACTTCGCGCGCACCCCAGAGTTCGAACCTTAAGGGTTTGCCGGAACCCGTGATCCGACAAATTGCTAGAGGAAGAATGCATTAAAATGTTTGGCACTAAATCTTTGAATGATGAGCATGATTACAATGTTTTTAGTATGAATTCTTTGAATACCCATGATGCTAATGATATGCAAAGCCACAAGCTTGGGGATGCTATGTTTGATGAAGATGATATGTTTAGTCCCCCAAGTTTTGATGAGAAAATTTATTATGATGAAAGCATGCCTCTTATTTATGATGATTATTGTGATGACACGTATGCTATAAAGAATAAACATAACCATGAAACTTGTCATCATGATTTTAATTTTCAATTGGATTATGCTTCACATGATAGTTATTTTGTTGAGTTTGCTCCCACTACTATTGATGGGAATAAATTTGCTTATGTGGAGAGTAGTAAAATTTCTATGCAAATAGATCATGAAAAGAATGCTTTATGTGCTGGTTATATGGTTGAATTCATTCATGATGCTACTAAAAATTATTATGAGAGAGGATCATATGCTTCAACATATTGCAATAATATCAAGTTTCCTCTCTAGGTGTTGAAATTTTTGAAGTCATGCTTGTTTTGCTTTCCTATGCTAGTTGATTATTGTTCCCATAAGTTGTTTGCTAAAAATACCTATGCATAGGAAGTGGGTTATACTTAAAAGTTCTAGTCATATTCTTCATGATGCTCTCTTTATGTTTCAATTCTTATCTTTTATGTTAGCATCATTGAAATCATCATGCCTAGCTAGGGGCGTTAAACGTTAGCGCTTGTTGGGAGACAACCCAATTTTATTTTTGTCTTTGCTTTTGCTCCTTTTTAGTAATAAATAATTCATCTAGCCTCTGTTTAGATGTGTTTTTATGTTTTAATTAGTGTTTGTGCCAAGTAGAACCTTTGGGAAGACTTGGGTGAAGTCTATGCGATCTTGCTGTAAAAAAACAGAAACTTTTGCGCTCACAAGATTAGCTGCCATTTTTTTACTGGAGGGTGCTTTTAGGTTGATTCTTTTTGAAGATGATTAATACACAAATTCCTCAGGTCCACCAATTTATTTCAGAATTTTTGGAGTTCCAGAAGTATACGTTTGGTACAGATTACTACAGACTGTTCTGTTTTTGACAGATTCTGTTTTCATTGTGTTGTTTGCTTATTTTGATGAATCTATGAGTAGTATCGGAGGGTATGAACCATACAGAAGTTGGAATACAGTAGATATTACACCAATATGAATTTAGAATGAGTTCACAACAGTACCTAAGTGATGATTTATTTTCTTATACTAACGGAGCTTACGAGGTTTCTGTTGAGTTTTGTGTTGTGAAGTTTTCAAGTTTTGGGTAAAGATTCGATGAAATATGGAATAAGGAGTGGAAAGGGCCTAAGCTTGGGGATGCCCAAGGCACCCAAGTTAATATTCAAGTACAACCAATAGCCTAAGCTTTGGGATGCCCCGGATGGCATCCCCTCTTTCGTCTTCGTTCATCGGTAACTTTACTTGGAGCTAGATTTTTATTCACCACATGATATGTGTTTTGTTGGAGCGTCATTTTTTTTTGCTTGCTGTTTGAATAAAATACCAAGATATGAAATTCTTAAATGTTAGATAGTCTTCACATAGTTGCATAATTATTCAACTACTCATTGATCTTCACTTATATCTTTCGGAGTAGTTTGTCATTTGCTCTAGTGCTTCACTTATATCTTTTTAGAGCACGAAGGTGGTTTTATTTTGAAGAAATAGATGAACTATCATGCTTCACTTATATTATTTTGAGAGTTTTAAATAGCATGGTAATTTTCTTGGGTTATAAAATTTAGTCCTAATATGATAGGCATCCAAGAGGGATATAATAAAAACTCTGATATAAATTGCATTGAATACTATGTGAAGTGTGATTCCTTATGATTGTTTTGAGATATGAGGATGGTAATATTAGAGTCATGCTAGTGAGTAGTTGTGAATTTGAGAGATACTTGTGTTAAAGTTTGTGATTCCCGTAGCATGCACGTATGGTGAACCGTTATGTGATGAAGTCGGAGCATGATTTATTTTTTGATTGTCTTTTCCTACCAATCTATCCCCCTAGGAGCATGCGCGTAGTACTTCGTTTCGATAACTAATAGATTTTTGCAATAAGTATGTGAGTTTTTTATGACTAATGTTGAGTCCATAGATTATACGCACTCTCACCCTTCCACCATTGCTATACTCTCTTGTGCCACGCAACTTTCGCCGGTACCATACACCCACCATTACCTTCCTCAAAACAGCCACCATACCTACCTATTATGGCATTTCCATAGCCATTCCGAGATATATTGCCATGCAACTTTCCACCGTTTTTTTATTATGACATGCTTCATCATTGTCATATTACTTTGCATGATCATGTAGTTGACATCGTATTTGTGGCAAAGCCACCGTTCATAATTATTTCATACATGTCACTCTTGATTAATTGCACATCCCGGTACACCGCCGGAGGCATTCACATAGAGTCATATTTTGTTCTAAGTATTGAGTTGTAAGTAAATAAAAGTGTGATGATTATCATTATTAGAGCATCGTCCTAGTGAGGAAAGGATGATGGAGACCATGATTCCCCCACAAGTCGGGATGAGACTCCGGACGAAAAAATAATAATAAAAGAGGCCAAAGAAGCCCAAATAAAAAAAGAGGCCATGAAAAAAGAGAAAAGCCCAAACAAAAAAATAAAAAATAAAAAATGAGAGAAAAAGAGAGAAGGGACAATGCTACTATCCTTTTACCACACTTGTGCTTCAAAGTAGCACCATGATTTTCATGATAGAGTCTCCTATGTTGTCACTTTCATATACTAGTGGGATTTTTTCATTATAGAACTTGGCTTGTATATTCCAATGATGGGCTTCCTCAAAATTGCCCTAGGTCTTCGTGAGCAAGCAAGTTGGATGCACACCCACTTAGTTTCTTTTTGAGCTTTCATACACTTATAGCTCTAGTGCATCCGTTGCATGGCAATCCCTACTCACTCACATTGATATCTATTGATGGGCATCTCCATAGCCCGTTGATACGCCTAGTTGATGTGAGACTATCTTATCCTTTTGTTTTCTCCACAACCACCATTCTATTCCACCTATAGTGCTATATCCATGGCTCACGCTCATGTATTGCATGAAGATTGAAAAAGTTTGAGAACATCAAAGTATGAAACAATTGCTTGGCTTGTCATTGGGGTCGTGCATGATTAAATACTTTGTGTGATGAAGATAGAGCATAGCCAAACTATATGATTTTATAGGGATAGCTTGCTTTGGCCATGCTATTTTGAGAAGACATGATTGCTTAGTTAGTATGCTTGAAGTATTATTATTTTTATGTCAATATTAAACTTTTGTCTTGACTCTTTAGGATCTGAACTTTCATGCCACAATAAAGAAAATTACATTGACAGATATGCTAGGTAGCATTCCACATCAAAAAATCTGTTTTTATCATTTACCTACTCGAGGACGAGCAGGAATTAAGCTTGGGGATGCTTGATACATCTCCAACGTATCTATAATTTTTGATTGTTCCATGCTATTATATTATCCATCTAGGATGTTTCATATGCACTTATATATTATTTTATATGATTTTTGGGACTAACCTATTAACATAGAGCCGAGTGCAAGTTTCTATTTTTTTCCCATGTTTTTGAGTTTTGCAAAAAAAAGGAATACTAAACGGAGTCCAATGGATGTGCCAATTTTTGATGATTTTTTGTGGTCCAAAAGAAGACCCCGGAGTAAAAGAGTTGGGCCAGAAGAGTCTCGGGCCGTCACGAGGTGGGGCGCCCCACCCCCCACCCTGGGCGCGCCGCCCTATCTCGTGGACGACTCGGGCACCTCCCTAACTTATTCCTGACGCCAAAAATTCCCATAAATACTGAAACCTCTAGAAAATAACCTAGATCGAGAGTTCCGCTGCCGCAAGCCTCTGTAGCCACCGAAAACCCGTTCTGGCACCCTACCGGAGGGGGAATCCCTCTCCAGTGGCCATCTTCATCATCCCGACGCTCTCCATGACGAGGAGGGAGTAGTTCACCCTCGGGGCTGAGGGTATGTGCCAGTAGCTATGTGTTTGATCTCTCTCTCTCTCTCTCGTGTTCTTGATTTGGTACGATCTTGATGTATCGCGAGCTTTGCTATTATAGTTGAATCTTATGATGTTTCTCCCCCTCTACTCTCTTGTAATGGATTGAGTTTTCCCTTTGAAGTTATCTTATCGGATTGAGTCTTTAAGGATTTGAGAACACTTGATGTATGTCTTGCATGTGCTTATCTGTGGTGACAATGGGATATTCATGTGATCTACTTGATGTATGTTTTGGTGATCAACTTGCGGGTTCAGTGACCTTGTGAACTAATGCATAGGGGTTGGCACACGTTTTCGTCTTGACTCTCCCAAGAAACTTTGAGGCACTCTTTGAAGTTCTTTGTGTTGGTTGAACAGATGAATCTGAGATTGTGTGATGCATATCGTATAATCATACCCACGGATACTTGAGGTGACATTGGAGTATCTAGGTGAAATTATGGTTTTGGTTGATTTGTGTCTTAAGGTGGTATTCTAGTACGAACTCTATGATATAATCGAACGGAAAGAATAGCTTCATGTTATTTTACTACGGACTCTTGAATAGATCGATCAGAAAGGATAACTTTGAGGTGGTTTCGTACCCTACAATAATCTCTTCGTTTGTTCTCCGCTATTAGTGACTTTGGAGTGACTCTTTGTGTGATGCCCCAAAACTTTAACCTTGTTGTGTTAATTAAAAAAATTCCAGGAAATTAAAACTTTTATTTTCTGGGCTCCTTTTGATTTTAGAAACATTTTCCTTCCTTATTATCTTGGAGTTGTTCCCTATAGTGAAAACCTTTCAAATATGTTATTGGACTTGTTTAGCCTCTCAAGAAAAACTTTTCTTCTATCAGTGGAATTAATTACATAATTTATTTCTCATAATATTTATTTTCTTGAAAAATGGTTTCCCATGGTTTTATGGTCCTATTTGAACTACAACCATTTGATAAATTCATTCAAAATTCCAAACAAGAATTTGGAGATGTCATGTGATGAGTCTAAACCACTTTTGTGCAAAAATATATTTCATTCCTTGGATATTTTGAGCTCTACATCAAATTTTCAAATCTAGTCCAGTGGGCATTTTTGCACGACAACCTATTTAAATATTTCTTTAAAACTTCTACCAAAATTAGGGGAAGTCAGTAGGAGCATGTTATTCATCTTTATACAAAAACCCTTTGTTGCCCTTTGGAGAAATTGAGTGAATCAACCTCATTTTCATTCTGGTCCAACTTGATGGTTTGTACAGCAACCATATTTTTGCTTGCTCTTTGGCCCTTGATTCCTTTTCCTACTTGTAGTCCTCCCTGCTAAACCCTTAAGACCAGGAGCATGCAACCATTGGAATATTTTTGGTTCATGAAGTAATGCCAATTACCTCCTGTCCAGAATTGAAGTTTTGCAAAACTTGCACTAGCAAGTTTGTGCTTTGGACAAACTAACCTCACCACCCCAATCTGGAAGATTTGACCACTCCAAGAACTGCCTAGGTGCCAATGGAATTTTGTCAAACACCTTGAGTGCATGAACAGTTTTGACATGACTTTTGTCATTGCACTGTGATCTTGCACCTCTCGAAAAACTAACCTGTCCACTAAGCCTCTAGATGACTTTAACCTAGGTCTGTTAAACCCCAACCTCACCCGAGACCTCTAGCATGCCCTGGCATTTTGTCGAGCACGTCCCATGCGTGCTCTGGGCGCGAGCAGAGCACGTGTTTTGCACGTGCCGCGCCCGAGCCGCCGTGTCGCGCCCCTGGTTTTGCCCGCACTGTAGAGCCGCACCACACACTCTCCCTCTCACCAAAACACGCCAAGCAGCCCCTCGCCACGTCTCCGGCAAGCCAGGAGCTAGCCGCCACGGCCGCCCGACAGCCCCTGCTCAGGTCGGCGCCGCCCGAGCCTCTCCCGCTCGCCACCTGCCCCTGGGGCAGCTCAGACTCATCCACAAGCGCGTCCTCTAGCGCTCGTCGCCGCCACGTCCTCCTGCAGCAACACAGAGGCAGTTCGCCGGCGATCCTATCCGCGGCCGCCGCGAACCGACATGGCCACAATATATATAAGAGGCCCCCGAGCACGTCCTGTTCCCCAGGCAGCCTCAAATCACCCCCCTAGTTCCCCCATGGCAGCCAACCGACCCGGGGAGGTCTTCTTCCCCATCTCCGGCAACCGCAGCCGCCGCCACTGTCCCGGCCATTTCGGCGCCACCAGGGCCTCCCCCTCTCCACTCACTTTACCAACAACATCCTGCAGCACCCACGAGTCCATCCCCCTGCTCGATTTTGGTCAGGGACCGCCGGAGCCAAAAGTCCACTCGCCCGGCCACCGTCATGGCGCGGAGTTCGCTGGCCACGGCAGCTCCGTCCACCCCAGAGACCAAAGCGACCACCAGAGTGACCACCTCGACTCCCTGACCCGCAGATGGCCTCGGTTTCTCGAACGGTGCCGCCGTTCGCCGGCAAGCATTGCCGGAGCCCCGCATCGGCTCGGACAAAGGAAGAGGAGGGAGGAGAGACTAGTCAAACCTGACCAGTGGGCCAGGCAGGCCCACTGTCAGTGACCCACGCACGGTCCACGCTGGTTAAGTGGAAGCGTAAATCCAAAATACGCCTTCGACGTGGTCAGTAATTGAAACGTTTTTCTTTTTCTGTTTAATTAAAAAAAACAGATTTTGACCACAACTTTGACTGCCTATAACTTTTTAATTATAACTCCAAATGAGTTGATTCTTTTCCTAACTTCCTCAAATTTTATCTAGTTTATTTTAAGATTTATTTCAAAAAAATTCAGACAACTTTTTGGTACTGTTTTGAAACTATGTATTGATTCAAAATATTTTTAAATAGGATTTTTGGAGAGAGGAGAAAGCCTTCAAAGGTTTTGGAGTGCACCCTGCCTCCCCACAACTTGAAGGCAAGCATCCTGAACCCCGGCATAATATTTTTGGTGTGTTAGTTGACACGGTTATAACACCACCTTACTTCGGAAAAACTCGTTATTTTATGTGGTGATACGATCATTTGCATGAATGCATATTAGTGATTTCCTTGCTGTTGGAAATGAATATACTTGTGATGGTAATCATCCTCATGTGCCTTGCATGCATGCCGAAAAGGAATCCAGGAAAGCCTCGGCCTTGGGTAGGCGTGAGCTTGTCGCCGGTCTCCGTCGGGACGGTTATGTCCGGTATGGCATAGTAAGGTATAATGAGTGTTAATTTTGTTGGTTGAAATATATTTGTTATACATGTCATGCAGGAAATTTATAAACCTCCTGAGTCGACCGTAGATCGAGTCTTGCTCCAGTAACCCCCATACTTGCCTCATACTACCACTTGTCCCTGCCGCAGGTAGGGTACGGTTCAGTAAGTCGTCAACCCCTTTCAAGCACACACCGTACAGAGAGGCCATGGTGGAAGATACCGGTTGTAGCCGGTAGGCAGGCCACCTGGTCCGGGGGCATGGGTGTTTCCGGTTGGGACCGAGAGGGGAGGCCACCCCTTAGAGCGCGCGATATAAATTTGATCCCATGCTACGCGAGGTTGTAGCCTCCCCACTTAGAGTTTTGCTTGACAGGTGTCGTGGGTGATTCCAGACACCGGTAAGTTAAGCTGGTGTGTGCAAGTCAGGTGTGTTTTCAATTAAAAGATCGTAGACGGAATTAGTCCCGATGGACTAAAGGAATACGTTACTCGTGGGTAAAGAGTACACCCTCTACAGAGATTAATCCTATTCGAATAGCCGTGTCCATGGTTAAGGACTACAGTCTGGGATGGGTCAAGGGTTGGTCTTAGTGTCGGTCTTCGGAGGAGAAATTGTTAAACCAGAACTTGGATTGTGACTTGTGACTTGTGATGATTATGATTATTATTATTATGGACTAACCCATTATATCATTGAGTATCCCTTGGACGGTTCTACCTCCTGGATATTCATTGTGATTATTTATTTTATAAGCCCTTTATGTGGTGTCGCTGAGACGCCCGACTGTGGCATTACTTGTTATTTATTTACTTTATAAGCCCTTTATGTGGTGTCGCTGAGACGCCCGACTGTGGCATTACTTGTTATTTATTTACTTTATAAGCCCTTTATGTGGTGTCGCTGAGACGCCCGACTGTGGCATTACTTGTTATTTATTTACTTTATAAGCCCTTTATGTGGTGTCGCTGAGACGCCCGACTGTGCCGTTACTTGTTATTTATTTACTTTATAAGCCCATTATGTGGTGTCGCTGAGACGCCCGACTGTGGCATTACTTGTTATTTATTTACTTTATAAGCCCTTTATGAGGTGTCGCTGAGACGCCCGACTGTGGCATTGCTTGTTATTTATTTACTTTATAAGCCCTTTATGTGGTGTCGCACAAACGCCCGACTACGGCATTTTATTCCCACTCCATTATTGCTTATTAATGTTGCATATAAATAACCTGCTTGCATGCATAAGAGATCTTTTTTTACGACTGACGATGTGATCATAGAATATTTCAGTGCATGATTATCAATTATATTATCCCAGTGTTCATAATGTTTGCGAGTACATTCAAAGTACTCACTGGCGTGTCCCTGGCTATTGTCTTGGCCAGATTCCTTGCTTCGAGAGGAGCGTTGCGATGACAGCCCCGAAAACTAAGCAACAGTGATAGCGGCCTCGCGAAGATAGGAGTTAACCTGGTCAGCTGTTCTTGTGGGAAATGGAGTCCCATAGACACCAATGAGCCACAAACCTCTTCCGCCATCAACCACTAGAAACCGTTTATTGTACTCACAGGCCAGAATGGTCTTGTACTACATATTCTGTTTTTTTCTTGGATTTTTTGTATCAAGTTGGTGCCTCATCAGCTAACAGTAACCCTGGGGCTGGTGAGCACAACGGCCATTTTCTGGAAATTAATACCCGGAAAACCAGTCGTGACAAACTTGGTATCAAAGCCAGGCTGACCATTGGCTGACCCTATCTTAGCCAGGTCAATAAACTTAGGCAAACCAACCCACCAGAACTTAACTGAACCCCAGCCAAGCTTCTCATGCAAGATAGCCACACAGTGACCCGACACCTTTTGGCAGTCGGTGCCTAACCTATCAGCCTAGCCTGTCGATCACGCGCTAGTGACCGACACCAAAATTGTCCCATCCGCAAGCGTGCGAAAGAAGACTCCGTCCTCTTTTCCTATAAAAAGGGCCCGCTAGCCCCAACCCAACACAGCACAGCCGCTACCCCCAAACCGAGCCATAATGCCTGGCCCCGTCGTGCACAATGAGACCACAGCAACCAACCTTGGAGGCTTTGTGACCATACTCGCAAACCTCACCAGCCGTGCTTTTGCATTAGAGGAGCCTCCAGAGTATGTTGTGTACCAAGGGCCCATGAGCGGTGAGAGCCGTCAGTGCAGGCCATCAGTGCACATCTACGGTAGGGGTCTAGTGCCCGAGCGCCCCTACAGGTTCACCGGAAGGATAACTTCCTTTTAGCCACAAGCCATCCAACTAGCTGCTCGAGAGGCTATAGTTCAACTCCGGCACTTGTCGCCCAGAGTTAACTGTCGCTCATTCTACTACTACCCCAGATGTGAAGGGTATGGTAGACCACCCCAGGTTGCCAACGGAGATCACGAGACGGATCCTGCATTGTTGCGTCTAGTGCGCTATGTAGGTGCACTAGAGGAACTATTCGATCAAATCACCATTAATCTGATCGCAGCTCGTGGAGAGCTGGTTCGTCGAGCCCCGGCGAGGGAAGAGAACGAGCCCGACGCTGACAACCCAGTCATGCTGTTCGGACGCCCGATCGAGTCCCTGAGGTCTGCCTCAGCCATTGGCCAAGGTGCTTTGATGACCCCAGAAGTGCTTCGTCGCCTTTTGGGAGCACACTGGAACGGGGTTGTGGCCAACAATCCCCGAGATGGTCATCATCGCTACCCCGAGCCTGCAGCCCCTCAACCCCCTCCAACTAATCCCGACAGTGAGACCCGAGGAGAAGCCTCGACATCCACAAGGCACGCCCGCTTGGATATAAACGAGGTAGACTAAGTCACTTGAGTAGTGTCGAGTCTCCATGTATCCCCGCTTTGTAATCCGGTGATCTCATAAATAAACGCAGCCGTTGTGGTGCCTCTATTTTAAATAGTAACCTTGCATGGATATGTTAGCACGCAGTGTAATTTTCTGGCACAGCTACCAAAAACCACCCCGTCGACCCCCACAGTGATACGTCACTTTAGTGAGACGTGTGTATCGGTGGCTTTGACCCCGACCCTTGGAGCTGAACTGGCAAATTCATTTCCTTTCACCATGGTAAAATGACCCAGCTCCAGTGCTATAAAAAGGTCACCTCGTGACCTTGCCAAGCACCCCTCACCTTGTGCACCATCCTCACAACCATTTCTTGCCATGCCGAGCCCTAGTATTTATCTGAGAACCCCAGATGCAACCCCGGGTAGTTTTGTCAAAATATTGTGGGACTTTACCTGCAGTGCTATGGGTTCTACCCAGCCACCCCAGTACGAGCTGCTCAAATCGAGAATCACCCAGTCCACCTCGAGATATTGGGCAGCAGTGCACATCCCTCCCGTAAACTCAAAACAAGACCCAACGGAGGTCTCCTTCGTGGGGAAATCTATGCCAACCCCACATATGGCCATAGAAGCTGCTGCGTACGAAGCGCTTGCTCGCCTTCGATTCGCGGTACCCTATGCCAGCTAACGAGGGTATTATCACTTTACGAGTCGCGGCAAAGACCGAGAAGTAACATCTTTTCCCGATGGGCCGAATTGAGAGAGACCCGATCGCCAACCTTGTCCAGTACGTCATCACTCAAGAGCGTTTAACCCAACGTGTGATGGGTTATCTCCAGAGCCTTGCGGATTTGAATCCTCAGATCACCATCGGCAGATCACTGAGGCCCGACCAGGAGAGACACATTCATCGACTAGTCAATCCACTTTCCCCGATAGAAGAAGAGTGTGTCCCAGTACCAGAGACGTTTTCTCGGGACCCCGTCCAGTTACCGTTTCCATTTTAGACGTCACTCCTATGTTTATTATTGCAACTTTTATTTATGTGTTGTAACTTATGCGTGGTACCTTGAGTTTGTGCGACGAGTCAATTATTTGGTTTCTACTAATATGAGTAGTTTATGTTGCAGTCTAATTTCACTGTTTTCTCTCGCGAAAAATCCTGAAGTAAGATTTCTTTTCACGGAGCTGCTGCATCGTATGCCTTCTCACGACATGGAGTTTTTATTCACGCGGCACCACGGCAGCAGACTAACAACCACAATCACTCGAACACATACACTGTTTGCAAAACCTTGCAACCGTGTTGCATCTAACTGAACACCTCCTGACAACAGAAAGCACCCGACACACCCCACCTACTCCTCGTGATCACCGCCATCGCGGAGAGCCAACACCCAAGCGGCAGCATCGCGACGATCATCAAGGATCATCGCGCACAGGAGCACGGAAAGCCCCAGCACTGCTGCCAGCCCTCCGCACACCAGTGTCACGTACCAGTCCGGCACCACCTCCGCTATTAGAGCCTCGCCTCGAGCTTCGGCAAACGGAAACACAGGAGAAGGAAGGAGAAGGAGGAACGAGGCCCGGTGTGAGGAACAAGAAAGGAGCACCCCGGTCGTTTTATAGCTCAAGATCGGTGTACGGTGGGCGAGGTCCACCAGCGCCGCTCGTCGCCCAACCACCGGTGTGCGGAGGCGAATCCATGAGCAAAGGCCGACAGCGCCTGCCCGCGAGGTGAGTGCACGCTGCACCGGCAGCTAGCACACCGCGCACTACCGCAGTACGGCCTAGATGCCCTACGCGCTAGGCGTCGCTGGTGAGAAAGCGCGGGAAAGCACGCAGGAGAGAGGAAGAAGAGAGAGCCAGAGGAAGAAGAAGAGGCTGACAGTGGGCCCCGGGTCCACCTGTCAGCCAGAGGGAGCAATGTGCTCTCGGGTACGACTAGCGTATTTTTAAATTTAGTATTTATTCTAAATTTATATCCGACGTGGAAATCGCTCGTTTTTCCCCAAAACCGTGGATTTTTCCACGCCGCGCCAGTGTCCCACACTGTATTTTTGCACCACTTATTGCTCTCTCACTGTAGCCGCTTTTACTGCTTAAGAAATTGTTTCAATTCGGAAAAAAAAATTCAAAAACAATCCTTAGCAAATCTCGAGGACGAGATTTTTCTTAAGGGGGGTAGTGTTGTGATGCCCCAAAATTTTAACCTTGTTGTGTTAATTAAAATTTTGCCAGGAAATTAAAACTTTTATTTTCTGGGCTCCCTATTGATTTTAGAAACATTTTCCTTCCTTATTTTCTTGGAGTTGTTCCCTATAGTGAAAACCTTTCAAATATGTTATTGGACTTGTTTACCCTCTCAAGAAAAACTTTTATTTTGTCAGTGGAATTAATTGCATATTTTATTTATCATAATCTTTATTTTCTTGAAAAATGGTTTCCCATGGTTTTATGGTCCTATTTGAACTACAACCATTTGATAAATTCATTCAAAATTCCAACCAAGAATTTGGAGATGTCATGTGATGCTTCTAAACCACTTTTGTGCAAAAATATATTTCATTCCTTGGATATTTTGAGCTCTACATCAAATTTACAAATCTGGTCCAGTGGGCATTTTTGCACTACAACCTACTTAAATATTTCTTTAAAACTTTTACCAAAATTAGGGGAAGTCAGTAGGAGACTGTTATTCATCTTTATACAAAAACCCTTTGTTGCCCTTTGGAAAAATTGAGTGAATCAACCTCATTTTCATTCTGGTCCAACTTGATGGTTTGTATAGCAACCATATTTTTGCTTGCTCTTTGGCCCTTGATTCCTTTTCCTACTTGTAGTCCTCCCTGCTAAACCCTTAAGACCAGGAGCATGCAACCATTGGAATATTTTTGGTTCATGAAGTAATGCCAATTACCTCCTGTCCAGAATTGAAGTTTTGCAAAACTTGCACTAGCAAGTTTGTGCTTTGGACAAACTAACCTCACCACCCTCTTATTCATCTAAAGAGACCCCAATCTAGAAGATTTGACCACTCCAAGAACTGCCTAGGTGCCTATGGCATTTTGCCAAACACCTTGAGTGCATGAACAGTTTTGACATGACTTTTGTCATTGCACTGTGATCTTGCACCTCTGGAAAAACTAACCTGTCCACTAAGCCTCTAGATGACTTTAACCTAGGTCTGTTAAACCCCAACCTCACCCGAGACCTCTAGCATGCCCTGGCATTTTGTCGAGCACGTCCCGTGCGTGCTCTGGGCGCGCCCAGAGCGCGCGTTTTGCACGTGCCGCGCCCGAGCCGCCGCGTCGCGCCCCTGATTTTGCCCACACTGCAGAGCCGCGCCACACACTCTCCCTCTCACCAGAACACGCCAAGCAGCCCCTTGCCACGTCTCCGGCAAGCCGGGAGCTAGCCGCCACGGCCGCCCGACAGCCCCTGCTCAGGTCGGTGCCGCCCGAGCCTCTCCCGCTCGCCACCTGCCCCTGGGGCAACTCAGACTCATCCACAAGCGCGTCCTCTAGGGCTCGTCGCCGCCACGTCCTCCTGCAGCAACAGAGAGGCAGTTCGCCGGCGATCCTATCCGCGGCTGCCGCGAACCGACATGGGCACGCTATATATAAGAGGCCCCCGAGCACGTCCCGTTCCCCAGGCAGCCTCAAATCACCCCCCCTAGTTCCCCCGTGGCAGCCAACCGACCCGGGGAGGTGTTCTTCCCCATCTCCGGCAACCGCAGCCGTCGCCACTGTCCCGGCCATTCCGGCGCCACCAGGGCCTCCCCCTCTCCACTCACTGCACCAACAACATCCTGCAGCACCCACGAGTCCATCCCCCAACTCGATTTTGGTCAGGGACCGCCGGATCCAAAAGTCCACTCTGCCCGACGGCCACCGTCCGCTGCGGAGCTCGCCGCCGGCAGCTCCATCCACCCCAGAGACCAAAGCGACCACCGGAGTGACCACATCGACCCCCTGAGCCCGCACATAGCCTCGGTTTCTCGAACGGTGCCGCCGTTCGCCGGCGAGCATCGCCGGAGCCCCGCATCGGCTCGGACAGAGGAAGAGGAGGGAGGAGAGACTAGTCAAACGACCCGATGGGCGAGGCAGGCCTTGTCGGTGACCCACGCGCGGTCCACGCTGGTTAAGTGGAAGCGTAAATCCAAAATACGCCTTCGACGTGGTCAGTAATCGAAACGTTTTTCTTTTTCTGTTAATTTAAAAAAACAGATTTTGACCACAACTTTGACTGCCTATAACTTTTTAATTATAACTCCAAATGAGTTGATTATTTTTCCTACCTTCCTCAAATTTTGTCTAGTTTATTTTAAGATTTATTCCAAAAAAATTCAGACAACTTTTTGGTACTGTTTTGAAACTATGTATTGATTCAAAATATTTTTAAATAGGATTTTTGGAGAGAGGAGAAAGCCTTCAAAGGTTTTGGAGTGCACCTGCCTCCCCACAACTTGAAGGCAAGCATCCTGAACCCGGCATAATATTTTTGGTGTGTTAGTTGACACGGTTATAACACCACCTTACTTCGGAAAAACTCGTTATTTTATGTGGTGATATGATCATTTGCATGAATGCATATTAGTGATTTCCTTGCTGTTGGAAATGAATATACTTGTGATGGTAATCATCCTCATGTGCCTTGCATGCATGCCGGAAAGGAATCCGGGAAAGCCTCGGCCTTGGGTAGGCATGAGCTTGTCGCCGATCTCCGTCGGGACGGTTATGTCCGGTATGGCATAGTAAGGTATAATGAGTGTTGATTTTGTTGGTTGAAATATATTTGTTATACATGTCATGCATGAAATTTATAAACCTCCTGAGTCGACCGTAGATCGAGTCTTGCTCCAGTAACCCCCATACTTGCCTCGTACTACCACTTGTCCCTGCCGCAGGTAGGGTACGGTTAAGTAAGTCGTCAGCCCCTTTCAAGCACACACCGTACAGAGAGGCCATGGTGGAAGATACCGGTTGTAGCCGATAGGCAAGCCACCTGGTCCGGGGGCATGGGTGTTTCTGGTTGGGACCGAGAGGGGAGGCCACCCCTTAGTGCGCGTGATATAAATTTGATCCCATGCTATGCGAGGTTGTAGCCTCCCCACTTAGAGTTTTGCTTGGCAGGTGTCGTGGGTGATTCCAGACACCGGTGAGTTAAGCTGGTGTGTGCAAGTCAGGTGTGTTTTCAATTAAAAGAACGTAGACGAAATTAGTCCCGATGGACTAAAGGATCCCGTTACTCGTGGGTAAAGAGTACACCCTCTGCAGAGATTAAACCTATTCGAATAGCCGTGTCCATGGTTAAGGACTACAGTCTGGGATGGGTCAAGGGTTGGTCTTAGTGTCGGTCTTCGGAGGAGAAATTGTTAAACCAGAACTTGGATTGTGACTTGTGACTTGTGATGATTATGATTGTTATTATTATGGACTAACCCATTATATCATTGAGTATCCCTGGGACGGTTCTACCTCCTGGATATTCATTGTGATTATTTATTTTATAAGCCCTTTATGTGGTGTCACCGAGGCCTTTGTTGTGGCATTACTTGTTATTTATTTACTTTATAAGCCCTTTATGTGGTGTCATGAGACGCCTATCGTGGCATTACTTGTTATTTATTTACTTTATAAGCCCTTTATGTGGTGTCATTTGAGGACGCCTTGTGGCATTACTTGTTACTTCTTTACTTTATAAGCCCTTTATGTGGTGTCGCTGAGACGCCCGACTGTGGCGTTACTTGTTATTTATTTACTTTATAAGCCCTTTATGTGGTGTCATTTGAGACGCCTTCGAATCGTGGCATTACTTGTTATTTATTTACTTTATAAGCCCTTTATGTGGTGTCATTTGAGACGCTTAGATCGTGGCATTTCTTGTTATTTATTTAATTTATAAGCCCTTTATGTGGTGTCGCACAGACGCCCGACTGCGGCATTTTATTCCCACTCCATTATTGCTTATTCATGTTGCATATAAATAACCTGCTTGCATGCATAAGAGATTTTTTTTACGACTGTTGATGTGATCATAGAATATTTCAGTGCATGATTATCAATTATATTATCCCAGTTTTCATAATGTTTGCGAGTACATTCAAAGTACTCACTGGCTTGTCCCTGGCTATTGTCTTGGCCAGATTCCTTGCTTGGAGAGGAGCGTTGCGATGACAGCCCCGGAAACTAAGCAATGGTGATAGCGGCCTCGCGAACATAGGAGTTAACCTGGTCAGCTGTTCCTGTGGGAAATGGAGTCCCATAGACACCAATGAGCCACAAACCGCTTCCGCCATCAACCACTAGAAACCATTTGTTGTACTCACAGGCCAGAATGGTCTTGTACTACATATTCTGTTATTTTTTCTTGGATTTTTTGTATCAAGTTGGTGCCTCATCGATGCTTGATAACCACAGGGCTGGTGAGCACAACAGCCATTTTCTGGAAATTAATACCCGGAAAACCGGTCGTGACACTTTGTTGCACGTTGAGGGATTTTTATACGATCCAATTATGTTATTATTGTTGAGAGAACTTGCACTAGTGAAAGTATGAACCCTAGGCCTTGTTTCAACGCATTGCAATACCATTTTCGCTCACTTTTATCATTAGTTACCTTGCTATTTTTATATTTTTAGATTACAAAAACCTATATATAACATCCATATTGCACTTGTATCACCATCTATTCGCCGAACTAGTGCACCTATACAATTTACCATTGTATTGGGTGTGTTGGGGACACAAGAGACTATTTGTTATTTGGTTGCAGGGTTGTTTGAGAGAGACCATCTTCATCCTACGCCTCCCACGGATTGATAAACCTTAGGTCATCCACTTGAGGGAAATTTGCTACTATCCTACAAACATCTACAGTTGGAGGCCCAACAAAGTCTACAAGAAGAAGGTTATGTAGTAGACATCAGTTGCACCTCCTCGTGAAGCATGTCCCGCACCATAGAAGTGATGTCATTGATGGACAAGAACAACTTCCCGCTCGATTTAGCCATATGCAGCAGATAGCAGACGGGAAAAGCACCAAGAAATCATTGTCACCTACCTGAGACACTTGCCAATCCCAGTCCCCTGTCACCATGTGCTGCAGCTCTTGCTTGAGGATGCGGAGGTTGAGCTTTCCAGGCTCCGTAGATAGGATTGCTGCATTCTCGATTCGAGCATCCACGGGCAAATCGGCCTCCGCATCCTCATCAAACTCAAGGCAGAAAAAACCCTCTCCTGAGATGGCACTGCCCATGATCTACAAGTGTAGTTGGCGTCCAAGCGACGGGCAATGGGCGGAAGCATGTCCCTCTTCCTTACAGAGCACACAGAGGGGCTTGTACTTGCACTTGGATTAAAAAATGGCCCAAGTGCCCCGTCCGGGCGACGGGCAATGGGCGGAAGCATGTCCCTCTTCCTTACAGAGCACGCAGAGGGGCTTGTACTTGCACTTGGATTGAAAGTGGCCCAAGCGCCCACACTTGAAGCACTCGACGTCGGGGGCCTCCTCCACCGGAATGGGCTCCTCCGCCGTGCCCTTGGAGGAAGAGGGAAGCACCATCGCCGGTGGCTCCACGAGCGCCCAAGGCTTTTTGGCCAGCGGATCACTGTGGCCCCTACCATAGTTTGGGTGCGCCATCGGCTTCCTTTTGAGCTCCCGACGCCGTTGACTGGCCTTCTTCTTATTCTTCTTGCGTTCTTGGAGTTGGATCCACCAAGGGGGAGGAGGACCCCAATCCCCCTCGCGCCCGCCCTTGTCTTAGGACCCGCCGCGCTCCTCCCGGGCCTCGCGGCCGCCCGAGCGCTCTCACATCGCGCGCTTTGCCTTATCGCGCAGATCGCGCTCCATGCGCCGGTCCGCCTCGTGGTCGGAGATCTCCATTGGCCGCTTGTCAGCCCGCCGGTCGCCCATCACCGCCGTCCTGAAAGACTTGAGAAGAGGGGGAGGAGAGATCTGGAGGGAGCGGGCGGAGTGAGCGAGGCGTCGCATCTCTCTGGAAGTAGCTGGAAACCCTAAATGGGGATCCAGGCAGCCCCGCCGCAGCCATATATATCCCGTCACGGGCCTTGGAGCAGGCCGGAGCAACGTGGGCCTTGCAGGCCCAGTGGGAGTCAGAACGAGAGCCGCGCCCTGTCCCACCCCAACTAGAGCATCCGTCACAGGCCTCCGTGGGCGCACCAGCCCAGGCCCAATAACAGTGCCCGGCCCAACCAGTTCAACCCTAGGCACCGGAGGGGGCAGCGGCGCTTCCCAACCACACTCCACCGCCGTCGGCACTGCAGGGGAGGGTGGAGCAGGCAGACATGGCCAGTCCTTCCTAGGTAGCTCTGCCCCGCCCGCGGCCACCAGGCTCGCCGCCGTTTGGATCTGATGTTCCGAGCTGCCCCCGCCGCGTCTCTCGAGCCCAAGCCCGAGCGCGCCACCGCCGACGGATGCCAGATGCGAGAGGCCATGGCTCTTGAGCCACGGCCGCCAAGCGTGAAACGGTGGTCGCGCCCCGCATGTAGACAGCGCGCCTCTGTTGCAAACACCACGAAGTCACCGACCGACGGCCCCTCCGACACTGCACGCATCAGATGTTCCTCCTCCCTGCCCATGTCGTCGTCCTCCGAGTCCTCTGCCTTCAAAGCCAAGAAGCGGTTGCGCCAGGCCCCTGCCCCCGCCACCACAAAGCCGGCGCGGGCCGCCGCACTGCTCACCAAAGGGGACCCCACGCCGCGGCGGACTAGAGTCCACTCCGCCGGCGAGGAATCGCCCGGCGCCCGCACCACTGCGAGCTCTCTGTCGCCATCCCGTACGCCCAACGGCTCGCACATTTCGAACTCCCATCAAAGCCTCCCATCCCTTCTCAAGCTCGCGCTAATGTGTGACTGTCGAATGTGGGGTTCCGACAAAACCCTTAAGGTTCAAACTCTGGGGTGCCCGCGAAGTTCTTTCCCTCCTACCGATCCACGCCCTAGCTCGCTAAGATCTCCCGGACGAACTCGGCCAACTTGCAACGCAGAAAGACATGAGATTTATACTAGTTCGAGCCACCGTTGTGGTGTAATACCCTACTCCAGTGTGTGGTGGTGGATTGCCTCTTGGGCTGATGATGAACATTACAAGGGGAAGAACAGCCTCCTGAGGTTGATGTGTTCTTGTGCTATGTGGACTTGTGGATGAGAGCTCTATCAGTTCAACTTCTCTCCCCCTCGACCTCTCTCTACTGTGGTGGCTAGCTCTACTTATATAGGCCCTGGTGTTGGGAACGTAGCAGAATTTTAAAATTTTCTACGCATCACCAAGATCAATCTATGGAGTCATCTAGCAACGAGGGAGAGGGGCGTGCATCTACATACCCTTGTAGATCGTGAAGCGGAACCGTTGCAAGAACGCGGATGAGGTAGTCGTACTCGTGGCGATTCAGATCACGGTCGATTCCGATGTAAGCGCCGAACAACGGCGCCTCCGCGTTCAACACACGTGCAGCCCGGTGACGTCTCCTACGCCTTGATCCAGCAAGGGAAGAAGGAGAGGTTGCGGAAGACTCCGTCCAGCAGCAGCACGACGGCGTGGTGGTGGTGGGGGAGCGCGGAACTCCAGCAGGAATTCGCCGAGCACTACGAGAGACGAGGAGGGAGAGAGGTAGGGCTGCGCCAAGAGGGAGACCAAATCATGTGTTGGGCAGCCCCATACCTCAAGTATATATAGGGGGAGGGGAGGGGCTGCGCCCCCTCTAGGGTTCCCTCCCCAAGGGGGGGCGGCAGCCCTAGATCCCATCTAGGGTGGCGGCGGAGGGAGAGGAGAGGCGCACCAGGATGGGCCCTAGGGCCCATCTGCCCTAGGGTTTGCCCCCTTCCCCTCTTGGAGGCGCCTTGGGCCCTGGTGGGAGGCGCCCCAGCCCATCTAGGGGCTGGTCCCTTCCCACTATTGGCCCATGTAGGCCTCCGGGGCTGGTGACCCCTCCCGATGGACCCCCCGGACCCTTCCGGTGGTCCCGGTACATTACCGGTGATGCCCGGAACACTTCCGGTGGCCAAATCCTCACTTCCTATATATCAATATTTACCTCCGGATCATTCCGGAACTCCTCGTGACGTCCGGGATCTCAACCAGGACTCCGAACAACATTCAGTAACCGCGTACATACTTTCCCTATAACCCTAGCGTCATCGAACCTTAAGTGTGTAGGCCCTACGGGCTCGGGAATCATGCAGACATGGCCGAGACAACTCTCCGGTCAATAACCAACAGCGGGATCTGGATACCCATGTTGGCTCCCACATGCTCCACGGTGATCTCATCGGATGAACCACGATGTCAAGGATTCAATCAATCCCGTATACAATTCCCTTTGTCTACCGGTATAGTACTTGCCCGAGATTCGATCGTCGGTATCCCGATACCTTGTTCAATCTCGTCACCGGCAAGTCTCTTTACTCATTCCGTAACACATCATCTGTGATCAACTCCTTGATCACATTGTGCACATTATGATGATGTCCAACCGAGTGGGCCCAGAGATACCTCTCCGTCACACAGAGTGACAAATCCCAGTCTCGATTCGTGCCAACCCAACAGACACTTTCGGAGATACCCGTAGTGCACCTTTATAGCCACCCAGTTACGTTCTAACGTTTGGTACACCCAAAGCATTCCAACGGTATCCGGGAGTTGCACAATCTCATGGTCTAAGGAAAAGATACTTGACATTTAGAAAAGCTTTAGCATACGAACTACACGATCTTGTGCTAGGCTTAGGATTGGGTCTTGTCCATCACATCATTCTCCTAATGATGTGATCTCGTTATCAATGACATCCAATGTCCATGGTCAGGAAACCGTAACCATTTATTGATCAACGAGCTAGTCAACTAGAGGCTTACTAGGGACATGGTGTTGTCTATGTATCCACACATGTATCTGAGTTTCCTATCAATACAATTCTAGCATGGATAATAAACGATTATCATGAACAAGGAAATATAATAATAACTAATTTATTATTGCCTCTAGGGCATATTTCCAACAGTCTCCCACTTGCACTAGATTCAATAATCCAGTTCACATCGCTATGTGATTAACACTCAAGGTCACATCCCCATGTGACTAACACCCAAAGAGTTTACTAGAGTCAATAACCTAGTTCACATTACCATGTGATTAACACTCTATGAGTTCTGGGTTTGATCATGTTATGCTTGTGAGAGATGTTGTAGTCAACGGGTCTGAACCTTTCAGATCCGTGTGTACTTTACAGATCTCTATGTCATCTTGTAGATGCAGCTACCACGCTCTATTTGGAGCTATTCCAAATAACTGTGGTACTATACGAATCCGGTTTACTACTCAGAATCATCCAGATTAGTGTCAAAGATTGCATCGCCGTAACCCTTTACGACGAACTCTTTTACCACCTCCATAATCGAGAAAATTCCTTAGTCCACTAGTTACTAAGGATAACCTTGACCGTTGTCCTGTGATCCATTCCTAGATCACACTTGTACCCTTATAGTGACTCATGGCTTGGCACACTTCAGGTGCGGTACACAACATGGCATACTTTAGAGCCTACGTCTAAAGCATAGGGGACGACCTTCGTCCTTTCTCTCTATTCTGCCGTGGTCAGGTCTTGAGTCTTACTCAATACTCATACCTTATAACACAGCCAAGAACTCCTTCTTTGCCGATCTATTTTTGAACTCCTTCAAAATTTTGTGATGGTATGTGTTTGTTTGAAAGTACTGTTAAGCGATTTTGATCTATCCTTATAGATCTTGATGCTCAATGTTCAAGTAGCTTAATCCAGGTTTTCCATTGAAAAACACTTTTCAAATAACCCTATATGCTTTCCAGAAACTCTACATCATTTACGATCAACAATAGTCAACAACATATACTCATCGGAAATTCTATAGTGCTCCCACTCACTTCTTTGGAAATACAAGTTTCTCATAAACTTTGTATAAACCCAAAATCTTTGATCATCTCATCAAAGCGTACATTCCAACTCCGAGATGCTTACTCCAGTCCTTAGAAGGGTTGCTGGAGCTTTGCATACTTGTTAGCATCTTTCAGGATTGTCAAAAACTTCTGGTTTTATCACATACAACCTTTCCTCAAGAAAATCGTCGAGGAAACGATGTTTTGACATCCTATCTGCAAGATTTCATAAATAATGCAGTAATTGCTAATATAATTCCAACAAACTCTTAGCATCGTTACGAGTGAGAAAGTCTCATCGTAGTCAAATCCTTGAACTTGTCGGAAAACATCTTAACGACAAGTCGAGCTTTCTTAATGGTGATACTTACTATCATTGTCCGTTTTCCTTTTAAAATCCATATGTACCCAACAGCCTTACGACCATCAAGTAGTTCTTCCAAAGTCTACACTTTGTTTTCATACATGGATCCTCTCTCGGATTTATGGCCTCGGGCCAATTTTTGGAATCCGTGCCCACCATCGCTTCTCCATAGCTCGTAGGTTCATTGTTGTCTAGCAACATGACTTCCAAGACAAGATTACATACCACTCTGAAGTAGTGCGCATCCTTGTCATCCTATGAGGTTTAGTAGTGACTTGATCCGAAGTTTCATGATCACCATCATAAGCTTCCACTTCAATTGGTGTAGGTGCCACAGGAACAACTCCCTGTGCCCTGCTACACACTAGTTGAAGTGACGGTTCAATAACCTCATCAAGTCTCCACCATCCTCCCACTCAATTCTTTCGAGAGAAACTTTTCCTCGAGAAAGGACCCGATTCTAGAAACAATCCCTATTGCTTTCGGATCTGAGACAGGAGGTATACCCAACTGTTTTGGGTGTCCTATGAAGATGCATTTATCCGCTTTGGGTTCGAGCTTATCAGCCTGAAACTTTTTCACATAAGCGTCGCAGCCCCAAACCTTTTAAGAAACGACAGCTTAGGTTTCTCTGAACCATAGTTCATACGGTGTCGACTCAAACGGAATTGTGTGGTGCCCTATTTAAAGTGAATGTGGTTGTCTCTAATGCCTAACCCATAAACTATAGTGGTAATTCGATAAGAGACATCATGGTATGCACCATATCCAATAGGGTGCAGTTATGATGTTCGGACACACCATCACACTATGGTGTTCCAGGCGGTATTAGTTGTGAAACAATTTCCACAGTGTCTTAACTGTGTGACAAACTCGTAATTCATATATTCATCTCTATGATCATATCATAGATATTTTATCCTCTTGTCACGACGATCTTTCAACTTCACCCTGAAATTACTTGAACATTTCAATAATTCAGACTTGTGATTTATCAAGTAAATATACTTAGCATCTACTCAAATCATCTGTGAAGTAAGAACATAACGATATCCACTACATGCCTCAGCACTCATTGGACTGCACACATCAAGATGTATTACTTCCAACAAGTTGCTTTCTTGTTCCATCTTCTTTAAAGCGAGGGCCTTTCAGTCATCTTGCCCATGCGGTATGATTTGCATGTCTCAAGTGATTCAAAATCAAGTGAGCCCAAACTATCCATCTGTATGGAGTTTCTTCATGCACATATACCAATAGGCATGGTTCGCATGTCTCAAGTGATTCAAAATCAAGTGAGTCCAAAGATCCATCAACATGGAGCTTCTTCATGCATTTTATACCATTATGAATCAAATTGCAGTGCCATAAGTATGTGGTACTATCATTACTATCTTATATATTTTGGCATGAACACGTGTATCACTACGATCGGGATTCAATAAACCATTCATTTTAGGTGCAAGACCATTGAAGGTATTATTCAAATAAACAGAGTAACCATTATTCTCCTTAATTGAATAACCGTATTGTGATAAACATAATCCAATCATGTCTATGCTCAACGCAAACACCAAATAAAAATTATTTAGGTTTAACACCAATCCCGATGGTAGACGGAGCGTGCGATGCTTGATCACATCAACCTTGGAAACACTTCCAACACATATAAATGCGTCTCACCTTTGGCTAGTCTCCGCTTGATTCTGTAGCATTTTATTTCGAGTTACTAACACTTAGCAACCGAACCGGTATCTAATACCCTGCTGCTACTAGGAGTACTAGTAAAGTACACATTTAATATAATGTATGTCCAATACATACTTCTGTCAACCTTGCCAGCCCTCTCATCTACCAAGTATCTAGCGTGGTTCTACTTCAGTGAACGTTCCCCTTATTACAGAAGCACTTAGTCTCGGGCTTGGGTTCAACTTTGGGTTTCTTCACTAGAGCAGCAACTGATTTGTCGTTTCATGAAGTATCCCTTTCTTGCCCTTGCCCTTCTTGAAACTAGTGGTTTTACTAACCATCAACAATTGATGCTCCTATTTGATTTCTACTTTCGCGGTGTCGCGAATAGCTCAAGGATCATCAAATCTATCCCTGATATGTTACAGTTCATCACGAAGCTCTAGTAGCTTGGTGGCAGTGACTTTGGAGAACCATCACTATCTCATCTGGAAGATCAACTCCCACTCGATTCAAGCGATTGTAGTACTCATACGATCTGAGCACATGCTCAACGATTGAGCTTTTCTCCTTATTTTGCAGGCTTAAGAAACTTGTCAGAGGTCTCATACCTCTTGACGTGGGCACTAGCCTGAAATCCCAATTTAAGTCCTTGGAACATCTCATACGTTCTGCGATGTTTCAAAAAACGTCTTTGGTGCCTCAATTTTAAACCATTTAGCATTACGCACTGAACTATCATGTAGTCATCAAAACATGTATGTCAGATGTTCGCAACATCCACAACCGATGCTCGAGGTTCAGCTCACTGAGCGGTGCATTAAGGACATAATCCTTCTACGCAGCAATGAGGACAATCTTAGTTTACGGACCCAGTCCGCATAATTGCTACTATCAACTTTCAACTAAATTTTCTCTAGGAACATATCTAAAACAGTAGAACTAAAGCGTAAGCTACGACATAATTTGAAAAGTCCTTTTGACTATGTTCATGATAATTAAGTTAAATACGATTATTTAATGAACTCCCACTCAGATAGACATCCCTCTAGTCATCTAAGTGATACATGATCCGAGTCAACTAGGCCGTGTCCGATCATCACGTGAGACGGACTAGTTATCATCGGTGAACATCTTCATGTTGATCGTATCTTCTATACGACTCATGTTCGACCTTTCGGTCTTCCGTGTTCCGAGGCCATGGCTGTACATGCTAGGCTTGTCAAGTCAACCTAAGTGTATTGCGTGTGTAAATCTGGCTTACACCCATTGTATTCGAACGTTAGAATCTATCACACCCGATCGTCACGTGGTGCTTCGAAACAACGAACCTTCGCAACGCTGCACAGTTAGGGGGAACACTTTCTTGAAAATATTGCGAGGGATCATCTTATTTAAGCTACCATCGTTCTAAGCAAATAAGATGTAAAACATGATAAACATCACATGCAATCAAATAGTGACATGATAGGGCCAATATCATTTTGCTCCTTTTGATCTCCATCTTCGGGGCGCCATGATCATCATCATCACCGGCATGACACCATGATCTCCATCATCATGTCTTCATGAAGTTGTCTCGTCATCTATTACTTCTACTACTATGGCTAACGGTTTAGCAATGAAGTAAAGTAATTACATGATGTTTATGTTGACACGCAGGTCATAAATAAATTATGACAACTCCTATGGCTCCTGCCGGTTGTCATACTCATCGACATGCAAGTCGTGATTCCTATTACAAGAACATGATCAATCTCATACATCACATATATCATTCATCACATCCTTTTTGGCCATATCACATCACACGACATATGCTGCAAAAACAAGTTAGAGGTCCTCTAATTGTTGTTGCAATTTTTTTTACGTGGCTGGTATAGGTTTCTTAGCAAGAACGTTTCTTACCTACACCAAAACCACAACGTGATATGCCAATTTCTATTTACCCTTCATAAGGACCCTTTTCATCGAATCCGATCCGACAAAAGTGGGAGAGCAGGACACCCGCTAGCCACCTTATGCAACTAGTGCATGTCGACCGTGGACACATCTCACGTGGAAATGCGTGTAAGGTCGGTCCGGGCCGCTTCATCCCACGATGCCGCCGAATCAAGATAAGACTCATAACGGCAAGTAAATTGAAAAAATCAACGCCCACAACAACTTGTGTTCTACTCACGCATAGAAACTACGCATAGACCTAGCTCATGATGCCACTGTTGGGAACGTAGCATAATTTTAAAATTTTCTACGCATCACCAAGCTCAATCCATGGAGTCATCTAGCAACGAGGGAGAGGGGAGTGCATCTACATACCCTTGTAGATCGCGAAGAGGAAGCGTTGCAAGAACGCGGATGAGGTAGTCGTACTCGTGGCGATTCAGATCGCGGTCGATTCCGATCTAAGCGCCGAACAACGGCGCCTCCGCGTTTAACACACGTGCAGCCCGGTGACGTCTCCTACCCCTTGATCCAGCAAGGGGAGAAGGAGAGGTTGGGGAAGACTCCGTCTAGCAGCAGCACGACGGCGTGGTGGTGGTGGAGGAGCGCGGAACTCCAGCAGGACTTCGCCAAGCACTACGAGAGACGAGGAGGGAGAGAGGTAGGGCTGCGCCAAGAGGGAGATCAAATCATGTGTTGGGCAGCCCCATACCTCAAGAATAGGGAGAGGGGAGGGGCTGCGCCCCCTCTAGGGTTCCCTCCCCAAGGGGGGGCGGCAGCCCTAGATCCCATCTAGGGTGGCGGCCAGAGGGGAGAGGGAGAGGGGCGCACCAGGATGGGCCCTAGGGCCCATCTGCCCTAGGCTTTGCCCCCTTCCCCTCTTAGAGGCGCCTTGGGCCCTGGTGGGAGGCGCCCCAGCCCATCTAGGGGCTGGTCCCTTCCCACTATTGGCCCACGTAGGCCTCCGGGGCTGGTGGCCCCTCCTGGTGGACCCCCGGACCCTTCCGGTGGTCCCGGTACATTACCGGTGATGTCCGGAACACTTCCGGTGGCCAAATCCTCACTTCCTATATATCAATCTTTACCTCTGGATCATTCCGAAACTCCTCGTGACGTCCGGGATCTCATCCGGGACTCCAAAAAACATTCGGTAACCGCGTACATACTTTCCCTATAACCCTAGCGTCATCGAACCTTAAGTGTGTAGACCCTACGGGCTCGGGAGTCATGCAGACATGGCCGAGACAACTCTCCGGTCAATAACCAACAGTGGGATCTGGATTCCCATGTTGGCTCCCACATGCTCCACGATGATCTCATCGGATGAACCACGATGTCAAGGATTCAATCAATCCAGTATACAATTCCCTTTGTCTACCGGTATAGTACTAGCCCGAGATTCGATCGTCGGTATCCCGATACCTTGTTCAATCTCGTCACTGGAAAGTCTCTTACTCGTTCCGTAACACATTATCCGTGATCAACTCCTTGATCACATTGTGCACATTATGATGATGTCCAACCGAGTGGGCCCAGAGATACCTCTCCGTCACATGGAGTGACAAATCCCAGTCTCGATTCGTGCCAACCCAACAGACACTTTCGGAGATACCCGTAGTGCACCTTTATAGCCACCCGATTCACGTTGTGACATTTGGTACACCCAAAGCATTCCTACGGTATCCAGGAGTTGCACAATCTCATGGTCTAAGGAAAAGATACTTGACATTTAGAAAAGCTTTAGCATACGAACTACACGATCTTGTGATAGGCTTAGGATTAGGTCTTGTCCATCACATCATTCTCCTAATGATGTGATCCCGTTATCAACGACATCCAATGTCCATGGTCAGGAAACCGTAACCATATATTGATCAACGAGCTAGTCAACTTGAGGCTTACTAGGGACATGGTGTTGTCTATGTATCCACACATGTATCTGAGTTTCCTATCAATACAATTCTAGCATGGATAATAAATGATTATCATGAACAAGGAAATATAATAATAACTAATTGATTATTGCCTCTAGGGCATATTTCCAACACCTGGTCCTCTCCCCAAATAATGAGCGGGAAGGGAGCCAACAACGGCGGGCAAATTTGAAAGGGGACAGCTAGTACAAGCTATCCTGACAAAAGTGGTCTTCGCCTGCTAAAGGCTCTGGTGGTGATGCCGTGGGCTCCACGGTGACCTCCGTCTTGCCGTCCTGCTGGTCTTGGTCTTGTTGCACCGATATGGCAACCTTTTCCTGATGCCTCGGTACTCCGCGCCCGCGCCTGCCTCCTTAGCACCAAAAAGGAAACAAGGACGCTGCACGCACTGGCGCCCGCCTGGTGCCGAGCGTCATGGCTCATGTCACGAGAGCCTCGTGAGGTTTGCCCCGCCTTGATATCTCCGCTCCTCGTGAGTCTGCCTGGCTAGACCGCTCCTGAGGAGGTCTTGCGTTGTCCGCCCCGCGAGGCTTGGCCCCTCGCGTGGGTCTTGATTGCCTTGTTGATGAAGATGGGCCGTACGGCCCGCTAACTTAGCCATGCCGTGGGCCACAGGCAGGCAAGTCTGGGGACCCCCGTTCCCAGAACACCGACAGTAGCCCCCGGTCCCAAGGCGCGCTCGGGCTTGGCTTTGAGGCGAAGCCAAGGGTCAAGTACGGAGCGCCGCAGGCCCCCAAAGCCTGCGGCCTCGGTCGGCGTGTGGCGGTTGATTGGACATGGGCGTCTCCACTTCCCCACACTGCCTCGACAACTGCCCGACCTGACAAAAGGCTGGCGTAGACAGTGTTTGCCTTCATTTTTTCTTCCTCGCCTTGCTCCAGATCCCCTTTCTCGCTTCTTGCCACCGATACCTCCAGATCTGCACCAGTCTTGTCCTGCAGCCACGACAGATGGCGCCGCGCAAGGATCAGTCCTCCTCGGCGCCGGCTTGGTACGAACCAGATCTTGATGCGTCCACCCTCACAAAAAAGAGCCTCGCCTCCACGCGCCTGCTGACGACGGGGGAGAGCAACGAAGGGGGGGATGGAGCTCCGGCTCGCCTCCGACGTGCCAGAGCCTGAGGGTAGCACCTTCTTCCCCTTCTTCTCGAGCAGCATCACTGTCGGGTTTGGTTCCTCCTTTCTCTGACTTCTTTTATGAGGTCCTCGACCACTACGGGTTGCAGGCGCTGCACCTCCATCCCATCCCTGTCCTCCTCCTGTCCATCTTCGCCTACTACTGTGAGGCGTATCTGGGCGTGATGCCGTCCGTGGCGCTCCTACGCCACTTCTTCCTCCTCCGCGTCAATGAGGGACACATCTCCGGTTGTGCCAATTTCGTCGCGTCCGGCAAGGCCAACTCAATCTCGAGCACCGGGAAGAGAACCGAGAACATTCGGGCAAAATGGGTCATGATGGATGCTAAATGTGCCCATCCGCGCTTGGTACTGCCGATGGAGGCGCCCCGGTCCAACAAGGGGTGGCTCCGTGCAGAGCTTGCCGACGAGCGAGCATTGCCGGTGTTGGCACATATGCATGCAGACCTGAAGCCTGGCAATGCGAAGGCGGCGAAGATCACATGGGCTATGCTCCTGAGAGAGTTCCTGGTGCTGCGCGTCGCCCCGCTTCAAGCGCGTGCACGTCCCGTGTGGGAGCTTGGAGGTGATGACAACAAGACCCGCCTAAGACAGGGGGCCCTTCCTGGTGTCGAACTGGCCGCTGTCTTGCGCCTCCTGGTTGGGGAGAACCAAGTGTACCCGCCGAGCGCCTTCACTCCTTTGTAACTGCGCCGGGGACTGGGAGCCATTTGTGGTTTCTAGGCCGACCTTCAAGGCGCGCGGGCTAGTGCCGCCGGTGCTCGCAGGAGCTTCTACAGCACTGAAGCTGGTGGAGGTGTCCTCCGACGAGTCCGGCGGGGGAAAGGAAGAGGAGGGGGATTCAGAAGTGACCCTCGAAGAGATGGGGGAGAACTCCCCCATGAGCAAGGCTGAGATCCTCCCCGCCCTTCCTGACAACGCCGAGACTGACGCTCGCCAGGAGGAGAGGGAGCAACCTCTCATCTCGACAAGGGGTAGGTCGTCGTTGGTTCCTCGGGATGCCGCCTCCGTCTTGATGCCTCCTGAGGCCGGCTTCGGTCTTTCTGCCGCCGGGGCCCGTGTGCCCACTTCTCGGGCCCCGACGCTGTCAGGCTTCAAGCTCCCCAAGAGGAAGGTGGAATACATCGCGGTGGATGGGTAAGAGCCTTGAGCTTCGTCTTTTCCCTGCTTGTACTTATCGTTTCCTGACGTTTACCCTTGGTTGATCAGGCCAGTGCCTTCGGCGAAGAAGAGGAAGGAGGATGCGGCGGCCACACCTCCCTCCGCAGGGAAAGGAGGCGACAGCCTCGCACTTCCCCAATCGGGTCGCCCTCGCGAGGTCAAGAAGGGCATCGCCGTGTGGAATCAGCCCCCGTGCCCCCACTGGCTCTGGAGGTGCCGGTGTTTGGCTTGGCTGGAGAGGTTCCGTCTACCCCGGAACCCGCAGCCTCCCAGGCCTTGGTGACGACGTCGCCTCCTCCCACTTCTGCACCTCCACTCCCAGGTTCTTCTGCTTCTGCTACTCTCTTGGAACGCGCTCTTTCGGAGATGACCCAATTGTAGGCCGATCTCATGAGCGCGGACCCGCGCATGGTGGTCGGGCGTCTGGAGCTGGCCTCTGGCTGGCTTCACTCCGACTTGGCGGTTCGCGCGGTGCTGAGCTAGGTCGCAGCATCTTCCGAGAAGGAGAAGCGGAGTGCCGCCAACGCTGCAGCCGATCGTGAGGCGGTGCTAAAAGACACTAAAGCCGCCCGCGACCACTGCCAAGAGCTGGAGGACGAGTTGCAGAGCCTGCACAACACGCACGCTGAAGAAGCGCGCGGCCGCCTGGCGAGGGAGGAGGAGGTGAAGGCCCGGGAAGACGTCGTTAAGAACCGTGACGCTGAGCTGGTGGAGCTGGGGAAGATGCAGGCCGCCGAGCGCATCCGGTTGGAAGAGCTGGAGCGGAAGGTGAAGGCGAGGGAGGCCGATCTTGACGCCAAGGCGCGGGTCCTGGCCGAGGACCGTGTGGCCTTTGCCGACCTCGAGAAGAGATCTCGCAATGCACTGAAGATGCTCTACGAGCACGGCCTGGAGAAGTCGCTGGCCACCGATGAGGACTGCCCCGCCCGGCTGCTTCCTCTCTTGGTGAAGGCGCTCGAGGAAGTCGTTGATGGTGTCCGTCCCATCGCAGAGGCAGAAGCTCGCGTCCTGTCTTCAGCTGCATTGACTCGCGTCTTCAGCCATCTGTACCTCCGCGACCCCAACGCTTGTCTTGACGAGCTGCTGGAACCCGTGGCTGATGATCACAGCGCAGCCGCTGCCGCAGCCGTGCAAGGTCAGGTGGAGGCCCTACTGAAGAAGTTCCGCGGCTTTGTATCCGCACCCTTGTCCGGTGATCCTGCGGCTGATGGTGCAGGTGAAGATGACATCACCCACGGAGGAGCACCTTCTGCCGGTGAAGGCGGTGTTCAGGGGTGACCTGCGGCTAGTTTCTTGTTTCGTTCCTGCAACATGCATCGGGCCTGGTGAGGCGTTTAGACTTTTCATTTGATATTGTGAGGACAATATGTTTGTAATATTTTCTTCGAGATTGCGTGCTTTCCTTCCTATTTGCTTCGTGTTCTGCGTCGGCAGAGCCCGGTCCCGCGCATACCTCGACTGCCATTGGGCCGACCGGAGACTAGGACGGACCAAGGAGTGAGGGGCTACGTGACCAATTAGACTCCTGAGTCGCGATGCTCAGGAGTCCCCCTTGACGCGCAAACAGCTTATAGGGAGAGTACGCGAGGATAGACTAGTGTTCTACGTCGGCAGAGCCCGGCCCCGCGCATACCTCAACCGCCATTGGGCTGACCAGAGACCAGGACGGACCAAGGAGTGAGGGGCTACGTGACCAGTTAGGCTCCTGAGTCGCGATGCTCAGGAGTCCCCCTTGACGTGCAAACAATCTCCATACCTTCCCTCGCCGAGGCCTCGGGAGGGGCGTCTGGCGACCAGGTCCGGGGACCTGATTGGGCGTGGCGCTTGGGTGTGACCGAGAGCAGCCCCAGGCCAGGAGGCCTGGTTGGGTGGCGTACGCTTGGGCGTGACCCAAGTGCAGCCCCCGTGTCCAGCCCCCTCGCGTGGCTCTCCCGAGGGGAGGCATTGCGGTGAGGCCGGACGCTGAGCTCTGGGCTCCCTGAGGTTGGTACGACCGTGGAGCCGCCCTCAGTTGTTTATCACCAGTGTGGAGCATAGTGCTTCCGCTTGTGCACGAGCATAGCCGCTCCTCGGCAGTGTCGATGGCCAGCGCGGAGCATGGTGCTTCCACTTGTGCGTGGGAGGGGGCGCCCCCTCCGGGAGGAGCCCCCGGGGCGTGTACAGCCCCGCCCTGACACGTGGCTTGCACGGCAGGGCTGCGAGGTGTATCTGGGCACTCGTGAGCTAGCGCGGGACTCACGAGGCCCTACCTCAAGGCGGGTTGCGCCTGGTCTTGAGTCTTGATGGATGTATGTTCCTGCAATGCGGTTAGGTGCAAGCACTCTACATCCTCAGGTCCTGGTCCTCGAGCGAGCTCAGCCGCCGTTGGTATGCCAGGTCGCGATGCCGTGGTAAAGGCCAGGGGGTGAGGGCTGGAGAGCCAGTAAGAGCTCCTGAGTCACGATGCTCAGGAACCCCCCTTTTAACACGCAAGCAAATTGCACGGGGCGAAAAGACCCGTGACGGGTGGCGATCGAGCAGGTGAATATCATAGGTAGATTAGGTATGGAGGGCAGATCAACTTGGGTAAATGCAGAGAGATACATGCCACTGGGTCAGGCCCGAGCGCCTTGGGGATGATGTAGCCCGAGGGGCGCCCCCAACAAGGTAAGATAAAGAGATAAGCAAAAGGGATACATGCCATAGGGACGGGCCCACGCGGCCTAGGAATTTTTCAGCCCGAGGGGCGCTCCCAGCTAAATGAACTTGGAAAATATCACCTGGTTCTGTCAACGAAGAAGAGTTGGTGCAGCTGAAGGAACACGGCGATTGAATGGCTCCTCACGAGCCACCGGGGCACTGAGCCTCGGGAGGCTCTGGGGGTTCAGGTGGTTCCCTGAGGACCATCTCCATCTCCGCCAGGACGGCGTGGTGCCTGGCCTCCTGAGCTGCCATGATGCGCCGCATGTTGCGCTGATAGGCTGACGACACGCTCGGCAGGCCAAAGGGAATGCGAACATAGCTGTGCGGTGGACCCTTGCAGCGTCCCATGCGCGAAGGCAAGAAGAGCTCCTGAGATGCGGCCCAGTTGAGCCCTGGGACGTCGATGCAGACACGCAGCCCGGCATCCTCGCCTGGATGCGGAGCTGCGCCTCGTGAGCGGCGGTCGCCGCGCATGGCCCTTGCGTCTTGCAGTTCGTGAGTGGTCTCGGTGATGAATTCCTGAGCGGTGGGCACTCCTTGCCCTGTGTCCTCTTGAGGGAAACGTGCCGCGAAGCACGCCTCCAAGTGGTGTCCAAGCGCCTCCCTCGTGAGATTGGCAAGGTCCGAGGCCCTCCAGAAGAGAGCCCTCGAGCCTTGTCCGAGGAGGGCGTCGGGCGCACCTTGCTATGTGATGGAGGGAGGCGCCCCTGGAGAGGGCGCTGATCCTGACGAGGCTCCAGCAGCGTCGTCACCCTTCTGAGATCCGGCATGGCGTAGCTGCTTCTTCTTGGGGATGGCCTCTGGAGGGCCTCACTTTTGCTGTCGGGGTCGTCGATCACTGTGGCCTAGAAGGCGCGCTCGAGGGAGCACACCGCATCTCTATCTTCACATGGGACCGTGATTATTCCGACGCTTCCCGGCATCTTGAGGATGTTGTAGCCGTGGTGGGTGACGGCCATGAACTTGGCCAGGGCCGGATACCCGAGGATGGTGTTGTACGACAGGCGGATGTGCGCGATGTCGAAGTCGATGAGCTCAGTGTGGTAGTTCTTGCGTTCCCCGAAGGTGACAGGGAGGCAGACCTGCCCAATTGGTGTAGTGGAACCATCGGTCACTCCTGAGAAGGGCTTGGTAGGCTGAAGCTGTTCATACGGGACTTGGAGGTTGTCGAACGTGTCTACGGACAGGACGTTAAGCCCTGCGCCGCCGTCGATGAGGGTCTTGGTAACTTCCACATTGCTGATGACTGGTGAACAAAGCATTCGGAGGGCTCCAGCGGTGGCTGCGCACTTGAGTTAGTCTGCCGAGTTGAAGATGATGGCGCACTGGGACCACTTGAGCGGACGTGTGGCCTCAAGCTTGCCAAGGACCGCATTCACTTCACGAGCAAACTGTTTGAAGATGTGCTGCGAAGCTGGGGCCTGAGCTCCGCCCAAGATGTAGGCGATAGCACGCAGCTCCTGGAAGCCCCCAGCCCCCTCATCTTGATGGTGGTCGTCGTTCCTCCTTGGTGGTGGCGGCAGCGGGGGAAGACCGGCGTTGCCCTGAGGATGGTCCTCACGAGGCTGGTCTCTCCAGGCGCCCTCGCGAGGATGATCCTGCCAACGGTCCTCGCTAGGACAGTCGCGCCACTCCTAACGTGGGCCACGGTCGTCCCAGCGTCCGCCACCATGTCCTCCTCCTCGGCCGTAGCCACGGTCGCTGTGCTCGGGGCGTCGACCGAAGCATCCTTCGCGGATGGCTCTGAGCTCTTGACAGTCGCTGGTGTTGTGGGTATTCAGGTTGTGGAAGGCGCAGAATGGCCGGCTGTTCTTAGATGACTCAGGCTGATCTCTGCCCCGCTTGGTGTCGGGCTCCGCTGCGAGCATGGCCGCTTCCTTGCTCTTCACGTCCTTGGCCTTGGCCTTCTTCTCCTCTGCGCCCGTAGCTGGTAGCTCAAGGAGGGAAAGGCACCCCTCCTCAGCTCTTGCGCACTTGGTCGCCAGGTTGAACAGCTCCTGAGATGTGCACAGCTCCTGAGATGTGCACAGCTCCTCGTGGATAGCGAGCTCTTCCTTCATCTTGACGTCACGGACGCCATCGAAGAACGTGGAGATGATGGCCTGGTCCGTGGCCTTGGGGATCTAGAGGCGACTGCTGTTGAAGCGCTGGATGTACTTCTGGAGGGTCTCTCCTGGTTGTTGCTTGATGCAGCGCAGGTCGCCCGCGGCCGACGGGCGGTCACGGGTGCCCAGGAAGTTGGCGACGAAGTGGTCGCGCATCTCATCCAAGGAGGAGATCGAGTTGTGTTGCATGTTCGGGAGCCAGGAGCGGGCACCATCTTTGAGAGCCATGGGAAACCAGTTCGCCGTGACTTTCTCATCGCCATTGGCCGCTTCGATTCTCGGCTCGTAGAGCTGCAGGAACTCCACAGGGTCAGCGGTGCCATCATAGCGAGGGGGCAGATCCGGCTTGAACTTGCCCGGCCACGCGACGCTACGCAGCTCGGGGGTGAAGGCGCGGCAGCCGGCCGTGGTCACCGGGGCCCGCCTCAGAGGTGGGGCTTGGTCTTGGTGAGGTCCACGCGCAGCCACCGCAGGGGGCGCGGTCTTGACGAGGCATTGCGGGGAGCGCAGGTGCAGCTTCCCGCGGCCGTGGAATTTCTTGGCAGCTCCACTCTTCGCGCGCGGGCACCGGGCGTGGTGGATCGCGCCGCGGGGCCTCGCGCCTTAGCGCCAAGGAGCGATCTTGGGGCAGAGGTGGTGGAGGCGCGCCATGAGCCACGCCGCCCGTGGCTGGCGGAGGGTGAGGCAGAGAAAGGGACGACACCGGGGAGCCTCCTGCGGTGCGAACGAGCTCGGCGATGCGGTCGAGCCACTCCTCATAGAGGTTGTCGACCGGGCGGTAGCGCAGGAGTTCGTTTGCCGCGAGGAGCGCGGCCCGCGCATCCATGGGAGCGCGGTGTGCATGAGACGAAGAACCGATCGGGGTCAGTGATGGAGTGGCGGTGCTGCCATCCTGCCTCACCGATGGGTGCTACGAGGATGCTTGCTGCTCATTCCCTGCCGGGCCGGTGGCAGCGGGAGACGGAGAACGACGAGGTGGCCCGCCGATGGGAGCCGTCTGAGCAACACGAGCAGTGAGGGCAGCCCGGCGCTCAGCTCGAGCATGGCGAGCGTCCGCCATGGAGACGACGGAGCGACAGATCGACGAAAAGGAAGCTACGGCGCACCCCTACCTGGTGCACCAAATGTCGGATGTGGGGTTCCGGCAAAACCCTTAAGGTTCGAACTCTGGGGTGCACGCGATGTTCTTTCCCTCCTACCGATCCATGCCCTAGCTCGCTAAGATCTCGCGGACGAACTCAGCCAACTCGCAACGCAAAAAGACACGAGATTTATACTGGTTCGGTCCACCGTTGTGGTGTAATACCCTACTCCAGTGTGTGGTGGTGGATTGCCTCTTGGGATGATGATCAACAGTACAAGGGGAAGAACAGCCTCCTGAGGTTGAGGTGTTCTTGTGCTCTGTGGACTTGTGGATGAGAGCTCTATCAGTTCAACTTCTCTCCCCCTCGACTCTCTCTACTATGGTGGCTAGCTCTACTTATATAGGCCCTGGTCCTCTCCCCAAATAATGAGCGGGAAGGGAGCCAACAACGGCGGGCAAATTTGAAAGGGGACAGCTAGTACAAGCTATCCTGACAAAAGTGGTCTTCTCCTGCTAAAGGCTCTGGCGGTGACGCCGTCTTGGGCTCCACTGTGACCTCCATCTTGCCGTCCTGCTGGTCTTGGTCTTGTTGCACCGATATGGCAACCTTTGCCTAATGCCTTGGTACTTCGCGCCTGCGCCTGACTCCTTAGCACCAAAGAGGAAACAAGGACGTTGCACGCGCTGGCGCCCGCCTGGTGCCGAGCGTCATGGCTCACGTCACGAGAGCCTCGTGAGGTTTGCCCCGCCTTGATATCTCCGCTCCTCGTGAGTCTGCCTGGCTAGACCGCTCCTGAGGAGGTCTTGTGTTGTCCGGCCCGCGAGGCTTGGCCCCTCGTGTGGGTCTTGATTGCCTTGTTGATGAAGATGGGTTGTACGTCCCGCTAACTTAGCCACGCCGTGGGCCGCAGGCAGGCAAGTCTGGGGACCCCCGTTCCCAGAACGCTGACAGCGATGGCTGGGTGACGGGATCGATGCTCGACTGCACGTTCTGCTGTCATGCGCGACCGAGTTCTCCATCTGCTATTGGCCATAGTCTCCAGCGGTTGCACGATGAGCTCGTTGGTGTGTGCCACCCAGTACTTTTGTTCATGTGTAGCTGCTTCCTCACATAATCAATCAACCGATCAAACTCGGTTGACACGGTCAAAAGACCAGAGTCAGGTGAAGAGAAGGTTGAAACTTGATGAGTTTTGAAACTAGAGGGTTCTAAATTAGATGATTTTGGATTTTGAGATTGTATCCTAGACTTTAATGGTAATGCAAGATTGTAATATGGACATCTCTCTTGAATAAAAGTGGCAACAATTTCGACTAAAAAAATTGAGCATCGTCTTGCAGATGTTTTGTGAATATGCAAAGCTTGCGTATCATTTCATTGATAGAAGAAGATAAGAGTGAGTACAGGGGTTGGTACAATGCATGACACAAACGCAAAAGGTGTGAACATGGCTACGGATCAGAGGGACGTGGGATGCTCAGCCCAAACAGAAAAGTAACACAGCTAAACTCGCCACCCTGGGACACAGCCCAAACCAGACCAACAACAATGAAACTGCCACCGAGGACACCGCGAGCATAGAAGACGATGCCTTCAAGAAAGGGAACGACGCCAGGGCACTGCCATCGTCAGATCTACAAAGCAAGACCTAGGGTCTCCCCTAATGCTCAAACAGGGGCACAAAAAGCGGCCCTGGCAGTGCCTCCAAGAAGGAAACGACACCCGCAGGTGTCGCCGCTGCCAGCATCGAAAGGTCGAGAAAGGATTTTGCCCTGGCCGAGTCTGAGCAGTCCCAAGCCGTTGGAGCAAAAGTCGAGGAGGAGGAAGTCGAGTCGGAGGCCGAAACCGCCATCGCAGGAAGGGGAGCAACGCCTGCCGATGAGGGAGGCGTCGGGTGCTATCGGAAGAACGAGCAAGAGAACATGTGGAAGGGCAGACGGAGCACAGAGGTGGGTGGGGTTGGGCAGTCAGGCGGAATGGTGGAGGGGTGCAACAGTGGCCGAAGACCCGAACAAGCCAAGATCCAGAGATGAGCGCAGATCCAGGCTGCTGGGATCGGAGCAGAAGGGACGCCCGGCAAGCCGAAGGAGCTGAAGGGGGGCGCAGCTCCAAAGGCACGCCGGCGTCGAAGCCACACCGGGGTGGATGTCGGCCAAGCACAGACGCCTGCAGGGGTTGTTTGCGGAGCTGCCGAGACAACGACAAGACGAATGAGCCGAAATTTGACGCAGCTCGGACGCAGGGAGCGCCCGATCTGGAGCCGCATTGGCCAACCATGGACACTGGAGAAGGGCGCAGGTCCATGGCTGACGGTGTCCTGGACTAGGGGGTACTCACCACGTCGTCTCCCGATCAGTTGGATTGGGCCGAGGATCCCCATGGCCGTATACTCATGGGCCAGTCCGGACAGTTGCCGCATACAAGGAAGATTCCACAAGACTTGGCGATCAAGACAAGGACTCCTCCCCCACCGGCGTATTCGGCTAGGACTCTTGTTATCCTAGGCCTCTGGTGCACTATATAAACCGAGGCCAGGCTAGTCGATAGACAACAACCCTTACAATCATACCATAGGCTAGCTTCTATGGTTTAGCCTCCTTGATCTCGTGGTAGATCCACTCTTGTAAACATCCACAATATCAATATCAATCAAGCAGGACGTAGGGTTTTACCTCCATCAAGAGGGACCGAACACAGGTAAACATCGTGTCCCTTGTCTCCTGTTACCATCCGCCTAGACGCACAGTTCGGGACCCCCTACCCGAGATCCGCCGGTTTTGACACCGACATTGGTGCTTTCATTGAGAGTTCCGCTGTGTGTCCTGCAGTAGGTCGATGGCTCGCCCGCAGGTCAACTGCAACTTCGGCATCTTCGTCACCAGCTCGGCTGGTCACCTTGGTTCGACCAAGGACTGCGCCCTATCTCCGATCGTCATGTTCGAATGAGGGCCTTCATCAACATCAACTCCGATCTCTATCAAAATCATGGAGGAATCATCCAGGGAGCCCGAGGGCTCAACGTCAACATTGCCCTCGGGCGACCGTACTGTTTTTCTGGACAGCGGACTTGTGTCCGCCGCCACCGCCTCCTCAAGCGTCGCTTTACCAATTGCTTCAGTGGAATTGTGCGGAATTGAGTCTACAACAGCCCTGGAAAATTTCATCGAGTTCCGATGGAGGAATCTCCGGCAATCTCCGATATACCGGAGCCGCATTGAATCTGGACGAGAATCCGGACGAGTTTAGGGCGTGGTGTCCAGATTCTAGCTCGGACTTCCTTTGGAAGATCCAACCGTTGATCGGCTGCGGAATTCCTATATCTGCCACCCCTCAAAATTTCAGCTCGATCCGACCGTCCAAACTCCGGGAACCTTCCGATTAGTGCATCACTTTTCGGATCTGTTTTCTGCGCGAAAACGAATCCGACCCGAGTTCGTCTTTTTTTTATGAACGGGATTTCGGACATCCTTTTTGAAGGAAGTTGTGTACGGGGTATTGTGTTTTGTTCCCGAACAAATCCCACTAACTTTAAGATCTTTTGAACATGATCTTCAACATCATGCTGGTGTAAAACCAGTCCGGCAATATTGCTCCACGGCTGCCGATCTGCGCTAGACACGTCGTCACTTTGTTGAGCCAAGCTCAACTTCTTCGGATCATCATCTTGGCAAGCCGAACAAGAGTCCGGCATCGCGAAGGATAAATCATCACCAACATCGCCGCCCCACGGATTACACGGAGCGGGCATACCCGGCATCGCCGCACGGTCGCTTCATCAAGCGGCATTGACCACGCCACGACCTGCATCGGCGGGCCGCACTCTTCGCTTCTTCAAGCTAGTGTTCATCACGCCGACCTACTTGACATCTCCGCTGGACGGGGCTTCGCCATCTCTTCATCAACCTACTCCGGACACTTCGGCGTCACTAGCCGACCAGGCATGGGTGCGCGGATCGAGTCCCAATTTTGGGAATCACCTTCCTTCGGATTGCTACAACAAATAAACCAGGTGATATTAATCCTAGTATTTCTTTTGCTTGTTTGGGTTAAATTTTTCCCAAGGAATTATTACTCTGGTTAGTCCAGCATATGTACACAGGTCTATCAAATGGTGGCCGCATTATCGACGGTCGCATGATGGTTCGGTCAGTTTAGACACGCAGTTAACGCCGTGATCCGGAACTCGGACCAACCTGTGAATCCAGGCTTTGCCGCGCCTTTATTGCATTACGCCGACGACCTGCATCGACATCGACTTCGGCGCCAGGCCATATTTATTTTACTACTCACTTTGCATAAATTATTTATTATGCAACATTTTTTTAATTCCTATTATTACTATTATCCCCGGTCTGCACTATTTTTTGTGCACAGGAAAATGATCTAGCTGGACTATATCCTTTGACGTCACCTCGGTAGACGGGGGCTTAAATCAACACTTCATTACCCCATGCCGGGGACTTCGGCATCACTCTGCCGTCCTGCATTGACCATGCTATGTCACCACTTCGGAGTGCCGAGCTCCTTGCTCCGCCACCTCGGGACCGGCTTGGGGGATGGAACCTTGTCCCGCATCAAGCTCGGACCGCGTCGTCAATACCGAACACATTAACCAGCTAAGTTGCCTTCATGCTCAAAGTTTTAAATTTCTAACTTGTGTTCGGTTCGACCAAGAATTATACTTTTTTGTAAAAGTTGCTTGTACAAATTTTCCTTGTCGAAACTTTGTTCAAGACACACTTGACGCGCTACCCGCGCTCATTATACCCAGGGGCTTCTTTAACAGAAGCTTATTAATACGGGCTTTATGCCCAACACATGTGTCACACTTCCGCATGTACCTTTTATTCACCATTATATGCATCGATATGACTTAAGTTTTGGCCAAGCTGGGTTGCACGGCTCCTGTGATTACCCCTACGTTCCCGATTGTTCGGCTAGGTGGTAAAGGAGCACCTCTGCGATTATTCTTGCCGGGTCACCGGATGTGTACCTCGGTAGGTGAAGCCGAAAGCTAAGCGTTCTTAAGGGAATACTCGGTCGGTGAACTAAAAGATGATTTTTAATTATTTACCCATCTGCCCCTAGATGATTTTACGCTTTCATAGCAGCTTTGACATGCACTTTAGGGCATGCATCCCAAATAAAGGAACCCTTAACGGAACTATTCTCCTGGAAGATGTTTCTTACTACCCATGTAATATAACATAACTAGTTGGGCACTTATGCGATACAGCACTAATGACCCCTTCGCCTTGTCTCCATGCATACCACGGTTCTTATATAACCACGAAGGTATTCGGACACACTCCGGACTATTGGGTCCACGAATTGAAGCGAAAAGGTCCGCTATGACAAAGCGATCTACAATCCGGCTAGAAGGCATTCTACATGTCACCTTACATTATATAGTCAACTTTTACCCAAGTCACTTGGGGGCTCTTATGTTATTTGAGCCGTTTCATCCTAAGTGTTTTTCTTCTTAGTCCTTGCAAAGTTTTTATTATTTATCACCCCTTTTCTCGACAAGTGTGTTAGGTCACTAGCCAGTAGCCTAATTTCTCTCTCGAAATCGCTAGAGTTTAGTTTTCTAAACTTGCCTAATCTATAGGCTGACCCACTTGACGTCTTGAGATAGGATGTGTCATGTTCAAGCACGGCAGAAGCACTTTTTTTTTTCTACAGTCCAATTTTCGGATTGGCACCGAACACTTGATCTTGTTTGGACGTCATGTTTTTACTGGCTTTTTTGGTTTTCCAAGATTTTGGCACTTTTAAACTATTTGTGTGTTTTCAGCACAAGTCTCGCAGTACAACGCCGAACTCCTTAAGAGATTCGGCAAAACATTCTCGGATATTGCTATATATGCATCAGCTTGGTGTGTCTTGGTCAATAGTTGGGTTGCCCAGCTCCAGCGCTTGCCTCCTACGTTCCGCTTTGTTCGGCTAGGTGTGCAAAGGAGAACCACTGCGATTGTGCTTCCAGCTCGCATGGTCAAGCACCTCGATGGAGAAAGCCGAAACTGTCACAATAGGTGTAAACTGGTCAGCGATCCGATGACTATATTAAATGACGGGCCATTCATAACATTGGCCAAAGTGTTTATGGCTTGACCTCGATCGTCGCCCGAACACTACCGGGCTAGTAATGGCAGCCCCCAAACTAAATCCTCAATATTTGGCTCTTCCATTAGAGCTGAGGTTTCATGATCATGCTTAGCATGACAACCCAAAGAAAGGAACCGATAGCGGGACTATTTTTGGAAGACATTTCTTCTGTTAAACAGCAATATAACATGCCTCTCCGCTGTACCTTTGTTTATAAAACCATATGGCCGGATTGCATTGTTTGTCGTAAATCTTTGCCCTCATAAAGGCTTTATAAAGTAGGACAAACACTCCCCGGCTATTGGCCGAGGAGGTGGAAGCCGATGGTCGGTCAACAAAGTTTTGTACAATGCGGATCCGAGCATTAATGACGTAAAGTACTTGGATACATAGAGTCATTACACATAATTTGTGATTTTACTATGGATATCGATCCTTAATTCGGCCTCCCGTGCCCGCATTAAGGCTCGGGGGCTACTGGGCTTAGGGCTTATTATTTACAAATATTAAAGGGGCACATCAATCCCCTGATGCAGTGTTGCCACCCGACCCGGTGTCTCGGGGCTACTGCATTGCTTGTTCTATGCGTAAAATTTTAAGTGCAATACAGTTTCCGAGGAGATTTTGATCCTCGGGTTGGTCGGCCGCACCCAACCCGAGTCTCGAGGTCTGAGCATGCCGCTTATGTCCCCAAGTATTCTCGGGCCGAAGTTAGGATTTGATCCTCAGCCCGATTTTGCAAATCAACCCGAGTCTCGGCAGCCTACGGGATCGCCGGTCTTATGTCATCCTTCATGGGCATCTCGGGTTTTAGACCGATACCCACCTTGAGGGCTACTGGCTATGTATCTCGGCAGAGAATAAATTGCACCACCACGGAAGCAATCCGGCATAAAGCTCGGGCGCTAGTGGCTGGCTCCATAGAGGGCATTTCTGGCATTAAGCTCGACTAAACTCCTTCAAACTTCTTTGGACCAAGGTGATTTACGACACCTCGGATACAGTCCGGCGTTGGAGCTCGGATACATAGTCCGGCGTTGGAGCTCGGATACATAGTCCGGCGTTGGAGCTCGGAAACAGTCCGGCGTTAGAGCTGGGAAGCAGTCCGACATTGGTGCTCGGCTGCAAAAGATACCTCGAATGCAGTCTGGTGTTGGAGCTCGGACGCAAGAGGACGCTGCCGCCCGAGAACAACTTCAAACCCGAGGTGTAGCATAAAAATAACAAGGCATTGATAAAGGTCAGAACTTAAAGGGCTCCTCGGATACCCGACGTGTAAGCTCATCGAATGCATTTCGGCGATCCTCAAGATCGAAGATGAGAAGATTTGTTGAACCAGTTTTCAAGACCGGCAGCGAAGATGAAGAACAGTTCGGAAGAATCGAGGAGCGCCCCTAACTTGAAGACCGGTTCAGGGGGGGCTCTTCGACGGTGTCGAGGACTAGGGGTACTCACCACGTCGTCTCCGATCAGTTGGATTGGGCCGAGGATCCCCATGGCCGTATACTCATGGGCGATCCGGACGGTTGCCGCATACAAGGAAGATTCCACAAGACTTGGCGATCAAGACAAGGACTCCTCCCCACCGGCGTATTCGGCTAGGACTCTTGTTATCCTAGGCCTCTGGTGCACTATATAAACCGAGGCCAGGCTAGTCGATAGACAACAACCCTTACAATCATACCATAGGCTAGCTTCTAGGGTTTAGCCTCCTTGATCTCGTGGTAGATCCACTCTTGTAAACATCCACAATATCAATATCAATCAAGCAGGACGTAAGGTTTTACCTCCATCAAGAGGGCCCGAACCTGGGTAAACATCGTGTCCCTTGTCTCATGTTACCATCCGCCTAGACGCACAGTTCGGGACCCCCTACCCGAGATCCGCCGGTTTTGACACCGACAATGGCCGTCAGGGCCGAGGCCGCACCTGCAGGGTATGGGAAGGGTGAAGGGAGCTCGCAGACGTGCCACACACCCGGCCAGCGCGTTGCAGGAGGCAGCCAATGTAAGGCAACCACCGCAACCAACGAGATGAACCGTCGCCCTGGAAGCATGGCCTCAGCCTGCAGGGTGGAAGAGCGCCACCGTGGAGCCCCTAGGGCCGGCCAGCCCGGCCAAAGGCCCGGCCCCGTCCTCTCGGGATCCGGCGCCAGCAGCAGTAGGGGTGCTGGCGGCCGCATTGGATCTGGCGCGGAAGGTGGGGAGGGCGGAGGTTGTGCCGGCGATGACAAGTGAAGGAAATATTCCCTAGAGGAAATAATAAAGTTGTTATTTTATATTTCCTTATTCATGATAAATGTTTATTATTCATGCTAGAATTGTATTAACCGGAAACTTTATATATGTGTCGATACATAGACATAACACCGTGTCCCTAGTAAGCCTCTACTAGACTAGCTCGTTAATCAAAGATGGTTAAGTTTTCTAACCATGGACATGTGTTGTCATTTGATGAATGGGATGACATCATTAGGAGAATGATGTGATGGACAAGACCCATTCATTAGCTTAGCATTATGATCGTTCAGTTTTATTGCTATTGCTTTTTCATGTCAAATACATATTCCTTCGACAATGAGAATCTGCAACTCCCGGATACCGGAGGAATGCCTTGTGTGATATCAAACGTCACAACATAAATGGTTGAGTATAAAGATGCTCTACAGGTATCTCCAAAGGTGTTTATTGGGTTGGCATAGATCGATATTAGGATTTGTCACTCCGAGTATCGAAGAGGTATCTCTGGGCCATCTCGGTAATACACATCATGATAAGCCTTGCAAGCAATGTGACTAATGAGTTAGTTATGGGATGATTTACGAATGAGTAAAGGGACTTGCCGGTAACAAAATTGAACTAGGTATGAAGATACCGACAACCGAATCTCGGGCAAGTAACATACCGATGACAAAGGGGATAACGTATGTCGTCATAACGGTTCGACCGATAAAGATCTTCGTAGAATATGTGGGAGCCAATATGAGCATCCAGGTTCCGCTATTGGTTACTGACCGGAGAGGTGTCTCGGTCATGTCTACATAGTTCTCGAACACGTAGGGTCCGCATGCTTACCGTTCGATGACGATTTGTATTATATGAGTTGTGTGATTTGGTGACCGAGTGTTGTTCGGAGTCCCGGATGGGATCACATACATGACTAGGAGTCTCGAAATGGTCGAGGGGTAAAGATTGATATATAGGATGATAGTATTCGGACATCGGAAGTGTTTCGGGATGTATCGGGTACATATTAGAGTACCGCGGGGGTTACCGGAACCCCCCGGGGGAAGATATGGGCCATATGGGCCATAAGAGGGAGGCACACCAGCCCACAAGGGGTGGCACCCCCCTTATGGTAGGAGGTCGAATAGGAAAAGGAGGTGGGGGTTCGGCCCCCTTTTCCTTCCTCCTTCCCTCTTCCCTCTTTTCCCCCTCCGGTAAAAGGAAACGGGGGAGGCCGAATTGGACTAGGGGCCCAAGTACGATTCCTCCTACTTGGGCGCGCCCTAGGCTGCCTCTCTCCCCCTCCCTCCTTTATATACATGTGGAGGGGGCGCCTAGAACACACAGGAATCATTGTTAGCCTTGTGCGGCGCCCCCCCCCCCCCCCTCCATAGTTTACGCCTCCGATCATATTCACGTAGTGCTTAGGCAAAGCCCTGCGCGAATCACTTCACCATCACTGAAGGAAATATTCCCTAGAGGCAATAATAAAGTTGTTATTTATATTTCCGTATATCATGATAAATGTTTATTATTCATGCTAGAATTGTATTAACCGGAAACTTAGTACATGTGTGAATATATAGACAAACAGAGTGTCACTAGTATGCCTCTACTTGACTAGCTCGTTAATCAAAGATGGTTATGTTTCCTAGCCATGGACAAGAGTTGTCATTTGATGAACGTGATCACATCATTAGAGAATGATGTGATTGACTTGACCCATCTGTTAGCTTAGCACGATGATTGTTTAGTTTGTTGCTATTGCTCTCTTCATAACTTATACATGTTCCTATGAATATGAGATTATGCAACTCCCGAATACCGAAGGAACACTTAGTGTGCTATCAAACGTCACAACGTAATTGTGTGATTATAAAGATGCTCTACAGGTGTCTCCGATGGTGTTTGTTGAGTTGGCATAGATGGAGATTAGGATTTGTCACTCCGATTGTCGGAGAGGTATCTCTGGGCCCTCTCGGTAATGCACATCACTATAAGCCTCGCAAGCAATGTGACTAATGAGTTAGTTATGGGATGATGCATTACGGAACGTATGTTGTTATGCGGTTTGACCGATAAAGATCTTCGTAGAATATGTAGGAACCAATATGAGCATCTAGGTTCCGCTATTGGTTATTGACCGAAAGTGAGTTTCGGTCATGTCTACATAGTTCTCAAACCCGTAGGGTCCGCACGCTTAACGTTCGGTGACGATCGGTATTATGAGTTTATGTGTTTTGATGTACCGAAGGTTGTTCGAAGTCTGGGATGTGATCAAGGACATGACGAGGAGTCTCGAAATGGCCGAGACATAAATATTGATATATTGGACGACTATATTCGGACACCGGAAATGTTCCGGCGAAGTTTCAGATAAAACCTGAGTGCCGGAGGGTTACCGGAACCCCCCGGGGGAACTAATGGGCCACATGGGCCTTAGTGGAGAGAGAGAGGGGCCGCTAGGGCAGGCCGCGCGCCCCCTCCCCCTTCAGTCCAAATTGGACTAGGGAAGGGGGGGCGGCACCCCCCTTTCCTTCTCCCTCTCTCCCTCTCCTTCCTTTCCCCTCTCTTCCCTTGTTGGAAACCTACTAGGAATAGGATTCCTAGTAGGAATCCTACTTGGGGCGTGATACGTCTCCAACGTATCTATAATTTTTGATTGCTCCATGCTATATTATCTACTGTTTTGGACTATATTGGGATTTATTTTCCACTTTTATAATATTTTTGGGACTAACCTATTAACCGGAGGCCCAGCCCAGAATTGCTGTTTTTTGCCTATTTCTGTTTCGAAGAAATGGAATATCAAACGGAGTCCAAACGGAATGAAACCTTCGGGAACGTGATTTTCTCACCAAACGTGATCCAGGAGACTTGGACCCTACTCCAAGGAACAAAAGAGGCGGTAACGAGGGTGGGGGCGCCCTCCCCCCCTAGGGCGCACCCCCCTGCCTCGTGGGCCCCTCGGAGCTCCACCGACGTACTCCTTCCTCCTATATATACCTACGTACCCCCAAACGAATAGAACAGGAGCCAAAAACCTAATTCCACCGCTGCAACCTTCTATACCACGAGATCCCATCTTGGGGCCTGTTCCGGAGCTCCGCCGGAGAGGGCCATCATCACGGAGGGCTTCTACATCATCCTAGCCTCTCCGATGAAGTGTGAGTAGTTTACCTCAGACCTTCGGGTCCATAGTTATTAGCTAGATGGCTTCTTCTCTCTTTTTGGATCTCAATACAATGTTCTCCCCCTCTCTCGTAGAGATCTATTCGCTGTAATCTTCTTTTTGCGGTGTGTTTGTTGAGACCGATGAATTGTGGGTTTATGATCAAGTCTATCTATGAATAATATTTGAATCTTCTCTGAATTCTTTTATGTATCATTGGTTATCTTTGCAAGTCTCTTCGAATTATCAGTTAGGTTTGGCCTACTAGATTGGTTTTTCTTGCCATGGGAGAAGTGCTTAGCTTTGGGTTCAATCTTGCGGTGTCCTTTCCCTGATTTGAAGGGGCAGCAAGGCACGTATTGTATTGTTGCCATCGAGGATAACAAGATGGGGTTTTATCATATTGCATGAAACTATCCCTCTACATCATGTCATCTTGCTTAAGGCATTACTCTGTTATTAACTTAATACTCTAGACGCATGCTGGATAACGGTCGATGAGTGGAGTAATAGTAGTAGATGCAGGCAGGAGTCGGTCTACTTGTCTCGGATGTGATGCCTATATACATGATCATACCTAGATATTCTCATAACTATGCTCAATTTCATCAATTGCTCAACAGTAATTTGTTCACCCACTGTAGAATACTTATGCTCTTGAGAGAAGCCACTAGTGAAACCTATGGCCCCCGGATCTATTATCATCATATCAATCTCCATCACTTTATTATTGCCTTGCTTTTTTACTTTGACTTTTACTTTTCACTTTGCATCTCTATACCAAAAATACCAAAAATATTATCTATCATCTCTATCGATCTCACTCCCAGAATCGACCGTGAAGGGATTGACAACCCCTAATCGCGTTGGTTGCGTTGAGCTATTGTTTTGTGTAGGTACAAGGGACTTGTGTGTAGCCTCCTACTGGATTGATACCTTGGTTCTCAAAAACTGAGGGAAATACTTACGCTACTTTACTACATCATCCTCTCCTCTTCAGGGAAATCCAACGCAGTGCTCAAGAGGTAGCAGGGCGCACCCCAGGAGGGCCGGCCGGCCTCCCCCTTGCTTCTTTATATACGAAGGCAGGGGGCACCCTAGAACACACAAGTTGATTGTTTAGCCGTGTGCGGTGCCCCCTCCACAGATTTCCACCTCGGTCATATCGTTGTAGTGCTTAGGCGAAGCCCTGCGAAGGTAACTTCATTATCATCATCATCACGACGTCGTGCTAACGAAACTCTCCCTCGACCTCAGCTGGATCTAGAGTTCGTAGGACATCACCGAGCTGAACGTGTGCAGATCACAGAGGTGTCGTACCTTCGGTGCTAGGATCGGTCGGATCGTGAAGACGTACGACTACATCAACCGTGTTGTCATAACGCTTCCGCTTTCGGTCTACGAGGGTACGTGGACAACACTCTCCCCGCTCGTTGCTATGCATCACCTAGATGGATCTTGCGTGTGTGTAGGAATTTGTTTTGAAATTACTGCATTACCCAACAGTGGCATCCGAGCCACGTCTATGCGTAGATGTTTTATGCATGAGTAGAACACAAAGAGTTGTGGGCGATAATAGTCATAATGCTTACCAGCATGTCATACTTGGATTCGGTGGTATTGTTGGATGAGGCGGCTCAGACCGACATTACGCGTACGCTTACGCGAGACTGGTTCTACCGACGTGCTTCGCACACAGGTGGCTAGTGGGTGTCTGTTTCCCCAACTTTAGTTGAATCGAGTGTGACTATGCCCGGTCCTTGTTGAAGGTTAAAACAGCAAACTTGACAAAAAATCGTTATGGTTTTGATGCTTAGGTAAGAACGGTTCTTGCTAGAAGCCCGTAGCAGCCACGTAAAACTTGCAACAACAAAGTAGAGGACGTCTAACTTGTTTTTGCAGGGCATGTTGTGATGTGATATAGTCAAGACGTGATTGTATAAATTGTTTTAGGAGATGATCATGTTTTGTAAACACGCTTATCGGCAATCGGAGGAGCCATATGGTTGTCGCTTATTGTATGAAATGCAATCGCCATGTAATTGCTTTACTTTATCACTAAGCGGTAGCGATAGTCGTAGAAGCAATAGTTGGCAAGACGACAACGATGCTTCGATGGAGATCAAGGTGTCAAGCCGGTGACGATGGTGATCACGAAGGTGCTTTGGAGATGAAGATCAAAGGCACAACATGATGTTGGCCATATCATATCACTTATATTGATTGCATGTGATGTTTATCCTTTATGCATCTTATTTTGCTTAGTACGGCGGTAGCATTATAAGATGATCTCTCACTAAATTTCAAGGTATAATTAAAAGTTCTCCCTGAGTATGCACCATTGCTACAGTTAGTCGTGCCAAGACACCACGTGATGATCGGGTGTGATAAGCTCTACGTTCACATACAACAAGTGCAAGCCAGTTTTGCACGCGTAGAATACTCAGGTTAAACTTGACGAGCCTAGCATATGCAGATATGGCCTCGGAACACTGAGACCGAAAGGTTGAGCGTGAATCATATAGTAGATATGATCAACATAGTGATGTTCACCATTGAAAACTATTCCATCTCACGTGATGATCGGACATGGTTTAGTTGATTTGGATCACGTGATCACTTAGATGATTAGAGGGATGTCTATCTAAGTGGGAGTTCTTAAGTAATATGATTAATTGAACTTTAATTTATCATGACCTTAGTACCTGATAGTATTTTGCATGTCTATGCTGTTGTAGATAAATGGCACGTGTTGTTGTTCCGTTGAATTTTAATGCGTTCCTAGAGAAAGCTAAGTTGAAAGATGATGGTAGCAATTACACGAACTGGGTTCGTAAGTTGAGGATTATCCTCATTGCTGCACAGAAGAATTACGTCTTGGAAGAACCGCTAGGTGCAAGACCCGCTGCAGGAGCAACACCAGACGTTGTGAACGCCTGGCAGAGCAAAGCTGATGACTACTCGATAGTTCAGTGTGCCATGCTTTACGGCTTAGAACCGGGACTTCAACGATGTTTTGAATGTCATGGAGCATATGAGATGTTCCAAGAGTTGAAGTTAATATTTCAAGCAGATGCCCCGACTGATAGATATGAAGTCTCCAATAAGTTCTACGGCTACAAAATGGAGGAGAATAGTTCTGTCAGTGAGCATATACTCAGAATGTCTGGGTACCACAATCACTTGACTCAGCTGGGAGTTAATCTTCTAGTTGATAGTGTCATTGACAGAGTTCTTCAATCACTGCCACCAAGCTACAAGAGCTTCGTGGGATGGATAAGACAATTCCCGAGCTCTTCGCAATGCTAAAGGCTGCAGAGGTAGAAATCAAGAAGGATCATCAAGTGTTGATGGTCAACAAGACCACCAGTTTCAAGAAAAAGGGTAAAGGGAAGAAGGGGAATTTCAAGAAGAACGGCAAGCAAGTTGATGCTCAAGTGAAGAAGCCCAAGTCCGGACCTAAGCCTGAGACTGAGTGCTTCTACTGCAAATGGACTGGTCACTGGAAGCGGAACTGCCCCAAGTATTTGGCGGAGAAGATGGATGGCAAAGTGAAAGGTATATTTTATATACATGTTATTGATGTGTACCTTACTAATGCTCACAGTAGCGCCTGGGTATTTGATACTGGTTCTGTTGCTATTATTTGCAATTCGAAATGGGGGCTACGGATTAAGCGAAGATTGGCTAAGTACGAGGTGACGATGCGCGTGGGAAATGGTTCCAAAGTCGATGTGATCGCCGTCAGCGCGCTACCTCTACATCTACCTTCAGGATTAGTTTTAGACCTAAATAATTGTTATTTGGTGCCAGCGTTGAGCATGAACATTATATCTGGATCTTGTTTGATGCGAGATGGTTATTCATTTAAATCAGAGAATAATGGTTGTTCTATTTATATGAGTAATATCTTCTATGGTCATGCACCCTTGATGAGTGGACTATTTTTACTAAATCTTGATAGTAGTGATACACATATTCATAGTATTGAAGCCAAAAGATATAAGTTTAATAATGATAGTGCAACTTATTTGTGGTACTACAGTTTAGGTCATATTTGTGTAAAGTGCATGAAGATACTCCATGCTGATGGACTTTTGGAATCACTTGATTATGAATCACTTGATGTTTGCGAACCATGCCTCATGGGCAAGATGACTAAGACTCCGTTCTCTGGAACAATGGAGCGAGCAACAGACTTGTTGGAAATAATACATACTGATGTATGCGGTCCGATGAGTGTTGATGTCTTTGGCGGGTATCGTTATTTTCTGACCTTCACAGATGACTTGAGCAGATATGGGTATATCTACTTGATGAGACATAAGTCTGAAACATTTGAAAAGTTCAAAGAATTTCAGAGTGAAGTGGAAAATCATCGTAACAAGAAAATAAAGTTTCTACAATCTGATCGTGGAGGAGAATATTTGAGTTACGAGTTTGGTCTTCATTTGAAACAATGCGGAACAGTTTCGCAACTCGCACCACCCGGAACACCACAGCGTAATGGTGTGTCCGAACGTCGTATTCATAGTTTATTAGATATGGTGCGATCAATGATGTCTCTCACTGATTTACCGCTATCGTTTTGGGGTTATGCTTTAGAGACGGCCGCATTCACGTTAAATAGGGCCCATCTAAATCCGTTGAGACGACACCATATGAAATGTGGTTTGGCAAGAAACCCAAGTTGTCATTTCTTAAAGTTTGGGGCTGCGATGCTTATGTGAAAAAGCTTCAACCTAATAAGCTCGAACCCAAATCGGAGAAATGTGTCTTCATAGGATACCCAAAGGAGACTGTTGGGTACACCTTCTATCACAGATCCGAAGGCAAGATATCTGTTGCTAAGAATGGATCCTTTCTAGAGAAGGAGTTTCTCTCGAAAGAAGTGAGTGGGAGGAAAGTAGAACTTGACGAGGTAATTGTGCCTACTACCTTATTGGAAAGTAGTTCAACGTAGAAATCACTTCCAGTGATTCCTACACCAGTAAGTGAGGAAGCTAATGATGATGATCATGAAACTTCTAATCAAGTTACTACCAAACCACGTAGGTCAACCAGAGTAAGATCCGCACCAGAGTGGTACGGTAATCCTGTTCTGGAGGTCATGTTACTTGACCATGATGAACCTACGAACTATGAGGAAGCGATGATGAGCCCAGATTCCGCAAAATGGCTTGAGGCCATGAAATCTAAGATGGGATCCATGTATGAGAACAAAGTATGGACTTTGGTTGACTTGCCCAATGATCGGCAAGCCATAGAGAATAAATGGATCTTCAAGAAGAAGACTGACGCTGACGATAATACTACTATCTACAAAGCTCGACTTGTTGCGAAAGGTTTTCGACAAGTTCAAGGAGTTGACTACGATGAGACCTTCTCACCCATAGTGATGCTTAAGTCCGTCCGAATCATGTTAGCAATTGCCGCATTTTATGATTATGAAGTTTAGCAAATGGATGTCAAAACTGCATTCCTTAATGGATATCTTAAAGAAGAGTTGCATATGATGCAACCAGAAGGTTTTGTCGATCCAAAAGGCTCTGGAGATAACCCATTACCCGCTGGGTCAAACGCTCTTGCGCGATGACATACTGGGCAAGGTTGTCCAGTACTGGGTCTCTCTCAATTCGTCCACCGGGAAAAGAGGTTACTTCTCCGGGTGCTGCACGACTCAGGAAATAATACCCTCGTTCACTGGCATAGGGCACCGTGAACCGAAGGCGAGCAAGCGCTTCGCACGCAGCAGCTTCTATGGCCATTTGCGGAGTCGGCATAGATTTCCCCACGAAGGAGACTTCTGTTGGGTCTTGGTTTGGGTTTGTGGGAGGGATGTGCACCACTGCCCAATATTTCGAGGTGGATGGGGTGATCCTCGATTTGAGTAACTCGTACTGGGGTGGAAGGATAGAACTCATGGCACTGCAGGTAAAATCCCACAATATCTTAACTAAACTACTTGGGGTTGCATCTGGAGTTCTCACATAAATACTAGGGCTCGGCATGGCAAAGGAATGGTTGTGAGGGTTGTGCACAAGGTGAGGGATACTTGGTAAGGTCACGGGGTGGCCTTTTATACAGCATCTGGGCTGGGTCATTTATCACTGTGGGGGGCCACTAGTTTGTCGGTTCTGCTCTTATGGGGTTGGGGTCAATGCCACAGATACATATATCTCACAAAAGTGACATATTTCTGTGGGTGTCGTCAGGGTGGTTTTTGGTAGCTATGCTCGGAATTAAAAATGCAACCGTACAACATACTTATGCATGGCTACTATTTAAAATAGGGGCGCACAAGCAGACATCATTCAAATACGGCGATACAAGATCACACAATTACAGGGCGTGGACATACTAAGGCTCGGTACTACTCGGGTGACTTAGTCTACCTCGTTTATATCTAAGCGGGCATGCCTTGTGGATGCCGAGGCTTCTCCACGGGTTTCACCGTCGGGGTTAGCTGGAGGGGGTTGAGGAACTGCAGGGTCGGGGTAGCGATGATGACCATCGCGGGGATTGTTGGCTACAATCCCGTTGGAGCGTGTTCCCAAAAGGCGCGAAGCACTTCTGGGGACACCAAAGCACCTTGGTCGATGGTTGGGGCTGACCTCAAGGTCTTGATCGGTTGTCCAAACAGCACGACTGGGCTGTCGGCGTCGGGCTCATCTTCTCTTCTTGCTGGGGCTCGGTGGATCAGTTCTCCACGAGTTGCGATCAGATCAAGGGTGATTTGATCGAACAGTTCCTCTAGTGCACTTACATAGCGCACCGGATGCAATAATGCAGGATCCGTCTCGTGATCTCCGTTGGCAACCTGGGGTGGCCTACCATACCCGTCACGGCTGGGGTAGTAGTAGAAGGAGTGACAGTTAACTCTGGGTGACAAGTGCCGGAGTTGAACTATAGCATCCCGAGCAGCTAGTTGGATGGCTTGTGGTTCAAAGGAAGTTGTCCTTCCGGTGAACCTGTAGGGGCGCTCTGGCGATAGATCCCTACCATAGACGTGCACAGTGGCCCAAAATTGACGGCTCTCTCCGCTCATGGGCCCTTGGTACACAACATATTCTGGGGGCTCCTCTAATGCAAAGGCACGGCGGGTGAGGTTGGCTAGCACGGTCACAAAACTTCTAAGGTTGGTTGTTGTGGTCTCATTGTGAACAATGGGTCCTGGCATTTTAGCTTGGTTTGGGGTAGAGGTTGTGCTGTGCTGGGTTGAGGTTAGCGTGCCCTTTTTATAGAAAAAGGGGACAGAGTCTTCCTTCGCACGCTTGTGAATGAGACAATTTAGGTGTCGGTCACTGGCGCGTGATCGACAGGCTAGGCTGATAGGTTGGGCATCGACTGCCAAAAGGTGTCGAGGTCACTGTGTGGCTATCTTACACGAGAAGCTTGGCCGGGGTTAGGTTAAGGTCTGGTGGGTTGGTTTACCTAGGTTTTTCGGCCTGGCTAAGATAGGATTAGCCAATGGTCAGCCTGGCTCTGATACCAAGGTTGTCAGGACCGGATTTTCGGGATATAATTTCCCAGAAAATGGCCCTTGTGCTCACCAGCCCCAGGATTACTGTTAGCTGATGAGGCACCAACTTGATACAGAAACTCCAAGCAAAATACAAGATATGTAGTACAAGACCATTCTGGCCTATGAGTACAACAAATGGTTTCTAGTGGTTGATGGCGGAAGCGGTTTGCGGATCATCAGCGTCTATGGGACTCCATTTCCCACAGGAACAGCTGACCTGGATAAATCCTATCTTCACGAGGCTGCTATCACCATTGCGTGGGTTCTGGGGCTGTCATTGCAACGCTCCTCTCCATGCAAGAAATCTGGCCAAGACAATAGCCAGGGACAAGCCAGTGAGTACTTGAATGTACTCGCAAACATTAAGAACACAGGTATAATATAACTACTGATAATCGTGCTCTAAAATATTATATGATCACTTCGCCAGTTACGAAATAAAATTCATGATGCACGCAAGCAAGTCATTCAAATAAATCATGAAAAAATAATCAGGGAATTGAAATAAAATGCACCGATCGGGTGTCTGAAGCGGCGCCTCGAAAGGATAATAATATAAAGCATGCCTCAGTCGGGCGTCTGCGCGATGTCACATAAAGGGATTATAAAGTAAATAAGTAACAAACATGCCATAGTGCGTCTCCGCGACACCACATAAAGGGATTATAAGGTAAATGAATAACAAGCATGCCACAGTCGGGCGTCTCAGCGACACCACATAAAGGGCTTATAAGGTAAATGAATAACAAGCGTGCCACAGTCGGGCGTCTCAGCGACACCACATAAAGGGCTTATAAGGTAAATGAATAACAAGCATGCCACAGTCGGGCGTCTCAGCGACACCACATACAGGGCTTATAAAGAGTAATCACAGTGAATATCCAGGAGGTAGAACCGTCCCAGGGATACTCAATAATTCAAATAATGTAGATGGTTAGTCCATAATAATAGAACTCATAATCATCACGTTTCACAAGTCATGATCCATGTTTTGGTTTAACAATCTTTCCTCCGAAAACCGACACTAAGACCGACACTTGACCCATCCCAGACTGTAGTCCTTAACCATGGACACGGCTATTCGAATAGATATAATCTCTGTAGAGGGTGTACTCTTTACCCACTAGCAACGGATTCCTTTAGTCCATCGGGACTAATTCCGTCTACGGTCTTTCACTCGAAAACACACCTAACCGCACACACCAGCCTAACTTACCGGTGTCTGGAATCACCCACGACACCCGTCAAGCGAAACTCTAAGTGGGGAGGCTACAACCTCATTTAGCATGGGATCAAACTTATATCGCGCGCTCTAAGGGGTGCCCCCCTCTCGGTCCCAACCGGAAACACCCATGCCCCCGGACCAAGTGGCATGCCTACCGGATGCAGCCGGTATCTTCCACCATGGCCTCTCTGTACGGTGTGTGCTAGGACAGGGGTTGACAATTTACTGAACCGTACCCTACCTGTGGCAGGGACAAGTGGTAGTACGAAACAAGTATGGGGGTTACTGGAACAAGACTCGATCTATGGCCGACTTAGGAGGTTAAAGCATTTCCTGCATGGTTAGCACAAGAATTATATTTCACATCCATCAGACAGAACCACCACTCATCATACCTCCCCATGCCCCACTGGACATAACCGTCTCGACGAAGGGTTAGGGACAAGCTCGTGTCTACCCAAGACAGAGACTTTCCCGGATCCCTCCCGGTAGGCATGAGAGGCATATGAGGGTGATTGTTATCACAAACATATCAAATACCAACAGCATGGAATCATCAATATGCACTTATGAGTATGATCATATCATCGCATAGAATAACGAAATCTCCGAGACAAGGTGGGGTTGCAACCATATCAACAACACAAGACAACACAAGACAGAGACTTGCCTTCAAGTTGTGGAGAGGCAGGGTGCATTCGAAAACTTTTTGAAAGTTTTCTTCTCTCTCCATAATCCTATTTTAAGAAAATTTGAATCAACACATAGTTTAAAAACAGTACAAAAAAGTTGTTTGGAAAATTTTCAAATAAATATGAAAATAAACTAGACAGAATTTGAGGAACAACAGAAAAATAATCAATTCGATTGGACTTATATTTAAAAAGTTATAGCCAGTCAAAGTTTAGTCAAAATTCTGTTTTTAAATAAAACCAGAAAAAAAACGTTTCGGGGGGCTTACGCTTTCCTCTAGCGAAGCCGTATTTGGAGGAATACGCCTCCACTTAAAACACATTTCGGCGGGGCTGGTTCACTGATAGTGGGTCCCTTGGGCCCACTGGTCAGGTTTGACCAGTCGCCCGCGCCTGCTTCCTCCTCTGTCCGAGCGGGGCGGGTTCCGGCGATCGCCGCCGACAAACGGCGGCTCCCCACGGGGTCCCAAGGACAGGGATGGATCCGCCAGACCAGGGCGGTCCTCCAGGTGGTCGAAAGGCTAGTGAGGACGAAGGGAGTCGCCGGCGGCGAGCTCCGCGGCGGAGGTGGCTTCGGGAGGAATTGGGGGTTTGGCCTACGGTGGCTCCCGGTCGAGGCTGAGGAGTTGGGTGGCTCCGCACGATCACGGGGAGTCGGGTGGGTGCGCTAGATGGACGGGAGGGAGCATGCTCGCGATGAACGGAGCCGGAGCGTGGCGGTGGCCGAACTGGCCGGAGTCGAGGAAGAAAGCTTCCCGCCGTCGATTGCTGGCCGTGGGGGCTCTAGAGGGATGGCCTGAGGCTGCCTGAGGCCTAGACGAGCTCGGGGTCCCCATTTATAGCGTGACTAGGTCGGTTCCGCAACGGCCGGAGATAAGATCGGCGAACCGCCTCGCTGTGGCTAGCAGGGCGACGTGGAGCTGGCCGGCGCATTCCGACGAACTCCACACTGCTCAAGGGGTGAGCTGGCGCGCGCGTATGGCTTGGGCGGCGATGCCACGACCGGGGCCTGCTGCGGCCGTCAGCTAGCCGCCATGGCCGACCTGACGGTGGCGCTGTGGGGTGCCAGGGGTGGCCGGGGCGACTCTGCGATGCGGGAGGAGTCGGGGCGCGCTGGCTGTGAGTGGGGAGGGGCCAGAACGGGAGTGGGGGGAGGCGGCAGTGGGACGTGGCAACTCGGGTGCACGCACGTGCAAAATGCGCGCTCTGGCCACTCCCAGATCACGCACGCCAGGTGCTCGACGCAATGCCAGCGCGTGCTAGAGGGCTTGGGCGAGGCTGGGGATTAACAGGTCTAGGTTAGTGTCGGTGTCAAAACCGGCGGATCTCGGGTAGGGGGTCCCGAACTGTGCGTCTAGGCGGATGGTAACAGGAGACAAGGGACACGATGTTTTACCCAGGTTCGGGCCCTCTTGATGGAGGTAAAACCCTACGTCCTGCTCGATTAATATTGATATTGTGGATGTTTACAAGAGTGGATCTACCACGAGATCAAGGAGGCTAAACCCTAGAAGCTAGCCTATGGTATGATTGTAAGGGTTGTTGATGTTGTCCTACGGACTAGAGCCATCCGGTTTATATAGGCACCGGAGAGGGCTAGGGTTACATAGAGTCGGTTACAATGGTAGGAGATCTACATATCCGTATCGCCAAGCTTGCCTTCCACGCCAAGGAAAGTCCCATCCGGACACGGGAGAAGTCTTCAATCTTGTATCTTCATAGTCTTGGAGTCCGGTCGATGATGATAGTCCGGCAGATGATAGTTCGGCTGATGATGGTAGTCCGGCTATCCGGACACCCCCTAATCCAGGACTCCCTCAGTTAGGGTTATCTAGGAGCTTAGTGGAAAGTTGGTTGGGTCAGAGGATCAAGTTCACAATGCAAACTAAAATCATGTCAAAACTGACTATGCACCCAAGGTGTTTGACAGAATGCCATGGGCTTCTAGGCATCTCTTGGGGTGGCCAGAATATCCAGATCAGTGTATCTTTAGATGATACAGAGGGTGGCAAGGTTAGTTTGTCAAAAACAAAAACTTGTTAGTGCAAGTTTTTGAGAGAACCAAATCTGGACAGAAAGAAAATGGCATTAATACATGTGCCAAAATTACTCCAATGGGTCCACTCTCATGAACTTAAGGGTTTGGTAGGGTGGTCTCTAAGCAGGAGAAAGAATCATGAGTAATAGGGCAAGTTAAAATATGGTTGCAGTACAAATCACCCAGCTGGGCCAGAATGAAGATGAGGATGATTTACTCAAATTTTTCAAAGAACATCAGTGGATTTTTGCATAAAGTTGAATTATATACTACTACTAACATCCCATAATTTTGGTGGAATCTTTAAAGAAATATTTAAATAGGTTGTAGTGCAATTTTACAAACTGGACCAGATTTGAAAACTTGGGGTAGAGCTCAAAATTTCCAATGATTAAAAGTGATTTTTGCATAAAAGTGATTTAGGAACATCACATGTCCACCCCAATTTTTGGAGAAATTTTGAAATGAATCTATCAAAGGGTTGTAGTTCAAATGGGACCCTAAAACCATGGGAAACCATTTTTTAAAAGAAATAAAGATCAGGAAAAATAATTATATAATTAATTCCACTGATAAAAGAAATGTTTTCTTGAGAGGGTATACAAGTCTAACAATATATATGGAAAGTTTTCACTTGGGGTAAAAACTCCACAATAACAAAGAAAAGAATGGTTCTGAAATCAAAAGAAAATCCAGAAAATAAAAATTTAATTTCCTGGCAATATTTTAATTAATAAAACAAGGTCAAAATTTAGGGGTGTTACAACCTTGTGCAATTCTCTCGTTTATATTGACTACATAGGTTGACAATGGTGTGGGACCGTGATGTCAGGAAACCAGGAGAAAGCAAAAAAAAATAGTTGTACATAATAAGGAGGCACTTGCGTACGTACGGCTATGGACCTAGTGGGTCCCTAGTGTCATCCAGTCAAAATAAAGTCATCTCCTGAATCCTCATGTTCGCTGGACGATGTTAACAATGCTCGGCGCCCACGGCGGCGCAACAACTTCGAAGGACAACGGAGAGGGCCTCGCGGGCCCCTACGGATGGCTCGACATAAATACCGCTACTCATTCAGGAAGCCAGGATCATCGGACACCTATGAGCACCTTCGAGAAACTGAGACGGCATGAAACGGTAAGGCTGCGCTTGGGAGCTCTGGTTTATTTCAAACCTGTATTAACATACAAGTGTAATTTACTCGTCATCGGAAACAACGCGTAAAATACAGGCGTAATGAAACCAAGGGCCCGAGGTCTATAAGTAAAACCGGCGGGTTACGCGTGTAATTTGAGAGATCGGTATATATTTTACGAGCACTGCTATATGGATGACATTACCAGACGATACATGCACGACGTGCGTATAATGCCATCCATGGGCAAGGCTGAAACAGCAGCTAACGGCTGGATTAGCAATCGTCCGAGTGTCGTTCAGCGTTTTTATCGTGTGTCAAGTACTTCCGATATTTTACTAGTCGAAATCAACCAACCAAGCGCCTTCGCCCGAGACCATCTGCTTTAATTTACAAGCGTTAGTTTTACAAGCGGTTTTTGTTAGAAAACAACGATCCAATCATGGCCTAATATCATGAGTTGGTCGGAAGATCATATGGTTTCACGTCTAACCTACCTGACTTTTCGTATAGGCTATGAATGAAACATCAGACGATGAACTTCTTAAGCATGGAAACAATGTAAGAGGATGATCTTCTTAACAAGCAAATCAACGGCATTAGATCGACATGCAAAACAATACGAAGCATTATTCTCGTGGAGGCACGGTGAACAGCTCATGATGCCGCATGCCACAACATTCCAAGCTCAACTTTGCAATCAAACACAAGGCCCGCATTACATAGACAATATTCAGAACAAACTCTTGACACAGGAATATCTCAGCAGAGTAACTATTTACTTCTAAACTGAACACAGGAATAGGAAAAAACACTCGACGCTGCTCACAGCAAGGGTGTCCCACTCAAAAAAATGCATGTCTTCTGGCTAACATCAATGAGCAAATTTTGACAAGGTTTCCCAATTCCAATATATTAAACTAACGTCTTCTTGCTAACAACAATGATTAAACTTTGACAAGCTTTTCCTATTCAAAATATGTAATGCCTATGATCATGGAGTCCTGTCGCTTCTTGCTAACATCAATGATTAAACTTTGACAAGCTTTTCCCATTCAAAATATGTAATGCCTATGATCGTGGAGTCCTGTCACTTCTTGTACTTGTTTGGGCACTTTTTGCCCAGGGCACTCCACGTGTTGTTAAATTGCCAATGGTCTCTGCAGACTAGTCATGTCACCGGTGTCTAATATTTATGGCATCGGCTGTAGCAGTGGAGGGATTCGGTGCCAAACTAAGAAAAGGTGAAATTGGCACCTCTTTTGGCCTACATAGTGGAAGGCCTAATACTCTGTAAAGCTTCTCGGTCATTCCTTCTGTAATGTAGTGCAAACAGTGACTGCTTCTTTCTGCAAAGTGGAACGACCAACTGGACCCAGTAATGCAGCAGTTTGCCTTGGACACATTGGCTCCTTTTGTGCAGTTGAACTAAAATCAAAGTCGGAATAAAACCGAGCTTTAATTTTGATACCCCTGTAAGCAACAAAAGGTATAAGGGAAACAATTACTGAGAAATAACGGTTGATGATTTGTACTCCCAGAAGAAAAACATCTACTGATCTACCTTATCTTAATGGGAAACAAAGCAGGAGAGTAGCAATTCTCAATCAGTGTGATTCATTCATATTAACTGAGACATTATCTTAACAATGCCTTGTTTCAACATGTATAGAGAACGAAAAAGCAGAAAAGTATCATTCCTAAAACAATGCGACTGATTCATTTTAACAGAGACATTATCTTAACAATACCTTGGTTAAAAATGTAGAAAGAACTACAAAGAAGGATAGTACCATTTGTAAAACACTGTAAGTCTTTAACTGATATATAATGATAGAGACATTATCTGAACAATACATTCCTTAAACATGTACTCCGGCCAATCCCTAACAGAAATGGTACTCCTGCCGATCCCTGACAAGTGTTTGCAGTTTTGAACTAAGATTTAGTAGTTAATTCTGAGGAAGGTCGGTACTGACCATTCAAGACCAAGATTTGAAACAACTCGTGAGGAAGATCTCAAAGAGATCTCAACACATATATAGAAATTCGGTCTCATTTTGTGCAGTTCCACCAAAATTAAGCGAAGCAAAATGTCGCAATAGCAACAAGTTGAATAGATATCCCTGTTTTAACAGAGGCAAAAAAGGAATCAATTACTGGTCAATAAAGGAGGATGAAACATGCGGCCACAAAAATGGTAATCTTGCCAATCCCTAACAAGTGCTGCAGTTTTGGAGTAAGATTCAGTAGTTAATTAATTCTGAGAGTGGCATTGCTTAATTTTACCAGCGGCATTAGATTAACGAAAAGCATAAACAGTTCTAGGCGAGAGTGGGTGCAACAACAGTATGTGCTTCCATCTACTTATAAAGGGGTGATGCAAGTTTGTTGTAACAAAGCAACAAGCATCATGTCCGGATTGGTCCCATTTTGTTCACTACTTAATGGGAAAAGACAACAATACAATAGCTTCAATTCAACATTTATTTAAAACAATACCAATACAAGTAGCACAACATCTCAAAGCACACTGCACAATCATGTGGATGAAGGCATGTACTGACCTTTCATGAGACCGACAACGATAAAATACGAATCTGCTAACACGAATAGGAAATCCAATCTCGCTTTGTGCAGTTGCAATGAAATCAAGCAAAGTGTTTCACGTAGCGAAGCAAAATGTCGCAATAGCAACAAGTTGAATAGATATCCCTGTTTAAATAGAGGCAAAAAAGGAATCAATTACTGGCTAAAAAAGGAGGATGAAACATGCGGCCACAAAAATGGTAATCCTGCCAATCCCTAACAAGTGTTGCAGGTTTGAAATAAGATTCAGTAGTTAATTCTGAAAGTGGCATCAATTACTGGCTTATAAAGGGGGTGATGCTGAATTTGTTGTAACAAAGCAACAAGCATCATGTCTGGGTTGGTCCCATTTTTGTTCACTACTTAATGGGAAAGACAGCAATACAATAGCTTCAATTCATCATTTATTTAAAACAGTACCAATACAAGTAGCACAGCATCTCAAAGCACACTGCACAATCATGTGGATGAAGGCATGTACTGACCTTTCATGAGACGACCAACATAAAGTACGAATCTACCAACACGAATAGGAAATCCAATCAAGTTTTGTGCAGTTGCACTGAAATCAAGCAAAGTTGCCGGTGTGAAATTTAAGTTTTCTATAGCAACAAGTTGAATAGATATCCTTGTCTTAAGAGGCAAAAATAAAACAATTACTGGCCAATAAAGGAGGATGAAACATGCGGCCACAAAAAGAAGCATCTACCTTATCTTGATGTAAAACAAAGTATAGGACAGTAGCATTTCTAAAACGGTTGCATTGATTCATATTAACAGAGAAATTCTCTTAAAACAGATCAGTAGTTAATTCTGAGAGTGGCATCAATTACCGGCTTATAAAGGGGGTGATTCTGAATTTGTTGTAACAAAGCAACAACCATCATGTCTGGGTTGGTCCCATTTTTGTTCACTACTTAATGGGAAAAAACAGTACCAAAACAAGTAGCACAACATCTCAAAGCACACTGCACATCATGTGGTTGAGAGCAAGATTTGAAACAACTCGCCACGAAGACTGGAAACAAATCTCGATCTCCTTTTGTGCAGTTCCACAAAAATTAAGCAAAGTCACCGGTGTGACATTCAAGTTGAACTGCACAAAACACTCTTAAAACATAAGTGTTTCGAGTAGCGAAGCAAAATGTCGCAATAGCAACAAGTTGAATCGATACCCCTGTTTTAACAGAGGCAAAAAGGAAACAATTACTTGTCGATAAAGGAGGATGAAACAAACGGTGATGTAAAGAAGCATCTAACTTATCTTGGATGGAAAACAAAGTAGGACAGTAGCATTTCTAAAACGGTTGCATTGATTCATATTAACAGAGACATTCTCTTGAAACAACATTCGTTAAAAATGTAATTTACTTTTAACAGTGGCATTGCTTCAATTTTTCGGCGGCATTCTTAGATTAACAACAGGAAAATAGCTGCATGGGACATGCCAGCACCATGTGTGTCCACACGTATAAATGGGTGATGGAGAGTATGTAGCCAAGCAGCATATATGCGATGGTCCCATATTTGTTCTCTTTGAAACTTATTCCTATGTGAGGGCAGCAAATCTAGTCGTGCACAAACTAACCGACCCCCCAGTTTCTTTCCCTTTTCAACAAAGAGATCGGTTCCTTACAGATGTGTGTACTGGGTTACCCCCTTTTTCCCTTTTCGACCTACAAAGCGGCTGGATAGCCAGTCTATACTACTTTCCGCCCCTCCTTTCCTCATTGAACCACGTCCTAGATTCTTGCTCCAGCCCACTGCACCCTTCTTTCCTCTTTGAACCAAGACCTAGATTCGACTACAGATCGAAAAAGATCCACATGCAGCTAGAGCAACGACGGTTTCAAAGAAACTTATACCTTAGGGTCGTCGGGATTTGGCAAGGCGTGCGGCGGGAGGCCGGATCTGCCCACACTACGTACGGCAGCGAGGAAGAAGGGGTCGGTGGCCCTCCCGCACAGACACTAGGTGAAAGAGAACAGCGCAGCCGGTAGTGGATTGCCTCCCTCGCCGAAGGCGATAGAGTGAACGCTGCACCTCCTCCCCTTCCCGGTGCGACGGGATATGGATGCCTCCTTCACCAGCTGTGAGGGGGGAGAGAGAGACAAGAGGCCAACGCAGTCTTGTTTAGATCTCTGGTGAAGAGAGGGTGAGAGGCTGTGAATATAGCAAACCCTAGCAAATGAACGCTGAGCCTCGAAAGCGTGTAACATATATGTAGTGTGGCGAGCGTGTGGAGAGTGCAAACCCTAGCGAACAAGCGCTGAGGCTCCCGCTTATATATATATATACTACTATAGTACGGACTGAGCTCCGGTGCCTTCACTGCACCTGCTTTTGGCTGTATGACAGGTGAGCCAGCCACATTTTGGGCCCACCTATCATAAATCCAAAGGCAGGTGCACTAAGTCAATGAAGTTGCGTCCATATAGTACTCTCGTGTATACGACTAATATATAGTGGAGTGATTTTATTATTCTCTCCATAACAATCGTTTTAAATTGTGTAAGTACGAAACGAAACTCTTTATTTAATGTACAGTGAAGAAAACTAGTACTACTTCTGATGAACTAACGATCCACGCCCATGCGTCCTGGTCGCACTTCCTGTCCTTCACGTGTGGTACACTACCCTCCCTTAAGTGAACAACCACACATGCGCCAAATTATCGGAAATGTGTGAGAGTCTGTACAAATAAAGAAATTTAATTTCAATTATCGGAAAGGTTTGAGAGTATTACAAAGTTTGACTTCAGTCAAATCTAATATGCGGAGTAAATAAAAATGGAGGGCTACTACGTCCATCGGGGTTTTTAGTCCACACCATTTTTTAAATCAAAGTTAATAGCTGGACAAATAAAATTACAGGGGAGCTAGAGACAAAGTTGTGAGAAGGCTTAGAAATCAATACAAAACTTATGCTCTTAGTACCAATGTCGATCCTTCTTCGAGGAAACATTTGGTTCATAGCCAATTGTGTGATAAAATTGCACCAACGTGAAAGACGATTGTGTCTCCAACGCAACCAAGGTGAATTGACGAAGGATATCATCTTTGTGCGTAACAAAGAAAGAGCACTGATGGAAGACAGCTTGTTTTTCGTTGAAAATCGATCAACTTCACCAGCCGACGCAACCATGAGGCACAACCATGAGCATCGATAGGTCATCATGGTGATGCATCATCCATTTGGCATCAAGTTTGGGTGAGGCACCTATGAAGTTCGACAAATCCTCACTGTGGTCTATTTCTTCTCAGTAATCAAGCTCGAGGAAGGAAGAACCATGTGGCGAGGATGTTGAGGCGGAACAACAATGGCCATCCAATTTTGTGCAGTTCCACTAAAATTGAGGAAGACATGCCCGGTATGGAGACACGCATCGCTGTTTCCAAAAATATAAAAAAGGGTTAGCAACGACATCTCAATTGTCAATAAGAATTAATGAAAAGTACACCAACAAACAGAAGCATCATAATTATCTTGATGGGAACTAAACCAGGATACCTGAGAAAAAATGCATTTCTTCATTTAACCAGTGATAGTACTACCACCATATGGACAATGACCGCACAACCACCATGTACTTTTCGTCGAAACAACATGTATACCTCCACCGAGGCATAAATCAGGACATCTTTTCGAGTGGCATTTCTTCTATAATAGTAGTAGTAGTAGGTGATGTTGGACCAGCCAACGAACCCTAGCTACTATGCATGGGGAGCTGTGGAGTAGTCGCATAGAAGAAAACCCGCACGCAGCGACCTGGGGAGCTGGACCAGTACAAGAAGTTATACCTCAGGTGGGCGAGATGTCGTTTAGGCGGGCGGGATCTGCCCACACTACAGCAGTGAACAAGGGCGCGGAGGATCTTCGTCCGTGCAGTGGCCCAACTCGAGAGGACGGTGCGCATCGGCTTCCTCCGTCGCCGACGGCGACAACGTCAACGCTGCACCTCCTCACCTCCTGCAGCGGACGGGATTCGGCCGGATCTATGACCACCGATGAGGAGAGAGATAGAGTGGACACTGTCATCTTGTTTTGGTATGGAGAGGGTGAGAGAGCGAGACGCGAGAAACTCTATCAAACAAGAGGCTATAATGGAGAAAAAAATCTCTCCATAGCAGTGGTTTTAGATAGAATACGCGCGTTCCCGGAAAAAAGAAACGAAAACTGGCGGACAATATTTTAAGGGTCTGTCAAGGACACATCTAGATGTGCCATAGTTATGTCACATCTAAGTTGATGTCCACTCTGTTTGTGGTCTATTTTTTCCCTAGTTTTTTTTTTGTTTCTTGTTGCTACATTATATACTTGTGGGAGCTTAGATGTGATATCCTTAAATAACATCTAGATGTGAATTAGACAAACTGATTTTCTAACGTACCAAGAAGGAAAACTCGATCAAAAACACGCCCCTGCTTCCAGTTCGCAAGAGTCGTCGCGCACACACACATAGACATAGACATGCATATCCGTGTTTACGTAAAATTCCATCTCCATATCCATCTCCAATCATATTTGTCCAACTGGCACATTATTTACGTTGTTAATTATATACGCAGCAATATTAACGTACAGCATCTCTTGTTTGCGCACGTCCGGACCGCTGCCACGGCCGGTCCTAACCAACCCGAACCCTCTTCATCACCCGCGCGTGCTTCCCGCCCAAAACAGTCAGTGCCGCATTCATGCTCGGCCAGAGCGGACGCGACCTCTCACTGGCGTCGGCATTAAAGCGGCGCGCCGGCCGATAGAGCGTCACCGGCGCCGCTTCCGGGTGCACGCGGCTGCTCCGCGTTCAAAGGTCGCAATAGCTGGCTACAACATGCATGTAAAAAGTTCTTGGGAGTCCGTGCTACAGCTAGCTGTCCTCCCCCAACTCGTCAATCTCTTCCAATAGTGCTAGTACTCCATGGCGCGATCCATCGACAAGCAGGCGGGAAAGTTATGGTATACTACTCAGTTTGCGGTGAGTGGCATGCCGAGCGACCATGTGGGGTCGAGCCGTGGAGGAGGGTGAGACACGAACACGACAGACGTGATTTAAACGTTGGTTTTGCTCGATGGCGCGATCCAACGAAACGAAACATTGGTTTCTCTCCGTTTCCATTTTTTCTCCGGAAAAACGGAAACTTTTCCACTCCATTTTCATTCCTATTCCAAGGTTGCCCCGTTACAACATTCCATCAAATACAAAGGAAAACTAACACGCATGCTGATGCATCTCAATGATTCACAGATCATATCCAATATTTACTTCACAACTAAAGAAAAAAGTTGTGAGAGCGTGTACGAAAGAAAAACTACTGATGGGGTCACTACGACTTAAACCCTAAACATGATTTAATTTCCTGGCCAGGTAGAACCTGTCGAAGGAAAAGGCAGGGAACCCTCGGATCATACGATGCTTTGTGCAGTTCCACTAAAATCGACCGAGCATCCCCGATGGCGGAGATATTGAAGAAGTGTGATTAGAATAATAGTATCTTGGCACTAGTTCATGAGACATAAACTCATCACAAGTAGAAGCCGGTAGAAGTAGAGAAAGATCAACATGGAGATGGAGCTACGGCAGTGGAGCAAGCCGGCTCCAAAAGGAAGATGGAATACCTGGGACGTCGGGCTGTAGCTAGAAGGGCGGTTGGGACGCGGCATCGGCCAATACCGCGGTGACCCCCGATTGGGACGCACCGACTGTGGGTTTTCTCCCTCGCCGATGTCGACCGCGTCTACGCAGAACATTGTTCCCTTCCCCCAGCTGCGGGATCAGGCCCGCTGCGTTCTATGCTTCAAGAGAGCAACCTAAGCAAGCGGGCTTGTAGCTTAGGCTCCTGCTAGTGTATATATAGTGGTTTTCTTTTTCTCTCCATATCAACCATTTTATATTGCGTACGTGTCATTCAAGAGTGAAATGATGGTTGCTTCTCCCGACTAACTTACTGTGTGATTTGACTGCTCCTTAGTGGCCCCTACATGTACTCCCCCTATGTGTATGCAACAGTCACACGTACACATGGACGCAAAAACGCGTGCGACGCCCTAATGCATGCATGTCTGAGCATACGACGGAACACACACGGTCACGCTCAAGTGCTCAACATACACATGCATGCACACACATACTCAGTCAGGGTGAGCTAGTGACCGTATGAACACCGGAAAATATATATATTGAGCGCAATGAGCGTATTATGAAGTCCACTGACCGTATTTTTACAAATATACAGTGACAGATAGTGTATTTATCTCATTTGAAATTAAGCCATATTAACCGGAGAGGAGGCAGAATGGACTAGCATTACTTTGTTGTGTCCCGTCAACTTGCCGAACGAGGAGAAGGTTGTAGGACGGGAGAAGCTTGCGCGCGGTGGCTCGCAGGACAAGGAGAAACTTTTGACTAATGCAAGCTCTCCCTCGCTCGGTGTGGGCGTGCAACAGTTAATTCGGTGTCAGATTGCCAGAAGCATACACTATACTACTAGTCCTATTATTGTTCGACTTCCCGAATAGCCAAGCGCAAAGTTTACTAGTACTACTACTATAGTCCATAAAGGTACGTACTATACTAGTACAAGGAACCAGATGGAGGAGCGTCTGCACTCTTATTATAATTTTAAAATGTGATAAAGCAATCATCAACACATTTGGTTCTCTTCGAGGGTTCTCGCATGTGATAATGGAAGTTGATTGCATGGAACACTCGCCACAATTCTCGCTTAATTCTAGCTCATATCCTGTTACAAATAGTAGCGCTTAGTAATATTTCCTCTTTTTTTGTTATTCAGCATGTAAACAGGTCAGCAAACCTTGCGGCGCATCTTCGTGCGAACCGTGCTTACTGCACTTTGAATGTGGCCGAGAGGTGGCTTGATGAAACACCTCGCTTCCTACTTCCTTTTTTGCGGGGTACCTCGCTTCCTAGTGACCAGTGTCTTGGCTGATCGTCCTAAGAATGCTTATATATGAATAAAGCTCTCTCATTTACCCGCAAAAAGATTTAGCCATATTAACCGGAAAGGAGGGAGTATGGACTAGCACTACTTTTTGGTGTGTCCCTGTCAACTCGCATGAACGAGGAGAACCTTGCGGGACAAGGTGAAGCTCGCTTCATGCTGACTAATGCAACCTACCCTCGGTTGCCATGCATCAGTCAATTTGGTGTCAGATTGTCAGAGGCATACACTGTAGTACCCAACATGCGGAGTACCATCATTGTTCGACTTCACGAAGAGGCGAAGAGCCAAGCGCAGTAGTACGCGTACTTGGTTTTGCACCTTCATACTACTCCTCCCTCCATCACAGTTTACAGGGCGCGCTTATTATGATGCATTTCTCTCAATGCATTTCCACCACCAAAGAGACTTTAGACGCGTTTGGTTTAATGCTCAATTAATTAGGGCGTGGTAACCGCAATCAAGTCCACAATTTTCTCTCCATGTACTGTACTACTACGGAGTGGAGTAAGTGCATGCATGTGTGTACCCAGGGTGGAAGCACTGCATGCATGTGTGTACACATTATTCCCTCTAGTAATAGACGCCGTGCTATAACTACCAATGCTATTTTTCAGGCCGATCGCTAGTCGCCTTGGTCCCACAGATTTTTTTCTTTTTTCTAAAGCGCGCTGTATAAACAGTGACGGATGGAGTAGTATGAGTGGATTCAAAGAAGAGTGTATTGATGGTTGCTTCTTGAGCAACTTACAAAGGGGAAAGGTGGGGCTTATGATTTGACTGCTCATTACTCACTATTAATGCGGCATAGCGACCGGGATGAGTCTCCCATGCGGTTGTGCACTACCCCCTCGGTTCTTAAATATACTCCGGAGTATTTGTCTTTCTAGAGATTTCAACAAGTGACTACTCAAATATTTGTCTTTTTAGAGATTTCAAATGGACTGGCACATACGGATGTATATAGACATATTTTAGAGTGTAGATTCCCTCATTTTGCTCTGTATGTAGTCACTTGTTGAAATCTCTGGAAAGACGACTGGAATATTTAGGAACAGAGGGAGTACAAATACGAAGCAAAATGAGTGAATCTACACTCTAAAATATGCCCGTTTGAAATTTGTAAAAAGACAAATATTTAGGAATGAAGGAGTATAATTTTGTGCATGGCACATGGACCCGGATGATGAAGAGGCTTCTGGCAATGCTATCAAGCTTCCATCATTTGTTTACATAATTGACGTACTATACAAATAATTTTCCAGCGACATGAAATTGTACAATGGTGTGAGCTTTCAGCTTTTGTTTCGCGTGTCTTGCCATCGATGCTCTTTCGGAAACAATAAAAAACTAACTTCCTTGCTAATGCATGTCAATTATTAGCGGTCGAGTTAATAATTACATCACAACTGAAGACAAAGTTGTGAGAAGGTGTTAAATTAAAATTGATCCATGCTTTCATTGGCAGCAACGTCCCCCCAGCTCTGTCTAAATCAACAAGGCATGTTGGGAAAAAAAAGTAGTTGTGTGGAGCATGCAACATTCTGATCATTTTGTGCAGTTCCACTAAAATAGATTTGAGCGTTCCTGTTCCAAAGATATCAAGTGTGATTACGATAATAGAGGACTGATGATGAAACAATAAACACATAAATAGAAGTCGATCACCTTCGCAGTCTCTCTTAAGACTAACTAGTTGGAGAAGATTAGGCTCGGAGTTGGATGAGGAGGATAGAGCAAAAGCAATATCCCTTTGTGCGATCGCCTTTGAAATGTAGAGACGTTGCCCGTGTGACATTTTAGTACAACTGCACAAAACACTCTTAAGAAAAAAGTGATTTGTGCAGTTCACCAAAAGGTCGCAATAGCAACGAGGTGAAATGGATAGCCTTGTTTGCAAAAAAGAGGTATAAAGGAAACAATTACTGGCCAATAACAGTTGATGACACAAAGTGACGACAAAAAGAAGCATATTCCTTGTCCTAAGGGAAGATAACAACACGGTTGTGTTTGTCTAAAATGGTGTGAGGACGAGAATGCAATATGGAAAGTACGCCCGGACGAGCTACGCTTGGGCAAAGAACTATGGAAGATCCACATGCAGCGACGTGGGAAAAGCAGGCGATGGAGCAAGGCGGAGGGGATACCTAGAGGTCGTCGGGATGTAACTAGGTGAGCGGCGGGCAGAATCTGCGAGCAGGTGGCGTAGGCCCTGCCGCGCCGGAGCTTGGTCAGAGAGAACATCGTGTGCCGCAGATCGGGACATGTTGCCTCGGCGCCGTCGAATGGGGAAACGATGCACTTCCTCCCTTTCCCCCGGCAGACGGGATGCGGTCGGATCAGTGACCAACGGTGAGAGAGAGAGAGAGGCCACCGCACTCCCTTTCCCCCGGCAGACGGGATGCGGCCGGATCAGTGACCAATGGTGAGAGAGAGAGAGAGAGAGAGAGAGAGGCCACCGCACTCCCTTTCCCCCGACGGACGGGATGCGGCCGGATCAGTGACCAACGGCGAGAGAGAGAGAGAGGCCACCGGAGCCTTGTGTGAGATACTCTGAAGAGCGACAAACCAGGCAGGCAGGCTCCATTGTATATAGTGAGCGGACTACCTTTTTCTCCATAAAAATTGTTTTATATTCTGTGTACGTGCCATTGAGCGCTATAACTTTATTTAAAAATAACGCGGCAACACGTCAAGTCGAACTTTGTTTCGTGCACGCGTGGTACATGACCTCCCTAGGTAAACAACCGCTACAGGTGTTAAAATTAGCACGTGGGCTGCCATTTCGTAAAGAAATGAGCTCCACCGTGTACCCGCGCGGGTGTGGCTGGGCACAAAGCGTGAGTACGTGCACGGTGCACCTATTCTCTTCTTGTATCGTACACCACCCTACGTGGGGTTGTGTGAGAGATACAAACCTAGAGAGATATAGTGTGTGGGTTCTTGAGAGTTTTTTGGGGGGTCAATCAAAAATGTAACATATGCAATGTGTGTGAAATAGAGTCCTGGATATAACATATATATAAAGGGGGCGATCCACGAGAAGAGAGTGGAGGTATCATCGGCTTGAGGTGTCCATAGAATCGAAGAGAGGGATGATGTGTGTGTGTGTGTGTGCGTCTTGGCGTCTTGTGTCGATAAAGAGTGCCATCGAATTTGTGTGTGCCCACGTCAAAAGATATAGAGTGGCTGGCCCATCTTGGAACGTGAGATGGGACATGTGCAGTTTGTCTCGTGGCATGGATACCTACTGCAGCGCTCGACTATCGGTGTGTGTGGTGGGGAGAGGGAGGCCCAATTAACTATAGAGGTACAATTGCTGGTATATGTGTGGAGGAGGAGAGAGGCCTACCTCATGTATTAAGGAGATCAATCTGCCTCATGTATTAAGGGAGATCGATCGGCATCCATGCATATGTGCAGGAGATGAATAAGGTTGGGAGAGATAGAGCTAGAGTGTTGGAGGGGGTGGTAGTGGAGTTGCTTCTAACAAATGGTGGGATAGGCTTGCTAGACAAACGGAGGGCACGCCCGCAATATCAATAAGAGAGGAGATGGCTGCTTGTTGTATGTGCACGTGCATGTGAGAGACGGGTCAGGAGGCATGCACGAATGATGAGGGGGGACGATGTGGCTGTGGTAAGCAGACATAACTACATAGGAAGATCAATCGCCCTTTGTAAGAGAAAGGAGAGACATAACTTGTGAGGTACGTCGATCGATGGGGGGGTAGTTAAAGTTGATCTAGGTATATGTTGGGAGATCGATCGGTATACATGCATATGTGTGTTATAAGCAAATGAGGCACAAGGAGAAGGATAGAGAGAGAGGGATGCATGTAGGAGGTGGTACGAGAGGCATACTATATCGAGGGGGGAGGAGTGTCTTGACGAGAAGGATGAAAAGAGTGGTGGGAGTGAGGCATGGACGGTGACAAGAGAAGAGGGAAGCTTGTGTTTGTGCTAGGCACACACAGCTAGAGAGGCATATCGATTGATGTGTGCCGTAAAGAAGGAGCTGGGGCCTACACACACCATGGGTGAACGACCTAAAGTGAAAAAGGCAATTTCTTGTGATGGAGCTAGAGAATGCTGAGGGAGGGTGAGAGGGATGCGGGTGTGTGCATGCACAAGAGAAAGTTAGCTCTAGCTACAACGGTAAGAGGGTTGTGTGGGTGTAAAAGACGAATAGAGATCATATATACTTCATTATAAAAAGCGAATTCGGATATTTGAAGAATTTATCATAGTGTTTCAAACCGACGCATGTGTGAATATATATATAACGGTGATACACATGCTGTGGTTATGAACATGGTATACTACATTTAATATATTTTATCTCTACTCTTATAAAAAATGGAGTTGTTGATGATGGTGTGCCTGCGATCCTGCATTATAGGCCGTCTGATTTATATCTGGCGGATAGCAAGGAACCTATGATGGTTGAAGTTGGCAACAATCATGATTGTAGATTCTTATTGAAATAGAGAAACGAATTCAAATTTAGTTTGAATTGCAGCGGTAGTATAGACATTTGGAATGCACTAAAATGTTGGTATGAGTAGGTTACATGCATTATATAGCAAGCAAAAACATTTAATCGAACATAACATGGATTCATACTCCCTCCTTCCATCTATATAGGGCGTAATGAGATTTTTAAGACCGCCTTTGACTATTGACAAGATTAATAGTACATGACATGCACAATGTGAAAATTATATCATTGAAAGAACCTTTCACGGACGAATTTAACGGTGTGCTTTGTGTAAGTTGCATGTCATATATCATTGCTCTAATATTTGGTCAAAGTTAGCATCCAAAATCGCATTAGGCCCTATATAGATGGAAGGAGGGAGTAGCTTTGAATAGCATTTGTATAGTAAAACGGGGCAAGACTCTCTCTTTGTGTGGTGTGAATAGTTTTATTTTTTCGTTTCTTTTTGGTTCAGGGAAGTGCGAATTGATTTGTTACGTACAAGTACAATATTACTACACGTTAGGCTTGTCCCTAAAATTCAACCCGCGTCTTGTTATATCCCGAAAATTCAGATATCGTGCTCCCAAAACTAGCGCCTTCACAACCCGCTCCTTGCTATCCCAAAATTACAACGCGTGCGAAAACTCCCTCCAGCTGCCAAATCCCGACATGTGAAATCCCCCTTCTAACCCTGAGCCGAAAGGGCCGCTAGTTCAAATCGGTGGGGGGTACTTTTGTAGCACACCCTACATTTTGGACAAGCGCGTTCCTAAGTCATGCTTCACCCCCTCCCATCGCCCCCTTTTCGCCATTCGAAATCCCAAGCCGCCATAACCTCTCCGCTCTAGCCGCAAAACCCCACCCTCCTCCGTCCGCCACATCACCGCTGCCCAGCCGGAGCCTCTTCCCCGACAACGTCGTCCACCGCAACAGCTCGACGTCCCTCGTCCGTCGTCCATCTCGTCGTCCCGCCGGTTCAGCCGCCCCGTCCTCCACCTCCAAGGAGCTGCTCCGACGATCGCCTCGTCTATCGCGACTGCTCCATCCCCACAGCGCCGCCTTAACCTGCTCCACCGGAACCGCAGCATCCTCACCGACTCCTCGGATGAAGCCGAGGCCTACTCGGCGCCACCAAAGAGGTTGTACACTCATCGCACCGTAACTTCTCCTTAACTCGACCTCCCGGCGCCGACGGTGCTCCATCCCGCACCCCCATGGAGCGGCTACCTTGAAGCCAGCGCCGCGGGTGACATCTCCACGGCGGCTGTCCCCCACTGCGAGGCCCCTTCGGCGGCGGCAGCCATACCAGCCGGATCTGCTGCTGCTGCTCCAGCTCTCGCTCGCTCGCTCGCGCTACTGCTGCTGCTCCTGCTCTCGCTCGATCGCTCACTCGCCCAGCTGCTGCTGCTCTCCCCCTTGCTCGTGCTGCTGCTCTGCTCCGATTAAGCCACACTTCAGTCGAATGAATCGACTTTTGGGTCAGTCGATTTTCATGGGTTGGGGGGCTCGCCAGAGTTAAGGAAGAACCACCCACAGCGAGGACGGGGGCTCACCGGAGAGGTACCCCACTATCTATCTTAGGGTTTAGGCTGGGGGCGGGGGGCCTAGAGGGCTGGCCGGGGCGGCGGTGGCCAGTTGTTTCGGGGTGGCGAGGCGGCTGGGGCAATGATTCGGCCCGATGGTGGTGGCGGTCGAAGTGCAGGTTGAATATGAACTGCAGGCCCTCCCTAAACTACATGTCAAGTGCCTCTCTGCTACCATTGCGTTCAGTTTAAACGGTAGCATTCAGATTCCACATTAAATTTTAGTTTCGACAGTTAAGTTCAGAGTCAACAGTTTTTACCTCATCTGTTGTAGTCAGGTGGTTTTTGGTGAAGTTAATTTTACATCCATTTTACATCATCTATTGGAGATGCTATTAGAATCCCACTTGAGATTGACGATGTATGTCTTGTCTTTGCTTGACCTTGACGTCTTCTGACTCACCGGAGCTGCTCCAACGACGTAATCGATCCATCACAACAGAGCAGTGCCACAGGACGCCGCTCTCTGATTCCTCGGATCTTCCTCCACACCTCCGACAGCCACCTCTTGCCTCAAGCGCATCAACCAACCCAATGTTCTTTGAGGTAATACGGCTACGGCAAAGAGGTTGTACACTTGTTGCATCACCTATTACTATACATTTACGTCGATCCATTAGGGCTATTTTGGTTCAACAGAAAAACATCGATCCACTAGTTGTTACCATCACACCAAATTTCTGCATGCTCTCCTTACATAATCTCACCATATTTTTTTCGTATGCATGTCAGATATTGTACACAGTCATGCTGAACATGTAGAGAAAAAGAGAAGAGTTTTGCGCGGCAATACAATGTCATGCAGACATCGCTCCATGGTGGGTTCAATGGCAAACCCTCCCCACACCTCTCCAGATTGTAATCCATAGGAAGATATCTGTTCTAAGGCGGATTCAGACGCCGCTAACCACTCCTATTTACCCCCAAGGTGTTTGCTCTACCTTGGCATGATGATGTTAGTCATATCATGCATATATTGCCTTGCAGTGCCTACTTTTGACACCATATATGTCATCTGCTTAGTTTAGGCATGTTCTGTAATGCCACCTGTTTAGTTTCTATATCATATATGGGAATTATGCAGTCTCATGTCTTTTAGCCAGCCATAATATATGTGAAATGTGCAATGCCATCCTGTTTAACCAGGCATCATATATTTGAATGATATCTTGCCCATCCTTTTCTTCATTATATTTCAATTTGTCGACAATGTTTGTACATTAAACTACTCTTCTTGTGAATCAGCCATTTGGGTGGGAGATGGAAAAATCTGGAGTGAAAACAAGGCCTTCGGAGTAGACAGTGCTACCTTTCGAAGCAGATCTCTTGTTGGGTCCCGATAGCTCCTCAGAGATGGATTCAGAGAAAGATGACCAGTCCTATTCCCCCACTGAGGTGTATGCTCTAACTTGGCACGGTTATACTGCTCATATCATGCATACGGTGTCTTGCATTGCATAGTTTAGACATCATATACACAATATTCAACACCAAGTTCTTAGTTCAGACATCATATCGAATGCCCTCTGTTTAGCATATAAATCACATATGTGAATTAAATGATGCGATCCTGATTACTTAGATAACATGTAGGTGAATTATGTCATGCGATCCTGTTTAGTTATTCATCATATCTTTGAATTATGTTATGCTATGCTATCCAGTTTAGATAGACATCATATATATGAAATTATGTCATGCTATCCGTTTTAGTTAAACAATATACATGTCAACTATTTCATGCCCTCTTTTTTCCACACTATCTATTGCATCTGTCTCTCATACAATGTCTTTACATTCAACTATGTTTCCTGTTTATCAGCCATTTGAATTGGAGCGGGTGATGCCAGTATCTAGCGTACTAAAAACACGGTCTTCAAATAAAACAGTGCTACCTCTTGGTGGAGATAGCACCCCGGTTGTACATGCACAAGAACCAGCCCTACCACACATAACCCAAACTCTCGCAGATTGTACCCCTATGGACAGAGAACCAGCTTTACCAATCTAACCCCAACCCCAGCCGATAGTAACCCAGTTCCTATTGACACAGCACCATCTCCACCACAGAGCTCCCAAACAAGAGCAGTTAGTAATGCAGCTCTAGTGCCCAAAGGGCCAATACTATCACGGCAAACCCCAACTCCACCAGTTAGTACGCCTATTCTTGTGGAGGAAGCACAACCAGCTAGTCGTAGTTTAGCATCTATCGCATTTGATGTTGTTAAATCGTATGTGCATATCTTCCCATCTTGGAAATATTATACTGAAGATGAAGGAAAATTCCAGTTACAAGTGTTTGTCCAGGAGTTATGTGTAAGTAATGTTATTCATGGCAATTACTTTGCTTCGTCCCATACATCCTACCTCCATGATGGTTATAATACAGCAAATTTTCCCATTTTTCTCTATAGAGAAGGACCGATTTGGAAACTCTGGATGAGGTAACCTGTGCTAATACCTCTGCTATCTTCAAGAATGCTTGGTGGCATTACCGGAATTACCTGAAGAAAACATACTTCACCGGCAAAGAAACTCATCAAATTCCCTTATGTTCTCCTGAGACACATTTACTGGACGATGATTTGAGGAACGCCTTGTTACATCTTGGTCCCGAACCAAGAATGTGGTAAGGTCTATGAGCTCATTTTCTATTTTTAAGTATTATATTCTTGCGTCTTGTTGTACTCTGTTCATGTAGAACAAGTGCCTAAACCTGAAGAAAAAATGTTCTAATTTAAGATTCCATTGCTACCATAGGACATAGATATATGTTTGTTTGATGCCTTTATTATGTACTAGTACTTGGCAATAGAAGACTTGGTAGTTTAATCTTGTCCACCTTACTAATGAACTGGTTCACTGAAATGAGTTTCATATACTAGTATATGCTAAACTTGTTATGTGTCTGCTTGTTTCTTCTTTTAGAATCTTGTGAGAATATTGGGGAAGTGTGCCTTATTAAGCAGCGGTAAAGGAAGTAATGCAGATAAGGTTCAGGATAGTGACACATCCTGTCTTGGTTTAGTGTTGGAGTTACTGGCCACTACCGCTTGCACAAGCTATTCAAACTCACTGTCTGAATCAGTTCGGTTTCTTGAGTCTCAACTACAAGCTGAAAGACATCGATTAGATGTGCTGCGACAAGAAGCAGAAGGACTACGGAAGTCCCTGGAGCATTTAGATGCATACTTTCTGGTGCAACAGCAAGCGTTGGAGGATTTTAGCGCCAAACAGGACAAAGCTAATCAGCTTGCTAAGCTTATTGCCAGCATAGTGGACACCCAGGATAACGTTTCTTGAGCTCTTCTGAAGTTGTTTCAGTTATGCTCTTGTTTTGCTGCCGCGTTTATTTGCACTGGTGGCCAATTTTGACGACCAGTGTATATGATATACTGCTTTGTTACCTATATTTGCACTGGTGGCGAACTTTGATGCGCAGTGGATGTAATATGTGTAATAGCCGTGATAGCCTAGCGTTAGTTGCTTGCTTATTTATTTCCTCGTTGTCTTGTTTATTTGTTTGCTTGTAGTCATTGCAGTTCTTTTTCCGCGGTTAGCTAGTGGCTGCAATAACCTATTTTTTAAAACTAGGCCACAATAACCATGGGCTAATATTTACTGTAGTGACACTGGGCCTCCTACGGGCCGTAGAAACAGTGGGCCTTCTACGGGCCATAGAAACAGTTGGCCTTCTACAGGTCGTAGAAACAATGGGCCTTCTACGGGTTGTATCATCAATGGGCCTTATACGGGCCGTATGATCGATTGGCCAAACATGGGCCAATAACAGGTCGCATTATGGCCGTAACCGGGCTAGAGTTGGAATCGTCCGTTCATGGGCCGACCGTAACGGGCCATCGTTAATAGGCCGTATTTGATGACGCTATGAAAACGGCCCAACGTATTAACGGACCACAAACGGGCCGACTGTAACCATAGGCTGAATTTGGCCCACAAGCAGAAAATGACAGTAACGGGCCGTAAGTAAATGAATGTTGGAAATGAGCCCAAGAATAAATGGGCTCTGAGAAGGCCGAAAGATAACATGGGCTGGAAAGCATTAGCGGAATAATAACGTTAATGGGTATAAAGTGATACATTGTTCATTACGGGCCAGTTTCACCATGGGCCGTTAATGGGTGTAAAGTGATACACTGTTCATTACGGGCCAGTTTCACCACGGGTTGTTAATAGGCCAAGAGTTACATAGGGCCTCATATGGGCCGAAAGACATCATGGGCCATACATGGGCCGGCGAAAATTTGGAATCATATTGGATGGCCCAGATGACGCTACTGGGCCTAATTCGGATAGGGCGTAACGGGTCTTGGGTTAGCGGGCTGTAAATGGGCTATATGCGAACAGGCCGTTAACAGGCTTTCCATGGGCCGGCCTGCCACCTTTTGACCAAGTCAAACGGGCTGGCCTTTTCACAGGAATGGTGTAGCGACCCGACCTCGGGGTCAAGCCTACGTATTCTTGTGCCATCCACGGATCGATATCTTTGGCACACACAGTACATCAATGTATATATCAAAGTGCAATCACATGCATAAATAACGTAAAACTGATATATACCTCATAATACTCGTGAAACAAACAAACGGGTGTGGAGTCCCATCAACGCCATCGGCAGGTTGAGTATAGACCGTAACCCTGTATCGTAACTCTTACTCGTCGAGGAAATCCTGCAACATGATACGTTGCAGCCGTGTAGGTCAGTACATTGAATGTACCGGCAAGATCACAATATGAGAAAACAGATGGTAAAACTATACTATATGCAATATGGCTTTATGGCTCTGTATCTGAGTTTTGTTTGCGTAAAAGCTGATTTTATTTTACCTACATCAAAGTAATATAGGATGTCTGTTCTATGGAGTTTTCTATCATGACATGGTTCCGCCAACAGATGTCTCATATCCATAAATCATCATAAGTTTCACAAAATTAAGTTATCTATCCGGTGTTGAGAGTTCCGAGATAGATCCAAGTCCAGATGCTCAAATTGTCCATAACCGGGGACACGGCTAATCGATTAGGTTTAAAACCCTCTGCAGAGGTTTGTACACTTTACCCGCAAGATTCGATCCCTCTCTTTACGTTCTTGCACTTGAGGTGTTTGAGAACAAGATGATCAAACATGGTCTTCCAAAGAGTTCCTCGACCACCGTCCGGTACTCAACCCATCCTACCGTAGTTCTACATCTGCTAGTACCGTCCCAGCCAGAGTCACAACTAAGGTCAACCAAGCGAGCCCATAATGACTTGCGGTTGCACGTAAGCTTCCGGGCATGAAGTATTCTTCCGTCTCTTTGAGTCTGGGTGAAGCTTTCCGCAAGATGTCATGGCGCTTCTCCATGCATCCCGCCAACCACTGGTTTCTCCAGGTGCCCACAACCATCCTTCACCCAGAGTGTGTATTGAATTCTTGTCTCGAGTCTTGAAGTCTTGAGGCCTTGAAGATGCAGTCCTTGCAGGTGCCATCATGGAATTGTCGTCATTGTGAAATCCTTCATTCTCACACCACTCCACGAGCACTCATACCAAACCCCGTCTACTATAGCGTAGCATTAAAATAAATAACGTCCGGGCTTGGTAACAAGGTGATGGGTTCCTACCTCATGCATACTACTCAACTACAAGGATTCAACAACACTCTTGAGGGGTGGTTGCAAAGATGCCACTAAATGCAATAAAACATAGGTATGAAAGCATGGTCAAAGTGAACTTGCACGGTAATACTTGATGAAGATAACAACGCTGTCGAGAAAATGACTTGGTAGAACTAATCGTCACTCCGTTGAAAATCTATATAGTCAAACATAGCATTCACATAAGCAAACATCCTAGCAAACAATTTTAGCACTCGAAATAACAATCAAAACAGCAAGGAAACTCGATAATAAAACTCAAACAAAATCAAAAGAAACTTCAAATAAAACTACAAAGAAAAACTACTAACGAAGATCTATGACTTTGCTACAAACATCTAATATAGTTTTGCCGTAAGTAAAAACTTAACAACAATTAAAATACTAAACTAATAAATTAACAGAAAATAAAATGTAAAATAACTAATTTAACAGAAAGTATTTTTTTCCATAAAATTTTATTTGCAAAAAGAAACAAATAAAAAGCTTTTATAAAACTCTAACTATGACCTATAGAAGGTTTCATACAAAACTAAGGAAAATAAATTTCTTTTTTTTTTAATAAAAATAAATTTTCTCCTGTTGTCTAACAGAAACACAACTAATTTTGTCAAAAGTGACAAAAAGAAATAATTTAAAACTAATAAAAACAATAAATAAAAAGTTAAAACAGAACTAATATTAAAACAGTACTGTTTTGCTAAAAACCTAATTTAAATTAACCTGAAAATAAAATACTAAATACTACTGGATAAACAAAGGTCCTAGAGACCAGGAGCAAAAAGAATTAATTAAAAACCTATTTTTAAACTCCCGGAATAAGCAAAACAAGCTTTAATTAAAATCTGATCTAACTCAATTAGTATAAATCCAAAAAAAGTCTAATTATATATTTTTGGAAACTTTAAGTAAATTGTGATCTAACGCATAAAAAGAATCAGCATCATTGGACTTCTAGATCAAAAGTTATAAGCTAAACAAGAACGGAACTAAATCTGTTACGGAAATAAATCTGAAAACGAAAACGGAGTTACCTGTACGTGAGGCAGAGATGGCAGGAAGGAGGCAGCGATGTGGAGGGCTGCTCCGGCGAGGCGAGGTCGCCCGGCGAGGGTGGGGTGGCGGAGGAGGGGTCGGCGCTTGGGAGGTGGCGCTGGGCGCCTCAGTGCTGCTCACTCCTGGCGTCGGGCTCTGAGCGTTCTAAGGCAGGAAAAAGGAGGACGGTGGCGAGGAGGCTACGGGCAGGAGGGGGCGTGGTGATGGGAAAAATGGAACGAGGAGAGGGAGGTGGTTTTATAGGCGGTCTCGGAGGCGCTGGGATGGAAAGACGAGGGAGATCGGGAAGGTGGAGTTTCCTGTCTCCATGGATATGGAAAGCTTCTGTAACGTGAGAGGAAACAGAGGAAGGAGATGATCTCTTGTTGGGCTAGAATAGGAAAGTGCTTAATGGGCCAGCAGGTTTTTCCTAATAAAACGATTCCATTCCTATTTTTAAAATTAGGAAACTAAAACAATAAAAAGGAAATCAAATCAATTCGGAATAAAGAGTTTTTATATACTAAAATTATCAGAAAAATAAAATGTAGATGATGAGCATTATTCCACGGCCAAAATAAAAACTTAAAAAAATGTTTTTCAGAAAATCCCTAAAGGCTTTATTTCTTTTTGCAAATAATTTTTAAATAAAAACTTTGGTTTTTCTTGGCTCAAATATTTTCAAAAATGCCCCTGATTTTGGAGGGTCATTTTCCTCCGCTCTTTCTTGCTTGCAAGAATTTATTTTTCGGGTATTTCTCGGGAAGAAAAATAGAGAAGCAAGTGCAAATATTTGAAAGAATTAAATTGCAAAACTCCGTTCAAATTCTTTATAGTTGAAGAAGTCATGTCATCTTCTCTCATTGATTTTAATAGGATGAATTTGAATTTACGGAGAAGGGAAAGTCATTTTATTCCCTCTCATTCAAAAGTTTTTGAAAAGGTTCAAATTTCACTCAAGTTTAATTCACTCAAGCAAACAAACAAACAATTCAATTAATTATATTAACATTCCAAAATTTGGGATGTTACAAATGGGCCTCTGTTGGGGCGTGCCACGTGTCGATGTATCATAGGCGCCTATCGGACCACTGACGAGCTGACACGTGTTTCGTCCGGCCAATAAGAGTTTTACATGTGGAAATTTCCCATTGGTCGGGGCTGTTAACGGGTTATCAGATCCAAAACCCGACCCGATAGCTTAACGGTGTTCCGTTACGGTGGATGCCACGTGTCGGTCACCCTTGACGAAAGCACTTCCGTGACGCGCGATTTATCGTCATGGAAGTGGACACTTCCGTGATGATAATTTTGGTAATGTCATGGAACACTTCTACGACAGCACAGGTATGACTATCTTGATTCTGTCATAAATTTGTCATGGATGTACATGCATGACAAAAAACGCGACCTACTGTGACAAACACGTATCATCACGGAAGTGTATTTATTTTGTAGTGTGACTAACCACACAAGTCTCTCGTCCAGGTTTATCACCTATTCAGGTTCCATCCGCAAGGAGATCCGGCCGGGGTGTCGCTCACGGCCCCAAACGATGTGAGCATGGTTCCCAAGCCCACCAACTGGGTGCCACTTGGTACACCGTACATCAGGCGTAGTCTCTGTCCCAAGCCCACCAGATCGGGTGCCACTTGGTAGACTACTAACACTACCTACAAACACCAGAAACTAGTTGCAACTCCTGGACAGAGATCAAGTTGATTAATAAGTCGAGAGAGCTTGGAGCGCCCGAAGCCCAATGTGTGGTAGTAACTATTCATGGATCACAAACACAGAACTCGGCTCCTGAGGACGGCTTCAATGAGACAACCCACCATGTACTCCTACATGGCCTCTCACCGATACCTTTACCAAATTGTGTTCACACACTTAGCTCTCAACGGTAGGACATGTTCACCACATTCCAATTCATCCCCGATGAATCAGACCTGACTCAACTCTAAGCAAAGAGGCATGACAACAAGCATGAGCAGTAGGCACATCAGGCTCAAACAACTCCTACTCATGCTAGTGGGTTTCATCTATTTATCGTGGCAATGACAGGTCATGCGGAGGAAAGGGTTCAACTACATAGCAGGTAATAGATGAATCATTGTTGTCCTGATGCAGTAAACGAGAGCATGAGCGAGAGAGTGGGATTGTATCGGAATGAACAAGGGGGTTTTGCTTGCCTGGCACTTCTGAAGATAACATTGAGTCTTCATCAGTGTCAATGATCACAGCATTGGAGCAGTGTCTACCGAGAGGGGACAATTACCGGCAAACAAGGAAGAGCACAATCAATGCAATGCACAATATGATGCATGATCATGACATGACAATATGTTGTGATTTGAGCTAATGCAACTAGTACAAAAAGGTTTGGGTTGATTTGAACTCAAGGTTCAAATTCAAATTCAAACTATGAATTCAAATAGTACATTATCATGTTTTGGACTAAACAGTGATGTTAAGTTGTTCAAACATGCATGAAAATGCCATATTCAGATTCCTTGGATTTTTCTAATCATTTTTCACATATACTTTATTTCATTTGGAGCTATAGATTAATTTCTATGATTTTTCAAAGTTTTGGATATTTTCTAAATTAAACAAATCATTTAAGATTTATTTAAATTCCAGAAAAGGATTACTGCATCAGCCTGACATCATCATGACGTCAGCAGGTCAACGGGGCACAGTCCAGGTCAAACCTGACCAGTGGGACCCACTGGTCAGTGACCCTGTGACATTTAGTGTCGCACACAGGTGGGTCCGGTCAACGGCCACGTCAGCGAGGTCAACGCCAATGCGTGGGGCCACTGTGTTTAGATTAAACTTAAACTATTTTTGTTAGCTGGTTAGTTAGGCAGTGGGGCCCGCATGTCAGTGAGCCAGGGGGTTAGTTAGTGGGTCATTAGCCACTAATGACGTTGCCACGTCAGCACGCCGGAGTTGAATGCCGGCGAGCACGCAACGCCGCGGCGGCCTTCGAACGCAGCGCTTCTGGGCGGCAGGACATCACGAACCACCGGAGGGTAGCCCGCGCTCTCGCATCCGGAAGGAGCGGTGGGTGGCTGCGGGCGCCGGAGCTTCGCCCGAAGCGGAGCTCGCGGCGGTGGCGGAACCGCGATTCCGTCTTGAGTTCGCATTACGGTGCCTGGCGGGGCGTGAGGTGGTTGTGTTCGTTTCCTGGAGACGTGTTGAGCGTGTTGGCGGGCTCGGACGCGAGCGGCAGTAGCTGTGGCCGCGGCGGTGCCATGGCCAGCGGTGGTGAGCTTTCGGCTCCGGTGAAACGGCGGCTAGAGGTCGAATTAGAGCATGGGAGTAGGGGAATTGGAACAGGGGCTCACGGCGATCTCGAGGGCGTGGTCGGAGAGCTCGGGGGAGGTCTGGTGCGGCCGGGACGACGACGGCGATCTCGGGCGGCCGATGATGAAGACGGCGGCGAGGAAGACGATACGGGGCTTCCGGCATCGCGTGCGTCGGCGTAGAGGACGAGGGCGTCAAGGCGGAGCCCATGGGCACGTCAGAGGGGCGAGGGGGTGGCTCTAGGTGCGGCAGCGGCAAGCGGCAGCGGCGATGGTGCTCGGGTGAGCTCGGGGATGGGACTAGAGGGCGAGGGAGAGAGCAGAAAGTGAGGGGAGAGGAAGAGGGGGCTGCGGGGCGTCTCCAGACGCGTCGGGGGCGCCTTGGTGGCAGGAAGGAGGTGGCCAGGGCGGCGCGCGCGGCCGACAGGCAGCTGCGTGCCTGCTCTGGCGGGAGGTTGATGATGACTAGCACTATGGGCCAGTGGGCCGCACAGTGCTGGGCCAGCTGGGCTGGTAAGTGGCTGGGCTTCTCTCTCTCTTCTATTTTTGTTCTATTTTCTATTTTTGTTATTTCATTTTGATTTAGTTTATTAACCAAATCATTTCAATAATTCATGTAAATAATTTTGGGCATTAACTGAATTATTACATAGGCCCTTAACTAATTTCAGAATTTTTGGGGCATTTAAAAAGAATATTAATAGCATTTAAATGCCCCAAATCAAATACAATATGGGTTGTTCAAAAATCCAGAATGGCCTAAAAAGGTGTGCACCATTTTTGTCAGAGGTTCTGGACCAATTCAAAAATGAACTTTTCTGAAGTGCATTCTGGGTTCTTGAAAATGTTTTTAAGTTGAACCTATTTGATTTAATTTGGTGCTAGGGTTTATCATCCCCATTTCAACTTTAATTGAAAATTTAACATGATGCATGGATGCTTTAATGCAACTAATGGCAAGAAAATTCTAGGGTTGTGACAGCATTTCATCGAGCACATGGCATGCAATGTCTACATGTACACAGTCGTGCTTGCTGCACCTTGCCATGACCGATTATCACCATCGACTGACAAGCCACGCCCCGTTTTGGGCTGTCGTGCGCGCCTCGCCGCACCACAGCTCCCCGGCCACCTCAGCGACGTGTACACGAGGCCGCGCATGCATGGTACATTGATACAAGCTTCAGATGTTGAAAATGCCCCTGATAGCAGCCCACGCATGATTGCACGAACGTGGAGGAGCGGGGGTCATGCATGCTTGTGGGTGGATATGAGGTTTAGGATAGAGTAAAATGCACTGATGGTCACTGGACCTATCGTATATGCTCATTTTGATCACTATACTTAAAAATATTATCAATACGGTCACTATATATGTGTTGAGGTGATTATACGGTCACTAACAAATCGTATAGTTCCACATTTCATCTATTTGACCAGTCAAACAATCTCGTCAACTTAATTTTTTTCTCTGCCTATATGGATCCTACCTGTCAGTGGGTGGGAGAAATAAGCAGAGCGAAAACAAAATTATGCGTGAATCGAGATTCAAACCCAAGAGCTCTCGCGTATGTGCGAGCCGCCTAACCAGCTGCACTGCTCTCGCGTTGTGCTTTTTTTTTGCGGGTGAAAACTTGTATTACTCAATCACAAGATCCTTACAATCATCAAAAGCTAAAGACAAAGCAACTTCTGGGCCAGACCCTAACCAAGTCATAGTTCTGCCCTCACCTCTAGCAAACTTAGCTAAACTATCACTAACATTATTCTGAGTACGATTAACATGAGTAATACAAGAATCATGAAGAGACAAGAGATGCCTAATTTCCTTAATGAGAGAAGCGTACACTAGTAGAAAAGGGGCTTTGGTTCAGGCCGGGTCAGCCCATTAGTCCCGGTTTAGTCCAGAACCGGGACCAATGGGGGCATTGGTCCCGGTTCGGGAGCCCAGGGGGCCGGCCGGGCCATGTGGGCCATTGGTCCCGGTTCGTCTGGACCTTTTGGTCCCGGTTGGTGGGACGAACCGGCACCAATGGGCCTGGCTCCTGGCCCACCACCATTGGTCCCGGTTGGTGGCATGAACCGGGACCACAGGCTGCCCTTTAGTCCCGGTTCATGCCACGAACGGGACCAATGAGGTGCCTATATATACCCCTCGCTCATGACGAGAGCACTCTGATGCTCTGTTTTTCTCCGCCGGCGAGGGGGGCTTTGTAGTGCTCTAGCTCACCTCCTATGCACATGAGGTGTTCGATGAAATGCCCGAGCCACACTAGTTAAGCTTTCTCCTCTCGAAGCTCGACCTCAAAGCTCCATTTTCCTCGAGATTGTCTAGGTTTAGCGGCCCGTCACTTCCCATTCCCGTCTTCACCGCCGTCGATCGCCCGCGCCGATCTCGTCGTCGGCACCACCGTGGTGAGCCTCTTGTTCTTATCTTCTTTCTGAATGAAAAAAATTCTTGCTTTAGATAGATACTTGTCTAATTTTATTACTATTTTATTGCTTGTTATTATATAGTGCGATGGTTTTGGTATCTGCCCCCGTCGGCCCTCGTCCTGTCTATGATTCGGATGTGGTATATATTATCTTTATAACTATTGGTCCATTTATTGTTTATGGAAATTATGCCGACCAACGTGACATAGATTTTATTTATCTAGGAGGTATGTGAACCGGAAATTCCAACCGACCCTATTGTCGAGAGGTTAAATTTATTTGAAGAAGAAAACAATTTCTTGAAGGAAAAAATAAAAAAAATTGAGGAGGATAAGATGATATTGGAGTTGCATGTTGCGGATGTAAATCGATGATCACAAGATCAAGATGGATGCAATGCGCTTGAAGATTAGAAAGATTAGAAAATATGCCATTCATATCGAGGCTTGGTATCATTATGCCGTTGAATCAATTGTTACCTTGGTTGCGATTATGATTGCATTTGTTTTCGCATTGAAATGTTTTACATAGTTTCAATGTATGGTTTAATTAATTAGATGCTCTGGAGAGCTATATGTTGTTCGATGAGAACTATGTATGTACTTTGGTTTTAATGTGATGATGAACTTCCATTAATTTGGTCACTTAATTATCTATTCATGATGTTTTGTAATGGTTTTTGACACACTTAATTATATACAGTGCATGCAGATGAACCGGCAATGGATGTACGGTGACAGACACACCTCCGAGTACATTAAGGGCGTGCATGAGTTTCTCGAAGCGGCTAACGCAAACAAGCAGAATGGTTTTATGTGTTGTCCATGCCCTAAATGTGGGAATACGATGCCTTACTCTGACCGGAAAATCCTTCACACCAACCTGCTTTACAAGGGTTTCATGCCACACTATAATGTTTGGACGAGGCACGGAGAAATAGGGGTTATGATGGAAGACGGCGAAGAAGAAGAGTACGATGACAACTATGTGCCCCCTAAATATGGTGATGCTGCAACGGGGGAGATGGTGAAGATCAAGAGGAACCAGACGATGTGCCCAATGATGCTTTAGCGGGTGAAGCTCTTGAAGATCAAGAGGAACCGGGACGATGTGCCCGATGATGATGATCTCCGCCGGGTCATTGTCGATGCAAGGACGCAATGTGAAAGTCAAAAGGAGAAGCTGAAGTTCGATCGCATGTTAGAGGATCACAAAAAAGGGTTGTACCCCAATTGCGAAGATGGCAAGAGAAAGCTCGATACCATACTGGAATTGCTGCAGTGGAAGGCAGAGAATGTTGTGCCTGACAAAGGATTTGAGAAGCTACTGAAAATATTGAAGAAGAAGCTTCCAAAGGATAACGAATTGCCCGACAGTACATACGCAGAAAAGAAGGTCGTATGCCCTCTAGGATTGGAGGTGCATAAGATACATGCATGCCCTAATGATCGCATCCTCTACATGGTGCGTACAAGGATTTGAACGCATGCACGGTATCTGCGGTGCATTGCGATATAAGATCGCACGAGATGACCACAGTGATGTTGACGGCGAGCCCCCAGGAAGAGGGTTCCTGCGGGGTGATGTGGTATGCTCCTATAATACCACGGCTGAAACGTCTGTTCAGAAACGGAGAGCATGCCAAGTTGATGCGATGGCACAGTGAGGACCGTAAGAAAGACGGGAAGTTGAGAGCACCCGCTGATGGGTCACAGTGGAGAAAATCGAGAGAAAGTACTGGGCTGAGTTTGCAAAGGACCCAAGGAACGTATGGTTTGCTTTAAGCGCGATGGCATTAATCCTTTCGGGGAGCAGAGCAGCAATTACAGCACCTGGCCCATGACTCTATGTATGTATAACCTTCCTCCTTGGATGTGCATGAAGCAGAAGTTCATTATGATGCCAGTTCTCATCCAAGGCCCTAAGCAACCCGGCAACGACATTGATGTGTACCTAAGGCCATTAGTTGAAGAACTTTTACAGTTGTGGAATGGAAATGGTGTACGTACGTGGGATGAGCACGCATGGGAGGAATTTAACCTAAAGTCGTTCTTTGTTCGTGACCATCAACGATTGGCCCGCTCTCAGTAACCTTCGGAGACGGACAAACAAGGGATACCATGCATGCACGCGTCGTTTAGATGACACTAAAAGTATATACCTGGACAAATGCAGGAAGAATGTGTACACAGGCCGTAAATCGTCGATTTCTTCCGACCAACCATCAATGTCGAAAGAAAGGCAAGCATTTCAAAGGCGAGGCAGATCACCGGAAGAAGCCCGCCATGCGTACCGGTGATCACGTACTTGCTATGGTCAATGATTTACACGTAATCTTTGGAAAGTGTCCCGGCGGACTAGCTATTCCGAATGACGCTGAGGGACATGCACCCATGTGGAAGAAGAAATCTATATTTTGGGACCTACCCTACTAGAAAGACCTAGAGGTCCGCTCTTCAATCGACGTGATGCACGTGACGAAGAACCTTTGCGTGAACGTGCTAGGATTCTTGGGCATGTATGGAAAGACAAAAGATACACCTGAGGCACGGGAGGACCTGCAACGTTTGCACGAAAAATACGGCATGCCTCCGAAGCAGTATGAAGGTCCTGCCAGCTACGCTCTTACGAAAGAATAGAAAGAAATCTTCTTTGAATGCCTGCTCAGTATGAAGGTCCCGGCTGGCTTCTCGTCGAATATAAAGGGAATAATAAATATGCCAGAGAAAAGGTTCCATAACCTAAAGTCTCATGACTGCCACGTGATTATGACGCAACTGCTTCCGGTTGCATTGAGGGGCTTCTACCAAAACGTCCGATTAGCCATTGTGAAGCTATGTGCATTCCTCAATGCAATCTCTCGTAAGGTGATCGATCCAGAAATCGTACCAAGGCTAAGGAGTGATGTAGCGCAATGTCTTGTCGGTTTCGAGCTGGTGTTCCCACCATCCTTCTTCAATATCATGGCCTTGCGTCCTAGTTCATCTAGTCGACGAGATTGTCATTCTGGGGCCCATATTTCTACATAATATGTTCCCCTTCGAGAGGTTCATGGGAGTCCTAAAGAAATATGTCCGTAACCGCGCTAGGCCAGAAGGAAGCATCTCCATGGGCCATCAAATAGAGGATGTCATCGGGTTTTGTGTTGACTTCATTCCTGGCCTTAAGAATATAGGTCTCCCTAAATCGCGGTATGAGGGGAGACTGACCGAAAAGGCACGCTTGGAGGGACTCAATAATATGCAGGGCGGATATTCTTGGTCTCAAGCACACTACAGTTCTGAGAACTCTACCATGGTGACCCGTATGTCGATGAACACAAGAACGATCTGCGCTCCAAACACCCGGAGCGGTCTGACGATCGGATTACATGTGAACACATCGGGACTTTCAGCAGTTGGTTGGAAACACGTCTCGGAGGTGACAACACTGTTTGTGATGAGCTGTACTTGTTGTCGAGGACCATCTTTGACTGTATTGATTTCTGAAGGATCTGAGATAAATGGGAATACATTTTACACGATTGACCAAGATCAAAAGAGCACCAACCAAAACAGCGGTGTCCGCTTTGATGCAACAACCGAGAGGGAAAGGACACATATTATGGTTACATAGTGGACATATGGGAACTTGACTACGGACATGATTTTAAGGTCCCTTTGTTTAAGTGCAAATCGTCAATCTGTCGGGAGGCGGAATGCAGGTAGACCCACAGTACGGAATGACAACAGTGGATCTAAAAAATCTTGGGTACACTCACAAACCGTTCGTCCTAGCCAATGATGTGTCACAGGTTATCTATGTGAAGGACATGTCTACCAGACCGAGAAAAAGAAAAGATAAGGAAGCGAATACATCATACGATGAGCCAAAGCGCCACATAGTTCTTTTCGGGAAAAAGGGACATCGTGGGAGTGGAGGGCAAGACAGACATGTCTCAAGATTATGAAAAGTTTCATGAAATTCCTCCTTCAAAGTCAAGGCTGACCCAAGCATCCTGATAAACGATGAAGATTATCCATGGTTACGGCGCAATAAGCAAATGACACAAGCGAAGAAAAAGTAAAGACTTTCTCCCGCAACTATTATGATGATACCATGCCAACTTTGTAACAGACGAGTATGATACCATTGTTTGTTTTGTACATGCACATGCTATGTAGGTGAAATTATGATACCATGCCAACTTTCAACTTTTTCAGAGTTCATTTGAAATGCTTTAATGTCTTATGGTTCGGCCCTCGTAATACCATTAATCTCGGTTCGCTCCTTGTCAACTATGTTATCACCAAGAACACTCAAGAGGGCAGCCACATGGGCCATTGGTCCCGGTTCGTCTGGACCTTTTGGTCCCGGTTCCACGCACGAACCGGGACCAATGCGCCTCGCCACAGCCCATGACCATTAGTCCCGGTTTGTGCCACAAACCGACTAAAGGGTTGGTCCTTGTTGCTTGGTCGAGTTTAGTCCCACCTCGCCAACCGAAGGCGCTCACACCAGTTTATAAGCCCGTCCCTCTCTGCCTTGTTGAGCTCCTCTCAAAGTGAAAATAGATGCCCTTATACAGGGAATTTGACCTAAATTCATAGTGAATTTCTCTGAAATTCATAGAAATTTATTATGAATTTAGGTTGAATTCTCTCTATAGGTGCATCTATGCTCATTTTTTTTAGTAAAGTTAATCATAAACTTGTGATTCACACAAATTTCAAAGAATTCAAATTTTAACTGTTCAAATTTGAAAAATAATGGCACTAACAGAAAGTTTATAATTTTTCTAAAACTAATGGCACTAACAGAAAGTTTATAATTTTGCTGACCTAAAAGCAAAAGGAATTAAAAATTAAAGAAAAAAACAAAAGAAAATAAATAATGCAAAAAACAAAACAAAAAACTGCAAAAAAACTATTTTTCTAGTAAAGTTAATCACAAACTTGTGATTCACACAAATTTCAAAGAATTCAAATTTTAACTATTCAAATTTGAAAACTAATGGCACTAACAGAAAGTTTATAATTTTTCTAGAACTAATGGCACTAACAGAAAGTTTATAATTTTTCTAAAACTAATGGCACTAACAGAAAGTTTATGATTTTGCTGACCTAAAAGCAAAAAGAATTAAAAAATAAAGCAAAAAACAAAAGAAAATAAATAATGCAAAAAAGAAAACAAAAAAATGGAAAAAACTATTTTTATAGTAAAGTTAATCACAAACTTGTGATTCACACAAATTTCAAAGAATTCAAATTTTAACTATTCAAATTTTAAAAGTAATGGCACTAACAGAAAGTTTATAAATTTTCTGACCTAAAAGCAAAAAGAATTAAAAATAAAGCAAAAAAAGAAAATAAATAATGCAAAAAACAAAACAAAAAACTGGAAAAGATAAAAAAACTGCCACCTATTGGGCCACCACGGCCTGAATACGACTAGAAACCCAACCTGGGCCAGGATTCAGGCCCGCACAAGGCCCAATAGGCCCACAGACAGCACAGTGTGAGATTAGGCCCGTAAGCCTGCATTTGAGAGGAGCTCGAGAGGGTAGCCGCAGTGGGGCTTATAAACCACTCCGAGCCCCTCTCAACTAGCGAGGTGGGACTAAACTTTTGGCCGCGGGCAGCGCAAGGCCTTTGGTCCTGGTTGGTGCCACCAACCGGGACAAAAGGCCGCCGCTTCCCGCCCTTCGGGCTGCCGAAAACTGACCTTTGGTCCCTGTTGGTGGCACCAACCGGGACTAAAGGTGGCATTGGTCCCGGTTGGTGCCACGAACCGGGACCAATGCTCTTGGTATATAACCAGGACTTGTGAAAATTTCAGTTTCTCATCGACCATTTGCCCCTGACAACGCCGAGCTCATCGACGCCGCCAGGCTGCCTCGACGCCGTCCGCCGCCCCTGCCGTCGCCCCCGACCGCGCCGTTGCCATCTCCGTCGCCGTCGCCGACGTCGTCCCCGAGCCCGCGCGCCCCTGCCCTCGCCCCCGACCGCGCCTTACCGTCCGCCGTCCCCGAGCCTTCCTCGTCGCCGACGCCACCTCGCTGTGAGCACCGCCCCGTTCCCATGCTCCTCCCCCTGTACTGGCCGCCGTCTCCGCCGCGCGCTGCCACCGCGCCGCCGCCCCTGCCCTGTCGTGCCGCCGCCCCTGTCCTGCATTTTTATTTCATAGCATTTTTTCATAAATGTATTTTTTTGTATATGTGTGTGTGTATGTGTATATATGTGTGTACATGTTCATATCATTTTTTCATAAATGTATTTTTTTGTCAATTTATGTATATGTTCATATATATGTGCATATTTGTAAAACAATTGTATATGTATAGGAAAATTTATGTATATGTTTTTGTGCATATTTTTTGTCAATTTATGTATATGTTCATATTTAGAAAAAAAAAGGAGTGGAAAAAGAAGGTTAGTGCATTTTACGTTAGTGTAGAGGAAAACGTAAAATAAGGAAAAGGAAGAAAAGTTTTATATATCGGAAAGGAAGAAGAAGAAAAAGAAGGAGAGGAAAAACGAAAATAAGAAGAGGAAGAAAGGAGAAGAAGAGGAAAAAAGAAGAAAAAGAAGAGGAGAAGAAGAAAGGAATAGAGGAGAAGAAGAAAAAATAGAAAATATTCTATTTTTTTCTTCTTCTTCTCCTCTTTTTTTTCTTCTTTTTTTTCTTCGATCTTCTCCTCTATTCCTTTCTTCTTCTCCTATTCTTATTTCTTCCTCGTTTTCTTATGTTTTATCGTGTCTGTCGTCATCGATATACCCCTCCCGATAACTTCAACACGAGGGGGGGTCGATATACCCCCTCCCCGATCATATTATTTTCCCATGTACGTATGTAAATGGTTGTCGATATAACCCCTCCCGATATAACTTCAACACGTGGGGGGTCGATATACCCTCCCCGATAAAATTATTTTCCGTGTATGTATGTAAATGGTTGTCGATATTACCCCCCTCCGGATAACTTCGACATGAGGGGCGGTCGATATATATACCCCCTCTCGACTGTGATAACTTATACCGCGGGAGCACCCCCCGACCCTCTCGCTCGACCAAAACTCTCGAGGACACCCAAACCCTAGAAAAAAATGATGTCGGTCTCCTACCCCCTCCCGCCGCGCCCCTAGCTACCCGACAAACTCTCTCGAGGCCACCCCAAACCCTTGAAGCGTTGTCGAGGCCACCCCAAACCCTAGAGAAGCAGCGTCGAGGCCACTAATATGATTCCTTATTGTGATTAGCTAGCTAGTTCTACGTTTGCCACGAATATATCCATTTGTCATGTTTGAATAATAATTTCCATGTTGTAAATATTTGTAGAAACTATGGACACCCCCCGAGACGAAGCACAAGAAGCGGTGTTGGGGGACATAATCGCACAAGGAAGTGATGTCGTCTTCTCGTTTCTCAACGACACCGATGGTCTGGAAGGACGTGGTGAAGAAGCAGGCTATGATTATGATGGCTCCTTTGACCCAATGTCGGTGCAAGAAGGAGACCGTGATGACGGCTCCAGTGACCCAATGACGGTGCAAGAAGGAGACCGTGATGACGGCTCCGGTGACCGAACCGAGTCCGGCCAGGTATATATATTAGTTAAGCCTGTGCTGACTAGCTAATTGATGCATTCATTGTTTTGGTATGTACACATATTAATTAACTCTCGTCTTTCTTCTTTTTCTAGCCCTCCGGATCGAGCACAACTTCGGTAAAGAGGCGAGGCCGAAGAAAAGTTGAGCTCGGATGAAAGGTTTGAGATCCACAGCAATCGCTGACGGCCAACCGATTGAACCCATCCGGACAAAAGATGCATTTTCTGCTCAGTGCGGGGTTCTTGTTAGGGACAAGATCTCGATCAGCATCCACCAATTGAATAAGCCTAAGAACGAAGACCCTGAGGTGTCTTATGTCAATGATATGTAGAAAAATGATCTTTGGACTGAGCTGAAGTCAAATTTCACCCTACCGCTAGAGGAGGATCCGGAAAAGCCAGTTAAAGAGCAATTAATCAAGTCTTTTGCTCTTAATAAGATGGCAGACCTATTCAGGAGGTGGAAGAATGAGCTGAAAAGGTTTGTCGACAAAGAAGAGACACCAGAATTCATCGGCAAATATGAGAAGCTCAGAGATCACTGGCCCGCATTTGTGGCCCACAAGACATCGGAAAAGAGTAAGAAGATGTCGGCGACAAACAATAAAAATGTTGCGACGAAGAAGCTTCACCATCGCACGGGGTCAGGTGGCTACCTCAAAGCCCGGCCTAAGTGGGCCAAGGCTGAGAATGATTTGTTGATAAAGGGATCGAACCAGAGATAATGAACTAGCCAGACCGTTGCCGGACTTTGTTCTTCGGGGCTGGCGTAACCTTGGACCCTGTATCAGGGAAGTGCCTTTGGACGGACGAGCAAATGAAAATACCAGTCAAGAGGCTTCAGCACTATATCGATGCAGTGCAGCAAGGGACGTTCATTCCAGACAGAGAGAACGACAAACTCACAATGGCCCTCAGGAATCCTAAGCACCCTGGACGGACACGAGGCACGCCAAGCTCTGTTCCGTGGAAGGCTGGTTTTCCGGATGCAGGCGGTTACAAATGCCAGGAGAGGAGGAAAAAAGTGCAGCAGACCGAACTGCAGGCGCTGCATGCAAGGGTACAAGAGATAGAGGAACGAGAAGCAAATCGCAGCAAACGACTTGCCGAAGCTTCCCCTGAAGCTACCCCGCCATCTCAGCGGAGAAGCAGCGTGGCTTTGACCGAGCTGCTTCAGCCGGAGCATGTCTTGACGGCTCCTGCCAGCTACCCCGTGGATGCTATCACGGAGTCTCAACATTGCCACCTTATGACGCAATGGCAGAACTTCAAATTCAAGGCGGTTGTCGGCTCTGTTCGACCTCCTGAACCCGACGCAACTTTTCACTGTCGTCCGATTCCAGAAGGATATGCTAGGGTGACGGTGGACGAAACAACGGAGGGATTTGAGGACCTCCAGCTTGACCACCCTACCGGTGAAGGGGAGACTAGGCTGGGTTACTGCCTCAAGACTCCATGCCTATGGCGGAAGGAGCTCATCAACCTTCCGAATCGACGCCTCCGCCTCCTCCTCCTCCTCCCGTGAGTCGGGGCACTCCGCCTCCTCCACCGCCTCCTCCTCCGGCGAGTGACGATCATGGCACTCGGCCTCCTTCTCCGGCGCGTGGCGGCACTCCGCCTCCTTCTCCGCCTGCGCCGGCACGCCCGAGCAGCCACCAGCCTCCTCCTTCTCTGCCTCGCCAGCAAGGGCGGAAGAGACCCGTCGCCGCCCCGGCTGCTCCGGCGCGTCATAGTCCTTCTCCTCCGCCTCGTAAGAAGACAGCCGCAACCACTCCGTCTGCTCCGGCGTCTAGCAAGACAGCCCAGGCGGAGGCAATCTGAATCTGGTCCACCTCTCAAGCCTCTAGAGAAGTTACCGTACGAGATGACCGTGGAAGAAAACAAGAAGATCGTGCGGACCGAAGTGAAGGACTTCTTTGAAGGGTTGAAAGCAAAGAGACATCCACCTCCGGAGGAGAAGGTAGATGCGGTGAAAGCAAATCGCACTCTGGCTGCCCTGACAAAACCACCAAAGTCTCCGCCGAAAGGTAACTATGAGCGCATTCTTGGAAAGGCATTTGTCGAAGCGGTGCGGTCGGGAAGTACTGTTAGTGATCAAAGGATAAAAGAACGACGAGCTAGGAAAAAAATTGCCCAGCTCGGCGAACAAGCGAACCAATCGTGCCCCCGCTCAAGGTGTCTAGCGACATCGTCGCTAATGATCCGAGGATGGTGCCCGGTTATAGCAATCTTGGAGATTACCTGCCCGACGATGTACATTATGATTTCTTGGAGGTGGAGGCGGTACACAGATACGAGTACAGGAAGCCTCTCGTCAATGATGAAAGATTTCTAACAACGATGATGCGAAGATTGCATGATTGGTACATGAAAACCTGCAGAGAGTCTGGGGGGAGGAATACTTTGACGCTGAGAGTTAGAGAGGAGCATGACCTCGTTGGAATTGAACTGTCGAATGTTCCATTTGAGGAGTTCTTCCAGTTTTTCAATCAAAGGGCCCTCGATAAAGCAACGATCACTTGCTACTGCCTGTAAGTACTACTATTTCTGTCATTAAGTCTCTCTATATAGGTCAGCTCTTTCATTGCATGTATTTATAATTATCCTCTATATTATGCAGATTGAAGATCGCCGAATTGAAGAAAAGACAAGTCGGTGATATTGGGTTCATTAACACAAATCTCATAGATGCAACTGAGGTTAAATATCATGCAGAAGATACCGAGGCCAACTTGCTACGATCGTTCGTAATAAATGAAAACAAAGATATAATACTCGTTCCTTACAACTTCAAGTGAGTGTTACTGTCTTGTGCATATTCGGTTTCCCTTATATATTAGTCCAGGTTATAGTAATGTAATTAATGAGTTATACATGCGTGCGCAGTTTCCACTATATTCTCCTAGAGATTAAGCTTGAGCAGGGACTAGTAACCGTCTTAGACTCGAGACGAAAAGATCCCCAGGAGTATGCGGACATGACTCAAATCCTCGAGAAGTAAGTTAAATCGATCATTATCCACCATATCAGCAACTTTGTTCATTTCCTGATATCAAGTAATTGTTTTCTTTGTCTGGCAGGGTTTGGAGAAAATTCACCAAAAAAGCTCCGGGACTGCCGAAGAAGCTGCAATTTAGACACCCAAAAGTAAGTACTATAGTAGCATGTTTCGCGCATCTCCTAGTGATTCAAGCGCTAGTTTCATCAATACCATTTGGCATGCTTGCTTATCAGTTTGATTGACCTCTATTTCTTGTAAAGTGGTTGTGGCAGGATCAAGGGAATGATTTCTGTGGATACTACGTTTGCGAGTCCATCCACTACACGACCTGTGAACGGGGGTACTCTGACGAACAATATGAAGTGCGTAAGAAATAATATTCACAATTTTATTTTATTACCATCATTTGTGTTGAGTTTCATTTATTCATATATATATATATATATATATACATACATATATATATATATATATGTATTGACCCCCTTCTTCAAATTAGATCTTTCGGATGCGGGATGAACTCCTACCACCAGATCGTATGCGAGCAATTTAAGAGGAATTGGCGGCATTCTTCCTTAACCACGTGATCGCTGAAGACGGCGAATACCATGTGGACCTTGAGTTCGTATATAATTAGGAGATTATATTGTAAGAGATAATTATTGTATATATGTAGCCGGTAGTGTCGGATAGATATACGAGAACTTGTTGTTCGACCAATCTCTCGGAGAAGGAGAGGTGGTCGATATCACTTCTCTCTGTATGCATATATGTTTATGACGATCTTCTGTTTCTTTGTTTGCTTCCTAGCTAGCTAGCGTGTCTAGTCCTCTCTATACGTATATAGTACGTAGCGTCGACCAAGCACGGACATAAGAGAGGACACTTCTCTCTATTAATTAGCTAGCTAACACAATATATGAAACACCTAAATTAACCCCCCAAAACCCCCAACCCTCCGCCCCCCCCCCCCTTAAAAAGAACCCCAGCCCCTGAAATGCTGACACGTGGATGTCTATTGGTCCCGATTGTTGTCACCAATCAGGACCAAAGGCCCTCCTGCCTGGGCTCGGCGCACCGGCCACGTGGAGGCCCATCTGTCCCGGTTCGTGTAAAAACCGGGACTAAAGGGCTAGGGCATTAGTAACGACCCTTTAGTCCCGGTTTAGAAACCGGGACAAAAGGCCATTTCCAACCGGGACGAATGGGGTTTTTCTACTAGTGGTAGATTGATCTATCCTCTTCCCGGCCTTGGATCAACTTGACAGCAACTATAGAATCCATCTCAATTATGATAGGTAAATCACTTCTTTGTAGGGCGAAAGAGAGACCTTCCATGCACGCAATCAATTCAGCTTCGAGAGCCTCACGACATGAAAATAGCACCCTACAGGATGAGAAAATGATCTTGCCCTTGACATCTCTTAGAACCATACCCGCACCAGCAGTACCATGCATCCACAGCAAATGAACCATCAGTATTTAATTTAACCCAACCACTAAGAGGGGGACGCCACTTGGGTTGTACCTCTTGCATCATTATCGCATGTGATTGATGCACCGGTTTGCCATATGAAATTACCACTTTCCCTTTGGACGGATCAGAAGATAGCTCAGTTTTGAGACCAACCAAAGAGTCCAAATAACTCACAAGGAATGTTCTAGATGCTTCCATAGGGGGAGGGGGTTTATGGTGTACCACTTCATTGTGAATATGCCAAGCACGCCAGAGAGTCATCAGTAACATAGAGCGCTCAATATCAGGTAGCGAATATAGCACATGAAATAACCACTCTTTACCAGTATTTTGGACGGAAGAGAGAGCCGGTAGCATCCACACCTTCGCCATGACCCACCATAACTCACGTCCATGAGTGCCGCGACAAAACGAGTGAAAATTATCCTCAGTCTCAACCGAACACACAGGACATAAATCATCTATTTCCAGCCCTCTAGTGTGTTTGTTCTGCCACGTGGTGCTTTAGCTAGTGGAAACACTTACCTGTTGTGGAAACTGACACGTGAGTTAAAAGCTTCTAGTAGTTGAAATATATACGTGTTAAATTAAAAGCTTCAAGTATATAGGTGTTGAGGGTCTTTTTTATATACGTGTTGAGTTAAATGCTCCCAGTAGTTCACTACTCACATGACAACTTCCAGCTTCTGTTGAAGTAGTTGAGTAATGAACTAAGTACCGCGGTTAAGCACGTGATGCATGCGTGCAGCAATGCAGCTATCGGACAGAGATCAGGTGACATGCACCTTTGCATGTTACCGTATGCCTTGCGGCCCGAATTCAAATTTAAACATTACGAAAAAATTTGAAAAAAATCATGACTGTTCACAGCACATATTAAGATAACCCTTAAAAAATTCAGATCAAAATGTTTCTCTTTTCTACTTCTCGATGTATGTTTTAAATTTTGATCTGATTTTTTTAGGGGTTATTTCAATATATGCTGTGAACATGCATGAATTTTTTAGATTTTTTTGCAATGTTTAAATTTGAATTCGGGCCGCAAGGCACAGGGTGACCTAATCTCTGTCCGCGGCTACCTAGCTGCTACTTGACGAGATTCCATTTTTTTCATTCCATTTCAACAAACAGGCGAGGCATTGGGAAGCAGCTATGCGCATGGCATGTGACGAACGAGATGGATCAATGGGGGGTGGACGGACGCGCTCCGCCTCAGATTCAGAGATATTGCTAGTACTTAATAAGAAGAGCTAGCTGTTAATCAGTTCATGAGGGTGCTTAGGGCATGTACAATAGTTGATAAGATAGTCTTATCTTAAGTTTTGCATGTAATTTAGAGATGACAAAAAAAGTTGTCTATAATGAATTATTTTTTAGCCTTATCTTCAATAACTAGTTATTCCTAAAAATATGGTGAGACATATTATGCTAAGAGATCATCTCTTGTCTTTTCTTAAATAAAAGAACACAAGTCTTTTCTTATGAGTTATCTCTTCTCCACCTCATCTTTTATCCTACGTGGCACTACTAAGATAGCATCATTGTACATGCCTTTAGATACGTTTTAGTCCCATGACTAAAAATAATAAGACTAAAATTAGCTAGCTTCACTCGTGCTTGGATTCAGATACTAAAGAGACTAAAATGAAGTACTCAACTTGTTTAGACTCCTGAGTGATGCGTGAGCCGATCCATCCAAACTGTAAATCGTCGTATAGCTGCCATCGTTGGATCGGCATCTAACTAAGCTCCGCCAGTCCGGCCGGTCGTTGATTGATCGATGCGAGCATACATGTACACATTGAAAGGGAACTTAAAGCTAGGTAACCACAAAGTGACATTGGTGCAGCTGGGTCCATGCTTGTGCATCATTTTAATTTTAATCACCTCAGACCGTACTGACCGTATTTCTGAATACAATGACCAAAGTGAGCGTATACGATAAGTCCATTTTACTCTTTAGGATACAAGCCCATCTACAGCACACGGCCGTTGTTGCGGTCGCTGGCTCGTGCATCTACTGCCGAGTAGATGAAATACGGCCCTATATGATCTGCAGTGACCGTATAATCACCTCAACACGTGACCGTACTGATCGTATTCCTGAATACAGTGACCAAAATGAGCGTATACGATAAGTCCAATGACCATGAATGCATTTTACTCTTTAGGATACAAGCCCATCTACAGCACACGGTCGTTGTTGCGGTTGCTGGCTCGTGCATCTGCTGCCGAGTAGACCAGCGCCATGCAACGGCCTCTCTACCTCAGGTCTCCACGGGGCCGAGGAAGCAAGGATCCTCCACGGGGCTGCTGCCATAGGTGCGCCCATGACCTCCATTGTCGCGCCTGCGCTGAAAGTTGTCGACGTGTGACAACTCGGCACTCGCCTCCGTCTCACCACATGCTGGAGCGCCGTCTTCGCCGTCATGCAACAAATCGCCGTCTCCTCCACCACTGGATGGAGCACCAAGGAGGTTGCAGCCAGGAAAAGCACGGGGCGCCCGGCGCCTCGCTCCGTGTCATACCTGGCTCCAGCGTTGTCCATGCTTGTGCATCATTTTAATTTTAATCATCTCAGACCATACTGACCGTATTTCTGAATACAGTGACCAAAGTGAGCGTATACTATTTCTGAATACAGTGACCAAAGTGAGCGTATACGATAAGTCCATTTTACTCTTTAGGATACAAGCCCATCTACAGCACACGGCCGTTGTTGCGGTCGCTGGCTCGTGCATCTGCTGCCGAGTAGATGAAATACGGCCCTATATGATCTGCAGTGACCGTATAATCACCTCAACACGTGACCATACTGACCGTATTCCTGAATACAGTGACCAAAGTGAGCGTATATGATAAGTCCAATGACCATGGATGCATTTTACTCTTTAGGATACAAGCCCATCTACAGCACACGGTCGTTGTTGCGGTTGCTGGCTCATGCATCTGCTGCCGAGTAGACCAGCGCCATGCAACGGCCTCTCTACCTCAGGTCTCCGCGGGGCCGAGGAAGCAAGGATCCTCCACGGGGCTGCTGCCATAGGTGCGCCCATGACCTCCATTGTCGCGCCTGCGCTGAAAGTTGTCGACGTGTGACAACTCGGCACTCGCCTCCGTCTCACCACATGCTGGAGCGCCGCCTTCGCCGTCAAGCAATAAATCGCCGTCTCCTCCACCACTGGATGGAGCGCCAAGGAGGTTGCAGCCAGGAAAAGCACGGGGCGCCCGGCGCCTCGCTCCGTGTCATACCTGGCTCCAGCGTTGCCGGCTGTGCTTTACATGGACTGTCCAATACTGCTTTGACCATGACACGTCATAGATAAACCAAATTTGACTGAGGCAAGGACTAACTTTACTCGGTTTTGAAAGTTGAGGGACTAAGTTTTGCTGGTTTTGAAGTTGAGGGATCATCTTTATATTTTTGAAAGAATCAAGGGACAAAAAATATGCTTTTTCCTTTTTATTTTATAATTTGTCAGTTTTTCCATAAGGGCCTTATTGTACGAAAAATAATTTCAAAGGGGTTTCCACAAAATACCAAGCCACACATCCTTGTCCCCGCCATCTAGTCACTGACAGCGGGTCCCATACCATTTTGGTGTGCCTTGTCAGCGTCGCGGGAGTATGTAAGCGTCATTTGAACCGTATATGCACGTCCATGCCCAGTTATGGAACCAGTTCTATGTATTTTGCAAGTTCGGGCACTAAACTGCACATTCGTGGCAAGTTCAAGCACCATTAGTGTATTTACCTAAAAAATGACTAACGAAGTAGAACACAACCAGTGGCGGAGGACGAAACTTTTTTGAGGTGGGGCGAACTCTTAAGCCAAAAAAAAAATTGTGCACAACCAACATAAATAATACGAACCAACAGTGCACATCAATATTTTCATATAATCCTAAACAGAATAGCCAAGTAAAATGAAAATGCAAACACATTTTAAATAGATGAACAACCTAAAACATACTCAGGCAAGTTTTAATGGCGCGTAGAAGACCCAGGCAACGGTAGTGCCCTACCCTTCTTGTGAAAATCTTCCTTAATTTTACCAATATCAAGACTTTTGAATATCCCTCGCTCAATGTAACACACCATCAAGTCATTAAGCCAGCCATCGGACATCTTGCTGCGCAACTCGGTCTTGATGATTTTCATTGCTGAAAAAGCCCTTTCAACTGTTGCCGTCGCTACCGGTAGTAGCAAGGCCACCTCAATGAGGCGATAAACCGTGGGAAACATGATGTGCCTTTCAAGTTCAACCATCTTTTTAGCTAGGCTTGCAATATCATGACAATCTCTAAAATGTTCAATTCTTCTCATATGAATAATGAATAGCTCAAGGTGATCTTGTATATGCTCCACGGTCATAACTAGAGAAATCCTCATGATAAATCTCTGTGAGTCGGCGAGCTTCTTGATATTGAACCTAGAAAAGGAGTCTCTTGGGTCAAGACAAGAGAAGTTCTGGAGGAGCTCTGAAGATACCTCATTAAAGCGATGATCAAACTCCGTGGTGATGGAGTCTATAGCAACATAGAAGGTGTCCACGCGGAAAAAATGATCAGCAGTGACATTGTTTCTTCCACCTTTTCTTGATTTCCCCCATTTTGTGAAGGTGTCATCCATACTTGGTATTGGAATTTCATTTTTGGTGCAGAATGCTTTGACATCTTCCAAGAGTGGCTCCCAACCATCATTTCTCCAATTGATCAAACGTGTTCTCACATCCGTAACCAATGACATAGCCTGAAATGATACAATTGTGAGTTTAGATGCAACTCTACTTACATGAACAAAACATATTAAGCAAAATAGATACATATCAAGCTCCATACCTGAACAACAATTTGATCCTTCTTTTGCAATAGAAGAGATAGATCATTCGCCATGCGAAGGATTTTTAACATCATCTTTAGGATGAACACAAAGCTGAAAGTCTCCATTTGATGAACCAAACCTCCTGCCCTACATGGAACACGCACATCCTCCTCAACAATGCCCAAAACTTCTATCACTGCATCCCACATTGATTCAATGCGAGATAAAGTTGTGTAATGAGAGCCCCAACGTGTATCTCCAGGTCTGACCAATGAGGTTGCTTGATTTTTCCCTCTTCCCGTGGGCATCTCACCCCTCTCAATCTTATCCAAAAGAATCTGATTTTGCTTATCAAGCAATTTATCCTTCCTCCTACAAGATGAACCACTGACATTGACAATCATGGTCACATACTCAAAAAAATCCTCAACACCCTTGCAACATCCCACATTGATTCAATGCAAGTTTAACTTCCGGGCACCTTTCTTTGACCCAATCAAGTAACTCTAAAAAATTCCCCTTGTTCAAAGAGGAAGTGGATTCATCATGCCCACGGAATGGTTCACCTTGCAATGCAAGATAACTTACAATGCCCAAAGATGTATCCACACGAGTTTCATACTTGACTAGTGACTCTTTGTTGTAAGTTGTTACTTTAGTTTTCAAACTTGCCCTTTGATCTTTGAAATCTTCATGTGCTGTCTTTGACATATTGTGGATGCTAGTTGCCCCACCGACATGCTTAAGGAATCTGCGACTGCATTTTTCCAATTGTCATACCCCAATTTGGAGAAAACCTCATAACCAAATTTATCATCCATTCGGTCATGTTTAAAAAGAAAACAATAGTGACGATGGCTTTTTCTTGGAAACACTATATTCCAACCATTCAAAATCCTTATACCATGCTGCTCGGAAGCATCTTTCATCCTTATTTGATGGAAAACTGGGACACATTGGTTGAGTTGGACCCATCTCTATGTAAGCAAATCTAACATCATCTCTAATATTGGGGCTAAATCTATCAAGTGGAATGCGAAGTCCTGGATCATCCTTTATGTAATCCATTGAAAAAACGGTTATACCTTCATCTCCTAGAACCTCAACATTCTCCTCAACTATGGCTTCCATGAAATCTGGAATCTCTTCTTCCACTTGTTGAGAGGGCAAAGAATTTGCATTCTCTGTTTCCATGGTACTTGCTTGATTTTGATGAACAGATTGGCCCAGAGCATTGCCATTTTCCTGGGTACTTGGATTGGAGTTGGAGCTATTGCGACTGCCACCAAGTACCTCAAAGTATCTCTTCAAACATGCAATTCATCACATAAAATCTGTAATTAATCACTGCATTCTATCCTCTTGGCCCTTCCTGTCTAAAAATTAAGAGAATACCTATGCCCTTCTTCTTTGCCATTCCTTTCCCCTTCCTGTCCATCTTCTCTTTCTGGCGGTCGGGAACAGCGCGCCCTCCTGCTGCCCACCTGGAAGAGGCCCCGTCCCCAGCAGCGAAGCTCCTGCGGCCGCAGCAGTGCGGCCCAGCCAGCTGCTGCTGGCGGCGTCGCCCCCTCACGGCCTTGCCTAAGCTGCTGCTTGCTGCGGCCGGGCGCCGCTAGGGTTGTCTTTTCTCCCGTGGGCGAGTGGATGGAGCAAAGGCGAGGTGTGGCGGCTTGGGCGAGGCAGATGATCGTGGGACAGATCGGCGAGCACATGCCTTTGTGTGTGCGTGTGGTGCAGTGAGGTTGGTTTGGGCGGCACGACAAGGTGTCCATGATAAATCACAGCCCAACAAGCGTTTGGCGATTATTCTAGCGATCGGACAAATCAGATCGATGTATATCGTATACCTAGTAAAAATTACGAAAAAATCAAGGTAGGCGGCGCCCACCTCGCCCTACCGCGTCCTCCGCCTGTGAACACAACCACTCGTTCTATTTAGCTTTGCTTCCGTGGCTTGAGAGCTTCCTCTGCACATTCTATGCTCGCTCGATGATGCTACAAGCTTAAGAATAAAATCACAGGCGGAGGCCGTAGAAGCGGTGGGCGCTCGACTTAACGAACACTTGACTTGATTTATCATGAACATTGTCAGGACTGTATGGTATGAAAAACAATCAAGATCATGAACCGTCAGCCAATGACGACATCGACATGAAATGAACAAAGAACAGTGAGAACAAGCAGCGGCGACGGTGACTCAACTTGAAGTGCATGACCAAAGTTGTGTGACGTGAGCATATACGAATGCAGGCTAAAGGAGGAGAGGTATGCGTGTCATGATGCAAGAAAGAAGATGGTTGAAGAAGGCACATCAAGGATCTGTGCATTTAGAGGTGGCAGATTGAAGGCTTCAATAATAACAGACCGTGGGTGCGCGGAAGATGTCCGATGGTGCATGACTTGATGGTGTGTGAAGGGGATATTCAAAGTCTTGATATTGGTAAAAATGGGAAGAAGGACTACGTTTGATATGGCATGGTAAAACTTACTGGTATGTTTGATGTTCATCTATTTAAAATTTGTTTCATTTTTAACTATTCTGTTTAGGATTATGAAATCGAAATTACTGTTGGCTATTATTTATGTTGGTTGTCTGTTTTTTTGGGCAAGTTACCTCAAAAAGTTTTCCCTCCATAAATAAATGAGAAAAACCCTTAAGAATCACTTGTTCGGTTGTTCCACAAGTGTCATTTTGTCCGATTGAGACCGCATTTACAATTGTGCATCAAGATGCCAGAGCGCACACAATAAACTGAACCCATCTGATCGAACAACCAATAACGAAACTGGAAAGCCGTTTCCCTGACCGACTAGTTCGCCTTCTTCGTGGTCGGTGGCGCTCCGCAGAAGGCCTCCCGGTTGGCGGCGCCGCCGCCGCGCACGATGTAGTGTCCGAGCGACGGCGTGCCGGTCCCCTCCACGCGGTTCTCGTCGCAGAGGAACTCCCGCGCGCACAGGCTCTCCACCTCCCGCTCGTAGTCGTGCACCAGCACGTCCGTCACGGTCCCTTTGGTCCGCGCCATCACCGCCGCCGAGAAGATCGCCGCCATCCTCCCCGGCGACCCCTCGGCGTACCCGTGGGGCCCGTCGACGAGGATGACGTCCCAGGCGACGTCGTAGAGCTGGTTGGGCAGGTCGCCGATGGCGAGGCGGCAGTCGGAGAAGAGCAGGTTCTGGACGGGGCGGCACTCGGCGAGCCGGGACGCGCGCGCGGCGTCGAGCAGGTCCGGGAGCTCGCGCACGGCGGTGGCGTAGGCGACGTCGTACGCCTCCAGCCCGCCGTGCGCGCCCTCCATGTGGGCGACGTAGAAGGGGTTCTCGTCCAGGAACACCGTCCGCCCGCCGTGGTTCAGCGCGCGCCACAGCGGCGTCTCCGCGCCGAGGCCGAACACCAGCAGGTTGCACGGCGCGCGCCGACGCAGCACCGACGCGATCGCGCGCACGTCCTCCTCCGGCATGCTCACCGTCGAGTTCGCCCCCGCCGCCGCCGCGTACCGCACCAGCGCGTCGAACACGTACGCCGGCAGCGCTCCTCCGCCCGCCGGCGCGCCGACGGCGCTGCCCGCGACGAACGTGACCCGCGGCGACGCCGCCCCGGACGGCGCGCGCGCCGTGGAGAAGACCGTGAGCAGGGACGCGCAGGTGAAGAGCGCGAGGAACGCGACGAGCCAGAAGCGGCGCCAGGAGATGGACGCGGCCGTCGCCGGCGACACCGCCCCGTTCCCGTACTTGCTCGACGGCTGGCGGACGAGGAGCAGCTTCGTCCCGGACATCGCCTTCATCTCTCCCTACCTCGGGTAACCAACCAAACCAATGAGCAGAGAGCAGCTGGAGTGGCTGGTGCTCGAGTTCTTGTGCCCCTGTGTTTCTTACACCATTTATGTTGCTCCGAGTGAAGAGCAGCGATGGTGTTAATACTACAAGGGGTGGTGCGGATGGCGAGAATGGTTCACCGTCCCAGAATGACATCTCAGCCTTTCAGGGCGTGAGAGTTGTTGGTCGGGGAACGCAGGTTTGGATGTGATGGCAGACAAGCCAAGAAAAGCTTAATTTAAGCAAAGTAGAATAAGACGAAGTTTCTTTTGAGAAAATAAATAAATAGGCGTTTGATCAGTAGTTGGCATGTTCGGCGAGAAAGCAATCTAGGTGAAAATTCACTTCGCTGCAGGTTTGCTTCGGAGTGGCTCAAATTCTGGTAGGTTTGGATGGGCACTCCTTTGATTTGGACGCTGGAACTTTCTCCTTCAGAATATGAACACTCATATCCCCACCATCCGAAACTTTCAGTGTGTCCATTTCAAAAAAAAAACTTTCAGTGTGGAACACAGATTGAGCTGCGATGAACCCCGGGCAGGCTACCAAATTTCTTGGGCAATGTGAGGACCTTATGTTTTTCTTTTTTCCGTGTGGTATATGGAGCACATCACGGCAATGTGCCATTAACTGATGACAGAGGATCGTCAGTAATTACCTGAACAGCTACAGGAGATGGCTCCGGGTTTTGGAACTCTGAAGACGGGCAGCTTTCTGGCCATCAGACACGGATATATCAAACAAAAGAAGGTTGCAGATACAACTATCATATTTGGTGAGAAAATTGTTGAACAAGGCTGAACCTCCTTTGACAAGGGTGACAAAAATGAAGAGTGGCCACTTGGGATTCAAGCGACTCACGGTCTCACAGATGTGGCATGCAGGAACTAACGTTTGTAGATGGGGGGTGGCTGTCGGTCTATTCCTCCGTTGCCTTCGAGTGAAGCCTCTGCAAAAGCACTGGCATGAAACACACACTGACATGTTCAAGTCTAGCTAGACTGTTTCGTGGTTACCTGGGCTCATTCAAAATTTCAAACAAAGAACTTGCAGATTTTTACTGCTAGCGACAATCTAACAGGCACATGCATTGGGTAAAAAGAAACTGAAACAGAAAGTGAAACAATACTGAAAAGCACGGTAGCAGGTAGTGACAACAGAGTTCCATCTTATAGATCTGCCCATGGATACCAACTCCCTGTGTCCCGAATCAGCAGATCATAATTAAAAGGGACAGAACATCAGTTAACTAACTTTCCATAGAGTATACGCCGTCTAATGACGGACAGAAGATTTTCCTCACCAGACCATGAGGATTTTGACAACCTCGAGCAAAATAACAGAGGATCATATCATGATTTACCATACCACCAGCAAAAAGGTGCCATAAGAACACAGCAAGGCACAATGAAGCGTCGATTCCAGTTCATAATGCTCTAGGTTGGCTATGTATTTGCTTCTGTGAACAGGAGATGTATCTCTGGCATCCCTGCAGTAGAGAAGCAGTAACCGGAAAAGGGAGCAGGTTCTACAAAATATCATGCGCATCATGATCACTGTCTGGGGTGAGCACCCATATACAGTAGCAAGGATTTATCACCAGGATCATGCAGCCCCGCACCAGTAGGCCAGGTGCTCATCTTTGCGTGACGTGCTGAAGAGACCACCACATTTCAAGCAAATGAAGCTGCTGCCATCGTTGAAGGCGTCCAGGATAATCTGCTTCCTTCCACACTCAGCAAGTATGCAGGCCTCATCAGAGTTTAACGCCATGACAGGGTCAGAACCAGGTCCTAGTGGATTAGGGTTTGATGACTGAGCCTCTGCTATAGCACACTGTGCGAGCAAAGAAGCGAGCTCATCAATGTTTGGAGCAGGCTGCGATCTCTGCCTGTAGAGGTCACGTGCACGGTTCAGAGTCTGGACGAGAGCCTGTTCACCACCTTGAGATCTTATGGCCAAGAGTACCTGCATAATATTCCAGAGTTCAGTTCCTTAGCAGAACTAGGAAAGGTGAAATTTATGTAAAGTAAGTAGCAAAGGGATCATCAGAATAATCGCAACCAAGTATAGTTGCTTGGGAAATCTGGAATACAAGAAATGGTCAACATCTTCAAGGGCATCAGGCCCATCTCTACAGATGCAGGAGAAAAATTCGAAGAGGAATTGCAGTGGCTTCTTCATCAAGCTAAGACGAAGAAATATAGCTCCCTGGCGCTGGGTTGAGCCTTTCGCTAACTCAGTTGCTTGTTGTAACCTTAGCTTTCCTTTTCTGGTTTTTTATTTTGTTTTTATCTTTGTACAGCAAAATATAATCCAAAAATATACATACAGAAATTAGAAAGACCCTACTATTTTAGTAAAAAATAATCGCCGCCAAGAATCGTTGCCGATTTGGAAGCTTCCTATATTTGCACCCTCCACAAGCTTTTCTTTTACCAGGCACACAATATTATTTTCATTGACGTATACAAGTTAAGAGAAGCAGATTTCAAACCTCATCAAATTTCACTTATTAGTGCTGCACTTAAGTTAAGGGAAAATTGATCTTATACCACTAAGCAAATTGTCCTTTTCCAAAATCCCACTCATTCATGTATCCTTGACAAAACAAAACTCGTTCTGTCCTCCACTAGCCCTTACAGCACTATACCCCCCCCCACACACACACAGCCTTCTTAACCTTCTTCTCGTTCACTGGTCTTTATCCGTTCCTATTTCTGCTGTTTCTTACCTCCCCCAGGGTTGCTTCTCCTTCCCACCATTGCTACAAACATATCGTGTTTGACTAGGTTACAGGAACTGGGCATTGACCAGTTGGCTAGCGGCGTGGAGCCGGCTGCGCAGCCTAGTCCGCCGCCCGCGTTCGAGCCTTGGCTCCGCTGGGTATGTGCCAACATTTCTTCTTAACAAAAGACCAGCGAGTCTAGTCCCTATTGGTACTTATTTTTACTAGGGAATGACTCTGGGCAGAGGAATGAAAGAAATAACGCAATAGGAAAGCAGCTGTTGATGCCAATGAGTATTGGTGGTCAGTATCAATTTGCACATGTTGAATTCCAGTCACGTATAAGAGTAACAGAAAATTATAGTGAGGATCGCAGCATCGCTGCGAATGCCATTGTGCAGGATTCACAGCATTCAAGTCCTGACGAAGACAGCACATTCCTCATTTGGATCATCCTAGGAAAGGTCTATTCTATACATCAGACAGGAAATCATATATGTCCAATGCAAACATGGCTTGAATATCCTAATGCTACACAGCATACTAGCGTATTTAGTAAGGTTGGGCTAGTACTATCCTGTTCTAAATTAGCACAATTGACTGAGCGGTTTCACCAAGGTATCAAATCCTAACTTGTTAACTTCCCATTGTGTCTTTTGTATTCATATTTTTTGGCTTCACTATAAATGGTTAAAAACGGTCTTTCATGGCTACCAAATGTATATATGAGCCATGACATAAACTTGCTTCAGAAGAACCGCATCCTGCAGAAGGATAAGATTAAAGCTACTCTTGCCTTTAGCGCATCTCCATATGATAACCATTGCAATCTACATTTGCCAATGTGACCTCACAACGGCTCAATAGTTTAAACAACACAGATTCACACCTTCTTTTGAAAGGTCGAGTAGGGGGGGTAGCCCACTTGAACTGTTTTTCCATTAAGACATTGAGCCCAAAAATAACAGCCAGATAGAGTAATAGATTACAGTCATGGAAGAGGTGACCGAGCAAACAACCCAAACAAAAGCAAAACTAGCAGATACAAACCTCACCAACTAATAAAGGGTAAAGGATGAGGGAAATAATCCCTGTTCATAAGTTCAAGCATGCTTGGCTGAAGTTGTAAACCAAACTTTGGTGGAGCGTTGGTGTTCATTCTCAGAAAATATGAATTCGTAGAACCCTTGTTAAGAAACAAACTTTACATAAATATTAAATGGCAGGTCTCCTAACATCCACATTTCTGAACTCAATCAAAGAAGATAATTATTTGGGGTTCCCCATTACTACCAGAAAATGAAGGAAAAGAAGGTAAGGAACTAGCAAACCAACAAAGGGGGAACAGAAAGAGCAGACACAGGACTGTGCAGGCACAAACAGATAATCAGAAAAACACACTGTATGAAATTGAAACTAAGTCTAACAATTACCCTAAGAAAATTACTAAATCTAGCTACCCAACTGCGTGGCAAACTCAAACACTTAGAAAATAATTAATTACTCCTTCCGATCCATATTAAGTGTCGCTGATTTAGTACAACAATTAATACTCCCTCCGATCCATATTGCGACGATTAATATGGATCGGAGGGAGCAGTAAAACTAGCTGCGCAGTTGGAAACTCAAAACTCTTTTAAGATTTGTTAATCAGAAACTATTGTAACTGCGTGGGCCATGAGGAATACACTCGAATCTACATTGTGGCATGTCAATTACAATCGGAAATAAAGTCTTGACAAGGATTGCCAAAACAGATTTCTAAGGCTACAATGCATCTGTCCTACTTCCCCACTTTGCAAGCTCAATCCTCATACATTTGTAAACACCATCCATAGAGCTTACTCAGTGTGCTATTGGAAATCCATTAGTAAATAGCAAGTTGAAATACTGATAGGTGTGAGATATGTACGAGCCTACGAGCACTCAACATAGTGGAAGCATTTCCCCGTGTGTGCATCACTTTATAATCTTCCTCCCTTTTACCACCTCTCAAGGAGGAGAAACATGAGAACCACCATTGCTAGCCTAAGGGGAATATAGCCGAAAAGAACAGGTGCGCAGGTAGGGAGGCACCACCCAAACACCTAGCATCTTCTGGCACGAATCATACCTAACAAACCCTAAACCTCAAAGCCTAGAACCCTAAGACCTAGAACGAATCATAACACCTAACCCCTGTTTTGTCGCTCCGCGCGAAATCCCAAGGCGGATTAAGCCATGGAGAAGACGATCTAAAGCGAAACTGAAACCAGAGAAAACCCACCGCGTCCGTTCTAATCGCGTGATCAACCTATGGCTGGTGCGGACCTCGCGGATTTCCCGTTCCGACACGCACGGCGAGGGTCGAGACGCGACGAAGCGCAGGAAATGGAGGCGGAGCGGAAGAGGGGGTGTGGGGGCAGAGAGAGAGAGGCGAGGGTTCTCACCGCCTGCAGCGCGAGGGACGGCTGGCCCTCCTGGAGCAGCCCGCGGGCGCGGGACAGCATGCTCCACCCATCTCCGGCCGCCGCTTGCTGCGGTTGCGGCGGCGGAGGCTGCTGGGGCTGGGGCGGATGCTCCGCGGGCTCCATCTCGACGTCGGACGGGTCCATCGGCGGCGCCTCACGATCGACTGCGCGCTCTCGTATGTGCTCCGCCGCCGCGAGGTGCACGGCGCCGCGGGGCGATGGCTGGTAACTGCGGGCGACGGCTGCTCTGCGGCTGCGGTGCCACGCCTCCAGATGCTTCCAGGTGGTGCGTGCCTCCTCGGGCAGTCGGGGGCGGCGGTATTCCGTTTCTAAAAGAAAATAGACGCACGAGAAGGAAATAATGAGTTGGTCCCAAATTTTCCCCTGTAATTTTTTACAGGATTTTCCCCTATATTTACCCTTTTATTTTGGGAAGACTTTTTAAAAGATCCGCCGCCTCGAGACCCACTGAATTTTATATAAGACAACCGTCAAATTTAGCTGCCAACTTTGTAACATGGATGATGTTGCGCTTGGACATTTGCAATTGCAACAGAGTTCATATTGTAGAACTTTTGCAACAGTGGTATCGTTATAGATTCTTTTTCGCAACAGAGTTTTAGTTGTAGATTTTTTTTTCCAACAGAGCTAATGTTGCAGTTTTTTATCTTCATCTTTACATAGGCGTTATGTAAGAGAGTTTTGCAACATCAACAATGTAGCACCAGTGAGGATGTTGCAAGAAAAAAATCACCGCCGGATATTTGCCGCGATCTCGTGTCAAACGGTGATGAGGGAGTAGTGATGCCGCCCATCCCCGCCATGGCACCGTTGCCGGCGAGCGCCGCAACTCCGCCAGGTCGCCTCGCCTCCTCTCCAGCGTGGTGGGCCCACTGTGTGCGGTTGACGGGCATGGTGGAAGCGGATGGCAAAGGCGGCCATCGTACTCGACCCCGGCTGCAACCTCGTTGCCATCCTCCTCTCCGGCGAGGTGGGCCGTTGCCGGCGACGCGCATCTCTCGTTCGGTGTTGCGGGTATGAGGACGTTACCGCCTCGCCTTCGTCTTCCGGGGTCTACAACAGACCAGTTATTGCGGTGGTAAAATTGCAATAATGGGCTAGTTGCAAAACTAGTGGTGGTGGCCCATGAAGCACGTGACGTGCAGGGAAGGTGGCAGACACAGGAGCCGCGATCCGTCGGGTTATTGCAAGCGCTTTTCTTATTTTGCCAGACAGAGTACTACCTCTAGGTTTATTAGTCTTCGCCGTATTTTGGGTCAAAGTTTGACAACATATTTGACTAGAAAAATGTTAAGGCATGTCACAAAAAATTATATTGTTGGATTCGTATTTGAATGTAGTTTTCAAGGATATTATTTTTGTTACATACAACATATATTTTACTCCCTCTGTCCCATAATATAAGAGCGTTTTTGATACTACATTGCGTTTTTGACACTAGTGTAGTGTCAAAAACGCTCTTATATTGTGGGACGGAGGGAGTATTAGTTAAAATAATGGTCAAAAAATGACTCAAAATAGATTTAAAATGAATTAAATTGAATTTCCAGAAAACCTCTGGAGAGGCCACGACGGTGGCGTATTTCTAGAATATGTTTTCACTTGAAAACGATTTAGGCGCTGGGCGAGAGGCTGCCGGGTGGGGTTGGGCTGCAGGTTTATAAGAGGGAGAGAGAGAAGCAGAGAGGCAACGGCTTATCGACGGTCGCTCGCCGACGAGGAGGCCGAGCGGTGAGATGACGAAGATGGACCAGGCGCTCGACGGCGAGCACGCCCGTACTCGCAGCCCATCGAATGGTGGTCGGACGACGTCGGCTGCATCCTCTTCGGCGGTGTTGACGTATAAATGTATTTTCTAGTCTCTTCCATCAAATTGGTCTTTTGCTTGCATTGGCTACATCATGCACTTGTACATGGTATCAGAGCCAAGAGATCTTGAGTTCAAGACTAGGTTGGCGCAATGAAACTGTAGCCCACTTTTGATCCATGTTTAGGCCTGAGGGAGTCACACGTGAGGGGGAGTGTTGACGTATAAATGTATTGTCTAGTCTCTTCCATCAGGTCGGTCTTTTGGTTGCATTGGCTAGAGCATGCACTTCTACAGGTGGTGGTGGCCCTCGGTGGTTGTCGGAGTCGCCCGTCCAGGCATGAATTCGGAACTTGGAGGAGGGCATCGACACCAGGAGAGAAAGGGGAGCTCAAGGGTATCCTTGGCTCGTCCGGAAGTACACCAGAGCAAGCTGGCCATGGCGGAGGCCGAGTGGTGGAGCTCATGCCGGAGAGGAGGAAGGAGGGCTTCTCTGGCTGGGTTGAGTGGCTCTGGGGTTGATTGAGTGAGGGAGAGGATGATTGGTGAGGAGAGGCGGGTTCGAGAGGGGCTTAAATGTTCAGGGGAAGATGCCCGAGGTCGTGAGCCACCATGGAGATCCTACTGAAGCTCTGGTGAGGCTGGGCACGCGTGGGCGCACGGGAGGGCTTGGGGGTGGCGAGAGAGGTTAGTGAGAGGCCAGCGACGTAGGCGAGGCGCAGGAGGGCAGATGCGGGGAGGACAAGGGTTGTCGGCCACTCGAGTTGCACTGTTCCTCCGTGACCGTGGGCGGCTCAGGTCCGACAAGTGCACTATAGGAGGGAAGAAAGGTCCAGAGGGCTAGGTGGACGAAGGAGAAGGGTGGTCGGCACCAGGGACGCGCAGGAGCGGACGAGGAGAGCGAGCTCAAGGGGGAACGACGTGCAGAGCGCGGCCAACGGCATGCCAGTCGCGGGGTCACCGTGGTGCATGTCACTCCAGGGGCATGCAGGCTTGTCAAAAGATGTCTGGCATGAAGACCCTACCTACTGGAGCTCCACTATAGTCCTGTATCGACCAAAGTAGCTTTGTGTTGATCAGTAGCATCATCAACAGTTTCTGGTCAAACTTGGACTAGATGATGTGGTCAAATGGATAATTGAATTGTCTGGAAAGGTTGTCACAGAGTCATGAGGTAGGAAGCAATATGAGCTGGAGAAATTTGAGATAATTAGGACAAGTTTTGGAGGTAGTTGCTTCACAACTCACAAACTATGCCAGAAACTAGGTTTTGAAGCTGCACTCACATGGAGTATGGGGTTGAGCTGAAATTTGGTGTAGGATGATGATTTAGGCATAGTGAGGCCCTGGTACTGTTGGGAACGTAGTAATTTCAAAAAAAATATCCTACACACACGCAAGATCATGGTGATGCATAGCAACGAGAGGGAAGAGTGCCGTCCACGTACCCTCGTAGACCATTAAGCGGAAGCGTTATAACAACGCGGTTGATGTAGTCGTACGTCTTCACGATCGACCGATCCTCAGTACCGAACGTACGGCACCTCCGCGTTCAGCACACGTTCAGCTCGGTGACGTCCCGCGAACTCATGATCCAGTAGAGCTCGAAGGAGAGTTTCGTCAGCATGACAGCATGGTGACGATGTTGATGAAGCTACCGACGCAGGGCTTCGCCTAAGCACCGCTGCGATATGACCGAGATGGATTATGGTGGAGGGGGCACCGCACACGACTAAAAGATCAATGATCAATTGTTGTGTCTTTGGGGTGCCCCCCTGCCCCCGTATATAAAGGAGCTAGGGGGGAGGCGGCCGGCCAGGAGGAGGGCGCGCCAAGGGGGGAGTCCTACTCCCACCGGAAGTAGGACCCCTCTTTTCCTAGTAGGATTAGGAGAAGGAAAGGAAGGGAGAGAGGAAGAGAAGGAAAAAGGGGGGCGCCGCCCCCTCCCTCCTTGTCCAATTCGGACTAGAGGGGGAGGGGGTGCACGGCTGCCCTGGCCTCCCCTCCTCTTCTCCCACTAGGGCCCATGAGGCCCAATTAACTCCCCGGGGTTCCGTAACCCCTGCACTCAGATATGTCTGAAACCTTCCGGAACCTTTCCGGTGTCCGAACATAGTCGTCCAATATATCGATCTTTACGTCTCGACCATTTCGAGACTCCTCGTCATGTCCGTGATCACATCCAGGACTCCGAACTACATTCGGTACATCGAAACACAAAAACTCATAATACCGATCATCACAGAACTTTAAGCGTGCAGACCCTACGGGTTCGAGAACTATGTAGACATGACCGAGACACGTCTCCAGTCAATAACCAATAGCAGAACCTGGCTGCTCATATTGGCTCCCACATATTCTACGAAGATCTTTATTGGTCAAACCGCATAACATATGTTGTTCCCTTTGTCATCGGTATGTTACTTGCCCGAGATTCGATCATCGTTATCTCAATACCTAGCTCAGTCTTGTTACCGGCAAGTCTCTTTACTCGTTCCGTAATGCATCATCCCGCAACTAACTCATTAGTCACATTGCTTGCAAGGCTTATAGTGATGTGCATTACCGAGAGGGCCCAAAGATACCTCTCCGGCAATCGGAGTGACAAATCCTAATCTCGATCTATACCAACTCAACAAGTACCATCGGAGACACCTGTAGAGCACCTTTATAATCACCCAGTTACGTTGTGACGTTTGGTAGCACACAAAGTGTTCCTCCGGTAATCGGGAGTTGCATAATCTCATAGTTATAGGAACATGTGTAAGTCATGAAAAAAGCAATAGCAGTAAACTAAACAATCAAGTGCTAAGCTAATGGAATGGGTCAAGTCGATCACATCATTCTCCTAATGATGTGATCCCGTTAATCAAATGACAACTCATGTCTATGGCTAGGAAACTCAACCATCTTTGATCAACAAGCTAGTCAAGTAGAGGCATACTAGTGACACAATGTTTGTCTATGTATTCACACGTGTATTATGTTTCCGATTAATACAATTCTAGAATGAATAATAAACATTTATCATGATATGAGGAAATAAATAATAACTTTATTATTGCCTCTAGGGCATATTTCCTTCAGTCTCCCACTTGCACTAGAGTCAATAATCTAGATTACATAGTAATGATTCTAACACCCATGGAGTCTTGGTGCTGATCATGTTTTGCTCGTGGAAGAGGCTTAGTCAACGGGTCTGCAACATTCAGATCCGTATGTATCTTGCAAATCTCTATGTCTCCCACCTGGACTTGATCCCGGATGGAATTGAAGCGTCTATTGATGTGCTTGATTCTCTTGTGAAATTTGGATTCCTTAGCCAAGGCAATTGCACCAGTATTGTCATGAAAAGATTTTCATTGGACCCGCTGCACTAGGTATGACACCTAGATCGGATATGAACTCCTTCATCCAGAATCCTTCATTTGCTCCTTCCGAAGCAGCTATGTACTCCGCTTCACACGTAGATCCCGCCACGACGCTTTGTTTAGAACTGCACTAACCCGGCTCCACTGCTCAATGTAAACACGTATCCGGTTTGTGATTTAGAATCGTCCGGATCAGTGTCAAAGCTTGCATCGACGTAACCATTTATGACGAGCTCTTTGCCACCTCCATAAACGAGAAACATATCCTTTGTCCTTTTCAGGTATTTCAGGATGTTCTTGACCGCTGTCCAGTGTTCCATTCCTGGATTACTTTGGTACCTCCCTGCTAAACTAATAGCAAGGCACACATCAGGTCTGGTACACAACATTGCGTACATGATAGAGCTTATGGCTGAAGCATAGGGAACACTTTTCATTTTCTCTCTATCTTCTGCAGTGGTCGGGCATTGAGTCTGACTCAACTTCACACCTTGTAACATAGGCAAGAACCCTTTCTTTGCTTGATCCATTTTGAACTTCTTCAAAACTTTGTCAAGGTATGTGCTTTGTGAAAGTCCAATTAAGCGTCTTGATCTATCTCGATAGATCTTGATGCCCAATATGTAAGCAGCTTCACCGAGGTCTTTCATTGAAAAACTCTTATTCAAGTATACTTTTTTGCTATCCAGAAATTCTATATCATTTCCAACTAGCAATATGTCATCCACATATAATATCAGAAATGCTACAGAGCTCCCACTCACTTTATTGTAAATGCAGGCTTCTCCAAAAGTCTGTATAAAACCATATGCTTTGATCACACTATCAAAACGTTTATTCCAACTCCGAGAGGCTTGCACCAGTCCATAAATGGATCGCTGGAGCTTGCACACTTTGTTAGCTCCCGTTGGATCGACAAAACCTTCTGGTTGCATCATATACAACTCTTCTTCCGTAAATCCATTCAGAATGCAGTTTTGACATCCATTTGCCAAATTTCATAATCATAAAATGCGGCAATTGCTAACATGATTCGGACAGACTTAAGCATCGCTACGGGTGAGAAAGTCTCATCGTAGTCAACTCCTTGAACTTGTCGAAAACCTTTCGCAACAAGTCGAGCTGTGTAGATAGTAACATTACGTCAGCGTCAGTCTTCTTCTTGAAGATCCATTTATACTCTATGGCTTGCCGATCATCGAGCAAGTCAACCAAAGTCCACACTTTGTTCTCATACATGGATCCCATCTCAGAATTCATGGCCTCAAGCCATTTTGCGGAATCTGGGCTCACCATCGCTTCTTCATAGTTCGTAGGTTCGCCTTGGTCAATTAACATGACCTCCAGAATAGGATTACCATACCACTCTGGTGCGGATCTTACTCTGGTTGACCTACGAGGTTTGGTAGTAACTTGATCTGAAGCTTCATGATCAACATCATTAGCTTCCTCACTAATTGGTGTAGTTGTCACAGGAACCGGTTTCTGTGATGAACTACTTTCCAATAAGGGAGTAGGTACAGTTACCTCATCAAGTTCGACTTTCCTCCCACTCACTTCTTTCAAGAGAAACTCCTTCTCTAGAAAGGATCCATTCTTAGCAACAAATGTCTTGCCTTCGTATCTGTGATAGAAGGTGTACCCAACAGTTTCCTTTGGGTATCCTATGAAGACACATTTCTCCGATTTGGTTTCGAGCTTATCAGGTTGAAGCTTTTTCACATAAGCATCGCAGCCCCAAACTTTAAGAAACAACAACTTTGGTTTCTTGCCAAACCATAGTTCATAAGGCGTCGTCTCAACGGATTTTGATGGTGCCCTATTTAACGTGAATGCGGCCATCTCTAAAGCATAACCCCAAAATGATAGCGGTAAATCTGTAAGAGACATCAAAGATCGTACCATATCTAGTAAAGTACGATTACGACGTTCGGACACACCATTTCGCTATGGTGTTCCAGGTGGCGTTGAAAGTGCTAGTGGCACTTATGCTATATTTTGGTGTGATGACAATGTGGTTAGTTGAACTAATATCGGTTGCTAAAGTTTATCTCAGGTTATTGGTTCTAAGTGACCGCGATGGAGATGTGCGACCCCCCATTTCAAAAAGGACAAAGGCGTGGTCTTTCGACGCTTCGAAGGTTTAGTTTTGGTTTGCTTCGAGTCGTAGGAAAGACCGCACTATTAAGAGGGGTTTGTGTGGATAAATGTCGTGTGGGAATGCCATTGCCGAGCCTTACTCTCTTACCCTTCCCACTCTGACCACCTAAAAAGAACCTAGTGTGTATGCGTGGTACTCGAGAAAGTTGCAACAGAAAGTTCTTGGGTACCCCGTGCAAGATAGGGTCTTTGACCCCGTCTTGCACGGGTATTGCGTAACTCTCTGGGTACCCCGTGCGCACGGGGTCTTTTGACCCCCGTGCGCACGGGTCCTATGTAAACTCACTAAGTACCCCGTGCGCATGGGGTGGCGTGATTGTCTCTGAGTACCCCGTGCGCACGGGGTCCAACGGGCAGAAATCCCCACCAGCCCATGAACACTATAAAGGCCATTCTTCCACCTCCAACCTCTAACCCTAATGTCTTATTGAGCTCCACCATTGCTACACCCCATTTTGCTCAATACTCTCAATCCCTCCACCCAAACTTGTTGAAACTTTGGGGATTGGGAGAGCAAGACCCGATCTACATCTTGACCAAACCAAATCGCGTTCCCATAACATTTCTTCCCCATTGACTTGTTACTCTTGGAGCTTGAGCTCCTAGGCGGCTAGAGGTTCCTCTGGAAGCTTCCTTGCTTGTGGTGTGCTCCGGAGAAGTTTGTAAAGGTGTGGTGGTCGCCTTCAAGACCAACCCCGAGTGTTTCGAGGCTCATCCATTGGGGGTGACTCAAGGAGAATACTGATGAGCCTTTGGTGGTGTTCCGCAAGCTTTGGCTCCGGCACCGCTCCAAACGGAGATTAGCTCTTCCCCAAGGAAGAGTGAACTTCGGGTTAAAATCCGCGTCCTCGTCTCACTTGTGGTTAATCCTTTCCCGCACCTTTCCTTGTTGTTGTATGCTTGTTGGCTTGCTAAGTAGTTTGTTGCCTAGCATATTTATCTTGGAGCTTGCTTGTCATATAGGTTGCATTCACCTAGTTGCATATCTAGTGAACTCTTTTATACGCTAAGCCTTAAAATCTACAAGAAGGATTAAAATTTGTAGTCTCCTATCCCCCCCCCCTCTAGTAGACCATATCGATCCTTTCAATTGGTATCAGAGCCTCGTGCTCTAATACAAGGTTTTACAACCTTAGAGGATATGGTCGATCTAGGGAATGAGGGAGGTGGCTTACCCTTTGCGGAGGATGGTCAAAACCAACCCCCGCCGCGACCGAGACACTTGGTGCTCCTGTCGTTGCTCCCGCCGCTCCTACTAACCCGAATGTCCCCTTGACCGCGGCCGATCTTCTTTCAATGTTTGCGGACCTCAAAGTCTCTATGTTGAAAGAGGTTAGGGCCTCGGTCAAGGAGGAAATTGATGCCCTCTTAAAGCCATCAACGTCCGCATCAAACTCGTTTAATCCAAATGAAGCTCATGATGCGGATGACTCGAGGGAACCTCTTGCTTCTCCGGCTCGTATTCAAGTTCCCCAGTACAATGACGTGGAACCCTTTTACTCTCCTCAACCCTTGCAACATCCCCGCATTAATCCTATTGGGCCTCCGCCCCCTTTGAAAGCTAATGCCTTTGCTAAGTGGAAGCTAGATATGGATTCTCACATGCGCAGTGCTTCAACTCAATTGTGGTGGATTGTGGTCAATGGATTCAACCCCAAGGACCCAATGAATCTCACTCCAAGGGAAGCAGTTGACGATCAACTCAATGCTACCGCACACAACATGCTTCGCAACGCTGTGACTGAAGACTATAGTGATTCCATTGCTCTTCTCAAAACTGCAAAGGAAATTTGGGATTTCCTTGAGGAGGCTCTTGAAGGAGATGAAGCAATTCGAAGATCTCGGTTGGCCTTGCTCAAACTAGAAGTCAATCTCTTTGTGAGGAATGAGGGTGAGTCCGCAGAAGAGGTTTACCGAAGGTTGAAATCTCTTGTGCTCAACTTGAGAACCTTTGGGTGCACTTGGGCAAATGATGACTTCATCAAGGACAAGTTCATAGATGCTATGGTTCTCACGGAACATACCATGGTCATGATGGTTCATCAACGTCCGGACTATCACAAGCTGACTTCGGCTCAAGTTGTTTCCACCTTCTCTACCCATGTTCTTTTGGAAACCAAGTCCAAGAAAACATTTGCAATAGCTCAAGCAACCAAGAACTCCAATCTTGCCTTGAAGGCCAAGAAAGTGATGAGCCAACCCTCAAGGGAGGAAGAAGTGAGTGAAGAGATAGGTGAGGAGGATAATGACACCTCGTGCCCGGCAAATGACTTTGCAGAAGACTTGGCTCTCTTAGTCAAGAAGTACTCCGAGACCATGGCAAACAAAGGAAGAAATCTTCAAGGAAGATCTTTTGGACGAAGGAAATGCTACAATTGTGATAGCCCAAGACACTTTGTTCATGATTGTCCATATGAGAGACGTGAATACAAGTCCGAGAAGCTTGTGCTTAAGAAAAAGAAGTTCACCAAGTTTGCAAAGAGGAAGGATGACAAGGCTCTTGTTCATGAAGAATACATGTCTGGAGATGAAGATGACGGTGATGATGATCAAGTGGGCACGGCCGCCTTTGCCATGCATGCCACTACCTCCTCCTCCACCACCGGCCTCTTCGACTCTCCAAACGAGGACAAGCCATTCACTCATCGGTGCCTCATGGCCAAAGAGGTAAAAACAAAGTCCAAACCCAAGAAACCCGACAACTACACTCCCAATGTATCATGTGAGATAGTGGAGGATGAGTGTGAGGAGGGTGTGGATAATGATGAGGAATCCTTAATGGCTTTCAAGAAAACTCTTCATGGTGAAGCTCATGCTCGTTTTGGCGATCTCCTTAAGTCACTTGCCGAACGCGATGACTTTATTGAGAACGTTGAGAACCTCCTTATAGAGGAAAAAGAGAGAGTTGATCTCCTCGAGCACGGACTTAATGAAGAGAGTGTCATGAGAGCATCACTTGAGGAAGCCTTATCTGCTCATCAAATTGACTTTGTTAAAACCAATGATGCTTTGCAACTTGCTCTTGAGAATAAAGATGCTCTTAACGTTAGAGTTGAAAAGCTTCTAGTTGACCATACAAGACTTGTTGAGGAGCATGAGTTCCTTGTGATTAGTTCCAAGGTTGTCAAAGGTGACCTCATTGCCCTCACCGAGTCTTATGCCCAACTAAAATCTACAACCATTAAGGCTCTCACTTCCGTACCTCATATTGATTTAAATGATGATGCTTGTATGGCTAACTTTGCTCATGATTGCACCTCCCTTCAAGAGGAAAATAAGAAGTTGAAAGCTCAAATTGAGAAAGGGCTTGTATCATGCATCCAAGGGGAGAAAAACCTAAACGACCTCTTGAGCAACCAAAAGTAGTGTGTTGCCAAGGAGGGAGTTGGGTTTAATCCCGCATCTAAGAGTGGTAAGAAAAAGAAGAAGAAGAAGAAGAACAAGAAGATCGGTCCGACTCCTTCCCCTCCCCAAAAGATAGTGTTTGTGCAAGAAGGGCACAAGGAGAAGGAGAAGGAAATGAAGGGTGTTGGGAATGGAAAGGTCATTAGGGACAAGGCCATTCCCAAGAATTTCTTGGCAAGAACAATCCATCATATGTTCTCATGAGAGGAGATGATGGCTATACCTTTGCAAAATTTGTTGGAACTAACTATGATGATTATGCTTGGACTATTTGGGTTCCCAAGATCCTCGTTGCTAACTCACCAGGACCCATTGCAAAATGGGTACCTATAACCAAAGCTTGATTATTGTAGGACTATGTCTCCGGTGGAACTCAATGGGTGATCGACAGTGGATGCACCAATCATATGACCGGAGAAAGGGAGATGCTCGTGGAGTTTGTTGATTCACTCAAGGCCTCTTCGAACATCTCCTTCGGTGACAATAGCAAGGGCAAGGTATTGGATTTGGGCAAGGTGGTAATCTCTAATGATTCATCTCTTTCAAATGCCATGCTTGTCCAATCCCTTCACTAAAATTTACTTTCAACTATTCAATTGGCTCGTGCCGGATATGATTCACATTTTGGTGAATTCCATGTGACCGTCTTTAAGAGAAGCAATCTCAAAGTGGTTTTTGTTGGGCATGTTGAAGACAACCTTTACGTGGTTGATTTCTCGAAAGAGAAAACTCATCTTGCAACATGCCTAATGGCCAAGGCCGACGTGGGGTGGCTATGGCACCGTAGGCTATTACGTGGGCATGAGAAATTTACAAGCTCTCTTAAAGGGGAGCACATTCTTGGACTAACCAATGCGTCTTTTGCCAAAGATCGTCCTTGTAGTGCTTGCATTGCGGAAATCTTCATGAAAAAGCTCACAAAGTGAAGACTATCATCACCACCTTGAGGCCCCTCGAGCTTATCCATTTGGATCTATTTGGGCCTCCAACATATGATAGTTTGGGAGGAAGGAGATATTGCCTTGTCATTGTTGATGACTTCACAAGATATATTTGGGTGTTCTTTCTCAAGACTAAAGATGAAACTCAAGAAAACTTCATCAACTTTGCCAAAGAAGCTCAACGTCAACATAACTGTGAGATCAAGGCAATCCTAAGTGACAATGGCACTGAGTTCAAAAACTATACAATGGATGATTTCTTGAGTGAAGAGGGGATAAAGCACCAATATGCCTCACCATATACTCCCCAACAAAATGGTGTTGCGGAGAGGAAGAATCGGACTCTTATTGAGATGGCTAGGACCATGCTTGATGAGTACAAATCACCATACAAGCTTTGGGCGAAGCCATCAACACCGCGTGCCATGCTTCAAACCGGCTTTATCTTCGCAAGCTCAAGAACAAGACCCCTTATGAGCTCCTAATCGGGAGAAAGCCCAACGTCAAATACTTTCGGGTATTCGGTTGTAAGTGTTTCATTTTAAACAAAAAATCCCGGTTAGCTAAATTTGAGTCTAGAACTTATGAGGGCATATTTGTTGGATATGCATCAAACTCTCATGCTTACCGAGTTCTCAATAAATCCACCGGATGCATTGAGGAAACGGTAAATGTGAAGTTTGATGAAGATAACGGCTCCCACATGGAGCAAATTGTTCCTAGTGTTGTAGGTGATGAGGCTCCTTCACAAGCTATAAAGACAATGGGGATAGGCCACATTCTCCCACAAGAAACACCCCATGTCCAAGTAGAAGAAGAAGGAGTAAGAGCCCCTCTTGAGGATTCTCCACAAGGGAAGTCATCACCGACACCACTTGTACAAGATGCTTCGGGAAATAATGATCCTATCCAAGAACACGATCAAGACCCTCATATTCTTGAGCAAGATCAAGAGCAAACTCTTCCGAATAATGAAGAACCAATCGTTGAGGCTCAAGATCAAGCTCAAAGTCATGATCATGATCAAGATCAACCCCAACCACATGTGTCTTCATCGTCATCACTTCCTACTGAGCAAGAACCTGTGGTTGCAAAGAGAAGAGTGTCTCCAAGGCTAAAGCAATCTCAAGGGCAAGTTTCTTCATCAAGTCCAAAACCAAGTGAAGAAGAGCTTGACCGCAAAGAGCAAAAAGTGGCCGCCAAGCTGAAACATCTTCAACACCTCACCGAGAACATCTACGGAAGCATCAAAAGGGGTAACTACTGCAGAGACGTTTGGCAAACTTTTGTGAACATCACTCGTTTGTCTCTTGTGTTGAACCCCTTAAGGTGGAAGATGCACTTGACGATCCGGATTGGATAGATGCCATGCATGAAGAACTCAACAACTTCACACGCAACAAAGTGTGGACCCTTGTAGAAAGACCCAAGGAATTTCATAATGTCATTGGAACAAAGTGGATTTTCAAGAACAAACAAGATGAATATGGACAAGTAATAAGGAACAAGGCAAGGTTAGTGGCACAAGGTTTCACCCAAGTTGAAGGTTTAGACTTTGGTGAAACTTTTGCCCCCGTTGCCCATCTTGGATCCATTCGCATCTTGCTTGCTTATGCCTCTCATCATGATTTCAAATTATATCAAATGGATGTTAAGAGCGCATTTCTTAATGGTCCTCTTAAGGAGTTGGTGTATGTTAAGCAACCTCCCGGTTTTGAAAACCCCGATCATCCCTCTCACGTCTATGAACTCCATAAGGCACTCTATGGACTCAAACAAGCACCTCGTGCTTGGTATGATCACCTTACGGTGTTCCTAAGCGAGAAGGGGTTCCAGATTGGAGTAATAGATTCCACTCTTTACGAAGAGAGTAAAAGGAGAGTTGTTTGTCTGCCAAATATATGTTGATGATATTATCTTTGGGTCAACTAACCATGCTATTAACGTTGAGTTTGAGAATCTTATGACTAAGGAATTTGCGATGAGCATGATGGGAGAGTTGAAGTTCTTTCTCAGTTTTCAAGTGAAGCAATTGAGAGGCGGAACCTTCATCAATCAATCTCGTTATATCCAAGACATGCTCAAGAGATTCAAAATGCAAGATGTCAAGACAATGAAGACACCCATGGCCACAAATGGTCAACTTCATCTTGATCCAAATGGTAAAGAAGTGGATCAAAAGGTATATCGCTCTATGATCGGTTCCTTGCTTGCATCTAGGCCAGATATTATGTTGAGTGTGTGTATGTGTGCAAGATTTCAATCCGCTCCTAAGGAGAGCCACTATTCGGCAGTGAAAAGGATCCTTTGATATTTGGTTCATACCCCAAACTTGGGCCTTTGGTATCCCAAGGGATCATCATTTGAGTTAATGGGTTACTCAGATTCGGATTGGGCCGGAGACAAGGTTGATCGCAAGTCCACCTCCGGTTCATGTCAATTCCTAGGGAGGTCGTTGGTAAGTTGGTCATCAAAGAAGAAAAATTGTATATCTCTCTCCACAGCCGAAGCCGAGTATATTGTTGCCGGAAGTTGTTGTGCCCAATTATTATGGATGAGGCAAACTTTGATGGATTATGGTGTCAAATGTGACAAAGTGCCTCTTTGGTGTGACAATGAAAGTGCCATCAAGATCGCCGAGAATCCGGTTCAACATAGCAAGACCAAGCATATTGAGATTCGTCATCATTTCATTAGAGATCATGTGGCCAAGGGAAACATTGAGTTACTCCATGTCAACACCGAGAATCAGGTAGCGTACATCTTCACCAAGCCCCTTGACGAAGCAAGATTCATGAAGTTAAGACATGAGCTAAATATCGTGGATATTAGTAACTTCGGATGAAACTCTTGCTCATACACACATACTCATGTACTATCTTGCTTAGATGTAGGCACATGTCTAGGGGGAGCTAGCTCAACCCATGAGCTATCTTATCCTGGAAGTGCATAAAACAAACTCAATCTTTCACATTAGCCACTTTAGGTGGTACTTGTGCTTCAAAGATGAGTATTGGTCTTGGGCCCAAGGTTCATATCTTTGCGGTGCCATACCAAGTAAACTCAAACATGGTGGCCTCAGCCACCACCTTCGCTTGAGGGTTGTGTCCGTGTTTGTTTCGTTTGTGTGGTGTGTTGTTTCTTTTCCTTTTTTTTTGTTTTGGTTGGTTCTCCTCGCTTCTCTTTTGGTACAAGTGCTCCACATATACCCTTTCCATAGTGATAGGACTTTCCTCGTGGCGTATTCAGAAATGTAGACCGAGTGCTTTGTGAAGTAGGGGTAAGAGTATACACTCAGCCCTGTATTTTAAAAAAAATCCACTCATGTCAAAGTTCTTGAATACCCCGTGCGCACGGGCCTGTACCGTGCACACGGGGCCCCCGTGCCCACGGGCTCTGTACCGTGCGCACGGGACCCCCGTGCGCACGGGGCTCTCTTAGCCCGTGCGCACGGGGTCTGCGGTTTCTGGTCCTGAGGAGGTGGGGCGTGGGGGGGCTCGGGTTCATTTCCACCCATTCGCCCCCTCCACTCCCCAGGAAGCCTCCAGCACCGCCGCCGTCACCTCCACTCACCGGAGCTCCACCGGGTTTCGTCGGGGTTCTTCCTCCGTGGATCTGCATCCAGATGGGGTCCTCCTCCGGTTGGTCTTGCCTCCTTGTTCTATCTCCTTGAGTTCCTATCTATTTTTCTAGATTTAGGGTTTCTTTGCTCCCTAGATTTGTTTGGCCTCGACTAGTTTGTAGATAGAAGTCTAGTGCCTAGATCCTTTGGTCCCTCTGCTACACCCACTCCCGGAGTTCATTCTGGTAGTGGCTACCGCTAGGAGACCCTCGTGTCCACGGGGTGTTTGACCCCCGTGCCCACGGTCCTGTACCGTGCACACTGGACCCCGTGCCCATGGGGTCTAAACCCCCGTGCACACGGGCTATCTAGGAGCTTTTGCCTAGATTTTTGTCTATCTCCTTGCCATTCATCTTGCACTTGTACTCATTTGTGTTTCGTGCTTTGTGTTGTTGGGTGTTTACGTGTGTTTCAGACTCACGACAAGAGGTCTCGAGCTCACGCAAGTGTGCAAAAGGAGGATCAAAGGACTTCACCATTGCTCGTCGGTCACCGTCTCAAGGCATGGGTCGAAGTGCAGGTCTGTCAGGGCCGTGTTCACCGTGTAGCCTCAAAGCGGCCTGTTGTTGAGGCTTCCGATAATTCTGAGGAAGAATATGACTCGCAAGATGATGTTTACTACGACAATCCCAATAATGATGATGAGATAGAAGAAGAAGATGATCGTGGTGAGGAAGATGAAGAAGAGGAAGAGGAGTCTAGTCCAGAGCAAGCCATTCCGGGCGGGCGTGACCTCCGGAATATGCCTCTTGTCAAGTGGACCAAGCTAGAGATCTGGGCTGAGAGACAGAGCCATCCGTATGTTGCTGCCACTGGTATGGGAGTGGATCCCCGGTTCAAGAATGAGTTTCAGCAAAGGGTCTATCATGAGCTTCTTATGACCAAGTCAAAGAAGTTTGCTCCTCACAAGCAAGTCAACACTGAGAGTTTGCGCGACAATGATCATCTGTATCCCGGTGTGTACTCCGCTCTTGGACGACTGGGTCTGATTCCGTTTGTCACCTTCAACCACCCCTATAATGAAGATCTAGTGATGCAGTTCTTTGTCACTCTGTACTTCTCCAATGATTCTGCTCGCACCCTCACATGGATGTCCTAACGCATCAGTGCTCAGCTCCTATGGCAAAGTTCTCCGAGATCATTCCCTACCCGTTCATGGATGAAGAGACTGTTTCTGATGAGTTTGGCATTGTTCGGGAAAGTGGGCAGTGCACTAAGGATGAGATTGCCTTTGCTTACAAACAAGAGAAGTCGTTTGTCACTGGGTCAATCAAAGACCTCTTGCCCCTCTATGACACCATGCGCCATATCCTGAGGTATACCCTCACTCCAAAGGCCGGGGATTCCCATAACATTTGGAGCTCCATGCTTGATGTCTTTGTGTATCTTCATCAGAAGAAGAAAGTGGATGTTCTGGATTTCATGTACTACGAGCTGCGTCAGTGTGTACAAGAGAACAAGTCCTTGATCTATGCTCCATTCATACATGTGTTGATTGAGACCGTCTGTCCAGCAAAGTACATTGCCAGCTTCAAGACTATTGTTCCCAAGCGCAACTCCAACCGGACCCTAGCTGCTCCTGCTCCCTATGTGCCTATCAAGAAGGGGCGCAACCGTAGGCCTGAGGATCGTGCTACTTACACTCCAGGCATGTCCTCTACTGCACGGATCCCTCGTGGTAAGGCCAAGTCAGTTGGCTCTGAGGCCATCTTTGCCAAGGGAGAGAAGAAGTCGCTGTTCAAGACCTTGAGCAACATGTTCAAGATGTGTCAGTCGATTCAGCATCGTCAGATCATGGAAATCAACAAGGAGAAGCTTGTTCGGCGTGGAGCGTATAGGCAGCAAGGGCTGCTTTGGTGAGGAGGTCGGTCCAGTTCGTGAGGACGTCGACAAGTGAGGCCACCGCTCGGTATTTCCCAATGGCCGGGTGGCGTTTTGATGATGATGATGATGCCTCGAGTGCTCCTCCTCTTGTCTAATGGGTCTCGTGTCGCCATTTGTCTCCTTTTTGTTGTCTTGATGACAAAGGGGGAGAAGTGGCGTGTGTGTTCGTGGATGTGTGGTGCGTTCGTGGGTTTGTTGAGATCTCAAGCCTCGTGTTTCTCGTTGTTGGTTGGTTTTAGTTGGCTTGAGATACTCTTATTTACCTTCTGTCTGTGTGGTTGTGAGACTCTAGCTTTATTATTGAACCTTGCCATTATCCTCTGGTGCTTATTGGGTCTCACATTATTTGCTCACCACACTGTGTCATGAGATCTAGGCACCGTTATAGGTTTATTTTGATGAATCTCATGACTTAACAATAATGATCTTGGTCAAACCTCCTATGGGTGTACTAGATGCATTCTTGTTTTCGGGCACACATATAGGGGGAGCTATCATGATCATTATTTGTTCCATGGCTTTCTATCTATTTATCCTCTATGCTATGCTCTAACCATGTTGTCATCAATGCACCAAAAAGGGGGAGATTGAAAGTGCTAGTGGCACTTATGCTATATTTTGGTGTGATGACAATGTGGTTAGTTGAACTAATACCGGTTGCTAAAGTTTATCTCAGGTTATTGGTTCTAAGTGCCTGCGATGGAGATGTGCGACCCCCCATTTCAAAAAGGACAAAGGCGTGGTGTTTCGACGCTTCGAAGGTTTAGTTTTGGTTTGCTTCGAGTCGTAGGAAAGACCGCACTATTAAGAGGGGTTTGTGTGGATAAATGTCGTGTGGGAATGCCATTGTCGAGCCTTACTCTCTTACCCTTCCCACTCCGACCACCTAAAAAGAACCTAGTGTGTATGCTGTGGTACTCAGAAAGTTGCAACAGAAAGTTACTGGGTACCCCGTGCAAGACGGGTCTTTGACCCCGTAAGCACGGGTCCTATGTAAACTCACTAAGTACCATGTGCGCACGGGGTGGCGTGATTGTCTCTGAGTACCCCGTGCGCACGGGGTCCAACGGGTAGAAATCCCCACCAGCCCATGAACACTATATAAAGGCCCTTCTTCCACATCCAACCTCTAACCCTAATGTCTTGTTGACCTCCACCATTGCTACACCCCATTTTGCTACACACTCTCAATCCCTCCACCCAAACTTGTTGAAACTTTGGGGATTGGGAGAGCAAGACCCGATCTACATCTTGACCAAACCAAATCGCGTTCCCCGCAACATTTCTTCCCCATTGACTTGTTACTCTTGGAGCTTGGGCTCCTAGGCGGCTAGAGGTTCCTCCGGAAGCTTCCTTGCCTGTGGTGTGCTCCGGAGAAGTTTGTAAAGATGTGGTGGTCGCCTTCAAGACCAACCCCGAGTGTTTCGAGGCTCATCCGTTGGGGGTGACTCAAAGGAGAATACGGTGAGCCTTTGGTGGCATTCCACAAGCTTTGGCTCCGGCACCGCTCAAAACGGAGATTAGCTCTTCCCCAAGGAAGAGTGAACTTGAGTTAAAACTGCGCCCTCGTCTCACTTGTGGTTAATCCTTTCCCGCACCTTTCCTTATTGTTGTATGCTTGTTGGCTTGCTAAGTAGTTTGTTGCCTAGCATATTTATCTTGGAGCTTGCTTGTCATATAGGTTGCATTCACCTAGTTGCATATCTAGTGAACTCTTTTATCCGCTAAGCCTTAAAATCTACAAGAAAGATTAAAATTTGTAGTCTCCTATCCCCCCCTCTAGTCGACCGTATCGATCCTTTCAGGCGTGAGTTGCGAAACTATTCCGCATTGTTTCAAATGTAGACCATACTCGTAACTCAAATATTCTCCTCCACGATCAGATCATAGAAACTCTATTTTCTTGTTACGATGATTTTCCACTTCACTCTGAAATTCTTTGAACTTTTCAAATGTTTCATACTTATGTTTCATTAAGTAGATATACCCATATCTGCTCAAATCATCTGTGAAGGTGAGAAAATAACGATACCCGCCGCGAGCCTCAATATTCATCGGACCACATACATCAGTATGTATGATCTTCAACAAATCTGTTGCTCGCTCCATTGTTCCGGAGAACGGAGTTTTAGTCCTCTTGCCCATGAGGCATGGTTCGCAAGTACCAAGTGATTCATAATCAAGTGATTCCAAAAGTCCATCATTATGGAGTTTTTTCATGCGCCTTACACCAATATGACCTAAACGGCAGTGCCACAAATAAGTTGCACTATCATTATCAACTCTGCATCTTTTGGCTTCAATAATATGAATATGTGTATCACTACTATCGAGATTTAATAAAAATAGACCACTCTTCAAGGGTGCATGACCATAAAAGATATTACTCATATAAATAGAACAACCATTATTCTCTGATTTAAATGAATAACCGTCTCACATCAAACAAGATCCAGATATAATGTTCATGCTTAACGCTGGCACCAAATAACAATTATTCAGGTCTAAAACTAATCCCGAAGGTAGATGTAGAGGTAACGTGCCGACCACGATCACATCGACTTTGGAACCATTTCCCACGCGCATCGTCACCTCGTCCTTAGCCAATCTTCGCTTAATCCGTAGTCCCTGTTTTGAGTTGCAAATATTAGCAACAAAACCAGTATCAAATACCTAGGTGCTACTACGAGCATTAATAAGGTACACATCAATAACATGTATATCACATATACCTTTGTTCACCTTGCCATCCTTCTTATCCGCCAAATACTTGGGGCAGTTCTGCTTCCAAAGGACTAGTGCTTTGCGGAGAAGCACTCGATCTCGAGCTTAGGTCCAGACTTGGGTTTCTTCTCCTGAGCAGCAACTTGTTTGCCGTTCTTCTTGAAGTTCCCCTTCTTCTTCCCTTTACCCTTTTTCTTGAAACTGGTGGTCTTGTTGACCATCAACATTTGATGCTCCTTCTTGATTTCTACCTCCGCGGCCTTTAGCATTGCGAAGAGCTCGGGAATTGTCTTATCCACCCCTTGCATGTTATAGTTCATCACGAAGCTCTTGTAGCTTGGTGGCGATGATTGAAGAATTACATCAATGACACTATCATCCGGAAGATTAACTCCAGCTTGAATCAAGTGATTGTTATACCCGGACATTTTGAGTATATGTTCACCGACAGAACTATTCTCCTCCATCTTGCAAACCAGAACTTATTGGAGACTTCATATCTCTCAATCCGGGCATTTGCTTGAAATATTAACTTCAACTCCTGGAACATCTCATATGCTCCATGACGTTCAAACGCCGTTGAAGTCCCGGTTCTAAGCCGTAAAGCATGGCGCCTTGAACTATCGAGTAGTCATCGACTTTGCTTTCGCCAGACGTTCTTAACATCGTCGATTGCATCGCAACAGGCACAGCACCAGCGGTGCTTCCGGGGCGTAATTATTCTGCAAAGCAATGAGGATAATCCTCAAGTTACGGACCCAATCCGTGTAATTGCTACCAACATCTTTCAACTTTGCTTTCTCAAGGAACACATTAAAATTCAACGGAACAACAGCATGGGCCATCTATCTACAACAACATAGACAAGCAAAATACTATCAGGTACTAAGTTCATGATAAATTTAAGTTCAATTAATCATATTACTTAAGAACTCCCATTTAGATAGACATCCCTCTAATCATCTAAGTGATCACGCGATCCAAATTAACTAAACCATGTCCGATCATCACGTGAGATGGAGTAGTTTTCAATGGTGAACATCACTATGTTGATCATATCTACTATATGATTCACGCTCGACCTTTTGGTCTCAGTGTTCCGAGGCCATATCTGCATATGCTAGGCTCGTCAAGTTTAACCCGAGTAATCTATGTGTTGAAAACTGGCTTACACCCGTTGTATTTGAAAGTAGAGCTTATCACACCCGATCATCACGTGGTGTCTCGGCACGACGAACTTTCACAACGGAGCATACTCAGGGAGAACACTTATACCTTGAAATTTAGTGAGAGATCATCTTATAATGCTACCGTCAATCAAAGCAAAATAAGATGCATAAAGGATAAACATCACATGCAATCAATATAAGTGATATGATATGGCCATCATCATCTTGTGCCTTTGATCTCCATCTCCAAAGGACCGTCATGATCACCATCGTCACCGGCATGACACCTTGATCTCCATCGTAGCATCGTTGTCGTCTCGCCAACTATTGCTTCTACGACTATCGCTACCGCTTAGTGATAAAGTAAAGCAATTACAGGGCGATTGCATTGCATACAATAAAGCGACAACTATATGGCTCCTACCAGTTGCCGATAACTCCATTACAAAACATGATCATCTCATACAACAAAATATAGCATCATGTCTTGACCATATCACATCACAACATGCCCTGCAAAAACAAGTTAGACGTCCACTACTTTGTTGTTGCAAGTTTTACGTGGCTGCTACGGGCTGAGCAAGAACCGTTCTTACCTACGCATCAAAACCACAACGATAGTTTGTCAAGTTAGTGCTGTTTTAACCTTCTCAAGGACCGGGCGTAGCCACACTCGGTTCAACTAAAGTTGGAGAAACTGACACCCGCCAGCCACCTGTGCGCGAAGCACGCCGGTAGAACCAGTCTCGTGTAAGCGTACACATAGTGTCGGCCCGGGCCGCTTCATCCAACAATATCGCCGAACCAAAGTATGACATGCTGGTAAGCAGTATGACTTGTATCACCCACAACTCACTTGTGTTCTACTCGTGCATATAGCATCTACGCATAAACCTGGCTCGGATGCCACTGTTGGGAACGTAGTAATTTCAATAAAATTCCTATGCACACGCAAGATCATGGTGATGCATAGCAACGAGAGGGGAGAGTGTCGTCCACGTACCCTCATAGACCATTAAGCGGAAGCGTTATAACAACGTGGTTGATGTAGTCGTGCGTCTTCACGATCGACCGATCCTCAGTACCGAACGTACGACACCTCCGCGTTTAGCACACGTTCAGCTCAGTGACGTCCCGCGAACTCACGATCCAGTAGAGCTCGAAGGAGAGTTTCGTCAGCACGACGGCGTGGTGACGATGTTGATGAAGCTACCTACGTAGGGCTTCGCCTAAGCACCGCTACGATATGACCGAGATGGATTATGGTGGAGGGGGGAACCGCACACGGCTAAAAGATCAATGATCAATTGTTGTGTCTTTGGGGTGCCCCTGCCCCCGTATATAAAGGAGCTAGGGGGGAGGCGGCCGGCCAGGAGGAGGGCGCGCCAAGGGGGGAGTCCTACTCCCACCGGGAGTAGGACTCCTCTTTTCCTAGTAGGAGTAGGAGAAGGAAAGGAAGGGAGAGAGGAAGAGAAGGAAAAAGTGGGGTGCCTCCCCCTCCTTGTCCAATTCGGACTAGAGGGGGGCATGCGGCTACAGCCGCCCTCCTCTTCTCCCACTAAGGCCCATGAGGCCCAATTAACTCCCCGGGGTTCCGTAACCCCGGTACTCAAGATATGTCTGAAACCTTCCGGAACATTTCTGGTGTCCGAACATAGTCGTCCAATATATCGATCTTTACGTCTCAACCATTTCGCGACTCCTCGTCATGTCCGTGATCACATCCAGGACTCCAAACTACCATCGGTACATCAAAACACAAAAACTCATAATACCGACCGTCATAGAACTTTAAGGGTGCAGACCCTACGGGTTTGAGAACTATGTAGACATGACCGAGACACGTCTCCGGTCAATAACCAATAGCGGAACCTGGATGCTCATATTGGCTCCCACATATTTTACGAAGATATTTATCGGTCAAACCGCATAACAACATATGTTGTTCCCTTTGTCATCGGTACGTTACTTGCCCGAGATTCGATCGTCGGTATATCAATACCTAGCTCAATCTCGTTACCGGCAAGTCTCTTTACTCGTTCCGTAATGCATCATCCCATAACTAACTCATTAGTCACATTGCTTGCAAGGCTTATAGTGATGTGCATTACCGAGAGGGCCCAGAGATACCTCTCCGACAATCGGAGTGACAAATCCTAATCTCGATCTATGCCAAATCAACAAGTACCATCGGAGACACCTGTAGAGCGCCTTTATAATCACCCATTTACGTTGTGACATTTGGTATCACACAAAGTGTTCCTCCGGTAATCGGGAGTTGCATAATCTCATAGTTATAGGAACATGTATAAGTCATGAAGAAAGCAATAGCAGTAAACTAAACGATCAAGTGCTAAGCTAACGGAATGGGTCAAGTCAATCACATCATTCTCCTAATGATGTGATCCCGTTAATCAAATGACAACTCATGTCTATGTCTAGGAAACTCAACCATCTTTGATCAACGAGCTAGTCAAGTAGAGGCATACTAGTGACACAATGTTTGTCTATGTATTCACACATGTATTATGTTTCCGGTTAATAGAATTCTAGCATGAATAATAAACATTTATCATGATATGAGGAAATAAATAATAATTTTATTATTTCCTCTAGGGCATATTTCCTTCAGGTACAATTTCATGGCATTTGGAAATACCTAGATGGTACTTCCTTCACGGAGGTCCTCTCAGGATAGAATCTTGAGAGAATTATTGTGAAATATTGCCTGGATGAATTGATCTCAAATTTTGTGGATGGAAGTCATATAGTGGGATCATGAACTTGAAACAATTAAGCAATTATGAAGCAATATAAAATATAGTTGCTTCACAAACTGAAAATGTGACCAGAAGCAAGAATTGGATGGTGTGCTCACCATGAACATGGAAGCTTGAATATTTCTATACATATCCAAGGTCTAGATGAGTTAAGGTATTTATAAGAATTTATTGGGAATTTTTGGAAAGACAGAAATATAGGTTGCCTCACAAACTAGGACGAACAGGGTTATTCCTTTAATAGAAAAATGAATATTTCCAAGAAATAAAGATTGGGGTTGGGCTAGTATGGAAATGATATGGTCTTAGGAAATATTTGAGAGTGATAAACCAGTTCGGAGAAGAAAGAGAGGTGGTCTTCTCAGGTTTCAAGTTGACAGAGCCAGTCCAAAAGAAAAGAAAAGAGTCAAAAATTGGGGTGTCACATCTCCTCTGCTTTCTCCTTGTCCACGACCCGCTTCTCCTCCTCCTCCTCCCCTGAGAGCTACACCTAGTCTGTCCAGAGGGGAAGCGACATGACAACGGGAAGCGAAGTGGAGGATGTGGGTGGCGGTGAGAAAAATGAAGGTTATGGACATGATGTGTATGGAAACCGGAAGGGAAGTGGAGTATTGAAACACGGCGACAATGATTTTATAGTCGTGGGCAGTGAAAAAACATGGCAGGAATGACCGTGGGCACTTGAGATGCGGCGACTGCCACTAATTGGCATACTTCTCGGTGACATGGGTGTTTAGCCGTATGTGCCATTGACAGAGGAGTACTGAGGGAGTCCTAGATTAGGGGGTGTTCGGATGGCCGGACTATAACCTTTGGCCTGACTCCTGGACTATGAAGATACAAGATTGAAGACTTCGTCCCGTGTCCGGATGGGACTTTCCTTGGCGTGGAAGGCAAGCTTGGCGATACGGATATGTAGATCTCCTCCCATTGTAACCGACTCTGTGTAACCCTATCCCTCTCCGGTGTCTATATAAACCGGAGGGTTTTAGTCCGTAGGACGAACAACAATGATACCATAGGCTAGCTTCTAGGGTCTAGCCTCTCTGATCTCATGGTAGATCTACTCTTGTACTACCCATATCATCAATATTAATCAAGCAGGAGTAGGGTTGTACCTCCATCGAGAGGGCCCGAACCTGGGTAAAAACATCTTGTCCCTTGTCTCCTGTTACCATCCGCCTAGACGCACAGTTCAGGACCCCCTACCCGAGATCCGCCGGTTTTGACACCGACATTGGTGCTTTCCTTGAGAGTTCCGCTGTGCCGTCACCATCAGGAAGGATGCCTCATCCCGTCTTTAAAGACGACACTGTTGCTAAAGGAGCTTTGGCTATCGGCCAAACTCTCCGGCTAGGCGGTTTTCTTATGACCGCCTGTCCGGTCGCCTCGCCGATGATGACTTCTCGGTTCATCGAAAGCAATCTTCACGTCAACTCGGAACTTGCCGAGCAGTTAGATCCGATGGAGCTCTCTTCCTTAAACGAGCTCTTGGATCGCATCGCCGCCCTGGGAGTCGCTACAGACTACGATCAGATTGGGCCTAAACCCGATCTGAGGGAGATTAACCCTCCCCAGGTCACCCATCACGTTGCAGTGGTGGAGGAACAATGCGGCAAACCTTCATTTATCTTAAGGACTAGTTATGTCTGTATTCCCGATCCCTCCAAGCCGGATATCCGCGGAGGGGAGGACGTCACTCAAGCCCTGAACCTAAAGTCAGGCAGCGGGCTAGATTCATTGGACAACATCCAAGAACCCAAGCTTCCGAGTTCGGAAACTCCTTGGCCCCTGAGTCTTAAATTGGGCGAAGTTCCGGATTTAATTCCACCCGCCCACCAAACATAAACGATCTATCCCAAATTCGGCAAGAGCCAGCAGAAACAGTACACCATTACTGGGCCAGATTCCTCCTGGTCATGAACATGATAAAGGACTGCCGCGAGGAGGACACAATTTTATTCTTCTGCAACAATTGCACGGACAACGGAATCCTCAACGCCATAAGTCGCCGTGAAATTACACGCTTCGCTGACTTGGCGACCATAGTACGAAAGTATCGTATGCGATGGAAAGCTCGAAAACCGAAATAAAATTTTGGGACAATCCGGCCCTGAATACAACCCCAGTCCGAAATAAAAGGGTGCATTATCGCCAGGCACCCGGGTTAAACACCAAAAAGCAAAAACCCTCTATAGGGCATGGAACCGTACTGGAGGGATGGCTCAACGGACCTTGTAAAATTTATAGTACAGAGGGCGCCACGCCAACTCATAGCCTTAGAGCATGTCGGATACTCCGGCAGGTGGCCAGAAGTGGCGAAGAGCTTCTAACTACAGAATCCTCAGAGCACCAGCCCAGGGATACCAGTACGGTATTAACAGTCTTCGAGACTTTCACATCAAATAATATGCGGAAACAAACACTCTGCAGCCTTGCCGAAGTCTACCAAGTAGCAATAATAAACCCATGGAGTGACACGACTATTACCTGTAATGCCAGTGATGAACCTAAATTCCGAACAGCCCGAGCACCGGCCGCATTGGTCCTCAGTCCAATAGTGGACGACTTTCGCCTTACCAAGGTACTCATGGACGGTGGCAGCGGATTGAACCTCATTTGTGAGGAAACCCTTCAAAAATGGAAATAGACTGGAGCCGCATTGAGCGAAGCAGCACAACCTTTAGAGGAATAATCCCCAGTCGGGAAGCGTGCTGTACAAGAAAAAGCACACTAGACGTGGTGTTCGGCACGCCAGATAATTACAGGTCCGAGGAGGTCACGTTCCAAGTGGCCCCGTTCAGCAGCGGATACCACGCTCTATTAGGGCGAGAGGCATTCACAATTTTTCAAGCTATACCCCATTACGGGTACATGAAGCTCAAAATGCCCGGCCCAACAGAATCATCACTCTTGCTAGTGACCCGTATATAGCACTCCGTCAAAATAAGACAACCGCGACCGCCCTTGAGGCACTATCCGAAGCCCTAGCGGCCGAGGAACTGACTGCGCTGCGCTCCACGGTGAACAGGGACGATGTGATACTCGATAAAAGATCCAAGTCCACCTCCATTAAAACGGCGGACGAAATAGTCAAATTCCAAGTCCATCCAACGGACCCTAAAAAAAGGCCTCCATCGGGGCGCAATTAAACCCTGATGTAGACGCCGCACTACGAGAATTCCTACGCGAAATTGGGACATTTTTGCCTGGCACCCTTCGACATGCCAGAATCCCACGCCGGTGGCCGAAAGCACAGCCTAAACATCCTAAAAGGATTCAAGCCACCAAACAGGCTCTTCGCGTTTCTCCGAACCTAAGAGACAAGCCATGGGAGAGGAGCTAGCCAAACCATCGGAGGCCAGATTCATCAGAGATATAAAACATCCGGACTGGCTAGCAAACCTGGTGATGGTACCAAAGAAGGACAAATCCTGGCGCCTATGCATCGATTTCAAGGACCTCAACAAGGCTTGCCCAAAGGATCCCTTCCCCCTCCCCCGCATCGATCAAATTATCGACGCTACCGCAGGACACGATTCATTGTGTTTTCTCGACCCATACTCCGGCTACCAACAAATTAAGATGGCAGAGCCAGACTAGGCCGCAACGGCATTCATCACCCCATACGGCCCATTCTGCTTCAACACAATGCCCTTCGGGCTCAAAAACGCCGGCGCAACATATCAGCGCATGATTCAGACATGTCTGGCAAGCCAGATCGGCAAAACCGTGGAGGCATACGTAGATGACGTGGTCATCAAAACCAAGCATGTCGAAACTCTAGTAGACGACTTGAGGCTCACATTCGATAACCTCCGAACATACGACATCAAGCTTAACCCAGAAAAATGCATTTTCGGCGTACCAGCCGGAAAGCTCTTGGGCTTCATTGTATCCGGTAGAGGAATTGAAGCAAACCCAGCCAAGATCCGAGCTCTGTCACAATTGGATATCCCAAAGGACCTCAAACAAATACAAAAACTGGATCGATGCGTGGCGGCTCTAAGCCGCTTTATCTCCCGCTTGGGAGAAAAGGCATTACCTTTATCGCCTCCTCTAGTGCAATCGAACACTTCGAGTGGACGGATGCCGCCACGGCCGGACTCGAAGAAATAAAAGCCATATTGGCAACAAACCCGGTCCTGGCCGCGCCTAACATGGGCGAACCAATGCTATTATACATCGCGGCAACTCATCAAGTTGTAAGAGCAGTACTCGTCGTCGAACGAGAAACAGACGGACACAAATTCCCCCTTCAAAAGCCAGTTTACTACGTGTCCACTGTCCTCACTCCATGCAAGTCGCGGTACCCACATTATCAAAAGATAGCCTACGCGGTATTTATGGCGTCCCGGAAGCTGCGGCACTACTTTCAAGAGTGTTCGATAACAGTAGCCTCTGAGGTACCTCTTAACGATATTATAAACAACCACGACGCGACGGGCCGGATTGCCAAATGGGCTATTGAGCTCCTCCCGTTCGACATAACCTATAAGCCACGTTGAGCTATTAAGTCGCAAGTTTTGGCCGACTTCGTCGCCAAATGGACTGAAGCCGAACTCCCTAAAGAGTACGACACATATTCCAACTGGATCATGCACTTCGACGGCTCCAAAATGTTGGCTGGTCGGGGGCTGGCGTCATTCTGACGTCCCCAACAGGAGATACAGTTCAATACGTACTCCAGATAATGTATACAGACTCCAACAACGCAGCCGAATATGAGGCCCCTCTACATGGTCTCCGGATGGCAGTCACCATGGGCATTCAACGCCTAGAGGTGCGCGGGGATTCGAACCTCGCAATATCCCAAATAAATGGAGACTTTGATGCCAAGGATCCGAAAATGGCAGCTTATCGCAACACCGTCCTAAAAATGTCAGCTCGGTTCGAAGGGCTCGAATTTCACCATATAGCTCGGGAAACCAATCAGGCAACAGACGTCTTGGCACGCATTGGCACAAAGCGCGATGCCGTCCCCCCAATATCTTCTTGGAGAGGCTGTTCAAGCCATCCGTATTATGGGAAGGGGAGTCCGAAAATAACAGCCCGGATCCAACCGCACTGCCCGACCAAACATTCTGACATAATGAGAGGCTCTGCCAACGAAGTAACACCTTCAACCCACGTAATAATGGCAGTCATTGCCCCGTGGACAGAACCATTTCTAGCCTACCTAACCAGGCAGGAACTTCCCGAGGACCAAAACGAGGCCCGCTGCATAGTGCGGCGATCTAAAGCCTATAAAGTCCATGAGGGAGAGCTTTATAATAAAAGCACGACCGGAGTCCTTCAAAGATGTATCTCCGAAGAGGAAGGGCGGAATCTTCTGGCTGAAATTCATGTCGGACTCGGCGGACACCACGCCGCAGCCCGGGCCCTTGTAAGCAAGGCCTTCCGTACATGATTATATTGGCCGACGGCCCGGGCAGATGCTCAGGACTTAGTCCAACGATGCGTCGGTTGCCAGCTCTTTGCTAATAAAAGCCATATGCCACCCACCGCCCTCCAAACCATACCCATCACCTGGCCCTTTGCGGTCCTGGGCTTGACATGGTTGGACCCCTTAAAGGAGGAACCCACAAGCAAAAATACATACTGGTCATGGTGGATTAATTCACCAAATGGATAGAGGCCAAGCCGGTTAAGAAGGCCGAATCAGGACCGGTGATAGACTTCATATCGAGGGTCGTGACACCGTTCTGGCGTCATACAACATCATCACTGATAACGGCACAAACTTTACGGCCGACGAGGTCAAACTCTGGTGCAAAAACATGGGCATCAAGCTCGACTATGCTTCAGTCTATCATCCTCAAACTAACGGTCAAGTTGAGTGAGCAAATGGTCTAATCATGAGCGGCATCAAACCCATATTAGTGAGGTCCCTCAAGGAATCTAACACGCACTGGGTAGAGGAGCTCGACTCGGTACTCTGGGGGCTGCGGACCACGCCGAATCGCGCCATTGGATTCACACCATTCTTTATGGTGTACGGCGTAGAGGCGGTTCTGCCCTGTGACATAATTCATGACTCACCTCGCGTGCGCATGTACGAAGAAAGAGAAGCTGAACTCGATCGGCAGGACAGTTTGGACGCCTTGGAGGAGGAGCGTGACGTGGCAAAAGCCCGTTCCGCATTCTATTAACAGTAAGCTCGAAGATATAAAAGCAGAGAAGTACGGGCCAAAACTTACAATGTTGGCGAGTTAGTTCTACGCCTGTCGGACAAGAAAAAAGGACAAACTCAAGCCCAAATGGGAAGGTCTCTTTATTATTGACCAAGTCCTGACTGGTGGAGCGTACCATCTGCGAGATGCATCGGATAACCGACTCGAGCCGAACCTAGGGAACGCAGCCCGTCTCCGAAGATTCTACGCCTAGCGCCCGGACTGTGTTCGTCTCCTTCCTCTCATCTATTTTTACACATTAACTGTCTTTTATTTCTCTCCTTCTCCTCCTTTTCCCTTACGCCTTAAGGGCCTGTTCGCGCCTTTGTTCAAGACATTATTAACCGACGCGCTTATCCGCTACATTATACTCCGGGGCTTCTTTAATAGAAGCTTATTTATACGGGCTTCATGCCCAACACATGTGTCACACTTCCGCATGTACCTTTTATTCACCATTATATGCATCGATATGACTTAAGTTTTGGCCAAGCTGGGTTGCCTGGCTCCTGTGCTTACCCCTACGTTCCAGATTGTTCGGCTAGGCGGTAAAGGGAGTACCTCTCTGCGATTATTCTTGCCGGGTCACCGGATGTGTACCTCGAGACCAGGTGAAGCCGGAAGCTAAGCGTTCTTAAGGGAATATTCGGTCGGTGAACTAAAAGATGATTTCTCACTTGTTTATTTACCTGCCCCGGATGTTTTCTGCTTTTTTTTCGTAGTCCGGACATGCACTTTAGGGCATGCCTCCCAGGGAAAGGAACCCCTAACGGAACTATTCTCCTTGGAAGATGTTTCTTACTAACCATGTAATATAACATAACTAGCTGGGCACTTATGCATTCAAGCAATAATGACCCCTACGCCGGTCTCCATGCATGCCCTAGTTCTTATATAACCGAGAGGGTATTCGGACACACTCGGACTATCGGGTCCCGAGGTCGGCTTAAAAGGTCCGCCATGACAAACGATCTACAATCCGGCTAGAAGGCATTTTACATGTCATCTTAAATTACATAGTCAATTTGACTGAGCATATTCCTCTTCAATACCATCCAACAGGCTGTCTAGTTTACGTCCGATTGGGAATATTTAATGACCAACTCTACTTGGCCGTACATTAAGCTCACATGGATCTCCTTCCCATCGGCCCCCACAGGTCCGACCTCGGCCATGTGGTTTGGGTCAGCCTTCGTGTACCGCGTCTTCACCATGGCCCAGGCCTCCCTTGCGCCTTGACGGCAGGCCGATATCTTCCATAATCGGAAGCGCAGCTGCGCTCCCTTAATCCTCTCTGCAAGCTCTCCAAGGCCTTCGGGCATGGAGACTGATGGTCACAAGGCCTGGGCGACGCCTTTCATCACCTGCCGAACTCGTTAAATGCAGTTGTCTGAAGCTCGGGAAGAAGGTCACCCATAGAACCGGGCATTTCCTCTGCGGGGACGACACAGTGAGCATACTTACGCATATAACTCGTTAGTCGACTTCCTCGCCGAACTCTTTTTCAACGTACGTGCAAGCACTTACTAAAAATTCCGCGTCGAAGCCGCCGATTCTCCTTCACGGAGTCCGACATCCGGCATGAACATCCTTTAGTTCCTCGCCCGGTGGGTGTTGGCATCTTGGAGATTATTCTTCTCTGCCTCACCCTCGGAAGCACGCTCTCGCCGCCTTTAACCGCGCAAGAGTTTTGCTTGTCCGATCTACTCGGCGCCATCTGCAATGATATTGTCAGATTTGCACAAATGCCGCACTTCACAACATACTTATGTTTCGAAGCGTATATTACCAGAGGGGGGTCTCCTTGGCCTCCCCTGCTGCGGCTAGTGCGGCCTCAAGTTGGGCTTTGCACTCTTCCAGCTCCTGGGACAGTTGGGTATTCTTTTTTGTAAGATCCTGCATAACAAATGATCCTTATATCAGTTATTCTAATTGTTTCAAGTCTCGGGGCTCTTGACATATATAACCATCAAATTTTCTCAACCGTATGTCTTTCACATCGCTCCGTGGCTCGCTAGACCATTTTGAGCGGCATGGAGGTACGCATCTCCCGAATTGAAGGCATCCAATGCCTCTTGGGAGAAACAAGCGTCCACGAAGAACTGTCGGCGACGCCTGTGATTCATGGCACTCTCCACCTCGGAATTGGTGGCGGAAAGTCTGTCCGCATCCTCTGTCGGAGGAGCGTCCGATGCACGCCTCGTGTTCGCCTCTGCTTCTGGACCTGGCTTTGGAGCCTGGCTGGTGGAGGCTCGATTGGCAATCTCTCCGGATATAGTCCGTGAGCCCTCTTCTTCCTAAAAAAGGAGAGCACGGGCGTTAGTATGCATCGTAGAGTAATACCTTGGAATAAGGCAGCACATCTTATCGCTGCGCGGTGCCTCGACCGGATTGCGTGTCTCTTTAGCCTACCCGCCCTCGCGGTCCCACATTGGCTAATCGCCGCAGCTCGGCATTCTCGCCTCGAGATCCTCCCTGCGAAACACCATTGGTATACGGTGATAAAAATAAGCACGGATGGATCATCTTCGAAGTATTAGGACTTCGGTCTCGATTACTTGTGAGGCGGGGAGCAGTCCAGGATAATCGGCTGTAATAGCCACCAAGGCATTGTCGATGCTGAGTTGGTGAAATACCCCATCGATCAGCTCCACGGATATGTCCGGATCCTCTTGGGAGGCCGGATCGAGGGACCGTTTCGGATCCTCGGGTTGTGGAGGAGGGTTGTTTATATCCTTTACGGCCCGACGCAATTCCTGCGTCTAAATCACAAGATAAGGTACTTAACTATGGGAATATGGAATGGATGGGAAAAAAGAAGTGTCCGCTTACCCAGCTTGGAGGATTGTTCATAGAAAATCCGCCCTGTGGATTGACGCAGAGGAACTCCTCCTCTTCTCCCTTGTACAATGCGGACAAGATCTTCGTCGGAAGCGACAACCGATCCGGCCCCTTACGGCCGCAGCGGGTGTCATCATCATCCCCTTTGAAATCCCACATGGGGTGGCCTCTCTCATGAAGCGGCTGCACCCCCCGCATAATGCATGTGGCCATGACCCTGATCATGGTCAGTCCGGAATGAGCTAACAACCTTATCCGGCTCATCAGGTAAAGGACATCCTTGTCATTTTCCCTCTGAGGGCTCCGTGGACGCCAACTTAGGCGCTTCTTCAAAGGAGCATTATTGAACTCGGGGAGACCGATCCGAACAGGGTCCGGCAGGAGGACATCTTCTATATAAAACCATTCTGAAGGCCAATCTTCGGAAGCCTTCCTTGGGGTTCCGGATAGATATCCGGTCCCGACGATGCGCCATAGTTCGGCTCCGCCCACTTGATATATCGACCCCTCCTGAGAATGGGGCACAAGGCAGAACAACTTCTTCCACAGCACGAAATGAGCCTCGATGCCCAAAAACAGCTTGCAAAGGGCTACGAAGCTCGCAATATGCAATATGGAGGCAGGCATAAGGTTGTGCAACTGGAGGCCGTAGAACTCCAGGAGCCCCCAGAGAAACGGATGAATTGGAAATCCGAGCCCTCTTATCAGATAAGGGACAAGGCATACCCGCTCTCCTTTGGAGGGACTGGGGATGCTCTCCGCTTGCTCTCCGCCATTATAGGTGGCAAGTCCGGCTCGAACCGGGACCATGAAGGCTGGGGAAGGAATCCCTTGGTTTGGAGCGTCACTAGCTCATTGGACGGAACATCTCTCCCAACCTCCAGTGCCGAGGGCTGGGAGGGCGAGAGGAGGAGCTGCGTCGACCGCCATGATGGAATGGATCTCTGTCAAGCGCTCCGATGAATGCTCATGAAGGAAGATGGTGTGATTCGGATCTAAATCCTCGTCTCTTTTATATGTAGCTCATTTGCGCAGCTAGGGGGGTAAATGTAAAAACACCCTGGCTTTTCGCATTTGTTTGACACGTGGAAGACGGCCATTATTGGGCGTGGAAGCTGTAACGCCCTCGATGCGGCTATATCTCCCACGTGTCGAAGCACGACTTAGAGGCATAACCGCATTGAAAGCAATGTCGCAAGTGAGGTAATCTTCACACAACCCATGTAATACATATGGGAAAGAGATACATAGTTGGCTTACAAATGCCACTTCACACAAAGACATAAATAAACATCCATCATCCAGATTACACTCAAGGTCCGACTACGGAACCAAAATAAAAGAAGACTACTCCAAATGCTACACGGATCCCCGATCGTCCCAACTGGCTCCACTACTGATCATCGTGAAAAGACACATAGTAACGACCACGTTCCTCGTCGAACTCCCACTTGAGCTCGGTTATGCCATCCGTGACCGCATCGCCGGCACCTGCAACTGTTTTTGGTAGAATCTGTGAGTCACGGGGACTCAGCAATCTCACACCGCGAGATCAAGACTATTTAAGCTCATAGGAAGGACAGAGTTGTGAGGTGGAGCTGCAGCAAGTTTACTAGCATATATGGTGGCTACATTCGCAAAAGAGAGCGAGAAGAGAAGCAAGGCACGGTCGTGAAGCTAGTAGCGATCAAGAGGTGATCCTAAAACTACTTACGCCAAACATAACTCCAACACCGTGTTCACTTCCCGGACTCCGCCGAGAAGAGACCATCACGGTTACACGCGTTGATGTATTTTAATTAAGGTCAACTTCGGTTTTCTACAACCGACATTAACAAATTCCCATCTGCCTCATAACCGCTGGCACGGCTTTCGGAAGATAATACCTGCAGGGTGTCCCAACTTAGCCCATTATAAGCTCTCACGGTCAACGAAGGATATTCCTTCTACCGGGAAGACCCGATCAGTCTCGGAATCCCCGACTACAAGACATTTCGACAATGGTAAAACAAGACCAGCAAAGCCACCCGACTGTGCCGACAAATCCCGATAGGAGCTGCACATATCTCGTTCTCAGGGCACACCGGATTGTCCAAGCTTCCGATAGGCCATCCCAGAGTTGCCCGATGGCCACCGGTGGTCGATAGGTTGGACCAAGCACTCAGAGGAGCACCGCCCGGGGTTAAAATAAAGATGACCCTCGGGCTCGCGAAAACCCGGGGAAAAAGGCTTAGGTGGCAAATGGTAAAACCAAAGTTGGGCCTTGCCGAGGAGTCTTATTCAAAGCGAACTGTCAAGGGGGTCCCATAAATCACCCAACCGTGTAAGGAACGCGAAATCAAGGAACATAACACCGGTATGACGGAAACTAGGGCGGCAAGAGTGGAACAAAACACCAGGCATAAGGCCAAGTCTTCCACCCTTTACCAAGTATATAGATGCATTAATTAAATAAGAGATATTGTGATATCCCAAAAATATCCATGTTCCAACAAGGAACAAACTTCATCTTCACCTGCAACTAGCAACGCTATAAGAGGGGCTGAGCAAAGCGGTATTCCTCTAGCAACTTGAGATGCTCCACCATGGTAGAACTGTACACTAGAATGTCATCGAAAAAGACCAATACCCCTTTCCAACATATCTCTTTAAAAACACTATTCATGAGCACAGCCAATCAACGGTTTGCTAGGAAAGGATAGTTAGAGGTTTGACATGGAAATATGGGTGGCATGATATAGCAAGGGGTAGGTAACGTAGCATAGGCATAGCAAAAGAGCGAGCATCTAGCAAGCAAAGATAGAAGTGATTTCGAGGGTATGGTCATCTTGCCTGCAAGGTTCTCAGAGTTGTCGAAAGCTTGATCCTCGTAAGCGTTCTCAACAGGTTCCTCGTTCACGTACTCGTCTCCCGGCTCTACCCAAAGCAAGAACACAAACAATGGAACCACAATAAATCACGGGCGATGCACAAACAACATGATGCAATACATGGCATGATATGCGAGATGTGAGATGCAATGCATATGCGTGCTCCGGAAGGAAACTGATGAACAAGGCATCAACTTGGCAAACCAAGTATGCCGCTGGAAAGGTGAGATGATTTCGGTTGAAATCGATATAAAGATCACCGGAATCGGATGCACGGTTTGCAAATGACAAGCAAAACAAGAATGACACAAATCTGTTATTAACAGCATGATGCCACTTAGCAAGCAACAAGAAATTAAGCTACTGCACCCAAACGTACCAACAAAGCATATGGCAGTGATCTACTCAAGATGCTTGACAAAAGATGAACACTGAGCTACGGCTAAATCACAAAATAATAGGTCCAAACAAGCATGGCAAAAGTGCAAAATATATCAGCTTCGAGGAAATACTAACATGCCAGAAATTAACATCAGGAAGGCATGTTTAGAGCAAGCAAACAACCTGCTACAGGAACAAGACATATCAAAACAAGGCAGGGAATGAATCTACTCAAGACATTGAACAAAAGTCCCTTACTGACCAAGAGCCAAAAGGGATCAGAAAATGTAATAGCACCCATGTCAATATAGCAAGTTTCGTTAACAGATTCAGCAAACAGGGCATGACATTGACAGAATTATGAAGGCATCTTCGCGAGCTCGATGCACTCACTACAGAGCATTTCATGATAAACTAAGCATACATCCATCAAGAAGACATGGCATATAAGCTATACATGGCAAGAACAACATCATAGCATACACGGATCAACTACAACAACCTTGGCAAAATTGAATAACATGTAAACGATCTGCCAGGAGACATTTTATAGCAAAAGTAGAGCTCGATTGACTCAAGCTATGGCACTCCATAATTGCAAACAAGGGCATGGATGGATAGAGAATAACCATATGTTCAAAACATCCTTACTTAAGTATCTGAAAATAAGCATGGATCTCTCTGTAGCATCAAGTTTACATGGCATAAAAATATCAGCAAAACAGGGGCTGAAATCAGCAACACCATGAAGCCTAGTTTGCATGCTTGTGCTAGTCACCACAGAGATCACAAAAATACATTGCATACACCCCTGTAAAGATGGCATGGCATATTACAAAACACATGTAGGACGAAGATCATAGGGTGCACACATCAATCATGGCAAAATGACAAAAGTGCATGTTCGATAAGAATCTGAAACTAACATCACATAGCCCTCTTCTAACAGCATTTCGGGCATCAAGATGAGCTCAAATATAAATGATGCAATGAGATGAAATGATGTACTCGTCGAGACGAACAATTTGACATATTACACGCACGAAACGGAGCTACATGCAAAGAGTTATGATGCGATGAACATGACAACAAAATTACTGAAAAAAAAGAGAGGATTTCGGAGGTCAACCTTCACCGATCTAGGGTTCGTTGGATCGAGCGCGCGAACCGAGGCGAGCAGGATCTCGCCGGAGCAGGGGGGAAGTCGCCGAAGGAGGGAGGAGGACGGCCGGATCTGGGCGGCACCGGGTCGGAGGAGGCGGCGCGCGGGCGGCGGCGACTCCGGGCGGCGGGCGCGGGAGGTTGAGCGGGCGTCATGCGGGCGACGGCCGGGCGGCGCAGAGTGGGACGGCGGGAGGCGGCGACCAGCGGAGGCGGACGCGCTGGGAGGCGGCGGCGGCTATTGCTGGGCCGGGAGCGGGCCGGGCGGGCCGACGGCGGCGGACGCGCGGCGTACACGGTCGGCTCCGGTTGGTCCGGCGGCGGGCGACGTGTCCGTGGCGCGGAGAGGAGCGGGCTAGGGTTAGGTGGAGTTGATCCGAATTTCGTGGAGGAGGTGTTTTTATAGGTAGAAGGAGCTAGGAAGCTCCAAATGAGGTGTAGTTTTCGCCCACACGATCGTGATCGAACGGCGGAGAGGATGGAAGTGACTTAGATGGGTTATTGGGCTGTTTTGGAGGGGTTTTGGGCTGCAACACACACGAGGCCTTCGCGGTTACCCGGTTAACCGTTGGAGTATCAAACGAGCTCCGAATGACTCGAAACTTGACAGGCGGTCTACCGGTGGTGTACCAAGGCCACTTGACAAACCTCGGTCCATTCCGAGAAAGTTTAGTACCCGCTCACGGAAAAATGTAAAAGGGGACGCCGGGGGACATAGGAGTGCCGGATTGCAAAACGGACAACAGGGAAAATGCTTGGATGCATGAGACGAACACGTATGCAAATGAGATGCACATGATGACATGATATGAGATGCATGACATGGACAAAATGCAAAAATGAAGAAAAACCCAACCACGGAGGGAATACCATAGCACATAGCCGAAAATGGCAAGAGTTGGAGTTACAAATATGGAAAGTTACATCCGGGGTGTTACAGAAGCCAAGGAGTGCAATATTCACGAGAAGCCGGACACTATTCAACAGGTACACAGAATTTGGAGAAGAACCCGCCTTGCAATGCCGAAGACAATCTGCGCCCCGGACTCATCGTCATTGAAGCCTGGTTCGGGGGCTACTGAGGGAGTCCTAGATTAGGGGGTGTCCGGATGGCCGGACTATAACCTTTGGTCGGACTCCTGGACTATGAAGATACAAGATTGAAGACTTCGTCCCGTGTCCGGATGGGACTTTCCTTAGCGTGGAAGGCAAGCTTGGCGATACGGATATGTAGATCTCCTCCCATTGTAACCGACTCAGGTAACCCTAGCCCTCTCCGGTGTTTATATAAACCAGAGGGTTTTAGTCCGTGGGGACGAACAACAATCATACCATAGGCTAGCTTCTAGGGTTTAGCATCTCGATCTCGTGGTAGATCTACTCTTGTACTACCCATATCATCAATATTAATCAAGCAGAGTAGGGTTTTACCTCCATCGAGAGGGCCCGAACCTGGGTAAAAACATCGTGTCCCTTGTCTCCTGTTACCATCCGCCTAGACGCACAGTTCGGGACCCCCTACCCGAGATCCGCGGTTTTGACACCGACAAGTACCATACAGACGACATGCGCCATTGGCAGAGGAGTGCTAAAAAAATGGTAACACTGCCGCAGGATCAAGAGTCCCGTGAGAGCTGCACCTAGTTCGTCCGCAGTGGAAGCGGACATGGCAACGTGAAGGGAAGTGGAGGATGTGGGTGGCGGTGAGAAAAATGGAGGTTATGGACAGGATGTGTATGGCAACAGGAAGGGAAGTGGAGTATTCAAACACGGCGACAATGATTTTATAGTTGTGGGCAGTGAAAAAACATGGCAGGAATGACCGCCACTAATTGGCATACTTCTTGGTGACATGGGTGTTTAGCCGTATGCGCCATTGACAGAGGAGTGCCATACATGCGACATGCACCTTTGGCAAAGGAGTGCTATACAAACGACAATGTTTGGCCGTTTTTTTGAATGATGCTATGGATCTAACCATGCACGGCTAGGATCAAGTGTGACACCACCGCAGGATCAAGAGTCATCTACTAAAAAAATTGGTAACTAGACCGCAGGTCAAGAGTCGTATGCTCACACGACCGCAGGATCAAGAGTCGTTTGCTAATTTTTTTTGTTAATCCGCCGAAATGGGTAGCCTTAACCGCAGTGTGCTAGAGGAAAGTCCAAAGACCGTTCCCATCCTTGTCAGGGGAGACGCCGCTCAGATAGCAAGGTGGGACTAAACAGATGCACATGCTGCTCGTCTTCCCCTGCTCTGCGAGGCAAAATTTCGTGGTTTGACCCTTTTGGCGTATAAAATCAGGATGTGACCCCGGTATGAAAATTTTCGACATTTGACCCTTTTGGCTACCGCCGGAGGCACGGGCGGTAGCTCTCTATAGGCTACCACCGCCCGCCCTGGTGGTAGGTTCCTTTGGCGTCCGTCTGGCCGTTAACAGGCGCTGACGTGGCAAAGGGACCTACCGCCGCTCGCCTAGGCGGTAGGCTCCAACACCCTACCGCCAAGGTCTTTGGCTGTAGGGTCCTGGAAGATAAGGTTTGGTGGGGTCCACTCAGCACCCACCCACTCCACTCATCTTCTTCCCCGAGCTCTCACTCTCTCCCCTCTTCTCCCCCACCCAAGCACCCACTAGATCCCCCTCCATTACTTGAGATTTGTCCCGTGGATCGAGGGCATGTGCATTACCCAAGGTACCTCCCCCATCCCCCTTCATTTGGTTGGTTCAAATCATCTACTTTTGTTGGAATCAACTAGTTTTGCAACCCCCCTAGTTCTTCCTCTGGTTTAGCATTTATTGTGCATTTATGGTGCATTTATGGTTTACGTAAGTAATATGTGTCAGTCTTTGTTGTGGCAAGCTAGCTTAAGTGTTAGGGTTAGGGGTTTAGTCAGGTTAGGGTTAGGGTTAGTGCTATGATTAAGGTATACTAGTTGTTAGATTCAAATCTTATATTTTAGATAGTTCATCCATATGAAATGGTCGATCCATGGATGACTCAATTTTGTTCCATTGTTTTTAGATGGATAAACTAGTGAATGTGCATTATTTGGACAAGGCGGCTTTCATGGATGGAAATGCCGACGAAGGGGAGGAGGCCATGGTTTTTGACACAAGCCCGAGCTATGATGATATTGTCGTGAAAGTGAGAAGCGTCCTCAATTGGATTAACCCAAGTGACGGTGTGAAGCTTATTGGGCGGTATGATGTGGGAGTGGGAGTAAGATCCCGATTAAAGAGTATGCCCATCACCTCTCAATTGCATTGGGATGTGTATAAGGAGAAAGTTGAGGGATCACAAGACAAGTCACTTGAGTTATTTGCCACAAGACAAGTAAAGGTTGAAGTTCCTCGGCCACTACTCGACGTGAACCGGAATGTGTCACACGAGGAGGTACCGGTGGCACACGAGGAGGTAGGAGTGGTAGTGGACGAGGAGGCAGGAGTGGTGCGCGTGGAGGACGGACGAATCTTGGCGGTAGTGGACGAGGAGACAATATTAGAGGGCATGGGGGACGGTCGGGTACCGGTGGCTGTGGTCGTAGGACGAGAAGTGTTGATAGAGGAAGGCATATTGACATCTTGCTTAACCCAGATGGTTGAAATAATGTGAATGGTACTTGTTATTTGGTCTTGTTTATTTGTTTTTCTTGCATACATACATGTTATTTTACTTTACTAACTACCAAATTTGTCTTTATATGCATGGCTTCTTCCGGTTCCGTGACGAGGCCACCGTGTGCTAACCGCGAGGACATGCCGGATAAGTGGACAAACGCCGAGTTGGATAAGGTGAAGGACAAAGATATGAGAACTCCATCATATTGGTGTGGAGATGTTTGCAAAGTTAAGGTATCCACCGACCGCAAGAAATCATGGACGGAAGGAAGAAGATATTTTGTTTGTCCCAACTATGCCTACGATCGTCCTCGTCCAACTCACGCCTATGATGTACCACCGGTAAGTTGTTCAAGTTCAAACAGTATTCAACCATTGGTACAACTTGAACCTATCTTACTAATGACCACATTTGTTCTTTATTTGTACGTAGTCGCCGCCTCCACTTTGTAAGTACTTCACATGGATAGATCAAGATGTGCCAGAAGATGTTAAGAAAGATCAATATCGAGATTGTCTAAGGAGGGAACGGTTGTTTGAAGAAGCATTTCAGAGAGGCTTGGTTGAAGAGCGTCGAGAAAAGGAGAGGATGGAGCGAAAGAAGCGTGAAGAGGAGAGGGCACACAAGGAGAAGATTGCTTGTCAAGAGGAGAGAGCAAGAAAGCTTGCAAAGGGCTCGTGAAGCCCAAGAGGAGGATGAGGCACGCGACAAGAAAGGAAAATGGCCTCGTGTGACCCAATAAGGCCTTACTTTCGAAAAACTAGTCATGAACTATGCCTTCGATTCGAGAAACATGTGATGAACTGTGTCTTTGATTTGTGAAACTTGTGTTGAACTATGTACTTTATTTGCGAAACATGTCGTCAACTATGTCTTTGATTTGTGAAAATTGTGATGAAAATATGTCATGAACTACATCTGTTATGCTGCTGTTGCTGTCAATTGAAATGATGAACATGATGGAAAACAGAGCAAACTCTTGCTCTGCATTGCACCCTATCGCAAGAAGCCCTGGCGGTAGGCAATGAAACCCAACAACAAACTGCTCGAACGCAAACTCTCCCCTGTTTTGCGGTAGGGTTGGCCATCCTAACGCCAAGGACGACGGCGGTAGGGTGGCCACCCAACCGCCTGCTCTGTTGCTTGTCCCGTGAACAAATCGGCCAAATTTGTGGCGGTAGGGTTGGCCATCCTACCACTAGAGCTCTTGGCGGTAGGGTTGGTCACCCTACATCCTGATATGCTGCCTCCTGTGACCAAATCGGCGACAATAACGACGGTAGGGTTGGTCACCCTACCGCTAGCCCATTTGGCGGTAGTACCCTACCGCCGTGAGCCCCAGCGATAGGGTTGGCCACCCTACGACCATTTTTCTCTGTGACTAAGTCGGCCATTCTTTTGACGGTAGGTTTGGTCACCCTACCGCCCGAGCCTATGGTGGTAGGGTGCTGATACGTCCATTTTGCATCATGCTTTTATATTGATATTTATTGCATTATGGGTTGTTATTACACATTATGTCACAATACTTATGCCTATTATCTCTTATTTTACAAGGTTTGCATGAAGAGGGAGAATGCCGGCAGCTGGGATTCTGGGCTGGAAAAGGAGCAAATATTAGAGACCTATTCTGCACAGCTCCAAAAGTCCTGAAACTTCACAGAACTCATTTTTGGAAATAATAAAAAATACTGGACTAAGAAAATACCTATGGGGACCCCGACTCATAAGTCGAGATCACTGAATGCACGTGTACAGTGATCCCAGAGATCAATGCTCACTGAACACACAGAATCTGAATAACAAGAGTCTTACATCCATACATACCGTTTTACACAAGTAGGACCATTATGGTCAAGTCTTGAGTGTATCATCGCAATGAAATCTTCAATAACAACTTGGACCCATGCCATCTCGCCTTAACCCTACGGGCATTCCGACCGGAAGCGCCCTAGCTCGCATGTTCGCTACCAAGGTACTCCTCATTATATCCTCGTTCTTTCATGCCCGCCAATAAAATAACCAGTGGCAAGCCAATGAGTACTTTGAATGTACTACAAGCAACCCATGTTTTGGTTCAAGATAACACAATGCATGATATAGGTAAATTTTTGCAGAAAGCTAGTTTTGAGTGCAATGACATGTTCAACAAATTGGAAGACATGCATCAGGAGAATTCAAGTAACCATGAGGACAGGTTACAGATATCAACATAAATAGAGTGGGCACCAACCCAACTCAATCATGTCAAGTCCTTTGACTTGACCTAAGTAGTTTTATCAACACACACACACTGGTTTGCAATGCTCTGGACGTAGTTTAAGCAGCACTGCCCAACTATCCTTGACCGTGGACACGGCTATTCGAATAGTTTGACACTCTGCAGAGGTTGCACACTTTACCCACAAGATCCGGGGAACTTCCGTGTCATCCACGACCCGCGATACCTCAAGTACCCGGGGTAAGCACCCAATCACTATCTTTCCCTAGACGACACTAACAAGGAGTCCACTCGTTGTTCCGTATCCTCACGATGTACATCATACAAGACTCACTCGAGATCGTAACATCCGAGAGGGGACACAACAAAGGTGTCCGTGCCCCATAAAATGTTCTTGGCACGCCCCTACCGGCACGACCCCGTCCCCGAGAGAGAGCACCAACTCTTCCCCGTCACTAGTAATGCGGGCTCCAAGCTAGTATCGGCCTAGGTAATCAATAATGCCCTTTCCCATACAAGGGTAGACTGGTTGCATGTAAGGTTGGGACAATGACAAATCTTAAATCTAATCCGTTTAAAAAAAACCACACACACTTGCCTCGGTACACCACTTCGTCATCAAGTGGTTACCCATCTCATTATCTCCCTCGGGCATAAGTGGCACCCGACGGGGTTTTTGAAAAGTCCTTTGAAAATACTTTGTCTCCATCACCATGCATATCCCCGTCCCTTTTTGTGTAGCACTACTTAGCATCCTATCTACTCCCACCGGCATAACCCTCATAAGAAGGTAGGGTCACGCACAATGCAAGTATCAACGAGAAAGTAACGGTGGCAAGCCACCCCATGTGGTCACCACAATATCATGTCTCCGATGCAAGCAATAAAAGTGCTATATGGCATGCATAAAAGGTTTCATAGACATGGTCAAAGGGCCGCTTGCACGGTTCATCGTAGTCTTCAAGTCTTCGGGTCCTTCTCCAAGTACTGTCTACTTCACAACTAACGCCTAAACAATCACAATAAGCAACACAACAAGGCAAAAATAAAAGTGCTCTAAAATTTGCAAGTTTGACTTTTCTAGGATACCTTCGATCATATGAGGTATGACCAAAGTGATTTCATTGGAAGTGGATCAATGGATATTTCTAAACATTTCGATATGATGGAATCAAGGGACTTATGGATTTGCATGAAGTGCACAAAAATATATTTTTGAAAAAATGAGCAAAGGCACCCATTTAGCAAAGGATGATTTTAGAAGCATCTAGGAATTGGTTTCACTGGATTTGGAGTTGAGATGATTTTCCTATGAATTTGCAAAGTTGGCCATATATAAAGAAATAGACCATTATTTGAGGTGATACAGAAAGTATTAGTAAAAGTGTTCAAAAACTAAGTTTTGAACTTATAGACATCTAGGATTTTTAATCATGGAATTTGGATAAAAAATGGGCTTTCTGTGATTTTCTAAAGTTTATCACAGAAATAGGAAAAATAGGATGTGATAAATATTTGTGAAGGAAATGCTTCTGTAAAAATGTGACAATAGCACCATGTGGTAGGGAATGATTTTAGAAACTACTAGAAATTTGAATCATCAAATTTGGAGTTAAAATGAATTGATTATCTATTTTAGAAGTTCAGAATAAAAGGAAAAGGAAAAGTTTAGGCTTATACCTAAAAGACGCACTGGGCGTGAGATAGCTAGTGGGCCGCCCAATGCTCAGAGCGTCAAGGGAAAGGGCCACGTCAAGGCGTAATCCATGTTAGGCGTGTCTTTCATGGGAAGCGGCAGAGGCAGAAGACGTCTTCACTTAAACCCCGCGGGCCCGGGCGCTGACTGCTGACGTGCAGGGCCCGCCCACACACAACCGCGGTCGTCTTCAACCTCAAGCGGCTGGCGCGACCGACGACTCCGGCGATGATTGCCGGCGACCCCGACCACCTCCCACGGTGCTCGGCACACCGGTCTACTCAGGGTGCCAAGACGCATCCATCCGCCGGTGGCACGATCGTCGAGGAGTACGGGGTCGAGCAGGGCGTTGGTCGCGGCGGACGAGGCCGACGGTGACGGGGGGCACGACACTACGGCCACCGGGAGGAGTAACCGGAGTGTAGGGGAGATTCGGGGGGTCGGTGGAGATGCATTGAGACGCATAGGTGGAGGGGACGGGGCTCGGGCGTCGCGAATTTAGCCCGGTGCCAACGGCGGCTCTCCGGCCATGGGGGCTATGGAGGGCACAAGGAGGGGAGTGGCTTGTTTTAGGGGGTCTCTGGGAGGGAGAGAGAGCGAAGGAGGTCCATAGGGGGCCTGGGGCGGCTTTATATAGCCGGCCCGTGGCTCACCGTGGTCCAGTGCGCCGGCGAGGCTGTTGCCGTTGCTGCAGGTCACGGGGGCTCAAGTGGGCGTGTCTGGGGTGCTCGTGGGGTTGGTCTAGGCGAGGGAGAGAATAGAGATAGCGGGAAGGGCCGAGCTCCACGCGTGTGGGCTCGCCATTGGGGCTCTCGCGGCTCTGGCCAGCAGCGTGCGAGGGGCAGCAGGAGGGAGAAGGGGAGGGGACCAGGCCTTGGCGTGTCGCGACGCCGAGGCGCTGGCTGACCGGGCGCGCTTGGGCGGCCCGAGGTGGATGGGAGGCGCGGCAAGGCTCGGCCGCCATCAGAAGCGCCTGTGAGCAGGCTTTGGCGGCATGAGCGCTGCTTGGCGCGCTTTGTCGTGTCCACTTGCGTCTGGAGTGTGCTGGGTGATGGGCTAAAGCCTGGGGTGACGTTGGAGAGCTAGCAAAGTCAAAGAAAGAGAGAGGGAGAGCAGAAAGAGAGGGAAAGTTGCTGGAAAAAGATGAAAAATGAGGTTCTCATCCCCAAATACTTGAGCTGAAGCCATCCAACTTTTGCCAGTGGTAGAGGGGTTCTAGGACATGATGTGGTAGGAATTGTGGCTAAAGGAGAATCCATCTAGTGCCCCAAATGTTGATCACAAAATTATGGCAGAAGGTGTTTGATGGTAGTTTGGTCAAGCAAATGGATCCCACTTGACATGAGAATCAACAGGATCAAATGGAATATATAATTGAGGATGATCACCAAGTTTGATATCATTTGAAGAAAGTTGCAAATGTAACTTTGGCAAACACTAGAAATTAGCAGAAATGAACTTGTGTAGATCTAGTTGAGCAAATCACTTCTCCTTGATGCACCACTTGGTGTGGTGGCCTCATTTGGTCATTTGAACATGCTCACAAAAGTTGGGGTCAAGGAGAGAAAGTTGGTAGTACAAAGTTGTTCAAATTTGATTCTGGTCAGAGAGGGTTTTGGGGCACTTTGATCAATATAACTTTTTCTCCAACTTGTGCCATTTGGTCTAGATGAATGATTATACCATTTGAGCATGTACACAATATCTGAGATCATTTGGACATGTTTGGCAATGCAAAAATGTTCAAACTTGAAAAAGGACAGAAGTGGTTTTGAGAGGGTTTCATGGGGTTATTCTATTCTCCATGACATGGTACTTGGCAAGATCATCAAACATGTCATATGTGACATGATAGAATTTTCTTGGAATTTTTGGAGAATATTTCCTTTGTAAATATTTCAAAAGCTTGAAATATCCAGAAAGGGTTTTTGAGGGATTTTACCAATGTTTTGAACATGACCATGTGTTTAAACTCTTATATATGGGAAATATATGTCCTATGAGTTTCCCAAAATTTTGTCAAATATTTTTAAAACAATAAAAATAATTTTTCCCTATTAAAGACCATTTCTGGCCTTAAGAAAAAGCTTTTAAATAAAATAGGAAAATAAATTTTAAAATTATGTTTTTGTGGTTTCTGGGTATCCTATATCTAATAGGAGTCAAATATATTTTTTGGAAAGATTTTTACTGCCCTTAATTAAGTACTTGCAGTGCAAACCTCAATTTAGGTGTGTTTGAAAAACTAATTTTTGAAAATACTATTTGGCCAAATTATTTTTGTAAGAAATTATTTTTATGTCCTATACACATGGCATGATCATTGGGCAAGGTTTTTGGATCAAGGAGAAGGAGTATAAGAGTTGGAGGATTTATTTTATTTTTAGAGCACTTGCAAACAAATGCATAAAAACCAATCAAGGCAAGGTCAAAAACACTCAAAAGTTTTTGTCAAACACATTTTATCATGATTGTTAGCTTAAGTGTAGTGGCATGAAAATCAGGGTGTGACAATACCAGAGGGGGGCCACACCCTGGCCACGAGGGTGGGAGCTGCGCCCTACCCCCTGGGCGCGCCCCCTGCCTCATGGGCCCCCTGGCGGCCCTCCGGTGCCCATCTTCTGCTATATGAAGTTTTTCATCCGAGGAAAAATCATAAGCAAGCTCACGGGACGAAACTCCGCCCCACGAGGCAGAACCTTGGCGGAACCAATCTAGGGCTCCGGCGAAGCTGTTCCGCCGGGGAAACTTCCCTCCGGGAGGGGAAACCATCGCCATCGTCATCACCAACGCTCCTCTCATCGGGAGGGCCCCAATCTCCATCAACATCTTCACCAGCACCATCTCCTCTCAAACCTTAGTTCATCTCTTGTATCCAATCTTTGTCCCAAAGCCTCAGATTGGTACCTGTGGGTTGCTAGTAGTGTTGATTACTCCTTGTAGTTGATGCTAGTTGGTTTATTTGGTGGAAGATCATATGTTCAGATCCATTATGCATATTAATACTCCTCTAATTATGAACATGAATATGCTTTGTGAGTAGTTACGTTTGTTCCTGAGGACATGGGAGAAGTCTTGCTATTATTAGTCATGTGAATTTGGTATTCGTTCGATATTTTGATGAGATGTATGTTGTCTCTCCTCTAGTGGTGTTATGTGAACGTCGACTACATGAAACTTCACCATTATTTGGGCCTAGAGGAAGGCATTGGGAAGGAATAAGTAGATGATGGGTTGCTAGAGTGACAGAAGCTTAAACCCTAGTTTATGCGTTGCTTTTTAAGGGGCTGATTTGGATCCATATGTTTCATGCTATGGTTAGTGAGGGAGTCCTGGACTAAGGGGTCCTCGGGCGTCCGGCCTGTTATCCATGGGCCGGACTGATGGGCTGTGAAGACATGAAGGCCGAAGACTGTACCAGTGTCTGGATTGGACTCTACTTGGCGTGGAAGGCAAGCTTGGCGACTGAGGGAGTCCTGGACTAGGGGGTGTCCGGATAGCCGAACTATCATCTTTGGCCGGACTCCTAAACTATGAAGATACAAGATTGAAGACTTCGTCCCGTGTCCGGATGGGACTTTCCTTGGCGTGGAAGGCAAGCTTGGCGATACGGATATGTAGATCTCCTACCACTGTAACCGACTCCGTGTAACCCTAACCCTATCCGGTGTCTATATAAACCGGAGGGTTTTAGTCTGTAGGATGAACAACAATCGTACCATAGGCTAGCTTCTAGGGTTTAGCCTCCTTGATCTCGTGGTAGATCTACTCTTGTACTACCCATATCATCAATATTAATCATGCAGGAGTAGGGTATTACCTCCATCGAGAGGGCCCGAACCTGGGTAAAAACATCGTGTCCCTTGTCTCTTGTTACCATCCGCCTAGACGCACAGTTCGGGACCCCCTACCCGAGATCCGCCGGTTTTGACACCGACAGCGACCGAAGATTCCTTCTTATGTAACCGACTCTATGTAAACCCTAGATCCCCCCGGTGTCTATATAAACCGGAGGGGCCAGTCCGGAAAGGGCAGACATTACCATAGTCATACAGGCTAGACTTCTAGGGTTTAGCCATTACGATCTCGTGGTAGATCAACTTTTGTAATACTCATATTCATCAAGATCAATCAAGCAGGAAGTAGGGTATTACCTCCGTAGAGAGGGCCCGAACCTGGGTAAAACATCATGTCCCCCGTCTCCTGTTACCATCAATCCTAGAAGCACAGTTGGGGACCCCCTACCCGAGATCCGCCGGTATTGACACCGACATTGGTGCTTTCATTGAGAGTTCCACTGTGCCGTCGACAAAAGGTTCGATGGCCCCTTCAATCATCAATAATGACGCTGTCCAAGGAGAAACCTTCCTCCCCGGATAGATTGTTGTATTCGGCGGCTTCGTACTGCGGGCCAACTCGCTTGGCCATCTGGAGCAGGTCGATAGCTATGCCCCTGGCCATCAGGTCGGATTTGGAAGCTTGAACTACGTTGCGGATATCCGTGGAGACTTGATCTTCAAGGGATTCGAGCCCGCGGCGATCTCTCCCCCTCGCCCCGATGAACGTGACTTAAATCTTTCATCGAATCACACCCAGGAGATGGTTCCTACTGCTGCAACGACCTTAGAGCCAAAGTAGATCGTGCCATCCGAGGCACAGAGTCTGCAGCGTTGGAGCCGCATACGGACTCGACATCCCGCAATATTCGCGACAATGGAACTCCAGACTCATCTCCGGCTATAAGTTTCGGACCAGGTACGCCTGCGGATACCGAGCTGGATCGGTTATCGATTTTCGAATTTAGCGCCGCAGACATCTTCCAGCATTTGCCTTTGGGTGACGTGCTAAACTCTTTAAAGAATTTGTCCTTGGAGAAGGACTCGCAGCCAAACTATGTCCGGTTTGAGCTAGAGACGGATGACGAGGAATTTTGCTTCCCGCCCGCCACCCACTTCATAGCCACTGTCGATGACTTAACCGACGTGCTTGACTACGGCTCCGAAGACATTGACGGTATGGACGACGATGCCGACAAGGAGCAAGGCCAAGACCCGCCATTCACTGGACGTTGCACGGCCACCTCTTCGTACGACGTGTACATGGTTGATACACCTAAAGGATCTGGCGACGACAAAGAAGAACCAGACGCGAATAAACCATCTGAGACAAGGTCCAAGCGCCGGCACCCCAAACGCCGTTCTAAGCCTCGTCGCTCAAAAGATGGCAACGCTGGCACAGGAGAAAATAGCACTTCGGGCGACGCCAAAAACAATGAAGACCCTGTCGGAGCTGCATCCGAACAGGAGGAACACGGCAACAGGCAAGACAACCCTGAAGAACAGGCCATAGAAGGTGACTCGGAGGACAACAGTTATCGTCCACCCTCCGAGGAGGAAACAAGCCTCGGCAACGAAGACTTCATCGTGCCTGAGGATCCTATGGAGCATGAGCGCTTTAAGCTTCAGCTCATAGCCACTACAAGGAGCCTGAAAAAGAAACAACATCAGCTTCAAGCCGAACAAGATCTGCTCGTCGACAGATGGACTGATGTCCTGACAGCCGAGGAATACGGCATCAAGTGCCCAGCCAAGAGCTACCCAAGATGCAGACTGCTACCTCAATTCAATGAGGAGGCACCGGAGCACATATCTCCCTCGCGTAATGCGGAACGACCACCACGTGGTCGAGATAGGGCGGCCGACCGGCCACCCCGCGGTCGGGATAAAGCGGCAACTCAGGCGAATCGCAGCCGCCCCACCGCCCGTAAAAATAGAGACGTAAGAGTTCGGGGTCACACGCGTCGACCTCCGCAGACCACGGACAGAGAGCAGGACATACAAGATCGATCTACGGATCGCGGGGCGTGCCTCGAGGCACGACGATCGCTACCTATTCGGACATGACAAACCTAACTTCGCCGGGCCGAATGCGTGAGACGGACTCCATCGAGCTACGCCCGTGATGTGGCCCGATCTGCAGGTGCCGCACACCCTCTCTGCTTCACAGATGAAGTACTGGATCACGAATTCCCCGAGGCGTTCAAGCCCGTCAATATCAAATCATATGACGGCACAACCGATCCCGCAGTGTGGATCGAAGATTTTATTCTCCACATCCACATGGCCCGAGGAGATGACCTCCACGCCATCAAATACCTCCCATTAAAGCTCAAAGGGCCAGCTCGACACTGGCTAAATAGTCTGCCTGAGAACTCTATCGGCAGCTGGGAGGACTTGGAAGAAGCCTTCCTCGACAACTTCCAAGGTACATATGTCTGGCCACCTGATGCCGATGACTTAAGCCACATAGTTCAACAATCTAGAGAATCAGCCAGAAAATTTTGGACTAGGTTCCTAACCAAAAAGAACCAGATCATCGACTGTCCGGATGCTGAAGCCCTAGCGGCCTTTAAACACATCATCCGTGATGAATGGCTCGCCCGCCACCTCGGCCAAGAAAATCCGAAATCCATGGCAGCCCTCACAGCACTCATGACCTACTTTTGCGTGGGTGAGGACAGCTGGCTGGCCCAAAGCAAAAACACAGCTAGCAAGGCAGGCCCCTCAGAGGCCAAGAACAACACCGGCAAGCTCCGGCGCAATAGACACAAACGCCGAAGCAATGGCGATAACACCGACGACACAACAGTAAACGCCGGATTCAGCGGCTCCAAGTCCGGCCAACGGAAGAAGCCCTACAAGAGGAACAATGAGGGACCTTCCAGACTGGACCGCGTACTCGACCGTCCGTGCCAGATACATGGCACCCCAGACAAACAAGCCAATCACACCAACAGAGATTGTTGGGTCTTCAAACAGGCTGGCAAGTTAAATGCCGAGAACAAAGAAAAGGGATCACAAAGTGAGGACGAGGACGAAGAGCCCGGTGGCGAACACGGGGGGCGAAGAAATCCGCCCCCAAGTCAAAATGGTGAACATGATATACGCCACGCACATCCCCGTAAAGGAGCGCAACAGCACTCGTGGACGTCTTCACGCGGTAGAGCCAGTCGCCCCAAAGTTCAATCCGTGGTCGTCATTCCCGATCACCTTCGATCGTCGAGATCATCTGACTAGTATCCGCCATGGCGGTTCGGCCGCACTGGTCCTTGACCCAATCATCGACGGATTCCACCTAACACGAGTCCTGATGGATGGTGGAAGCAACCTCAACCTGCTCTACCAGGATACAGTACGGAAGATGGGCATTAATCCCTCACGAATCAAACCCACAAAGACTACCTTTAAAGGAGTCATACCAGGCGTAGAGGCCCGCTGTACGGGCTCAATCACGCTGGAGGTGGTCTTCGGTTCTCCAGATAACTTCCTAAGCGAAGAGTTAATGTTCGATATCGTCCCCTTCCGCAGCGGCTACCACGCACTGCTCAGACAAACCACATTTGCTAGATTCAAGCAGTGCCACACTATGCTTATCTCAAGCTCAAGATGCCCAGTCCACGCGGTGTCATAACAGTCAATGGCAATACGGAACGCTCCCTCCAAACAGAGGAGCACACCGCCGCCCTAGCAGTAGAGGTACAGAGCGGCCTTCTCAAACAGCACCATAGTACGGTTGTCGAGCCCCTGGACATCATTAAGAGGGTCCGGACTACACTGCAGCAGGACAGCGTGGCTCGTCAAGAGCTCGATTAGCAATTCGGCCTCCGTCCCAGCCCCGACGAAGTAGTGGCATTCGCACCATGCATACATAATTATGCACTCAAAATCCCATGGACATCGACGGAGGCACAAGCTAACCCGGGATCTATAGTTCGGCTAGACCAATCCCAGACACGCATACTTTCACCTTTTTCTTTTTGTTTCAGGTTCCTTTTCCCACGGGCCTAGTCACCAGTCCCTTCGAAGGATCGGCATACAAAGGAGGCAAGCAGCATAGGTGTGTAGAGTAACCTCTATACGTTCTTCTTGACGGTATTTCCACTTATTTCTTAGGACCCGCACGCTGTGCCTTCTTGTTCCCGGCATGTTAAATAGTCCGGATGTTTATCACACTATTTGTACAAGATACGCCTTAACGTGTCCATCCAATTATAATAAAAATGGTTTGCGGCCTAGTTTCCGTGGTTTGCATTTCTTACCTCATTTTTATTTCGATTTGCTTATTGATCACATCCGTACAATCTGGTACGTCTCATATTCGCCAGGGGCTCCCTATCGTCCCATAATACGGCAGTAAAGTCCGAACACTTCTTATAGATAAGTTTGGCACCCCGAATTTAGCATTATATGCATTGGCTCCGAATCATATCTTTGGTCAATAGTTGGGTTGCCCGGCTCCTGTGCTTGCTACCCTACGTCCCGCTGAATCGGCTAGGGTAGTAAAGGGAGAACTACTGCGATTGTGCCCTGGCCTTGACCAGATGAGCACCTCAGTAGAGAAAGCCGAAAACTGACTGTCATGATATGGCGAGAGCCGGTCAGCTGTTCGAGGGTTACAAATCGTTGGAGATTTTTTCCGCGTTATGCGAGAGATCGGCACTTCCCGATCGGATCTTGTCGACACTCTGGTTTAAACCAGGGGCTGCGCCCATGCTTTATTATAAAACTCCTATGGCTAAGTGAGGGCGTTTAAGCCGTATAATCTGATTGCCTTGTTCGTTGCGCTAAACAACTCCTTCAAGGACCATGTAATTGGATCAAGATTGTTTAGATTCCATCCCGAACACCTCCGTACTACCTACGTGAGGGCAGAAGCCGACGACTGGCTAACCCTCAGATCACATGCAACACGGCCGCACAGGAGGAAACAATTCAAAGCATAATAAAATTACTTTACAAAAACCGGCTTTGTTTTCATAATACAAAGCAAGGGCAACATGACAAATACAATGTCTTGCGAACATTACGCCGCTACAAGTCGAGACCCTTCTATGACATCCGCAAAATATCGCTCGGGTGTGCGGTGCTCCTTGCCCTCCGGCGGCCCGCTGGCAACTTCAACGGCATTCATCTTTGCCCACCACATCTTGCAGCGAGCAAAGGCCATATGGGCACCTTCAATACAGGCGGAGTGCTTGACGACGTCCAGCCGAGGACATGCGTTCACCATCCGCCTCACGAGCCTTAAGTAGCTGCCAGGCATAGATTCGGCTGGTCATAGCCGGATTGTCAAATCCTTCATGGCTAATTCGGCCACCCTGTGCAGCTCCACCAGATGTTTCAGCTGATCGGTGAAGGACACGGGAGGCTCTGACACCGCATATTACGACCAGAAGAGCTTCTCCGTAGAACCCCTTCCTTCGGCTCGATAGAACTCCACGGCGTCCAATACACTGCGTGGTAAATCAGCAAAAGCCCCTGGGGAACTCCGAACCTGGGTTAGTAAAAGGTACTGCTTCTCCGCATACTTGCTTTGCATCTTAAAAGCCTTATCCGCCGTGATCTTCTTAGCCTCCTGGATCTCCTAGAGGGCGGCCTGGGCCTCATTCCGTGCGGTCTTCGCGCTCTGACAAGCCTTGGTGAGTTCGGCCCCTTGAGCCGACACATCATTCTCCAAGGTCTCACATTTGTTAACCGCATCCTAGATCTCCTGCTGGACTTCTTTGACCCGGGCCTTGAGCTTCTTACGGGCAGCTTGCTGCTGGACAGCCTTCTCCTCGGCCTCGCCCAGGGCCTTCCTCAGGGCCTCGACCTCGGTCACGGCTTCTGCACATATCATGACACCGCTGTCAAATATACAACGCTTATTCTTTTTCGAACACATAGCAGGACGTCACTCACCTTGCTTCTCCTAGAGCCGAATTTTAACCTCGCCGAGCTCGTTCTCGGTCCGCTCGATCTACTGCCCTTGATTCAGAGACCTCGGCGATATCTTGGTCGCGGCCAATAGTGACGCCTGCTTATCGATACATATTAAGTTAGCCTCCTATAATTAATGATTGATCCTCTGTGCGGTTCTTCTCGCCGAACACCGGACAGTGTCTCAGGGGCTATGGACTACACGGGGTTTTTCTCTTTCTTACCTCAAAACCTGTTAACAGGTTGCTGCAGGCTTCATTCAGTCCGCTCTTGGCGGACTGAACCTTCTCGATCACCGCACCCATAAGGACACGGTGCTCGTCCACGACGGAGGTGCCTCGTAGCGCCTCCATTAGGTTATCCGGCACCCCTGGATGGACAGGAGCCACCGGTGGAGGCAGCACACCCCCTACTTCAAAGGGGGCTGCTCGCCCGACTCCGGAGCCATATGGGTCTCCGAAATCGTATTCGGCTGAGGGCCGAACTAGATGCGGCCCTCTTCGCCGGTATCCATAGGGATCAGCTCCCCCATGTGTCCGGCAGTGGAGGTCTCGCCTCATGGCGCCCCCCGGGCAGCATCCTGAGCTCCTCCCCGGTTCGGAGCGGCCCTCCGAGACAACACTTCGGTGTCGTCCCTGGCCCCGGGGGAATAAGCAGGCGGTGGCGACATGCTCGCCATCTCCGACGGAGCCAACGAACCTCCAGACGAGGATCGTTGGATAAGGTCACGGGCCGGACTGCAATAGTATAGTTAAACTATGTCAAGATAAATGGAGAGAAAGGGCCAGATGTGCGCACGAGCAAGCCATGCCACTTACGATGCGGCCTGGAGCTTAGTGCGGGGGCGTCGTTCCGGACTACTGTCGACATCCCATGCGGTGTTGACCGCTGGGACGCCTTTCCCCTTCTTGGGCGTTTCCGCCTCCAGATGCGCCGGAGCCGCCCTCTTCTTCTTCTTCTTCCTATCCTCAGGAGGAGGGTTGTGTTCCTCCTCCTCCTCCTCTTCCTCATCCTTGTCCTCCAGGACAGAGGAATGAGCCTCGTCGTCTTCAGACGTCACGTCCGCAGTGTCCTTGCGGCGAGGGCCACTCTTGGCCCCTTGGTCTTCTTCTTGGCCTTCTTCTCCGGCGTCGTGTATGGCGCCGGCACCAGCATCTTTGCTAGACGCGGGATGACCGGTTCTTCAGGCAGCGGAGCCGAACACTGGATCCGCTTCGCCCTCTCCATCCAGTCCTGAAAAAGCAATAATAAAAGCTCAGGCATTGCTATCTCTTGAGCACTGCGTTGGTTTTCCCTTGAAGAGGAAAGGGTGATGCAGCAAAGTAGCGTAAGTATTTCCCTCAGTTTTTGAGAACCAAGGTATCAATCCAGTAGGAGTCCACGCGCGAGTCCCTCGCACCTACACAAACAAACAAGAACCTCACAACCAACGCGATAAAGGGGTTGTTAATCCCTTCACGGTCACTTACGAGAGTGAGATCTGATAGAGATGATAGGATAATATTTTTGGTATTTTTATGGTAAAGATGCAAAGTAAAATAAAAGGCAATAAAAATAGCTAAGTGTTGAAAGATTAATATGATGGAAAATAGACCCGGGGGGCATAGGTTTCACTAGTGGCTTCTCTCAAGATAGCATAAGTATTTGCGATGGGTAAACAAATTACTGTCGAGCAATTGATAGAATTGAGCATAGTTATGAGAATATCCAGGTATGATCATGTATATAGGCATCACGTCTGAGACAAGTAGACCGACTCACCGCATCTACTACTATTACTCCACACATCAACCGCTATCCAGCATGCATCTAGAGTATTAAGTTCATGAAGAACAGAGTAACGCATTAAGAAAGATGACATGATGTAGAGGGATAAACTCATGCAATATGATATAAACCCCATCTTTTTATCCTCGATGACAACAATACAATACGTGCCTTGCTGCCCCTACTGTCACTGGGAAAGGACATCGCAAGATTGAACCCAAATCTAAGCACTTCTCCCATTGCAAGAAAGATCAATCTAGTAGGCCAAACCAAACTGGTAATTCGAAGAGACTTGCAAAGATAACCAATCATACATAAAAGAATTCAGAGAAGATTCATATATTGTTCATAGATAATCTTGATCATAAACCCACAATTCATCGGATCTCGACAAACACACCGCAAAAGAAGATTACATCGAATAGATCTCCACAAGAGAGAGGGAGAACAGTGTATTGAGATCCAAAAAGAGAGAAGAAGCCATCTAGCTAATAACTATGGACCCGAAGGTATGAGGTAAACTACTCACACTTCATCGGAGAGGCCTTGGAGATGATGTAGAGGCCCTCCGTGATCAATGCCCCCTCCGGCGAACCGCTGGAAAAGGCCCCAAGATGGGATCTCATGGGTACAGAAAGTTGCGGCAGTGGAATTAGGTTTTTGGCTCCGTATCTGGTAGTTTGGGGGTATGTACGTATATATAGGAGGAATAAGTATGTCGGTGGAGCAACAAGAGGCCCACGAGGGTGGAGGGCGCGCTTGGGGGGGGGGGGTAGGAGCCCCCTACCTCGTGCCTTCCGTGTTCGTTGCTTTGCGTAGACTCCAAGTCCTCTGGATCACGTTCGTTCCGAAAATCACATTCCCGAAGGTTTCATTCCGTTTGGACTCCGTTTGATATTCTTGTTCTGCGAAACTCTGAAATAGGCAAAAAACAGCAATTCTAGGCTGGGCCTCCGGTTAATAGGTTAGTCCCAAAAATACTATAAAAGTGTATAATAAAGCCCAATAATGTCCAAAACAGAATATAATATAGCATGGAACAATAAAGAATTATAGATACGTTGGAGACGTATCAAGCATCCTAAGCTTAATTCACCTTTCGTCCTCGAGTAGGTAAATGATAAAAACAGAATTTTTGATGTGGAATGCTACTTGGCATGGTTTTCAATGTAATTCTCTTAATTGTGGTATGAATATTCAGATCCGAAAGATTCGAGATAAAGGTTTAATATTGACATAAAAGTAATAATACTTCAAGCATACTAACTAAGCAATTATGTCCTCTCAAAATAACATGGCCAAAGAAAGTTCATCCCTACAAAATCATATAGTTTAGTCATGCTCCATTTCCTTCACACAAGAATGCTCTCATCATGCACAACCCCGATGACAAGCCAAGCAATTGTTTCATACTTTAGTAATCTCAAACTTTTTTCAACCTTCATGCAATACATGAGTGTGAGCCATGGATATAGCACTATGGGTGGAATGGAATATAATGATGGGGGTTATGTAGAGAAGACAAAAAAAGGAGAAAGTCTCACATCAACGAGGCTAATCAATGAGCTATGGAGATGCCTATCAATTGATGTTAATGCAAGTATTAGGGATTGCCATGCAACGGATGCACTAGAGATATAAATGGATGAAAGCTCAACAAAATAAACTAAGTGGGTGTGCATCCAACTTGCTTGCTCACGAAGACCTAGGGCATTTGGGGAAGCCCATTGTTGGAATATACAAGCTAAGTTCTATAACGAAAAATTCCCACTAGTATATGAAAGTGATAAAACAAGAGACTCTTTAACATGAACAACATGGTGCTACTTTGAAGCACAAGTATGGAAAAGGATAGTAGCATTGCCCGTTTTTTTATTGGGACAATGCTCTATGAATGATGATCATCACACTTCTATTTATTTTAACTCAATGATTACAACTCGATACTAGAACAAAGTATGACTCTATATGAATCCCTCCGACAGTGTACCGGGATATGCAATGAACCAAGAGTGACATGTATGAAAGAATTATGAATGGTGGCTTTGCCACAAATACTATGTCAACTACATGATCATGCAAAGCAATATGACAATGATGAAACGTGTCATGATAAACGGAACGGTGGAAAGTTGCATGGCAATATATCTCAGAATGGCTATGGAAATGCCATAATAGGTAGGTATGGTGGCTGTTTTGAGGAAGATATAAGGAGGTTTATGTTTGAAAGAGTGTATCATATCATGGGGTTTGGATGCACCGGCGAAGTTTGGACCAACTCTCAATGTGAGAAAGGGCAATGCACGGTACCAAAGAGGCTAGCAATGGTGGAAGGGTAAGACTGCGTATAATCCATGGACACAACATTAGTCATAAAGAACTCACATACTTATTGCAAAAATCTACAAGTCATCAAAACCAAGCACTACGCCAAGATGCTCCTAGGAGGATAGATTGGTAGGAAAAGACCATCGCTCGTCCCCGACCGCCACTCATAAGGAAGACAATCAAAGAACACCTCATGTTTCAAATTTGTTACATAACGTTTACCATACGTGCATGCTACGGGACTTGCAAACTTCAACACAAGTATTTCTCAAATTCACAACTACTCAACTAGCACAACTTTAATATCACTACCTTCATATCTCAAAAAATCATCAAGCATCAAACTTCTCTTAGTATTCAGCACACTCATAAGAAAGTTTTTTACTAGTCTTGAATACCTAGCATATTAGGATTATCTAAGCAAATTACCATGCTGTTTAAGACTCTCAAAATAATATAAGTGAAGTATGAGAGAATAATAGTTTCTATAAAACAAAACCACCACCGTGCTCTAAAAGATATATGTGAAGCACTAGAGCAAAAACTATATATCTCAAAAGATATAAGTGAAGCACATAGAGTATTCTAATAATTTCCGAATCATGTGTCTCTCTCTAAAAAGTGTTTCCAGCAAAGATGATTGTGGTAAACTAAAAAGCAAAGACTCAAATAATACAAGACACTCCAAGCAAAACACATATCATGTGTTGAATAAAAATATAGCTCCAAGTAAAGTTACCGATGGAAGTAGACAAAAGAGGGGATGCCTTCCGGGGCATCCCCAAGCTTTGGCTTTTTGGTGTCTAAGGGAGTTCCGGACTAGGGGGTGTCCGGATAGCCGAACTATCATCATCGGCCGGACTCCAAGACTATGAAGATAGAAGATTGAAGACTTCGTCCCGTGTCCGGATGGGACTTTCCTTGGCGTGGAAGGCAAGCTTGGCGATATGGATATGTAGATCTCCTACCATTGTAACCGACTCATGTAACCCTAACCCTATCCGGTGTCTATATAAACCGGAGGGTTTTAGTCCATAGGACGAACAACAATCATACCATAGGCTAGCTTCTAGGGTTTAGCCTCTTTGATCTCGTGGTAGATCCACTCTTGTAACACACATCATCAATATTAATCTAGCGGGGCGTAGGGTTTTACCTCCATCGAGAGGGCCCGAACACAGATAAAACGTCGTGTCCCTTGTCTCCTGTTACCATCCGCCTAGACGCGCAGTTCGGGACCCCCTACCCGAGATCCGCCGGTTTGACACCGACATTGGTGCTTTCATTGAGAGTTCCTGCAATGCCGTCGCCCGTCGGTAGGATGCCTCATATCGCCTTTAGAGGCGATACTATATCGCTAAAGGAGCCTTGGCGCTGGCCAAACTCTTTGGCTAGGTGGTTTTCTTATGACCGCCATCCGGCCACCGCGCAAGCGATGACCTCTCGAGTCATCGAAACCAATCTCCGTGTTAGTTCGGAACTTGCCGAGCAGTTAGATCCGATCGAGCTCTCCTCCATAAATGAGCTCTTGGATCGCATCGCTGCCCTGGGAGTCGCCACAGACTACGACCGGATCGGGCCTAAAACCGATCTGAGAGAGATCAACTCTCCCCAGGCTACCCATCATGTTGCTGTGATAGAGCAGCAATGCGGCGATTCTTCTTGTATCTTAAAGACTAGTTGCGTCTGGATTCCCGATCCCTCCATGCCGGATTCCCGCAGAGGGACGGACGTCGACCAAGACCTGAACTTAAAGTCAGGCGGCGGGTTGGACTCATTGGATAACACTCAAAAATCCACACTTCCAAGTTCGGAAACTTCTCGGCCCTTGAGTCCTGAATTGGACAGGGTCCCGGATCTAGTCCCACCCGCCCACCCAAACATTAGCGATCTCTCTCGAATTCGGCAAGAGCCCGCTGAAACAGTACATCATTACTGGGCCAGATTCCTCTTGGTTAAGAATAGGATAAAGGACTGCCGAGAGGAGGACGCAATCCCAATTTTCTGCAATAATTGCACGGACAAGGGAATCCTAAACGCCATAAGTCGTCGCGAAATTACACGCTTTACTGACTTGGCGACCATAGTACAAAAATCTTGTGCGATGGAGAGCGCTGGAAAACCGAAAAGTAAATTTTGGGATAATCCGCCCCAAATACATCCCTAGTCCGGAACAAAAGGGCGATCATTATCAAGCACCGGGTTGAATACCAAAAACCAAAACCCCTAAAGTGCGGAACCGTCTTTGGAGGGTTGGCTCAACGGACCTGCAAAATCCACAACACGGAGGGCGCCACTCCAACACACAGCCTTCGAAAGGCGTGTTGGATACTACGGCAGGTGGCCAAAAGTTGCGTGAGGCTTTTTAGCCCGCAACCAACCCAGCGATACCGATGCGGTATTAATAGTCTTGAGACTTTCGCATCAAATAACATGCGGAAATGAACAATCCGCAGCCTCGCCAAGTCTACCAAGTAGCAACAACAAATCCATGGAGCGACACGGCTATCACCTTCAACGCCATGACGAACCTAAATTCGAACAGCTAGAGCACCAGCCGCATTGGTCCTCGGTCACGATAGTAGACGGTTTTCGTCTTACTAAGGTACTCATGGATGGCGGCGGTAGTTAAACCTCATCTATGAGGAAACCCTTCAAAAATGGAAATTAACTGGAGCCGCATTGAGCGAAGCAGCACAACCTTCGTGAGGGATAATCCCTAGTCGAGAAATGCAGCTGCGCAGAAAAATCACACTAGATGTAGTGTTCGGCTCACCGGACAATTACAGGTCCGAGGAGGTCACGCTTCAAGTGGCCCCATTCGGCAGCGGATATCACGCTTTGTTAGGGCGAGAGGCATTCACAATCTTCCAAGCTATACCCCACTACGGGTACATGAAGCTCAAAATGCCGGACCCAATGGGATAATCACTCTCGCCGATGATCCGAGATCTGGCACTCCGCCGAAAATAAGACAGCCACACCGCCCTAGAGGCATTGTCCGAAGCCCTAGCGGCGGAAGGAACTAGCTATCTTTCGCTCCACGATGGATAGGGACGATGTGATACTCGATAAGAGGTCCAAATCCACCTCTTTTAAACCAGATGAACGAAATAGTCAAATTTCAGGTCCATCCAACGGACCCCACAAAGACGGCCTCCATTGGGGCACAATTAAGTCCCTGATGTCGAGGTCAAGACTACGAGAATTCCTTCGAAAATTGGGACATTTTGCACGGCATCCTTCGTGACATGCCAAGAATCCCACGCAGTCGGCAGAGCAGCCTAAACATCCTAAAAGGATTCAAGCCAGTCAAACAAGCTCTTGGCGATTTTCCGAGCCCAAAAGACAGGCAATGGGAGAAGAGCTAGCCAAACTCTTAGAAGCCGATTCATCGGAGATATAAAGCATCCGGACTGGCTAGCCAATCTAGTAATGGTACCAAAAGACAAATCCACAGGCGCCTCTGCGTCGATTTTAAAGACCTTAACAAGGCCTGTCCAAAGGACCCTTTCCCCCTCACTCGCATCGACCAAATCATCGATGCTACCGCAGGGCACGATTCATTGTGCTTCCTCGACGCATACTCCGGATACAAATCAAATCAAGATGGCGGAGAAAGACCAGGCCGCAACGGCATTCATTACTCCATATGGGCCATTCTGCTTCAACACAATGCCCTTCGGACTCAAAACGCCCGGCGCAACATATCGGTAGCATGATTCAAACATGTCGGCTACCCGGATAGGCAAAACAGTAGAGGCATACGTGACGATGTGGTTGTCAAGACCAAACACGTCGGAACTCTAGTAGAAGACTTGAGGTGACATTCGACAACCTCCGAGCATATGACATTAAGCTCAATCCGGAAAAATGCGTCTTGGCGTACCCGGTCGGAAAGCTCTTGGGCTTCATCGTATCCGGTCGAGGAATTGAAGCAAACCCGGCCAAAATCCGAGCTCTTTCACAATTGGATATTCCAAAAGACCTCAAGCAGATACAAAAACTAACCGGATGCGTAGCGGCCTTAAGTCGCTTCATCTCCCGTTTGGGAGAAAAGGCTCTGCCCCTCTACCGCCTCCTCCGGCGCATCGAACATTTCGAATGGACGAATGCTGCCACAATGACTCAAAGAAATAAAGGCCATACGGCAACAAATCCGGTCTGGCGGCGCCCAACCTGGGCGAGCCTATGTTATTATATATCGCAGCAACACATCAAGTTGTTAGCGCGGTACTCGTCGTTGAACGAGAAAGCGAAGGGCACAAATTCCCTCTTCAAAAACCAGTGTACTACGTATCCACTTGGTCTAGCCTTGAAGCTACGTCACTACTTTCAAGAGTGTTCAATAACGGTGGCCTCCGAAGTACCTCTCAACGATATTATAAACAATCGCGACGCAACGGGCAGGATTGCAAAATGGGCTATCAAGCTCTTACCATTTGACATAACCTACAAACCACGGCGAGCTATAAAGTTGCAGGTTCTGGCGGACTTCATCGCTGAATGGACCGAAGCCGAACTCCCTAAAGAGTACGGCGCGTACTCCAACAGGATCATGCATTTTGACGGATCCAAAATGTTGGCTGGCTTGGGGGCAGGCGTCGTCCTGACGTCCCCAACGGGAGACACAATCCAATACGTACTTCAAATAATGTACATGGACTCCAACAACGCGGCCGAATCTGAGGCCCTCCAAAATGGCCTCCGGATGGCAATCTCCATGGGCATTCAACGCCTAGAGGTGCGCGGGATTCAAACCTCGCAATATCCCAAGTAAATGGAGACTTGACGCCAAAGATCCAAAATGGCAGCTTAACGCATAGCGCTGTCCTAAAATGTCAGCTCGGTTTGAAGGATTAGAATTCCATCATGTAGTCCGGGATAATAACCGAACAACAGACGCGTTTTAGCACGCATCGGCTGAAACGAGACGCCGTCCCTCCTAACATCTTCTGGAGCGGCTCTTTAAGCCATCCGTATTATGGGAAGAGGAGTCCGGAAATAACAATCCGGAGCCACCGCATCAACTAACTCGGACCATTACGACACAATCGGCGGCTCAATAGCGAAATAACACCTTCAGCTCACGAAATAATGGCAGTCATTGCCCCATGGACAGAACCATTCCTAGCCTACTTAATGCGGCATGAACTTCCCGAAGACCAAAATGAGGCCTGCTGCATAGTTCGGCGATCTAAAGCCTACAAGGTACATGAGGGAGAGCTTTATAAGAAAAGCACAACCGGAGTCCTTCAAAGGTGTATCTCTGAAGAGGAAGGGCGAAATCTCCTGGCTGAAATTCACGCCGGACTCGGCGGGCACCACGCTGCAGCCCGGGCCCTTGTAGGCAAGGCCTTCCGTACATGATTTTATTGGCCGAAAGCCGGGCAGATGCTCGAGATTTAGTCCAACGATGCGTCGGTTGCCGCCTCTTTGCTAATCGAGCCATATGCCACCCACCGCCCTCAAAACTATACCCATTACACGGCGTTTTGCGGTCCAGGGGCTTGACATGGTCGGACCCCTTAAAGGGGAACCCACAAGCATAAATACTTATTGGTCATGGTGGACAAATTCACCAAATGGATTGAGGCCAAGCCGGTTAAAAGCAGCGAGAATCCAGACCGGTGATAGACTTCATATCCGGGTAGTACACCGTTTGGTGTCCCCACAACATCATCAACGACAACGGCACGAACTTCATGGTCGACGAGGTTAAACTCTGTGCAAAAACATGGGCATTAAGCTCGATTACGCTTTAGTCTATCACCCCCAAACTAACGGTCAAGTTGAGCGAGCAAATGGTCTAATCATGAGCGGCATCAAACCCAGACTAGTGCGGTCCCTCAAGGAATCTAACATGCACTGGGTAGAGGAGCTCGACTCCGTACTCTGGGGGCTGCGGACCACGCCAAACCGAACTACCGGATTCACACCATTTTTCATGCTATACGGCGCAGAGGCAGTCCTGCCCTTGATATAATTCATGACTCACCTCGTAATGCGCATGTATGAAGAAAGAGAAGCCGAGCTAGATCGGCGGGACAGTCTGGGCGCCTTAGAGGAGGAGCGGGACGTGGCAAAGGCTCATTCCGCATTTTATCGACAGCGAGCTCGAAGATATCAAAGCGAGAGAAATGCAGGCCAAAACTTACAATGTTGGTGAACTTGTTCTCGCTTGCGGACAAGAAAAGTACAAACTCAAGCCCAAGTGGGAAGGTCCCTTCATCATCGACCAAGTCCTGACCGGCGGAGCATACCGTCTACGTAACGCATCTGACAACCGACTCGAGCCGAACCCATGGAACGCAGCCTGTCTCCGAAGATTCTACGCCTAATGCCGGACTCGGATTCGTCTCACTCCCGCCCACTCCTTGTTTTTCACCGCCTCTCCTCCTCCTCCTTCTTCCCACTTTTTTTTACCTTTTATGGGCTGATTTGCGCTTTGTTTGCACACACTTGATGTGCCCCTGGCACTCACTATACCTGGGGGCTTCTTTAACAGAAGCTTATTCATACGGGCTTCATGCCCAATACATGTGTCATACTTCCGCATGTACCTTTTATTCACCATTATATGCATCGATATGACTTAAGTTTTGGCCAATTTGGGTTGCACGGCTCTGTGCTTACCCCTCGTTCCCGATTGTTCGGCTAGGAGGTAAAGGAGCACCTCTGTGATTGTTCTTGCCGGGTCACGGATGTGTACCTCAGATCGGGTGAAGCCGAAAGCTAGCGTTCTTAAGAGAATATTCAGTCGGTGACTTGAAAGATGATTTATTACTTACTTATTTATCTGCCCGAGATGCTTTTTTCGCTATTTTCGCAGTCCGTCATTGCACTTTAGGGCATGCCTCCCGAAGAAAGGAACCCTTAACGGAACTATTCTCCCGGAAGATGTTTCTTACTAACCATGTAATATAACATAACTAGTTGGGCACTTATGCGATAAAGCAATTATGACCCCGACGCCTTATCTCCATGCATGCCCGGTTCTTTTATAACCGTAAGGGTATTCGGACACACTCCGGACTGTTGGGTCCCGAGGTTGAAGCGAAGCAGTCCGCAAAGACAAACGATCTACAATCCGGCTAGAAGGCATTTTACATGTCATTTCAAATTACATCGTCAAACCGATCGATTGTACTCCTCTTCAATCCCATCTAACGGGCTGTCTAATTTACTGATCCTGTTGGGAATATTTCATGACAGTTCTACTTGGCCCTACATCAAGCTCACAGGATCTCCTTCCCATCAGGCCCCACAGTCCGACCTCGGCCATGTGGTTTGGGTCGACTTGTAACGTGTCTTCACCATGGCCCAGGCCTCCCTGGCGCCCTGACGGCAGGCCGATATCTTCCACAAATGGAGGCGTCTCCGTGCTCCCTGAAGCTTCTCAGCAAGCTCACCAAGGCCCTCAGGTAGGGAGACGGATGGCCATAAAACATGAACGACGCCACTCATCGCCTGCCGAACACGTTCGAGCAATTGCACTAGCTCGGGAAGTTGGTCACCCGTTGACTCAGGCATTTCCTCCATGAGGCGACACTGTGAGCACACCTAAAGACATAATTACATCCAATCGCCTTCCTTGCGAATTCTTCTTTTCAAAGGAATTTGTTAAGCACTTACTATAAATGCCGCGAAGCCGCTGATTCTCCTTCACGGAGCGCAGACAATGGGCCCGAACACCTTTCAGCTCTTCTCCTTGCCGGGTGTGGGCATCTTGGAGCTTGTTTCTCTCTGCCGCACCTTCATAAGCACCCTCTCGCCGTCCTTTAGGCAGCCTTGATGACTGTTGCTTGTCCGGATCTAGTACGACGCCCTCTGCAATATTATTGTCGATTCACGCCACACTTTGCTAAATAATTATCTTTTCAAAAGTCGTCTTACCAGTGAGGGTCTCTGTGGCTCCCACATGGCGGCAGTCTTGACTTCAAGTTGGGCCTTGCACTCTTGGAGCTCCTGGGACAGCTGGGTATTCTTCTCCGTAAGACCCTGCATAATAATTGATCCTTAAATCAGTTATTTCAACTATTTTAAGTCTCGGGGGCTACTGGCATATATAACTATTAAAATTACTTACCCATATGTCTTTCACATACTGCACCGTGGCTCTGGTTAACCCATCTTGAGCGGCACGGAGGTGCGCGTTTCCCGCTTTAAAGGCATTTAACGCCTCCGGGGAGAAACACGCGTCACGAAGAACTGTCGGCGACGCTTTGTGATTCATGGCTCTCCACCTCGGACGGGTGGCGGACAGCCTGTCGGCATCCTCCGTCGGAGGAGCGTCCGGTTTCGCCTTGTATTCACCTCCTCTCCGGACCATGCGTTGGAGCATGGCGGCGGAGGCTTGATTGGCAACCTCTCCGGACCTTTGTCCGTGAGTGCTCTTCTGGAAAAGTTATGAGCATTAATATACCTTCTGGGATCCTTCCCTTAAAGATAGCGGTGCTCCGTGCCGTTCTTGGCGACGTTTACATTGGCGTCAGCGCTCCTCTTCCTTTTCTTTGGGCGGATGACCCTTGTTGTCCGGCCGCTTGTTCGGCTTCCCACCTTAAAGGCACCTCCTGTGATGCACCATCAGTATGGGATGGTTAGAATTGAGCGCAGATCAAATGATGGTGTCCAGACCTTGGTCACAGTCACCTGGGAAGCCGGGAACAAACCGGGGTAGTCGGCCGTAATGGCGACCAGGGCATTGTCTATGCTACGTTGGTGGAACACCCCGTCAATCAGCTCCACCTTTATGTCCAGATCCTCTTCGGAGATCGGATCAAGGGATCGTTCCGGATCCTCGGGCTGTGGGGCTAGGCTTCGTATGCCCTCCACGTCCCGGCGCAGCTCCTGCGTCGAAATCACAGAGTAAGATACTTGACTTTAAAAAAGGTATGGATCGGGTAGATGAACATCCGCTTACCCAGCTCGAGGGTTATGCATAGAAAATCCATTCAACGGATTCTTGCGGAGGAAGTCCTCCTCCTCTCCCTTGTACAAGCGGACGGGATCTTTGCCGGATCGGCTGCCGAGCCTAGCCCTTTGCGGCCATGACGGGTGGCGTCATCTTCCCGTTGAAATCCCACATAGGGTGGCCCCTATATTGGAGTGGCTGCACCCTCGCATAATGCACCTGGCCATGACTCCAATCATGGTCAATCCGGAATGGGCGATAATCTAATCCGCCCATCGGATAATGGGCGCTCTGTCATCTTCTCGTTGAGGGCTCATGGCGCCAACTCAGGCGTTTCTTCAAGGGAGCATTGTTGAACTCCGGAGGCCGATCCGGACTGGATCCGGCAGAGGCGTCCTCCATGTAGAACAATTCCGAAGGCCGGTCTTGGACGCCTTCTTCAGTGGTGCCGGATAGATATCCGGTCCGCCGATCTTGCCATATTTCGGCTCCACCCACTTGGTATATCGACCCCTCATGAGAACGGGGTACGAGACAAAACAATCTCTTCCATAGGGAAAAATGTGGCTCGATGCCCAAGAACAGCTCGCAAAAAGCTACGAAGCCCGCGATGTGCAAAATGGAGGCGGGCGTAAGGTGGTGAAGTTGGAGTCCGTGGAACTCTAGGAGCCCCCGGAGAAACGGATGTATGGGAAATCCGAGTCCCCTTATTAGATAGGGGACAAAGCATACCCGCTCCCCTTTGGAAGGGTTGGGGACGCTCTCCGCCTGCTTTCCATCCTTGTAGGTGGCCATCCGGCTCGAACCGAACCATGAAAGCTGGGGAAGATATCCCTCGGTTTGAAGCACCACTAGCTCACTTTGGTGTGGAACTCGAGCATCTCCCCAATCTCTGGCTTAGGGCTGGGGCGCGAGAGGAGGAGCAGCGTCGGCTATCCATGATGGAATGGATTTTTGTCGAGGCGCTTCGATGAGAACTTGCGGATGGAGGATGGTGCGAGCTGGATCTAGATCCTCGCCTCTCTTGTAGGCGGCTCGTTACATACGGCTAGGGGTAAAATGTAAAAATATCCCAGCCTTTCGCATTAAATGCGACACGTGGAAGAAGGCCATTATTGGGCGTAGAAGCCAAGGAGCGCAACATTTATAAAGAAGCGGACACTATTCGACGGGAACATGAAGGCGAAGGAGAACCCGCCTTGCAATGCCGAAGACAACATGCGCGCCGGACTCGTCGTCATTGAAGCCTGGTTCAGACTCTTGAGGAGTTCCGAACTAGGGGGTGTCCGGATAGCCGAACTATCATCATCGGCCGGACTCCAAGACTATGAAGATAGAAGATTGAAGACTTCGTCCCGTGTCCGGATGGGACTTTCCTTGGCGTGGAAGGCAAGCTTGCCGATACGGATATGTAGATCTCCTACCATTGTAACCGACTCTGTGTAACCCTAACCCTATCTGGTGTCTATATAAACCGGAGGGTTTTAGTCCGTAGGACGAACAACAATCATACCATAGGCTAGCTTCTAGGATTTAGCCTCTTTGATCTCGTGGTAGATCCACTCTTGTAACACACCTCATCAATATTAATCTAGCAGGACGTAGGGTTTTACCTCCATCGAGAGGGCCCGAACCTGGGTAAAACGTCGTGTCCCTTGTCTCCTGTTACCATCCGCCTAGACGCACAGTTCGGGACCCCCTACCCGAGATCCACTGGTTTTGACACCGACAGTGTCCTTAGATTATCTTGGGGAGCCTTGGGCATCCCCAAGCTTAGGCTCTTGCCACTCCTTGTTCCCTAATCCATCAAATCTTTTACCCAAAACTTGAAAACTTCACAACACAAAACTTAACAGAAAATCTCGTGAGCCCCGTTAGCGAAAGAAAACAAAACACCACTTCAAGGTACTGTAATGAACTCATTCTTTATTTATATTCGTGTTAAACCTACTGTATTCCAACTTCTCTATGGTTTATAAAATATTTTATTAGCCATAGATTCATCAAAATAAGCAAACAACACACGAAAAACAGATTCTGTCAAAAACAGAACATTCTGTATTAATCTGTAACTAACGCAAACTTCTGGAACTCCAAAAATTCAGCCAAAATAGGACGACCTAGACAATTTGTTTATTGATCAGAAGCAATTGGAATAAATATTTTATCACGTTCTGGTGATTTTTAACAATTATTTTCATGAACAGAAAGTTTCTGCAATTTTCAGCAAGATCAAATAACTATAATCCAAGAAGATCCTATAGGTTTAACTTGGCACAAACACTAATTAAAACATAAAAACACATCTAACCAGAGGCTAGATCAAAGATTTATTCCTAAACAGAAGAAAAAAGCAAAAAACTAAAAATAAAATTGGGTTTCCTCCCAACAAGCGCTATCGTTTAACACCCCTAGCTAGGCATAAAAGCAAGGATAGATATAAGTATTGACATCTTTAAATTTTTTAGCGGAATTATGCTCGAATCCGGGAGGTTCCTTACGTTTCCCTTCATATTCAGAAATTTTTAGATCTAAAGAATCCAACCGCTTATTGCACAGGGTAATCAACATATTCATGCGGTGGAGATTCCCGCTAACACTCTTAAGAGGTTCAAGAGATTTTTGTAATATTTTCGTTACTTCACAAATTTTCTCAAAAACTTGTGTTTCCTCCTGGGTATGATGAGGCCCCTTTTGTTGAGGTAAAGTTCCCACTATACCTTCTATAATTTCATGAGCATACTAGGATCAATTTCAATAAAATTTCCTTTGGCAACGCAATCCAAGAGTTGTCTATGAGACATATTCAGCCCAACATAAAAATTACGAAGTAAAATTCTAAAGTTCACCTCTAGAGTACAATTACGATAAGATTCCATCATTCTGAACCAAGCATCTCTTAGGTTTTCTCCTTGCCTTTGTTTGAAGTGAAGAACTTTGAACTCGGGGGACAAAGGAGTAGATAAAGGACTAGCCATAATGACAAGGTAGGCAAGAAAGCGACGAACGACAAAGAGAGGGCGAATAAAACGGCAAGGGTGAAGTGGGGGAGAGGAAAACGAGAGGCAAATGGCAAATAATGTAATGCGAGGGAGATGAGTTTGGGATGGGTACTTGGTATGGCTTGACTTTTGCGTAGACTCCCGACAGCGGCGCGGAAATCCTTCTTGCTACCTCTTGAGCACTGCGTTGGTTTTCCCTTGAAGAGGAAAGGGTGATGTAGCAAAGTAGCGTAAGTATTTCCCTCAGTTTTTGAGAACCAAGGTATCAATCCAGTAGGAGTCCACGCGCGAGTCCCTCGCACCTACACAAACAAACAAGAACCTCGCAACCAACGTGATAAAGGGGTTGTCAATCCCTTCACGGTCACTTACGAGAGTGAGATCTGATAGAGATGGTAGGATAATATTTTTGGTATGATAAAGATGCAAAGTAAAATAAAAGGCAATACAAATAGCTAAGTGTTGGAAGATTAATATGATGGAAAATAGACCCGGGGCCATAGGCTTCACTAGTGGCTTCTCTCAAGATAGCATAAGTATTTGCGATGGGTAAACAAATTACTGTCGAGCAATTGATAGAATTGAGCATAGTTATGAGAATATCTAGGTATGATCATGTATATAGGCATCACGTCCAAGACAAGTAGACCGACTCCTGCCTGCATCTACTACTATTACTCCACACATCGACCGCTATCCAGCATGCATCTAGAGTATTAAGTTCAACAAGAACAGAGTAACACATTAAGAAAGATGACATGATGTAGAGGGATAAACTCATGCAATATGATATAAACCCCATCTTTTTATCCTCGATGGCAACAATACAATACATGCCTTGTTGCCCCTACTGTCACTAGGAAAGGACACCGCAAGATTGAACCCAAAGCTAAGCACTTCTCCCATTGCAAGAAAGATCAATCTAGTAGGCCAAACCAAACTGATAATTCGAAGAGACTTGCAAAGATAACCAATCATACATAAAAGAATTCAGAGAAGATTCAAATATTGTTCATAGATAATCTTGATCATAAACCCACAATTCATCGGATTGCGACAAACACACCGCAAAAGAAGATTACATCGAATAGATCTCCACAAGAGAGGGGGATAATGTCACATCCCTGGTTCTGGCCTGCTCTGGGTTAGCTAGTCTTGTGTTGCATCATGTTTAAATTTCGCTTAAACCTGAAATGGGGAGCAACAAACCCCAGCACCCCCCCTGAAAATACCAGGTTCAATCAAAAAAATTCAATGAACCTGAATGCCCTTCAGAAAAGTTCATCATTTTTGAATTGGTCTAGAACCTCTCCCAAAAATGGTGCACATTTTCCTAGGCCATTCTGGATTTTTGAATTAAATCATTACTTATTTGCATTTGGGCATTTAAATACTATAAAATATTTTAAATGCTCAAATAATCCCAAACTGAAATGTTTACTGTAGGATATATTTCCAACAGTGGTCATGAGCAGTTGCATGATTTTTGGGATTGATTTAGTATTTTTAGAAAGCCACAAAGATTACAGAGTAATAGAAAAACTTAAATAAAAGAGAGAGAGAGAAAAGAACCTACCTGGCCCACTTACCTGTAGCCGGCCCAGCTTGACCAGCCCAGCCCACCTACCTCGCTCGTCGTCTTCCTCTGCCAAGAGGCGAGGCGAATCACTGCAGCGTGCCTGTGAGTCCTCCACCTCCTGCTTCGCCGTGGCAGCCTCCTCGGCCTTCGAACCGCGCCACGGAGACGCCCAACACCTTCCCTCTCACCCCCATCTCTCTGGTGCCTCTCTCCCTCTCTAGCCCTGCTCCACGCGACCACCGACAGCCCCACCGGCCACCGCTGCCGCTCGCGTGGCCATCGCCACCCCCTCACCCCCTGCCATGTCCAACTGAACCGCGTGAACGCCGCACCCCTCCAAGAAGAATATCGGGACCGCGGAAGCTCTACGTCATCGGCATCAAGCTCATCCCTGCCTCCTCTGGTCGAAGCTCGCTGGCGTTGATCCGTCGTCTCCGGAGCGCTCCCGACAACACCGAGCTTCTCCATGTCATCGTCTTGAGGCTCTCTCCCATCTCCCCTCTGTCCCCTGCTCAAACTCATGCCATAGCCGTTGTTCCACCGCAACCGAAGCTTGCGTCCTGCTGCTTAACTTGCTCCTACTAGTCCGTAGCTGCCGCCCTGCTGCTTAACTTGCTCCGCCTCATGCTCTAGCTGCAGCTGCCGCACACACCAAACTCCGGTGGCCGCCCAAGAGCTCGCCGTCGGAGAACCAGGCCACCCTGCGACCTTCTGACACCTCCCCTGGATGCGGGAGACCACGAGCTTGCCTCCCGTCCCCTCGGTGCGTCAGTAGTGGCCGGAAAGCGGCCGGCCGTGATCGCTGCCAGCGCCAGATTAACGCCACGGTTAGCTGGTTAACTCCACCATTAGCACTAACTAACCCCCTAGAGTCACGGCGATGGGACCCGCATGTTTAACTCAGGGGGCTAATTTTCCTGGTTAAGATTAGTTTATAACCCAGCGGGACCCACGTGCCAGAGTTGACCGTGCTGACTCGGCAGTTGACCGACCCCACACGTTAGTTTGACCTTCTCGTCACCTGTTGACCTGACCCCACAAGTCTGTGACCCAGACGGACCGTGTCAACCGGTGGACCCCACTCGGGTTTGACTGGACCGAGTCGGTTGACTCTTGGCGTCACCACGACGATGTTGATTTCAGGATTTAAAATAAATCAGAAATTCCAGAAAATGTCCTAAACTTCTAAAAATCATATGAATTCAACCGTAACTCAAAATGAGATAAATTATATATGAAAAATGATAAAAAAATCCAATCTATCCATCTGTATCATTCTCATGCATGTTTGAGCAAGTTAACTTCACTGTTTAGGATGAAACATGAATATGATAACTTTGATAATAATTTTGGAGTTGGAATTTGATGTAGTTTTGAATTCCACTTCAATCAAAATGACTTGTCATTGCATTAGCCAAAATCACATATTGCCATGTCATGATCATGCATCATATTGTGCATTGCATTGATTGTGTTCTTCCTTGTTTGCCGGTGTTTGTTCCCTCTCAGTAGACGATGTACCGACGATGAGTTCGATGACACTGATGAAGAACTACACTATCTTCAGAAGTGTCAGGCAAGAAAAAACCCCTTGTTCATTTCGGTACAATCCCACTCTCTCGCTCCTGCTCTCTTTTACTGCATTAGGACAACAATGATTCATCTGTTATTGGCTGCGGTAGTTGAACCCCTTTATCCTCTGCATGACCTGTCATTGCCACAGTAAATAGATGAAACCCGCTAGCATGAGTAGGAGTTGTTTGAGCCCTGATGTGCCTACTCATTCATGCTTGTTTGTCGTGCCTGCTATTGCTTAGAGTTGTGTCAGGTCTGATTCATCGGGGATGAATCGGAGGTGTGTGAACATGTCCTACTATTGAGAGCTAAGTGTGTGAACACGATTTGGTAAAGGTAGCGGTGAGAGGCCATGTAGGAGTACATGGTGGGTTGTCTCATTGAAACGTCCTGAGGAACTGAGTTCTGTGTTTGTGATCCATGAATAGTTACTACCACACATTGGGTTCCGGTAACTCGGCCCCTCTCGGCTTATTAATCAACTTGATCTACATCCGGGAGTTGCAACTAGTTTACGGTGTTTGTAGGTAGTCCTAGTAGACTACCAAGTGGCACCAGTATGCAGGTGGGCTTGGGACGGACTAAACCTGATGGCCCGGTGTACCAAGTGGCACCGGATGGTGGACTTGGGAACCCCTTTACACATCGTTTGGGGCCGTGGTGACACCCGGCGGATCTCCTTGCGGATGGAACCCGAATAGGCGATAAACCTGGACGAGAGACTTGTGTGATTAGTCAGGTCGTGGCCAACACCCTCGCTGGTCTTCCGCTTGAAGGTTGCTGAGTACATGTCGTGTAAATGGCGATAAGTGGTGAGAGCGTGTGTGAAGAAGTACACCCCTGCAGGGTTAACATTATCTATTCGAATAGCCGTGTCCGCTGTAAAGGACTTCTGGGTTGCCTGTACGGTTCATAGACAAGTGAAGTGGATACTCTAAAACTCGCAAGATAAGCGTGAGTGCTATGGATGGGGTTCTCGTAGGTAGACGGGAGCGGATCCATAGTGGTGTATTGGTATGGTGAATACGTGGACTCGTGGGCGCCACTTCAAAGAGTTACTTGCAGTCATAGTTCAGGATAGCCACTGAGTCAAAGCTGGCTTGCTGCAGTCAAACTCCACCACCCCCTTTGTTGATACTGATGCATATGTAGCTAGTTCTGATGTAAGTCTTGCTGGGTACATTTATACTCACGTTTGCTTAATTTAAGTTTTTGCAGAGAGACGTCAGTCTCGCTAGTAGTTCCGTTTGGACTTCGACGTTTAGCTTGATACCTCAGCTACGATCTTGTGCCCTCGGCAGGATCTGGTAGATAGTCAGGCTTCTCAGCCTTTTTCATTTGTAGATGTCTGTACTCAGACATGTTAAGCTTTCGCATGTGCTTTGACTTGTATGCTCTGAATGTTGGGTCATGAGACCCATGTTTGTAATATCTCGCTCCTCGGAGCCTAATGAATAAATACTTGAGTCGTAGAGTTATGCTGTGATGCCATGTTGTATTTACACATATCGAGCATATTGTGTGTATGATTGAAATGCTTGGTATGTGTGGGATCCAACAACCTAGTTGTTTATTCTTGGTAGCCTCTCTTATGGGGAAATGCAGTCTTGTGCTTCCATGAGCCATAGTAGTCCGCACAGCCCGGTTCACGGATCCTGCTAGCTCAAGACTACTTGCTCGGAACACTTGGTAGCCGGCATGTGATTCACTTGTTCCTGTGTCTGTCCCTTCGGGGAAATGTCACGCGGTGACATCCGGAGTCCTGCCTAGCCTGCTACAGCCCGGGTTCCCGGAGTCCTGTTAGCCCAGTGCTACAGCCCGGATTCGCACGCTGCTGACCGACATGCTCGATGTTGATTCATGTATGCCTGTCCCCGTAAGTTAGTGCCACTTTGGGTTCATGAATAGTCATGTCGGCCCGGGTTCTCTGTCATATGGATGCTAGCGGCACTATCATATATGTGAGCCAAAAGACGCAAATGGTCCCGGGCCATGGTAAGGCGACACCCGTGGGAATACCGTGCGTGAGGCCGCAAAGTGATATGAGGTGTTACAGGCTAGATCGGTGTGACTTAGAATCGGGGTCCTCACAGCTTTGGTATCAGAGCCTGACTGCCTGTAGGATTACCAAGCCAAACTGGTGGAAGTTGAGTCTAGAAATGCTTTAGTTATGTAAGGGAATTGATTGTGGAAGGGAACGTAAGGCTCTTTTTACTCCTTATACCTTATGCCCTTCTGATCCGAGTCATCTTATCTTTCCTGCGGGGTTTAGGAACTAAGCTCTGTCTTCCTTCTATCAGGATCACGTGTTACTAATCTGTAGACTTGCAAGATTGTTAGATTTAAGCCCCAGTTCAGTTTCTATTACTTCCGTATGTTCATAGCTGGCCTCGGAACCTTGATATGATGTTGTTGAGTGGTTATGCCACCATTTTGCATGATGTCTAAAATCTTTTTGAGCATTTACAACCGTTATGCTGTTCGAGTCATCCCAGGTTTCTAAACTATCTGATGCATTTGCAAATTCTTCCTTCCTGTTCACGGTGTCCTTTTGGTCAGAATAAGCACACTAATCGGTCTATTGAGGTACTCTATTGCCTCGACATATATGTTGGAAGTATTATTATGACCATAGGTGTCTTAGAGGATCATCTAGTAATCTAGCCATGCTTTATATTCCTAGTGTGATGATTCTGGCCATTATTCTCGAAAGCATCCCATGATGCCATTTAGTTAGTAGGCATTCTATTTCTGGGCTCTTAAGCCCAAGATTCACTCTACTTACTTCATGTTGATAGTGTTTCTCGTACCTTTAGGTTATTAGTAACCTTTGCAATAGTCCCCGAGGTTAGTGGTATTACCTTCTTCCAAGTACCATGAGTTGTTTATGGCAGAAGTTCCTCGCTGAACCGAAAGATCACAACAAGAGTGCTCTTGATGAGTTCTCCATTCCACATTGTGAATCTGCCAGTTCTATCTTTCTGCATGGGTTATTCGAAAGAAATGTTGAGCTTTGCTCAACATACTAATCTATGCATTCACAACTCAGAAAAGATATATGTCCCTTTGAGTTGTCTCTCTTTAGTTGTATTCTGACCTCTGTCTATCAATTGATAGCCAGGACTAGTTGTGCATTCGTGTTATTGATGCCTATTATTCTTGTGGTCCGTCAAGCCATTCTATTTCAGAAAGACTAGGAGAAACAAACTCCAGTACCTCATCCATATCCAGGATTGGGTCAAAGTAGTTGTGTGCTGCAGATCAAATGCCAATCCAGCTTTTGTTCTGTTCTACCCTGTAGTATTACCCTCTTTATGTCAGGATTGTCATGAGAATTGCACCATATCTTATGAATTCTTGACGCAGTGATACTTCTCACCATCATTGCTTCATTCCTCGGTTCCGTGTTATTGTAACCGGAATGCCGACAAGTGTACTGTGATGTGCGAAAATCAATACTCCTAGCAAATCCGTTGCTTGGTAGTTAATGGACAATATTCTCATCTTAGCATGCTGGTTATTGAATCATCATCCTAAGATTGATCGTGCTACCTAGTCCATATTTCCGGGTGCACTCATCGACCAAGGAGTTAGAATTGTGACAATCCCTCGCTCCTTGATCATATCGTCTTGCCCTGAAAAGCAAGATTGTTCTCGAGCTTAATAACATATCGGTGGTTCGTGATTTTCCGAATATCTTCTCGGAAGTATTACCGGGTTGTTTCCTGACTGTTATGTTGAGCTCGTGATCATGTTGGTTTTCTTCTAAACCACCTATTCTCCAAGAATCTGTGTTGAATACCCTGAGCTAGTTGGTTAAGCTGAACAACAACTTGGAGAGTTGGAAGATAAAAGCTTGCCTAACTTAGTTCGTTCCAAAGGGATATTCTTGTGTAGTGTGTGTTGAAGAAAGATGATATCTTCATCGATTGGTCTCTGTGATCTGTTGTTGGACCTGTTGTCTTATCAATCCTTTGATTTGAGTGTGGGCTATCGTCAACTCAAATCAGTACCAACGATGTTCGTAATGTTGTCTTACTCGTGGTTGATCCCTCGAGCATACACCATTACATCTTTTGGTCTGACCAATACTAACACATTGTTCACATAATGGTGGAAGTCTAATGATATGGAAATTCCGATGAGTTGTTGTTGAGCCCAACAGCAGCATCATGTCTCCTCCATGATTCATCGTTAACATTGAGCTAGTGTTGGAAACTTTTGTAAGCATTGCCTTCGTGGTCCGTTCATGAGGTATATGTTTTGGTGAAAGAAGTGACTTTCTCTGATTCACGTGCATTTGGTGCAAGTTGCCGCCGTGAGTTCGAGGAAGATTGTTTTGTTTCCTATGGTACCATCCCAAGTCAGTCATGCACATGCGAAGTGCTCTATGGTTTGATATGTTGGTTGCCTCCACTCCATATGTGTTCTTAGCACACCAAGCCACTAACTGATTTGCTCAAGGAGAAGGAGTCCCTTCATATGAGCTAATCCGGACTTATGAAAAGACTTTTCGATATCCTCGATGATGGTTCCCCCACCTGAACTTGGTAGTGTTTAATATAAGACTACTACGTGGCCATGCTTGTCTGGGACAGCGTGTTCACATGTTTGTAGTAGAACCCGCTCATGTTTTCGAGCTTACTACCATAGTCCATCTCCCGAGAATCTCGCAACATCATCTCGTTGATTTGTGTTGCAACCTTTCCTTTTCAGACATCTTATGCGAAATGTCCTGTTACCAACCAGATATGAATCTCGTGTGATATGATGGTTGAAACATTCCCAGCATTTGCATTATGTTCCCAGCTTGCACCCCAGCAATTGTTGTTCAGGATCATCTTCAAAAGCGGTCCTACCATGGGTCCCATCCATCTCCGATGATAAGCAAAAATCATCCCTTGCGTTGTCTTCAACAAGGTAGTCCACATCATCCATTCTAGTCCGAGTATACCATCCCTTAGTACTCCGCCAAACGATTATTGTGATTGCCTTAGGCTGGTATAAAGAGTTTCAATGATCTCAGGATCAAAAGTAATTCTTTTTGCCACTTAAGGGAATGTTTCTGCGAGTCACCTTCCTTAAGATGTCTCGTTATGATATCATGGGAACTTAACTCCTCGCCATGCTGTGATCAAGCGTGGAATTGTTTCCTACCAAATCGAGCCACCGCCTTCTAGTTCCTATCACCCCGATAAGTGTCTCGTGTCTTAGCTCAAGAGATATTCCTACGTCTCATTCCGTGAGTTGATCGTCAGTTGTCCGATCTTCGAGAAGATCAAAATTTTGTAGAGTTTTCCTCCCCTCCGTCGCCATAGCTGGATGAAGATCCTGAAGGCAAGACATCAAGATCATGTGGTAGAACGAATCAACATCTTCGATGAGGGCACTTGGATCATGAAGATTGTGTTAGTTTGTGTCCCCCATTGACCTCTTACCTCACGTCTTGAATCTCGGGACGAGATTCTTGTTTAGTGGGGGTGAGTTGTCACATCCCTGGTTCTGGCTTGCTCTGGGTTAGCTAGTCTTGTGTTGCATCATGTTTAAATTTCTCTTAAACCTGAAATGGGGAGCAACAAACCCCAAAGACCCCACAGAAAATACCAGGTTCAACTGAAAAACATTTCAATGAACCCGAATGCCCTTCGAAAAGTTCATCATTTTTGAATTGGTCTAGAACCTCTCCCAAAAATGGTGCACATTTTCCTAGGCCATTCCGGATTTTTGAATTAAATCATTACTTATTTGCATTTGGGCATTTAAATACTATAAAATATTTTAAATGCTCAAATAATCCCAAACTGAAATGTTTACTGTAGGATATATTTCCAACAGTGGTCATGAGCAGTTGCATGATTTTTGGAATTGATTTAGTATTTTTAGAAAGCCACAAAGATTACAGAGTAATAGAAGAACTTAAATAAAAGAGAGAGAGAGAAAGGAACCTACTGCCCACTTACTCAGTAGCCGCCCAGCTTGACCAGCCCAGCCCACCTACCTCGCTCGTCGTCTTCCTCTCGCCAAGAGGCAGAGGCGAAATCGCACGCCAGACGCAGAGTCCTCCACCTCCCGCTTCGCCAGGCAGCCTCCTCGGCCTTCGAACCGCGCCACGAAGACGCCCAGCACCTTTCCTCTCACCCCCATCTCTCTGGTGCCTCTCTCCCTCTCTAGCCCTGCTCCACGCGACCACCGACAGCCCCACTATCCACCGCTGCCGCTCGCGTGGCCATCGCCACCCCCTCGCCCCCTGCCATGTCCAACTGAACCGCGTGAACGCCGCACCCCTGCAACAAGAAGATCGGGATCGCGGAAGCTCTACGTCATCGGCATCAAGCTCATCCCCGCCTCCTCTGGTCGAAGCTCGCTGGCGTCGATCCGTCGTCTTCGGAGCGCTCCCGGCCATCTCCCCTCTGTCCCCTGCTCAAACTCATGCCGTAGCCGTTGTTCCACCGCAACCGAAGCTCACCGCCGTCGTGGCTCCTCGCCACCGTGGCCAGGGCACCCAAAGCTTGCGTCCGAGCACATGGTTGTGCTCCTACTGGTCCGTAGCTGCCGCCCCACTGCTTAACTTGCTCCGCCTCATTCTCTAGCCGCAGCTGCCGCACACACCGAACTTCGGCGGCCGCCCAAGTGCTCGCCGTCGGTGAACCAAGCCACCCCGCGACCTTCTGACACCTCCCCTGGATGCGGGAGACCACGAGCTTGCCTCCCGTGCCCTCGGTGCGTCCAGCCGTGGCCGGAAACGGCCGGCCGGCGATCGCCGCTGCGCCGGATTAGCGCCGCCGGTTAGCCGCTGGTTAACTCCACCATTAGCACTAACTAACCCCCCCTAGAGTCACTGACAGTGGGACCCGCATGTTTAACTCAACGGGCTAATTTTCCTGGTTAAGATTAGTTTATAACCCAGCGGGACCCACGTGTTCGAAAGCCGACCGTGGCCGACTCGGCAAATGAATCGACCCCACACGCCGGGCTTGAGTGGCCACGCCACCGCTGATCTCGACCCCACAAGTCTCGTGACCCAGACAACACCGTGTCACCGACGATGGACCCCACTGGTCAGGTTTGACTGGACCGAGTCAGTTGACCTGCCGGCGTCACCACTCGACATAATCTTGTAGCGATGTTTGGTTACTGGATTTAAAATAAATCAGAAATTCCAGAAAATATCCTAAACTTCTAAAAATCATATGAATTCAACCGTAACTCCAAATGAGATAAATTATATATGAAAAATGATCAGAAAAATCTAATCTATCCAGCTGTATCATTATCATGCATATTTGAGCAAGTTAACTTCACTATTTAGGATGAAACATGAATAGGATAACTTTGATAATAGTTTTGGAGTTGGAATTTGATGTAGTTTTGAATTCCACTTCAATCAAAATGACTTCTTTGTTGCATTAGCCCAAATCACAACATATTGTCATGTCATGATCATGCATCATATTGTGCATTGCATTGATTGTGTTCTTCCTTGTTTGCCGGTGTTTGTTCCCTCTCAGTAGACGATGTACCGACGATGAGTTCCATGACACCGATGAAGAACTATACTATCTTCAGAAATGCCAGGCAAGAAAAACCCCCTTGTTCATTTTGATACAATCCCACTCTCTCGCTCCTGCTCTCTTTTACTGCATTAGGACAACAACGATTCATCTGTTATTTTACTGCGGTAGTTGAACCCCTTTATCCTCTGCATGACCTGTCATTGCCACAGTAAATAGATGAAACCCACTAGCATGAGTAGGAGTTGTTTGAGCCCTGATGTGCCTACTCATTCATGCTTGTTTGTCGTGCCTGCTATTGCTTAGAGTTGTGTCAGGTCTGATTCATCGGGGATGAATCGGAGGTGTGTGAACATGTCCTACTGTTGAGAGCTAAGTGTGTGAACATGATTTAGTAAAGGTAGCTGTGAGAGGCCATGTAGGAGTACATGGTGGGTTGTCTCATTAAAACCGTCCTCAGGAACTGAGTTCTGTGTTTGTGATCCATGAATAGTTACTACCACACATGGGTTTCCGGTAACTCGGCCCCTCTCGGCTTATTAATCAACTTGATCTCTGTCCAGGAGTTGCAACTAGTTTCTGGTGTTTGTAGGTAGTGTTAGTAGTCTACCAAGTGGCACCCGCATGTGGCTTGGGACGAGACTAAACCTGATGGTCGGTGTACCAAGTGGCACCCGGATGGTGGACTTGGGAACCTTGCACACATCGTTTGGGGCCGTGAGCGACACCCCGGCTGGATCTCCTTGCGGATGGAACCCGAATAGGCGATAAACCTGGACGAGAGACTTGTGTGATTAGTCAGGTCGTGGCCGACACCCTCGCTGGGCTTTCGCTTGAAGGTTATTGAGTACATGTCGTGTAAACGGCGATAAGTGGTGAGAGCGTGTGTGAAGAAGTACACCCCTGCAGAGTTAACATTATCTATTCGAATAGCCGTGTCCGCGGTAAAGGACTTCTGGGTTGCTGCACGGTTCATAGACAAGTAAAAGTGGATACTCTAAAACTCGCAAGATAAGCGTGAGTGCTATGGATGGCGTTCTCGTAGGTAGACGGAGCGGATCCATAGTGGTGTATTGGTATGGTGAATATGTAGACTCGCAGCGCCCACCTCTAAGAGTTACTTGCAGTCATAGTTCAGGATAGCCACTGAGTCAAAGCTGGCTTGCTGCAGTCAAACTCCACCACCCCCTTTGTTAATACTGATGCATATGTAGCTAGTTCTGATGTAAGTCTTACTGGGTACATTTGTACTCATGTTTGCTTAATTTATGTTTTTGCAGAGAGACGTCAGTCTCGCTAGTAGTTCCGTTTGGACTTCGACGTTTAGCTTGATACCTCAGCTATGATCTTGTGCCCTCGGCATGATCTGGTAGATAGTCAGGCTTCTCAGCCTTTTTCATTTGTAGATGTCTATACTCAGACATGTTAAGCTTCCGCATGTGCTTTGACTTGTATGCTCTGAATGTTGGGTCATGAGACCCATGTTTGTAATATCTCGCTCCTCGGAGCCTAATTGTAAGTGCATCTAGTGCCCCTTAGTGATTTTGGTGTATTGAAGACTTATAGGTTAAGGGACTAATGTGTTTATGAGTGTACACATGTCTATAAGTCTATGAGGAGTTTGATATTTACAGAGAAAGTCGACCCCTAAAAATGAAGTTCTTCGACTTAAGAGTTTGATATTCTGAAGACTTTGAAAGTGAAAAATTGGTGTGACCTTGAAGACTTGATATTCATTTGAGGAATATGAAGCGTGAAGACTTTTGTTTTCGTAGTTTTGTTTTCTCTTTCTTGAGTCATAGGAAACATCGTACTGTTAAAGGGGGTCGAGGAAATACTAAGCAAAAATTTCCATGTGATGCTCAACTCAAAATCCTACACCTACCAATCCCTTCGAGTGAAGCCTTTGGAAATCTCATACAGATTCAGTCAATTTCTTGATGTGAGACGAAGTTCTTCTCGGTCACGAGGAATTTGTCCTGACCGAGGAGTTAGGAATTCGCCAGGCGGATTGCCTACACAAAGTGAGGAACATGATAGCCCCGAGGAATTTGAGAATCAAATTTCCGACCATTGCCGTATCTTGCGCCACTGTCCCAAAATATCTTATCCACCTAACGGTCATATCATTGAAGGGCATTTATGTCTTATCATGTCGGGCTGCTCCCTAGGCTATAAATAGCCGCCCCCTACAACCACTAGCTGGTTGGCTGCTCCGAGAGAACTTGACACTTGTCATTTGAGAGCAACCAATCCTTCGAGGAATTTGAGCGAAAATCATCGAGTGAGGAAAAACCCAAAAACCAAACCCCTACAAACCCAAAGTGATTTAGCATCACTGAAGAGATTGATCCTGCATGGATCCGATGCTTGTTACCTTTGAAGACTGTGCTTCTTCCAGACGGTTAGGCGTCATGGTCTAGAGCATCCAAGAGGAATTGTGGATCGCCGAGTGACCAAGTCTGTGAAGGTTTGGAAGTCGCGAAGACTTACCACGAGTGATTGGACGAGGTCTATGTGACCTTAGTTCAAGGAGAATATGGTGAGGACTTGGTGTCCTCGAGCTGCGTGCTTTCGGCCGGGTGTCCGGACTGTGTCCTCGAGTTTAAATACTCACCGCTCCAACGGCACGTACAACTGAGACAGCAGTTGGAACTGGTCTACCAAATCATTGTCTTGACCAACCTAACTGGTTCTATTTCCTCACTCTTTCATTTCCTCATTACTGTGTTGAGTGTTCGTTCATATCTGTGTTTGAAGACTTTGGTCAAGACTTTCTCAATTTCCTCGCCCAATTTCTTCATGCTTGTCTTCATCTTGTGCTATCCTGTGTTTACGCTTTCAGACTCTTTAATTGTCTTCATTTGATCATGATGACCATGCCCGCATTCTCTTATGCTTACTTCGAGTACTTATTCCGCTGCAAGTAGTTCTTCTCTTAGGAATTTCCTCACCGCAAATTCCTCATTGAAGAATTCATAAAAATCGCCTATTCACCCCCTCTAGTCGATATAACGCACTTTCAATTGGTATCGAGCAAGGTACTCCCTTGTTACGTGTGATTTTGTTTAACCACCTGGAGTTTTAGTTATGTCAACCGCATGTATGAAGAAAGTGACATGCCCTATCTTTGTGGTCATGATTATCCCAAGTGGAAGGCCATGATGAGGAAGCGCCTCATGGCAATGGACAGCTTAGCCGTGGACCGTCACTGAAATTGGTCTTACTGATCTATGCAAGACAACGAACGTAGATGATATTCACAAGTACACTCGACTTGACATCATGGCGAAGGATATCATCTGTTCCTGCCTATCTAGAGATGAATTCAAGCGCATTATGCATCTTTGCAATGCGAAGCTTATCTGGGACCGAATCTCCGACGTCTATGAAGGTCATCGAACCCGTCATGATCCTTGGTTTGAGGACTTCAAGGAATCTCTCAAAACAATGACTTTCGAACTAGAATCATCATCGTCTACATCATGTCTCATGGCAAAGGGTGACGAGGTAACCGAATGTTCCTCATCTGAGTTTAGTGACTATGAATCTGATGATGATGGATCTGATGATGATATTGAACCTAGTTATACCAAACTTGTTTGCATTGCCACTAAACAACAAACGGCCTTGGAAAAGGTTCAAAACATGCTAGATAAAAGTGATGATATGTTGGGTGAAGAAATGGATCGCACTAAAGCCCTGATCGAAAATCTTCAGAGACTTCAGTCTAGGTTTGACAGCCTTCAAGGTCACCATAACACTCTCTTGTCTGATCATGAGAAACTTTCTTATGAATTTCTTCAAAGAAAGCAAGATCTTGAGAAGCTAAGATTGAGTTATGAAGATCTTCAGAAGGAGCACGATTCATTACTTGCTCAACAAATCAGCGCTTCTCAGGAAGAATTTGTTCCTCCATGCTTAAGGTGCATTGAACATGAATCTGTTAATTCTTCACCTGAATGTTCAAATGCTTCAAATGTTACAAATTCTTCATCTGCCTCTGCTATCACTAATTCCTCATCTGAGGACATTGCTAGTATCACTGACGATGCAGGGCTGAAGGAATTGTATATGACAGTGCATGTACAAAAGCCTCAAAGGGCATCGAGACTCTTTGTGATGTGCTTAAAAGCAGATCCTCAATAGGAACCCTAGGAAAGAGGGTATTGCCTTTGAGAGGAAACTCAATGCCGATGGAACATATTGGAAGCTTTGAGCAGTACCCCCAAAACCTCATGGGTTGCCGCAAAGGGACCTCCAGCTTGATCCATCTAACTTATCTGACTTTACATGCGAATCTCCTCATTCTTCCGATGAGTCATTTGACTCCAACTATAAACTGTTCAAAAATAAGAATGGTGAAGTATTTGCTAGATATGTTGGCACTAATCGCAGGGAACGGTTCCCCTATGAAGAAAATCTGGGTTCCCAAGAAGTGCCTTGAAAGTCTTCGTGTGAATGTCCTCATGACACCACCGTGAAGAAAAGGAACCCCAGATCAAATTCTTCATATGGACCAAATTCTTCATATGGATCCAAGTCCTCATACGGACCAAATTCCTCACATATATCAAAGTCCTCATATGATTATCATCATGCTAACAACTCTGTTTTGCAGGGTAGAGCTAAGGGCTATGAATATGTGCATTATTCTTCAAACCAATATGTTCATAAGTCCTCGAAGAATTTCTCTGCTTATTCATATGCTTACCCTAACCCCTCTTATGTGAAAGCGAAATGGATTGGCCTCTATGCCACCATTCTCATATGGAGCTCGCAGAGTGATGAACTCTTTGCCACCCCTTCAGATGTGGGTGGTGAAGAAAAGGAACTAATCTCTTCTACAGGGTCAGGCCTCCAGACGTGCTTTAACGTCTGAAGAATTTGCTGGGGGCCTGACAAAGATGCCTGAAAGGACGCAGGCTAATCATGAAGAAATGAACTTTCATTTCACACGTCCTCCTACTGCTTATCTGTTATATTGCCTGATGAAATTCATCTGATGAACTTGATATCATATTATTCACTAATGAAGTATATGAGATCGTAAGTTGCACTAATTCATCTGCAGGATGATCAACCCAAAGCCAATGAGTGGGTCCTCGATAGTGGATGTACAAATCACATGACCGGTGACAAGAATCTATTGATGGATGCTCCCTTATCACCGTCACATCTGAAGCATATCATCTTTGCTGACAAAGGCAAAAGTCAGGTATTGGGTCTTGGTAAGGTTGCGATCTCTAAGGACATACACATGGACAAAGTCATGCTTGTTGAGTCCTTAGGATATAACCTCATGTCAGTCTCAATGCTTTGTGATCTTGATATGGTTGTTGTCTTTGGCAAGTATCGTTGTGTTGTGATCATGGAAGCTGACAATTCCAAAGTCTTGAAGGCTTTAGGAGAGGAGACTTGTATATTGTTGATTTCTCTACAGGACCACAACCAGCCGTGTATCTACTTGCAAAAGCTTCGTATATTGGCTATGGCATCGCGACTTGGTCACGCAGGCATGAGGAATTTGCACACGCTTGCGAAGAAGAAGCATGTCATTGGCATTGAAAATGTCAAATTCCTCAAGGATCACTTGTGTGGAGCCCGTGAAGCTGGAAAATGACCAAGGCCAAGCATCCAAATAAGACTATCATGACCACTACTCGTCCATTCAATTGCTTCACATGGACCTCTTTGGTCCTAATCATTACTCAAATCACTAATGATGCATCTCTATATGGCTTTGTTATTGTTGATGATTACTCTCGTTACACATGGGTACACATTGTTACTTACAAAAATGAAGTGCGTGAAGTCTTCAAATGATTTTCCTCGAGGGCTTCAACTAACTTTGGTGTGAAGATCGACACATGAGGAGTGACAATGGAACTGAGTTCAAGAATTCCGGTCTTGCTGCCTATCTTGATGAACTTGGTATTACTCATGAGTTATCTGCTCCCTATACTCCTCAGCAAAATGGCGTCGTGGAGCGCAAGAACAGAACTCTTGTTGAGATGGCTCGCACTATGCTTGACGAATACAAAACGCCTAGTCATTTTTGGATTGATGCAATTGATACCGCGTGCCACATCATCAACAGAGTATATCTTCACAAATTCTTCAAGAAGACTGCCTATGAACTCCTCACTGACAAGAAACCCAATGTGAGTTATTTCAAAGTCTTCAGTGCTAAATGCTGGATTAGAGATCCTCATCACAATTCTAAATTTGCACCGAAAGCACATGAAGGTTTTATGCTTGGTTACGGAAAGGACTCGCACACCTACTGAGTCTTCAACATCGCTCTTCACAAGATTGTTGATATCAGATGTGCGGTTCGATGAAACTAATGGCTCGCAAAGAGAGCACCTACCTTCTGTGTTAGATGAACCAGCACCCGAGGAATCTATCAAGTTCAAGGCAACTGAGGATGTCATTCCTACTGAAGAATCTGCTGAAGAATTCATTCCTGTACGCGAAGAACGTCGAGCTGATGCACCTGAGGATAATGCTGAAGGAAATGGTACTTGTAACATCCCAAATTTTCAATTTGGAATGTTATACATTAGGTCATCTTGCATATCATATTTTCTCGCATTTTCCGATCCTAGAAAATTTCACGCAACTCAAGGACCCTCGGAGAGAGTTGGAAATTTCATTATTTTCATATTTGAGATTTCTCAAATTACGAAAATAGGATCATTGGATTTATTTAATTATCTTCATAAAGTTTTTCCGATAAAAAAATTAAGAGAGGGAATAATATGACTTTCCAAAATTTAGGAAAAATGAAGATATTATAAATAAATCAAATTTTGGTTTTGAGGATTTATTTGCTTTAGGCAAAAATGAACATTTTAAAAAAAATATGCATATCTGCCCGTTTTTAAAGTTCATTTTGTTCGACTCATTTTTAGGAGTCGGGGAAAATTAATTTTATTAAATTCGGAGTTCGTTTGGTTTTATTTAAAACCGTTTAGTTTTGTTTAAAAAAAAACTGCGTCCCCCCCCCCCGGGCCAAGGCCCACTGCCCAGCCACCGCCTGCCCATCTCCCTCTCCTCACATAGCCTCCCACGCCACACGCCGCCGCCGCCATGTCCGGCTCGGACACGAGGCCGCCGCCGCCCCTTTGCCCCTCCCCAAGGCGCCAACCCCCTCCTATTTAACCTCCGCCACCCCCCCTCTCCTCATCCCGCCGCCCTCACTGAGCCGCCAGCCCGATCCGAGCCCCGCCGTCGCCCGAGGCCGCCGCCGCCGCCGCCTGTCGCCGAGCCTCGCCCGCCCGACCCCTCCCGACCTCGCTGAGCCCTCGCCGCCTCCCGCCCTCCCGACCCCCGGACCCCTTGCCCCCGGGCCCATGAGCCTCGGGAGGTAGCACCTCGCCGCCCCGATCCATTTTTTTTTAAAAAAAAGACCGATCTGGTTTTGTTAAGATGTTTGGTTTAAAAAAAAACCCTAGATGGTTTTTATTTTTCGGTTTTCTTATTTAATGAACGTTCGCTGAACCGTTCGTTTCAATGAATGTGTTCGTTGGATTAGTTACATTAATCTAACGTCCGTTATTTAATCCGTTCGTCGTTTTCTTTTTATCGGATTTGATCCGTTATTTTTCTGATTCGATTTCCGATCCGATTTTCAAATCTGTTTATTTTCTCGCTTGTTTATCGGAATCAGGTGATTCAAGCGCCTGGAGTTTCGTTACGAAACCGCCGTTCCGACTAACCTACTTACACAAAGTTTTGCTACTGTGAAATTTTGACCTAGTTTTAGATTGCTAAACCGAGTCGTTCTCTCTTGAGTTTCGACTTTCGATGCTTTATTTGATTCGATTCTTTTTGCAACCAGGGTTCTTAAGTTGAACTCTCTGGTTAGATCTTTTATTCGAGGTTTCCCTGTGTATTAGATGAGTACTTATTGTACGCTTGTTGTTTGTCTGCGTTAGATCACCCAGAGTGCGCCGCTTGTTACTTCGAATCTCTAGGTCTCGCGGATCATCAGCAAGGCAAGTAACACTTGATCATACCTTTTCTACTACCCAGTTTTATTGCATTAGATCAAACCCTCAAACACTTGCATGTTTAGGATCTAATTAATTTGTGGGTTTGGGAAGTAGATTGAGGTAGTACCTATTACCTGCTTTTACTTATGAAACCTTGGGAGTTACTTCTCGTTTGCTTATTATGCTATGCGATGCTAGTAGACATGGATTGGGTGAGTGAATATCCATGACAGATGTGAGATTGTTAATTAATGGTTTATCTAAGGTGGCAACCTAAACACACATCCTGGGTGGATTGAGGCACCGGTTTCTATCGAGGACTTGCTCAGATTTCTTGGACCGCCACCTGTGCTCTAAGGGATCATAAGATTATTCAAAGCTGAAACTTCTGTGTGCAGCCACAAGCCAATTATGGGCTCTGGCGTAGTTGACTAAGTTGTGCGAACTCTTACGGGTAGGCTAGCTGATGTAGGGGATGTAGGTTGGTACGGTCTACCCACATGTAAGGTGCTAGCGTTCTGAAAGACTATGTCTCGGTCATCCGCTTCTCAAACACCTCAGAGTGCGAGAACCAAGCGGAGGCGATCGAGTCTTGTGGGGAAAAGTGCACAAACCTCTGCAGAGTGTATAAACTAATCATGATTAGCCGTGTCCCCGGTTATGGACGTTTTGAGTATCCGGTAATTGAATATCATGTGAATCTCAACATGTTACTTCTAATAAATGTTATTGGGATTTGATGAGTACTTTTTAATTGGGATTGAGGATGCTGTCAACCATTCTCAATGTTTAACAACCACCATGATAGTTAAATAAAAATTATTCCTTTTGTTGTAGGGAAAAACTAGCTTTATGCAAAAATGTAACCGTGAGAGCCTTACCACCAGCCAAATATGCATGTAGTATAGGCTTATCCTTTCATTGCTCTCTATGTGTTACATTGCCAAAGATATTCCATGTCTTGACCCGTTTCGGGCTGCAACTTTCACGTTCGCAGACTTTCTGCATTTACGAGTAAGGTGTTAGGTCGTGGTTCTATACTCGGTGATGCCGATGGAGTTGATGGACTCACTTATCTTCCAAGCCTTCCGCTGTTATTATTAGATGGCCTTAAGCCATATTATTGTAATAAGTTCCCTTGTGGACAACGATGTAATAAGTGTGTGATTGCTACTCGCTATAAATCCTTCAAAGTACCGTGTGGTGTCGACATTATCGATCCAGGATGACACCGGGCACGTAGACTTGATCCATTCGGTCTGGTCGCTCTGAGAATGGTATCGAGCACACGCCGATCGTAGGGACACGACCACTAAGCTAAAAGCCATAGATCACTACTCTCTTCCCATTTTCTAACTCCTCATCTTTTCTACTCTTTGGGATGATGGCAGACGCTTGAGATCAAGTACACCCAACCAGATGAAGGCACACCTTTTGGATTTCACTTGAAGGAAGTCACCAAGTACCTGAACGTTGGACTACCTAGCTTCACCGAACTTTCAATGCCACTGCTCAAGAGGAGCAGAAGATTCAAGCTCACGTTCCAGAAGGACATTCGCCCCAATCACCAAGCCTATAGATAGTGTTTTCGCACCAACTTGGAGTCTGGAAAGAGCATGGCAGCTCACATCACCATGGGACGCATTGGAGAAGTTTATCAAGAAGACCTCAAGGACACTATCTACCAGATTTGCGGACGCCGAGATGACAAATGGGACATAGTCAAGACCAAGAAGGATAGGTCCATTGCAGCATTCATCCAGAGTTAAATCAGCACATTCGGACGCCAGAGAACCAAATGTGCAATGATATGTTGGAGTTGCGTAATGCAAAGGGAAGGATCATCGAACTTGAAGGAGAACTAAAGACTACACGCAAGGACTACATGGACGAGATCGTAGCTCTAGCAAGACACAATAACGATCTTAAGTACGAGATCGAAGAACTCAAGAAGAAGTTGGCGCTCAGGAATGAAGACCAGTATGTCGACTGTCCAAGCGACTACATCAACATCGACGACACCGATTCGGATCCAAGTGAACCCGACTTTGAAGACGAAGCTGGAGCAGACATCATGGAGTCTTCCACCGGTTCAAATTAGTAGAAGTCCTCCACATATTAGTAGTATTCCCTCCATGTAAATATTATAGTACACTCACTTTTGCGATAGTTAGATCGTTGTAAGCTCTTTGTTTGATTGAATGAAGTGATTTTTGTGTGCATTTGCTCATGTGCATTTGGGTAGTGATTCCCCTTAGACCTCATTCTACTCTTAATTCTCGTCTTTTCTAAAACCCATCAGATGCCTCCGAGACGCGACCCCGGATTCGTTTTCCCGCCAGAGATCACCCAACTGATTCAACATCAGAATACCCTGATTCAAACATTGGTGCAGAACCAGGGCAAAAACAACAACAACAACAATAACAACCCACCGCCACCACCACTGCGGATCACCGACTCGTTTCCTTAGATCAATCCGCCGGTGTATTCCAAAGAGCACCGAGCTGATTGTGGCGTATGATTGGCTCCGCAAGATAGGAAGGGAGTTGACCACTGCGGGATGCACAGATGGTGAAAGAGTGAAGTTTGCAGCACATCAGCTTGAAGGACCCAGCGGCAGATGGTGGGAGAATTTTTACAGCCACTTACCCGTGAGACACCGCCACATGGGACCGATTTGACAAGCTTTTCAGACCGCCCATGTTTCAGCAGGAGCTATGGCCATGAAGAAGCGTGAGTTTCGCAACTTACGCCAAGGAGGAAGGACTGTTGGCGGACGTGGATGACTTTAGTAAATTAGCACGTTATGCCCCGGATAGCGTTGCTACAGACGCCGCTAAACAGAGAAGTTTCTAGAAGGACTGAATGATGAGTTCAGCATGCCGTTGATGGTAGCAAGTTTCAACAACTACCAAGAGTTGGTAGACCGAGCCCTCATGATTGAAGGGAAGCAAAGAAGAATTGAGAACTGCAAGCGGAAGTATGGACAGGGAAGTATAACTCGAGCCCAAAGAAGCCTCGTTATACCCCTAAATCAGGAATTCAGTTTCAGCATACCCATGGAGGAGGTAATTCGCATAACCATAATGGCACCAAGAATGGGAGCAGGGAATGGAGGAAGCAATGGACAGAATCGCACCAACCCGTCAACACCATCCAAAGTAGACCTGAGTCACATTACTTGCTTTAAGTGCCGCAAGATGGGCATTATGCAAATGACCGCCCGTATAGGCCGAATGGAAATGGCAATGGAAGCTCTGAAAGAAGCCCAACCCTTTCAACAGGGGATGTGAACCACATTGATGTGGAGGAGGTTGAAGATCAGCCCGATGCAAGAATCGGTAAGTTTTTGGTTAAGTCATTTATCAGAAGTTGTTCTTTTCGATCTTGGTGCATCGCATTCATACATATCAAGGGATTTGTGGATAAGTACAAGTTACCAACCCAAGCCCTTAGGTCACCCATGCTAGTAACCTCACCCGAGGCGAGTACATGGCTAGTAAATGGTGTGATCGATTGCCATTAAGGATTGGACACTATGTTTTCCCCTCAGACCTGATAGTTCTGGAATCCCAAGGATTGGATGTGATATTAGGAATGGATTGGTTATCAAGGTATGGAGGAAACATAGATTGCACCACAAAGTCAATTTTGCTCACCACACCGTAGGAAGAAGGATCAAGTATGTATCACGACACGAGCCGAGGAGAGCACAAGTTAATTGCTTATCGTGAGTGGTGCGGTGAAGAAGTACCAGCATGGTGAAAGATTTTCCTGATGTATTTCCTAAGAGTTGCCGTGAATGCCACGGATAGAGATATTGAGTTTTTGATCGAGCCGCTGCCGTGAACAGGCCCGATATCGAAGCGACCATACAGGATGCCCGCACAGGATTTGGCGGAAATCAAGAAGCAGATTAAGGAACTATTGGATAAAGGTTTTATTCGCCCAAGTTCTTATCCTTGGGGATCACCCGTATTGTTAGTGGAGAAGAAGGATGGATCGTTAAGAATGGTTGTTGATTATCGTGGATTGAATGAAGTAACAATCAAGAACAAGTACCCACTACCTATGATAAATGATCTGTTTGATCGCTTACAAGGAGCTAAGGTGTTTTCCAAGATCGATTTGCGATCAGGGTACCATCAGTTGAAGATTCGGGAGCAAGACATACCCAAGACAGCGTTTACCACGAGATATGGATCACGAGTATACCGTTATGTCATTTGGACTGACTAACGCACCAGCCTATTTCATGAACCTGATGAACAAAGTGTTTATGGAGTTTTTGGATAAATTCGTCGTGGTGTTCATCGATGATATTTTGATTTTCTCGAAAAATGAAGAGGAACATAAGGCTGAGGGAACACCAGTTGTATGCCAAGTTCAGCAAATGTGAGTTTTGGCTAAAGGAAGTTGGATTTCTCGGACATGTTATATCCGGAGAAGGAATAGCAGTTGACCCCACAAAGGTTGAGACCATAACCAAATGGGAAGCACCAACGATAGTTGGAGAGATTCGGAGTTTCCTTGGACTCGCAGGATACTACCGAAGATTCATTGAAAATTTCTCAAGAATTGCAAAGCCTATGACAGAATTGTTGAAGAAGGAAAACAAATTCATATGGACTGAGGACTGTGAGGCAAGTTTTCGTGGAGTTGAAGAAAAGATTGGTTACCTCACCAGTTTGATATTGCCGGATCAGACCAAGGATTATGAGGTGTATTGCGACGCTTCACGTCGAGGACTTGGAGCAGTGCTTATGCAGGAAGGAAGAGTTGTTTCATACGCTTCACGACAACTTAAGCCCCATGAGTTGAATTATGCCACACATGATTTGGAGTTAGCGGCCGTTGTGCATGCCTTTAAAGACATGCACATTTTCTCATTGGAAACCATTGTGAAGTATATACGGATCACAAGAGTTTGAAGTACATCTTCACACAAAAGGAATTGAATCTCGAGACAAAGGAGATGGTTAGAGCTTATTAAGGATTACGATATGAGATTGCATTATCACCCGGAAAGGCTAATGTCGAAAGGCGCATTTATTGAGACGTAAGAGCCACGCCAATACCCTAATGATGGGAGGGATACCCAATGAGTTACCGAGGACCTTCGAGAGCTATGTTTGGAAATAGTTCCGAGAGGCTATGTAGCAGCATTGGAGATTCAATCGACAGCGATGGACAAAATCGAGAAGCCCAAAAGGAAGATAAGGAAGTTGCCTCTATAAAGGAGAAAATGAGCAAAGGAAAAGCTAAAGGATTTCGTGAGGATGAGCACGATACCCTATGGTTTGAAGACCGTGTTTATGTGCCCAATAACCCGTAGATCGTGAAGTTGATTTTACAAGAAGCCCATGATTCACCCTATTCGATTCACCCAGGAAATACCAAGATGTATTTGGATTTGAAGAATATTTTCGGTGGACCGGAATGAAGAAGGATATTGCGGAATATGTAGCAGCTTTATGCACGTATGTCGAAAGTAAAAGTAGAGCATCGAAGCCAAAGATTGTTACAACCATTACCGATACCCGAATGGAAGTGGGATAAACTAGGCATGGATTTCATCACAGGTTTGCCAAAGACCCGTTCAGGATATGACTCTATTTGGGTCATAGTCGACCGTTTGACTAAGGTAGCTCATTTCATTCCAATCAAGACTACCTATAGCAGTGCTAAGTTGGCAAAGATATACATGACCAGAACTGTGTGCTTACACGGAGTTCTGAGGAGCATCGTATCAGATAGAGGAACTCAATTTACCTCGAAATTTTGGAACCAGTTGCACGAAACATTGGGAACTAGATTGGAATTCAAAGATGCCTTTTCCACCCATGCACCGATGGATGACGATCGAGAGAGTCAATCAGATTTTGGAAGATATCTTTGAGAGCTTGTGCACTAGATTATGGATCTAGTTGGGATGATAATTTGTCAGATGCAGAATTTTCCTACAACAACAGTTACCAAACCAGCTTGAAGATGGCACCTTTTGAGGCTCTCAGATGGAAGAAGGTGCAGGACACCGTTGTCATGGGACGAAACTGGAGATCGTCAGTTGTTTGGACCAGATTTGATTAAGGAGTCGGAACAGAAGGTTAAGTTGATTCGAGACAGGCTCAAGGTAGCCCAGTCCAGACAGAAGAGCTATGCAGATTCAAAGCGCAAAGCGATTGAGTATGAAGTTGAGAGCAGTATATCTTAGAGTATCCCCGCTTGAGGAGTTAAGCGTTTTGGAGTTAAAGGAAAGTTAGCCCCACGTTTTGTTGGACCATACAAGATTTTGCAACGCATGGGAGAAGTTGCTTATAAGTTGGAATTGCCAGAAGGACTGTCAGGAGTTCATGATGTATTTCATGTTTCTCAGTTGAAGAAATGTCACCCCGAGATAGCAGAGGTACCGTTAAGAGACACAGTGCCCCTGGAAGCAATTCAGTTGAAGGATGACTTAACATATGAGGAGAAACCAGTTAAGATTCTCGACTATGCCAGCAGAGTTACTCGCAGCAAGGTTATCAAGTTTTGCAAGGTTCAGTGGAGCCACCACACTGAAGATGAAGCCACCTGGGAAAGAGAGGAAGTTTTGCTTAAGGACCACCCTCACCTATTTTCTAGCCAACCCGAATCTCGAGGGCGAGATTCATCTTAAGAGGTAGGTTTGTAACATCCCAAATTTTCAATTTGGAATGTTATACATTAGGTCATCTTGCATATCATATTTTCTCGCATTTTCCGATCCTAGAAAATTTCACGCAACTCAAGGACCCTCGGAGAGAGTTGGAAATTTCATTATTTTCATATTTGAGATTTCTCAAATTACGAAAATAGGATCATTGGATTTATTTAATTATCTTCATAAAGTTTTTCCGATAAAAAAATTAAGAGAGGGAATAATATGACTTTCCCAACATTTAGGAAAAATGAAGATATTATAAATAAATCAAATTTTGGTTTTGAGGATTTATTTGCTTTAGGCAAAAATGAACATTTAAAAAAAAATATGCATATCTGCCCGTTTTAAAGTTCATTTTGTTCGACTCATTTTAGGAGTCGGGGAAAATTAATTTTATTAAATTCGAGTTCGTTTGGTTTTATTTTAAAATCGTTTAGTTATGTTTTTAAAAAAAAACTACTTGGCCAAGGCCCAGTCGTGCCCAACCGCCCTGCCCATCTCCCTCTCCCTCGCCTTGTGATCTCCCGCCGCCGCCGCCCGCCCGCCCGCCGTGTTCGGCTCGGACATGAGGCCGCCCTTGCCCCTCCCCAAGGCGCCAACCCCCTCCTATTTAACCGCCACCCCCTCTCCTCATCCCTTGCGCCGCCCTCACCCGAGCCGCCCTGAGCCCGCCCGATCCGAGCCCGCTGTCGCCTTGAGGCCGCCGCCGCCTGTCGCCGAGCCTCGGCCGCCTCCGCCGACCCCTCCCGACCCAGCCGGAGCCTCGCCGCCCCTCGCCGCCTCCCGACCCGCCGCCCGGGCCCGCGGAGCCTCGCCGGAGGTAGCACCCCGCCGCCCCGATCTGGTTTTTTTAAAAAAAAAGACCGATCCGGTTTTTTTTTAAGATGTTCGGTTTTTAAAAAAAAAACCCAAGATGGTTTTTATTTTTCGGTTTTCTTATTTAATGAACGTTCACCGAACCGTTCGTTTCAATGAATGTGTTCGTTGGATTAGTTCTGTTAACGAACGTCCGTTATTTAATCCGTTAAATGCTTTTCTTTTATCGGATTTGATCCGTTATTTTTCTGATTCGATTTCCGATCCGATTTTCAAATCTGTTTATTTTCTCGCTCGTTTATCGGAATCAGGTGATTCAAGCGCCTGGAGTTTCGTTACGAAACCGCCGTTCCGACTAACCTACTTACACAAAGTTTTGCTACTGTGAAATCTTGACCTAGTTTCAGATTGCTAAACTGAGTCGTTCTCTCTCGAGTTTCGACTTTCGATGCTTTATTTGATTCGATTCTTTTTGCAACCAGGGTTCTTAAGTTGAACTCTCTGGTTAGATCTTTTATTCGAGATTTCCCTGTGCATTAGATGAGTACTTATTGTATGCTTGTTGTTTGTCTGCGTTAGATCACCGAGTGCGCCGCTTGTTACTTCAATCTCTAGGTCTCATGGATCATCAGCAAGGCAAGTAACACTTGATCATACCTTTTCTACTACCCATTTTTATTGCATTAGATCAAACCCTCAAACACTTGCATGTTTAGGATCTAATTAATTTGTGGGTTTGGGAAGTAGATTGAGGTAGTACCTATTACCTGTTTTACTTATGAAACCTTGGGAGTTACTTCTACGTTTGCTTATTATGCTATGCTATGCTAGTAGACGTGGATTGGGTGAGTGAATATCCATGACAGATGTGAGATTGTTAATTAATGGTTTATCTAAGGTGGCAACCTAAACACACATCCTGGGTGGATTGAGGCACCTGGTTTCTATCAGGACTTGCCTGTATTTCTTCGGACCGCCACCCGTGCTCTAAGGGATCATAAGATTATTCAAACTGAAACTTCCGTGTGCAGCCACAAGCCAATTATGGGCTCTGGCGTAGTTGACTAAGTTGTGCGAACTCTTACGGGTAGGCTAGCTGATGTAGGGGATGTAGGTTGGTACAGTCTACCCACATGTAAGGTGCTAAGCGCCGAAAAGACTATGTCTCGGTCATCCGCTTCTCAAACACCTCAGAAGTCACGAGAACCAAGCGGAGGCGATCGAGTCTTGTGGGGAAAAGTGCACAAACCTCTGCAGAGTGTATAAACTAATCATGATTAGCCGTGTCCCGGTTATGGACGTTTTGAGTATCCGGTAATTGAATATCATGTGAATCTCAACATGTTACTTCTAATAAATGTTATTGGGATTTGATGAGTACTTTTTAATTGGGATTGAGGATGCTGTCAACCATTCTCAATGTTTAACAACCACCATGATAGTTAAATAAAAATTATTCCTTTTGTTGTAGGGAAAAACTAGCTTTATGCAAAAATGTAACCGTAGAGCCTTACCACCAGCCAAATATGCATGTAGTATAGGCTTATCCTTTCATTGCTCTCTATGTGTTACATTGCCAGCATATTCCATGTGCTGACCCGTTTTCGGGCTGCAACTTTCACGTTCTGCACTTTTCGAATTTAGTAAGGTGTTAGGTCGTGGTTCTATACTCGGTGATGCCGATGGAGTTGATGGACTCACTTATCTTCCAAGCCTTCCATTGTTATTATTAGATGGCCTTAAGCCATATTATTGTAATAAGTTCCCTTGTGGACAACGATGTAATAAGTGTGTGATTGCTACTCTGCTATAAATCCTTGAAATCTTGTGTGGTGTCAGCATTACTGATCCAGGGATGACACTGAGCACAGAGACTTGATCCATTCGGGTCTGGTCGCTACAGAGAATGGTATCAGAGCACACGCTGACTGTAGGACACGACCACTAAGCTAAAAGCCATAGATCACTACTCTCTTCCCATTTTCTAACTCCTCATCTTTTCTACTCTTTGGGATGACGGACGCGCAGATCAAGTACACCCAACCAGATGAAGGCACACCTTTTGGATTTCACTTGAAGGAAGTCACCAAGTACCTGAACGTTGGACTACCTAGCTTCACCGGAACTTTCAATGCCACTCTGCCTGAAGAGGAGCGCTGGAAGATTCAAGCTCACGTTCCAGGAAGGACATTCGCCCCAATCACCAAGCCTATAGATAGTGTTTTCAGTGCACCAACTTGGAGTCTGGGAAAGAGCATGGCAGCTCACATCACCATGGGACGCATTGGAGAAGTTTATCAAGAAGACCTCAAGGACACTATCTACCAGATTTGCGGACGCCGAGATGACAAATGGGACATAGTCAGCACCAAGAAGGATAGGTCCATTGCAGCATTCATCCAGGAGTTAAATCAGCACATTCGACGCCAGAGAACCAAATGTGCAATGATATGTTGGAGTTGCGAGAATGCAAAGGGAAGGATCATCGAACTTGAAGGAGAACTAAAGACTACACGCAAGGACTACATGGACGAGATCGTAGCTCTAGCAAGACACAATAACGATCTTAAGTACGAGATCGAAGAACTCAAGAAGAAGTTGGCGCTCAGGAATGAAGACCAGTATGTTGGTTGTCCAAGCGACTACATCAACATCGACGACACCGATTCGGATCCAAGTGAACCCGACTTTGAAGACGAAGTGGAGTGCGGAACATCATGGAGTCTTCCACCGGTTCAAATTAGTAGAAGTCCTCCACATATTAGTAGTATTCCCTCCATGTAAATATTATAGTACACTCACTTTTGCGATAGTTAGATCGTTGTAAGCTCTTTGTTTGATTGAATGAAGTGATTTTTGTGTGCATTTGCTCATGTGCATTTGGGTAGTGATTCCTTAGACCTCATTCTACTCTTAATTCTCGCCTTTTCTAAAACCCATCAGATGCCTCCAGACGCCGACCCGGATTCGCTTTTCCCGCCAGAGATCACCCAACCGATTCAACATCGTAATACCTCGATTCAAACATTGGTGCGTAACTGGGCAAAACAACAACAACAACAATAACAACCCACCGCCACCACCACCTGCGGATCACCTGACTCGTTTCCTTAGACTGAATCCGCCGGTGTATTCCAGTAGCACCGAGCTGATTGTGGCAGATGATTGGCTCCGCAAGATAGGAAGGGAGTTGACCACTGCAGGATTCTTCTTAGGTCTTCAAATTCGTCAACAACACAATGGCATATTCATATCTCAGGAGAAATACCTCAAAGATGTACTGAAGAAATTCGGCATGCAAGATTGCAAAGGCATCAAAATACCTATGCCCACAAATGGCCATCTATGCACTGATGAAAATGGTATTGACTTCGATCACAAGGTATACCGCTCCATGATTGGTTCTCTATTGTACTTATGTGCATCTAGGCCAGATATAATGCTTAGTGTTTGCATGTGTGCCCTATTTCAAGCTACACCGAAGGAATCACACCATAAGGCTGTGAAGCATATTCTTCGATATCTAGCTCACACACCAACACTTGGATTATGGTACCCCAAGGGCTCTGCTTTTGATCTCATTGGATATTACGACTCGACTATGTCTTTGGTGATCGTGTGGACCGCAAGTCAACATCTGGTACTTCTCATTTCCTCGGACGATCTTTGGTCCGTTGGTCCTCGAAGAAACAGAATTGCGTATCACCGCTTCATCTGCGAAGCTGAAACATTGCTGCTTGGCTCTTGTTGTGCCAATTGTGTGGATGAAGCAAACTCTCAAGGACTACGGCATCAACGTGAAGAATGTGCCTCTCTACTATGACAATGAGAGTGCCATCAAGATTGCTCACAACCCAGTTCAGCACTCGAAGACAAAGCACATTCAAATTCGTCATCATTTTCTTCGTGATCATGTGTTGAAGGGTGACATCTCCATCGAGCATGTGAAGACTGAAGAACAACTAGCCGATATCTTCACAAAGCCCTTGGATGAGAAGAGATTTAGCAAGTTGCGGTGTGAGCTAAATATCTTAGAATCTTCGAATGTTCTTTGAAAAGGACACACATCCTGACACTTATGCAAAAGTGATGACTTAGATGTGCAACACATGAAGAAACGTTTTTCTTCGATCAATGAAGAATAGCACTCTAAGTGTGAAGAATTTAATGAAGAATTTGATTCTCAGAACCCTACGACAATTGTACGCGGTGTCTGAAATCATCATTCTTATACGGTGGGTCACGCCACCACCAAAATTCAAAATCTTCAATTTGAGTTTTTCCTCGCTTTTGAAATTCTTCGCTTTTTCAAATTCTTCAACTTTGCAAAATCTTCGCTGTTTCCGCTGCTTTTTCTTCATTGACTATATATATATGGGTTTATGTCCTCTCTGATTCACTTATGGCTATTTCTTCAAGTCGCTTTTTCTGCTAAGTGAATGTGATCGGACCCTTCCCCCTCTATGCTATACTCAACCCAATCTATTCACAAATTCTTCATGTGCGTTCTATTTGAAACTAGTTCAAAATCTTCACTGTGTCCTTGTCAGCTGAAGAAATTGCGAACGAAACTTTAAAACTGATTTTATCCAAACTTTCATTTTTGCCGCTCAAACCGTTCCGCATCCCATGATAGATTTATCTATTCACCCACGATCTAACACAATCTCCACTTTTCAGTACGTGGGTGACACATGTCAAGCGAATGAGAAGGGTCAGGCACGTTAATTCAAAATCTTGAGCGATCAGTTTTTTCACCGTGGCTATATATACCCCTCTCCCCTTCCTCACTTCCTTTACTCCGCTCAACCGCTCTCTCTCGCCGAGCTTCTCAAACCCTAGCGCTGCTGCCGCTACTCCATCATCGCCGGTGAGGAAGAGCTTCACTGCCTCGACCTCGTCGCCGTCGTACTCGCGCCGACCGTGGAAATCTTCACTCCGCCGCCGCCGTAGCTGTCTTCCTCCGCCGAGTTAGGGCGTGGGAGATCTAACCTGACGAACTTCCCATCTGTTCTTCTCAGTTTGTCGTGTTCTTCACTTCGGGTAATTAAAATTTACTTTTATTACTCGCTTTGATTCTCAAACCTTCCTGAAAATCTTCAAAGGTGTTTATTCTTCAAATCTTCACACATATGAACACCTCAAACGAAATATGCTCTTGATTCGTTTCTCTAAGCAATGATTTTTTCTTCAAGATTCCTCAATTGTGTGGATCCTCGATCTATACAACTCTAGAACCTAAGACAAAGATTGCTTAGTGAAATTCTTCGAGGCTCATCTGGTCAAATTCCTCAAACTAGTTCTTTTTGAAAAACCTTCTGAGAACGCATATGACCTCTCCAAATTCCTCGCAACTATACTCTGTTCATAGGTACTCATGTCCGCTGCTGAATCACTAGGTTCTCATCAACTTAACTCATTTGCAGCATTCCTCGAAGAGAAGTTGCATACTTCTTGAGAGAATTTGATTGTTCAAATTCCTCAGCTGAAGAATATGGCAGGAGGAAAGAGGCCTGAGGTCATGACTGCGTTTGAGATTCCTGAGGACATCTATGCTGATTATTGCACACCTGATGAAGCCGAGTTCAGAAAAGAAAACAAAAATCAGCGCAAGGTGCACATTCAAATGATTGAAAGGAGATGGGCAAGGGAATGGAGGGAGTACAGATATGTTACTCCAAAGTACATGAAGAAATTCGCTCTCAATCCTCCATGCCCAAGAGCTCCATTGGCACCGGTCAAGAAGTGACCCCACCGACATCAAGCGTGGTGAGGACTTTCTGAAGAATGGGCCAAGCGCCAAGCCAAATTGGCAAGACAAGCCAACGAGGCGGAGTAATTTAATGAGGACTCACATCTGCTGCTGCCACTGAGGCCTCTGTCAAGCCAAGAAAATCTACGGCAAATAAGCCCGCACACAAGCCAAGTGCTTCACCAACAGTGCCCTCACGGCCAAGTTCCTCAGCTGTGCCCTAACGGTCAATTCCTCATGCTGCTCCTGCTCCTCCCAAATCCTCAGTTCCTACAAGGTCCTCAGCAGTTCCGACAAAGTCCTCAGCACCTGTGCATCTGGCCACGTGCCAAAGAACTGCAGACATCTCCATTGCCTCTGGTGTCTCAGCAAGTTCCTCAGCTGCACCAAATTCTTCATCAGGCCCAACTCTGCTGAAGACTAAGGCCACAGCTGGACGAGGTCCTCGGCCAAGTCCCAAGAAGAAACAGGTCGCCTTCCAAGAGCCACCTGAAGATGATGAAGCTGATGATGATGAACTTGCAGAAATCATCAGAGACCGACAAGAAAGGGCCGCTAGAGCCAAAGGCACACCCATCATTGCTGTTGGATCCAAGAGCGATCCTAGACTACATTGATCTCTGGCGAAGGACCCAAACACTCCTATGCCTGACTTCAAGTTGACACCGCCAAAGTCATATCTTGACTCATTTCATCCAAGAGGAGAAATGGAAATTTGATACGACCAGAGAGATCAAGAAATCGCAGATCTGAAAAAGAGAAACTGCTGAAGAAAACGTTGTCAAGATGACAACGAAGAACTTATCAAGATGCGGTGACATCAAAGCCCTCGGCGACAAATTTGACTCATATTATGCTGATTGACAAGGAGCCAAAGTCAGATTTGTCAATCGACAAAGAAGTTCTCAAATGTTGCAGCCCCAACGCAACAAGAAATTCCTCAGCCGGAGCCTCTCGCCACCGACCGAAGAACATGCCAAAGACCGGCCGATGAAGTTCAGGCTCAAAGACAATGCCAGTTCCAGGGCTGATGATTCCATTCCAGCCGCTGAAGAAATTGCCAGGGCATCCACTAGTGGTGCGCCTGAAGAAACTGAAGAAGTTAGGGCAACTGCATCAGTTGCGCCTGAGGAAATTCAACCAGATTCCTCAGCTCCTCCTGCGCCTACACCAACTCCAATCCTTCCATCTGCATCTGATGTGAAGAAGACCAAGGCTGCGTAATCGAGCTGCAGTGAAGAAAAGGAAAGCATCTGCTGCTTCAAATTCTTCAGCCCCGAAGAAGATGAAGACAATGACCAGCTCATTTGAAAATCCCATTTATGCTGTTCCAATTTCCTCCATGCCATCAAAGGACCTTGTTCCTTTTGGTGAAGATTATGAGATCCCTAGCGGATCTGATGAAGAAAATCATTCTGCTGCTTCGTTAGAGCAGATTGATGAAGAAATTGAAGTGGAAGAAATCCCTTCAACCCCAATCATTTCCTCGCCTATGCCTCAGTTCACAGCTGAAGAGGCTGGTGTTGAGGAAATTGAAGAAGATGTGGATATTGGAAGCACAACGCCAGTGATGAATGATGACTTTTGGGAAAGTCAGCATCCAAATTCTCCACTCTTCACCCCAATCCAACAGATTCCTCAGTCCCCTGCTCCAACAGTTCAAATGGGCTCTGAAGAAACTCATCCCACTTCATCTGTACATGAAGAAATTCCAGCCACTAGCACTGATGAACCTGCTGCTGCTGATCCTCAGACTGCACATATAGAGGAACCAGAAATTCCTCAGCCTGAAGAACTTGAGATTGCGATTCCAGAGGTCGTGATGCAACTCACTGACACTCCATTGCCAAAGCCAAAGAATCCATTCTCAACGAAGAAAAAGTTCAAGGCTGAAGACTTCTTTGGCGAGCACATTTTCTTCACGGATTACAACCCATACGACTCTGCTCGCATAAGGAAGAGGCGTTTACGACTGCCACCAAGCCAACTTCTATTCCTCTCAGGTTTTCAACAAAGACAAAGTCTTTGTTCATGCACATATTCCTCATGTGGACATGGAATCTCTGCCAGGCTTCGAGCCAGTCCTCAGTGTTCTTCATGATGCAGGACTTCTGAATTTCTGCACTGACATCTGTGATTGGAATGAAGAACTCATTCTTCAATTCTATGCGACGCTACACATCACCGGAGACGCTGAAGATGTCAACTCATGGGTGTTGGACTGGATGTCTGAAAATACTCACTACAAGGCACCAGCAACTGAATTGCTTCGTGCCCTACCACTCAGTCCTCCCCTTGATGGTGCTTGTTGTATCTACAACGAACCTGAGCTTTCAAATCACTACATGCAAGTGCTGATGAAGCCTTTGAAGCCCGGACAGGCACCTCGAACCAAATTCCTCGTCAAGGGATTACTATATGTACCTCGGACTGTCTATCGGATTCTGACGAAGACAATGAGTCCTATCAAAGGTCACGACTCAAATGATGAAGAAGTCGTTGGCATCATGAAGAATATGCTTTTCAATATCATTCATGGCGTTCCCATCAACTTCCATGATTTCTTCATGAGGACTCTGGCAAACATTGCTATGTCACCTTTTGAGCTGAAGCCTTATGCACCATGGATTATGAGGTTCATCAGGTCAAGGTCTTCACTCAATTACAAGGCCGATACTCTGAACCACTGCAGCTACTTGCCTCCGATTGAAGTCCTCAAACAGACATTTTCCTCAGCTGATGACAAGGGCAAGGCAACGGCTGTGATAGATGAAGGCATTCGTCCATTGGATGGTCAATTTCGCAAAGTTGCATGCTACTCCACCAATGATGACTCTGCCACACATGACTCTGCCACCAATACCTCACCCAAGCAAAATCCTCAAGCCACAGCACCCAGGGTGATGACTGATTGTGAGTTACTCCTCAGTCTTCATCAGAAGGTTGATCGCAATCATAAATGGGTCAAGCGTCAGTTTGGTTCAATTCTTCACAACATGACCTCTAACACAATGCAGTGAAGAAAAACCAATACTACCTCCATGAAACCTTCAACCGCACCTGGGCTGTTCTTTCTAATGTCTACATCGCGGAAGAACTGAAGACAATGGGTCGCAAGGAAGACTTTGACTGGTCTGCACCTCCACTCAAGAAATACAAGAAGGTCAAAGTTCCTTCCTTGGTGGCCAGCTCCTATTCTTCATCGCGAGACACTGATGAAAATGAAGACTTGGACGACACTGCGGTAGGCCCTACTACGACAACCGACCCCAACAACGCTGGCGCTCCTTCATCAACTTGAAATTCTTCAGGGGCGTTAGTCCTCAGTTTCGATCCTTTTGGCCATTTGATGACAAAGGGGGAGAAATTTGAGTTAGTCTTCAAGCGGGTCTATTATATGGGCAATTTTTTGCTAAGTTACAACTCTCGTTCTTCTGAAACTTTTATTGGTTCGAGTTGTAATCTTAAACCCGATGGTGCTCTGATACTCTTGATGCGTTATTTTGCATGCTTATTCCTCATTATATGTTAATGCACGCATGCTGAATTTACATCAGTCACCATATTTCATCATGCATTTCAAATTCTTCATATTATATGTCAAATGCGTGTATGAATTACAAGATATAGGGGGAGATCTCCATGATTCAACTCTTCAAATGTGCATTGCCTCAAAAGCAAATTCCTCACTATGCACATCTTCGTGGGGAGTTCTTCTATATCTTGCAATCAAATTCCTCAATATCAGTATTTACACTTCATATGTTTATCCCGTTGAAAACTTAACCTATATTGTCATCAATCACCAAAAGGGGAGATTGTAAGTGCATCTAGTGCCCTTAGTGATTTTGGTGTATTGAAGACTTATAGGTTAAGGGACTAATGTGTTTATGAGTGTACACAGTGCCTGTAAGTCTATGAGGAGTTTGATATTTACAGAGAAAGTCGACCCCTAAAAATGAAGTTCTTCGACTGAAGACTTTGATATTCTGAAGACTTTCTGAAGACTTTGGAAGTGAAGAAATTGGTGTGACCTTGAAGACTTGATATTCATTTGAGGAACATGAAGCGTGAAGACTTTTTTTTCGTAGTTTCGTTTTCTCTTTCTTGAGTCATAGGAAACACCGTACTGTTAAAGGGGTCGAGGAAATACTAAGGAAAAATTTCCATGTGATGCTCAACTCAAAATCCTACACCTACCAATCCCTTGAGTGAAGCCTTTGGAAATATCATACGATTCGGTCAATTTCTTGATGTGAGACGAAGTTCTTCCGTCGCCGAGGAATTTGTTCTCGACCGAGGAGTTAGGAATTCGCCAAAGGCGGATTGCTTACACAAAGGAGGAACATGATAGCCCCGAGGAATTTGAGAATCAAATTTCCGACTCATCTTCTTGCTGCGCGCCAGCTGTCCCAAAATATCTTATCCACCTAACGGTCATATCATTGAAGGGCATTTATGTCTTATCATGTCGCTGCTCCCTAGGCTATAAATAGCCGCCCCCTACAACCACTAGCTGGTTGGCTGCTCCGAGAGAACTTGACACTTGTCATTTGAGAGCAACCCATCCTCCGAGGACTTTGAGCGAAAATCATCGAAAGTGAGGAAAAACCCAAAACCAAACCCCTACAAACCCAAAGTGATTGAGCATCATCAAGAGATTGATCCTGCGTGGATCCGACGCTTGTTACCTTTGAAGACTGTGCTTCTTCCAGACGGTTAGGCGTCATGGTCTAGAGCATCCAAGAGGAATTGTGGATCGCCGAGTGACCAAGTCTGTGAATGTTTGGAAGTCGCCTGAAGACTTACCACGAGTGATTGGACGAGGTCTGTGTGACCTTAGTTCAATGAGAATACGGTGAGGACTTGGTGTCTGAGCTGCATGCTTTCACGAGTGTCCGGACTGTGTGTCCTCGAGTTTAAATTCTCACCGCTCCAACCAGGGCGTACAACTGAGACAACAGTTGGAACTGGTCTACCAAATCATTGTCTTCACCAACCTAACTGGTTCTATTTCCTCAACTCTTTCATTTCCTCATTATTGTGTTGAATGTTCATTCATATATGTGTTTGAAGACTTTGACTGAAGACTTTCTCAATTTCCTCAGTTCAATTTCTTCAGTCTGTTTGTCTTCATCTTGTGCTATCCTGTGTTTACGCTTTTCTGCATACTCTTTGATTGTCTTCATTTCATCATGATGACCATGCCCGCATTCCCTTATGCTTACTTCTGAGTACTTATTCCGCTGCAAGTAGTTCTTCTCTTAGGAATTTCCTCACCGGCAAATTCCTCATTGAAGAATTCATAAAAATCACCTATTCACCCCCCCCTCTAGTCGATATAACGCACTTTCACTAATGAATAAATACTTGAGTCGTAGAGTTATGCTGTGATGCCATGTTGTATTTACACATATCGAGCATATTTTGTGTATGATTGAAATGCTTGGTATGTGTGGGATCCGACAACCTAGTTGTTTATCCTTGGTAGCCTCTCTTATGGGGAAATGTAGTCTTGTGCTTCCATGAGCCATAGTAGTCCGCTACAGCCCGGTTCACAGGAGTGCTGCTAGCCCGGACTCTTGCTCCTAACACTTGATCGCCAGCATGTGTTTCACTTCATTCCTGTGTCTGTCCCTTCGGGGAAATGTCACGCGGTGACATCCGAAGTCCTGCCTAGCCTGCTACAGCCCGGGTTCCCGGAGTCCTGTTAGCCCAGTGCTACAGCCCGGATTCGCACGCTGTTGACCGACATGCTCGATGTTGATTCATGTATGCCTGTCCCCGTAAGTTACTGCCACTTTGGGTTCATGACTAGTCATGTCGGCCCGGGTTCTCTGTCATATGGATGCTAGCGGCACTATCATATGCGTGAGCCAAAAGACGCAAATGGTCCCGGGCCATGGTAAGGCGACACCCGTGGGAATACCGTGCGTGAGGCCGCAAAGTGATATGAGGTGTTATAGGCTAGATCGATGTGACTTAGAATCGGGGTCCTGACAGATAACATTGTATTGAGATCCAAAAAGAGAGAAGAAGCCATCTAGCTAATAACTATGGACCCGAAGGTTTGAGGTAAACTACTCACACTTCATTGGAGAGGCCTTGGAGATGATGTAGAGGCCCTCTGTGATCAATGCCCCTTCCGGCGGAGCGCAGGAAAAGGCCCCAAGATGGGATCTCACGGGTACAGAAACGTTGCGGCGGTGGAATTAGGTTTTTGGCTCCGTATCTGGTAGTTTGGGGGTACGTAGGTATATATAGGAGGAAGAAGTACGTCGGTGGAGCAACGAGGGGCCCACGAGGGTGGAGGGCGCTACGGGGGTAGGCGTGCCCCCCTACCTCGTGCCTTCCTTGTTCGTTGCTTTGCGTAGAATCCAAGTCCTCTGGATCACGTTTGTTCTGAAAATCACGTTCCCGAAGGTTTCATTCCGTTTGGACTCCGTTTGATATTCTTTTTCCGTGAAACTCTAAAATAGGCAAAAAAACAGCAATTCTGGGCTGGGCCTACGGTTAATAGGTTAGTCCCAAAAATAATATAAAAGTGTATAATAAAGCCCAATAATGTCCAAAACAGAATATAATATAGCATGGAACAATAAAAAATTATAGATACGTTGGAGACGTATCAGACATCATCCTTGAAACAAACATGCAGGGAATACATTCAAAAAGACATACCTCGCTGGCGAGATGCTTAGCGTCGTGCCCGCGATCTGAATCCATGGCCGGCGGTTTCTCGTCGCCCTTAAAGAGCAGCTTCCATGCGTCTTCGTGAGAAGTCTCGAAGAGCCTCACCAAGGTCTGGTGCTTCTTCGGATTGAACACCAACAAAGGGCGGCTTCGGCACTGGCACGGAAGAATCTGGTGCACTAAAATCACCTGGATTACATCAACGAGCTTGACATTCTTGGTTATCATGCTCTGAACGCGCGTTTGCAGCATTATCAGCTCATCAGGCGAACACCAGTCCGGACTCTTCTCGACCCAGGAGGTGAGTCGCATGGGAGCACTAGAGCGGAACCCGTCAATGGCGGCCCAAGTGGTGCCGCGGGGTTCTGTGATGTAGAACCACTATCTCTGCCACTCCTTCACTGTCTCCACGAAAGTGCCTTTTGGCCAGGAGACGTTGGGCAGCTTACTCACCATGGCTCCTTCGCACTCCGCGTGCTGGCCGTCCACCACCTTCGGCTTCACGTTGAAGACTTTCAGCCACAACCCGAAGTGGGGATAGATGCGGAGGAAGGCCTCACACACGACGATAAACGCTGAGATGTTGAGGAAGGAATTCGGGGATAGATCGTGGAAATCGATCCCATAGTAATCCATCAGCCCGCGAACAAAAGGGTGGAGTGGAAACCCTAGTCCATGGAAGAAATGAGGGAGGAATACCACCCTCTCGTTGGGCTCCGGCGTGGGGACGATTTGTCCCTCGGCCGGCAAGCGGTGGGCGATTCCCTCCCTTAAGTATCCGGCAGCCCGGAGCTCAGTAATGTCCTCCTCCTTAACGGAGGAGACCATCCACTTGCCTTGACCTCCGGATCCGGACATTGTTTCTTGAGTGGAAAGGAGATGAGTACTTGGGCGCTGGAGCTTGAGATTGGAAAGATGGAGGCAGAGAGAGGGCGTGAGAGAGGAAGAGGGAGTCCTTATCCCCTTATAAAGGCAGCAAATATTAAAAGCCTCCTCACTCGCCCTAAAAACTCACCTACTCCCAAGGGTCGTATAAATTGCACGGTTGGGTTACCCATGCCCGCATTGATGAAAATCCTGTGATAAGGGGACACGATCTCTGCTTTGACAAGACGTGCCGATGGCAACCGCGTCTCAAAACATGGAGCGACAGACGAAAGACGGTTCGAAGTTATGACCAGATAGACGTGATGTCGTGTTGTAAAAAGCTGTCAGCGGATAGCACTCGTGTAAAAAATATATATTCTATCTGTGGTTGTGTGTGGTGTGTAACAGGTCCGGATACTATCGTCGCATCCGAAGAGTATCTTGGAGTTCGGAGAAAGGGGAAATCGCCTTGCAATGCGGAAGACAACCTGCGTGCCGGACTCCTCGTCATTGAAAGCCAGGTTCAAGGGCTACTAAGGGAGTCCTGGACTAAGGGGTCCTCGGGCGTCCGGCCTTTTATCCATGGGCCGGACTGATGGGATGTGAAGACATGAAGGCCGAAGACTGTACCCGTGTCCGGATTGGACTCTACTTGGCGTGGAAGGCAAGCTTGGCGACCGAAGATTCCTTCTTATGTAACCGACTCTATGTAAACCCTAGATCTCCCCGGTGTCTATATAAACCGGAGGGGCCAGTCCGGAAAGGACAGACATTACCATAGTCATACAGGCTTGACTTCTAGGGTTTAGCCATTACGATCTCGTGGTAGATCAACTCTTGTAATACTCATATTCATCAAGATCAATCAAGTAGGAAGTAGGGCATTACCTCCATAGAGAGGGCCCGAACCTGGGTAAAACATTATGTCCCCCGTCTCCTGTTACCATCGATCCTAGATGCACAGTTCGGGACCCCCTATCCGAGATCTACCGGTTTTGACACCGACAGTTAGGTTTACCTTAATACCTCTTTTGTAGTTGCAGATGCTTGCAATAGGGGTTAATCATAAGTGGGATGCTTGTCCAAGTAAGGACAACACCCAAGCACCGGTCCACCCACATATCAAATTATCAAAGTACCGAACGTGAATCATATGAACGTGATGAAAACTATCTTGACGATAATTCCCATGTGTCCTCTGGAGCGCTTTTCTCTATATAAGAGTTTGTCCAGGCTTGTCGTTTGCTACAAAAAGGATTGGGCCACCTTGCTGCAATTTATTTACTTTTGTTATTTGTTGCTCGCTACAAATTATCTTATCATAAAACTATCTGGTACCTATAATTTCAGTGCTTGCAGAGAATACCTTGCTGAAAACCGCTTATCATTTCCTTCTGCTCCTCGTTGGGTTCGACACTCTTACTTATCGAAGGACTACGATAGATCCCCTATACTTGTGGGTCATCAAGACTCTTTTCTGGCACCGTTGCCGGGGAGTGAAGCGCCTTTTGTAGGTGGAATTTGGTAAGGAAAAATTTATATAGTGTGCTGAAATTTACTGTCACTTGTTACTATGGAAAGCAATCCTTTGAGGGGCTTGTTCGGGGTATCTTCACCCCGACCAGTAGAGCAAAGAGTTGCTCCTCAACCTAGTGAAACTACTGAAAACGTTTACTTTGAAATTCCTTCGGGTATGATAGAGAAACTGCTAGCTAATCCTTTTGCAGGAGATGGAACATTGCATCCCAATTTGCACTTAATCTATGTGGATGAAGTTTGTGGATTATTTAAGCTTGCAGGTATGCCCGATGATGTTATCAAGAAGAAGGTCTTCCCTTTATCATTGAAGGGATAGGCATTGACATGGTATAGGCTATGTGATGATATGGGATCATGGAACTACAAACGATTGAAATTGGAATTTCATCAGAAGTTTTATCCTATGCATCTTGTTCATCGTGATCGTAATTATATATATAATTTTTGGCCTTGCGAAGGAGAAAGCATCTCTCAAGCTTGGGGGAGGCTTAAGTCAATGTTATATTCATGCCCCAATCATGAGCTCTCAAGAGAAATGATTATTCAAAAATTTTATGCTCGGCTTTCTCGTAATAATCAAACCATGCTCGATACTTCTTGTACTGGCTCTTTTATGATGAAGACTATTGAATTCAAATGGGATTTATTGGAAAGAATTAAACGCAACTCTGAAGATTGGGACCTCGACGAAGGTAAGGAGTCAGGTATAACACCTAAGTTTGATTGTGTTAAATCTTTTATGGATACTGATGTTTTCCATGAATTTAGCACTAAATATGGACTTGACTCTGAGATAGTAGCTTCTTTCTGTGAATCCTTTGCTACTCATGTTGATCTCCCTAAGGAGAAGTGGTTTAAATATAATCCTCACATAGAAGTAAAAGTAGCTGCACCTATTGAAGTTGAAGAAAAGTCTATCACTTATAATGATCCTATTGTTCCTACTGCTTATGTTGAGAAACCACCTTTTCCTGTTAGGATAAAGGATCATGCTAAAGCTTCAACTGTGGTTCGTAAAAGTAATATTAGAACTTATACACCACCTGAGAAAGTTAAAGTTGAACCTAATATTGCTATTGTTAAAGATCTCTTGGCTGATAATATTGATGGGCATGTTATTTACTTTTGTGATGAGTCTGCTAGAATTGTTAAACCTGGTGCTAAAGATAAACATAGACCTGTGGTAGGCATGCCTGTTATTTCTATTAAAATAGGAGATCATTGTTATCATGGCTTGTGTGATATGGGTGCTAGTGCTAGTGCAATACCTATTTCTTTATATCAAGAAATTATGCATGATATTGCACCCGCTGAGTTAGAAGAAATTGATGTCACCATTAAGCTTGCCAATAGAGATACTATTTCACCGATCGGGATTGTTAGAGATGTTGAAGTCTTGTGTGGGAAAGTTAAATATCCTGCTGATTTTCTTGTTCTTGGTTCCCCACAAGATAGTTTTTGTCCCATTATATTTGGTAGACCCTTCTTGAATCATCAATGCTAGGATAGATTGCGAAAAGGATGTTGTTACTATTGGTTTTGGATGATATGTCTCATGAGTTTAATTTTTCTAAATTTCGTAGACAACCACGTGATGAGGAATTGCCTAGTAAGGATGAAATTATTGGTCTTTCTTCTATTGCTGTGCCTCCTAATGATCCTTTAGAACAATATTTGCTAGACCATGAAAATGATATGTTTATGAATGAAAGAAGGGAAATAGATGAAGTATTCTTTAAATAAGGACCTATTCTGAAACACAACTTGCCTGTTGAAATACTAGGGGATCCTCCTCCACTCAAGGGTGATCCCGTGTTTGAGCTTAAACCATTGCTTGATACTCTTAAATATGCTTATCTTGATGAAAGGAAGATATATCCTGTTATTATTAGTGCTAACCTTTCAGAGAAGGAGGAAGAACAATTATTGAAAACTCTGAAGAAGCACCGTGCTGCTATTGAATATACTCTTGATGATCTTAAGGGCATTAGTCCCACTCTATGTCAACACAAAATAAATTTGGATAAATCGCCAAACAAGTTATTAATCATCAACGACAGTTAAATCCTAAGATGAAAGAAGTGGTAAGAAAGGAAATATTAAAGCTCCTTGAGGCAGGTATAATATCCTGTTGCTGATAGTCAATGGGTAAGTCCTGTTCATTGTGTCCCTAAGAAGGGAGGTATTAATGTCATTCCTAATGATAAAGATGAATTGATCCCGCAAAGAATTATTACAGGCTATAGGATGGTAATTGATTTCCGCAAATTAAATAAAGCTACTAAAAAGGATCATTACTCTTTGCCTTTCATTGATCAAATGCTAGAAAGATTATCCAAACACACACATTTTTTGCTTTCTAGATGGTTATTCTGGTTTCTCTCAAATACATGTGTCAGCTGATGATCAAGCAAAGACCGCTTTTACTTGCCCTTTCGATACTTTTGCTTATAGACGTATGCCTTTTGCCTTATGTAATGCACCTGCTACCTTTCAAAGATGCATGATGGCTATATTCTCTGATTTTTGTGAAAAGATTTGTGAGGTTTTCATGGACGATTTCTCCGTTTATGGATCCTATTTTGATGATTTCTTGAGCAACCTTGATCGAGTTTTGCAGAGATGTGAAGAAACTAACCTTGTCTTGAATTGGGAGAAGTGCCACTTTATGGTTAATGAAGGTATTGTCTTGGGGCATAAAATTTCTGAAAGAGGCATTGAAGTTTATAAAGCTAAAGTTGATGCTATTGAAAAGATGCCATGTCCCAAGGACATCAAAGGTATAAGAAGTTTTCTTGGTCATGCCGGTTTTTATAGGAGGTTCATTAAGGACTTCTCAAAAATTTCTCGGCCTTTGACTAATCTATTACAAAATATATTCCTTTTGTCTTTGATGATGATTGTGTAGAAGCATTTGAAATACTTAAGAAAGCATTGATTTCTGCACCTATCGTTCAGCCACCTGATTGGAATTTACCCTTTGAAATTATGTGTGATGCTAGTGATTATGCTGTACGTGCTGTTCTAGGGCAAAGGGTTGATATGAAATTAAATGTTATTCAATATGCTAGTAAAACCCTAGACAATGCCCAGAGAAATTATGCTACTACTGAAAAAGAATTTTTAGCTGTTGTTTTTGCTTGTGATAAGTTCAGACCTTATATTGTTGATTCTAAAGTAACTATCCACACTGATCATGCTGATATTAAATACCTTATGGAAACGAAAGATGCTAAACCTAGACTTATTAGATGGGTTCTCTTGCTACAAGAATTTGATTTGCATATTATTGATAGAAAGGGAGCTGAGAACCCCGTTGCAGACAACCTGTCTAGGTTATAAAATGTTCTTGATGATCCACTACCTATTGATGATAGCTTTCCTGATGAACAATTAGCTGTCATAAATGCTTCTCGTACTGCTCTGTGGTATGATGATTATGCTAATTACATTGTTGCTAAATTTATACCACCTATTTTCACATACCAGCAAAAGAAAAAGTTTTTGTATGATTTAAGACATTACTTCTGGAATGACCCACACCTTTATAAAGAAGGAGTAGATGGTGTTATTAGACATTGTATACCTGAGCATGAACAGTAACAGATCCTACGCAAGTGTCACTCCGAAGCTTATGGAGGACACCACGCTGGAGATAGAACTGCGCATAAGGTATTGCAATCCAGTTTTTATTGGCCTACTCTCTTCAAGGATGCTCGTAAGTTTGTCTTATCTTGTGATGAATGTCAAAGAATTGGTAATATTAGTAGACATCAAGAAATGCCTATGAATTATTCACTTGTTATTGAGCCATTTGATGTTTGAGGCTTTGATTATATGGGACTGTTTCTTTCCTCTAATGGGTATACACATATTTTAGTTGCTGTTGATTACGTTACTAACTGGGTAGAAGATATTCCAACTAGTAGTGCTGATCATAACACCTCTATTAAGATGCTTAAAGAAGTTATTTTTCTGAGGTTTGGAGTCCCTAGATATTTAATGACTGATGGTGGTTCACATTTTATTCATGGTGCTTTTCGTAAAGTGCTTGCTAAGTATGATGTTAATCATAGAATTGCATCTCCTTATCACCCACAGTCTAGTGGTCGAGTAGAATCGAGTAACAGAGATCTCAAATTAATTTTGCAAAAGACTGTTAATAGATCTAGAAAGAATTGGTCCAAGAAACTGGATGATGCATTATGGTCCTATAGAACTGCATATAAAAATCCTATGGGTATGTCTCCGTATAAAATGGTTTATGGGAAAGCTTGTCACTTACCTCTTGAACTAGAACATAAGGCATATTGGGCCATTAAAGAGCTCAACTATGATTTCAAACTTGCGGTGAGAAGAGGTTATTTGACATTAGCTCACTTGATGAATGGAGAACCCAGGCTTTTGAGAATGCCAAACTGTTTAAAGAAAAAGTCAAAAGATGGCATGACAAAAGGATACAAAAGCGTGAGTTTAATGTAGGTGATTATGTGTTGCTATTCAACTCTTGTTTAAGATTTTTTGCAGGAAAACTCTCTCTAAATGGGAAGGTCCTTACGTTATCGAGGAGGTCTATCGTTCCGGTACCATAAAAATCAACAACTTCGAAGGCACAAATCCAAAGGTGGTGAACGGTCAAAGAATCAAACATTATATCTTAGGTAATCCTATAAATGTTGAAACTAATGTTATTGAAACTGTGACCCCGGAGGAATATATAAGAGACACTTTCCAGAATGTTTCAGACTCCGAAAAGGAGTAGGTACGTGGTACGGTAAGTAAATCGACTCCAAAACAGTTCAAATGGCATTTTTTCTCCGTTTTGGATTATTTAGAAAAATAGGAAAATAAGAAGCAGTCCGCGAAGGACACGAGGCTTCCACGAGGGTGGGAGGCGCGCCCTACCCCCTGGGCGCGCCCCCTACCTTGTGGGCACCTCGTGTGCTCTCCGGACTCCGTTTTCTTGCATGATACTTCTTTTGGTCGATAAAAATTCATTACATAATCTCCCGAAGTTTTTGACCACCGCACCACGCAATTATCCTATGTTCTTGTGTCGAGCTTTTTTCCTGGCAGATCTAGATCACCATGACGTCTCCAAGTGCCCCCAAGGACAAGTTCTTCGAGAAGGTCATCAACCCCTACCTTGCGGAGGTGCTGCAACACCCTCAAACCATTGAGATGCATGAGGGGTTGTTACACATCCGCGATGTTGAGGGACCAAGGAGGACCGAAAGCGTGGAGACAAGGCTCGAGGCAATGGAGCAACAAGTTTTCAAGTGCCAGGAGATGGTGGAGCATGGACTTGACTCCAATCACATAATGATCACGGAGTTCACCAACAACCACAATGGATGCCAAGGACATTGGGGAGGCCATCTTCAAGCTTCACGAGAAAATCGAACACCTCCAAGCCCAAATCTATGACATGCAAAACCAAAACTGTGAGTATGAATATAGATTCAAGAGGATGAGTTTGGCTGCAGATTTAAGAATCCCGGAGACTCGATCATCCTTCTATGATGGTGAGCCTATGCCTTGGAAGATGGACGACAAGCCTACATCATCAACAACCCCTTCACCAACAAAAGAGATATAATCACATGGGTATGGGCACTCCCCTTGGCAACTGCCAAGCTTGGGGGAGGTGCCCCGGTATCGTATCACCATCACACTCCTATCTTTACCATTTTTCTTAGTTCGATCCTTTTAGTAATATCTTGATCTAGTAGAATAAAGTTTTTGGTAAGATTTAGTTTTGAGTTTTGCTTTATGATCCCTTTGTGTAATCGAGTCCGTGAGCTATATAATAAAGATTGGTGTTGAGTCAAGGGCTTGATTATCTTGCTATGATCTTGAAAGAATAAAAAGAAACAAAGAGATCATATTGATCGTATGGAGAGTAATGACTTCACATATAAGAGTATGACGATTAAAAATTGTTGAGAATTGACAAACATAGTTTTGGTCATCATTGCAATTAATAGGAAGTAATAAAGAAAGAGAGGTTTCACATATATATATACTATCTTGGACATCTTTTATGATTGTGAGCACTCATTTAAAATATGACATGCTAAAGAGTTGATGTTGGACAAGGAAGACAACGTAATGGGTTATGTTTTCTTATATCTTAAATAAAGTATATTGTCATGGATCATCCAACATGTTGAGCTTTCCTTTCTCACTCATGCTAGCCAATTCTTTGCACCAAGTAGAGATACTACTTGTGCTTCAAAATACCCTCAAACCCAGTTTTGCCATGAGAGTCCACCATATCTACCTATGGATTGAGTAAGATCCTTCAAGTAAGTTGTCATCGGTGCAAGCAATAAAAATTGCTCTCTAAATATGTATGATTTATTAGTGTGGAGAAAATAAGCTTTATACGATCTTGTGATGTGGAAGAAATAAAAGTGACGGACTGCATAATGAAGGTCCATATCACAAGTGGCAATATAAAGTGACGTTCTTTTGCCTTAAGATTTCATGCATCCAACCATGAAAGCGCATGACAACCTATGCTTCCCTCTGCGAAGGGCCTATCTTTTACTTTTTTTCTCTTGCCCTTATGCAAGAGTCATGGTGATCTTTACCTTTCCTTTTTACATTTTATCCTTTGGCAAGCACCTTGTGTTGGAAAGATCCTGATATATATATATCCAATTGGATGTAAGTTAGGATGAGCTATTATTGTTGACGTTACCCTTGAGGTAAAAGGTTGGGAGTCAAAACTATAAGCCCCAGTCTTTCTCTCTGTCCGATTAAAACTCCGTAACCACAAGTATTGCGTGAGTGTTGGCAATTGTGAAAGACTAAATGATAGTTGAGTATGTGGACTTGCTGAAAAGCTCTTACATAGACTCTTTCCGATGTTATGATAAATTGCAATTGCTTCAGTGACTAAGATTATAGTTTGCTGGTTCTCAATGAAGTTTGTGATTCAAACTTTACATTGTGAATAGATTATTACTTGAGCATAAGAAATCATATATGTTGTTGTTATAAGAATGATCATGATGCCATCATGTCCGTATTTTATTTTATCGACACCTCTACCTCTAAACATGTGGACATATTTATCGTTATCGTCTTCCGCTTGAGGACAAGCAAGGTCTAAGCTTGGGGGAGTTGATACGTCCATTTTGCATCATGCTTTTATATTGATATTTATTGCATTACGGGCTGTTATTACACATTATGTCACAATACTTATGCCTATTCTCTCTTATTTTACAAGGTTTGCATGAAGAGGGAGAATGCCGACAGCTGGGATTCTGGGCTGGAAAAGGAGCAAATATTAGAGACCTATTTTGCACAACTCCAAAAGTCCTGAAACTTCACGGAAGTCATTTTTGGAATTAATAAAAAATACTGGACGAAGAAAATACCAGAGGGGGCCACACCCTGGCCACGAGGGTGGGAGGCGTGCCCTACCCCCCTGGGCGCGCCCCCTGCCTCGTGAGCCCCCTGGTGGCCCTCCGGTGCCCATCTTCTACTATATGAAGTCTTTCGTCTGAGGAAAAATCATAAGCAAGCTCACGGGACGAAACTCCGCCACCACGAGGCGGAACCTTGGCGGAACCAATCTAGGGCTCCGGTGGAGCTGTTCTGCCGGGGAAACTTCCCTCCGGGAGGGGGAAATCATCGCCATCGTCATCACCAACGCTCCTCTCATCGGGAGGGCCCCAATCTCCATCAACATCTTCACCAGCACCATCTCCTCTCAAACCCTAGTTCATCTCTTGTATCCAATCTTTGTCCCAAAGCCTCATATTGGTACCTGTGGGTTGCTAGTAGTGTTGATTACTCATTGTAGTTGATGCTAGTTGGTTTATTTGGTGGAAGATCATATGTTCAGATCCATTATGCATATTAATACTCCTATGATTATGAACATGAATATGCTTTGTGAGTAGTTACGTTTGCTCCTGAGGACATGGGAGAAGTCTTGATATTAGTAGTCATGTGAATTTGGTATTCGTTTGATATTTTGATGAGATGTATGTTGTCTCTCCTCTAGTGGTGTTATGTGAACGTCGACTACATGACACTTCACCATTGTTTGGGCCTAGAGGAAGGCATTGGGAAGTAATAAGTAGATGATGGGTTGCTCGAGTGACAGAAGCTTAAACCCTAGTTTATGGGTTGCTTCGTAAGGGGCTGTTTTGGATCCATATGTTTCATGCTATGGTTAGTGAGGGATTCCTGGACTAAGGGGTCCTCGGGCGTCCAGCGTGTTATCCGTGGGCTGGACTGATGGGCTTTAAAGACATGAAGGCCGAAGACTGCACCGTGTTCGAATTGGACTCTACTTGGCGTGGAGGGCAAGCTTGGCGACCAACTATGAAGATTACTTCTTATGTAACCGACTCCATGTAAACCCTAGATCCCCTCGATGTCTATATAAACCGAAGGGGATAGCCCGGAAAGGACACCGCATATACACATTACCATACTCATAGGATAGGCTTCTAGGGTTTAGCCATTACAATCTCGTGGTAGATCAACTCTTGTAATACTCATATTAATCAAGATCAATCAAGCAAGAAGTAGGGTATTACCTCCATAGAGAGGGCCCGAACCTGGGTAAATATCGTGTCCCCCGTCTCCTGTTACCATCGATCCTAGATGCACAGTTCGGGACCCCCTACCTGAGATCCACCGGTTTTGACACCGACATTGGTGCTTTCATTGAGAGTTCCGCTGTGCCGTCGATGAAAGGTTCGATGGCTCGCCTTGTCATAGAAGACAACATTACTGCAGGGGTAGTTCTGGCCCCGGGCGACTTTACTATGATCGCCCATTCAGCCGTAGAGCCGACGGTGACCTCTCGGGCCATCGAAAATCCCCTTCGCATCAGCTCCGGGCACTCCAAGCAGATGGATCCGGTAGAGTTTTCGTCTGTAAATGAGCTCCTCGATCGCATCGCTGCTTTGGGAATCGCCACCCATTACGATCGGATCGGGCCTAAAACCGATCAGGGAGAAACCGAAACTCCACCGGTCGCCCACCAGATCGCGGTAGTCGTGGCGTAGGATGGCGAGTCTTCTTCTATATTGAAGACGGACTATGTTCGGGTCGCCGTTCATGAAGAACTGGATAGTCACCTGCGAAAGGATGCATCCAGCCCTCCGAACATAGCATCGGACGGCGGTTCCAAACAATCAGAAGATATTCCGGAGCCCGGACTGTCCAGTCCGGAAGATCATCAGACTCCGTACAATCGGTTAGGTCGGGGTTCAGATTTAATTCCACCCACCCACCCGGACATAGAGGCTCTCATGAGCATAAAATAGCAGCCTCAGGAAAAGGTCCACCACTTCTGGGCCAGATTCCTCCTTGCCAAGGACAAGGTGAAAGACTGCCATGATGAAGACGCAATATCAGCGTTCTGCAAAAATTGCACGGACGAAGGAGTCCTCAATGCCATCAATCGTCGCGGCATACTAAAATTTGCTGATTTAGCAACTATCGTGCAAAAATACTGCATGATGGAAAGCGCCTGGGAAACTGGGGCAGCTCGCTGGGAACCATCAGTCTCAACCAAGCTCCCCATACAGGCAAAAAGGGCGTACCCACGTGGCACGCTCAGCCCAATAGTCGAAAATCACAAAGCCGCTATACGGCACGACACCGTTCTAGAAGGGTGGCTTGATGGCCCATGCAAAATACATACAACAACATATACCGTGGCAACCCACAGCCTTAGAGCATGTTGGATACTATGACAGGTGGCCAAGAGCGGCGAGGACGTCCTTATCAAGGACGCCCCGAAACAACACCCTCCAGAAGACGATGACCGAAGAGTGTTGACAGTCTTCGAGACATTAGCTTCAAATAACAAGCACAAAAGGGCACTTCGCGAGCTCGACGAAGTCTGCCAAATCGCTGTAATAAACCCATGGAACGATACGACTATAACATTCAACGCCGGTGACGAACCACAATACAGAATAGTACGGGCACCAGCGCGTTAGTCCTCAACCCCATCGTGGATGGGTTTCGACTCACCAAGGTCCTCATGGACGGCGGAAGCGGACTAAATCTCATTTATGAGGACACACTCCATAAAATGGAAATAGACAGGAGCCGCATCAAACAAAGCAACACAACCTTCTGGGGAATTATCCCTAGTCGGGAGGCGGCGGTCTTGTGAGCAAAATCACACTTGACGTGGTATTCGGCACGCCGGAGAACTATCGGTCCGAAGAAATAACCTTCCAAGTGGCCCCTTTCAACAGCGGATATCACGCCTTGTTGGGGCGCGATGCAGTTACACGCTTCCAAGCTATACCTCACTACGGATATATGAAGCTCAAAATGCCCGGACCAAACAGTATAATCACTCTCGTCGGTGATCCGGACATAGCACTCCGCGCTGAAAACAAAACTGCATCCCTGGCCCTGGAAGCGTTATCCAAAGCCCTCGCGGCCGAAGAATTAACCGCCCTACGCTCCACAGTGGACAGGGACGATGTGATCCTCGACAAACGCCCCAAATCCACCTCATTCAAACCAGCAGAAGAAATAGTCAAATTCCAGGTCCACCCAACGGACCCCAAGAAGACAACATCTATCAGAGCTCAAATGAACCCAACAGTTGACGCCACACTATGAGAGTTCCTGCGCAAAAACTGGGACATATTTGCCTGGCACCCTTCGGATATACCAGGGATCCCACGCAAGTTGGCCGAACATAGCCTCAACATATTAAAGGGATTCAGACCAGTCAAGCAAACACTGCGGTGCTTTTCCGAACCCAAGCGACAAGCCATGGGGGAGGAGCTGGCCAAGATCATCGAGGCCGGATTCATTAGAGAAATCAAGCATCTAGACTGGCTGGCAAACCTGGTAATGGTACCAAAGAAGGATAAATCCTGGCGCCTATGTGTCGACTTCAAGGATCTCAACAAGGCTTTCCCTAAGGATCCTTTTCCCCTTCCCCGCATTGATCAAATCACTGACGCCACCGCAGGACACGACTCACTGTGTTTCCTCGATGCATATTCCGGATACCATCAAATCAAGATGAAGGAATCCGATCAAGCTGCAACAACATTTATTACCCCATACGTGCCATTCTGCTTCAACACTATGCCCTTCGGGCTCAAGAACACCGACGTGACATACCAACGCATGATCCAAACATTCCTGGAGAAACAGATCGGCAAAACAGTAGAAGCTTACGTTGATGACGTCGTCATCAAGACTAGGCATGTCGAAACACTAATAGACGACTTACGTCTCACGTTCGACAACCTCCGGGCATAAGACATCAAGCTCAACCCGGAGAAGTGTGTCTTCGGCGTCCCCGCTGGAAAACTGCTGGGCTTCATAGTCTCCAATAGAGGAATCGAAGCAAATCCGGCTAAAATCCGAGCTCTGTCACAATTGGCTATACCAACAGACCTCAAACAGGTCCAAAAACTGGCAGGATGCATGGCAGCACTAAGCCGCTTTATCTCCAGACTAGGAGAAAAGGCACTGCCACTCTATCGCCTCTTACGGCGCATGGATAACATCGAATGGACAGACGCGACGACTGCCGGACTGGAGGAAATAAAATCCCTCCTAGCAAGCAATCCAATCCTGGCCGCACCAAACGCAGGCGAACCCATGCTGCTATACATATCGGCAACACATCAAGTGGTGAGCGCCGTGCTCCACTGTCCTCACACCATGAAAATCTCGGTACCCCCACTACCAAAAGATAGCATACGCAGTTTTTATGGCATCCCGCAAACTACGACACTACTTCCAGCAGTGTTCAATCACGGTGGCTTCCGAAGTCCCACTCAATGACATAATTAACAACTGTGATGCCACGGGGCGTATCGCCAAATGGGACATAGAGCTACTTCCATTCGACATAACATACCAGTCGCGTCGAGCCATCAAATCTCAAGTGCTGGCCGACTTCGTCGCCAAATGGACAGAAGCCGAACTCCCTAAAGAGTATGGTGCATACTCAAATTGGGTCATGTATTTTGATGGTTCCAAAATGTTGGCAGGACTAGGAGCGGGAGTCGTATTAACATCCCCTACTGGATACGTTGTCCAGTATGTACTCCAGATATTATACACAGACTCCAACAACACAGCCGAATACGAGGCCCTACTGCATGGTCTTCGGATGGCCACATCCATGGGCATACAACGCCTAGAGGTGTGCGGGGACTCGAACCTAGCAATATCTCAGATAAGCGGCGACTTTGACGCCAAAGCTCCAAAGATGGCAGCTTATCGCAATGCCGTATTAAAAATGTCGGCTCGGTTCGAAGGACTTGAATTTCACCACGTTGCTCGAGAAAGCAATCAAGCAGCGGACGTCCTGGCTCGCATCGGCGCTAAGCGCGACCCCGTCCCACCTAACATCTTCCTGGAAAGGCCCTTTAAGCCATCCGTGGTGTGGCAAGGGGAGGGCGGACAGTTCAGATCCGAAGACAATCTCAATTCCCGAGCATACACACAGTACCGGGGGCTCAGCCACCGAAGTAACACCATCAGCCCATCTCATCATGGCAGTCATTGCCTCGTGGACCGAACCCTTCTTGGCCTACACTGATAGGAAAGAGCTTCCAGACGACCAGAATGAGGCTCGCCGCATTGTCAGGCGTTCAAAGGCCTATAAGGTCCACGAAGGAGAGCTCTACAAGAAAAGCACTACCGGAGTACTTCAAAGATGTATCTCCGAAGAAGAAGGGCGGCAGCTGTTAGCAGAAATTCACGCTGGCCTCAGCGGACACCACGCCGTAGCTTGGGCCCTCATTAGCAAGGCCTTTCGCACTGGGTTCTATTGGCCGACAGCCCGAGCGGACGCGCAGGACCTTGTCCAATGCTGTGTCGGATGCCAGCTCTTCGCCAACCAAAGCCACATGGCCCCAACTGCCTTGCAAACCATCCCCATTACCTAGCCTTTTGCGGTCTGGGGTCTGGATATGGTCAGACCCCTTAAGGGGGGAAGCCATAAGAAAAAATATCTGTTGGTCATGGTGGACAAATTCACTAAGTGGATAGAGGCAAACCTGTCAAAACGGTTGAGTCCGGCCCGATGATTGACTTCATATCAGGCGTTGTGCACCGTTATGGTGTCCCACACAGCATCATCACCGACAACGGCTCCAATTTCACAGCTGACGAGGTAAAAACCTGGTGCACTAATCTGGGTATTAAACTCGATTACGCCTCCGTCTGTCACCCACAAACCAACGGTCAATTCGAACGAGCCAATGGTCTCATTATGAGCGGCATCAAACCCAAACTAGTGCGGTCCTTGAAAGAATCGGAAAAGCACTGGGTAGAGGAGCTCGACTCCATACTCTGGGGGCTGCGGACCACGCTCAACCGTACTACCGGATACACAACTTTCTTCATGGTGTATGGCGCAGAGGCCGTGTTGCCCTGCGATATTATTCACGACTCACCTCGAGTACGTATGTACGAAGAGAGAGAAGCCGAGCTCGATCAGCAGGACAGCCTAGATGCCCTGGAGGAGGAACGCGATGTCACAAAAGCCCGTTCAACATTCTATCAACAGCAGTCTCGAAGATACCAAAGCAGAGAAGTACGGGCCAAGACTTACAATGTTGGCGAACTCGTTCTACGCCTGTTGGAGAAGAAAAAGGACAAGCTCAAGCCCAAATGGGAGGGTCCCTTCATAATTGACGAAGTTCTCACCGGAGGAGCGTACCGTCTTTGAGATGCATCAGACAATCGCCTCGAACCGAACCCCTGGAACGCAGCCAGACTCCGAAGATTCTATGCCTAGCGCCGAACTCCTAGTTCGTCTCCTTCTCCCCTGTAGTTTCCATTATTTTCTCTCTTTTCTGATTACCTTTTCCTCTTCACTTTAAGTTTTCGGTACGGCTAGACCGCACACCGCTAACACATACATATTTCAAATATGTGTGCCCATTATACCTGGGGGCTTCTTAGACAGAAGCTTTTTATCATTACTTTTCGAGCATCAAGCTCTCGACATATGAGTTCTTCCATATGTACCTTTTCTTTCGCCACTATATGCATCGATATGACTTAAGTTTTGGCCAAGCTGGGTTGCCTTGCTCCCGTGCTTATGCCCTACGTTCCGGTTAGTTCGGCTAGGGCATAAAGGGAGCACCTCTGCGATTGTTACTGCCGGGTCATCCGGATGTGTACCTCAGACTGGGTGAAGCCAAAAGCTAGCATTCTTAAGGGAATATCCGGTTGGTGAATTAAAGACGTTTTTCCAATTACTCCATTGGTAACCCCCAGAAGTTACAGAAACAGTGATTTTTCTTCCACCATAACTCGGACATGTACATTAATACATGCAGACCCAGGGAAAGGAACCCTTAATGGAAGTATTTTCTCTGGAAGATGTTTCTTACGACCCAAATGTAATATAACAAAACTAGCAGAATACAACTTGTCTGTTCAAGCAATTATGACCCCTACGCCTAGTTTTCCAAGTATGCCCCGGCCTATTCGGCCGCGAGGGTATCCGGAAACACTCCGCACCCTCAAGTCCGGAGGATGAGGCGAAAAGGTCTGCCATGACAAATGCTATACAATTCAGCTAGAATTACAGAGGTCAAGGAAAATGCATTGTCACTTGGACTCAAACACTTCCCTCTCTACACCGTCCAACAGGCGGTCAAACTTACAATCCCGTTGGGAATATTTGGCGGCCACCTCTACTTGGTCATATACTACACTAACGGGAATCTCTTCCCCATCGGACCCTAGTGGTCCAACCCTCGCCATGTGATTCGGGCCCGGCTTGGTATACCGCGTTTTCACCATGGCCCAGGCTTCCCGCGCACCCTCTCGGAAGGCCGATATCTTCCATAGCCGGATACGCCGCCGAGCTCCCTTGAACAGCTCTACAAGCTCCTCCATACTTCCTGGAGGGGAGTCGGACAGCCATAAGGCCTTAGCCACGCTTCGCATGGCTAGCCGAGCATGCTCGTGCACCTGTGACAGCCTCTGCGACAGATCACTTGATGATCTGGACACCTCCTCTTTAGGACGGCCCGTCAGTACACCTACAAACATGACTATTTTAGTCCCATTTATCTCTGAGCTAATTCACAAATAAAGTTCAGACACATACTGAAGATACCGCCTCGTAGTTCCTTGGTCTCCTTCACGGGCTAGCTGGGCTCGAACATCTTTCAACTCTTCACCCAATGCAGTGTTAGAGTCATGCAGCTTGTTTTCTCACCTCTGACACGGGTAAGCACACGCTCGCCGGTGGCGTGTTGCCTTTTCGCCTCTTTTTCTCCCTCTTGGGCAGCCTTGAGCTTCTTTGCAAGTTGATCAGGCGACTCTATTATGCGAAATCAGTAGCTACATTAGCGCGCTGGGTACACAATTATTGTTCCTTGGTGGAAGGGAACAATACCAGAGGACGACTTCTTCAAGTCTCCCAGTTCGGCGGTAGCAGCTCTCAGCTGCGTCCGACACTGCTCCAGCTCCTGGGTTACCAGATCATTCTTCTCCGTGAGGACCTGGTTGTTCAACAATCCTTAAATCAGTCATGCCAACTGCTTTCAGTCTTGGGGGCTACGGGTATATGGCTACACCTTTTTGACAAAGAAAACTTACCTGCACATCTGTCAGATACTGCCTCGTGGCTTTTCTAAGCCCATCCCGAGCAGCTCGGATATATGTGTCGCTAGAGCTAAAGGCATTAAATGCCTCGTCCGAGAACTTCGGGTCTCGTAAAACATCCCTGCAGCACCGATGATTCATGGCGCTCTCCACTTCCGAGTTGGTAACAGACATATTGTCCGAACCCTCGGCCGAAGGGCAGTCCGGCTTTGTTCCTACATCGGCCCCCGTCTCCCCGACTGGGTCCACATCTTGGTTGTTGGGAGCGCGGCCGGCCGGACCCCCGGCCACACTCCGGCGAACCTTTTTCCTGTAATCAAACATGCACATAGGTCACAGTTGGATACGGCCACTGAAAAATATATTTATCCGTGCCTCCTGGACGAGGGCCTGGTGATGCCTTCATCGGCCCTCCTCTTCGAAGGCCTGCCCGGCGCAGGAACCGATTTCCTCGGTATCATCAAACGCCTCCCCTGTAGAACGCGTGACAGTGCGGCGGGTGAGGCAGAGTAAGAGCACCCTTTCAGAGAAGGTGTTTCTTGATTACTTACCTGTGAAGCAGGAAGAAGACCTGGGTAGTCGGCGATGATGGCCACTTCTGTGCCATCATAGCTCGCCTGGTAAAACACCCCCTCTGCGAGCACCACAAATATATTCGGATCCTCTTCAAACCCGGGATCAAGCTCCCGGTTGTGGTTCTCCGGCTGTGGGGCGAGACTATAAAATCCCTCGGTGACCTTTCGCCAATGCTATCATAAGAAACAAACTAGAAATTTATCAAAGGCAATTCCGAGATGGAAGGAGTAAAAACAGAGGGGACGGATCTTACCCAACTGGGAGGGTTATACATAGAGTACCCGTCTCTGAGCTTGATGCGAAGAAATTCCTTTTCCTCCCCTTTGTATAGTTCGGCCAATATCTTAGCCAAAGCGACAGGGGTATCCGGACCTTTCCGGCCGCAGTGAGAGGCGTCATCCTCCCCATTGTAGTCCCACATTAGAAACCCTCTGTACTGGAGCGGTTGAACCCCTCGCGCTATGGAGATCGCCATGACCTCGATTACTGTGAGTCCGGACTGAGCGAGCTCTTTTATCTTGCTCATCAGCTGATGAACCTCCACACTATCTTCCTCTTCAAGGCTCTGGAGGCGCCAACTATGGCATTTTTTCAGCGGGACGCGCGCAAATTCTAGAAGACCCTTTCGAATCGGGTCGGGAAGCGCGACGTCCTCTATATAAAACCACTCGGAGGGCCATTCATCAGGTGCCTTCCTTGGTGTGCCAGGTGGGTATCCGGTATCGGCAACACGCCATACTTCGGCTCTGCCCACTTCAAATATCGACCCTTCGTGATTGCACGGGACGAGATAGAACAACTTCCTCCACAACTCGAAATGAGCCTCGATGCCCAGGAACAGTTCACATAAAGCGACGTAACCCGCAATGTGCAGGATGGAGGTCGGAGTGAAGTTGTGCACCTGGAGGCCGTAGTACTCCAGAAGCCTTCAGAGGAACGGATGGATCGGAAATCCAACGCCTCTTAGCAGGTAGGGGACAAAACACACTCGATCTCCCCCGGACGGATTGGGGAAGTCCTCTGCCTAAGTCCCACCGTTGAAGGAAGCTAGCCCCGCTCGAACAGGGACTAGATCCGCGGGGGGAAGGAATCCATGTGTTTGCAACTTCGCCAATTGGCTATGAGACACGGAACACCTCTCCCACTCGCCTTTCTCTGGGCCGGGACGAGCGAAGGAGCTGGGAACACTAGCCATGCTAGAATGGTTTCTCCTGGGCAGTCTCTGGGGATTTCTTTTGCGTAGCGCTGAATAGATCTGGGATCCAATCTCTTTAAATAGGCGCTCTTCCTCGCGTAGATGGGGTGTTATTTGCAAAAATACCCTGACCTTCCGCATTGGCTCGACACGTGGTGGACGAAGATTATTTAGCATGCAGAAACCAAGGAGGCAACATTGGATCGATGGCCGAATACATTACTTGAAGATCATCGAAGGGGGAACCCTCCTTGCAATGCCAAAGACAATATGTGTGCCGAGAACCTCGCTATTGAAGACTGGTTCGGGGGCTACTGAGGGAGTCCTGGACTAAGGGGTCCTCGGGCGTCCGACCTGTTATCTGTGGGCCAGACTGATGGGTTGTGAAGACATGAAGGCCGAAGACTGCACCGTGTCTGGATTGGACTCTACTTGGCGTGGAGGGCAAGCTTGGCGACCAACTATGAAGATTCCTTCTTATGTAACCGACTCCTTGTAAACCCTAGATCCCCTCGGTGTCTATATAAACCGAAGGGGATAGTCCGGAAAGGACACCGCATATACACATTACCATACTCATAGGCTAGGCTTCTAGGGTTTAGCCATTACGATCTCGTGGTAGATCAACTCTTGTAATACTCATATTCATCAAGATCAATCAAGCGGGAAGTAGGGTATTACCTCCATAGAGAGGGCCCGAACCTGGGTAAAACATCGTGTCCCCCGTCTCCTGTTACCATCGATCCTATACGCACAGTTCGGGACCCCCTACCTGAGATCCGCCGGTTTTGACACCGACAGCGGATGCTTGCAATAGGGGTTAATCATAAGTGGGATGCTTGTCCAAGTAAGGACAACACCCAAGCACCGGTCTACCCACATATCAAAATTATCAAAGTACCGAAGCGAATCATATGAACGTGATGAAAACTAGCTTGACGATAATTCCCATGTGTCCTCGGGAGCGTTTTACTTCATATAAGAAATTGTCCAGGCTTGTCCTTTGCTACCAAAAGGATTGGGCCATCTTGCTGCACTTTATTTACACTTTTTATTCGTTACCCGTTACAAATTACCTTATCAGAAAACTATCTGTTACCGATAATTTCAGTGCTTGCAGAGAATACCTTGCTGAAAACCGCTTATCATTTTCTTCTGCTCCTCGTTGGGTTCGACACTCTACTTATCGAAAGGACTACGATAGATCCCCTATACTTGTGGGTCATCAGGTGCTTATCCATGTCCCCCTGCCTTTATGTTATAGCCCTTTGCCTTTCCATTTCTTACAAACTTCTATGAACTAAGCATCCACATATGACATCCAGAAATGATCGAGTAGCAAAGACATACATAACTAAGCATAGTTCATTACATCCACAAATGACACTTGTTCAACTGACTTAAAACATCTAGCGATTCGAATAACATGAGTTCAAACTAGAAGCTCAAGCTCGATCATACATTTTCTACAATGGAAAAAAGATCTAAAACATATAAGACGTTCAATTTGTGCGTCACGACCAGGATTAGGCTTCAGTTGAAAATTCAACGATCCCGCCCAATTCTCCAACACACCTTTCGTTTTTCCGAACCAGGCCCATCGAGCACGACATCCCGGAAACTCTGACTTGCCTTGTGTGATTGCCCATCCAATGACATTTCCGGATTTTCTCAATTCCAGCTCGCGGAATTCTTCTATATTCACAGAGAAAAAGATCTCCGTTGCCACAGAATGTCTGTAAGCATATTCCATCTCATGCAGCTCATTAAGTATCTTCTGTTTTTCTTTCACAAGCCTACGGAAATTTTTTCTCCTTAAGAACAGAAGGTTCCTCCATGAATCGATACTTGTTGAAATCCATCATGGCAGCAATTACCTCATCATTTCTCTTGAACCATGCTTCAAGCTCCCTCTTGATACCAAGTTGTCGCTCCGCTACAGTCTTATCAGACGCTACTGCCAGACTCTTAGATGCAATGTCACAACACTTCTCATATACTTTCTTCATCTCCTCCGGGGTCCTATTTTCCATGCTACATGAAATGGAAAAAAATCAAAACTCAAATCAAATGATACAATACAAACACAAATGAAAGAACATGTGGTGGCCCCATGTGTGGTTTTAGTAATTGATGACATTCTCTATGGACTAATAGTTGCATTGAGTTACATTTGAAGGATTTTTCCATAGGCATTTCTTGAAGTCCATGTGTTGGTTTCAAGGAGTTTATGTGTTAACCAAGGTGCTATTAAGGAATTATCCAAAGATTGGTCATGTGTGTGTTGAGCTTATTGCAAGCATGTCTTGAAGAAGAAGCTTGTGTGATCATTCATGTCTACCTTCAAGACATCATCCAAATGAAGAGAGTTGGAAAGATTCAAGGTTGATCAAGACTAAGTCAAGAGTGAATCAAGTTAATCAACACATAAAGCGTACAAGATGTACCGAGGGATCAAGTGATCCCATGGTATGGTAAGCATTGTCCATTACGCTTTGTGTACCACTACAAAAAAAAAGACACATCCGTGACATTTTGGGCCGAACGAATTTTTTTCTGTCATACATATGACACTTCTATGACGATAATTCTGAAAAAACCTCAGATCATCATAGATGTGGTGGGCTCCTAGTTCTATGACAAAAATCATGACAGAAAATGGGCTTTTCGTCTGGGCGGGCCGGAGACGCAGCTGCATGACATTCTTTGGGCCGTCCATGACGGAAAAACCATGGTAGAAGCGAGGGGAGGAAAATTTCGGGAGTTCCGGTTATGGTGGGAGGTCGGGGCCGAAGCGATGCGCGTTGTCTCATACACGACGCCGCATGTGTGCGAGGCGTTGGCTCTAACTGAACCCGAGCGAGGCGTTGGGCTCTAACTGAACCCGAGCGATTGCACTGCAGGCTACGCGTTACTAAACCCGAGTGATCGATCGATGGCTGTTAACTAAACCCGATCGAGCGATTCCTTCGCTACTGCTTCTAACTGAAGCCGATCGATGCTGCCTTCAGGATGAACAGTGAGCGTTGCCGGGGGGGGGGGGGGTGGATGAACAGTGAGCGGTGGGGTTTGCCTCTGGATGAACAGGACCCCCGTGGTGTGGAGGGCTGGATGAACAGTAGACGGTGGAGGGGTGCCCGTGGAGGGGTGGTTGAACAGGACCCCGTGGTGTGGAGGGCTGGATAAACAGTAGATGGTGGAGGGGTGGTTGAACAGTAGCCGGTGGAGTAGCGCGTGGTGGAGGCTGGATGAATAGGAGCCCGTGGAGGCTGGAGGAGGTCGACGGTAGCCCGTGGAGGCTGGAGGAGGTCGACGGTGGAGATGAACAGATCCCGTGGAGTCCTGCTTATGCACGCCACACCCTCCCGATGAACAGGACCCCTGCTTCGACCGTAGTGCTCCAACACAAGTCCGCTTTCGTCCGCTTTTGCGGTATGCCACACCCTCCACCCCGCTTTCGACCGTAGGGAGGTCCGCTTCCTCCATTTTGCGGTCCGCCACACCCCTCCCGATCCACAGGACCCCCGTTTCGACCGTAGGGAGGTCCGCTTTCTTCCGCTTTTGCGGCACGCCACACCCTCCCGATCAACAGGACCCGTTTCAACGTGGCCGGTCGAACACAAGGCCGTTTCCTCCGTTGTGCGGTACGCCAGGCCTCGTTTCCATCGCATGTTCCGTCCAAGCCGGTTGGCTCCCACGCGTTCCGTTGCCTCCCGATGAACACGACGTATTCCGTTGCCTCCCGATGAACATGACGCATCCCGTTGCCTCCCCATGAACACGACGCATTCCGTTGCCTCCCCATGAACACGACGACGAAGCTATTACTCCGTTCCGACCCAGCCATGTACACGAGCCCTCGCCGTACGTATGCGCGAGTAGGCGTTCGACACCCCGCCCGTATGTACACATACGTGGCCGTATTTTCTTTCTTGCACCCTGGCGTATGCGTGCGTGTACATGCTACGTGCACGCTGTACTACGACACGCATATCGCCTCTACTATGACACGTCGCGACTCTACATCGACCAGATATATGTACGCATTCGCTCACGACCGCATGACAACGCTACGTACGCTTCGACCAGGTGGGTCCCGACTGTCAGGCACTTCCTTGCGTGCGAAGATGTAGCTGGTGGGTCCCAACAGTCAGGGGGGCGAATCATTTTTTTTGCCCGGACCGCACTTCCTTGCGTGCGAAGATGTAGCCGGTGGGTCCCAGCAGTCAGGGGGCGAATCGTTTTTTTGCCCGGACGCACTTCCTTGCGTGCGAAGATGTAGCTGGTGGGTCCCAGCAGTCAGGGGGGCGAATCGTTTTGGTTTTTTTGCCCGGACGCACTTCCTTGCGTGCGAAGGTGTAGCTGCTGGGTCCCAGCAGTCAGGGGGCAAATCTTTTTTTTCTGCCCGGACGCACTTCCTTCCGTGCGATGGTGTAGCAGGTGGGTCCCAGCAGTCGGGGGGCGAATCGTTTTTTTTCGGACGCATTTCCTTGCGTATGAAGATGTAGCCGTGGGTCCCAGCAATGTGGGGCGAATCGTTTTTCCCGGACGCACTTCCTTGCGTCGCGAAGATGTAGCTCGTGGGTCCCAGCAATGGGGCGAATCATTTTTTCGCGAAATACGGTGGCCCGTCCGATGGGTCCCCGCCGCCGTGGAGGAATAATTATTTTGCGCGTAATAAGGAGGCACTTCCTTGCGGCTGCCGTGGACCCAGCTGTCAGCCTCTCCATGTACAGTCCACGTCCGATGGAAGTCGTTCCTTGACCACGTTGGCCATGTCGCGCCGAGAGCACCACGGCGGTGGACGACGGCGAGGCCTAGGAAGGGGACGACACGGAGCCGGGGCAGACGTGGCAGTGGATGCACACGCGGAGAGGAGTACGAGGGTTCACTGGTTCGGCTGCGCTGCCGTCGCCGCAGAATAACATGGGGTGTGGGTGAGTGGAGGGATGGCCTGGCCAGCGGTGGGAGTAGTAGGGGCGGTGAGGCCTCCACGGCAAAGACAGCCGCCATCGGAGGTAGGAGCAAGCGGCACGATCGGGCGCTGCTTTGGTCGGCTGGAGCAAGAAGACCAGAGGTTGAAGAAGCACGACGGCCGTTGGATGGACATCGTACGGTCACTGCAGCTAGAATCGTTTATATTGACTAAGTTGACAAATCCCTTTGGTACGTCAACTTAGTAGGCCCACAGTCAGCTTCCAAACGGTGCGCCCAGATGTCGTGGGAGGAATCATTTTTTGGGCGGGTGAAGCTAGAATATCCGAGATTGAAGAAGAAGACGGCATCCGTTGGATGGACATCCAACGGCCACCGCTGCTAGAACTCGTGTTGACTATAAGTTGACAAAGCCTTGCATACGCGTCAACTCTGTTTTTTAGGGACGTCAACTTAGTAAGGCCGTAAGTGTGTGGCGGAGAACTTATAGCCCATTTGAGATTTGTAAGAATGTGTAGCCCATTTTTGAATTCTAATGGAATTTACTACAACCCATTTACAGTTTGTTAAAAGTACAGCCCATTTCAACCAACCGTTCAAAACAGAATTCAATAAAATTTCCCACATTTTGATGGGATCCGAAATATTTTTATCCCGAAATTTCTAGTCAGATTAAATATAATTTCAATATAAATTTATATTGCGTAAAAATCCAATGAAACATTGCGCTCGCAAAAATTAATGAAATAAAAATTTTCAATATCCAAAAATAATAATTTATAGAGTAATCACGTGTTTGGTGCATTTTTTATAGTTACTTCCCAGTTTTTACAATTACATCCCATTTATTATTTCTTAAAGCCCATTTTCTTGTTAAGCCTAATGCATCCCTCCTAGGAAAGATTTGCAGCCAACAAGCGTAGAATAACAACTTGACCTTGCACAGGTATTCCTAAAAAAGTATAGCTGGGCTAGCCATTTTCAGCTTGAATAAAATTAATATCCGGCTGGATATCTTTCGGGCTAGACGGGCCACAGCCCACGAAAGTTAATACATGCAGCGATGTTTTCGTTGTTGTTCAGAGGAGAAAAATTAATATCTGGGCTAAACATCAAAAAACTCTGCACAAATACTGCTCGAGCTGCTTGGTCCCAGCTGTCGGCCGCTTCTTCTGCAATTCTCTCGTTTATTGACTACTCCAGGAGGTTGACAATGGTGTGGGACCGTGATGTCAGGAAACCAGGAGGAAGCAAAATAAATTATAGCTATATATATACATATAATAAGGAGGCACTTGCGTACGTGAGGCTATGGACCTGGTGGGTCCACATTGTCATCCTCTCCAAGTAAAGTCATCTCCTCGCCCGCACACGCTTTCCGCCCGAAAGAGTCAGCGCCGCCCGCCCCGCTTCCCGGTGCAAGCGGTTGCTCCGCCTTCAAACGACACAAGTGCCGTCCGTCCGTCCATCTGCCGCCCACATTAATGATACGCGGTTGCCTAGGCGGCTACTCCGGCGCCACACGTCCGTCCCTCCGCCCGCCCACCATTGCTATATAAACCGCTGCGCCGCCATAGCCGCGATCATCCGCATCCGTTCCCTTTCTCCTGTCCACACCACTACTGCCCACCATGGCTTCCTCGCGCTCGGCGTTCTTGGGATGGGCGGACGACGGACCACAAGGAGATGGCAGCCATTGCTGCCGACCGGTGGCAGCCGGCAGTATGAGGACGACGACGTCCCAATGGAGAACATGGTAGTCGACGATCCAGCGCCAACCCCCTCCTCCGCGCCATCCTCGCTGGTGAATTGCACCATGACCATCGGCGAGGCCCGTGCCCAATATATGGACAGGGTGAGGCAGATGTGTGAGGAGCAGTTACGGAGGCGCAGCCGACGCCGCCTACAACAACCATCTCCTCCGAGAGCACCTGCAGCGGAGGAGCAGATCACCGCGAGCGGGCAGAGCAGAGGCCCTGCTCGACCGTACCGCTCCGCCCGCAAGGGCCGCCTCGGCCGGGCGGTACCACATGCGGGTGGCGGAGGCTGCGGCCGCCTACAAAGAGGCTAGCAAAGAGGGCGGCGAAGCAAAGCGAGGCGCTGTTTGGCGAGACCGAGGACGAGGCAGAGGACGATGCCGGCCCGACGAGTCCTCGCTACCGGGCGCCGACGCAGGCAGAGACATCACCGGCTCAGCCGAGGCCCCACCCTGCCGACAACGTGGGGAGGATTTCCACCGCTCACGAGGCGCCGCCCACGGCAACGAGACAGAGGACATCGCCCGGCTCGCCGAGGCCCCTCCCCGCTGCCAACGAGGTCGCGCCACATAGAAAACGAGGAAGAGTAGAACACGGTAGGTCGCCGCCGCTCGGGTCCAAGTAAGGCCACCGCTGCTACCCTCCGGTTGAAGCCAAGCTAGGCGGGTTGACCATTGACGGCGGGCTAGCTTCTTGGCGGTGACGTGGAGTCAGAGAGCTGCGCTGGAGAAGAACGCTACTTCTACTTAACTGCTGGTGTAGTTGGATGACTGACACGTGGGCCCAACATGCCACATGTCAGTTACGCAACTGCACCTGCAGTTAACTCACTGAAGCTTCTGTTCGGCTCAGCGGGACACAGGTGGGTAGCTTCGGTTAATTAATTATACCTCCAGTGCACCCCTTTTTAGTTGAAGAATGTATGAAATGTAATGAAATCCGACATGTTTATATGAAATCCGACCGTGTATTAATGAATTTATTTCGATTAGTTCGAATTTCTGTATCACTGGCATTGGATAAACATGCAAAACAATATGTACTAGCATTATTCCCAGGGTGATCACCTCGTTTGCAGTAGTTTCACATGTACTCCCTCTGGTCCTTTCTAGTCTGCATACAAGTTTTGTCTGCAATCAAAGTATCTCTACTTTGACCAATCTTATACAAAAAGTAAGCACTTTCACAATGTGCAAAGTAAAAGGAAATGTATGAGTACAAAGAGTTTGAGCAGCTTTTTAGCGTTTCAGACATTGCAATCAAACACATAGGCTCGGCAATTCATAGAGAACATTCAAAACAATCAATGATTATGCATCTCAATGACTCACATGTCAGAGGCAATATTTACTTCACAACTAAAGAATAAAGAAAAAATTGATCGACGCTGCTGACAGCAAAGGGCGTCCCATTCGAAAATATCAAATGCATGTCTTGCTAAAATCAATGAGCAAAATTTGACAAGGTTGTCCCATTCCAAAATATCAAATGCCTCACGATTGTGGAATGGGCAGGGTTTGCCATCGATTCGGACATTGACATGGCACCTCGTGCTAAATAAACCAGCTATTCTTTTTGTGCAGTTCCACCAAAATCAACCAAATTCACAGTAGCTTGTATGATTTCGCCCTTATATTTTGCAACGCCTTGAACTTATCGGCACCTCCTTTCTTGTGGTGGAAATGAATGATTCGATGTATTCATGAACATTTTGTGCAGTTCCCATTGAAATCAAGTTGAGCACTCATATTTGCACAAATACAAAAAAGTGATTAGTATAAAGCAAACTGTACTATGATTTGACAGTTTCAACAGGCACATACATGGTCCATGTAGAGCACACTTTTAGAAAAATATAACTCACCAGAAAGAATCCTAGAACAACATTGTACTCAAGCAAGATCACAAAGAAAAAAAAATGGAGATTTGTCATCCTTCTAAGCTGAAGTTAGTTTGGTCTTGTGGGGAGTAATGTAACCATCCTTCAACCTGCTCCTTCTAATGAGAAGATAGACAGGCTTCTTCATCCCGCATAAACGGAACTAGTCACTTCACGTACTCCATATTCTTCTTCAGAGGAAGATGATCCTGTTGTGCAAAGACAAGAGGACTACTAAATTCTAGCATCCATGTTTGCTCGAAAAAAGGAAAGGAAATATTTAAAACAGCAGATGAAGCACTTCTCAAGGACAATACCACTTTTTCATGACAAGATCTAAACAGTAGCACAACACCAATAGAGATGACAAAGCTCAATCATATGGATGAAATCAGTGGGCGAGTACCAACCTTTGTCAGGAGGCTGATTGTGTAGAGCATACAGATGAAGCACTTCTCCGGAACCATCTGTTGCTATCTTCTGTGGTGTCCATGCTTACTATATACTCCTCGATTAGTTTAATGTTTCCAACATCTTGTGCAGTTCCACTAAAATATATGGTATGTTCAAAGAAGATCCCTGTTTGCACAAGTAGAGATAATTACGCATGGCATCAAATCAGTGGCAAAACAATTGCTCGTTCCAGCCATAGCAATAAAGTAAGATGCAAAACTATATCATTACTTGTGTCATCACAGCCCAAAGGCTTCATTACAAAGACCGGAGTTGATTTTTGTATTTCTTCCGCTTGTTCTTCCCCTTCATCACTTGGTTCAATAACAAACAAGCTTCGCCTTCAATGTAAGATTTGGCATGTCAATTAGGGAGCACAAGTATAGTACTAAACTTAATTTTGTGATGAAAGTGGCAAAATACAGGCCAGCAGCTATGAAATATCCTTATCTTACCTCAATGGGATATTACGGTGCACATACAGATTGGAAGTCTTGTCTCCATTTGTGCAGTTCACTAAAATCAAGCAACATTATCGTACAAGTAGCACAACATATGAAAGCACACTGCAGAATCATGTGAAAGAAGGCTAGTACTGACCTATCATGATGCGGAATTCAAACAACTCACAAGAAGAAGATCTGAACCAAATTCACCTTAATGGATAGGAAGTAAGATCTCCTCTTGTGCAGTTCCACTAAGATCAGGCAATCAAGCAACATTGTCGGTGTGACATTTTGGTTGAACTGCACAAAACACTCTTAAAACAAAAGTGTTTTGTGCAGTGCAACAAAAGGTCACAATGGCAACGAGGTGAAGTAGATAACCCTGTTTACACAGAGGTGCAAAGGAAACAATTAGTGGTCAATAACGGTGGATGACACATAAGCCAACAAAAAGAAGCATCTACCTTATCTAAATGGGAAAGAAAGCAAGATAGTAGCATTTCTCAAACGGGGGCATTGATTAATATTAACATAGAGATTATATTAACAATAAAATTTGTAAAGCATGTAATTCGCTTTTAACTGTGGCATTGCATCAATTTTCCAGCGGCATTATTAGAGGGTGTTTTTTTACAGGGACATTTTGGTGTAGGGACTAAAAAAACTCCGTGTCAGTCCCATCTAAACCAAACAGGAAGGACTTTTAGGGACTAAAAGTGGGCATTTGGGACTAAAGAAAGAAGACCCCGAGGGAGTCTTTTTGGGACTTTTTCCAACAGCTTTCGCCACGATCGCACCTTGTTTCTATTAGTTCATTACTAGGGGTAACATGGTCTTTTAGCATGTCATTTAATAACCTCTAGTCCATGTTTAGTCCCTCGAACCAAGCGGTAGGGACTAGGGAGTTTTAACCAAACAGGGCCTTAGATTAACAACAACTAATGAGTTGCACGGACAAGGATGGGCCTTTTGACCAGCACTATGTGCATCTACCTATGTACTATGGTCATGCATAGTCTGTTGCAACAAAGAACAAACAACCAAGGAGCATATTTGTGTTGGTCCCAGTTTTGTTATCTTTAGACACCTTCCCTATGTGAGCGCAGCAAATCTAGTCCCGCTCAAACTCTACAACCTTGTCCCTTCCTTTCCTTTTTGAACTAGTACTTTCGCCCCTTCCTTTCCTCTTTGAACCACGTCCTAGATTTATGCGATACAACTTTCCCCAAGATTTTCCCACATTCCTTTCCTCTTTGAACCACGCCCTAGATTCATGCTATACAACTTTCCCCCTTCTTTTCCTCTTTGAACCATGTCCTAGATTCATGCTATATACTTCCTCCGTTCCTAAATATAAGTCTTTGTAAAGATTCCACTATGAACCACATACGGATGTATATAGATGCATTTTAGAGTGTAGATTCATTTTGCTCCATATGTAATCCTAGTAAAATATCTACAAAGACTTATATTTAGGAACGGAGGGAGTACAACTTTTCCCACTACGTTCCCCCACTCCTTTCCTCTTTGAATCACGTCCTAATTCATGGTATACATGCAGCTAGAGCAATGCATGTGGAGTAAGTAAATTATACCTTAAGGTTCTTGGGGCGTGGTTCGGTGGGCGACGGGACGGCGGCGAAGAAGAACGGGTCGGAGGCCCTCCCGCACCGCCGCTGGGTGGAAAGTGAACAACTGCACCGGTAGTGGATTCCCTCCCTCACCGACGGCGATAGTGTTAAGCCTCCTTCCCTTCCCGGTGGACGGATCCTGCCGGCTCTTTGAGCAGCAGTGAGGGGAGAGAGAGAGGCTAACGAAGTCTTGTTTAGATCTGGACAAGGCGAGAGAGTGTGAAGAGAGCAACTAAAAGCGCTGAGGCTCCAGCGGGAGAGGGAGAGAGAGTGTGAAGAGAGCAACTACAAGCACTGAGGCTCCAGTGTGTATATATATACTGGAGAGAGAGTGTGAAGTGTGCAAACCCTAGAAAACATTTTGACCACCAAAGAATCCTCCCGGCAAAATTATGCTCAAGTGTAGTTATCGAACCCGAGACCTCAAGTTTGATGAGCGAACAGGCTAACCAGCTACACAACCCTCCCGTTATGTTCAACAAGAGGAAAATAACCTTTTATACATTCCTGCATTCGTGTGACAATCATGCCGTGTTTTTTTGTGTGTGTGTGTGGGAGTCATTGGGATGTCAATCATAATCGTGTCATGTGGCTTTGGTGGTAAGACTATCCACAGTGGTGCAGAAATAATGCAGCCTTAGTCACCTTACCTCTCTCCACATAGTACGTTGGGTCCCACCAATGTAGGGTGAAACAAACAAATTAATAAGAAAAATTAAAAGCGCTTAGCGGTGTATCTTACCTCACACATCTCGCCATCGCCGGGAACACTGTCCAATTGATCCCTCTGTTCGCTCACGTTCTATTTTAAGTGGATCCTTATTATAACATGCACACAAATTTTGGGCACTTGTATTCGACTTAAGTCAGTGTGCCACCGTATCTCGTATACTTACTACTCCCTCCGTTTAGGTGTAATAAGTCACGTTAGAAGGTGCAACGGGACCATGGTGTGTGCGTATGCGTGTGTGTGTTTAACAACATGTGTGTGTTAGAGAGTGCGACAGATCGACCTACTCCTACAGAGAGATAGTGCGTAGTGTATGATTTTAGCCGCGAGAGTCGGTGCATCCTCTCGTTTTCGGGCGTGTCCGGTAGGGACATGCGGACAGCTGCCACGCCCGCTCCTGACCAGCCTGGCCCACCCAAAGCCCCTTCATCGCCCCCGCGCGCTTCCCGCCCGAAACGGTCAGCGCCGCTCCAAAGAATCCGTGCCGCATTCATGCCCGGGTAGAGCGGACGCGACCTCTCACTGGCACAAGAGTGATGGTTGCTTCGTCCGTCCAACTTACTGCTGGGTCTATGTGATTTGATGGCTCATTGGTCTATTACTGAGGTGGTAGGACTGCTGGATGTCCCACGCTTTCAGCGAAAGGAGGTACTACTACTACTAGATTACAATTTTCTCCATTCTTACAGCGGAGGAGTGCAAGAGCAGTGAAAACACGCAGGCTCAGTGATTACATGGCCCACCTCACACTATCACTGTGCGAAACCTAACTCTTTACATAGTACTCCCTCCGTTCCTAAATATTACTAGATGAGTCCTCGCTGCCATGAAGAGCGGTATATCTCTCTGCATAAAATTATCGATTTCATAGAACTAAAAAAACTCTATAACCGCATGACAAATGTGGTAGCCAAACTAAATAAACTCCCATCATCATTTAGATCATCCCACGTAAAGAAAAAAGATCAGCCAACTCCTACAGCATAATGGGATTATATTTTTCTTTTTGACATGTTAATGGGACTTAAAACTCACTTACATGCATGCTACCGGTGCATGCTTGCATGCAGACATGTTGATGTGATTTAAAACCCACTCACATGCATGTGCCACGGTATTTCTGCATGCTTGCATGTGGCTTAGTGCGGAGCCTCTCAACGCCTAGATCGTACGGCTATTATGGACTGATTTACTTCATCTAACGGCTACATCAATTTTGATGGTGTGGCTCAAGGAGAGGATAGAGAATTCCTAGTAGTGGGGGCTAGCTATTACTAGTAGATAAGTCTTTGTAGAGATTCCACTAGGTGAACTACATACAGAACAAAATGAAGGAATCTACACTTAAAATGCATCTATATACATCTGCATGTGGTTCATGGTGAAATCTCTACAAAGACTTATATTTAGGAACGGAGGAAGTACTAGTATAGTATGTACTGTAATTTATCAGCGAGATAAATTTGTACAATGCTATGAAGCTTCTAGCTTCTGTTACATGTATCTTGCGTCCAAGGTTACCCGTTGCAACATTTCGTCAAAAACAAAGGAGACTAACATGCATGCTATTGCATCTCAAGGACTGACAGATCATAGCAAATATGTACTTCCTCCATTCCAAAATAAGTGTCTCAACTTTGTGCAAACTTTAGTACAAAGTTGTACTACTACTAAAGTTGACACTTATTTTGGAACAGAGGCGGCTAAAGAAAAAAAGATCCATGCAGTCCCTAGCCCTTGAACCGTAAACCCTGACCAGGCTTCAATTTGCTGGCAACGTTCGAGCTTCCTAATAAATGAAGTTTGCAACCTTTTGACCATCGGATCATTTTGTGCAGTTTCACCAAAATCGAGATGAGCATCCCTGTGGCAAAGAAATTGAAGAAGCGTGATTAGAATAAGATTACTGGGCCTAGTTGATGAGACATAAACTCATCACAAATACAATACGTAGAAGCCAATAGAGGTATGTGTGGGGCAAAGAAGTAGAGAAATATCCACAGGGAGTGATGTGGGCAGCTGGAGCAAGCAGCAAGCCGGCTGTAAAGGAGTTGTACCGAGGAACGTAGCTCAACCTTGAGGAGGGCGGCGGAGGCGGCAACCGCCCATGTCGCGGCAAAGGAGCAAGGGACGAAGGCAACCTCACCGGCTTTGTGAGAGAGAACGGCGGGGACCCCTGATCGGGACGTGCCGACAGTGGGTTTTCTCCATCGGCGACGGCCACCACATCTACACTAAGAATCCACCCCTTCCCCAAGCGGACATGATCCGCCGGGATGTTAGAGATGTGGCCACAGTCGTTTTGTGCGAGAGAGTTTGAAGAGAGCAATCCCAGCAAGCAACCGTGTAGGCTGGCCCGTCCTGACTATGTATATAGTGGAGCGGTTTCCTTTTCTCTCCATATGAACCTATCATATTGCGTACGTGCCACTGAAGAAAAAAAACTTTAATTATAAATGATGTGGCACCTACTACTCGTTCTCCTATAACCTTGCGCTTTACATCTCCAAAATATTAACCTTGCGATTGGCTCTTTGCCTCTTCAGGAAGTCGAGAAATAATGGTAGTGCAATATATATTGTTCTGGCTATATGAGACCGAATGAATTGTTGCACGTCCACCACGTGGGCGAGGGTCGTGGGGCGAGGGAGAGTGCTACATACGGAGCAAAATGAGTGAATCGACACTCTAAAATACGTCTATATACATCAATGTTTGGAGTATGTACTAGTAGTTCATATTGAAATATACTAAAGGACATACATATTCCAAACAATATGATATAATCTCTATAACCAAGGTAGTAGGGACGAGTAGTAAATGGAGGGAGTAGTAAATTTTTCTCCTTGTCCTGCGAGCCACCGCACGCATGGGCAAGGGAGCGGGCGTAAGGTGGAGCAAGCTTCACCTCATACTGTGATCCACCGCGCCCGTGGGCGGGGGAGACGGCGTACTAAGCAAGCTTCTCCTCGTTCTGCGAGTTGACGGGACACATCAAAAGTCTTGCCTCTAAGGTAGGCCCCACATGGTTTGCCTCTTTTTTTAACATAACACGTCAAGTCGCAATTTGTTTGTTCACCCGTGGTAGACGATCCTCCCTCCACCAAGTGGACAACCAGTACACGTGCCAAATTACCACGTGGGCTGCTTTTTTCGTACAGAATTGAGCTCCACCGTGTACCCGCGTGGGTGTGGTAGGGAAAGAGACGGGAGTACATGCGCCGTGCATGCACCTCTTCTCTTCCTGCACGTCCCCCACCTACGTGGGTGTGCGTGAGAGATACAAACCGTGTTCGTGAGTGTTTTTTGTTTTGGGGTGGGGGTGGGGGGTTGATTTCGTGAATTTTTTGTGGGAATATGTGTCGATGACATCTCAAACAAAATTTTGCATGCAATGTGTGTGAAATGGAGGCCTATCCATATCATACATAGAGGGTCGGGAAATCCACAAGAAGAGAGGGAGGGTTCATAGCTATCGATAGATTCGAAGAGAGGATCAAGTGGGTGGGTGCGAGATCGATGAAGAGAGCCATCAAAATTGTGTGTGTGTGCAAGTCAAAGATATAGGGCGACTGGCCTACCGGAACGTTAGAGGGCACATGTCAAGTTTGTGTGTGGCAGGAGACATGACTAGAGCGCTCGATGTATCGGTGTGTTTGTGTGGGGGAGGGGTGGGGGAGGGGTAGGGAGAGGCCTAACTATAGTGGCGATCGACTTGTATTTGTGTTGAGATGGAGAGACCCTGCTTTGTCTTGTGGGAGATCGGTCGACATCCATACATAACTGAAGGACGGGAAATATGATGGGACAGAGAGAGAGAGGAGAGAGAGAGGGAGGGAGAGGGAGGGAGAGGGGTAGAGTGTTGGATGGGTGATGGATTTGCTTCTCGGAGATGGTGGGAGAGGCCTACTAGACAAACTGAGGGTGGAACTGCAATGCTATCAATAAGAGTGGGGATGTGTTTACGTGTGTGCTCGCGTGATAGATCTGTCAGGACGCATCCATGGATGATGAAGGGGGACCATGTGTTTGGTAAGCAAACCTAACTAGATCGGTAGATCAATTGTTGTTTGTCATAGGAAGGGAGAGACACAACTAATGAGGTAGATCGATCGACGTGTGGGTAAAACGAGTTATAAGGACCTAGCTAGCTATATGTATAGCGAGAGACCGGTCGGTGTACGTCCATTTGTTAGAGGCAAATAAGGCCCAGCGAGACAGATAGACAGAGAGAATGGAGCTAGGAGGTGGTGCGAGAGGCTCAACTACTAGCTAGATAGGGGGAGGAGTGTGCGGTTGTGAGATCGATGAAAAGAGGGGCGAGAGTTTACACGTGTGTCCACCGTATGAGAGACACGAGGCAAGGACACATAAAGGAGGAGATTGAAGGTGTGTGTGTATGTTGTAGGCAGGCATCACTGGAGAGGTTTATTGATTGGTGTGTGTCGGAAAGGAGTTGTGGAGACTCGGGAGAACGACCTAAAGAAAAAAAATGAATGTGCCCGGTGGATAGAATCTGCCGAGGGAGGGGAGGGCGAGGAGGGCGTGTGCATGCACGAGAGAAAGTTAGTGGTGGCTACAAAGGTTAGAGGATTGTGTGGGTGTAAGAGACTAACAAAGATCATAATTTGATATGAAAGCGGATTCATATATTTGAACAGAGATCATAGTGTTTTAAACATTGCATGCATGAATATAGCAAAGGATACACGTGTTGTGCACATGTTATACCATAATGTGATAATGCATGGCGTTTGCAACTCACAACTAAATGCCGAACAATCTAAACCATACTATACATCAAACAATCTCACATTTTATTTGAATTGTGCTAATGTGTGCCGAACAATCTAAACCATACTATACATCAAACAATCTCACATTTTATTTGAATTTGTGATAATGTGTGGCGTTTGCAGCTTACAACTAAATATCGAACAATCTAAACAATACTATATATCGAACATTCTCACATTTTATTTGAATTTGTGGTAATGTGTGGTGTTTGCAACTCACATCTAAATACTTGTAGGCGTGAGGGGGCACCATACATAATGTGATAAACACATTATACATATGAGACATGGTTTAGATTATGAAGATCTAGCTAGAGCTAGAAATGTAATGTGATTTGAAATCAAAATAAAGTGGATTAAAAAAATCTAGTTCGAGTTCATATAGTACACATAGTTCATATGTAACTCGAGACTAATCATGTGGTGTGCTGTGAAGATAATACCAAAATGATGGTTTAACTTGACAATAATGATGATTGTAGATCTTATTAAAACAGAGAAACGAATTCAAATGCTTTGACTTCACAACAATCATTACTGTAGATCTTATTCAAATAGAGAAACGAATTCAAATTTAGTTCATATTGAAGCGGTAGTATATACGTTTGGAATGCACTAAAACGTTCATTTGAGTAGTAGGTTGCATGCATTATACACGTAGCGGAATATTTTAATTGAACATAACATGACTTCAAAGTTTTGAATGACATTTGTAGTGCGCAATGATTTGGTACAGTACACATTAGGCTTGTCGGGAAATTTCAACCCGCGCCTTGTTAGCCCGAAATATTTAAGATATATCTTTGTCTTGTTGTTCTCCGACAACTCCCTCCATCTCAACCCACGCCTTGCTATTCCGAAATTACAACACGCGCGAAAACTCCCACCTCCTGTGAAATCCCGACATGCGAAATGCCCGTGGTACCCTTGAACCGAAAGAACCGCCTCAAATCGGTGAGGGGTACTGTCGGTGTCAAAACCGGCGGATCTCGGGCAGGGGGTCCCGATCTGTGCGTCAAGGTTGATGGTAACAGGAAGCAAGGGACACAGATGTTTACCCAGGTTCGGGCCCTCTCGATGGAGGTAAAACCCTACTTCCTGCTTGATTAATATTGATGATATGGGTAGTACAAGAGTAGATCTACCACGAGATCGTAAAGGCTAAACCCTAAGAGCTAGCCTATGATGGTATGATTGTGATTGTGATCGGCCTTCTAAGGACCAACCTCTCCGGTTTATATAGACACCGGAGAGGGCTAGGGTTTACATGGAGTCGGTTACAAGGAAGGAAATATAATATCCGGATCGCCAAGCTTGCCTTCTACGCCAAGGAAAGTCCCATCCGGACACGGGCGAAGTCTTGAGTCTTGTATCTTCACGCTTCAATAGTCCGGACGTTGTACACAGTCCGGCTGTCCGGATACCCCTAATCCAGACTCCTCAAGAGCTCCCTGAACCAGGCTTCAATGACGATGAGTCCGGCGCGCAGTCTTGTCTTCGGCATTGCAGGGCGGGTTCCTCCTCCGAGTACTCCAAAGTGCTTGTTACGGCGAATAGTGTCCGGCCTCCAATCAATGTTGTGCTCCTCGGCTTCGGTGCCTCAGTAATGACCATCTCCACGTGTCGAGCGAATGCGAGGAGTCGAGGCATTTTTGCATTTGCCACCCTCGATCCTCCGGGCGAACCGTCTATTTGAAGGGACGGGGATTCTCAGATCCAAACCTCACTCTCCCTCCCAGAGCCAGCATCCAACAGAGCGCTCCGCAAAAAGCCATTCCAACATGGCCGGCCGTCGCAGCTCTTCTGCTTGCCCTTCTCATTCCAAGTCGGGGGATTGGGGAGAGTGTTCAGTTCCTCATAGCCGTTTGACAAAGTTACAAACCCAAGGGTTTCTCCCACCGGCGTTCATGGTCTCCGTCCGAGCTGGAATAGCCACTTATGACGGTGTTGACCAGGCTGAGGGATCTCCTAACCCATCTCCGGAGGAGCGTATATGTCTGATCCCTCATCTGCTGAGGGGCGTTGGGTTCCCTATCCACTGTTTCTTCAAGGGCTCACCGGAGTTCTACGGCCTCCGCCATTACGATCTTACCCCCGGCTCTATTCTGCACATAGCGGGGTATGTTGCCCTGTGTGAGCTGTTTCTAGGCTGCAAACCACACTTCGGATTATGGCGGAAGCTGTTCTGCCTCGTTCCCCGCACCCAGGGGGAGTCCCTATGCCAAGTGGGCGGGGCCGAAGTATGGCGCATTGCCGAGACCGGATACCTGTCCGGCACTCCTAAGAAGGCACCAGAAGACTGGCTTTCAGAGTGGTTCTATATAAACGACGTCCCCCTTCCGGATCCAGTCCGGACAGGTCTCCGCGAGTTCAGCAACGCCCCGCCGAGGGCACGCCTAAGCTGGCGCCCCCGGGGCCCTCAAGAAGAGGACACGAGGGAAATATTCCTCCTGATGGACAGGATAAAGTTACTGGCCAAATCCGGACTGACGATAGTTGAGGTTATGGCGATATGCATAAGACGGGGAGTGCAACCGCTCCAATATCGGGGGAAGCCCATGTGGCATTTCAACGGGGAAGACGACGCCTCCTGCTGCGGCCGTAAAGGTCCGGACTCCGCTGCCGCTCTGGCAAGGATATTGTCCGATCTGTTCAAAGGGGAAGAGGAGGAATTCCTTCGCATAAAAACGCGAGAAGGATTCTCCATGTACAACCCCCCAGCGTGGGTAAGTTGCCATTCTTTTCCCCCGCTTTGCTCTAGCGTTCTTCTGCTAAGATTACTTGCATCAATGCTTCTGGGCAGGAATTAAGGAGGGCTGTAGAAGGAATTTTCAGCCCTTCCCGGCAACCAGAGGACCCTGGAAGGGCCCTAGATCCGGGACTTAAAGTGGATCCGGATATCACTGTGGAGCTTGTCAACGGGGTATTTTATCAGGCGAGCTGGGATGGCGCCCTAGTGGCCGTTACGGCCGACTACCCTGGACTGCTCCCCTCTTCGTGTGTAAGCCGAACTAGAAAGCCCTGTCCTTCGAAGAGGACTCCCCCCAGGTGTTATAATTTACCTTTGAGGCGTCGTTCTATTTGCAGAAACGACGGCCGGAGCGAGGGGCCGAGCCCCTAGGGACTCGTCAACCACGGGCGTCCAGATCGGGCAGGCTCAAGAGGAAGGCGGTGAGGGTTGACACACCGCTACAGAGGTAAAACAATAACCTGTCCTGTAATTATAGAATTTAAAATGTGACAGCGCCCCTTGTGTCTGGCAGGAAGAAAAATAGCCGGACTATATCCGGAGACCCTACCAATCACGCCTCCACCAGCCGGGTTGCAGAACCAGCTTCAGGGGCGGAGGCGGACACGGGGCCAGCACCGCATATCTATCGAACAGAGAGTGCGTACATGCTCTCAGCCATGAATTCCGAAGTAGAGAGCGACATGAATCACAGGCGCCGACGGGCCGTTCTTCGGAACAACATCTTTTCCAAAGAGGCGTTTAATGCCTTCAATTCGGCGGACGCATACGTCCAAGCTGCTCGGGGTGGGCTTGTCCAAGCGACAAACCAGTATACCAAAGACATACGGGTGAGAAATTTTGATAAGTATGTATAGCAGTAGCCCCTAAGACTTGAAACGGTTGAAACAACAGTTTTAAGGATCAATTTATGTGCAGGTCCTTGTAGAGAAGAACGAGCAACTGTTTCAGGAGCTGGAGGACTGCAAGGCTGAACTGAGGGCCGCAGTTGCCAAGTTAGAGGAACCCCAAGGGCCCTCATCTGGTAACAATTATCACAATTGTGCGAAGATGCACCAGTTAGTAAATGGATAATATGACAAGTCTAACCGAAAATTTTGCAGACGATCCCGGGGTGAATCCGGAGGGCGTAGGAGAGGACGCATCGCATCTCAAAAAGCAGCTAGCGGCCAGCGAGCGCATTTTACGCGAGTTAGGCGGGAGAAGAACAATCTTCAAGATGCCAAAGTCCAGCTGGACATGGAGTTAAAAGATCTCCGCGCTCAGCTGGCGGACTCCATGAAGGAGAACAAGAGGCTTCGACGCGGCATTTACAGTAAGTGCCTAGACGGATTGTTGTATAGTTTGGCGAGGAAGTATATTGAAAGAATTCTGCTTGCAGGAATGTTAACGGGTCGCCCCGAGGAGGAGATGCCCTCATCTGCAAATGATTTACTGCAAGACCTTTCGCGACTGCACGAGCGAGCTCGTTAAGCGATGCAGGGTGTTGCTCAGGCTTTGTGGCCATCAAGCCTACTGCCGAATGGCATGGGGGAACTTGCGGACCTGCTTCAAGGAGCCCGGCGGCGCTTCTGTCTATGGAAGATATCAGCATGTCGGCAAGGAGCAAGAGAAGCCTGGGCAATGGTGAAGACACGCTACACCAAGCTGGACCCGAACCATATGGCTGAAGTGGGATCAAGGGCCCGATGGGCAAGAAATTCCCGTTAGTCCGGTGTATGACCGTGTAACGTTAGCCGCTAAGTATTCTCAACAGGATTGTAAGCTAGATAGCCTGTTGGGCGGTATAGAAGAGGAATGTAATCAGTCCAAATAATCGTGTAATTTAATGGGCATGATTAGCCCCTAGCGGATTAAAATCATTTGTCATGGCGGACCTTTTAAACCTTCAGCCCCCGGATCCTATAGTCCGGGGTGTGTCCGAATACCCGCTCAGCTATACAAAATCGGGGTATGCGTGGAAACAAGGCGTAGGGGTCATAAGTGATTGAACAGACAAGTACCCAACTAGTTATGTTATATTACATGGATATTAAGAAACATCTTCCAGAGAGAATAGTTTCGTTAGGGGTTCCTTTCCCTGGGTACGCATGTGGCGATGCGCATGTCCGGACTGCGAATGATGGCGCAGGACTTCTGGGGATTTATGTTATGATAACCGAATACATCTTTTGTTCACCGACCGAATATTCTCTTAAGGAAGCTAGCTTTCGGCTTCACCCAGTCTGAGGTACACATTCGGCTGAACCGGCAGTAACAATTGCAGAGGTGCTCCCCTTATGCCCTAGCCGAATTAACGGGAACGTAGGGCATAAACACAAGAGCCAGGCAACCCATCTTGGCAACATCTTAAGTCATATCGATGCATATAATGGTGAAGAAAAGGCGCATATGGAAAAAGAATGCATATGCGACGGGCGAAAAGCCATGTGAGTAATCATTTTTAGCTTCCGTATAGGAAGCCCCCGGGTATTGCTTACACACTTAGTGTGGCCGGAGTGATGCGGAAATCCGCACTGTATTGAATACCTTGTGTGAAGAGAGAAAAAGGTCGAGAAAGGAAAAAGGGGGTGGGGCATAATTAAAAGGGAGGGGTTAGGAGACGAACACTGTGTTCGGCGCTAGGCGTAGAATCTCCGTAGTCTTGCCGCGTTCCATGGGTTCGGCTCGAATCTGTTATCGGATGCATGACGTAAACGGTACGCTCCTTCAGTGAGAACTTTGTCAATGAGAAGGGACCCTCCCACTTGGGTTTGAGTTTGTCCCTCTTCTTCTCCGGTAGTCGTAGAACGAGCTCGCCAATATTGTAAGTTTTGGCCCGCACTTCTCTGCTTTGGTATCATCGAGCCTGCTGCTAATAGAATGCGGAACGGGCTTTTGCGACATCGCTCCTCCTCCGTGGCATCCAAATTATCCTGCCGATCTAACTCGGCTTCCTTCTCTTCGTACATGCGTACGCGTGGCGAATCATGTATTATGTCGCAAGGTAATACTGCTTCCGCGCCGTACACCATAAAAAATGGTGTGTATCCGGTGGCGTGATTTGGCATGGTCCGTAGCCCCCAGAGTACGGAGTCGAGCTCCTCCACCCAGTGCGTATCCGACTCTCTCAAGGATCGCACTAGCCTGGGTTTGATGCCGCTCATAATAAGACCATTTGCCCGCTCTACCTGGCCGTTAGTTTGTGGATGGTAGACGGAAACGTCATCGAGCTTGATGCCCATTTTTGCGCACCAGGTTTTCACTTTGTCGGCTGTGAAATTTGAGCCATTATTAGTGATGATGCTGTGGGGGACACCGTATCGGTGTACGACCCTGGATATGCAGTCTATTACTGGTCCGGATTCAGCCATTTTGACTGGTTTAGCTTCTATCCATTTGGTGAATTTTTCCACCATGACCAATATGTATTTCTTCTTATGGCTTCCCCCTTTAAGAGGTCCGACCATATCCGGCCCCTAGACTGCAAAGGGCCAAGTTATGGGGATGGTTTGGAGAGCGGTAGGGGGCATATGACTCTGATTGGCAAAGAGCTGGCAACCGATGCAATGTTGGACAAGGTCTTGTGCGTATGCTCGGGCTGTCGGCCAATAGAAGCCTGTACGGAAGGCCTTGCTGACTAATGCCCGAGCCGCGGCGTGGTGCCCGCCCAGGCCGACATGGATTTCAGCCAAGAACTGCCGCCCTTCCTCTTCGGAGATGCATCTTTGTAGTACTCCGGTAGCGCTTTTCTTGTAGAGTTCCCCTTCGTAGACCTTGTAAGCTTTAGAACGCCGAACAATGCAGCGTGCTTCATTTTGGTCTTTGGGGAGCTCCTGCCTATTTAGGTAGGCCAAGAAGGGCTCGGTCCATGGGGCGATTACAGCCATGACTTCGTGGGTCGAGGACGTTATTTCGGGGGTAGAACCTCCGACTATGTCTGATGGTTCGGAATCTGGGGATGTATTCGGATCTGTGCTGGTATTGCCGGACTCCCCTTCCCATACTACGGATGGCTTGAACAGCCGTTCCAAGAATATATTAGGTGGAACAGGGTCGCGTTTAGCGCCGATGCGAGCGAGGACATCCGCCGCTTGATTGTTTTCTCGAGCCACATGGTGGAATTCGAGCCCCTCGAACCGAGCTGACATTTTGAGGACGGCATTACGGTAGGCCGCCATTTTCGGGTCCTTGGCATCAAAATCTCCGTTTATCTATGATATTGCGAGGTTTGAGTCCCCGCGCACTTCTAGGCGTTGAATGCCCATAGAGACTGCCATCCGAAGACCGTGCAACAGAGCCTCGTATTCGGCTGCATTGTTGGAGTCTGTGTATAATATTTGGAGGACGTACTTGTAACGCCCTCGATGCGGCTATATCTCCCATGTGTCGAGGCACGACTTAGAGGCATAACCGCATTGAAAGCAGTGTCGCAAGTGAGGTAATCTTCACACAACCCATGTAATACATAAGGGAAAGAGATACATAGTTGGCTTACAAATGCCACTTCACACAAGTACATAAATAAACATCCATCATTCGTAGTACACTCAAGGTCCGACTACGGAACCAAAATAAAAAAAGATACCCCAAATGCTACACAGATTCGATCGTCCCAACTGGGCACCACTACCGATCATCATGATAAGACACATAGTAACGACCACGTTCCTCGTCGAACTCCCACTTGAGCTCGGTTGAGTCACCTGCACTGGCATCGTCGGCACCTGCAACTGTTTTGGAAGTATCTGTGAGTCACGGGGACTCAGCAATCTCACACCCGCGGGATCAAGACTATTTAAGCTTATAGGAAGGACAGGGTAGTAAAGTGGAGCTGCAGCAAGCGACTAGCATATATGGTGGCTACATTGCAAAACGAGAGCGAGAAGAGAAGCAAAGCACGGACGTGAAGCTAATAGCGATCAAGAAGTGATCCTGAACTACTTACGTCAGACATAACTCCAACACCGTGTTCACTTCCCGGACTCCACGAGAAGAGACCATCACGGTTACACACGCGATTGATGTGTATTTTATTTGAGGTCAACTTCGGGTTTTCTACAACCGGACATTAACAAATTCCCATCTGCCTCATAACCTCGGGCACGGCTTTGAAAGATAATACCCTGCAGGGTGTCCCAACTTAGCCCATTATAAGCTCTCACGGTCAACGAAGGATATTCCTTCTACCGGAAGACCCGACCAATCTCGGAATCCCGGACTACAAGACATTTCGACAAAGAATAAAACAAGACCAGCAAAGCCGCCCGACAGCCGACAAATCCCGATAGGAGCTGCACATATCTCGTTCTCGTGGCAAATCCGGATAAGTCAAGCTACGAGTAAAACCAAGCCTCGAGTTTCCCGTGGTGGCCCATGAGTTGCCGGTTCGGGCCGACACTTTCGAAGGAGCACTGGTCCGGGGGGGTTAAAATAAAGATGACCCTCGGGCTCGCGAAAACCCGGGGGAAAAAGGCTTAGGTGGCAAATGGTAAAACCAAAGTTGGGCTGTCTTATTCAAAGCGAACTGTCAAGGGGGTCCCATAAATCACCCAACCGTGTAAGGAACGCGAAATCAAGGAACATAACACCGGTATGACGGAAAATAGGGTGGCAAGAGTGGAACAAAACACCAGGCATAAGGCCGAGCCTTCCACCCTTTACCAAGTATATAGATGCATTAATTATAGCAGATATATATTGTGATATCCCCAACAAGTAAACATGTTCCAAAAAGGAACAACATCTCCATGTTCCAACAAGGAACAAACTTCACTTCACCGCAACTAGCAACGCTATAAGAGGGCTGAGCAAAGCGGTAACATAGCCAAACAACGGTTTGCTTGGAAAAGGATGGTTAGGGGCTAACATGGCAATATGGGTGGCATGATATAGCAAGTGGTAGGCATCGCAGCATAGGCATAGCAAAAGAGCGAGCAACTAGCATAGCAAAGACAGAAGTGATTTCGAGGGTATGGTCATCTTGCACGCAATGTTCTCGAGTTGTCGAAAACTTGATCCTCGAAAGCGTTCTCAACAGGTTCCTCGTTCACGTACTCGTCTCCCGGCTCTACCCAAAGCAACAACACAAACAAAGGAACCACAATAAATCACGGTGCAATGCACAATCAACATGATGCAAAACATGGCATTATATGCGAGATGTGATATGCAATGCGACAAAGGCCCGGAAGGAAAATGATGAACCAGGCATCAACTTGGCAAACCAAGTATGCCACTGGAAAGATGAGATGATTTCGGTTGAAATCGATATAAAGATCACCGGAATCGGATGCACGGTTTGCAAATGACAAGCAAAACAAGAATGGCACAAATCTGACATTAACAGCATGATGCCACTTAGCAAGCAACAAGAAATTAAGCTACTGCCCCCAAACGTACCAACAAAGTACATGGCAGTGATCTACACAAGATGCTCGACAAAAGATGAGCACTGAGCTACGGCTAGTTCACATCATAACAGGTTCAAACAAGCATGGCAAAAGTGCACAAAATATCAGGTTGGACATGGCAAAAACAGCATCAGGTTGCAATGTTCAGAGCAACACAACTACATGCTACATGAACTTATAATAGCAAAACAAGGCATGGCATGAATCTACTCAAAGCATAGAACAAAAGTCCCTTACTGACCATAAGCCAAAAAGGATCATAAAATATAGTAACACCCATGTCAATATCGAAAGTTTCGTTAACAGATTCAGCAACATGGCATGTCAAAAACTGATAACAAGTAGGCATGTTTACAAGCTCAATGCACTCACTACAGAGCCTTATATGATAAACTAAGCGTACATACATCAATAAGACATGGCATAGAAGACATAAATGGCAAGAAAAATAACATAGCATACATGGATCAACCACAACAACCTAGGCAAAATTGAATAACATGTAAACAATCTGCCAGGAAACATTTGATAGCAAAAGTAGAGCTCGATTGACTCAAGCTATGGCACTCCATAATTGCAAACAAGGGCATGGATGGATATAGCAAGACATGTTTAACAAAACATCCTTACTGAAGTATCTCAAAATATGCATAGATCTCTCGGTATCATCAAGTTAACATGGCATCAAAATATCAGCTAAACAGGGCTGAAATCAGCAACATCAGGACACCTACTTTGCATGCTTGTGCTAGTCACCACATAGATCACAAAAATACATGTCATACACCCCTGGAAAGATGGCATGGCATATTACAAAACACATGTAGGACTCAACTTCATAGGGTGCACACATCAATCATAGCAAAAATAACAAAAGTGCAAGTTCTGTTAAGAAACAGAAACTAACATCACATATCCCTATTCTAACAGCATTTCGGGCATCAAGATGAGCTAAAATGAAAATGATGCAATGATATGAAATGATCTACTCTTCGAGACGAACATTTTGATATATCATACGCGCAAAATGGCCCTACAGATGCAAAGATATACCACGTTGAAAATGACACAAAATATTTACGGAAGAAAAGACTTAGAAGAAAAGAGGGAGGAGAGAAAGTCAACGGGGTCGGGATCCGGGATCCGAGATCCGGATCGGGCGAGGCGGCGCCGGAGGGGGCTCGCCGGAGGGAGAGGAGGCGCCGGCGGGGTCGGGGCCGGAGCTCGTGGTGGCGGCGCCCGGCGGAGGCGGCGGGCGGCGGCGATCCGGCGCGGCCGGGCGAGATGATGCGCGGCCGAGGCGGAGGCGCCGGGCCGGGCGGCGGGAGGCGGCGGCGCCTGGGCCGGGCGGCGGGAGGCGGCCGAGGCGGCGGCGCTGGGCGCGTTGGCGCCATGCGGCGGCGGCGACGCTGCAGGAGGGCCTGCTGGCGCCGGCCGCGCGCGGCGGAGGCGGGCGGGCTACGGTCGCGCAGGTTGGTGCGGACGCGGCGGCTGCTTCGTCCGGCGGCGGCGGACGCGTCCGGTGGCGCGGGGATGAAAAAATTAGGGTTTCGGGGAAGAAGACCCGGATTTGGAAGGGGGTGATGTTTAAATAGGCATAGAGGGAGCTAGGAGAGTCCAAATGAGGTGTAGTTTTCGCCCACACGATCGTGATCGAACGACGGAGAGCATGGAAGTGACTTAGATGGGTTATTGGGCTGTTTTGGAGGGTGTTGGGCTGCAACTTAAAAGAGGCCTTTGCGAGAGTGCGGTTAACCGTTGGAGTACCAAACGAGCTCCAAATGACCCGAAACTTGACCGGTGGTCTAGGGTGGTATACCAAGGCCACTAGACAAACCTCGGTCCATTTCGAGAAGGTTTAGTACCCGCACACGGAAAAACGTAAAAGGGGCCACCGGGGGAGATAGGAGTGCCGGATTGCAAAACGGACAACGGGAAAAATGCTCGGAATCATAAGACGAACACGTATGCAAATGCGATGCACATGATGACATGATATAAAATGCATGACATGGACAAAATGCAAAATGAAGAAAAACCCAACCACAGAGGGAATAACATATCACAATGCCAAAAATGGCAAGAGTTGGAGTTACAAATATGGAAAGTTACTTCCGGGGTGTTACAACACTCCACCACTACAAGAGGATCTCGTCCCGAGATCTAGGACTGAAAGAACTCCGGATATTCGGAACGGAGGTGATCCTCGCGCTCCCGGGTAGCTTCTCGGTCGGAATGGTGTGACCACTTCACTTTTAGGAATTTGATTGACTTGTTGCGAGTCTTGCGCCGGTTTCTTCAAGAATAGCAACGGGTGCTCATGATAAGAGAGATCTTCTTGAAGGTCAATCTCTTGAAGTTGATAGTGCGTTCAGGAGTCTTGAAGCACTTGCGAAGGCTGTGACACGTGAAACACATCGTGCACGCGTTTGCAAAGTTGGATGGAAGCTCAAGTTGATAGGCGAGATCGCCTCTTTTGCCAATGATCTTGAAAGGACCCACGTATCTAGGGGCAAGCTTCCCTTTGATACCGGGCGGCGAGTGCCTTTCATTGGAGAGACGCGGAGGTAGACATGGTCTCCGATTTCAAAAGCCACATCACGCCGCTTATCATCATAATAGCTCTTCTGCGCGATTGTGCGGCTTTGAGATTCTCACGAATGACTTTGCACATTTCTTACATACGTGATCAAGTCATTGCCAAGAAGTTGGCGTTCACTGTCTCGAGACCAATTGAGAGGAGTACGGCACTTTACGCCATAGAGAATTTCGAATGGGGCCTTGCGAACTCGCTTGGAAGCTGTTGTTGTAGGAGAACTTCGGCATATGGAAGACAATCTTCCCACTTCATACCGAAAGAAATGACACAAGCCCTGAGCATATCTTCAAGGATTTGATTTACTCGCTCGACTTGGCCACTTGTTTGAGGATGGAAAGTTGTGCTGAAACGAGTGTTGGTGCCCATGGCCTTCTGAAAAGAATCCCAAAACTTGGAGGTAAAGATGTTGCCACGGTCTTAAGAGATCACTTGTGGAATGCCGTGCAAGGAGACAATCCTGGAGGTGTATAGCTCTGCCAACTGAGCTGCTGTGATAGATACTTTGATAGGAAGAAAATGAGCTACTTAAGTAAGCTTGTCAATGACAACGAAGATAGCATCATTTCCACGCTTGGACTTAGGAAATCCGATCCACGAAGTCCATCTCGATATGATCAAACTTCCATTCTGGAATAGCAAGAGGTTGGAGGAGACCAGCTGGTCGTTGGTGTTCTGCTTTCACTCTTCTGCAGACATCACATTCATTCACGAATTGAGCAATTTCTCGCTTCATTCGAGTCCACCAATATGACTGCTTGAGATCATGGTACATCTTCGTACTTCCAGGATGAATGGATAGAAGCGAATTGTGAGCCTCGTTCATAATGACTTTTCTCAGATCACCCTTAGGAACCACAATCCGGTCCTCAAAGAAAAGAGTATCTTTGTCATCAACGTGGAAGCACTTGTACTTGGAAATGCCCTTGTCGATACCACGTTTCACCTTTTTCACCATGGTATCCAGTTGAGCCTCACGAATCTGATCTTCCAAAGTAGGAGAGACTATGAGGTTGGCAAGAAAGCCTTGAGGAACAACTTGAAGATTCAGCTTGCGGAAAGCTTCACAGAGATCCGGTGAAAGGGCTTGAGGATTAGACTGTTGCGATAAGCTTTCCTGCTCAAAGCATCTGCAATGACATTGGCCTTGCCGGAGTATATTCAATACTTGGGTTGTACTCTTGAATCATTTCGACCCATCGAAGTCTGCCTGAGGTTGAGGTTGGGCTGAGTGAAGATGTACTTGAGACTCTTGTGATCGGTGAAAATGTCCACTTTCCTTCCCAACAAGAGATGTCTCCACGTTATCAATGCATGGACAACTGCCACCAACTCAAGATCGTGAGTGGGGTAGTTATTTTCGTTGGGCTTCAACTGGCGAGAGGTATAAGCCACAACTCTCTTCTCTTGCATTAACACAACACCGAGACCTTGAAGAGAAGCATCACAGAAAACTTCAAATGGCTTGGATTCATCAGGAGGAGTCAAGACAGGAGCTGTGACGAGTTTCTCTTTGAGAGTATTGAAAGCAACGTCACACTCGGAGACCGGACATACTTCACATGCTTCCGGAGGAGGTTGGAAAGAGGCTTTGCAATCTTGGAGAAGTTCTCAACGAATCTTCGCAATAGCTTGCAAGACCAAGAAAAGCTTGAGCTGCTTGACATTCCGAGGAGGTTCCCAATTCACAATTGCGGACACCTTCTCGGGATTAACAGCGATGCCCTTGGCGGAGATGATATGACCAAGATAAAGCACTTCATCAAGCCAAAATTCACATTTGGAGAACTTAGCATAGAATTGATACTCTTTGAGCTTGTCTAGCACCAATCGCAAATGTTTGGCATGATCCTTCTTATTCTTGGAGAAGACCAAAATATCATCAAGATAGACCAAGACGAATTCATTGGTGTAGGGGTTGAATATGAAGTTCATCATCCGAGAGAAAGTTGGAGGAGCATTGACAAGGCGAAAGACATGACAGTATATTCATAAGAACCAAAGCTTGTTACGAATGTTGTCTTGGGAATATCTTGTTCACGAATGCGAATCTGATGATAACCCATATGAAGGTCAAGCTTGGAGAACACTTTAGCACCTTTGAGTTGCTCAAAAAGCTCATTGATGTTGGGAAGTGGATACTTGTTCTTGATTGTCTTCTTATTCAATGGACGGTAATCGACGCAAAGTCGGTCCGTGCCATCCTTCTTCTGGACAAAAAGAACACCACAACCCCAAGGAGATGAACTCGGTCTGATCAAACCCAGACGCTCTTGTTCATCGAGCTGCTTCTTCAATTCCTTCAGCTCATCAGGTCCAAGCTTGTATGGACGCTTGCAAGCGGGTTACATGCGGGCTCAAGATCGATAACGAACTCAAGCGGCCGATGAGGAGGCATACCGGAAGCTCTTACGGAAAGACATATTGGTACTCACAAACGACTCGGAATCTGAGAGATAGCATCCAATTCGCCCTTCTCATTGAGAGAAAACAACCGAATGGTTTCATCACGAAGCGGCATAGATGATCACATCATTGGAAGAGTGAGTCAATTGAATTTCCCTGGCAGCACAATCAAGCTGAGCTTTGTGCTGATAAAGCCAGTCCATCCCGAGAATAAGATCAATGTCCGAGTCACCAAGGACAATTGGTTTAGAAAGAAATCTATAGTCGCCCATCTTGATAGAAACATCCGGAACCACCAAACTGGAGCTCAACCGTTTACCCGGAGAAATGACATCCATGGGTTTCCCCAAATGAGAAGAAGTGAATTCATGCTTGGCAAAAAACGGTCTTGACATGAAACAATGCGATGCACCAGTATCAAATAAGACTTTTGCAGGAATATCATTAACTGAGAGATTACCCATGATCACATCAGAAGATTCCTCTGCTTGAGCTGCATTCATCATATTGATCTTGGCATGCTTTGGATTATGCTTGACCACTGCATTGCTGGAAGATTTCACAGGAGGAGGAGGCGGAAGACGCCTCTGGTTGAAGCACTTGTTCGCATAGTGACCTTTCTGCTGACATTTGTTGCAAGTCAACTCCGAGAGCGGACGGTGGTAAGGAGCACTTGACCTTGGAGCTTGAGAATTAGACTTGTTCTGATAGCCTGGGTTGGGTGGGTGGGAAGATCCACGGCCACCTGAGTTCTTCTGGCGATAAGGCCGACGGAACGGAGGAGGAGGAAGGTAGAACTTCTGTGCTTAGCTGCCACTTGAGAGGAAGAAGAAGACTGAACTGCATCCCCATTCTCTTCTTAGAAGCCTCACATTTGAGCTGGGCAGCTTCTTGCTTGATGCCATGTTGTAGAAATCATCATACTTATCTCGACTCAAAAAGCACAAGAGCCAATTGCAGATCTTCTCTCGCACCACCTCTGAATTGATAGATCATACTCTTTTCATCAGGTACGTCTTGCTTAGCAAAACGAGCGAGCTTCTGGAACTGGATATTGTATTGATAGACAGACATGTTGCCTTGCTTGAGATTGCGGAACTCCTCACGCTTGCTCTCAACAACACTTTTTGGAATGTGGTGAGCTCTGAAATCACGGCGGAACTCATCCCAGGTAATGACACGACCTCCTCTGGAATCTTTGTATTCTTTGGTACCACTCAAAGACTTGGTCCTTGAGTTGAAACGATGCAAACTTGACAAAGTCCTCAGGTCTGACATTGCTACATTCAAGTGCTTGCAGATGTCCACTAACCAATCGTCAGCGTCTGTGGCCTCAACACAGAAACTGAAAGACTTCGGCTGATTAGCGAGGAACTGACTGAGAGTAGCAAAGTGCGGCTGATTGTTGCCTTGACCTTGATTTCCTTGATTGCCTTGCCAAATAGTACGTTCTTGCAAGAGCTGCAAAATCATCTCGAGCATTGGCATTGGTGGCTGCCATGATAGCTTGCCGTGCCTCTGGAGGCGGAGGTGGAGGTGGAGGTTCGACCGATCCCCATCATTGCGATCCGGATTCGTACGCGTTGGCGGAGCCATCCTGAAGAGGGTGACATCCGTTAGTCCTTTGATAGACAAATAGATAAGTAGAATCAACGGATAGAAATTGCAACATATAGTCTTCACAATAAACATTCGAACAAGAATGAGCGAATGAATTCGATAGTTAATAATCACACGTCAATTAAGGTGAGAAGGCACTTAGATAAAGATATGGAAATAACATCTGTCTTAGTAACAAATCTAATATCACAACTGAAATCAATATCTTGGCTTCTAGAATGAGCGGAACAAACACATGATAGAGATTTACGCCCAAAGTGTTCGTGGTGGGGCCCACACGGACACGACGATATAGCGGACGTCACGAAAGACAAACAAGACATCCACGAAACAGCAAAGCCAATGATACTTTAAGACGTCTCGCGACCACTGTAAATCGACCGTGAATGGGCGGACCACTAGACGTTGAACCCCAATCTCAAATCATACATCAGTCGGAAAGAATATCCTGTAAGCTACTAGAATTCCCACCTATAAACTCCTGAAACTTTCTGGTTATGCAATCTGGTGTTGGGGATACAGGGGACACAAAATATATCACCCAAACTAACAATACCTAGATCCAGTTGTATCCATCCGTCAACACATAACCAAGAAATCCTCGGAAATCGTGTACCTCGACCTTGAAAAACATCTGTTATACAAGTCATGGCAATACTCCCTTTTCGCCACAAGATCTGGGTTATCGGGTTATCTCACCAACAACTGTACAAAAGAGATTTCGATGTCGGCAAAACTCAGTATTCCAGGCTGCAACGATAAAATTGTGGCGACAACACCTCGGAGCTCAACTCCCGGGACACCGCCACAACCCCTAAATGTCGAGGCACCAAGAACAATGTTCTCGTCACAAAACCATCGAAACAATTCCAAGATACCCACGTGATCCTAAAAAAATTTAGTGAAATTTGAGGAGAGAAGAGTCAAAACTCTCGTCGGGAGACCTCACAGAGCTGACGAAGGGACTAGGGAGTAAAAGAATCCTACTCTCCTATATATATAATCCTAAGACTCAAAAACATTTTCCATTCTAGACTCAACAACGCCAAAGCAAACAATCAAGTAGGGGGCTCCTAAGTCGGGAAGGCTCGATTACCAACATAGCATGCCCGGACACACCGCGGTGGTGGTTACTCTGGCGGGATCTAGGCCCCACAGATCAATACTAGTCTTTTCTGCGCACTTTGTCCTCACTCGTGCGCAGGCTAACTTCGATTCGGTCACCCATCCTGAAACTACTCCAAGCTGAGCACGCTTAACTTTGGAGTTCTGTCCGAATGGGATCCCGGAAAAGAAGGAATTCCTTATTGATATGAGTAGTCTATCATCCCTAATAAGCCAGGCTATCACATAGGATACCTCACCAGAGCCTCTGAGTGGGGGTGTATGTGATAGCCTGGCTTATTAGGGATGATAGACTACTCATATCAATAAGGAATTCCTTCTTTTTCGGGATCCCATTCGACGTAACTCCAAAGTTAAGCGTGCTCAGCTTGGAGTAGTTTCAGATGGGTGACCGACCGAAGTTGCTCCTGCGCGCATTTAGTGAGGACAAAGTGCACAGAAAAGACTAGTATTGATCTGTGGGGCCAGTCTAGATCCCGCCAGGAGTAACGACCACCGGCGGGTGTGTCCGGGGCGTTACAGTACTGGACCATGTCACCGGTGGGAGATGTCAGGACTACCCCTGCTCCCAATCCGGCCAGCATTTTAGAGCCGTCGAAGTGCATGATCCAGTTTGAGTATGCGCCGTACTCTTTAGGGAGTTCGGCTTCTGTCCATTTGCGAAGAAGTCAGCCAACACTTGCGACTTGATTGCCCGCCGTGGTTTGTATGTTATGTCAAACGGAAGGAGCTCAATAGCCAACTTGGCAATCCGGCCTGTAGCATCGCGATTGTTTATTATGTCATTGAGTGGTACTTTGGAGGCCACCGTAATCGAACACTCTTGAAAGTAGTGCCGTAACTTCCGGGATGCCATGAACACCGCGTATGCTATTTTTTGATAGTGTGGGTATTGGGATTTGCATGGGGTTAGGACCGTGGACATGTAGTAGACCGTCTTCTGGAGCGGGTATTTGTGTCCATCGGTCTCTTGTTCAACGACGAGCACTACGCTTACGACTTGATGTGTTGCAGCTATGTACAACAGCATAGATTCGTCGATATTCGGCGCTGTTAATACTGGATTACTGGCCAATAGGATCTTTATTTCATCTAGTCCGGCCGCGGCTGCATCCGTCCATACGAAGTATTTGGTTCGCCGAAGAAGGCGGTAAAGCGGTAGTGCCTTTTCTCCTAACCTGGAGATAAAGCGGCTGAGAGTAGCCACGCATCTCGCTAGTTTTTGGATGTGCTTGAGGTCTGTTGGTATAGCCAACTATGACAGAGCTCGGATCTTCGCTGGATTCGCTTCAATTCCTCTGTTGGAAATGATGAAGTCGAGAAGCTTCCCCGAGGGGACACCAAAAACACATTTTTCCGGATTCAGCTTGATGTCGTATGTCCGGAGATTGTCGAATGTAAGCCTCAAGTCGTCTATTAGGGTTTTGACGTGTCTTGTTTTTATGACCACGTCGTCCACGTATGCCTCCACTGTTTTGCCAATTTGCTTTTCCAGACATGTTTGAATCATGAGTTGGTAGGTTGCACCGGCGTTCTTGAGCCCGAAAGGCATAGTGTTGAAGCAGAAAGGGCCATATGGCGTTATGAAAGCTGTTGCAGCTTGGTCAGACTCTGCCATCTTTATTTGATGGTATCCGGAGTATGCGTCGAGGAAACACAGCGAGTCGTGTCCAGTTGTGGCATCGATGATTTGATCGATGCGAGGGAGGGGAAAGGGATCCTTGGGGCAAGCCTTGTTGAGGTCTTTGAAATCGACGCATAGGCGCCAGGATTTATCCTTCTTTGGCACCATCACCAAATTTGCCAGCCAATCCGGATGTTTGATATCTCTGATAAATCCGGCCTCGAGTAGCTTGGCTAACTCTTCCCCCATTGCCTGTCGTTTGGGCTCTGAGAACCACCTTAGGGTCTGCTTGACTGGTTTATATCCTTTTAGAATATTGAGGCTATGCTCGGCCAGTCTGCGTGGGATGCCTGGCATGTCCGATGGGTGCCAGGCGAAAATGTCCCAATTCTCGTGTAGGAAATCTCGTAGTGCGGCGTCAATCGCGGGGCTCAGCTGTGTCCCGATGGAAGCTGTCTTCATGGTGTCCGTTGGATGGACCTGGAATTTGACTATCTCGTCTGCAGGTTTGAATGAGGTGGACTTGGGTCGTTTGTCGAGTATTACATCGTCCCTGTCCATGGTGGCCCGTAGTGTTGTTAATTCTTCGGCTGCTAGGGCCTCGGATAATGCCTCCAGGGCTAGTGCTGCGGTTTTGTTTTTGGCGCGAAGTGCGATGTCCGGATCACTGACTAGAGTGATGATTCCATTGGGCTCGGGCATTTTAAGCTTCATGTACCCGTAATGGGGTATAGCTTGAAAGCTTGCAAACGCGTCCCGCCTAGAAGGGCGTGGTATCCGCTGCTGAAAGGGGCCACTTGGAATGTGATTTCTTCGGACCTGTAATTCTCTGGGGTGCCGCATACCACATCGAGTGTGATTTTCCCCGCGCACCGCGCTTCCCGAGTAGGGATGATTCCCCTGAAGGTCGTGCCGCTTTGCTCAATGCGGCTTCTATCAATCTCCATCTCGCTGAGCGTTTCTTCATAAATCAGATTTAATCCGCTTCCGCCGTCCATGAGTACTTTAGTGAGCTGAAATCCATCTACGATCAGACTAAGGACCAGAGCGGCTGGTGCCCGGACAGCCCGGAATTGAGGTTCGTCACTAGCATTAAAGGTTATAGCAGTGTTGCTCCAAGGGTTTATTTTCACCACACGGCAAATTTCAGCGGAGCTCTGGCAGGCTCGGTTGCGCCTATTGTTTGAGGCGAAAGTCTCGAAGACTGTTAGTACCGTATTGTGTTCGCTGGCGGGATGTTGTTCCGTTTTATGGCCCACAAGAAGATCCTCGCCACTTTTTGCCACCTGCCGGAGTATCCAACATGCCTTAAGGCTATGCGTAAGTGTTGTATTCGGAGTACTATGGAGCTTACATGGCCCGTCGAGCCATTCTTTCAATACGGATCTCCACCCTGGCGTGGGCTTTGGTTTCTTGGGGGTTGGGTCGGACGACTTACTAGAGTTCATCCGTTTAGTTTGGACAAAGGTTTTGGCGAGAGCAGTACTATCCCAAAATTCTGTTTGGGTCTTCCAAGCACTCTCCATCGCACAGTACTTCCATATTATGGTTGCCAAGTCCGCGAAGCGTACTATGTCATGACTTATAGCATTGAGGAGTCCTTCGTCCATGCAGTTTTTGCGAGAAAAAGTGAGACCATGTCCTCTTCGCGGCAGCCCCTGACCTTGTTAAGCGCAAGGAGGAATCTGGCCCAGTAGCGATGTACGGTTTCCTGGGGCTCTTGCCTCATACGGGAGAGATAGTTTAGGTCCAGTTTAGGGTCCGGATTTTGATCCGATCTAACGCCCCAGGGCGCGGGCGGTCCTGAGCTAAACAGTTCAGGATCCGGGGCGCCCAATTTCCTCGGCCCGATGCCCGACTCTAAGCCCGAGACCTGGGCCAGGTTATCCTTGGAGCAGGTCTTTGGCTCAAGGAGTTCGGTGATCCGAACACAACTTGTCCTCAAAGTTGAGGGGCAATCCGCGTGTGGTTCCTCAACTATCGCTATCTCATGGGTGGCCGGCGGGGACCTGATGTCCCTTTGGTCGGGTTTAAGCCCAATCCGGTCGTAGTTGTAGCGACTCCCGAAGCGGCGATGCGATCCAAGAGCTCGTTAAGGGAGGAGAGCTCCATTGGATCCATCTGTTCGGCAAGTTCCAAAGCGGCGTGAAGGTTATGATTGATGACCCGAGAAGTCACCGCTGGCGCCATCACCGATGGGGCGCCATGATAAAGCCGCTGGCCGGAGCGTCGGCCTACAGCCGAGCCCCTCCGAAGTAATGTCGTCCTTGACAATGAGGCGAGCCATTGAGCCTCGACGGCAACGGCATACGAGGAACTCTCAATGAAAGCACCAATGTCGGTGTCAAAACCGGCGGATCTCGGGTAGGGGTCCCGATCATGCGTCAAGGCTGATGGTAACAGGAAGCAAGGGACACAGATGTTTACCCAGGTTCGGGCCCTCTCGATGGAGGTAAAACCCTACTTCCTGCTTGATTAATATTGATGATATGTGTAGTACAAGAGTAGATCTACCACGAGATCGTAAAGGCTAAACCCTAAGAGCTAGCCTATGATGGTATGATTGTGATTGTGATCGGCCTTCTAAGGACCAACCTCTCCGGTTTATATAGACATCAGAGAGGGCTATTGTTTACATGGAGTCAGTTACAAGGAAGGAAATATAATATCCGGATCGCCAAGCTTGCCTTCTACGCCAAGGAAAGTCCCATTCAGACACGGGCCGAAGTCTTGAGTCTTGTATCTTCACGCTTCAATAGTCCGGACGTTGTACACAGTCCGGCTGTCCGAATACCCCCTAATCCAGGATTCCCTCAGGTACTTTCGTAACTTACCCCACATTTCGGACAAGCGCGTCTCTAAGCCATGGTTCCCCACTGCCATCCCTTCCGCCCACCCACTCGCACACCGAGGCCGCGAAAACCCGCGACGAAACCCCACACCCTGCTCCGTCCACCACCCAGCCAGAGCCTCTTCCCCGACGACGTCGTCCACAGCAACACCTTGACGTCCCTCATCCACCGTACCGGATGAGGATCCGTCGTCGATCTCATCGTCCCGCCAGTTCAGCCACCCGTCCTCCACCTCCAAGGAGCTGCCCCGACGTTCCCCTCGTCTTTCGCGCCACCTCCATTCCCACACCGCCGTCTTCACTTGCACCACCGGAAGAGCATCATCATCACCATTTCCTCGCATGAAGCTGCGGCCTTATCGGCGCCACCAAAGAGGTTGTACACTAATCGCCGCATTTTCTTCTTGATTCGATCTCACGGTGCTGCCGGCGCGGCTCCGTCCACGGCGGCGTCGCCGACCACTTCCTCCACGGCGTCGCTCCCTTGGCGGCGACGTCCACATCAGTAGGAGCTGCTGCTGCTTTAGCTCTCGCTCGCGCTGCTGCTCTGCTCTTGCTCTCGGTCCCCTGCCTGGTCTGCTCTTGCTATTGCTCTTGCTCGCTGCTGCTCTCGCTCTTGCTCTTGCTTGCGATGCTGCTCCGATTTAGCTGCACTTGATCGGTGAATCGACTTTTGGGTCGATCGATTTCCGGGGGGGGGGGGGCGCGCGGGGGTGACGGACGACCCCGCCGCCGCGGGGCGGGGGCTCGCCGGAGAGGTACCCCACTATCTATCTTAGGGTTCAGGATGGGGGCGGTGGTCGCCGGCGGTGGCGGGGCGGTGGCGTGGGGATCGCGGGAGAAAAAGCTCGGCACGGGGGGGGGGGGGCGCGAGAGGGATGGCCGGGGTGGTGGCGGACCGGCGGGGGGGAGTGTTTTCGGGGAGGGCGGGCGGTGCACCGCCCGCATGGCCAGCCGGGCTGCTGTTTGGCCGGTGGTGGCTGGCGGCTCGGGGTGGAGGTTGAAGATGAACCGCAGGCCCTTGATTTCGTATCCAACGGCTGCAAAATTGACTGACCAGAGATGAAAAAGTCAGCCGACCGACGTGTAGCCTGACCTTGCTAGTGCGTTCAGTTTCGACATCAAAATTCAGTTTCGACAGCAAAATTCAGTTTCGACAGTTAAGTTCAGAGATGAGCGGCTGATGTATTTTACATCTAGCACTTTGTGGTTATGTATTTTACGTCATGTATTGGAGATGCTATTAGAATTCCACTCGAGTTAACGTTGTTCGTTGTCTCTCTTGTCCTGCTTCAGCCTCGGCGTCGTCCAACTTACGGAGCTGCTCCAACGTGAAACCCTCCATCACAGCGGAGCGATACCTCGAGCTCCATCTCCAAACGCCTAAGATCTTCTTCCCCTCCTCCGACAACAAGGTCAGCCGGAGCATCCTCACCGGCCAACCCAATCACGCTGAGATCGACATGGCTTCGCCAAAGAGGTTGTACACGTGTTGCATCTCTTTTTTACTCTACATGTTATATATATTGTCCACTGAGCACACGGATTTGTTCCTTTAGTGTCTCCTTGAAATAAAAAACGTAGGAATTTTAATTTTCACGTGTCCTCCTTTTCAAATTCCTATTCATGAAGCAGGAGACTAAGAGATAGTAGCATAATAGCATTATAACCATACATTTTCTTGTGGTTTGACTTAATCTCACCATGCTTCTTTGCATCCTGTGATCTTCCAATTGTTGTGAATCAAACACCCAGATTGGCAGAAATCCTGTGTTTTTAAATTCTCTATTTTGCACATGCATTCCTATCCTATTCCTGTCTATTTCCTATCCCTGCATTGTTGTAATCCTCCAATTCAAACGAGCACTTATAGAATTACTTATCTTACAGATAGTTGTCAAAGAAAACCTTGCGTGGTTTGTCCCGCCTCACCTTTCTGCGTCGTCCACCCCACTCAGCTGCTCCAAAGATGTATGGGTCCAAGACAAAGAGGATCCGGCCTCCAGACTGTCTTTCGCCGCCTCAGATCTTCTTCCCCGCCGCTGGCAGCCATGAAAACTGCGTTACCATCATCAACCGAGCAGATGACCTCGAGGACTACAAGGGTCCACAAGAGAGGCCACACTCTTTCGTGTCTGCTTATGTTATGCATCGCTTAATATTAGATGCTACTTTATCATCCTATTCACTGATTAGACTCCGAGTCAACTCCAAACTAATGGTCAAACTTGAGTTTTTAAATGGTTGTGCGGTACATATCGAGGCTGCTATCAATAGTATCTATCTACTATCTGGTTAATCTCCGGTGTCTACTATGAGTTTCATGTTGGGTGGGAAACAAACAGTAAAGAAGCCATTATCTGTATTTTTTAACTGAAGCCGTTATCTGCCTGCTATTATTGGTTTTGGGTCTATCCATAGGTTGCTACCATCACTGGATTTCTGCATGCACTCCTTACATAATCTCACTATGTTTTATTCCTATGCATGACAGTTATTGTATACAATGGAACTGAACATATAGAGCAAAAGAGACGAGCCTTGCGTGGCAATAAAATTTCATGCAGACGTCGCTCTATGGTAGGCGCAAAGGCAGCCCCCCCCCCCCTCCACCCATTTCGGATTGTAATCGGGAGGAAGATATCTGTTCTGAGGGGGATTCAGAAGGAGAAGACAACTCCTATTTACCCCCTGAGGTCTTCGCTCTAACTTGACATGCTGATGTTGGTTATATCATGCATATGGTGTCTTGCATTGCTTACTTTATACATCAAATATGTCATCTGCTTAGTTTAGACATCCTTTGTGTGAATGCCATCTGTTTAGTTTATTCATCGTTTAAGTGAATTATGCAACGCCATCTTGTTTAGCCAGGCATCATATATGTGAATTTTGCAATGCCATCCTGCTTAGCCAGTCATCTTATATGTAAATTATATCAGGTCATCCTTTTTTTCGTTACATATTACATTTGTCAACAATGTTAGTACATTCAACTGCTCTTCGTGTGCATCAGCCATTTGACACGGTGATGGCAAATTCTGGAGTGAAAACAAGGTCTTCTGAGCAGACTATGCTATCTGACGAAGCACATATCTCGCTGGTTACGGATAGCTCCTCAGAGGAGGATTCAGAGACAGATGACCCGTCCTATCCCCCCCCCCCCGAGGTGTATGCTCTAACTTGGCAGGGTATGCTCCTCATATCGTGCGGATGGTGTCTCGCATTGCTATCTCATTTGATTAGTTTAGACATGCTTTGTGTGAATGCCATCTGTTCAGTGTCTAATTACCATATATGTGAATTATGCATTTCCATCTTGTTGCAAGACATTATATATGTGAATTATACAATGTTATCTTGTTGCAAAGGCATTATATATGTGAATTATGCAATGCCATGCTGTTTAGCCAATCATCATGTATGTGAATTATATCATGCTATCAATTTTTTGTATTACGTGTTCCATTTGTCGACAACGTTTGTATATTCAACTACTCTTCCTGTGCATCAGCCATTTAAAGCAGTGATGGAAGTATCTAGAGTGAAAACAAGGTATTCAGAGCAGACAATGCTACCTGCTGAAGCAGACATCTCGCTGGTTACATAGAGCTCCTTAGAGGAGGATTCAGAGACTGATGACCAGTCCTATTTCCCCCCTGAGGTCTATTCTCAAACTTGGCAGGGTTATATTACCCATGTCATGCATGTTGTCTTGCATTGCTTAGTTTTTACATCATATATGGATTGCCATCTGCTTACTTGCTTACTATATAAATCATATATTTGAATTATATCATGCCATCATGTTTACATAGTACATACACATCATCTATCTGAATTATGGCATGGCAACCCATTTAATAAAGACACCATATAGTTATATCATCTCATCCTGTTTAGTGTTTACAGTCATCATATTTTGAATTATGGCATTCTATCCGTGAAGGTATGTGAATTATGGCATGCCAACCTATTTAATAAACACATTATATAGTTATGTCATGTCATCATGTTTACATAGCCTCATATTTTGAACTATGTCTTTCCATCTTTTTTAGTTAGCCATCATAATGTGAAATTGTGTCATGCTATCCTGTTTAGTTAGCCATCATATATGTGAAATTGTGTCATGCTATCCTGTTTGGTTAGACAACATAAATATGAATTATTTCATGCCCTCTTTTATTCCCCACTATCCATTGCACCTGTCTATCATACAATGTCTATACTTTCAATTACTTTTCTTGTTTATCAGCCATTTGAATTGGAGAGCGTGATGGCAGTATCTAAGGGAGTAACAACACGGTCTTCAGAAAAAAAATAGTGCTACCAGTTGATGCAGATAGAACCACGGTTGTACTTGCCCAAGGACCAGATCCACCACACATAACCCAGACTTTCGCAGATTGTACCCCTACCCAGTTGGACAGAGAACCAGCTACACCCCTTCTAACCCCAACCCAGCAGATAGTAACCCAGTTCCAGTTGACACAGCACCGTCTCCACCACAGAGCACCCAAACACGAGCAGTTAGTAAGGGAACTACAGTGCCCAAAGCACGAGGACCACCACTCCGAATCCCAACTCAATGCTTAAAGGAGAAGAAGATTTGTTCTCGGGTCAGGTTACGTAGCTATGGTTCATACTCCTTTGTTGTTGCATTCTTGTATTTACTCATACCAACTATTTTCAAATTTGAAGGATGGAATTGGAACTCCAATGGCGCATAGCAATTATGTTTTAAACCTGTTTCTTTAACTGGTTCTTTGTTGTAACCTGCTCTATGTTGATTTCAGTTTCAATTGAATAAGCATTTATGTTCTCATGTCATGCACATTACAAGTGTTGTTATTGCTCTATAGTTACCCACACTTATATTCTGTCTATTCTGCTTTGTCTTGAACAAATATTATTTGAAATGTGTCTCTATCTTGATTTGGCAACAAAAACTAGAATGATATAGACCATAAAGTGACCATGGTACATAGATATATGTTTGTTTCATGTTGTTATCCTGTCCACTTTACTCTTGAACTCATTTACCAAAATGAGTTTCATATACAACATGGTAAACATGTGATGTGTCCGCTTGTTTCTCTTTTAGAATGCAGACAAAATATTGGAGAAACGATGCAGCGTTATCGAATGGTAAAAGAAGTAATGCAAATAAGGTTCAAGATAGTGAGACATCCCTGTTGGTCTCCAAGAAAGCTGATAAAAACTATCTTGATGACAGTGAGGGAACCCAAAAGTCATGTCTTGATGTAGTGTTCGATTCTTGGCCACTCTTTGGCACAAGCTCTTCAAACTTCATTGCTGAATCGGTTCGTCTTCTTGAGTCTCAACTTCAAGTTGAAAGACATCGATCGATGATGTCTTTGTGATGAAGTCAAGGACCGAGGAAGTCCTGCAGAATTCAGATGCATATTTTCTAGTGCAACAAAGTTACTGGAGAATTTAATCGCCAAACAAGATAAAGATAAAAAGATTGCTAAGCAACTTGCCGACATTATGGGTACCCGTGATATTGTTTCTTGAGATCTTCAAGTGGTTTCAGTTACGGATTTGTTTTGCTTGGCGTTTATTTGCGCTGGTCGCCAACTTTGACAACCAGTGTATATGATATGCTGCTTTGTTCCCTATATTTGCACTGGTAGCGAACTTTGATGTACAGTGGATGTAATATGTGTAATAGCCGTGATAGCCTAGCGTTAGTTGCTTGCTTATTTATTTCCTTGTTGTCTTGATTATTTGTTTGCTTGTAGTCATTGCAGTTCTTTTTCCGCGGTTTGCTAGTGTCTGCAAAAACCTATTTTTAAAACTAGGCCACAATAACCATGGGCTAATATTTCTTTGTAGTGACATGGGCCTCCCATCGTCAGAGAAACAGTGGGCCTTCTACGAGCCATAGAAACAATGGGCCTTCTACGGGCCATAGAAACAATGGGCTTTCTGCGGGCCGTGTCATCAATGGGCCTTATACGGGCCGTATGATCGATTGGCCAAACATGGGCCAAACAGACCGCATTATGGCTGTAAACGGGCTAGAGTTGGAATCGTCCGTTCATGGGCCAACCATAACGGGCCATCGTTAATAGGCCGTATTTGATGACGCTATGAAAACGGCCAAACGTATTAACGGACCACAAACGGGCCGACTGTAACCACGGGCTGAATTTGGCCTGTGCGTAAAATGATAGTAAAGGGCCGTAAGTAAACGAATCTTTGAAATGAGCCCAAGAATAAATGGGCTCGAGAAGACCGAAAGATAACATGGGCTGGAAACGCCCAACGGAATAACGGGCGTTAATGGGTATAAAGTGATACCTTTGTTCATTACGGGCTAGTTTCACCACGGGCCGTTAATGGGTGTAAAGTGATACACTGTTCATTACGGGCCAGTTTCACCACGGGCCGTTAATAGGCCAAGAGTTACATAGGTCCTCATATGGGCCGAAAGACGTCATGGGCAATACATGCGCCAGAAGTGAAAACGGGCTGGAATCATATTGGATGGCCCAGATGATGCTACTGGGCCTAATTCAGATAGGGCGTAACGGGCCTTGGGTTAGCGGGCTGTAAATGGGCTATATGCGAACAGGCCGTTAACAGGCTTTCCATGGGCCGGCCCGCCACCTTTTGACCAAGTCAAACGGGCCGGCCTGTTCACGTGAATGGTGCTCTGTTGGGCCGTGCCACGTGTCGACGTATCATAGGCGCCTTACGTCCAATGAGTGGATGACATCTGTCCCAACGATGAGCAAACACGTGTTTCCTCCAGCCAATGATAATTTTACACGTGGAAAAGTCCCATTGGTCGGGGCTGTTAACGGGTTATCGGATCCAAAACCCGACCTGATAGCTTAACGGTGTTCCGTTACGGTGGATGCCACGTGTGCGTCACCCTTGACGAAAGCACTTCTGTGATGCGCGATTTATCGTCATGGAAGTGGACACTTCCGTGATGATAATTTTGGTAATGTCATGGAACACTTCTCTGACGGCCTGCAGTATGACTATCTTGATTCTGTCATAAAATCGTCATGGATGTACATGCATGACAGAAAACACGACCTACTGTGACAAACACGTATCATCACGGAAGTGTATTTTTTTGTAGTGTACTAACCCATGGTATTCGTGAGAGTTCTTTGTGGGGTTAGGTTGCGATGTGCAAGTCAAGTGGAGCATCATGAAGAGATCATCCTTGAAGCTTGCCATCCATTGTGGTGTCAATGGAACTTGTGAAGATGTGCCAAAGAGTGGCTCACCCATAGTGGAGTATGGGGGAGCGATCAACTAGTCTTCACCGAGCCAACGCAATCAAGAAAGGTGGTCCAACTTGAGGGAGTCAAGATTGTCATCATCTAGCTCAAGTGGACTATGTGCAAGGCAAAGGTTTTCCCTTGATAGGTTTTCTATTTTACTAGTCTCATGGTGGTAGTTGAGAGACCGGGTTATAAGATCAGGTGTCGTACTATAAAGGGGGGCTCTTGATGAGTAGCTTGATCGCATTATTCGTAGAGAGATCAAACCATTGCATACATGCATCATCTTTATTGGTTCTTGTTTGGTGTTTCTCTTTGTGAGTTTCAGAGCTTATGGTCATCTTCATGACAAGCTCAAGTTCATCGAAAATGGAGTTCACATGCATCTTCTATGATGTTTTCGATGTTGGCGGTTATGCCGGTTCTTCTCTGTTGGAGGTTTCACTCTTTTATTTCATTAGGCATACCTCCCTTGCCACTTCTTACTATAATCAATCATTGTTGGATGCTACTCGTCATCGTCTATCCAACAAGCTTGAGTTTGCTCAATTCGGAGCTCACATGCAGAAGTTGTGGCAGTTTAGGCTTTATTGCATCCTGTGTTTTCTCTGTTGTGTTCCTGAAAGCCTCAAGCGGTAGTACTACTCTCTAGAGCGGTAGTACCACTTGTAAGCGGCAGTACCGCGGCCATGTGCCGCGCATACTACCGCTGCTTCTGGGCATGCATCTTTTCGTGTCGGGTTTTGTGGTAGTAGAGCGGTAGTACCTCTTATAAGCGGTAAGCGGTACTACCTCTCCACCCGAGCGGTAGTACCTCTTATAAGTGGAAAGCGGTACTACCTCTCGTCCCGAGCGGTAGTACGTCTTATAAGTGGTAAGCGGTACTACCTCTCCCAGAGCGGTACTACCTCTCTGGCAGAACTACGACTCGTGTTTTTCTCTCTTGTTGGGCTGTTTTAACCGTGCTAAGCGGTAGTACCGCTCCTCCAAGCGGTAGTACCGCTTGTGCACATAACGGTTGGATTCGGGAGGTCCTATAAAAGGGGGTCTTCTTCCCCATTGAACCTTATCTTTTAAGCTCGTGTTCTTCCCCCATTGTTGACCTTCTTCAAGCTTGCTTTCTCTCAATCCCTCCATGGATTCTTGCTAGTTTGGGGGAAGATGAGATCTAGATCCACATTTCCACCAATCACTTTCTCCTCTATGTGAGGGGAACCCCTTGGCTCTAGATCTTGGAGTTCTTGGTGTTCTCCTTCTTGTTCTTCCTCTCATTTTCCTCCATAGCTTTCTTTGCTTTGGTGGGATTTGAGAGTGAGGGACTTGGGCACTCTGTGTGCCCTTGCCATTGCATTTGGTGCATTGGTTTGAGTTCTCGACGGTGACACATGGAAGTTACAAGTTGAGAAGCTTATTACTCTTCGGTGCTTGGTGCCCTAGACGGTTGGTGGTGTTCGGAGCTCAATCATTGTGGTGTAAAGCTCCGGGCAAGCGTCGGGGTCTCCAATTAGGTTGTGGAGATCGCCCCGAGTAATTTGATGGGTACCGGGGACCGCCCTCAAGGGTTGCCAAAGTGTACGGGAACGGTGACCGCCCCCAAGTGTTGCCATTTGTACGGGTTCAGTGACCGCCCACAAGGGTTCCTTAGTGGAATCACGGCATCTTGCATTGTGCGAGGGCGTGAGGAGATTACGGTGGCCCTAGTGGCTTATTGGGGAGCATTGTGCCTCCACACCGCTCCAAACGAATATTAGCATCCGCAAGGGTGTGAACTTCAGGATACATCATTGTCTCCGCATGCCTCGATTATCTCTTACTGATACGTCTCCAACGTATCTATAATTTTTTATTGTTCCATGCTATTATATTATCCATCTAGTATGTTTTATATGCATTTATATGCTATTTTATATGATTTTTGGGACTAGCCTATTAACCTAGATCCCAGTGCTAGTTTCTTTCTTTCCCTTGTTTTGAGTATCGCAGAAAACGAAAACCAAACGGAGTCCAATTTTTGGACCAGAAGAAGGCCATGGAGTAAAAGAGTTGGGCTAGAAGAGTCTCGGGCTTCCCACAAGGGTGGGGGCGCGCCCACCCCCCGGGCGCGCCTCCCTACCTCGTGGACAGCCCGGAGACCCCCCCTGACTTGTTCTCAACGCCAAAACCTCTTATATATACTGAAACCTCCAGAACATAACCTAGATCGGGAGTTCCGCCACGCAATCCTCTCAGAGCCACCGAAACCAATCTAGACCCGTTCGGCACCTCACGGAGGGGGATCCTCATCAGTGGCCATCTTCATCATCCCAGCGCTCTTCATGATGAGGAGGGAGTAGTTCACCCTCGGGGCTGAGGGTATGTACCCGTAGCTATGTGTTTGATCTCTCTCTCTCTCTCTCTCTCTCTCTCTCTCTCTCTCGTGTTCTTGAGGTGGTACGATCTTGATGTATCACGAGCTTTTATATTATAGTTGGATCTTATGATGTTTCCCCCCTCTACTCTCTTGTAATGGATTGAGTTTTCCCTTTGAAGTTATCTTATCGGGTTGAGTCTTTAAGGATTTGAGAACACTTGATGTATGTCCTGCATGTGCTTATCTGTGGTGACAATGGGATATTCACATGATCTACTTGATGTATGTTTTGATCAACTTGCGGGTTCCGTAACATTGTGAACTTATGCATAGGGGTTGGCACACGTTTTCGTCTTGACTCTCCGGTAGAAACTTTGGGGCACTCTTTGAAGTACTTTATGTTGGTTTGAATAGATGAATCTGAGATTGTGTGATGCATATCGTATAATCATACCCACGGATACTTGAGGTGACATTGGAGTATCTAGGTGACATTAGGGTGTTGGTTGATTTGTATCTTAAGGTGTTATTCTAGTACGAACTCTACGATAGATCGAACAGAAAGAATAGCTTCGTGTTATTTTACTACGGACTCTTGAATAGATCGATCAGAAAGGATTAATATGAGTTGGTTTCGCATTCTACCATAATCTCTTCGCTTGTTCTCCACTATTAGTGACTTTGGAGTGACTCTTTGTTGCATGTTGAGGGATAGTTATATGATCCAATTATGTTATTATTGTTGAGAGAACTTGCACTAGTTAAAGTATGAACCCTAGGCCTTGTTTCAACGCATTGCAATACCGTTTGTGCTCACTTTTATCATTAGTTACCTTGCTGTTTTTATATTTTCATATTACAAAAACCTACATCTACCATCCATATTGCACTTGTATCACCATCTCTTCGCCGAACTAGTGCACCTATACAATTTACCATTGTATTGGGTGTGTTGGGGACACAAGAGACTCTTTGTTATTTGGTTGCAGGGTTGCTTGAGAGAGACCATCTTCATCCTATGCCTCCCACGGATTGATAAACCTTAGGTCATCCACTTGAGGAAAATTTGCTATTATCCTACAAACCTCTGCGCTTGGAGGCCCAACAACGTCTACAAGAAGAAGGTTGTGTAGTAGACATCACTTACCCGAGCCCTTTACTTATGCACTTTACTTTGTGATAGCCATGTTGTTCTTTGTCATATATCTTGTTATCACATAGTTTCTTATCTTGCTTAGCATAATTTGTTGGTGCACATAGGTGAGCCTAGTTGTTTTAGGTTTTGTGCTTGACAAATTAACCGCTAGGTTTATTCCGCATTTGTTCAAGCCTCTACCGTAATTATTTTAAAGCGCCTATTCACCCCTCCCCCCCCCCCCCTCTAGGCAACATCCACGATCTTTCAATTGGTATCAGAGACTCGTCTCTCTTTATTAGGCTTTACCGCCTAGAGAGTAAAGATGTCGACTAGGGGTTTAGGATTCTCTGACACTCTTAGTTTCGATGGCACAAATTTTGATGTTTGGGTAATTCGCATGCTTAATCTCTTTAGGGTCATGGACCCAAATTAAGAGCGAATTGTAGATATGGGTTTTTATCCTCCAAAGGATCCCCAAAGAGTATCTTTAGAGGATGAGAAAAACTCTTATCTCAATGCTCAAGCTTCTAATGTGCTTTTCGATGTTTTGAGCAATGTAGTTATATTTCAACTCATGCCGTTCTGGGATGCTCATGAGTTGTGGACAAAGCTTCAAGATAAATACGGTGTGTCCAAGATTTGTGGGGATGATTGTTCTCCCTCCACCTCCGGCCGTGTTGCCTTCTGAACTTCTTCTACTTCACATACATGTGGATTGCCACAAGGTAATGCTATGGTGAGTAGTGTTGGTCATTGCAATGATGATAGTGTGCTTGTTCTTGGTGATCCTTCATCATTATCTTATTGCAATGGTCTCTCTTTGGACTTTAACACTTCGAGCACCTTACATGTTTCACATGCTTGTGTTGATAGTCCTTGCATATCATGTAGAAATTGCTTGCTCAAATCTCATGATGACATGCTTGTTATGACTTGTTACCATGATAAAAATGTATCTATTTCCTCGAGTTGTTGTGCTAACAATGTAGAGGAAACTCAACACTCCATGGAACAAGATGTGGTCTTAAATGGTGCTTCAAGGGATCCTACATCATCAACTATTGCTTTATGCCTTATGGCTAAGCTTCAAAGGTATCTCCTACTTTGAACCCCAATATGTCTCTTGATGATGTTGTTAATGCTAATGATGATGAGGATAATGATGAAGTGAATGATAATTTTGCCTCCTTAAAAATTAAGGGGGAAATGATTTTTAAAGCTCTTCATAAAAATAAAATTGCTCGTTCCAACTTCATGGAAATCTTGTCCATTCCATTGAGGGCAAGAAATATATTGAGGAGTTGGAATCTCATCTCGAGGAGCATGAGGTCACCATTTCAAAAATGGAAGATCATGAGTGTTATTACGGTAATGAGATTTTGTGGACCTCTCTCAAGCTCTTTGTCAGTGTCAAAACCGCGGATCTCGGGTAGGGGGTCCCGAACTGTGCGTCTAGGCGGATGGTAACAGGAGACAAGGGACACGATGTTTTACCCAGGTTCGGGCACTCTTGATGGAGATAAAACCCTACGTCCTGCTAGATTAATATTGATAATGTGTGTTACAAGAGTGGATCTACCACGAGATCAAAGAGGCTAAACCCTAGAAGCTAGCCTATGGTATGATTGTTGTTCGTCCTACGGACTAAAACCCTCCGGTTTATATAGACACCGGATAGGGTTAGGGTTACAGAGTCGGTTACAATGGTAGGAGATCTACATATCCGTATCGCCAAGCTTGCCTTCCACGCCAAGGAAAGTCCCATCCGGACACGGGACGAAGTCTTCAATCTTGTATCTTCATAGTCTTGGAGTCCGCCGATGATGATAGTTCGCTATCCGGACACCCCCTAGTCCGGAACTCCTCAAGAGCCCTCGAACCAGGCTTCAATGACGACGGGTCCGGCGCGCATATTGTCTTCGCATTGCAAGGCGGGTTCTTCCTCCGAATAATTTATAGAAGATTGTGAACACCAGGATAGTGTCCGCTCTGCAAAAATAAATTCCACATACCACCGTAGCGAGAATAATATTACACAAGATCAATCACGACATATTTGGTGGCGTGACGTCGCACCACTACCAAGCTTTTATTCAAATTGTTTTTACTGTTCCACCTCAGCGCGTTTAGCGAAGTGGTTTCCTTGGCACGTCTTGTCGAGGCAGAGATCGTGTTCCCCTTATTCCGAGATTCCCATCAATACGGACGTGGGTAACCCAACCGTGCCATTGATTGTGGCGCTTGGAATATAAGCGAGTTTTACCAGGCCGGTGGGGACACATGTTTTTGTCCGCCCATATAAGGGGATAAGGATCCACCCTTTCACCTATGCCTTCTTCCTCCTTTGCTCATCCATTCCCGTGCACTCGAGCTCTAGCGCCCAAGTCCGCACTTTCCTCCTCAACCTTCTCCAACCATGTCAGGAGCGGGAGGCAGATGGATGGCCTCCTCCATCACGGAGGGGCACATCACAAGACTGCGGGAGGCCGGATACTTGTCCGGCGATATCGCGCACAGGCTGCCCGACGCGGGGCAGCTTATTCCAACTCCGAGTCCCCATGAGAGGGTGGTATTTCTCCCCCACTTCCTCCGCGGACTAGGTTTTCCGCTTCACCCATTTGTCCGGGGGCTCATGTTCTACTACGGCCTGGACTTCCATGACCTGGCCTTGAATTTCGTCCTCAACGTCTTGGCGTTTATCGTCGTGTGCGAGGCCTTCCTCTGCATCCAGCCCCACTTTGGCTTGTGGCTCAAGACCTTCAAAGGTCAAGCCAAGGTTGTGAAGGGCAGCCAAGCGGAGTCGGAGGCGCCATGGTCGGCAAGATGGCCAAAGTCCTATGGCTCGAGGGCTCCTTTGTGGAGACAATAAAGGGGTGTCAATCGGGTGGTTCTACATCACCGAGCCACGCGACCCTGAATGGGTGGCGCCCCCATTCAGATCTGGATTCCCCACACGGCTCTCGTCATGGAAAGAGACGGGCCTGAAGTGGGGGATTCGGACGAGCTATCCGGACTCCAAACACGCGTCCGAACACAGTGGACAAGAATCGCAGGCTTGTCGACGTAATCCGTGTGATGCTCATCCGCCGGATTCTCCCATGCCAACAATGGGACTTCAATCTGTGGGAGTTTGATCCGCACAAAGACCGAATTCTGAGCCGGCTCTTCGATACTACGTACGAAGATGCCTGGAAGGTGCTGTTCAAGGGCGCCGAAGCCTCCGCATCCGCTAACAAAGATTGCGGATACAGCTCGCGGCATCAAGCCAGCGAGGTAAGTTATTTTACCCTTTACGGGACTCCTTTTCCATAGATTGACTCTACGTGGGTTCTGAAAACTCCCTAATCTTCGACAGGTCTGGCTGAAGACGTCCGGACAGATTAACTATCCGGCTCCCTTGCCAGAAGACCCAGCGGACGCCCGATTGATGGGGCTGCTGGCTCCGGCACCCCATGTGGTGCCGGAGAAGAAGGCCAAGAAGGAGGCCACGGGAACTCGAAGGAGCTCCTGACGCCAGGCGTTGTCGGATTCTGAAGCAGAATCTTCTCCTGAAGATGAGGACGAAGAAGAAGAAGCTTCTCCCCCAGCGGGGGAGGAGAGGAAAAGGAAGGCCGCCCCAACTGGGGAGGCCGGAGGGTCCAAGAAGGGACGAACCCTTCCTCCGGACTTCTCCACCAACGTCGACGACGACGAGGGGGGTTGGCCTACAAGGGCCAAGCCCCTGGCGAGATCGTAAGTGTCCGGATATCCATGGAGTTTTATTATTGCAGAGTGTTCTCTAATGTCGAACAATCGTGCAGCCCGCGCAAAGGCGAGTTCGCCGATTCATCGAGCGGGTCCCTAGGCTCGTCGGAAATGGAGAGTACTTCGCTTCCGACCGCCTCCCCGCCTCATGCCGCGGACAACGCTGCGGTGGGGCCCCAAAGGGGGCTTGGTCCCGAGGAGGTGGCGCAGGAGGTGCCACAAGGCAACCCCCCGGACTCCAGGCGCGTGGGGGGCAAGACCCCCAGGGGCTCTAAGGCCGACCTTGTCCGGACTCAATGCCGGACCTTTCAGTGGTTCCGAGTCCGCAAACGATCCTTCGCAAGAAGGGTAAGACGCCGGTGTCCTCCGCCCAACCGGAGGCACCGGATAGCTTACTGGAGGCGCTCAACGGCGCCTCCATCGAGGAGGAGCACCGCACTATTATGAGTGCGGTGATCCGGACAGTTCAGTCCGCCAAGAGCGGGCTGACCGAAGCCTGTACCAGTCTTCTAACAGGCTTTGAGATAAGAAATTTCAATATATGTAAAATGGTACCGCATAGACACTAGCCCCTGATGCTCGGTTCGGTGTTCGGAAAGAAAAGCCGGACTGAGGATCTTTAGAAAGATAAACACAGGAGTCATAAAAAATATGTCAATATGGGATTGCAGCTGTGTTGTCAATTCTCGTCAGACCGATCATGGAGGTCAATAATTTGAAGAAAAACCTCGAGCGGTCCAAGAACGAGCTCGGTCATGCCAAGAAGCAGCTCGAGGAAAAAGAAGGTGAGTAATACCTTATCAAAATTGTACCTTACAGAAAAGGATTTGGTTGCAAGAAAAATGACAAGGATAATGTGGGTATTGTAGGGGCCACTAACGAGGTGGCGACCCTGAAGGAGGCGGTGGCCGCAGCCGAACGCATGCGGCCGCATGAACGCACCGAGCGAGAGAAGCAGGAGGCGCGGTGGCGGAGGTACAACAAGAGCTTGTGATCTCGTGAAAAAACATGAGAACTTGAGCGTGACTCAAAGACTCGAGAGTCTCGAGCTTGCAACGGCTCTTGAGAGTGCCAAAGCCGCTAAGGCCGAAGCCTACAAGGCCCTCCAAGAGATTGAGGCGGTGAAGAAAATAGCAGCGGGTAAGGCATTTTTCATGCAGAGTAAGCATGTGAGTGTTAATTACCTGTTGCTTACCCGAATTCGAGCTCTCGTGGTCGTTCACAGATCTTCCTCGCAGCGTGTCCGATGTTGCCGCATTCTACCGGGCCGAGGAGGGGAGCTCGACGGAGAAGGTCTTCTGGTCTCAGTATGCTGAGGCCGGACATCCAGTGCCCCTTAGCGACCAGGTGAAGCAGTTGGTCGAGCTCCACAAGGCGGCCGAACAGGCCATGAAGGGCCTCATAGTTCAGCTGTGGCCTCAGGAGACCATGCCTGGGAGCTACTTTGGCCTGGTGCGGCGGCTGGTGGATGCGTGCCCGTGGGTTGAAGTTATCAAGCATTCCGCTTGTATCGAGGGTGCCCGTCGGGCCCTTGCCCGCCAAGAAGGTGCACCGGGCAAGATGGATGCCTGTAAGCTCGTGGACGGACCCGCCACCAGCGGGTAAGGAGCATCGCACGCCCGAGATGTATTATACGAGTGTGCTGAAGGGCGCCCGCACTATTGCGGGTGAGTGCTCCAAAGATGTAATATGCGAGTAGACTCGCATTTGGTTATCCTGTCTTGCTGAAAACTTAGTTCATATGCACTAAGCAACGCTTGTTAATTTAAAATATTACCTTCAGGCGGTTGTTTATCAAATCTGAGAGATGGCAAGTCGTCGGCTTCAGCCCCCATGCCACGAAGTGCCGGGGTGTTCGATAAACTTGAGCGCTCTTGTTCCCATTTTTGGGTCCATCTAGGAGGCGCTCAACACAGCGAACAAGGCAACCGGACTTCTAATGCTTGAACACTCTCACTTAGCCATAGAATTCTATAATTTTAAATTTCAGCGAAGCCCCTAGTCTTCTGGAGGGTCAATTTGGGGCACTATCCACGCCTTGGCCGGACAAGTATCCGGCTCCTCGCTCTAAGCGGCATAAGTATTTAAGGACTCGCAAAAACCTCTCGAACAGCGATCGGCCTCGCCTCATCATGACGGTCAGTTTTAGCTTTCCCCATCGAGGCGTTAACCCGGCCGAACTGGGCGGAATCGCAGTGGTTCTCCGGTGCTACCTTAGCCGATATAACGGAACGTAAGGTACCAAAACACGGAGCCGGGCAAACCCAACTATTGACCCAAGACATGATTCGAGCCGATGCATATAGTGCTATAAGTTCGGGTGCCGCACTTGTGAAAGTGTTCGGACTCATCACACCATAACGCTGGAAACATAAGCCCTCGGTGTATATTAGCCGCACTAAAGTGTACGGATGCAACATGTCGTGAATGAACATATTTATGAAAAAAATGCAATTATAAGCAAAAAGGTGTTGCATTGTTTTATTCAATAAGTGCTGCTACGAATGCGTAACGATACAAATAGTGCGATAAGCAAGGTAGGAGACTGTTAAACATGTCCCCCTCCAGGGGTAGGCTGCAGATTGGTGTATGAAAATGCTCGTAATGGAGACCACCTGTATGTTCATTGTAGCCTTTATCCTTCCCTGGCTGTTGCATCGTGAGTTCGGCAGTCCGCCGCCGGACAGGCTTCGACAAACGGAGTCCTGTGGTTAAAAGGTAAAAGGTAAAAGAAAAGAAAAAGGAACGACACACTTGAGAGCCCACGATGTGGTTGAGCCGCACCGGGTTTATCGTGGTCGTGCCCTCTCCCCATGCCCATGGTATCTTCGTGAGCATAATGGTGTACGCCAAGGACCCGCTTTGGACGTTTCGCAGGGGCTGGGTTAGCCGCATCGCTACGCTGCGTTCGAACGTGCCAGGTGGTCTTGTTGTAAGTTACTCCGGCGCCGCTTAGCGTGTCTCGCCGCTTAACGCCGACTCGAGTATTGCCTTAAGAGGTTGCATTGCACTTCTGCCGCGAGAGCCGCTGTATGTTCCTCCATGCGGAGAGAACGTTCAGTGTTTCCGTTGACCGTAATGACTCCTCGAGGGCCTGGCATCTTGAGCTTGATGTATGCGTAGTGCGGCACCGCGTTGAGCTTTGCAAACGCTGATACGTCCGAAAGCAAGGCATGATAGCCGCTGCGGAACGGGACTATGTCGAAGATTAACTCCTCGCTTCGGAAGTTATCCGGGGATCCGAAGCCACTTCCAGTGTGATTGAGCCTGTACAATTGGCTTCTACACCTGGTATGACGCCTTTAAAGGTCGTTTTGGTAGGTTTAATCCTTGAGGGGTCTATGCCCATCTTGCGCACTTTATCCTGGTAAAGCAGGTTCAGGCCGCCGCCCATCGTGACTCGTTAGGTGAAATCCATCGACGATTGGGTCTAAGACCAGTCTGGCGAATCCCCGTGGCGGATATCGGTGGGGTGGTCCTTCGGTCAAAAGTGATCGGGCAGAGGGCCATGGATTAAACTTCGGGGCAACTGCTCCATCGCGTAGACATCCTCGAGTGCACGCTCGCCCTTTTGGGTATGTGCGTTGCGTATATCATGTTCACCGTCCGCACTGTGGGGAAACCCTTCGCCCTCTATTGTTCGGCGGTTGGGTCTCGTCCTCGCTATCGCTATGCAGCCCTTGTCATTGTTTTCGCAATTAACTTGCTCGCTTGCTGAATACCCAACAGTCCCTGTTGGTGTGGTTAGCTGGCTTTTCAGGTGCCGTGTATCCGCACAAGCGGTCGAGTATTCGGTCCAAATTGGACGGACCCGGAGTAGTTCGTTTGAATGGCTTCTTCCGGCGACCGGTTTAGAGCCTTTGAATCCGGCATTGACTGCCATATCCTCAATATTGTCGCCGTTAGTGCGGCGTTTGTTTTGTTACGACGCAGCCGCCGCTTTGGTCCTTGAAGTCCGGACTGCCAGAATTTTTGCCGAGGTTGTTGCTGCGTGCTAGCCAGTTGTCCTCACCCGCCAGAAGCGGGTCATGAGTGATGTGAGGGCTGCCATGGATTTCGGCTTTTCCCTCCCGGGTGTCGTGCAAGCCACTCGTCATGGATGTTATGCTTGAAGGCCGCGAGGGCCTCCGCATCCGGACAATCGACGATTTGGTTTTTCTTGGTTAAGAACCGTGTCCGTAATTGTTCCGCCGATTCGTCTGCTGCTGAATTATGTGGCTTAGGTCATCAAGATCCGGTGGTCGCACATAAGTGCCCCGGAAGTTATCGAGGAATGCGGCTTTGTGTCCTCCCAGCTCCCAATTGACTCTGCTGGCAAGCTGTTGAGCCAATGTCGGGCTGGTCCTTTAAGCTTGAGGGGAGGTATTTGATGGCGTGAAGATCGTCACCGCGGGCCATGTGGGTGTGAAGGAGATAGTCTTCGATCCAAACCGCGGGGTCTGTTGTGCCATCATAGGATTCAATATTGACGGGTTTAAACCCTTCGGGGATTTGATGATCCATTACTTCGTCTATGAAGCATAGTGGGTGTGCGGCGCCTCTGTACTGGACGATATCATGACGGAGCTCAAAAGAGATTGGTCTGTTTTGTTCGGCCCGGCCGACTTATCGTGTCCGCGCGACGGTTGTCGCCACGCATCGTGGGCGCCCACGCCGATCCATAGATCGATCTTGATTGTCTTGCCTTGTCCTCCAATATATCTCACAGTCCCGAGCGTTCCCCTTTGGCCATGTGCTTTTGAGCGATGCCGGGCACGGTTCTAGTGAAGGGCCTAGAGGCCTCTCTGTCATGCGCCACGGGTGGTCGGTCAGCCGTATTGTCTCCCCGGTGATGCGGGTTCGTTAGCCTCCTCCTCTAATCGGGGGAGCAGCTTGCGTTTAGTGTAGCTTTTTGATGGGCGATCGAGCTCATGCTCTTCGGCCGCGAGTACTTCAGTCCATCCGTCGGCTAGAAGATCCTGATCAGCTCTAAGTCGTTGCTGCTTTTCTTTAGGCTGTTCGCCGTGGCTATAAGCCCGCGCCTAAAACGCTCTTGTTCGACGGGATTCTCGTGCACGATTTAATTCATTGTCGCCGAGGCTTGCTTCGTCTTCGAGGGAGGCAAATAATCCTATACCTCTTCTTCGCCGCTCTCTTGAGGGTCGGGCGTCTTCATCCTCCCCGCGATGGATCTTCTTTGGAGTGGATTGTCTTCGGCGTTGTCCGGTGTATTGTTATCTCCGGTGCCGGAATTTTCATTCTTGCTATGGCGGGATTTAGAGCGGCGCCGCTGACGCCGGCGCTTGGGCTGCTTCTTGGAGGGGTCATCCTCCGTTGTTCCATCGTCGTTCCCATCTTTTGGGATGTCCACCATATATATGTCATATGACGAGGTGGCCTTCCAAAGGCCCTGTAGGCGCTGGGTCTTGTTCGCCTTCGGCATCGCCGCCCATACCGTCGATGTCTTCGGAGTCGTAGTCTAGCATGTCGGTTAGATCGTCGACGCGGCTACCAAGTGGGTGGTGGGTGGGCGTTGAATTTCTTCGTCGTCCGCATCCCAACCTTCCTGACCGTAATCCGGACAGGGCTCTCCGGATAAAGAGAGAGACTTTAGTGAATTCAGGATGTCGCCAAAGGGCGAGTGCTAAAAGATGTCCGCGGCCGTGAACTCCATAACGGGCGCCCAATCGGATTCGATCGGCAATGGCGCGGAGGGCTTGGAGTCCGGAGAGGAGTCCGGCGCCCTGGAGTCTTTGCAAAGGACAGGGATGGAGTTCGCCCGATCGCCGAGATTGTAGCCCCGAGGCGGTGTCCAACCACTGCGTCTTGATCGGGAATCCGGCTCCAGATTAAGGGCCGGAGCGGATCTGGTGCGGCCTCCGTGGCACTGCTCGCTGCAGAGCTAGATCATGCCCATCGAGACAAAGGCGGCACGCTTTGGCTGCGGCTCGAATCTGTCGAAGATCAAGTCTCCGCGGATATCGATCAGATAGTTTAAACTTCCTAATCGACCTGATGGCCAGGGCGAACTTTCGATCTGCTCCAGATAGCTGCTTAATTGGCCCGCAGCAAAGCCGCCGAACACAAAGATCTGTCCGGGAGAAAAGTCTCACCTTGGACCGCGTCGTTGTTGATGATCGGAGGAGCCATCAAGTTCGCTGCGACGGCTACGAGGAACTCTCAATGAAAGCACCAATGTCGGTGTCAAACCGGCGGATCTCGGTAGGGGGTCCCGAATCGTATGCCTAGGCGGATGGTAACAGGAGACAAGGGACACGATGTTTTACCCAGGTTTGGGCCCTCTTGATGGAGGTAAAACCCTACGTCTGCTAGATTAATATTGATAATGTGTGTTACAAGAGTGGATCTACCACGAGATCAAAGAGGCTAAACCCTAGAAGCTAGCCTATGGTATGATTGTTGTTCGTCCCCACGGACTAAAACCCTCCGGTTTATATAGACACCGGATAGGGTTAGGGTTACACAGTAGTCGGTTACAACGGTAGGAGATCTACATATCCAGACGCCAAGCTTGCCTTCCACGCCAAGGAAAGTACCATCCGGACACGGGACGAAGTCTTCAATCTTGTATCTTCATAGTCTTGGAGTCCGGCTGATGATGATAGTTCGGCTATCCGGACACCCCCTAGTCCGGAACTCCCTCACTCTTGAACTTGAACAAACCACCAAGGAATCTCTTGAGGAGACGTTTGCTCTAGAATTATCTAGAGTGAAGGAATCTCATGATAAATCTCTTGAGGTGGCCAATGATTTTGAAACTAAAAATGAGAAGCTTGAAGTTGCGCATGCTAAACTTCTTGAGGACTTTGGGCACCTCGAAAATGGCTCAAGGGTCATTAAGAGTGAGCTCATCAAACTCACCGATTCTCATGCACAACTTAAAGCTTCATATTCAAAAGAGCTTGCCAAGTTGCCTTCTCCTCTTGCCATTATTGATGATGCTTGTGCTACTAACTCTATTACTTGTGAAGCATCCATTTTGAAGGAGAATGTTGAGCTTCGGCTCAACTTGAGTTGCTATCTAGCACTTATGGGAAATTGGAAGAAAGCCATGAAAAGCTCTCAAGCTCTCATGATGATCTTCTAGTATCCCACAATGTGCTGAAGATAGCTCATGAGGCCATGATCTCTAAGGTAACATCTAGTGAGCCTCATGTGTATACTAGCACTACTTTTAGTCAAAATGCTATATTGCCTTGTGCTAGTCCTCATGATTCATCCATGCATAACATTGGTACAACTTGTGATGAATTACTTTCCTTGCCTTGTTGCTCTAAGACGAAGCTTATACTTCCTCTAGTGCTTGTGTTGAGACTAACCATGTAGAGGAAATCAAAGAGCTCAAGGCCCAAGTCACTTCTTTGAAGAAAGACTTGGAAAAGTGTCATGAAGGGAAATTCACACTCAACAATATCTTGAGTGTGCAAAAATCCCCCAATGATAAAGGTGGACTTGGATTCAACTCCAATAAGAAGAAGAAGTCCAAGATGAACAAGAAGAAGGGCCAAGAACAAGTAAAGAATTCGGCCAAGATTGTTTGCTTTAAGTGCAAAATTGAAGGGCATCATGTTAGATCTTGCCCATTGAAGAAGAAGGCCATTACTGACAAGCAACAAGGGAAGTGGCCACAAGTTCAATCTCATGCTCAGCCACAAGTTGAATAAAGGAAACTTCCCAAGAATACTGTGGCACCCCGGCTTAGAGAAACTGGAACGCCCCATATTCCAGCCCAGAGATCAAGGAGAAGTCTTCTGGAATATGGCACTACTTAGCATAGAACAAACTAGCTTTTTATTGCAATCTAAATTGGGTACAAGGGGGTTACATCGGCACGGCGACACTACGTCGGCCACGGTTGCTCCATGCAAGCAGCAGAACAACATGATGCAGGGGAATGACTACAGGCAGCGGAACAACGTCGGTGGTGGTGAACTCCACTCCGCAGGGACTCTGGCTGGAACACTTATCCTAGCTCGCAAACAAGGGATCCACGGCAAACAAGCAATCATATCCGGCATGACCTGCAAACTAGCATGACACGCCAGGTTAGTACATTGAATGTACTTGCAAGCTCACAACAACCAAAGCAATCAAGACAAACAACAGCATGGCAATTACAGGTTAACAAGGATTAACATGATATTATCAGATCAATCATAGCATGAGCAAGATGATACAGCTAGAACAATACGAGCATGTCATAAATATATGAACATGATAATACTAGCATGCAACATGACGAAACTATCATGCACCAACTTACTCTGCTCGGGTTACATCGTAACCACCACATGTATCACTTACCATCACGGACATCACACGATCATCTCAGGATCCAATCAAGCTTGGTATTAACAATACAGTAGTAATCATACATGACCACAAGGAGCTTGACCTTTACCCTTGACTCTCGCATAACATCACAAATATCCAACAAGTTCGTATTCACGATACCACAGTGATCCTCTCACAATCACATAAATATCAACCAACCTCTTTCATCATCGAACCAGGGTTGTTATTAATCAAATTATTATTATTACTGTTGACCCATAGTGTGACCGACAAAAACTGGGCCCTTATCCACGGGCGCGACTATCAATAGATTTAACACACACACACACACACACACACACACACACACACACACACACACACACACACACACACACACACACACTGCAGAGGTAGCACACTGTACCCACACCACGGAACCCTGGCCTCGCACTCCCATTCGGGTGGACCAAAGCGTTCCGACAAAACCGTCCTACTGCCATGACCCCCTCCGGACACTCCGACCAACTCCCTTTTGGGCTAATTCCTGGGTGGCTTCGTGCCTACCAAAGGCACCAACAGCCACCGTCGTGGCAAAACAGTCCCAAACGGGGACAAGGATCCATACTCAACAACCAGCACACAAGGCTTATGCCGTCCTACCTGGCCAAGGTAGCGCCCGCGCATAACCTTCCCTCGATGGAGGCACCGGTGAGAGGCATGACAATAGACCCAGCTAGGACCCTCCCATAAGGTAAGCGTGGTTGCACTGGTCATATCGATATTGTGGCACCATGACTCAGCCAATAGTTGTTCAAGTTCAATTAAATCTGGTTAAACTTGAATGCAATATGCTGAGCCATGATAAAATAACATGATGCAACTACAATGCATGAACATGATACCAACAAAAGCATGGGGGTGCATCGTAATCAATGAGCATAACAATAACACTTAACCATTTGTCCGGACGAGCATGGCATACCGACGAGCATGAATATCACAACTAGAACATTACTCAAAGCATAACATGACTACTAGCATCAGCAATAACTACCATGCAATAACAGAGCGATAAACTACCATGCAAGCATTTAACCAACTGGATGCAAAAGAACATGCATAACAACGATACTTAGAACAGACAATAGTCATGCACCGAAGACCATCACCAACATGTACTACTACCAAGCATGGCCAATATTAAAGTAATACTAGCATGAAGAATCATAATAACATAGTGCAAGAAAACATAGCAGGACGGTAATCACCGTTCCAAAAGCATAACCAAAATACCGACAGCAGTAGCAAAACGAACAGGCAGTTATTGAAGATTCAAGTTGAAAACTAATGCTTCTGCATGGCTATCATGCAAATGGTGGTTGTGGCTTTCCTGGGATGAAGAAGGCTCCAGGGAGAAGTGCGAAACGACCGTGAAAAGAATCGCTGGAAAGGGTTCTCTCTCGAAGGGGGCTGATTAGGGGCAAGGGAAAAATGGTCATTTTCAGAATGTTAAAACATAGTGAAAATGGTGCCAAAAGTTTGGGCTCGAAGAGACGAAGACGTGGGCATTGGATTCACCTCATTCGGAGTTATGGATAAAAAGTTGTGAAGAGTTGAAGTCCAGGGACCAATCTGTAAAAATATTTCTACAAACAGGCCCCTGAGTGGAAAACAGAAAACGCATTTGACAGAATATGCTTTCCTCAAAGGAAAATGCATTCCTGGTCTAAGCCGCATGAAAATACGCCTTCCGAACGGGAAAACGTATCCGCGCAAAAGCGCTTCCACTTATCCACCGTGGCAGGCGGGGTCAACGCGGGGCCGGCTCCTGTGAGGCTGACTGGTGGGGTCCGCGGGGCCTACGTCCAGCTGGTAGGGTGACGTGGTTGTCATCTTCTCCATCGCGCATGCCCGCGAGGCAGAGGGAGGCCGCCGGCGTCGGGCGGCGATTGCCGGCGCCACAGAGGGCCTCCGGCGATGCTCTCACCGACGAGCTCAACAGAGAGTCAAGGCCGTCGAGCCGATGGCGCATGCCGAAGAGGATGGGGTCGGGCAGGGTTTGCGCGGTGGCGGACGGCGGCTATGGGAGAAATCGGGGACAAGGTCACCGATGATCTGGCTGAGAGAAAAAGGGGCTAGGAGGCTCGCCGGACTACGGGGGATCTCCTGGTGGTTGCAGAACGAAGGGGAAGGGCTCGGTTGACTCGGATTTAAGCTGAGCTTCGCAGCGGCCATGGCGGCCATAGAGGTCGGGAAGATCTTCTGGAGCTCGAAGAAGAGGTTGGGGAGGGCTCTGGGAGGATGAGGAGGTCGATGAGGTGCTCAGGAGGTCTCGGGGCTGCTACTTATAGCCGGGTCGAGGCGGTTCGAGCTCGGGTGCCGCCGCAGACGCGTGTCCGGCGCCGCGGACGCATGTGCTCGCGGCCAAGCTCGAACGGCGATGAGGGGGAAGTGAACGAGGGTCATGGAGACGAGAGGGGCTCGGGGACAAGTGAGGGAAACCGCCACAAGCGTAACAGAGCCGGGTCGGCTGGTTGCAAGGCGCCGGCGATGAGCGCCAGCCGAGGAGGCTTCGAGGGGGAGACGGCTCAGGAACGGGCGACAACGCTGGCTAGCTGTTGGACACGAAGAGGCGCGTGAGCACGATTTAACCGAGGATGGGCCCGAGAAAAAGTCGCACCAAGGCCCATGGCGTGCTGGCGGTGGTGACCGCATGAGCAGGCAAGGAGAAGAGGCCAAGGGCTGCCCTGAGATGTCTAGTGATTAGTCCTTGCATACTAGAGGCTGAGGGAGGTGACGGATCACGCAGAAGTGTAGGGAGCAGAGGGGAGCAAGCTCGACAAGGTTGATGTATCAAATTTGGACGAGCACTGCTGATTAGATTAAGAAGAACTATGATCCTGGAGATTTGGAGGTGATTTGGACCAATAATTAATATAGTTGCTTTGCAACTGCATAATCTGGTCCAGAATAGAAATCATGATGATGCACTCAAATGGTGAAGCCACTTGAGCTGAACTAGGGCAGGGCAGAGTTATTTGGTCATATGAAGATGCTGAAGAAGGTTTCACACCATTTGGATAAACCAAAATTGTCGTGGTTTTGTCACGGCAAATGTCCTCATGAAAGGACTTCGTCGTGGAGCCATCGCTACGGGTTAGCTTGAAGGGGTTAAAGAGGATACAAGGACGCAAGAGAGTTTATACTAGTTCGGCCCCTTCAATGAAGGTAAAAGCCTACGTCTAGTTGTGATGGAATTGATGGGGTTTCGATGACTAGGGAGCAGACAAGCTTCGCCTAAGTCTCGAGTTGTTATCTGTTGTCCTTGAACCGCCCGTGGTCGTCCCCTTATATACATGGGTGGCGCCCGTCGGTTCACAGAGTCCCGATGCCGGTTCATAGATGTATCCGGCTCGATCTCTACTATTCCTAACTTACAATACAAGTTACATACTCACGCCAGTTTACGGCTACAGGCCTTGAACCGGCTATGGGCCTTAAGCCCTCATCTGCCTACTTGGGCTTTAACATACTCAACTACTGATGAAGCTAACCCGGCCTGTCCTGGCCGGTTTACACCCAGTAGTAATATCCCCAACATTAGGCCCCGGATTGATTTGAACGGGTTCATGTCAATCCTTAGCAAAAAACTTCATCTTTAGCATCTTTGTGTAGTTTGGTGAACCGCCATGGTGTCATCTTCTCTGGTCGGCGTAAACCGGCGTGACATCACCTGTCATAAAAGCTATCCATGATACCTTTTTTGTTTAATAGATCTGCGACAATCGAGGCGACAGCTCTGTTTCCAACTCGCGGACCCTTGATTTTCGCGCCTGACACATGTCCCTTGCTTTATAAATAAGACCGAAGGGTCATTTTTTTCCTTCGTGCCCCTCTGCTTCGTCTTCCTCGCGTCGCCAGCTTCGGAGCTCCGCCGCCGCCGTCGACTTCTGCGCCGACCTTGGCCGCTGCATCACCCTGAATACACCAGAGCATCGCGGCGATCTTCCATTTCTTCCTCAGCTCTGGTAAGTCTTCTATCTTTTTCATCATAGATCTGTTCTAGGGTTTCCATGTTCATCACTTGCTTCCTGTTCATATGATAAACTTTAGACGAGTCTGTGAATCTTTGTTCTGCGTAGCGGTAGTTTTAATCATCCATTCTCACTTGCGCATCTCAAGACCATAGATCTCTCTGTATCCTTGCTCATTGATTCAGCATCTGCTCCCCTTTGGACCTTGAATATTTATCTCTTTTTCTGAACATGCTCCAGATCCAAAACTGTGATGTAGTTTTGTGAAACCTGTTTTCGCACACCTACTCACCCGCAATCTTGACTCTTCAATATTGTAGACCAGGCGGTTTAACTTTGTAGAAAAATTGATAACTCGGTATATACCATTAGTCCCCTTATTGAACCGCCAGGATTCCCTAGCTAAGTATCGCCACTTTGCAGAACTCCGGTTTATAAATAACTGCTTCCGGTTTAGCAATGAATGCATCAATGTATATCCTTCCAACACATTCTTGAACCGGTATTATTGCTTTGCAGATTGCACCATGGCCAAACAAGTGTATGAGTGCAACTGGGTCCCTTCTCGAGTGACCGAGACTCAACTGGATAACCTAGTCAACACCGGCGCTTTAGGCAAAAAAGATGTCATTCACTGGAGGGTCCCTGGCCCGGAATGTCCTCCAGAACCCAAAGATGGAGAGGTTGTTGTTTTTGCTGACCATCTAGCCTGGGGCTTCAAATTCGCCGGTTCAAAGTTTTATCGGGATGTCTTGGCCAACTTCCAATCAAGGCCCACAAGATATTGGCCCCAACTCCAGAACCAACATCTGTCACTTTCAAGTGCTCTGTGAGGTGTTCTTTCAAGAGGAGCCCACAGTTGAATTATTCAGAGATTGCTTCCATCTGAACCGCCGCACCGAATTTACTGACGGTCCCAATACCGAGTTAGGTGGCATGGCGGTTCAAAAGAGGAAAGAGGTCACTTACCCTCATGCCAAACTGCACAGCCATCCCAAAGAGTGGAATTCAACATGGTTTTACTGCAAAGATACCTCTCCTGATGGAGAAAATCCCCTGCCGGGTTATCGCCCGGAGCGGCTAAGCAACACACATCCCTTCCCTCAGAGACTGACTGCTAAAGAGACAAGCAAATATGCTCCTCAATTATCCAAACTCAGGGCCTTCATGGCTAATGGGTTGACAAGAGTTGACCTTGCTCGCTGTTGGATATCTTGGAGTATATTGCCCTTAAGCCTGCGCTCCGGTTTGATGTGCAAATACACAGAAGATGTAAAAGACCCTCTACGGCATATTGAGATCGAGCTGACAGATGACGAAGTTACTGAGGCTGTTAAGAGGATGTTAAACGAACCGGAAGCTGCTTGCGCTCAAACCGGCCTGCCTCCCTTTTCTGTCATTAACAAACCGCCAGCCGTAAGACTCATATCTTATGCTTTCATGAAATCTGACTATATTTAAGCACCTTTTGTTGACATTAACATCTTTCAAACAGGGTGATGATCCATTTTGGAGCAAGAAACCACCACAAGAGAAACCGGAGAAAACAACCCGGCCCAAGACCAGAGTTGTGAAGAAACCGGCCAATAGGAAGAGAACCACTGCATCCTCCGATCCACCAGCTGACGATGATGTGGGTAATCCGGACCTTGAGGCAGAGCTTGACTCACTTGGTTTATTTTTCACACGCCTTATTGATAATGATTATTGCCAGGATGACGCTGAAGTCAGTCACACTGATGTTGTAGAGGTAATCACTCTTTCTTCCGATTCAAACCCTTTGCCTTCACAAAAATTCCGTCGGGCAAACCGGAAAGTTAAATTTTCTCATCCTCTTGCTTATTTGGACCCAAACTTTCTTATGAAAACACAACAGCATGAAGCTCGCCGCACAACCCGGCACAGCGGCTAGGTAGTTACCTTCGCCGGTTTACCGAATAGTCCGGTTCGGAAACACCGTTGAGAGGTCTCTAACTGTTTCGTCAATGCTTATCCTAAAGCGAGTTGTTTTCGTCAACCTCTTAATCCATCTGACTCCGATTATCAGGGCACTTCTCATTCTTCTTCCGGCGAGTCGTCAGCCACTCAGCTCTCACCACTCAAAATAGTGCTTGGGTGAGCCATATTCCTTATAACGTTTGTTTTGACATATCACTTTCAATATTCACTGGATTAATCCATCTTTTTCCTTTCAGGGCCAAACCTAGGCCAAGCAAGAAAGCTCGTCTGGACAAAGCGGCAGAAGAAGACGACGCTCCTGAACCGGACAAAATACCAGATCCCGAAGAACACACCCACGACAATGTGCTGAACGACCCACCGTTGCAAGATCATGATGTTACTGCTGAAGAGGCACACGTTGATGCCACAAGCCCTTTTAATCAGCCCACCAGTCCTGTCCAGACTGACAAAACCACGAGCCTATCAAAGCACACTGATAAACCGGCAACCCCAGTGCGGACCGGTGAAGCCAAAGATGATGATGTTGTTATTACTGGCTTTGGTCATTCCGAGCCAGGCAATCCTGCCACTTTATCTAAGCATACTGCCAAAGATGAATTTGCTGCATTTGGCAAAGGCAAATGGAATGACAATTTGGCCACTTATGCCGCTCTGAACACCCAAGATCTTCATTCCAGCTATCTGAATCGGCTATATACCAGCCGTGATTATGAAGCCGGTCTGGTCAACATGATGAAGGACAAATATGAGGTAAATTCCATATGGCTCTCTGCTTGTATATTTCAATCTGTCAAGTCCAATAGCCCCCAAGTGACGGTTTTAAGGTATCAACTTAAACCGGGACTTTCCAACGTGAACCTTAACGCAGCTGTACTTTGGGAAAGTAGCCCCCAAGGGCCGGTTCAACTTAATGTAGTTAAACCGGGACTTTATACAATAAGAATTCCAGTATTACTCAAGGACAGAGCCAATAGGCATTAGCCCCCAAGTGCCAAGTTGAATACTTGTATTGAGCTTGGGACTTTATATAGAATTGTAGGATGAAAAGCAAATATGCATTAGCCCCCAAGTACCAAGGGCATAACTTGTTATGTGGTTGGTACTTCAATTGTGCACTGTAATCTTTATCAAATGACTATCTGTATGTAGGCTGATCTGAGCAAAAAAGAAAGTCAAATCGCCGATCTGCAAGAAAATCTGAAGTCCCAGCAAGCAGAAACCTCCAATGGAAAAAATGAATTAACCAGCGCTTTAAGCGTCATGGAAAAGCTTAAAGAATGTTTCAACAAGGAGCGGGCGGATTGGGCCACTGAAAAAGCCGCTTTAACTCAACGGGCAGAAAAGGCTGAGGCTGCACTCAAACCGGTGGTGGATGAATTGACCAGTGTGAAACGGCAAGTGCATGCCATGACCGCTGCTGTCTTTGGTAAGCCTTCTTGATTTCCGAAGTAACGAGGCCTTCTCATGTAATTGCCGGTTTACTAATCCTTTGAATGACACAGGGACACGTATTGGCCACTTGGGATCAGATGTGCGGAAGAAATTGAAAGCCGCCTATACATTGATAGAACAATCAGATATCTTGGTGCGCAACGGATCATCTCAGACCGCTTCTCACAACAACCCAGCGCCAACCTTGATCCAGGACACTATTAAAAGGTTTTCAATGCTTCCTGCCCGGATTGAAGAGTTAAAGAAATCTGCTGCTAGAACCGGTGCTATAAACGCCTTAATCCGGGCAAAAGCATGGGTGCCGGATTTTGATTCTGTTGAAGCGGCCAAGGGCTTCCCAAGCGTGAAGGAAGACAGGACAGAATTCAGCGAAGAGGATCTCCGAGCTATAAACCGGGAAGTGCGTCCTTTGGCTTGTCAATTGGTTGAAGAGGCAAAACTGTCTCACTATCAAGCCCAATACGATGGCGAAAACAAACGAGTGGCTGCACCAATTCCTGAAGCGGAGAACCTTATACCTCCAATCCGTAAGCATACTTACGCTCCTGACATTGAACTGTCATTGCTGATCAATGATGAAGTTGTATTTCAAGCATTAATGGGAATCGACTGGACAACTGTTGATTTCCAGCCACTGGGTAGGGTAGCAGAAGTTGAAGCGGCACAGGATGACCCGCAACCATCAGGCCAAGCTGTCGACCAAGCATGAACTGAAAGCCGGTTTACATTACTGCTCCTTTATGTTATGCAGAAAAACAATTATCTTATCTGGGCATTGTGTTGCCTTGTAATAGACTAGCTGTCACACTTGGTGTTGATATGCCTTCGTGCATACTTATTGCAACTTATGCTTCCATTGAATCATCAATCTTAAACTATTGTCTACAGCAAAAAAGCTTAAACGCCATTATGGTTGTATCACCAGGCGGGTCATAATATCTATGTATATGAAATCAAAGATAATATCTTAGATTTAAACATATGATTAAATATGGGAATATATGATACCTGCCATCATAGGGCATGAAGTTGGCTGTGCCAATCTTGAAACGAATTTTTAAGAAACCCACTCTGCTGGAGGAGAAAACAGCTCCTGTGAATATAAGGTCGGTTTTACCAGGTAAACCGTTCCGGGTTACGATGAACACCGGTATTACTCCATAATAGGATGTTATCAAAAATCAAACCGGGCAAGAGTCTCCGGATTAAGAGTGGACCGTGTTCCGTCAATTGACAATCGAACCGGTTTAGTAATTGTCGGTTTAAAAAACACAACAAGAGAAATATAAAAAGAGAAACAAATTTCAAGCAAAGACAAAGATAGAATCATTTGCAAAAAGAGGTTGTTGAGCCGATCAAGTGGCATTACCGTGGTCGGACGCGACCAAGCCCTCGATAGGTGTGGCTATGGTTCAAGTCAGCCAGGTTCCCAAATGATGCAGTGGCATTATGCCGATCAAGAGGTGTAGCGATGGTTCGGGTTCGACCAAAGCCCCCAAGTGATTTTGTGGCCTTAGGCCGATCAAGAGGCGTGACTGGTTCAGACGTGACCAAGTCCCCAAGTGATTCTGTGGCTTTCGCCTATCAAAAGGTGTTGCATTGGTTTGGACACGGCTAAGCCCCCAAGTGATATGATATAAAGCTTTGTGAAAAAGCTAACTCAAGGGGTAAACCGGAGGCCGCTTTAAGACAAAAAACTCTGTGTAACCACACATGATGTAAAAATAACAGAGACCCCGCTTTAGCTAAGGTTCTGGTTTATTATATTGATCATAATATATACACTGTCATAATATGTACATAAGTAGAGCCTATGGCTCAAGTATAGTAAGGCTGAAGATGAGCTATGTTCCACGGCATGTTGGTCTCCTCCTCTGATGTGCGTGAGTCTTTATGCTCTCGAATATCGATCAGATAGTATGACCCGTTGTGCAGATTCTTGCTGACCACGAAAGGTCCCTCCCAAGGTGGGGTTAGCTTATGCATATCAGTCTTGTCTTGGATGAGCCGAAGCACCAAATCTCCTTCTTGAAAGGTTCTGGTTCTAACTTGGTGACTGTGATAGCGACGAAGATCCTGCTGGTAAATCGCCGAACGGGCATCTGCGATGTCACGCTCCTCGTCCAACAGGTCCAAAGCGTCTTGCTGTGCTACCTCGTTGTCCGCTTCAACATAAGCTGCTACACGAGGTGAATCATGACGGATATCACTGGGGAGAACCGCCTCCGCTCCGTAGACCATGAAGAACGGTGTGTATCCTGTCGATCCGTTGGGCGTAGTATTGATGCTCCATAATACAGATGGTAGCTCTTCAACCCAACAACCCGGCGTCCGCTGCAAAGGAACCATAAGCTGGGGTTTTATGCCTCGTAAGATCTCTTGGTTAGCCCCCTCTGCTTGGCCATTGGACTGTGGGTGAGCCACTGATGAAACGTCAAGCCGGATGTGCTCACGTTCACAGAACTCCTTCATAGCACCATTGGACAGGTTGGTTCCATTATCAGTAATGATGCTGTGTGGAAAACCAAACCAGAAAATCACCTTTTTGATGAATTGAACCGCCGTGGCTGCATAACACTTGCTAACGGGCTCCGCTTCAACCCACTTTGTAAACTTGTCAACCGCCACCAAAAGGTGGGTCTTCTTGTCCTTGGACCTTTTGAAAGGCCCAACCATATCCAGCCCCCAAGTCGCAAACGGCCAAGTGATTGGAATCATCCTCAATTCTTGAGCCGGCACATGAGCGCGTCTTGAGAACTTCTGACAGCCATCACATCGCCTAACCAGATCCTCCGCATCAGCATGAGCAGTCAACCAATAGAAGCCATGACGAAATGCCTTAGCCACCAAAGACTTTGAACCGGCGTGGTGAACACAATCCCCTTCGTGGATTTCACGCAAGATTTCATAGCCTTCCACAGGAGACACACAGCGTTGAAACGCCCCTGACACACTGCAATGACGCAACTCGCCATTGACAATAGTCATGGACTTGGATCGCCGGACTATCTGCCTGGCCAGAGTCTCATCCTCTGGTAACTCACCCCGATTCATATACGCAAGATAAGGAATCGTCCAATCCGGAATGACATGCAGAGCCGCCACCAACTGAGCCTCCGGATCAGGAATAGCCAAATCCTCCTCACCAGGGAGCTTGACAGACGGGTTATGCAGAACATCCAAGAAGACATTAGGCGGGACCGGTTTACGTTGAGAGCCCAGCCGGCTTAAAGCGTCCGCCGCTTTGTTCTTTCGTCTGTCCACGTGATCCACCTGATAACCTTTGAAGTGACCTGCAACAATATCCACCTCACGACGTTATGCTGCCATGAGCGGATCCTTGGAATCCCAAGTGCAAGATACTTGTTGAGCCACCAGGTCCGAGTCACTGAAGCACTTAACTCGGCTGAGATTCATCTCCTTAGCCATCCGGAGACCATGGAGTAAAGCTTCGTACTCAGCTGCATTGTTAGTACAAGGGAACATTAAGCGGAGAATGTAATAGAACGTATCACCTCGTGGGGAAGTTAACACGACTCCAGCCCCCGAGCCCTCCAATTGCCTGGACCCATCAAAGTGAATAGTCCAATAGGTGTGATCCGGCTTTTCTTCAGGTGCTTGTAGTTTCGTCCAATCATTGATGAAATCTACAAGTGCTTGAGATTTGACCATCGTCCGAGGCACGATTTCAACTGCAGGCGCCCAAGCTCTATAGCCCACTTGGCAATCCAGCCGATCGCCTCCCTGTTTTGAATTATATCTCCCAAAGGAGCCGAATCGACCATCGTGATGGGATGTCCTCGAAGTATTGCTTAAGCTTTCGCTTGCCATGAAAACTCCATACACCAGCTTCTGCCAATGCGGGTACCTTTGCTTGGACTCAATAAGCACCTCGCTGATATAGTAAACCGGACGCTGAACCGGATATTCCTTGCCTGCCTCTTTGCGCTCCACCACAATAGCTACGCTGACTGCGCGAGCATTAGCTGCTACATATAGCAGCAATGGTTCCTTGTCAATCGGAGCTGCAAGAACAGTGGATTGGCTAGCTGCCGCTTTAAATCCTCAACGCTTGATCAAGAAATTAACTCCGCATTTAATTGATCCGCTTTTCAAAGATTCGATACAAAGGGATCGCCTTCTCACCAAGGCGGCTGATAAACCGGCTCAACGCGGCAATCCGGCCTGCCAAGCGTTGAACGTCGTTGATACAGTTTGGCTTAGCCAGGGAGGTGATAGTTGTGATCTTCTCCGGATTAGCCTCAATTCCCCTGTTGGACACCAGAAAACCCAATAACTTGCCTGCCGGTACACCAAAAACACACTTGGTCGGGTTGAGCATCATCTTGTATGTCCGTAGGTAATCAAAGGTTTCCTTCAAATCATCAACCAGAGTCTCCTTCTCCCTTGACTTAACCACAATATCATCCACATAGGCATGTACATTACGACCAATCTGCTTATGAAGGCAATTCTGTACACACCGTTGATAAGTTGCCTAGGCACTCTTGAGCCCAAAGGGCATAGATACATAGCAGAAGGCTCCAAAGGGGGTTATGAACGCTGTCTTCTCCTGGTCCTTAACCTCCGTCTTGATCTGATGATAACCAGAATATGCATCCAGAAAACTCAAACACTCACAACCCGCAGTAGCATCAATAATCTGATCGATGCGGGGGAGGGCAAAAGGATCTGCTGGACAAGCCTTGTTAAGGTCTGTGTAGTCCACACACATGCGCCAGGTGATGTCTTTCTTAAGGACCAGCACTGGATTAGCCATCCATTCAGGGTGGAAAACTTCAACAATAAAGCCAGCCGCTAAGAGCCTGGCCACCTCCTCTCCACTAGCTTTGCGCCTTTCTTCATTAAACCGGCGGAGAAACTGTTTCACCGGTTTGTATTTGGGATCGACATTAAGAGTGTGCTCAGCGAGTTCCCTCGGTACACCTGGCATGTCAGAGGGCTTCCATGCAAAAATGTCCCGATTCTCTCGGATGAACTCCATGAGCGCGCTTTCCTATTTCGGATCCAAGTTGGTACTGATACTGAACTGCTTGGACGAATCGCTGGGTACAAAGTCAGCAAGCTTAGTCTCAGCTGCCGATTTGAACCTTAGGGCCGGATCATGCTCTATGGTTGGCTTCTTCAACGGAGTCATGTCCGCCGGATCAACATTATCCTTGTAGTATTTCAACTCTTCCGTGGCACAAACCGACTCTGCATAGGCCGCATCACCTTATTCACACTCCAAAGCAATCTTGCGACTTCCATGAACAGTTATTGTTCCCTTGTGACCCGACATCTTGAGCTGTAAATAAATATAACAGGGTCGTGCCATGAATTTGGCATAAGCCGACCGCCCAAATAAGGCGTGATATGGGCTCCGGATCTTCACCACCTCAAAAGTCAATGTCTCTGACCTGGAATCATGATCGTCTCCAAATGCCACTTCCAGAGCTATCTTGCCAACAGGATATGCTGACTTACCAGGTACCACACCATGGAATACCGTATTGGACGGTTTAAGATTTTTATCGGTTAGCCCCATACGGCGGAAGGTCTCGTAGTATAGGATATTAATACTGCTCCCTCCATCCATGAGCACCTTGGTGAATTTATAACCTCTCACCTGAGGTGCCACCACCAATGCTAGCTGACCCGGATTGTCAACCCAGGGAGGGTGATCCTCTCTGCTCCATACGATTGGCTGTTCAGACCAGCGTAAATAACGAGGCACGACCGGTTCAACAGAATTCACCGCTCGTCTGTGAAGCTTCCGGTCTCGCTTATCCAAGCTAGTGGTGAATACATGATACTGCCCGCTATTCAACTGCTTGGGATTGCTCTGATAACCCGACTGCTACTGCTGCTGGTTGTAACCACCCTGGCAATTCTGATTATTTTGATTGTTGTGTCCACCCTGATTACCATTGAAGCCTGAACCGGAATTTCCTCCATCATGACCCGGCCCATGGAATCCGGATCCTGAGCCACCACCTGATCCGTGATCATATCGGAAAGCATTAGAATTCTTGAACTCCTGCATAATGTAACAATCCTTCCAAAGGTGGTTGGCTGGCATCTCCTTCGTCCCGTGCTTTGGACAGGGCTGGTTTAACAGATAGGTCAGGCGATCCGGGTTGGGATTTGGAGCTCCACGGTGATTCGACGGTTTACCCTTCCGTCGCTGGCCCTTGTCCTGCGCGCTAGTATTAGCCACGAAGTCCACGCTGCTATCCGCTTTACGCTTGCCTCCGTTACCATGACCTGCCGTGTTGTGTTGCTGCCCTTTGGAGTTGCTGCTCTTCTTTCCCTTCCCTGTATTGTCATCATCAGACTCGGGATCCTTGGTACTATTAGAATCAGCATACTTCACTAACGCAGTCATGAGGGTCCCCATATCGTTACAATGGTGCTTCATCCATCCCAATTTCAACTTCAGAGGCTTAAACCGGCAGTTGCTTTCCAAGGTTATAACCGCGGAATCGGCGTTGATACGGTCTGACGAGTGCAAAATTTCTGAGACTCGGCGCACCCAGCGGTTTGTTGACTCTCCTTCCTCCTGGACACAGGCTGCTAAGTCCACTATCGACATGGGTTGCTTACATGTATCCTTGAAATTCTGGATAAACCGGGCTCGCAACTAGGCCCATGAACTGATAGAATTGGCCAGTAAGCTCTTTAACCAAATACGGGTTGTCCCTTCAAGCATCATGGTGAAATACTTTGCACATGCCGCCTCATCCACGTCAAGCATCTCCATGGCCATCTCATAGCTCTCCACCCATATTCTGGAGACAAATCGACAGTGTGATTTGGCACCTTGCACGGGCCCTTGAAATCCTTGGGCAGGCGCACATTGCGTAAAGCGGGGACAAGACAAGGCACTCCCAAAGAACTAGAAGTAACTCCTGGCTTGACTGAGGTGGTTGGACGAACCGGCGTGGTCGACGAGCCTCATGTTGCGCCGCTTAACTTCGGCGTCCTCGCCGCCGGCCCGGTCCACCACTTCCTGAGCATCACCTGTCGGGTTATTGCCATGTGGCGCTTCACGGTTTCGTGCATTACTGGATACGGCCGGTTCATCCATACGCCTACTGTAACTCCGGCTCGTACGGGGGGTGGAATGAATTCGGTCACGGCTGTATGAATATGCTTCCTGTTGAATCAAGGCTGTCCGAAGAAGCTCCTTAACCCGGCGTGTCTCCACCGCCTGCGGAGAATCACCTTCAATCGGGATGGCCTCCAGTCGTGAAGCGGCGGCGACAAGATTGTCCATTGGATTGGACTAATGACCCGGAGGTGTCGGGACAGCCGAGGCACGACATTGTTTTGTCGAGGCGGCTCCATCGAGCGAGGCTGAACCGGCGCACCGCCCAGTGTGCCTCCGCCGGCTTATCACCGGCGGGTTACTAGTTCCTCGCCTCTGGGTGTTAAAGAGGTTTCTGGCGTCGAAAACCATAGGCAGGCGAGACCGATGCGTCCTCTTCAGAACTTCATGCGACGCGGTCTGATCCAGCATGAGCCTATAGGCCCGCGCATCCAAAGCGGCCCGCTCTGCAACCATCCTGTCATTCGCGGCTGCTAGGTCGCCTTGGCCTGAGTGATCTGTTCCCTCACCTTTGCAATTTCCGTGTTGTGGGCGTCCTGATCCGCCTGGTTGGCGTCTGCCATAAGCACAACCAACGCATCAAACAAATCAGATAAAACTTGAGCCGGCGGGTGCACAGCGCCTCCGGCCCCGGCCGCCGCCACCGCTGCTGACCCAGAGATCATTGCTGCTGCGGTCGAAGAGTGGATCGCCGCCTGTGTACCGGCCATGAATATTCCAACCCGGTTGGGCAGATCAGAGGGGTCCGGAATACTGTCACCATCGGAACAGCCCCCAATCTGGTCGTCTTGTAACTGATACAATGATTCGGTTTCTCCGGTCGAGAACTCGTCGCCGAAATAAACGACAGTCTCGCTACCAGATTCCGATCCATCCTCATATTCTCCTCCGTGGATGACCCCCACGAAGGCACGCTTCACGGCCGGTTTAACCTGGGCAGATCTCGCACGCTGAGCCGTTTCGACGAGGTCGGTGCAGATGTCCGGCTCAGGGCCCGGTTCACCGATCTTGCCGATGAAGACGTGTATGCCACCAAAGGGGACCCGGTACCCATACTCAATCGAGCCGGCCTCGGGGCCCCACCCTGCATCATCGATGTAGAGCTTGCCGCGACGACTCTCGGTCATCCGGCCCACAGCATAGCCCTTGAGTCCTTCGAAGTTGCCCTCCAAGAACTTGAAACCATCGTGCGATAGCCCCACGGTGGGCGCCAACTGTCGTGGTTTTGTCACGGCAGATGTCCTCATGAAAGGACTTAGTCGTGGAGCCATCACTACGGGTTAGCTTGAAGGGGTTAAAGCGGACACAAGGACGCAAGAGAGTTTATACTAGTTCGGCCCCTTCGATGAAGGTAAAAGCCTACGTCTAGTTGTGATGGAATTGATGGGGTTTCGATGACTAGGGAGCAGACAAGCTTCGCCTAAGTCTCGAGTTGTTATCTGTTGTCCTTGAACCGCCGCCGGGTCGTCCCCTTATATACATGGGTGGCGCCCGTCGGTTCACAGAGTCCCGATGCCGGTTCATAGATGTATCCGGCTCGGTCTCTACTATTCCTAACTTACAATACAAGTTACATACTCACGCCGATTTAGGGCTACAGGTCTTGAGCCGGCTATGGGCCTTAAGCCCTCATCTGCCTACTTGGGCTTTAACATACTCAACTACTGATGAAGCTAACCCGGCCTGTCCTGGCCAGTTTACACCCAGTAGTAATATCCCCAACAAAAATGGTACTTCCTTCACAAACATCCCCACTGACCAGAAACTTGCAGAAATTCTAGAGGGAAAATGGCTAAATGAATTGAGCCACAACTTGGTGCAGGGATTTTATATGGATTGGAGAAGGCCTAGAAAAATTTACAGCCATAATGAAGCAAGATAAAATATACTTGTGTCGGTGTACAAAAAAAGGGCACGCTTTTCTACCCCTTTACCTGTGCACGGGCAGTCAGAGCCGCGCCCACGACCACACCAAGTAGAGCAGGGGAGGTGAGCCAAGGTAAGACCAAAGCCCAAGATAATCAGAGCAACGCCAAGGCCAAAACCACAAAGAGCAGAGGGACGAAGCAGGTTCCCCTGGCAAGACCCTTGCCGGGGCAACCTCAAAGAGCTCCCGGCATGATCCTTGCCGGGACAGCTCGCCCCACACCAACAGAGCGAGCCACCCTTGAGCCCATGGCCGCCAACACCGTCAACAACGTGGGGCCAGGGCTCGGGAAGACACCTTTGTGGTGGCATGCAGATCTTTGTGAAGACATATTCAAGATCAGATAAGGACTAGAAGACGACGATCCTCGGCAAGATCCTTGGCGAGGAAGGCTACCAGACCCCCCCCCCCGGCAAGACCCTTGCCGGGGACGACAGTGCGCCCCGGCAAGACCCTTGCCGGGCCACCCGGCAAGGCCCTCACCAAGGACACCGGCGGGACCACCGCCAGGCCCGCGACAGCCAAGCTTCCATCACCGTTCCCATACAGCTGCCAGCCCAACCAGCTAGGCAAGCACATGCGTGGCGGCATGCAGATCTTCGTGAAGGCTCCACCACCGCGCCACCTCAGCTGCCTACCTGCCTACTTGGCGCCGCACGCATCACTGGCCAGGGCGCGTGTCGAAGCGAGGAGGAGCAGCGACGGACGGTACGGGCCTCGCCCCCGTCCCCAATAAAGCAAGGGGACACCTATGCCGCCCATTAAATGCATCTTGTCCTGTAAATATGAGCGATAAGCTCAGGGCACTATACGCCTTTCCACCTCCTGTGTGCCACTGTGGCAGCCCCTTCTGACTATAAAAGGAGGCACATGGCATACTGGAGAAGGATTCGGCTCTTTCGAACCACACGCTGACCACAGCTAGTTCGAGAGCTCAAGAACTCTCAGAAATACACCCACCAAAGCAGGACTAGGGTTTTACGCATCCTCGCGGCCCGAACCTGGGTAAACGATCCTTGTGTTGTCTACTAGCCCTGCTCTCCTCGCAACCCTGCGCCCCGGCAACCGTAGAAGGGATTCTTGTGATCCCATAGGTGTCGTTCCACACCGACATCTTTGGCGCGCCAGGTAGGGGCGTAATTGTGAAAATCTGGTCTGGTAGTTAGCCTAGTAGTTCTTCGTCGCCATGGACCCTAAGAAGAAGACGGCCACAGCGATCGGCTCGTTGGGAGCCGAACGGCCCGTGCCGGTGCGGACGAGCAGCAGACCGGTCGCGGACAGGACCCGGGCGGCCCGCGAGCACCAGCATCGCCTAGGCAATTGGAGCCTGGCGAGCAGCGTCGTTCGTGCACCAGACGATCGGTTACACATCGCCGGATCCAAAGATGGAGCTGGGCCCCCCGCAGGCGGCGCGGGGCCCTCCGGGGGGTGTCGTTGTGCCGACTCCGAGCGGCGCGGCTACCTCCAGGACGCATACACCGGCGACCACCGCGCGTTCTTCCCATGGTGTGCGCACCGAACAGCGTCACCACATTGGTGACCCTGGGCACCGCCGTGGGAAGAGCCATGTGCGTCGTCAGCAAGATGAAGGGGTTCAGCACGCTCGCCGAGCCTGATGAAAAGGGCACGCAGTCATTGGTCGTGATGAGCTCCTTCTAACATAGTTAGAAGTCGGCACGCCGCGATCCACGCAGCTTATCGCCGCCGCCCACGCCAATGAAGCTTTGGCGCGCACAACTGCTCCTCGACTTCACTCGCCGCGGAGAAGCTTCGATGAGTGGAGGGCCACCATCCGGAGCCTCGTAACCGTCGCAAACAAAGACGATCCACGACTGGGGGGGCCCTCGGGTCGGCGCTCCACCGAGCCACCACATGCTGGCGCTGGGAGGACCGGGGGAGCTGCGGCCACGGTGCACTCTCCTCCTCCTCGCCAGCCACCGAGGCGTCTGCCCGTCTCGACGATGCTTGTGATAACATCTCCATAGCATCGTCCGAACCGCGGACCCTCTACGACCAGCGCCAGGTCCTTCGGGAGCGAGCTCACGAAGACGCTCGAACCACCGTCGAGCGCCGGCGCGAAACGCGCCGCCAATCGGACAAGCGGGCGGGACCCGCTATGGACCACCCGGCACCGGGGGGCCCCGGTGGCCTACCTTACGAGGTGGGCTGCCCGACTTTTACAAGTGAGCTGAGGTAGTTCGAGTGGCCGTCCCACTGCACGTTCAAGCCCGACGTCGGCGAGAAGTACACCGGCAAGACCCACCCGTCCGAGTTCCTCAGCATCTACACCATCGCGATGCAGGCCACTGGGGCTCGCGACGACAAGGTGCTTGCCAACTATTTCCCGGCGCGCCAAGCCCAATGTGATGTCTTGGTTGATGCACTTGCCGGTGGATTCCATTTCTTCTTGGTCGGATCTGTGCCATGAGTTCGCTGGCGCCTTCACGGAGGCCACCAAGCTCATGGCCGTGCCAAGGATCTGCATATCATTCCCCAGAAGGAAGGGGAGACCCTGCGCAAGTACATCCAGAGATTCAGCCGGGTGCAATACAACATCCCCGACGTTCATCCCGTCGCCGTGATTAGCGCATTCCACCAGAACGTGTGCAATCGCAAGATGCACGAGGAGCTGGCGATGACCAAGGCTAAGGATGTGGCCGAGCTCTATGTTCTGGCTGATAGGTGCGCCCGGGCTGAAGAGGGAATGAAGTACCCCGGCGAAGACGCCTGTGCATAAACCGACTCTACCGATGAAGATGCCGCCACCCCGACGAAGAAGTGTCGGCGTCGCAACAAGAAACGCAAGGGCAAGGCCGTGCTTGCCGTTGAGGGATCTGACGATACCGGCGCCGGCAAGAAGGTCAAGGAAGACGCCCCCGGCAAGGAGATTGCCGAGTGCGCCGCCTGCCGGGCCTTGGCTGCTACCGACAAGCCAGGAAGCTCCGGCAAGCAATACTGCAAGATCCACCGCACCAAGGGCCACGACCTCCGTAATCGCCGACAAGTCGAGCTGCTTGCTGAGAAGCAAAAGGCTGAGTACGAAAGGCGGGACAAGGAGAAAGACCAGGACGGTGCTGAGGGATCCGGCAAGAAGCATGGCGGCCAAGGAGGCCACCCCGGTAAGGACAACCAGCAAGAGAGGCCCACCCGGGGCCGCGACAAGAAACAAGAAGACGACAATCATGACAAGGACGACAAGTCCGGTGAGCAAGGGTTCCAGAAGGCTACGGAGTCCATGTGCGTCGATGGTGGTGCCTCGCTGCATACCTCTAACCGCCAGCTCAAGCAGTGGGCACGTGAAATTACAGCCGCAGAGCCGTCGTTTGACGCTCAGAAGCCGCTGAAATGGTCCAGATGGTCCAGCACGCCCCTCATCTTTGACGCCAAGGACCACCCTGACCGCACTACCGCGGTCGGGTGTTTGCCATTGTTGGTATCGCCAACGATACGCAACCTCAGGGTGAACAAGATGTTGGTTGACGGCGAGGCCGGCCTGAACCTGATCTCGCCCGTCGTGATCAAAAGGTTGCAAATCCCTGATGGAGACCTCGAGGAAACGGGCACGTTTCAAGGGGTCAATTCGGGGAGGAGCCAGCCAAATGGAAAGGTCACACTGCCCGTGACAATTGGAGGAGATTTGAACTACAGAATGGAGAGGATCGTCTTCGACGTGGCCGAGATCCCCTTGCCCTACAACGGGATCCTCGGCCGCCTGGCACTAGCCAAGTTCATGGCAGCATCACACTACGCCTACAACATGCTAAAGATGCCCGGGCCGTTGACCATCATCTCCGTCCCCTCTGACAAGAAGGACGCGCTGATCTGCGCCGACCAAATCTACCGGGAAGCAGTTGCAGCAGCTGCCGTCAAGGCATTTGCTCCTGCCGCTGAAGGCCCGGGAGGGAAGAACGAGCCCGGCAAGACCTCTCGCACCCACTCCGGCAAGCGCACCTGCTTGAAGTGTTGTGCTACCATTGAGGATGTGCCAGAGAGCTCTACCGACAAGAGCAAGAGATCCAGAGCCGAGCCGCCGCAGACCAAGAAGGTGCCCGTCGGGGAGGATGGCGCGGGAGGGGCCTTCGTCATAGGCTCCACCCTCGATAGCAAATAGGAATGCGTGCTCGTCACCTTCCTGCGGGCAAATGTCGACGTGTTTGCATGGCAAGTGTTTGATATCCCCAGTGTTCCCAGGGAGGTGATTAAGCACCACCTAGCTGTCTGCCCCCACGCGCAGCCCGTCAAGCAGAAGGTCAGAAAGCAGGCTCTAGAAAGGCAGGAGTTCATCACAGAGGAGATTAGGAAGTTGGAAGCGGCAGGTTTGGTGAGACGGGTGCTCCACCCGACGTGGTTGGCCAATCCGGTAGTGGTGCGCAAGGCGAATGGGAAGTGGAGGCTGTGTATTGATTACACAGATATTAATAAGGCTTGTCCTAAGGACCCCTTCATGTTGCCGTGCATCGACCAGATTGTTGACTCCACAGCCGGGTGTGATCTGTTATCATTCCTCGATGCCTACTCAGGCTAGCACCAAATCTTCATGACAAGAGAGGATGAAGAGAAGACAGCATTCATCACCCCATGTGGTACGTATTGCTTTCTACGGATGCCTTTCGGGTTGAAGAGTGCTGGCTTAACGTTTGCAAGGGCAGTCCAAATTGGTTTTGAACCTCAGCTCCATAGAAATATGGAGGCCTATATGGATGACATAGTGGTCAAAACCAAGGACGGGCCAACTCTTGTGCAAGATCTAGAAGAGACATTTGCTAACCTGCGCAAGATCAACCTCAAACTGAACCCTGAGAAGTGCGTCTTCGGCATCCCGTCCGACAAGCTTCTCGGGTTCCTTATGGCCTCGAGGAAGCTGTGTCACTACTTCCAGGCCCACGAGATCACTGTCGTCACCCGCCTCCCGTTGCAACGGATACTGCACAACCCGGACGCAACCGGAAGGATTGTGGAATGGGCCTTGGAGCTGTCAAGCTTCGGTTTAAAGTTTGAAAGTACCTCGACAATTCAGAGCAGAGTCTTGGCGGAATTCATCGCAGAATGGACCTCGACGCCTGACAAAGAACTCCAAGAGACTACTCTCCCCAGCAAGGAAGCGGACCGTGACTGGATCATGTACTTTGATGGGGCTTTCTCGCTGCAGGGCGCCGGTGCCGGTGTGCTGCTCGTCGCACCCACCAGAGAACACCTCAAGTACGTGATCGAGATGCACTTCCCCAGGGAGATGTCCACCAACAACACCGCTGAGTACGAGGGATTGCTTGCCGGTCTCAGGATCGCGGCAGACCTCGGGGTTAAGAAGCTCATCGTCAGGGGTGACTCGCAGCTCGTTTTCAGGCAGGTCAATAAGGATTATCAGAGCCCATTGATGGAAGCTTACGTAGATGAGGTGAGGAAGCTGGAGGAACGCTTTGACAGTATCCAGGCGGAGCACGTCCCCCGAGCGGACAACGACATCGCCGATTACCTGTCAAAGCGTGCCGCATTCTGCTACCTATGGAACCAGGTACCTTTTGCTCCGGTTAACTCAACCATCCGTCGAACCATCGCCAGGCGTAGCAAGCGGAGAAAATTAGGTCCCGGCAAGTGCTTTCCTACCGAGCCCCCTGGGGCTGCCGGCAAGGGTGCTGCCGCGGGCGCTGAGCCTGCCCAAGAGCAACTGGCTTCGGCAGGGTGTCAAGCCCTGGCCGTAGAGACAGCCGCTCCCATGGCGGAAGAAATGCCTTTGGTCCTTGCCGTCGAGCCCCAGGCTCCGGCATGGGCACATCATACCGTCCAATTCCTCCAAACAGGGGAGCTTACGAAGGAGCAGGAAGAAGCGGAGAAAGTAGCCCGTCGGTCCGCCCTGTACCAGTTCGTCGATGACGTCCTGTACCGGAGAAGGCCGAACGGTGTGAAACTCAAGTGCATCCCCCGGGAGGAAGGACTGGAGCTGTTGGCGGAGATACATGGAGGCATATGTGGCTCCCACATAGGGTCGAGGGCCCTTGCCGGGAAGGCGTTCTAGCAAGGTTTCTTCCGCCCACCGCCTCCGTGATGCGACGGCAGCACTAGTAACCAATCGTGAAGCGTGCGATTCCATTCAAAGAAGCTTCATCACCAGCCCAAGCCCTTCAAACAATCCCTCTCTCCGCCATTCTCTCGTCTGGGGCTCGATATACTGGGCCCTTTCCCCCGCGCTGTCGGGAGCTTTGAGTACTTGTACGTTGCAATCGACAAGTTCACAAAGTGGCCGGAGGTGGAAGTAGTGAGGAAGGTGACTGCTCAGTCAGCCGTCAAGTTCTTCAAAGGACTGGTCTGCCGTTTTGGTGTGCCAAACAGAGTCATCACCGACAACGGCACGCAGTTCACAAGCCATACCTTCATGTTGTACATCCAAGACCTCGGCAGCAAGGTCTATTTTGCTTCCGTGGCACATCCACGGAGCAATGGCCAAGCGGAGAGGGCAAATGCTGAAGTGTTGCGAGGCCTGAGAACGAAGACCTTTGACAAGCTGCACAAGAGCGGAAGGCGCTGGGTTGATGAGTTGCCGGCAGTTCTTTGGTCAATCAGGACGACGCCAAATCGAGCCACCGGCCAGACACCTTTTGCCCTGGTATACGGGGCAGAAGCAGTTCTCCCCACAGAACTCATATACGGGTCACCTCGAGTGCTCGCTTATGATGAGCTTGAGCAAGAGCCGTTGCGCCAAGATGACGCGACGCTCCTTGAGGAAGATCGTCTTCGGGCGGTTGTGAGAGCGGCACGCTACCAGCAAGCCTTGCGCCGCTATCATAGCCGTAAGGTTCATGCCCGAAGTTTTGAGGAAGGCGACCTTGTTCTTCGGCGCGTTCAGTCGGCCAAGAATTCCAATAAGTTGACGCTGAAGTGGGAAGGCCCTTATCGGGTAATATGAGTCACCAGGCCTGGCGCAGTCCCCCTGGAGACCGAAGATGCCGTCCCAGTGAGCAACTCCTGGAACATCGAGCATCTTCGCAAGTTTTACCCATATATGCGGCTTGCCGGGCCTCCCGACAAGCCACCTTTTGTACAAGCTTTGCCAACAAGGCATGTGACCCTTTGTACAAAGCCAGGCGTAGACCCTGACCATAAATAAATGAAGCGCTGGCACCCTAAGTTATAGCATGCATGCTAGGTCGAGTCTCTTCCTTGGTTAGGGTTGATAGTGCTTAGCGGTGACTAACCCCTAGCCTAGAGGTCGAGTGCGCGTCTATCTGTTCCTTTTCTGTCCTCCTTTGGTTCGCAGGGCATATGAGCACTTCTGCTGAGCTACTCAAAAAGAAGGAAACGGACCGGCGCCTCGACCCCGGCAAACCAGAGTTGTCGGGGGCTGCAAGCACAAGGATCCAACCGCGGCAAGATGACATTGTCGGGGGCTGCAGATCCAGATAAGTCTTTTATCCTCTGTCATGCATTTCGGAACCGGACTGGGGTATGTAGAACCTCATTTTTATCTCTAGGCCGCCGTTCTCCCCTTTTTCCTATACCTAAGGATTATTTCCTGGGTCCGGATTTGGTCGTAGCCGCGGCAGCAAGGAGGTGGGACGAGGAGCCTGAAGCCCACTTCATCCCTGCCCCCGCCAAGAGTGCGAGAACGGTCGAGTGGAGTGGGGGGACGGCAAGGCCTGTTGCTGGGCGAAAAACGTTTATCTTAAAGAATAACAAGGATTCGCTCCTTGTCGCGGGATTTACCCCCGAATGAAAAATCCGGCAAACATCCCTTTTTCATTAAAAACATCCCATACAGGTACAGTTCGTGCGAGGTGAAAAACATGAGCAAGGGGATTACAAGTTTTAAAATTCAACAAAGGCCCGCAGGCTTACAAACTAAAAAAGAGATAAGATGCCCGTAATCTCTTTCTTGTCCCTCTCCTTAGGAGGCAGGTCAGGGAGGCGAAAGGGAAAACGGGGGCGCCTAGGCAAGCTACGAGTAGTAGAAAGCACCAAGAGAACACCTCGGTGACCACCCACGGGCGGGCCGGTGATGACGGTGCCGGGAAAGGAGCTGGAAGACGAGGCGGCAGGATCGGCAATAAGCGATGAAGGCGTCGGTTCCCGCGTACTCCGAGTTGGCAGCCTTGCCGCCCGCCCTATTCCTCTTCCACAGCCTCCCGACGCCAGCCGCCCAAGGAGACGGCCCCGAGAAGTTCAAGGAGCTGGCCACGCCCCCGGCAAACCTCTACCGGAGGAGCGGCCAGGTGCAGATGCTGCTACTGCCGCACCCGCCCAGGCGTGGGGCGTCCGACGCCTAGTCAGACTCGTCGCTATCTGCCCCGATGTCCTCCTCATCACTTTTGCTCGAGGAAGAGTTTCCATCATTAGAATCTCCATCAGAGGAGCTCTCCACGCAGCACTTCAAGCGAGTACCAAACTCTCTGAAGACCTTGATGGAGAGTAGGCCGTCCTCAATTAATTTGAAGTAGAGGACGAGCCCCGCTGTCAGGCTGTGGATGCGAGCGAACGTCTTCCACCCATGACGGAGGTACATGACTTGAGGAGCCGGGAAGTCGACGTCGACCCGCGTGCCCCCGTTCCCGCAACCCCTCATGTGCAATCTGAGGGATTGGGGCCGGTCACGCTCCACCGGGGCGGGAAGACGAAGACGGCGACGCGGAGGCCGGTGCAGCCTGATGAAGAACTCGCGGGGCTGGTCTCCGACATCGCCTTCCATCGGGAAAGGCATCATTGGCGGGGGCGAAGCTGGCGTCCTGCCCCGTCCTCCTCTTCCCTGAGCACTGCGACCTCTGCCCCGGCCTTGCCCCCTCTGATACGTCTCCAACGTATCTATAATTTTTTATTGATCCATGCTATATTATCTACTGTTTTGGATAATATTGGGCTTTATTATCCACTTTTATATTATTTTTGGGACTAACCTATTAACCGGAGGCCCAGCCTGCATTGCTGTTTTTGCCTATTTCAGTGTTTCGAAGAAAAGGAATATCAAACGGAGTCCAATTGACCTGAAACTCCACGGAACTTTTTTTTGGACCAGAAGAAGCCCACGGAGTACCGGAAGCTCACCAGGGGAGTCCCGGGTTTCCCACGAGGGTGGGAGGCGCGCCCACCCCCCTAGGGCGCGCCCCTCTGCCTCGTGGACAGCCCGGAGGTCCACCGACGTACTTCTTTCACCCATATATACCCACGTACCCTAAAACTTCCGAAGACGAGAATAGATCTAGAATTCCGCCGCCACAAGCCTCTGTAGCCACCAAAAACCTCTCAGGACCCTGTTCCGGCACCCTGCCGGAGGGGGGAACCCTCACCGGTGGCCATCTTCATCATCCCGGCGCTCTCCATGACGAGGAGGGAGTTGTTCACCCTCGGGGCTGAGGGTATGTACCATTAGCTATGTGTTTGATCTCTCTCTGTCTCTCGTGTTCTTGATTTGGCACGATCTTGATGTATCGCGAGCTTTGCTATTATATTTGGATCTTATGTTTATTCTCCCCCTCTACTCTCTTGTAATGAATTTCTGTTTTCCCCGTGAAGTAATCTTATCGGATTGAGTCTTTAAAGATTTGAGAACACTTGATGTATGTCTTGACATGCATATCTGTGGTGACAATGGGATATCACGTGATTCATTTGACGTATGTTTCGGTGATCAACTTGCGGGTTCCGCCCATGAACCTATGCATAGGTGTTGGCACGTTTTAAATGCGTGATTCACCGGTAGAAACTTTGGGGCACTCTTTGAGGTTCTATGTGTTGGTTGAATAGATGAATCTGAGATTGTGTGATGCATATCGTATAATCATACCCACGGATACTTGAGGTGACATTGGAGTATCTAGGTTACATTAGGGTTTTGGTTGATTTGTGTCTTAAGGTGTTATTCTAGTACGAACTCTAGGGCTGTTTGTGACACTTATAGGAATAGCCCAACGGATTGATTGGAAAGAGTAACTTTGAGGTGGTTTCAGTACTCCTACCATAATCTCTTCGATTGTTCTCCGCTATTAGCGACTTTGGAGTGACTCTTTGTTGCATGTTGAGGGATAGTTATGTGATCCAATTATGTTATTATTGTTGAGAGAACTTGCACTAGTGAAAGTATGAACCCTAGGCCTTGTTTCCTAGCATTGCAATACCGTTTACGCTCACTCTTACCACTTGTTACCTTGCTGTTTTTATATTTTCAGATTACAAAAACCTATATCTACCATTCATATTGCACTTGTATCACCATCTCTTCGCTGAACTAGTGCACCTATACAATTTACCATTGTATTGGGTGTGTTGGGGACACAAGAGACTCTTTCTTATTTGGTTGCAGGGTTGTTTGAGAGAGACCATCTTCATCCTACGCCTCCTATGGATTGATAAACCTTAGGTCATCCACTTGAGGGAAACTTGCTACTGTCCTACAAACCTCTGCACTTGGAGGCCGAACAACGTCTACAAGGAGAAGGTTGCGTAGTAGACATCAAGCTCTTTCCTGGCGCCGTTGCCGGGGAGGTGAGTGCTTGAAGGTATATCTTTAGATCTTGCAATCGAATCTTTATGTTTCTTGTTTTAGCACTAGTTTAGTTTATAAAAGAAAACTATAAAAAAATGGAATTGAGTTTGTCTCATACGCTTCATCTTTTTAATATCTTTCATGAGTATGATGGAAAACAAAATTCTGCCAAAGTGCTAGAAGAAGAATGCATTAAAATGTTTGGTACTAAATCTTTGAATGATGAGCATGATTGCAATGTTGTTAGTATGAACTCCTTGAATATCCATGATACTAATGATGATTGCACTAGTTATGATGAAAATATCTCTGATAAGCATGTCGATTTTTGTGGAGTATATTGGGTTTGCAAGTACACACCAAATAGGGAAGATAGATATTACAAGAGGCATAAGTACTTGGAAACTAAATGGTTGCAAGAAAGGCTAGATGCTTGTGCTGAAAATTTAAATTTTCTTAGCCGTACTTGTGAACTTTGCAATGAACATGATCATTTCAGTACCCAATGCAAATTGTTTCATGATCATATCATGTCCAAAAATTGTGATGACTTGATTTCCCTTGCACATCATAATGAACTTAGTTTGCTCTTGGGTTATGAAGAAATTAAACGTATAACTAAGGACATTCCAGAATTTGCCCTTAATAGAGTTCTTCGTTTTGATCTAGAAGAAATTTATGTGTATTGTGCGGTGAATTGTATTGAAAATCCTTATATTGCCAATTACATAAAGAAAATAAAACAAATAGAGGAGAGAATACTAACGAAAGGGAAGAGGCTTCCCAATATTCTCCTATTATTTCTTATGATGAATCAGGTAACGAGGAGGAGCCTTCTATTCAACCAATCTCATCAATAAGGAGCTGCAAAAATAGGATTGAACCCACACATGATGTGGTAAAGAAGAAGAAAAGAAAAGGAAGAGAGGTAAAAAGGTATCTCTCCCAAATAATGTTGCTCCTATTATTGTTGTGCATCATGAAAATGAATAAAAAATTATTGTAGAATATGATGCACTTGATGATGACCTCGTTATGCCTATTGCTTGTTGTGATGATTATGATTGGGAAGATAGCGATACTTCTTATGATCTTGAAAATATTTTTGGCACTTGCTTGGAAGAATATGATAATTGCTATACTATTGGTGCTATCCACTATTAATGATGAGAGTGATTATGCTTATGATATGAAAAGGCCCAAGCTTGGGGATGCTATGTTTGATGAAGATGATGTTTTTGAGAATATATTTGCTGCAATTAATGTTTGTCCCAAGCTTGGGGATGCTACGTTTAATGATATTTTTAGCCTCCCAAGTTTTGATATGCAAATTTATAATGATGATAGCATGCCTTCTACCTATGATGATTATATTGATGAAAGTGGGTTTGGAAGAGTGTCAACTTTAGGAAGTAGTGATCCCACAATATTGGAGGATGTTGAATCTTATAATATTTATGAAAGTGGTTTTGGAGAGGTCATGACTTTATTTAGTGATGTATCCACTATCTTGGAAGAGGTTTCAATCGATTATGATGAGAACAAAGTTGCTACTTATGATGATTATTGTGATGAAACTTATGCTATAAGAAGTAGTGATGATTATATTTATAAAACTTGTCGTGATTATAATTACCCTTTTTCTGAACTTTACTCTTTTAATGTGGAAACAATTTATATTATTCAAGTCTCTTATGAAACTCCCACTATTCCGAATGAGAAGAATTTTGCTTATGTGGAGAGTAGTAAATTTTCTATGCTTGTAGATCATGAAAAGAATGCTTTAGGTGCTGGTTATATTGTTGAATTCATTCATGATGCTACTGAAAATTATTATGAGGGAGGAATATATGCTTGTAGGAATTGCAATAATATCAAGTTTCCTCTCTATGTGCTTAAAGTTTTGAAGTTATGCTTGTTTTGCCTTCCTATGCTAGTTGATTATTGTTCCCATAAGTTGTTTGCTCACAAAATACCTATGCATAGGAAGTGTGTTAGACTTAAATGTGCTAGTCATATTCTTCATGATGCTCTCTTTCTGTTTCAATTCTTATCTTTTGTGAGCATCATTGAAATCATCATGCCTAGCTAGGGGCGTTAAACGATAGCGCTTGTTGGGAGGCAACCCAGTTTTATTTTAGTTTCTTGCTTTTTGGTTCTGTTTAGGAATAAATAACCCATCTAGCTTCTGGTTAGATGTGTTTTCATGTTTTAATTAGTGTTTGTGCCAAGTAGAACCTTTGGGAAGACTTGTGTGAAGTCTTTATGATCATGCTGTAAGAAACAGAAACGTTAGCGCTCACGAGATTAGCTAGAAATTTTTACTGGAAAGTGCTATTTAGTTGATTATTTTTGCAGATGATTACTAGACAAATCCCTCAGGTCCACCAATTTATTTTAGAATTTTTGGAGTTCCAGAAGTTTGCGTTTGATACAGATTACTACAGACTGTTCTGTTTTTGACAGATTCTGTTTTCATTGTGTTGCTTGCTTATTTTGATGAATCTATGGCTGGTAAAATAGTTTATAAACCATAGAGAAGTTGGAATACAGTAGCTTTAACACCAATATAAATAAATAATGAGTTCATTACAGTACCTTGAATTGGTGTTTTGTTTTCTTTCGCTAATGGAGCTCACGAGATTTTCTGTTAAGTTTTGTGTTGTGAAGTTTTCAAGTTTTGGGTAAAGATTTGATGGATTATGGAATAAGGAGTGCCAAGAGCCTAAGCTTGGGGATGCCCAAGGCACCCCAAGATAATATTCAAGGATAACCAAGAGCCTAAGCTTGGGGATGCCCCGGAAGGCATCCCCTCTTTCGTCTTGGTTCATCGGTAACTTTACTTGGAGCTATATTTTTATTCACCACATGATATGTGTTTTGCTTGGAGCGTCATTTTATTTTCTTTAGCTTTGCATGCTGTTTGAATAAAATACCAAGATCTGAAACTATTAAATGGGAAAGTCTTCACATAGTTGCATAATTATTCGACTACTCATTGATCATCACTTATATATCTTTTCGGAGTAGTTTGTTGTTTGCTCTAGTACTTCACTTATATCTTTTAGAGCACAATGGTGGTTTTATTTGGAAGAAATAGATGAACTCTCATGCTTCACTTATATTATTTTGAGAGTCTTAAACAGCATGGTAATGTGCTTAATCCTAATATGCTAGGTATTCAAGACTAGTAAAAACTTTCTTAAGAGTGTGTTGAATACTATGAGAAGTTTGATACTTGATGATTGTTTTGAGATATGAGGTAGTAATATTAGAGTCATGCTAGTTGGGTAGTTGTGAATTTGAGAAATACCTGTGTTAAACTTTGAGATTCCCGTAGCATGCACGTATGGTGAACCGTTATGTGATGAAGTCGGAGCATAATTTATTTATTGATTGTCTTCCTTATGAGTGGCAGTCGGGGATGAGTGATGGTCTTTTCCTACCAATCTATCCCCCTAGGAGCATGCGTGTAATACTTTGCTTTTATAACTTGTAGATTTTTGCAATGAGTATATGAGTTCTTTATGACTAATGTTGAGTTCACGGATTATACGCACTCTCACCCTTCCACCATTGCTAGCCTCTCTAATACCGCGCACCTTTCGCTGGTATCATACACCCACCATATACCTTCCTCAAAACAGCAACCATACCTACCTATCATGACATTTCCATAGCCATTCCGAGATATATTGCCATGCAACTTTCCACCGTTCCGTTTATTATGACACGCTCCATCATTGTCATATTGCTTAGCATGATCATGTAGTTGACATCGTATTTGTGGCAAAGCCACTATTCATAATTCTTTCATACATGTCACTCTTGATTCATTGCATATCCCGGTACACCGTCGGAGGCATTCATATAGAGTCATATTTTGTTATAAGTATCGAGTTGTAATTCATGAGTTGTAAGTAAATAAAAGTGTGATGATCATCATTATTAGGGCATTGTCCCAGTGAGGAAAGGATGATGGAGACTATGATTCCCCCACAAGTCGGGATGAGACTCCGGATTAAAAATAAATAAATAAAGGGAAAGAAAAGAGGCCATAAAAAAAGAGAAAATGCCCAAATAAAAAATGAGAGAAAAAGAGAGGAGGGACAATGTTACTATCCTTTTACCACACTTGTGCTTCAAAGTAGCACCATGATATTCATGATAGAGAGTCTCTCATTTTTTTCACCTTCATATACTAGTGGGAATTTTTCATTAAAGAATTTGGCTTGTATATTCCAATGATGGGCTTCCTCAAATTGCCCTAGGTCTTCGTGAGCAAGCGAGTTGGATGCCCACCCACTCAGTTTCTTTTGTTGAGCTTTCATATACTTATAGCTCTAGCGCATCCATTGCATGGCAATCCCTACTCACTCACATTGATATCTATTGATGGGCATCTCCATAGCCCGTTGATACGCCTAGTTGATGTGACACTATCTTCTCCCTTTTGTCTTCTCCACAACCACCATTCTATTCCACATATAGTGCTATATCAATGGCTCATGCTCATGTATTGCGTGAAGGTTGCAAAGGTTTTGAGAATGTCAAAAGCATGAAACAATTGCTTGGCTTGTCATCGGGGTTGTGCATGATTTAAATACTTTGTGTGGTGAAGATAGAGCATAGCCAGACTATATGATTTTGTAGGGATAACTTTCTTTGGCCATGTTATTTTGAGAAGACATGATTGCTTTATTAGTATGCTTGAAGTATTATTATTTTTATGTCAATATTAATCTTTTGTCTTGAATCTTTCGAATCTGAATATTCATACCACAATTAAGAAGAATTACATTGAAAGTATGCCAAGTAGCACTCCGCATCAAAAATTATCTTTTTATCATTTACCTACTCGAGGACGAGCAGGAATTAAGCTTGGGGATGCCTGATATGTCTCCAACGTATCTATAATTTTTGATTGCTCCATGCTATATTATCTACTGTTTCGGGCATTATTGGGCTTTATTTTCCACTTTTATATTATTTTTGGGACTAACCTATTAACCGGAGGCCCAGCCCGTAATTGTTGTTTTTGCCTATTTCGGTGTTTTGAAGAAAAGGAATATCAAACGGAGTCCAATTGACCTGAAACTCCACGGAACTTTTTTGGACCGAAGAAGCCCACGGAGTACCGGAAGCTCACTGGGAGTCCGGGTTGCCCACGAGGGTGGGGGCGCGCCCCCCTACCTCGTGGACAGCCCGGAGGTCCACCGACGTACTTCTTTCACCCATATATACCCACGTACCCTAAAACTTCCGAAGACGAGAATAGATCTGGAGTTCCGCCGCCGCAAGCCTCTGTAGCCACCAAAAACCTCTCGGGACCCTGTTCCGGCACCCTGCCGGAGGGGGGAACCCTCACCGGTGGCCATCTTCATCATCCCGGCACTCTCCATGACGAGGAGGGAGTAGTTCACCATCGGGGCTGAGGGTATGTACCAGTAGCTATGTGTTTGAACTCTCTGTCTCTCGTGTTCTTGATTTGGCTTGATCGTGCTGTATCGAGAGCTTTGCTATTATAGTTGGATCTTATGTTTCTTCTCCCCCTCTACTCTCTTGTAATGAATTTAGTTTTCCCCTTGAAGTAATCTTATCAGATTGAGTCTTTAAAGATTTGAGAACACTTGATGTATGTCTTGCCGCGTGTATCTGTGGTGACAATGGGATATCACGTGATTCACTTGATGTATGTTTTGGTGATCAACTTGCGGGTTCCGCCCATGAACCTACCCATAGGGGTTGGCACACGTTTTCGTCGTGATTCTCTGGTAGAAACTTTGGGGCACTCTTTGAGGTTCTATGTGTTGGTTGAATAGATGAATCTGAGATTGTGTGATGCATATCGTATAATCATACCCACGGATATTTGAGGTGACATTGGAGTATCTAGGTGACATTAGGGTTTTGGTTGATTTGTGTCTTAAGGTGTTATTCTAGTACAAACTCTAGGGCTGTTTGTGACACTTATAGGAATAGCCCAACGGATTGATTGGAAAGAATAACTTTGAGGTGGTTTTGTACCCTACCATAATCTCTTCGTTTGTTCTCCACTATTAGCGACTTTGGAGTGACTCTTGGTTGCATGTTGAGGGATAGTTATGTGATCCAGTTATGTTATTATTGTTGAGAGAACTTGCACTAGTGAAAGTATGAACCCTAGGCCTTGTTTCCTAGCATTGCAATACTGTTTACGCTCACTTTTACCACTTGTTACCTTGCTGTTTTTATATTTTCAGATTACAAAAACCTATATCTACCATCCATATTGCACTTGTATCACCATCTCTTCGCCGAACTAGTGCACCTATACAATTTACCATTGTATTGGGTGTGTTGGGGACACAAGAGACTCTTCATTATTTGGTTGCAGGCTTGTTTGAGAGAGACCATCTTCATCCTACGCCTCCTACGGATTGATAAACCTTAGGTCATCCACTTGAGGGAAACTTGCTACTGTCCTACAAACCTCTGCACTTGGAGGCCCAACAACTTCTACAAGGAGAAGGTTGCGTAGTAGACATCACCCTCCCCCTTCCCCTCGCGGTCGGCTCCACCACCGCGGGCTCAGGAGGAGGAGGGATGCGTTGTCGAGCAGCGACCCTCGCCGCCACCGTCGAAGGACCAGGATTCCCTTTCTCCATGGCGAGTGAAGGGGGGAAGCAGAAGCAAGAGGAGATAGATGACAGAAGAGTGTGGGACGCCATCCCCCTTCCCCCTCCTGATAAAGGAGCGGGGTCGGGCCTCGGCCGCCCCGTTCGGCCAATCCAGCCACGAGAGGTGCGCGGAATCGGGACCGACCCGCTGCCCCAACCAGCGACGGCCCGGTTTCCCGCCCCCGCCACTTGCTACCCCAAGTGCATGGGGGACGCGTGGCGGACGCGCAGAACCGAGGGGATAGGCAAAGAAACCTCTCCCCACCCCGTGATCATGGGGAGTGGACGCCTTGAAGACCGCGCCCTGGCCCCGTTCAGTAAATGAGCCGAGCCTCCACGCCTCCCTCTTTTTACGAGGAAGGCGCGAGCCGGCTCTTTACTGTGATATGACGCATGCGTGTGAAAACCGCCCCATGCATGCCGCCCACGTCACGCACGCCCCCCCCCCCCACGCTGCACCGCGCGCGCTGGTCGTGGGAAGCGGAGCGCGCAAAAAGTCTTACCGCAGTAAAAACCGCCCCGCCTGCCCGCGCACCGTTTTGGGCCTGACCCAACAACGTGTTGCGCTTATGTGTGGCCCAGGCAGGCTCTGTCGGTGTACACAAAAGGGCACGCTTTGTACCCCTTTACCTGCACGGGCAACAGAGCGCCGCCACGACCACACCAAGCAGAGCAGGGGAGGTGAGCCAAGGTAAGACCGAAGCCCAAAATAATCAAAGCAACGCCAAGGCCAAAACCACAAAGAGCAGAGGGACGAAGCAGGTTCCCCCGGCAAGACCCTTGTCGGGGCAACCTCAGCGGCCCCGGCAAGATCCTTGCCGGGACAGCTTGCCCCACACCAACAGAGTGAGCCACCCTTGAGCCCATGACCACCAGCACCGTCAACAACGTGGGGCCAGGGCTCGGGAAGGCACCTCTGTGGTGGCATGCAGATCTTTGTGAAGACATATTCAAGATCAGATAAGGATTAGAAGACGAGATTCTTGGCAAGATCCTTGCCGAGGAAGGCTACCAGACCCCCCTGGCAAGACCCTTGCCGGGGACGACAGCGCGCCACGGAAAGACCCTTGTCGGGCCACCCGGCAAGGCCCTCATCAAGGACGCCGGCGGGACCACCGCCAGGCCCGCGACAGCCAAGCTTCCACCACCGTTCCCATACAGCTGCCAGCCCAACCAGCTGGGCGGGCACCTGTGTGGCGGCATGCAGATCTTCGTGAAGGCTCCACAACCGCGCCACCTCAGCTGCATGCCTGCCTACATGGCGCCGCATGCATCACTGGCCGGGGCACGTGTCGAAGCGAGGAGGAGCGGCGACGGACGGGATGGGCCTCGCCCCCGTCCCCGATAAAGCAAGGGGACACCTATGCCGCGCATTAAATGCGTCTTGTCCTGTAAATACGAGCGATAAGCTCAGGCATCAGACGCCTTTCCACCTCCCCGTGTGCCACCGTGGCAGCCCCTTCTCGACTGTAAAAGGAGGGCCATGGCATCTTTGGAGAAGGATTCGCTCTTTCGAACCACACGCTGACCACAGCTAGTTCGAGAGCTCAAGAACTCTCAGAAATACACCCACCAAAGCAGGACTAGGGTTTTACGCATCCTCGCGGCCCGAACCTGGGTAAACGATCCTTGTGCTATCTACTAGCCCTGCTCTCCTCGCAACCTTGCGCCCCGACAACAGTAGAAGGGATTCTTGTGATCCCATAGGTGTCGTTCCACACCGACATCTTGCTTCACAAAGTGAAATTTTGGATAGAATCAAAGATTTGAAGTTGTGCTCACATGGAGGCATTAAATGAGCTCAACTTTGGTGGAAGGCCATGATATGATGATATTGAGGTCCATGCAAAATTATAACTCATTTGGATATGCCTAGCTTGTACCTCCTTCACAAAGTTTCTTTCTGAAAAGAAACTTTGGAAAATCATAATTAAATTACTACTAGGCAAATGAGCTTGCATTTTGGCATGTGGCAATGATATGGACAGGAAAAGATGTCCAAGGAGTTTGAGGTCAATTGGGCAAAGGAAAATAGCACTTGATTCACAATATGCCATTTAGGGCAGAAGAGGAAATGAATTATTTGAGCATGATGATAAACATGGCAAATGAAATGTTTTTCCATATTTGAGGAAGATAGGACCCAAACAATTTATGAGAATTATTTGGGAATTTTAGGAGTGATGGAAATATAGGTTGCTTCACAACCTAGGGCAAATTGAGTTATTCCTTTAATAGAAAAGGAATATTCCCAATGAAAAGAATATTGGGATTTGGGCTAGGATGAAAATGATATGATCTAGGGAAGGATTTGAGGATGACAAGCCACTCTGGAAATAAATAAGAGGTCATCTTCTTCAGTTTCCAGACCACAAAACCACAGTAAAAGAAAACTCAAGCAAAAACCTCAAAAAATCAAAAGAAAAAGAAAGGGCCAAAAATCAGGCTGTGACAAACCTTACCCCCTTAAAGAAATCTCGTCCTCGAGATTTGGTTGCTCAGGGAACAAGTATGAACATACTGCCTTAAGGAAACCGTTTCCAACTCGGGTATCCTTTTTCCTTTGTTGATTGTTCCCATTAAATTCTTCATCTGACTTGCCTGACTGGTTCTGGGGTGGTTGGCTGTCAGGACCCCGATTCTAAGTCACACTGATCTAGCCTGTAACACCTCATATCACTTTGCGGCCTCACGCATGGTATTCCCATGGGTGTCGCCTTACCATGGCCCGGGACCGTTTGCGCCTTTTAGCTCACGTATATGATAGTGTCGCTAGCATCCATATGACAGAGAACCCGGGCCGACATGACTAGTCGTGAACCCAAAGCGGCACTAACCCATGGGAACAGGCATACATGAATCACATCGAGCATGTCGGTTAGCAGCGTGTGAATCCGGGCTGTAGCACTGGGCTAACAGGACTCCGAGAACCCGGGCTGTAGCAGGCTAGGCAGGACTCGGATGTCACCGTGACATTTCCCGAAGGACGAACCACGAGAACGGTGAAACACATGCCGCCACCAAGTGTTCGGAGCGATAGTCTTTGGGCTAGCGGGACTCTGGTGAACGGGCATGTAGCGGACTACTATGGCTCATGGAAGCACAAGACTACATTTCCCCATAAGAGAGGCTGCCAAGGATAAACAACTAGATTGTCGGATCCCACACATACCAAGCATTTCAATCATACACACAATATGCTCAATATGTGCAAATACAACATGGCATCACAACAAGACTCTACGACTCAAAGTATTTATTCATTAGGCTCGAGGAGCGAGATATTACGAACATGGGTCTCATGACCCAACACTCGAAACATACAAGTCAAAGCACAAGCGGAAGCTTAACATGTCCGAGTATAGACATCTACAAATGAAAAAGGCTAAGAAGCGACTATCTACGAGATCTGCCGAGGGCACAAGATCGTGGTGAGGTATCAAGCTAAACGTCAAGTCCACACGGAACTACTAGCGAGACTGACGTCTCTCTGCAAAACATAAAATAAGCAAACGTGAGTACAAATGTACCCAGCAAGACTTACATCAGAACTAGCTACATATGCATTAGTATCAACAAAGGGGGTGGTGGAGTTTGACTACAGCAAGCCAGCTTTGACTCGGTGGCTATCCTGAACTACGACTACAAGTAACTCTTTTGAGGTGGTGCACACGAGTCCACATATTCACCATATCAATACACCACTATGGATCCGCTCCCGTCTCCCAACGAGAACGCCATCCATAGCACGCACGCTTATCTTGCGAGTTTTAGAGTATCCACTTTCACTTGTCTATGAACTGTGACAGCAACCCGTAAGTCCTTTTCTGCGGACACGGCTATTCAATAGATCATATTAACACTGCAGGGTGTACTTCTTCACACACGCTCTCGCCACTTACCACCATGTACACGTCGTGTATCTCGGCAACCTTCAAGCGGAAGCTTTGGCGAGGAGTCGGCCACGACGACTAACTACACAAGTCTCTAGTCCAGGTTTATCGCCTATTCGGTTCCATCCGCAAGGCGATCCGGCCGGGTGTCGCCACGGCCCCAAACGATGTGTGCGAGGTTCCGAGACACCAAGCAGGCGCCAGTACACCGGGCCACGGTGTATCTACCGCATCATAGCTCACCCCTAGGGTCAAGACTACGCACGGCCTCCAACACATATCCTACAAACACTAAACTAGTTGCAACTCCCGGACAGAGATCGAGGCGATTAGTAAGCCGAGAGGGCCGAGTTACGGAACCCAATGTGTGGTAGTAACTGTTTCATGGATCACAAACACGTAACTCTGTTCTCGAGGACGGCTGCAATGAGACAACCCACCATGTACTCCTACATGGCCTCTCACCGCTACCTTTACCAAATCGTGTTCACACACTTAGCTCACACACGATAGGACATGTTCACACACCTTTGATTCATCCTCGATGAATCGGACTGACTCAACTCTAAGCAAAGAGGTGCATGACAAACAAGCATGAATGAGTAGGCACAATAGGGCTCAAACAAATCCTACTCATGCTAGTGGGTTTCATCTATTTAATGTGGAATAGACAGGTCATGCGAGAGGATAAAGGGGTTCAGCTACCGCAGCAAGTAATGTATAAATCGTTGTTGTCCTAATGCAGTAAAAGAGAGCAGGAGCGAGAGAGTGGGATTGTATCGGAATGAAGAAGGGGGTTTTGCTTTCCTGGCACTCCCGAAGATATTATAGCTCTTCATCGGTGTCACCGAACTCATCGTCGGAACCACGTCTATCGAGAGGGGACAAACACCGGCAACTGAGAAAGAACACAATCAATGCAATGCACAATATGATGCATGATCATGACATGGCAATATGCTGTGATTTGAGCTAATGCATCTAGCTATGATTTAAATGAAGTTGGTTTGAATGCATGATTCAAATTCCAACTCCATATATGATTATTTAAATGCCCTTTATTTGTTTTGTCCAAAACAGAGGACAAACAGTGTTCAAACATGCATGAAAATAGTACATATGGATTCCTTGAATTTTTTTGATAATTTTTCATATATAAATTAATTCATTTGGAGCTACGGTTGAATTACTATGAATTTTAGAAGTTTGCAACATTTTACCGTCGACCGACATCATCATGACGTCAAGAAGTCAATCGGGCACGGTCCAGTCAAACCTGACCAGTGGGACCCATCGGTCGATGACCGATGACATTCAAAGGTCACTGCATAAGTGGGTCCGGCCAACGCCACGTCGGCAAGAAGGTCAACGCCGTGGCGTGGGGCCATTGTGTTTAGATTAATCTTAGTCTATTTTTGTTAGCTGGTTAGTTAGGCACCGGGGCCCGCATGGCAGTGGCTCTAGGGGTGGTTAGCTGGGTCATTAGCGCTAATTAACTGGCGCCACGTCAACAGGTGACACCGGCGACCACAGCAACGGCGGGAACTCGCCGGAGTTGGTCTGCAGGCGCTTCTGAACAGCGGTACGGGTGCGGCTTGCTCCTATGGGCTCTTTGGCGCTCTCGCGCATCTGAGGGAGGCACGCGAGGGCGCGGGTGGCCGGAGCTCACCGGAACGAAGCTTGCGGCGGCGGCGAATGCGGCTTCAAGCGGGCGTGGGCTACAGGGCACGGCGAATCGAAGTAGTTAGCGCGCTCGTCTCCTAGGGACGCGGCGAGCAGGAGGGTGCTACTAGGGCGAGCGGAGGAGCTCGGGAGCGTGGGGCGCGCTGGCCATGGCGGTGGCCGGAGCTCGGTGCTCACGGGAACAGCAGCTAGGAGGAGTAAACGGGCGCGGGGAGAGAGGGGTTCGGTAGAGGGGCTCATGGCGATTCTTTTGGCGCACACGTCGAGGCCGGGGAGGTACTGGTTCCGGTGAATCGACGACGACGACCTTCGGTGCCCGTGGAAGAAGAAGACGATGGAGCCGGCGTTGCAGGGCGTCCGGCGAGGCTTGGCTCGTCGAGGATGAAGCTTGAGTCGATACGGAGCTCAGGGAGGCGGAGATGGAGCGAGGGAGTGGCTGGACGCGGTGGTTCTTGGCGGTGGCCATGGCGGTTTCGACCATGAGGGGGAGAGCGAGGGGGCGAGAGGGAGGGGGTCAGCAGGTTCTAGATGGCGACGGGGTGGCGATCCCTAGCGTCGCGCTGTGGAGGGCTGTGCAGCAATGGCTGCTGCCAGCGGGCGCCGTGCAGCCTCGGCCTCTGCCAAGATGGCGAGGTTGAAGACAGTATGCCCCTGGTGGGCAGGTTGCTGGTGGGCCGCCAGGTAAGGAGGCCCAAGTGGGTGAGGCCAGGTGAGTATCTTCTCTCTCTCCCTCCCTTTCCTATTTTCTTTTTTTCTATTTATTTTCTCTGTTTTGATTTAGTTTATAAACCAAATCATTTTAATAAATCCAGAAAATAATTGTGGGCACTAACTGAATTATTACAGAGGCCCTTAACTATTTTCAGAATTGTTGGAGCATTGAAAAATATTAATAGTATTTAAATGCCCCAATTCAAATACAATATGGTTTATTCAAAAATCCAAAATGTCCTGGAAAAATATGCATCATCTATGGATATGGTTTTCACCCTTTTCCATAAATCATGAACATTTTTGCACACCAATTTGGTTCATTGAAAATATTTTGAAGTTGAACCTATTTGCATTATTTGGTGCTAGCGGTTTGATCAATCCCCACTTCAAGTTTAAAAGAAATTTAGACATGATGCAACAACCAAACTAGTCCAAGTGCATAGCAAGGCTAGGGATGTTACATTGGCTTCACTGTATCCATATCCTGGCAGATATTGCTTCACCTTTTCCTACTTATACAGGCTCCAATTCTGTTCATAGCTGCTGACTGATCTGAGATTTACCATGTCTGAAATATATGCCTGTCTCACAAATCCGAGGGTGATTTCTGATTGTTGTGTCTGCACTCGCAACTGTCCATGAATTGGTGATCAGATTTTCTTGATGAACAACCAAGCTCTGACTCCTTGCACTGGGTTCCTCCAATAAATCCAGGTCCTTTGGCTTCCAAACAGTGAGTTAAGGCATAACCATTTTGCTGACAGATTCTGACCTTTTGCGGGAATTCTGAATCATGCTGACTGGCTCCACTGTCTTCAGTACCAGATCTGTACCAAATATTTGATTGTCACCCGTCGTTGCCAGCATAAGGGGTGTGACCTTATATGATAATATCCTCATCCTTGACTGACGGTGGTTCAAAATTGAGGAGACCCCTTAGGTGAATATCCATGGCGGTCGATCCTGACTCAAACTGTCCGGGGTATCTGCACCATTTGAATTATGCAACAATTATCAGTCTGGCTTCTTCATTACTATTTTCCTTGCCTGGATCCTTGGGTGAAGGAGCGGGGTCATATTGCTTCTTCGTGTGACCATAGGTTCTGTCGGGTGCAATATTCTGACAGATGTGCTTTTATCCGCATCTTCTGACATGGTAATCCATTAAATGGCGGGTTCAACACTTCTCAACTTCTGACCGTAGGAAAATGATCATCCGAACCCTTGCAAGAAATAGGCAAATAAATCAATAGCCACCAGAACGGTCTTTACAACTCATATCTGGGACATTACTAAAATAACTCAACCACGGCTCAGGACGGCTGAAAAGCAGCTCAGAACATGAGACCGGGTTGATAAAAAGAAAGTGGCAGCTCCCTAAAATAGCCAAAAGCAGCTATAGGGCTACTGTCACAAAAAGAAATTCAACTACTGTATGAGACGGCCGAAAAGCAGCTCAGAACTCATGAAAGTCGTTGAAGAGAGAAATAAAAATCGGCATCCACCCCATATGGCCAAAAATATCTCAGAACACAGGCGTGGTGCCGTTACCGGAGAAAAAAGACAAGGGCTCATCAGGATCATATTCCAGGTTCACCTGTACTTGTACAGAGCTCAGTGTTGTCGTCAATCTTCATAGTCCTTTGTCACACTGAGGTGTATATCTGGCTTCCTTCACATATATCTGAGAATCTGATTCCCGAGGCAGACTGGTGTTCTGACTGATTCTTGCTTCTGACCAACTGTTGCGGATCTGATTCTGCCATCATATATATCCACCATCTTAATATTTCCGCTATTGATTTCTTGCATGAAACATGATTTGCTGGACCATCCTCCTTTCTGAACATATGGCACATCCTTGCTTTCTCCCAGGCATATCAAAAGCATCCTCAACGAAGAATCAAACCTTGTATCTGAACCATACCTTTGACTGAAATTGCACTGTTGGTCTTGCACATAGCTTATCTTCTTGCTGATCTGATCATTTCTGTCATGAAGAGTGCACACTGAGGCAAACTTGATTATCTGTACTGTTGTAAGGAGTGCATGCTATTGCAAACATGACATTGACTGTCCATCCAGGATTCCTTTTTCATTCAGACGAGATATTCCAAATTTCACCGTAGTCTGCTGATAACTTCATTCCGTTTATCTGAGCTTCCAAGTATTTGAATTCCTTGCTGATTCTTCAGGTCCGTTGTTGGTTGACGAGCAACTTTAATGAGGGGAAAATAATGCCACACCGAAGGCCCAAAGAAAAGAAGCAAAAGAAACGACGAAAACAACAAAACTAACACATAAGCATACAAATAATATAAATAATCAAGCAACATCGCATATTACTGCTACTCACACAATAATATGCATGCATACCTAAGCACACAAATTTCACGGAAACTCCGGTATTGAGGTCTAATATGTTGTGACGATGTGCACGAAAGTGAATCTGCGTGTGGAAGGAGTTGGTGTAATCAAGGCTACACCAAGCACGGGCTAAACACCGGTTGCAACTGGATGGATATGGAGGCGAGAACGGACTTTGTGATTATGTGGTGGAACACAAAGGTCATGACCACATCATCATCAAGCGTACGAAAGGAACCGTACACGTCCAAGGAATGGAATGGCAGGGCAATATAGGGAAGGAAAAGCAAGGCTTGATGGCATTGCCCTTTTTTTATAACAATTATCAGTAAGGGTTGCCGAAGGGACGAGATGGATGGCACAATTCGGGATAGAGACAAGTCTATCACCGAAATAATATGGGTGGGTGGCGGAAAGATATCGATGTGATACCTGAGCATAACTCCGACAAATGGTGTCTGGAACACTTGGTACCAGGGCATCACTCTGCTGGGACAGAGATAACGTTGAACACCGAAGAGCGGGCATGCTAAGGAGGAGGGTGCAGGTAGTGGATCGAAACCGATGCCACCTATACTCACAAGATTAACCATTAGCGACTAAATAATAATCTATATGCATGCTTGTAACGCCCCGGACACACCCGCCGGTGGTCGTTACTCCTGGCGGGATCTAGACTGGCCCCACAGATCAATACTAGTCTTTTCTGCGCACTTTGTCCTCACTGCGTGCGCACTCGGAGCAACTTCTTGCCGGTCACCCATCCCGACACTACTCCAAGCCGGCACGCTTAACTTTGGAGTTCTCGTCCGAATGGGCTCCGGAAAAGAAGGAATTCCTTATTGATATGAGTAGTCTATCATCCCTAATAAGCCGTGCTATCACATACACCCCCACTCAGAGGAACCGACGTCCTCGTCGGGCCACAGGAACGTTCCCTCTTGGCACAAACGTCTGTGCTTCCAGTCCGGTACATGTGCCATGTCGGGTGCCACGACGGGTCACAAACGTCATGAACAACATGACCACGCACCTGTCCGCAACCATCCGTGTAACCGCGAGGGTCGGCTCTGATACCAACTTATAACGCCCCGGACACACCCGCCGGTGGTCGTTACTCCTGGCGGGATCTAGATCGCCCCACAGATCAATACTAGTCTTTTTCGCGACTTTGTCCTCACTCGTGCGCACGGGAGCAATCTTCGGTCGGTCACCCATCCTGACACTACTCCAAGCTGAGCACGCTTAACTTTGGAGTTCTGTCCGAATGGGCTCCCGGAAAAGAAGGAATTCCTTATTGATATGAGTAGTCTATCATCCCTAATAAGCCAGGCTATCACAATGCTATGCAACAAACAAATGCAGCAATCAAGTGCAACAAACCAACTGGGCTCTATACTACCGCATTCTAACGTTTGCGTGGGCTAGGGCATCCCATACCAGACACCTTTCGATACCAAGCCTGTGGCACCCCGGCTCAGAGAAACCGGAACGCCCCGTATTCCAGCCCAGAGGTCAAGGAGAATTCTTCTGGAATACGGCACTGCTTAGCATAGAACAAACTAGCTTTTATTGCAATCTGTATTGGGTACAAGGGGGTTACATCGACACGGCGACACTTCGCCTCCCACGGTTGCTCTGTGCAAGCAGCAGAACAACACGATGCAGGGGAATGACTACTGGCAGCAGAACAACGTCAGCGGTGGTGAACTCCACTCCGCAGGGACTCTGGCTGGAACGCTTATCCTAGCTCGCAAACAAGGGATCCACGGCAAACAAGCAATCATATCTGGCATGACCTGCAAACTCGCATGACACGCCAGGTCAGTACATTGAATGTACTTGCAAGCTCACATCAATCAAAGCAATCAAGACAAACAACAGCATGGCAATTACAGGTTAACAAGGATTAACATGATATTATCAGATCAATCATAGCATGGGCAAGATGATACAGCTAGAACAATACGAGCATGGAATAAATATATGAACATGATAATACTAGCATGCAACATGATAAAACTATCATGCACCAACTTACTCTGCTCGGGTTACATCGTAACCACCACATGTATCACTTACCATCACGGACATCACACGATCATCTCAGGATCCAATCAAGCTTGGTATTAACAATTCCATAGTAATCATACATGACCACAAGGAGCTTGACCTTTACCCTTGACTCTCGCATAACATCACAAATATCCAACAAGTTGGTATTCACGATACCACAGTGATCCTCTCACGATCACATAAATATCAACCAACCTCTTTCATCATCGAACCAGGGTTGTTATTAATCAAATTATTATTATTACTGTTGACCCATAGTGTGACCGACACGAACTGGGCCCTTATTCATGGTAGCGCTATCGATAGATTTAACACACTCTCTCGCAAAGGTTAGCACATCGCACTCCACACCACTAACCTCGGCCTCGCACTCCCATTCGGGTGGACCAAAGCGTTCCGACAAAACCGTCCTACTGCCATGACCCCCTCCGGCCACTCTGACCAACTCCCTTTTGGGCTAAGTCCTGGGTGGCCCCGTGCCTGCCAAAGGCACCAACGGCCACCGTCGTGGCAAAACGGTCCCAAACGGGGACAAGGATCCATACTCAAAAACAGGCACACAAGGCTTATGCCGTCCTACCTGGCCAAGGTAGCGCCCGGGCATAACCTTCCCTCGCGGGAGGCACCGATGAGAGGCATGACAATAGACCCAGCTAGGACCATCCCATAAGGTAAGCATGGTTACACTGGTCAGATCGATATGGTGGCACCATGACTCAGCCAACAGTTGTTCAAGTTCAATTAAATCCGGTTAAACTTGAATGCAATATGCTGAGCCATGATAAAATAACATGATGCAACTACAATGCATGAACATGATATCAACAAAAGCATGGGGGTGCATCGTAATCAATGAGCATAACAATAACACTTAACCATTTGTCCAGATGAGCATGGCATACTGACGAGCATGAATATCACAACTAGAACATTACTCAAAGCATAACATGACTACTAGCATCAGCAATAACTACCATGCAATAACATAGCGATAAACTACCATGCAAGCATTTAACCAACTGGATGCAAAAGAACATGCATAACAACAATTTTCGAGCATAACAATAGTCATGCACCGAAGATCATCACCAACATGTACTACTACCAAGCATGGCCAATATTAAAGTAATACTAGCATGAAGAATCATAATAACAGAGTGCAAGAAAACATAGCAGGACGGTAATCACCGATCCAAAAGCATAACCGAAATACCAACAGCAGTAGCAAAACGAACAGGCAGTTATTGAAGATTCAAGTTGAAAACCAATGCTTCTGCATGGCTATCATGCAAATGGTGGTTGTGGCTTACCTGGGGATGAAGAAGGCTCCAGGGAGAAGTGCAGAACGACCGCGGAAAGAATCGCTGGAAAGGGTTCTCTCTCGGAGGGGGCTGATTAGGGGCAAGGGCAAAATGGTCATTTTCAGAATGTTAAAACATAGTGAAAATGGTGCCAAAAGTATGGGCTCAAAGAGACGAAGACGTGGGCATTGGATTCACCTCATTCGGAGTTATGGATAAAAAGTTGTGAAGAGTTGAAGTCCAGGGACCAATCTGTAAAAATATTTCTACAAACAGGCCCCTGAGTGGAAAACAGAAAACGTATTTGGCAGAATACGCTTTCCTGAAAGGACAACGCATTCCTGGTCTAAGCTGCAGGAAAATACGCCTTCAGTGCGGGAAAATGTATCCATGTAAATGCGCTTCCACTTATCAATCGTGGCAGGCGGGGTCAACGCGGGGCCGGCTCTTGTTAGGCTGACTGGTGGGGTCCGCGGGGCCTACGGCTAGCTGGCAGGGCGAATCGGTCGTCTTCTTCTCCATCGCGCATGCCCGCGAGGCAGAGGGAGGCCGCCGGCGTCGGGCGGCGATTGCCGGCGCCACAGAGGGCCTCCGGCGACGCTCCGCCTACCGACGAGCTCAGCGCGGAGAGCTGCGTCGGCCTGAGCCAGTGGCGCACGCCGAAGAGGATGGGGTCGGGCAGGGTTTGCGCGGTGGCGGACGGCGGCTACGGGAGGAGTCGGGGACGATGATCTGGCGGAGAGAAAAAGGGGTTAGGAGGCTCGCTGGACTACGGGGGATCTCCTGGTGGTGGCAGAACAGAGGGGAAGGGCTTGGTTGACTCGGATTTAAGCCGAGCTTCGCGGCGGCCATGGCGGCCAAAGAGGTCGGGAAGAGCTTCTGGAGCTCGAAGAAGAGGTTGGGGAGGGCTCTGGGAGGATGAGGAGGTCGATGAGGTGCTCGAGAGGTCTCGGGGCTGCTACTTATAGCCGGGTCGAGGCGGTTCGAGCTCGGGTGCCGCCGCGGACGCGTGTGCTCGCGGCCAAGCTCGAACGGCGACGAGGGGGAAGTGGACGAGGGTCACGGAGACGAGAGGGGCTCGGGGACAAGCGAGGGAAACCGCCGCGGCGCGAACAGAGCCGGTCGGCTACAGTTCGCCCGTGGGCGCATGGCGATGAGCGCCAGCGAGGAGGCTTCAAGAGGGGGAGACGGCTCCAGGGCAACAGAGACAACGTGGGCTAGCTGTTGGACACGACGAGGCGCGCGAGCACGACGAACCGAGGAGGGGCCCGAGCAAAACGTCGCTCAGCTCGCGTCCATGGCGTGCCAGGGCGGTGGTCACCGCGTGAGCTGGCAAGGAGAAGAGGCCAAGGGCTGCCCTGAGATGTCTAGTGATTAGTCCTTGCATACTAAAGGCCGAGGGAGGTGACGGATCATGCAAAAGTGTAGGGAGCAGAGGGTAGCAAGCTCGACAAGGTTGTTGTATCAAATTTGGACGAGCACTGCTGATCAACAGGGAAGGGCTTGGAGCCAAATGAGTTGTCTTGTGTGATTAGATTAAGAAGAACTATGATCCTGGAGTTTTGGAGGTGATTTGGACCAATAATTAATATAGTTGCTTTGCAACTGCATAATCTGGTCCAGAATAGAAATCATGATGATGCACTCAAATGGTGAAGCCACTTGAGCTGAACTAGGGCAGGGCAGAGTTATTTGGTCATATGAAGATGCTGAAAAAGGTTTCATACCATTTGGATAAACCAAAATGGTACTTCACAAACATCCCCACAGACCAGAAACTTGCAGAAATTCTAGAGGGAAAATGGCTAAATGGATTGAGCCACAACTTGGTGGAGGGAGTTTATATGGATAATTTACAGCCATAATGAAGTAAGATAAAATATACTTGCTTCACAAACTGAAATTTTGGACAGAATCAAAGATTTGAAGCTGTGCTCACATGGAGGCATTAAATGAGCTCAACTTTGGTGGAAGGCCATGATATTATGATATTGAGGTCCATGCAAAATTATAACTCATTTGGATATGCCTAGCTTGTACCTCCTTCACAAAGTTTCTTTCTGAACAGAAACATTGGAAAATCATAATTAAATTACTACTAGGCAAATGAGATTGCATTTTGGCATGTGGCAATGATATGGACAGGAAAATATGTCCAATGAGTTTGAGGTCAATTGGGCAAAGGAAAAATAGCACTTGCTTCACAATGTGCCATTTAGGGTAGAATAGGAAATGAATTATTTGAGCATGATGATAAACATGGCAAATGAAATGTTTTGCCATATTTTAGGAAGATAGGACCCAAACAATTTATGAGAATTATTTGGGAATTTTAGGAGTGATGGAAATATAGGTTGCTTCACAACCTAGGGCAAATTGAGTTATTCCTTTAATAGAAAAGGAATATTCCCAATAAAAAGAATATTGGGATTTGGGCTAGGATGAAAATGATATGATCTAGGGAAGGATTTGAGTTTGACAAGCCACTCTGGAAATAAAGAAGAGGTCATCTTCTTTAGGTTCCAGACCACAAAGCCACGGAAAAAGAAAACTCAAGCAAAAACCTCAAAAAATCAAAAGAAAAAGAAAGGGCCAAAAATCAGGCTGTGACAAATACTCAAGCTAATGCTTCTCAAGTTGAGAAATCAAGTGATAAGTGAGGGAGTTCCGGACTAGGGGGTGTCCAGATAGCCGAACTATCATCATCGGCCGGACTCCAAGACTATGAAGATACAAGATTGAAGACTTCGTCCCGTGTCCGGATGGGACTTTCCTTGGCGTGGAAGGCAAGCTTAGGGATACGGATATGTAGATCTCCTACCATTGTAACCGACTATGTGTAACCCTAACCCTATCCGGTGTCTATATAAACCGGAGGGTTTTAGTCCGTAGGATGAACAACAATCATACCATAGGCTAGCTTCTAGGGTTTAGCCTCTTTGATCTCGTGGTAGATCCACTCTTGTAACACACATTATCAATATTAATCTAGCAGGACGTAGGGTTTTACCTCCATCAAGAGGGCCCGAACCTGGGTAAAACATCGTGTCCCTTGTCTCATGTTACCATCCACCTAGACGCACAGTTCGGGACCCCTACCCGAGATCCGCCGGTTTTGACACCGACATTGGTGCTTTCATTGAGAGTTCCTCGTGTCGTCGCCCGATAGGCCCGATGGCTCCTCCGATCATCAAGACCCACGCGTCCAGGTGAGACTTTTCTCCCCGGATGTATCTTTGTGTTCGGCGGCTTTGCACCGCGGGCCAATTAAGCAGCCATCCGGAGCGGATCGAAAGCTACGCTAGCCATCGTGTCGATTTGGAAGTTTAAACTATACGGCCGATATCCATGGAGACTTGATCTTCGACGGATTCGAGCCGCAGCCAAGCGTGCCGCATTGTCTCGATGGGCATGATCTAGCTCTGCTTAACAAAGGCCTCGAGGCCGCACTAAAGATCCGCCCGCCCTTAATCTGGGCCGGATTCCCGACCAAGACGAGTGGTTGGACACCGCCTCGGGGGCTACAATCTCTGGCGATCGAGCCGAACTCCATCCTCGCCCTTTGCAAAGACCCGGGCGCGGACTCCTCTCGGACTCCGAGCCCTCCGCGCCTTTGCCGATCGAATCCGATTGGGCGCCCGTTATGGAGTTCACGGTCAGCGGACATCTTTCGGCTTTTCGCCCTTTGGCGACATCCTGAATTCACTAAAGTCTCTCTCTTTATCCGGAGAGCCCTGGCCGGATTACGGTCGGGAAGGTTGGGATGCGGACGATGAAGAAATTCAACGCCCACCCACCACCCACTTGGTAGCCATCACGATCTAGCATCTAACCGACATGCTGAACTACGACTTGAAGACATCGACGGTATGGACGGCGATGCGAAGATTTAACAAGACCCAGCGCCTACAGAGCACTGGAAGGCCACCTCGTCATACAACATATATATGGTGGACATCCCAAAAGATGGGAACGGCGATGGAACAACGGAGGATGACCCCTCCAAGAAGCAGCCCAAGCGCCGTCGGCCAAGCGCCGCTCTAAATCCCGCCACAAAGAAAATGAAGATTCCGGCACCGGAGATAACAATACACCGGACAACGCCGAAGACAATCCACTCCAGCAAGATCCATCGCAGGAGGATGAAGACGCCAGCCCTCAAGAGAGAGCGGCAGAAGAAGAGGTAGAGGATTATTTGCCTCCCTTCAAAGACGAAGCAAGCCTCGACGACAATGAATTCGTCGTGCCTAAGAATCCCGTCGAACAAGAGCGTTTTAGACGCAGGCTTATGGCCACGGCGAACAGCCTAAAGAAAAAGCAGCAACAACTTAGAGCTGATCAGATCGCTAGCCGACAGATGGACCAAGTCCTCGCGTCAAGAGCATGAGCTCGAACGCCCCTCAAAATCTACCCTAAACGCAAGCTGCTCCCCGATTAGAGGAGGAGGCTTACGAACCCGCATCACCAGAGACAATACGGTGACCGACCACCCGTGGTCGCGACAGAGAGGCCTCTAGGCCCTTCACTAGAACCGTACCCCGGCATCGCTCAAAAAGCACATGGCCAAAGGGGAATGCTCCGGACCTGCGAGATATATTGGAGGACAAGGCAAGACAATCAAGATTGATCTATTGATCGCGTGGGCGCCCCACGGTACGTGACGACAACCGTCGCTCCGGACACAGTAAGTCCGGCCGGGCCGAACAAAACAGACCAAGCTCTTTTGAGCTCCGTCGTGATATCGCCCAAAGACAGAGGCGCCAAGACACCCACTATGCTTCACAGACGAAGTAATGGATCATCAAATCCCGAAGGGTTTAAACCCGTCAATATTGAATCCTATGAAGGCACAACAGACCCGCGGTTTGGATCAAGACTATCTCCTTCACATCCACATGGCCCGGTGACGATCTTCACGCCATCAAATACCTCCCCTCAAGCTTAAAGGACCAGCCCGACATTGGCTCAACAGCTTGCCGCCAGAGTCAATTGGGAGTCGGAGGACCCGGAAGCCGCATTCCTCGATAACTTCGTGGCACTTATGTGCGACCACCGACGGCGATGACCTAAGCCACATAATTCAGCGGTCAGACGAATCGGCCGGAACAATTACGGACACGGTTCTTAACCAAGAAAAACCAAATCGTCGATTGTCCGGATCTGGAGGCCCTCGCGGCCTTCAAGCATAACATCCATGACGAGTGGCTTGCCCGGCACCTAGGACAGGAAAAGCCGAAATCCATGGCAGCCCTCACATCACTCATGACCCGTTTACTGCGGGTGAGGACAATCAGCTAGCACGCAGCGACAACCTCAAAGAAAATTCTGGCGGTCCGGACTTCAAGGACCAAAGCGGCGGGCAGCGTCGTAACAAAAACAAACGCCGCACTAACGGCGACAATATTGAGGATACGGTAGTCAATGCCGGATTCAAAGGCTCTAAACCGGTCGTGGAAGAAGCCATTCAAACGAACTACTCCGGTCCGTCCAATTTGGACCGAATACTCGACCGCTTGTGCGGATACGGCACCCCGAAAAAGCCAGCTTAACCACACCAACAGGGACTGTTGGGTATTCAAAGCAGCAAGTTAATTGCGAAAACAATGACAAGGGCTGCATAGCGATGACGAGGACGAGACCCAACCGCCCGAACAATAGAGGATGTAAGGTTTCCCCACAAAAGCGGACGGTGAACATGATATACGCAACACACATATCATGCGAAAGCGTCAAGCGCCAGAGTAACTTACAACAATACCACCGGCACGTTCCGAGCACGCCAGAGCGATGCGGCCCCAACCCCGACTCTGCGAAGCGTCAAAGCAGGTCCTTCGCAGACACCATTACGCTCACGAAGATACCATGGGCATGGGGAGGGGGCACGACCACAATACACCCATCATGGCTCAACCACACAAGGGGCTCTCAAGTGTGTCGTTCCTTTTCTTTTCTTTTTACCTTTTACTTTTTAAACACAGGACTCCGTTTGTCGAAGCCTGTCCGGCAGCAGACTGCCGAACTCACGATGCAACAGCCGAGGGAAGGATAAAGGCTACAACGGATATACAGGTGGTCTCCATTACGAGCATTTTCATACACCAATCTGCAGCCTACCTCGGAGGGGGACATGTTTAATGCCTCATACCTTGCTTATCGCACTATTTGTGTCGTTACGCATTTGTAGCAGCACTTGTTGAATAAAACAATGCAGCACCTTTTTGTTTATAATTGCATTTCTTTTTCATACATATGTTCATTTACGACATGTTGCATCCGTACACTTTGGTACGGCTAATATACACCAGGGCTTATGTTTCCAGCGTTATGGTGTGATGAGTCCGAACACTTTCACAAGTGCGGCACCCGAACTTATAGCACTATATGCATCGGCTCGAATCATGTCTTGGGTCAATAGTTGGGTTTGCGGCTCCCGTGTTTTGGTACCTTACGTTCCGTTATATAGGCTAAGGTAGCACCGGAGAACCATGATTCTGCCCCGATTCGCTGAGTCAACGCCTCGATGGAGGAAGCTAAAACTGACCCGTCATGATGAGGCAGAGACCGATCGCTGTTCGAGAGGTTTTTGCGAGTCCTTAAAGACTTATGCCGCTTAGAGCGAGGAGCTGGATACGGTCCGCCAAGGCGTGGATAAGCGCCCCAAATTCGACCTTCCGAAGACTAGGGGCTTCACTAAATTTAAAATTATAGAATTCTATGGCTAAGTGAGAGTGTTCAAGCATTATAAGTCCGGTTGCCTTGTTCGGCTGTGTTGAGCGCCTCCCTAGATGGACCCAAAATGGGAACAAGAGCGCTCAAGTTTATCCCGAACACCCCAAAGACTTTCGTGGCATGGGGAATTTGCCGACGACTTGCCATCTCTCGATTTGATAAGCGATGCACGTAAGGTAATATTTTAAATTAACAAGCGTTGCTTAGCGCATATGAACTAAGTTTTCAACGCACAGGATAACAAAATGCGAGTCTACTCAAATATTACATCTTTGGAGCACTCACCGCAATAGTGCGGGCGCCTTCAAGACACTCTTATAATACATCTCGGGCATGCTATGCTCCTTGCCCTCCGTGGCGGGTCCGTCACAAGCTTACAGGCATCCATCTTGCCCCAGTGCACCTTTTGCGGGCAAGGCCCGACAGGCACCCTCGATACAAGCGGACTGCTTGGTAACTTCAACCCACGGGCATGCATCCACCGCCGCCTGGGGCCAGTCAAGTAGCTCCTGTGCATGGCCTCCTTAGGCCACCGGCCCGAAGTATGAGGCCCTTCATGGCCTGTTCGGCCGCCTTGTGGAGCTCGACCAGCCTTCAAATGATCGCTAAAGCACCGGATGTCCGGCCTCGGCATACCGAGACCGAAGACCTTCTCCGTCGAACTCCCCTCTTGGCCCGGTAGAATGCGGCAGCATCGGACACGCGCTGCGAGGAAGATCTGCGAACGCATACAGAGCTCCGAATTCGGGTAAGCAATGTAATTAACACTCACATGCTTACTGCATGAAAAATGCCTTACCCGCTGCTATTTTCTTCACCGCCTCAATCTCCTGGAGGGCCTTGTAGGCTTCGGCCTTAGCGGCCGGCACTCTCAAGAGCCGTTGCAAGCTCAGACTCTCGAAGTCTTTGAGTCACGCTCCAAGTTCTCATGTTTTTCACGAGATCCTGGAGCTCTTGCTGTACCTCCGCCACCGTGCCTCCTGCTTCTCTCGCTCGGTGCGTTCATGTCAGACATTACGTTCGGCCGCTGACCACCGCCTCCTTCAGGGTCGCCACCTCGTTAGTGGCCCCTACAATACCCACCTTATCCTTGTCATTTTTCTTGCAACCAAATCCTTTTCTGTAAGGTAAAATTTTCATAAGGTATTACTCACCTTCTTTTTCCCCGAGCTGCTTCTTGGCATGGCCGAGCTCGTTCTCGGACCGCTCGAGGTTTTTCATAAGTATTGACCTCCGCAAGATCGATGCGGAGGTCGGCCAGACAACCTGCAATCCCATATTGACATATTTTTATGACTCCTGCGTTTATCTTTCTAAAGATCCTCAGCCCGGCTTTTCTTTCCGAACACCGAACCGAGCATCAGGGGCTCCTGTCTATGCGGTACCATTTTACATATATTGAAATTCTTACCTCAAAGCCTGTTAGAAGGCTATTGCGAGGCCGGTCAGCCCGCTCTTGGCGAGCTGAACCTTCGAATCACCGCACTCATAACGGTGCGGTGTTCCTCTTCGATGGAGGCGCCATTGGCGCCTCCAGAATTATCCGGCACCTCCGGTTGGGCGGAGGCAGCCGGCGTCTCGATCTTGCCCTTCTTACGAAGGGGTCGCCGCCGTACTCGAGCCACTGCGGCCTCCGGGCTGAGTCCGTGCACGGTCCGGAGGGTGTCCTGCGACACCTCCGGCCTACCCTCCTGGTGGGTCCTTTTACGATCCCACCTCGGCGTCGTCCATGCACGGGGTGGAGGCGGTCGGAAGGAATCCATATCCGACGCACTCCAAGGACCCGCTTCGGCAAGCAGGGAAGATCATCCTTGGGCGGACTGCAGGGTTGTATGCGGCATTAGAAAGGCGTTATGTGGCGAAAACAAAAACCTTGAGGTTATTCGGGAGTCCGGATACTTACGATCTCTCGAGGCTTGGCCTTGGATGCCGATCTTCGTCGTTGTCATCAAGGCCGTGAGCAGTCCGGAGGAAGAGTTTTTCCTTCTGGACCCTTGGCCTCCCTTGTTGGGGAGGCCTTCCTTTCTTTCCTCCCACTGGGAGAGGCTTTCTTCTTATCCCCCTCACCTTGGTGGGAGGAGTCGGCCTCGGATTCATCATCCGATAGCACTGAAAACAGGAACTCTTCCGAGTCCCGTGGCCGTCTTCTTGGCCTTCTTCTCCGGCACCATTAGGGTGCCGGAGCCAACCCATTAAGCGGGCGTCCGTGGAGTCCTCTCGGCAATGGGGCGGACGGGTAATCCGTTCGCCTTCGCCACCATTCCTATCAAAGGCAAGGGAGTTTAGATCCGCATAGAGCCAAACTATGGAAAACAAGTGGTGAAATCACTTACCTCGTCACCTGGACATCTGCGAGCGTAATCCGCGATCTTGATGGCGGATGCGGGAGCTTCGGCGCTTTGAACAGCACCTTCCGGACATCTTCGTGCGTAGTGTCGAAGAGCCCTTCAGTGGTCCGGTGCTGCTGCCGGATCAAACTCCCACATATTAAAGCCCGGCTGGCACGGGAGAATCCGGCGGATGAGCATGACCTGGATTACGTTGACAAGCTTGAGCTTCTTGTCCACCAGCTTCTGGATACAGGCTTGGAGTCCGGTCAGCTCTTCCGAATCCCCCCAAATTCGGCCACTCTCTTTCGAGGAGGAGAGTTGTGTGGGAATACCAGATCTAAATTCGGGGGCCGCTGCCCAATCAGGGTCACGCGGCTCGGTGATGTAGAACCACTGTTCAAGAATTCGTCCGATTAATCAGTTAACGGGCCAGTTAATCGCTACTCATAGGGTGACCGAATCAATAACACCTATTCATCGTGTTAACTTGCCAAGCCGATTAATTGGCCAGTTAGACCGATTAATCGGTTGTTAGGCCGATTAATCGCTGCTGACCCATTAACTTCGGGCAAACACAACCTAATTTTTCCTCAGTAACCCCTCCATCCCCTCTCGCTCCTCAATAGCTAGGGATCAACCAAACAGTAGCATATTTTGGTACATTACGTAGTTGAGAGCATGATAGTATGGTATAATACATAAAAAACTAGATATATGTTGGCAATTCCTATTTAATCTACTGATTAATGGTCGACCAACTAATCAAGTTAATAGGCCGATTCGCCGATTAATCACTACTCCCAAGCTGACCGAGCAGCTACCAGTTACCGATTTCTTGAACAATGTGTAGAACCACCCCGATTGCCACCCCTTGATGGTTTCCACGAAAGTACCCTCCAGCCACGTAACGTGGGACATCCTGCCCACCATGGCGCCTCCGCACTCCGCTTGGCTGCCCTTCGCAACCTTCGGCTTGACATTGAAGGTCTTGAGCCACAAGCGAAGTGAAATTTGGATCTGAAGGAATGCCTCGCACACGACGATAAACGCCGAGATGTTGAGGATGAAATTGAGGCCGGATCATGGAAATCTAGGCCATAGTAGAACATGAGCCCCCGGACAAAGGGATGAAGCGGGAAGCCCAGTCCGCGGAGGAAATGGGGAAGAAATACTACCCTCTCATGGGGCCTGGGGTTGGGGACGAGCTCTCCCTCATCGGGGAGCCGATGCGTGATGTTGCTGGACAGATATCAGGCGTCGCGCAGCTTCTGGATCTGCCCCTCCGTGACGGAGGAGGCCATCCACTTGCCTCCCGCTCCGAACATAGTTGGAGAAGGTTGAGCTGAGGAGTTCGGACTTGGGCGATGGAGCTCGAGTTCGCGGAGATGGATAAGCCAAGGAGGAAGAAGGCGCAGGTAAAAGGGTGGATCCTTATCCCCTTATATGGGCGGACAAAAACATGTGTCCCCACCGGCCTGGTAAAACTCGCTTATCTCCCAAGCGCCACAATCAATGGCGCGGTTGGGCTACCCACGTCCGTATTGATGGGAATCCCGGAATAAGGGGAACACGATATCTGCCTCGACAAAACGTGCCAAGGAAACCACTTCGCTAAACGCGCTGAGGTGGAACAGTAAAAACAATTTGAATAAAAGCTTGGTAGTGGTGCGACGTCACGCCACCAAATATGTCAACAGATTGATCTTGTGTAATATTATTCTCGCTAGGGTGGTATGTGGAATCTATTTTTGCAGAGCCGGACACTATCCTGGTGTTCACAATCTTCTATAAATTATTCGGAGGAAGAACCCGCCTTGCAATGCCGAAGACAATATGCGCGCCGGACCCGTCGTCATTGAAGCCTGGTTCGAGGGCTCTTTGAGGGAGTTCCGGACTAGGGGTGTCCGGATAGCGAACTATCATCATCGGCCGGACTCCAAGACTATGAAGATACAAGATTGAAGACTTCGTCCCGTGTCCGGATGGGACTTTCCTTGGCGTGGAAGGCAAGCTTGGCGATACGGATATGTAGATCTCCTACCATTGTAACCGACTACAGTAACCCTAACCCTATCCGGTGTCTATATAAACCGGAGGGTTTTAGTCCGTGGGACGAACAACAATCATACCATAGGCTAGCTTCTAGGGTTTAGCCTCTTTGATCTCGTGGTAGATCCACTCTTGTAACACACATTATCAATATTAATCTAGCAGGGCGTGAGGTTTTACCTCCATCAAGAGGGCCCGAACCTGTGTAAAACATCGTGTCCCTTGTCTCCTGTTACCATCCGCCTAGACGCACAGTTCGGGACCCCCTACCCGAGATCCGCCGGTTTTGACACCGACAAGAAGAAAGTGAAGAGTAGATGTTGCTACTTATGTTGTGAAAAAGGTCACCTCGCTTCGTCATGCACTAGTTGTAACTCATCCAACCCAATTATTATTGATGATATCTATTCTCTTGGGAAGGATAAGGTTGGGAATGTGTTTGTGATACGTCTCCAACGTATCTATAATTTTTTATTGTTCCATGCTATTATATTATCTGTTTTGGATGTTTAATGGGCTTTATTATGCACTTTTATATTATTTTTGGGACTAACCTATTAACCGAAGGCCCAAAGGTAAATTGCTGTTTTTTGCCTATTTCAGTGTTTCGCAGAAAAAGGAATATCAAACGGAATGAAACCTTCATGGGATCATTTTTGGAACAAACGCAATCCAGGAGACTTGGAGTGGACGTCAAGCAACGAGGCGGCCACGAGGCGGTGGAGGCGCGCCCAGGGGGTAGGCGCGCCCCCACCCTCGTGGGCCCCTCGTAGCTCCACCGACCTTCTTCCTTCGCCTATATATACTCTTATACCCTAAAACATCCAGGAGAGCCACGAAACACTTTTTCCACTGTCACAACCTTCTGTACCCGTGAGATCCCATCTTGGGGCATTTTCCGGCGCTCCGCCAGAGGGGGAATCGATCATGGAGGGCCTATACATCAACACCATGGCCTCTCCGATGATGTTTGAGTAGTTTACCATAGACCTTCGGGTCCATAGTTATTAGCTAGATGGCTTCTTCTCTCTCTTTGGATCTCAATACAAAGTTCTCCTTGCTCTTGGAGATCTATTCGATGTAATACTTTTTGCGGTGTGTTTGTCAAGATCCGATGAATTGTGGGTTTATGATCAAGATTATCTATGAACAATATTTGATTCTTCTCTGAATTCTTATATGCATGATTTGATATCTTTGCAAGTCTCTTCGAATTATCGGTTTAGTTTGGCCTACTAGATTGATCTTCCTTGCAATGGGAGAAGTGCTTAGCTTTGGGTTCAATCTTGCGGTGTCCTTTCCCAAAGGATGTAGGGCAGCAAGGCACGTATTTTATTGTTGCCATCGAGGATAAAAATATGGGGTTTATATCGTATTGCTTGAGTTTATCCCTCTACATCATGTCATCTTGCCTAATGCGTTACTCTGTTCTTCTGAACTTAATACTCTAGATGCATGTTGGATAGCGGTCGATGTGTGGAGTAATAGTAGTAGATGCAGAATCGTTTCGGTCTACTTGTCACGGACGTGATGCCTATATAGATGATCATGCCTAGATATTTTCATAACTATGCGCTTTTCTATCAATTGGTCGACAGTAATTTGTTCATCCACTGTAGAATATACTATCTCAAGAGAAGCCACTAGTGAAACCTATGGCCCCCGGGTATATTTTCCATCATATTAATCTCCCGCCAACATGCTATTTCTGTCGCCGTTTATTTTGCAATCTTTGCTTTTCAATCTATACAACAAAAATACGAACAAAAATATTTATCTTATCATCTTTATCAGATCTCACTTTTGCAAGTGGCCGTGAAGGGATTGACAACCCCTTTATCGCGTTGGTTGCAAGCTTCTTAATTGTTTGTGCAGGTACTAGGGATTTGTGTGTAGTCTCCTACTAGATTGATACCTTGGTTCTCAACAACTGAGGGAAATACTTATGCTACTTTGCTGCATCACCCTTTCCTCTTCAGGGGAAAACCAAGGCATGCTCAAGAGGTAGAAAGAAGGATTTCTGGCGCCATTGCCGGGGAGATCTACGCTCAAGTCAAGACATACAAAGTACCCATCACAAACTCTTATCCCTCGCATTACATTATTTTCCATTTGCCTCTCGTTTTCCTCTCCCCCACTTCACCTTTGCCGTTTTATTCGCCCTCCTTCCGTTCGATCTTGTGTTACCATGCGCCTTCTTTTAGCTTGCATCTTCGCTTGCTAAAAGTTTATGGATCCTCATCCACTTGCTAATCTTTTTAAGAGATCCAATTATGATGAACAAATTTCTAGTGATTTGAGTGCACTAGATTATCTTTATGAGGTTTTACTTGAAATTCGTGAATCTGAAAATTGTGATGAAGAAATTTATGAAGAGATTCACGATAGCTCCTTGAATAAAAAGCATGATTGCAATGATTTTACTATAAATTCTCTTGATGTCAATTGTGCTAATAATGTGCAAAACCCTAAGCTTGGGGATGCTAGTTTTGCTATGTCTACTACTTGTTGCAATGATCATGATTGGGGTGATTTTTTTTATGACCTTGAAAATTTATTTAAGCCCCATGACGAATATGAGATTGATAATAGTGTTTGCAATAATATTGATTGTGGGTTTGGAAGAGTGTCAACTTTAGATCCCACATATTTGGAGAATGTTCAATCTTATGGTATTTTTGATAAAAGCGGGTTTGGAGAGGTCATGACTTTAGTTAATGATATTCCCACTATTTTGGAAGAGTGTCAACTCCGCATGCATGTGGATCATGTTGAGAATATGTTATGTGATAGCTATATTGTTGAATTTGCTTATGATACTACATGTTATTATTATGAGATAGGAAAATATGGTTGTAGAAATTTTCATGTTACTAAATTACCTCTTGTTATGTTAAGATTGCTATTGTTTCTTTCCGCTTCCTTGCATATGCTAGTTTTTGCTTGCCTTGATAATTTGTTTGCCTATAAGATACCTATGCATAGGAAGTATGTTAGACTTATATGTGCTTTCCATATACTATATGATGATCTCTTTGTGCTTCAATTCTTGTCTTTCATGTGAGCATCACCGAAATTATCAATGCCTAGCTAGGGGCGTTAAACGATAGCGCTTGTTGGGAGGCAACCCAATTTTATTTTTTTTCCTTGATTTTTGTTCCTCTTTAGTAATAAATATTTCATCTAGCCTCTGGTTAGATGTTTTTTTATGTTTTAATTAGTGTTTTTGCCAAGTAAAACCTATAGGATCTTCTTGGGTGATTATTATTTGATCTTGCTGAAAAAGACAGAAACTTTCTGCTCATGAAAACAATTATTAAAAATCACCAAAAAGTGATAAAATACTGATTCCAATTTCAGTAGATCAATAATGAAATTATCTGGGTCTTCCTATTTTGGTAATTGTTTCTGAGTTATAGAAGTTTGCGTTTGACACAGATTACTACAGACTGTTCTGTTTTTGACAGATTCTGTTTTTCGTGTATTTTTTGCTTATTTTGATGAATCTATGGTTAGTATCGGAGGGTATGAACCATAAAGAAGTTGGAATACTGTAGGTTTAACACCAATATAAATAAAGAATGAGTTCATTACAGTACCTTAATGCGGTGGTTTGTTTTCTTACACTAACGGAGCTCATGAGATTTTCTGTTGAGTTTTGTGTTGTGAAGTCCTCAAGGTTTGGGTAAAGATTTGATGGATTATGGAATAAGGAGTGGCAAGAGCCTAAGCTTTGGGATTCCCAAGGCACCCCAAGGTAAAATTCAAGGACAACCAAAAGCCTAAGCTTGGGGATGCCCCGTAAGGCATCCCCTCTTTCGTCTTCGTCTATCGGTAACTTTACTTGAGGCTATATTTTTATTCACCACATGATATGTGTTTTGCTTGGAGCGTCTTGTATGATTTGAGTATTTGATTTTTAGTTTACCACAATCATCCTTGTTGTACACACATTTTTGGAGAGACACACATGAATCGGAATTTATTAGAATACTCTATGTGCTTCACTTATATCTTTTGAGCTAGATAATTTTGCTCTAGTGCTTCACTTATACCTTTTTAGAAACCTGGTGGTGGTTTTATTTTGTAGAAATTATTGATCTCTCATGCTTCACTTATATTATTTTGAGATTCTTTTTGAACAGCATGGTAGTTTGCTTTGGCTATAAAATTAGTCCTAATATGATAGGCATCCAAGATACGTATAATAAAAACTTTCATATAGAGTGCATTAAACAGTATATGATAAATTTGATACTTGATAATGGTTTTGAGATATAAAGGTGGTAAATGTTAGAGTCATGCTAGTTGGGTAATTGTGAAATTGAGAAATACTTGTGTTAAGGTTGGCAAGTCCCTAGCATGCACGTATGGTAAATGTTTGTGTGGAAAATTTGAAGCATGGGGTGTTCTTTGATTGCTTTCCTTATGAGTGGCGGTTGGGGACGAGCGATGGTCCTTTCCTACCAATATATCCCCCTAGGGGCATGCATAGTAGTACTTTGCTTCGAGGGCTAATAAACTTTTGCAATAAGTATATGAGTTATTTTTGACTAATGTGAGTCCATGGATTATACGCACTCTTACCTTTCCGCAATTTGCTAGCCTCTACGGTACCGTGCATTGCCCTTTCTCACCTTGAGAGTTGGTGCAAACTTCGCCAGTGCATCCAAACCCCGTGATATGATATGCTCTACCACACATAAGCCTCCTTATATCTTCCTCAAAATAGCCACCATACCTACCTATTATGGCATTTCCATAGCCATTCCGAGATATATTGCCATGCAACTTTCCACCGTTCCGTTTATTATGACACGCTCCATCATTGTCATATTGCTTTGCATGATCATGTGGTTGACATCATATTTGTGGCAAAGCCACCTTTATAATTCCTTCATACATGTCGCTCTTGAATCATTCCATATCCCGGTACACCGTTGGAGGCATTCACATAGAGTCATATTTTGTTCTAAGTATTGAGTTGTAATTCTTGAGTTGTAAGTAAATAGAAGTGTGATGTTTTTCATTATTAGAGCATTGTCCCATGTGACGAAAGGATGATGGAGACTATGATTCCCCCACAAGTTGGGATGAGACTCCGGACTATATATAAAAAAAGGCCAAAGAAGCCCAAGTAAAAAAATGAGAGAAAAATAGAGAAGGGACAATGTTACTATCCTTTTTCCACACTTGTGCTTCAAAATAGCACCATGATCTTCATGATAGAGAGTTTCTTATTTTGTCACTTTCATATACTAGTGGGAATTTTTCATTATAGAACTTGGCTTGTATATTCCAATGATGGGTTTCCTCAAAATGCCCCTAGGTCTTCGTGAGCAAGCAAGTTGGATGTACACCCACTTAGTTTCTTTTGATGAGCTTTGATACACTTATAGCTCTAGTGCATCCGTTGCATGGTAATCCCTACTCATCGCATTGACATCAATTGATGGGCATCTCCATAGCCCGTTGCTTAGCCTCGTCAATGTGAGACTTTCTCCTTTTTTGTCTTCTCACATAACCCCTATCATCATACTCTACTCCACCCGTAGTGCTATATCCATGGCTTGCGCTCATGTATTGCGTAAGGGTTGAAAAGGCTGAGGCGCATTAAAAAGTATGAACCAATTGCTCGGCTTGTCATCGGGGTTGTGCATGATGGGAGCATTTAGTCTGACGAAAATGAAGCATGGCCAAACTATATGATTTTGTAGGGATAAGCTTTCTTTGGCTATGTTATTTTGGTAAGACATAATTGCTTGGTTAGTATGCTTGAAGTATTACTATTTTTATGTCAATATTAAAATTTTATCTTGAATCTTTTGGATCTGAACATTCATGCCACAATAAAGAGAATTGCATTGAAAATTATGTTAGGTAGCATTCCACATCAAAAATTCTGTTTTTATCATTTACCTACTGGAGGACGAGCAGGAATTAAGCTTGGGCATGCTTGATACGTCTCCAACATATCTATAATTTTTTATTGTTCCATGCTATTATATTATCTGTTTTGGATGTTTAATGGGCTTTATTATGCACTTTTATATTATTTTTGGGACTAACTATTAACCGAAGGCCCAGTGCAAATTGTTGTTTTTAGCCTATTTCAGTGTTTCGCAGAAAAGGGATATCAAACGGAATCCAAACGGAATGAAACCTTCGCGAGGATCGTTTTTGGAACAAACGCAATCCAGGAGACTTGGAATGGACATCAAGGAAGCAACGAGGCGGCCACGAGGCAGGGAGGCGCGCCCCCCACCCTGGTGGGCCCCTTGTAGCTCAACCGACCTACTTCCTTCGCCTATATATACTCTTATACCCTGAAAACATCTAGGAGAGCCACGAAACACTTTCCACCGCCGCAACCTTCTGTACCCGTGAGATCCCATCTTGGGGCCTTTTCTGGCGCTCCGCCGGAGGGGGCATTGATCACGGAGGGCTTCTACATCAACACCATAGCCTCTCCGATGATGTGTGAGTAGTTTACCTCAGACCTTCGGGTCCATAGTTATTAGCTCGATGGCTTCTTCTCTCTCTTTGGATCTCAATACAAAGTTCTCCTCGTTTCTCTTGGAGATCTATTTGATGTAACTCTTCTTTTGCGGTGTGTTTGTCGAGATCCGATGAATTGTGGGTTTATGATCAAGATTATCTATGAACAAAATTTGAATCTCCTCTGAATTCTTTTATGTATGATTGGTTATCTTTGCAAGTCTCTTCGAATTATAAGTTTGGTTTGGCCTACTAGATTGATCTTTCTTGCAATGGGAGAAGTGCTTAGCTTTGGGATTAATCTTGCGGTGCTCGATACCAGTGACAGCAGGGGAAACGACACGTATTGTATTGTTGCCATCGAGGATAAAAAGATGGGGTTTATATCATATTGCATGAGTTTATCCCTCTACATCATGTCATCTTGCTTAAAGTGTTACTCTGTTCTTATGAACTTAATACTCTAGATGCATCTTTGGATAGCGGTCGATGTGTGGAGTAATAGTAGTAGATACAAAAGTGTGAATCGGTCTACTTGTCACCGACGTGATGCCTATATACATGATCATACCTAGATATTCTCATAACTATGCTCAATTCTATCAATTGCTCGACAGTAGTTCGTTTACCCGCCATAATACTCATGTTATCTTGAGAGAAGCCACTAGTGAAACCTATGGCCCCTGGGTCTATTTTCCATCATATTAATCTTCCGTCAACAAGCTATTTTTATCTTTGTTTATTTTGCAATCTTTACTTTTACTCTTTATCATAAAAATACCAAAAATATTATCTTATCATCTCTATCAGATCTCACTCTCGTAAGTGACCGTGAAGGGATTGACAACCCCTTTATAGCATTGGTTGCGAGGTTCTTATTTGTTTGTGTAGGGGCGTGGGACTCGAGCGTGGTCTCCTACTGGATTGATACCTTGGTTCTCAAAAACTGAGGGAAATACTTACGCTACTTTACTGCATCACCCTTTCCTCTTCAAGGGAAAACCAACGCAGTGCTCAAGAGGTAGCAAGAAGGATTTATGGCGCTGTTCTTGCGGGAGTATACGCACAAGTCAAGACATACCAAGTACCCATCACAAACTCTTATCCCTTGCATTACATTATTTGCCATTTGCCTCTCGTTTTCCTCTCCCCCATTTCACCCTTGCCGTTTTATTCGCCCTCTCTTTCCGTTAGCCTCTTTTTCGCTTGCTTCTTGTTTGCTCATGTGTTGGATTGCTTTCTTGTCACGACGGCTCTACCTAGATTTGGTGATCTTCACCTTAAAAGGTTAGAAGAGATTGAAAGTAACGTCAGAAGTTTTATGACTTTACAATTTGAGCATAATAATTTCTTTAGAAACGAGCTTAAGGTACAAAAAGGCTTTATGGGATACATGAATAAAGAGCTCGGTGATATGTCTAAGGAATTTTAGGGTTTGAAATCTCAGATTGCTCATCTCAAAAAATTAATAGCTGAAATCTCGGATAAGCAGGCCACCTTAGTTAATAAGATGGCCGCTAAACCGAATTTTTTTTATGAGAATAAAGATGAAGATCTAAAAGTTATTGATGTGTCTCCTATTAAATCTTTGTTTTGCAATATGAATCTTGATGATGGGATTGGAGATGAGTCAACTTTAGTTAGAAGGCGTCCCAAAAATTCGGAGTTTTTAGATCTTGATGCTAAAATTAGTAAAAGTGGGATTGAAGAGGTCAAAACTTTAGATATCAATGAACCCACTATTTTGGATTTCAAGGAATTAAATTATGATAATTGCTCTTTGATAGATTGTATTTCCTTGTTGCAATCCGTGCTAAATCTCCTCATGCTTATAGTCAAAATAAAGCTTTTACCAAACATATCGTTGATGCTTTAATGCAATCTTTTGAAGAAAAACTTGAGTTGGAAGTTTCTATCCCTAGAAAACTTTATGATGAGTGGGAACCTACTATTAAAATTAAAATTAAAGATCCTGAATGCTATGCTTTGTGTGATTTGGGTGGTGGGGAACGTAGTAATTTCAAAAAAAATCCTACGTACACACAGGATCATGGTGATGCATAGCAACGAGAGGGGAGAGTGATGTCCACGTACCCTCGTAGACCGAATGCGGAAGCGTTAGAACAACATGGATGATGTAGTCGTACGTCTTCACGATCCGACCGATCCAAGTACCGAACGCACGGCACCTCCGAGTTCAGCACATGTTCAGCTCAATGACATCCCACGAACTCCGATCCAGCAGAGCTTCGAGGGAGAGTTCCGTCAGCACGACGGCGTGATGATGGTGTTGATGATGCTACCGATGCAGGGCTTTTCCTAAGCACCGCTACGATATTACCGAGGTGGAATATGGTGGAGGGGGGCACCGCACACGGCTAAGTGATCAATGATGAATTGTTGTGTCTCCAAGGGGTGCCCCCTCCCCGTATATAAAGGAGTGGAGGAGGGGGAGGGGGCTGGCCTCCCTAGGCGCGCCCCATGAGGAGTCCTACTCCCACCGGGAGTAGTACTCCCCCCTTCCAAGTGGGAGTAGGAGAGGAGAGGGAAGGAGAGGGGAAGGAAGGCGCCGCCCCTCCTTGTCAATTGATTTGGGGGAAGGGGCGTAGCGGCTGCCCTTGGCGCCCTCCTCTTCTCCACTAGGGACCAATAGGCCCATTAGTCTCCCCGGGGGGTTCCGGTAACCCCCCCGGTACTCCGGTATATGTCTGAAACTCCCCGAAACCATTCTGGTGTCCGAACATAGTCGTCCGATATATCGATCTTTACGTCTCTACCATTTCGAGTCTCCTCGTCATGTCCTTGATCACATCTGGGACTCCGAACTACCTTCGGTACATCAAAACACAAAACTCATAATACAATCGTCACCGAAACTTTAAGCGTGCGGACCCTATGGGTTCGAGAACTATGTAAACATGACTGAGACACGTCTCCGATAAATAACCAATAGCGGAACCTGGATGCTCATATTGGCTCCCACATATTCTACGAAGATCTTTATCGGTCAAACCACATAACAACATACGTTGTTCCCTTTGTCATCGGTATGTTACTTGCCCGAGATCCAATCATCGGTATCTCAATACCTAGTTAAATATTGTTACCGGCAAGTCTCTTTACTCGTTCCGTAATACATCATCCCGCAACTAACTCATTAGTTACAATGCTTGCAAGTCTTATAGTGATGTGCATTACCGAGTGGGCCCAGAGATACCTCTCCAACGATTTAGAGTGACAAATCCTAATCTCAAAATACGCCAACCCAACAAGTACCTTCGGAGACACCTATAGAGCACCTTTATAATCACCCAGTTACGTTGTGACGTTTGGTTGCACACAAAGCGTTCCTCCGGTAAACGGGGGTTGCATAATCTCATAGTCATAGGAACATGTATAAGTCATGAAGAAAGCAATAGCAACATACTAAACGATCAAGTGTTAAGCTAACGAAATGGGTCAAGTCAATCACATCATTCTCCTAATGATGTGATCTCGTTAATCAAATGACAACTCATGTCTATGGCTAGGAAACATAACCATCTGTGATTAACGAGCTAGTCTAGTAGAGGCATACTAGTGATAGTCTGTTTGTCTATGTATTCACACATGTATCATGTTTATGGTTAATACAATTCTAGCATGAATAATAAACATTTATCATGATATAAGGTAATAAATAATTACTTTATTATTGCCTCTAGGGCATATTTCCTTCAGCCTCCCACTTGCACTAGAGTCAATAATCTAGATTACACAGTAATGATTCTAACACCCATGGAGTCTTGGTGCTGATCATGTTTTGCTTGTGAGAGAGGCTTAGTCAACGGGTCTGCAACATTCAGATCCGTATCTTTCAAATCTCTATGTCTCCCACCTGGACTTGATCCCGGATGGAGTTGAAGCGTCTCTTGATGTGCTTGGTTCTCTTGTGAAATCTGGATTCCTTTGCCAAGGCAATTGCACTAGTATTGTCACAAAAGATTTTCATTGGACCCGATGCACTAGGTATGACACCTAGATCGGATATGAACACCTTCATCCAGACTCCTTCATTTGCTGCTTCCGAAGTAGCAATGTACTCCGCTTCACACGTAGATCCCACCACGACGCTTTGTTTAGAACTGCTCCAACTGACAGCTCCACCATTCAATTAAAATACGTATCCGGTTTGCGATTTAGAATCGTCCGGATTAGTGTCAAAGCTTGCATCAACGTAACCATTTACGATGAGCTCTTTGTCACCTCCATAAATGAGAAACATATCCTTAGTCCTTTTCAGGTATTTTAGGATGTTCTTGACCGACGTCCAGTGATCCACTCCTGGATTACTTTGGTACCTCCCTGCTAAACTAATAGCAAGGCACACATCAGGTCTGGTACGTAGCATTGCATACATGATAGAGCCTATGGCTAAAGCATAGGGACCATCTTTCATTTTCTCTCTATCTTCTGCAGTGGTTGGGCATTGAGTCTTACTCAATTTCACACCTTGTAACACAGGCAAGAACCCTTTCTTTGCTTGATCCATTTTGAACTTCTTCAAAACTTTGTCAAGGTATGTGCTTTGTGAAAGTCCAATTAAGCGTCTTGATCTATCTCTATAGATCTTGCTGCCCAATATGTAAGCAGCTTCACCGAGGTCCTTCATAGAAAAACTCTTGTTCAAGTATCCTTTTATGCTATCCAGAAATTCTATATCATTTCCAATCAAAAATATGTCATCCACATATAAGATTAGAAATGCTCTGAGCTCCCACTCACTTTCTTGTAAATACAGGCTTCTCCAAAAGTCTCAGTATAAAACCATATGCTTTGATCACACTATCAAAGCGTTTACTCCAACTCCGAGAGGCTTGCACCAGTCCATAAATGGATCATTTGGAGCTTGCACACTTTGTTAGCACCCTTTGGATCGATAAAACCTTCAGGTTGCATCATATACAACTCTTCTTCCAGAAATCCATTCAGGAATGCAGTCTTTACATCCATTTGCCAAATTTCATAATCATAAAATGCGACAATTGCTAACATGATACGGACGGACTTAAGCATCGCTACGGGTGAGAAGGTCTCATCGTAGTCAACTCCTTGAACTTGTCGAAAACCTTTTGCAACAAGCCGAGCTTTGTAGACAGTAACATTACCGTCAGCGACTGTCTTCTCTTGAACATCCATTTATTCTCGATGGCTTGCCGATCATCGGACAAGTCAACCAAAGTCCACACTATGTTCTCATACATGGATCCCATCTCAGATTTCATGGCCTCAAGCCATTTTGCGGAATCTGGGCTCATCATCGCTTCCTCATAGTTTGTAGGTTTGTCATGGTCTAGTAACATGACCTCCAGAACAGGATTACCGTACCACTCTGGTGCAGATCTCACTCTGGTTGACCTACGAGGTTCAGTAGTAACTTGATCTGAAACTTCATGATCATCATCATTAGTTTCCTCACTAATTGGTGTAGGTGTCACAGGAACTAGTTTCTGTGATGAACTACTTTCCAATAAGGGAGCAGGTATAGTTACCTCACCAAGTTCTACTTTCCTCCCACTCACTTCTTTCGAGAGAAACTCCTTCTCTAGAAAGGATCCAAATTTAGCAACAAAAGTCTTGCCTTCAGATCTGTTATAGAAGGTGTACCCAACAGTTTCCTTTGGGTATCCTATGAAGACACATTTCTCCGATTTGGGTTCGAGCTTATCAGGTTGAAGCTTTTTCACATAACCATCGCAGCCCCAAACTTTAAGAAACGACAACTTCGGTTTCTTGCCAAACCACAGTTCATAAGGCGTCGTCTCAACGGATTTCGATGGTGCCCTATTTAACGTGAATGCAGTCATCTCTAAAGCATAACCCCAAAACAATAGCGGTAAATCAGTAAGAGACATCATAGATCGCATCATATCTAGTAAAGTACGTTTACGGCGTTCGGATACACCATTACGCTGTGGTGTTCCCGGTGGCGTGAGTTGCGAAACTATTCCGCATTGTTTCAAATGTAGACCAAACTCGTAACTCAAATATTCTCCTCCACGATCAGATCGTAGAAACTTTATTTTCTTGTTACGATGATTTTCCACTTCACTCTGAAGTTCTTTGAACTTTTCAAATGTTTCAGACTTATGTTTCATTAAGTAGATATACACATATCTGCTTAAATCATCTGTGAAGGTGAGAAAATAACGATACCATATAAGCCTCAACATTCATTGGACCACATACATCGGTATGTATGATCTCCAACAAATCAGTTGCTCGCTCCATAGTTCCGGAGAACGGTGTTTTAATCATCTTGCCCATGAGGCATGGTTACTTAAGTACCAAGTGATTCATAATCAAGTGATTCCAAAAGTCCATCAAGATGGAGTTTCTTCATGCGCTTTACACCAATATGACCCAAACGGCAGTGCCACAAATAAGTTGCACTATCATTATCAACTCTGCATCTTTTGGCTTCAATATTATGAATATGTGTATCACTACTATCGAGATTTAATATAAATAGACCACTCTTCAAGGGTGCATGACCATAAAAGATATTACTCATATAAATAGAACAACCATTATTCTCTGATTTAAATGAATAACCGTCTCGCATTAAACAAGATCCAGATATAATGTTCATGCTCAACGCCGGCACCAAATAATAATTATTTAGGTCTAAAACTAATCCCGAAGGTAGATGTAGAGGTAGCATGCCAACTGCGATCACATCGACTTTGGAACCATTTCCCACGCGCATCGTCACCACGTCCTTAGCCAATCTTTGCTTAATCCGTAGCCCCTGTTTCGAGTTGCAAATATTAGCAACAGAACTAGTATCAAATACCCAGGTGCTACTGCGAGCATTAGTAAGGTACACATCAATAACATGTATATCACATATACCTTTGTTCACCTTGCCATCCTTCCTATCCGCCAAATACTTGGGCAGTTCCGCTTCCAGTGACTAGTCTGCTTGCAGTAGAAGCACTCAGTTTCAGGCTTAGGTCCAGACTTGGTTTCTTCTCTAGAGCAGTAACTTGTTTGCTGTTCTTTTTGAAGTTCCCCTTCTTCTTCCATTTGCCCTTTTTCTTGAAACTAGTGGTCTTGTTGACCATCAACACTTGATGCTCTTTCTTGATTTCTACCTCCGCAGCCTTTAGCATTGCGAAGAGCTCGGGAATTGTCTTATCCATCTCTTGCATGTAATATTTCATCAGGAAGCTCTTGTAGCTTGGCGGCAGTGATTGAGAATTCTGTCAATGACACTATCATCCGAAAGATTAACTCCCAGTTGAATCAAGTGATAGTTATACCCAGACATTACAGTATATGCTCCTTGTGAACTATTCTCTTCCATCTTGCAGCTGTAGAACTTATTGGAGACTTCATATCTCTCAATCCGGGCATTTGCTTGCAATATTAACTTCAACTCCTGGAACATCTCATATGCTCCATGACATTCAAAACGTCGTTGAAGTCCCGATTCTAAGCCGTAAAGCATGGCAAATTGGACTATCGAGTAGTCATCAGCGTTGCTCTGCCAGACGTTCATAACATCTGGTGTTGCTCTTGCAGCAGGTTTGGCACCTAGCGGTGCTTCCAGGACGTAATTTTTCTGTGCAGCAATGAGGATAATCCTCAAATTCTGGACCCGATCCGTGTAATTGCTACCATCATCTTTCAACTTTGCTTTCTCAAGGAATGCATTAAAATTCAACGGAACAATAGCACGGGCCATCTATCTACAACAACATAGACATGCAAAATACTATCAGGTACTAAGTTCATGATTGAAGTTCAGTTAATCAAATTATTAAAGAACTCCCACTTAGATAGACATCCCTCTAATCCTCTAAGTGATCACGTGATCCATATAAACTAAACCATGTCCGATCATCACGTGAGATGGAGTAGTTTCAATGGTGAACATCACTATGTTGATCATATCTACTATATGATTCACGCTCGACCTTTCGGTCTCAGTGTTCCGAGGCCATATCTGCATATGCTAGGCTCGTCAAGTTTAACCTGAGTATTCCGCATGTGCAACTGTTTTGCACCCGTTGTATTTGAACATAGAGCCTATCACACCCGATCATCACGCGGTGTCTCAGCACGAAGAACTTTCACAACAGTGCATACTCAGGGAGAACACTTATACCTTGAAATTTAGTGAGAAATCATCTTATAATGCTACCGTCAATCTAAGCAAAATAAGATGCATAAAAGATAAACATCACATGCAATCAATATAAGTGATGCAGACTAAGGCATAGCCTAGTGGTGGGAAGGGGCTGATGCCTTCGCACCCACCCAGGTTCAAGGCATGGTACTTGCAATTTGGGTTTGTTGCACCAATTATACTGTAGGAGGTTCCCATATAGACTTTCTCTAAAAAAAATCAATATAAGTGATATGATATGGCCATCATCATCTTGTGCTTGTGATCTCCATCTCTGAAGCACCGTCATGATCACCATCGTCACCGGCGTGACACCTTGATCTCCATCATAGCATCGTTACCGCTCAGTGATAAAGTAAAGCATTACAGGGCGTTTGCATTGCATACAATAAAGCGACAACCATATGGCTCCTGCCAGTTGCCCATAACTCGGTTACAAAACATGATCATCTCATACAATAAAATATAGCATCATGTCTTGACCATATCACATCACAACATGCCCTACAAAAACAAGTTAGATGTCCTATACTTTGTTGTTGCAAGTTTTACGTGGCTGCTACGGGTTGAGCAAGAACAGTTCTTACCTACGCATCAAAACCACAATGATAGTTTGTCAAGTTAGTGTTGTTTTAACCTTCTCAAGGACTAGGCATAGCCACACTCGGTTCAACTAAAGTTGGAGAAACTGACACCCGCCAGCCCACATGTGCAAAGCACGTCGGTAGAACCAGTCTCGCGTAAGCGTACGCGTAATGTCGGTCCGGGCCGCTTCATCCAAAAACACCGCCGAACCAAAATATGACATGCTGGTAAGCAGTATGACATGTATCGCCCACAACTCACTTGTGTTCTACTCGTGCATATAACATCTACGCATAAAACCAGGCTCGGATGCCATTGTTGGGGAACGTAGTAATTTATAAAAATTCCTACGCACACACAGGATCATGGTGGTGCATAGCAACGAGAAGGGAGAGTGATGTCCACGTACCCTCGTAGACCGAAAGCGGAAGCGTTAGAACAACGTGGATGATGTAGTCGTACGTCTTCACGATCCGACCGATCCAAGTACCGAACGCACGACACCTCCGAGTTCAGCACACGTTCAGCTCGATGACGTCCCACGAACTCCGATCCAGCAGAGCTTCGAGGGAGAGTTCCGTCAGCACGACGACGTGATGACGGTGTTGATGATGCTACCGATGCAGGGCTTCGCCTAAGCACCACTACGATATTACCGAGGTGGAATATGGTGGAGGGGGGCACCACACATGGCTAAGAGATCAATGATCAATTGTTGTGTCTCCAAGGGGTGCCCCCTCCCCGTATATAAAGGAGTAGAGGAGGGGAGGGGCCAGCCTCCCTAGGCGCGCCCCATGAGGAGTCCTACTCCCACTGGGAGTAGGACTCCCCCCTTCCAAGTGGGAGTAGGAGAGGAGAGGGAAGGAGAGAGGGGGAAAGGATAGGGGGCGCCAACCCCCTCCTTGTCCAATTCAGACTGGGGGGAAGGGGCATGCGGCTGCCCTTGGCCGCCTCTCCTCTTCTCCACTAGGGCCCAATAGGCCCATTAGTCTCCCCCGGGGGTTCCGGTAACCCCCCGGTACTCCGATATATGTCCGAAACTCCCCGAAACCATTCCGGTGTCCGAACATAGTCGTCCAATATATCAATCTTTACGTCTCGACCATTTCGAGACTCCTCGTCATGTCCATGATGACATCCGGGACTCCGAACTACCTTCGATACATCAAAACACAAAAACTCATAATACAATCGTCACTGAAGCTTTAAGCGTGTGGACCCTACGGGTTCGATAACTATGTAGACATGACCAAGACACGTCTCCGATCAATAACCAATAGCGGAACCTGGATGCTCATATTGGCTCCCACATATTCTACGACGATCTTTATCGGTCAAACCGCATAACAACATACTTTGTTCCCTTTGTCATAGGTATGTTACTTGCCCGAGATCCGATCGTCGGTATCTTAATACCTAGTTCAATCTCGTTACCGGCAAGTCTCTTTACTCGTTACGTAATACATCATCCCGCAACTAACTCATTAGTTACAATGCTTGCAAGGCTTATAGTGATGTGCATTACCGAGTGGGCCCATAGACACCTCTCCAACAATTCGGAGTGACAAATCCTAATCTCGAAATACGCCAACCCAACAAGTACCTTCGGAGACACCCGTAGAGCACCTTTATAATCACCCAGTTACGTTGTGACGTTTGGTTGCACACAAAGTGTTCCTCCGGTAAACGGGAGTTGCATAATCTCATAGTCATAGGAACATGTATAATTCATGAAGAAAGCAATAGCAACATACTAAATGATCAAGTGCTAAGCTAACGGAATGGGTCAAGTCAATCACATCATTCTCCTAATGATGTGATCCCGTTAATCAAATGACAACTCATGTCTATGGCTAGGAAACATAACCATCTTTGATTAACGAGCTAGTCTAGTAGAGCAATACTAGTGACAGTCTGTTTGTCTATGTATTCACACATGTATCATGTTTCCGGTTAATACAATTCTAGCATGAATAATAAACATTTATCATGATATAAGGAAATAAATAATAACTTTATTATTTCTGCTAGGGCATATTTCCTTCATTAGGTTCTAGTGTTTCCACGATTCCAAATTTTTTGTGTGATTTGTTAGGTTTCCGCGAATTTGATGATTGTTCTCTAAACTTGCATCTTGCGGATTCCACTATTAAGAAACCTATGTGAAGAATTAATGATGTTCTTATTGTTGTAAATAGGAACTATGTGCCCGTAGATTTCATTGTTCTTGATATACATTGCAATCCTTCATGTCCTATTATTCTTGGTAGAACCTTCCTTAGAACGATTGGTGCAATTATTGGTATGAAGGAAGGAAATATTAGATTCCAATTTCAGTTAAGGAAAGGCATATAACACTTTCCTAGAAAGAAAATAAAATTACCTTATGAATCTATTATGAGAGCTACTTATGGATTGCCTACCAAAGATGGCAATACCTAGAACTATCCTTGTTTTTATGCCTGGCTAGGGGCGTTAAACGATAGCGCTTGTTGGGAGGCAACCCAATTTTATTTTAGTTTTTTGCTTTTTGCTCCTATTTAGGAATAAATCTTTGATCTAGCCTCTGGTTAGATTTGTTTTTGTGTTTTAGTTAGTGTTTGTGCCAAGTGAAACCTATAGGATCTTCTTGGATAATAGTTATTTGATCTTGCTGAAAATTCCAGAAACTTTCTGTTCATGAAAACAATTGTTAAAAATTACCAGAACGTGATATAATACTGATTCCAATTGCATAAGATCAATAAAGAAATTATTTAGGTCGTACTATTTTGGTAGAATTTTTAGAGTTCCATAAGTTTGCGTTAGTTACAGATTACTACAGACTATTCTGTTTTTGACAGATTCTGTTTTTCGTGTGTTGTTTGATTATTTTGATGAGTCTATGGCTAGTAAAATAGTTTATAAATCATAGAGAAGTTGGAATACAGTAGGTTTAACACCAATATAAATAAAGAATGAGTTCAATACAGTACCTCAAATTGGTGTTTTGTTTTCTTTCGCTAATGGAGCTCACAAGATTTTTTGTTAAGTTTTGTGTTGTGAAGTTTTCAAGTTTTGGGTAAAGATTGGATGGATTATGGAACAAGGAGTGGCAAGAGCCTAGGCTTGGTGTCGTGGTTTTGTCACGACAGATATCCTAGTGAAAGGACTTAGACATGGAGCCATCGCGACGGGTTAGCTTAAAGGGGTTAAAGCGGACAAAGGATGCGGAGAGTTTATACTGGTTCCGCCCCTTGCGGTGAAGGTAAAGGCCTGATCCAGTTGTTGTGGAATTGCTAGGGTTTCGATGACCAGGGAGCGAATTTGCTATGCGTGGCTCTCGAGTTGTTGTGTGTTGTCTCTAAACCACCGTCGGGTCGTCCCTTTATATACATAGGTTGACGCCCGCCGGTTTACAAAATCCCGAGGCCAGCTCATAAACGTGTCCGGCTCGGTCTCTACTCTTTCTATCTTACAGTACAAGTTTACATGTCAATGTTGGTTTATGTCTACCGGCCTTAATCCGCCTTCAGGCCCTGGGCCTTCATAAAGCGCCACCGTCTTTGTCTTCATGGGCTTCAAACATAATAACTCATTATGGGGATAACCCGACCTCTCCTGGCCGGTTTCCGCCCAGCAGTAATATCCCCAACATTAGGCCCCAGATTGATTTGAACTGGTTCATGTCAATCTTCAATACTTAGGAAAATTTCTTCTTCGGCACCTTCATGTAAGTCTCATAAACCGCCATGACATCATCTTCCAGGATCATGATAAACCGCCATGACGTCTGTTTTTAAAGATTGCATATAGCTCACCTTCATTAATGAGCCTCCGACAATCGAGGCGACAACTTCGTCACATATCCAAGTTTTGGGCTCCTCGAATTTCGCTCCTGTCACTTATCCCTTTACCTTTATAAATAGGACCAGGGGGTCCTTTCCATTTTCCCCCCGTGCATCTTCACTTCTTCTTCCTCCTCGAGCCGACCTAACCCTCACGCGTGGCCACCATCGTCAAGCTCCGCCCTCGACCTCAACTCTGGCGGTTGCATCAACCTGAACGCACCAGAGAAACGCGGCGCTCCTCCGCTGCTCTGTCAACGCCAGTAAGTTTTCCTTTCCCTTGCTTTAGATCTATCATTAGGTCGTCTTTCGAAAGCGAACTCTTATCTGGTTGCACTCGGGTTCTCCTGTCGGTGTTCCTCGAGGCTTGAAACTGTTCTTCCCTGTTCTTCTTCATAGCGTACATGATGACTTTAGATCTACTACTTTCTTACACAGTTGTAGTCACAATCCCCCTTTTTCATTCTTAGATCATCCGCTTCGTGTAGAAAAACTCATCTGGATCTGTTAAACTTACTTAAGCACCTGCGCGTTAAGTCTGAATATATTTTGATTTACCAACACGCTGTAGATCTGAAATTACCATGCCAATCTGAGAAACTTGTTTTTCCTTCACTTAGGCATCTTAGACCTGTACCTTCTATACCAGAGTAGGCGGTTTAATTTATTAGAAAAATGATGATCCAGTAGGTACCATTAGTCCCCTGCTAAACCGCCAAGCCGCTTTATCTTTGTACCATCTCCAATGTCTGACTCCGGTTTTACAATGTGTATATACTTGTGTCTTCTTCTGCTCTTGCGTCGCTTTATACTTGTCCATTATAAATCTTAAACCGGCTATAACCATGTTTCAGCTTTCCATTGAAATGGCCAAACAAGTTTATGAGTGCAACTAGGTAACTTTCCGGGTTACTAAAGAACAATTAGACAGATGTGTCGCAACTGGCGCTTTAGCCAAGAAAGAAATCATCCACTGGAGGGTCACTGGTCCGGAAAATCCTCCTGAACCCAAGGACGGAGAAGTAGTTGTGTTTGCTGACCATCTGGGTCGAGGCTTTAGCCCTCCCGGTTCAAAAAATTTCAGAGATGTGGTTGCCAGCTTCCAACTCCACCCTCAAGATATTGGACCAAATTATGTGTCCAATATTTGCAAATTCCAAGTATTTTGTGAGGTCTATCTTCAAGAGGAGCCCATAGTTAAGATGTTCAGAGACTTTTTCTACTTGAACCGCCGTACTGAGTTTACAGATGGGCCCAACACCAAACTTGGTGGAATGGCAATTCAGAAGAGAAAAGATGTCAGTTTCCCTCACGCCAAGCTTCATAGTCACCCTAAGGACTGGAACCAAACTTGGTTTTATTGCTGAGACACGTCTCCAACTGATGAGAATCCTCTGCCGAGTTACCCTCCTCACCCGCTTAGCAACACTCATCCGTTTCCTCAGAGGCTGACTGTCAAGGAACGGTCCAACTATGCACCACAACTGTCAAAACTCAGAGCCTTTATGGCAAACGGTTTAACATGTGTTGGTTTTGTTCGCTGCTGGATATCTTGGAGCGTTTTGCCCTTAAGCCGGCGCCCCGGTTTAATGTGTGAGTACACAGGGGATTTAAAAGACCCTCAACGACATATCGACATTCAGCTAACAGAAGCTGAAGTTACTGAGGCTGTGAAGAAAATATTGAATGAACCGGAAGCCGTCTGTAGCCAAATTGGATTAAGCCCCTTCTGCATTTCCAATAAACCGCCAACTGTAAGAATCACAACTTTTTTGTTTTAACTTGCTCCCTTTTAAATAGTCTCAATTTTTTGTCATTTTTGGCAGGGAGATGATCCGTTCTCGAAGAGAAAACCACAGGATAAACCGGCAAAAACACCTCGCCCAAAGACCAAGGTTACCAAAAAACCTGCCAAGAAGAGGACCACTGCGTCTTCCGAACCAAATGCTGATGCTGACGAGGCTAATCCGGACTCAGAGGTAGAACTTGACTCTCTTGGTTCATTTTTCATACACCTCATTGACAATGACTATTATCAGAACGATGCTGAAGGCAGCCAAGCTGAGGATGCAGAGGTAATTATTCTTTCCTCCGGTTCAGATCCTCTTGAAAGTGCATTATATCGACTAGAGGGGGGGGGGGTGAATAGGCGATTTTTATGAATTCTTCAATGAGGAATTTGCCGGTGAGAAAATTCCTAAGTGAAGAACTACTTGCAGCGGAATAAGTACTCAGAAGTAAGCATAAGAGAATGCGGACATGGTCATCATGATGAAATGAAGACAATCAAGAGTACATAAAGCGTAAACACAGGATAGCACAAAGGCGAAGACAAAGCGGTGAAGAAATTGAACTGAGGAAATTGAGAAAGTCTTGATCAAAGTCTTCAATCACAGATATGAATGAACATTCAACACAGTAATGAGGAAATGAAAGGGTTGAGGAAATAGAACCAGGTAGGTTGGTGAAGAACAATGATTTGGTAGACCAGTTCCAACTGCTGTCTCAGTTGTACGTCTGGTTGGAGCGGCTGAGTATTTAAACTCGAGGACACACAGTCCCGGACACCCAGTCGCTGAGCACGCAGCTCGGGACACCAAGTCCTCACCGTATTCTCCGTGACCTAAGGTCACACAGACCTCGTCCAATCACTCGTGGTAAGTCTTCAGCGACTTCCAAACCTTCCACAGACTTGGTCACTCGGTGATCCACAATTCCTCTTGGATGCTCTAGACCATGGCGCCTAACCGTGTGGCAGAAGCACAGTCTTCAAAGGTAACAAGCGTCGGATCCATGCAGGATCAATCTATTCAGTGATGCTCAATCACTTTGGGTTTGTAGGTGTTTGGTTTTGGGTTTTCCTCACTCGATGATTTTCGCTCAAAGTCCTCGGAGGATGGGTTGCTCTTAAATGACAAGTGTCAAGTTCTCTCGGAGCAGCCAACCAGCTAGTGGTTGTAGGGGGCGGCTATTTATAGCCTAGGGAGCAGCCCGACATGATAAGACATAAATGCCCTTTAATGATATGACCGTTAGGTGGATAAGATATTTTGGGACAACTGGCGTGCAGCACATCAACGGTCGGGAATTTGACTCTCAAATTCCTCAGGGCTATCATGTTCCTCACTGTGTAGGCAATCCGCACTGGCGAATTCCTAACTCCTCAGTCAGAACAAATTCCTCAACGACTAGAAGAACTTCGTCTCTCATCCTTTGAAGAAATTGATCGAATCGTATGAGATTTCCAAAGGCTTCACTCGAAGGGATTGGTAGGTGTAGGATTTTGAGTTGAGCATCACATGGAAATTTTTCCTTAGTATTTCCTCGACCCCCTTTAACGATGCGGTGTTTCCTATGACTCAAGAAAGAGAAAGCGAAACTACGAAAACAAAAGTCTTCACGCTTCATGTTCCTCAAATGAATACCAAGTCTTCAAGGTCACACCAATTTCTTCACTTTCAAAGTCTTCGTGAAGTCTTCGAATATCAAAGTCTTGATTCGAAGAACTTCATTTTTAGGGGTCGACTTTCTCTGTAAATATCAAACTCCTCATAGACTTATAGACCTGTGTACACTCATAAACACATTAGTCCCTTAACCTATAAGTCTTCAATACACTAAAATCACTAAGGGGCACGAGATGCACTTACAATCTCCCCCTTTTTGGTGATTGATGACAATATAGGTTAAGTTTTCAACGGGGATAAACATATGAAGTGTAAATACTGATATTGAGGAATTTGATTGCAAGATATAGAAGAACTCCCCCTGAAGATGTGCATAGTGAGGAATTTGCTTTTGAGGCAATGCACATTTGAAGAGTTGAATCATGGAGATCTCCCCCTATATCTTGTAATTCATACACGCATTTGACATATAATATGAAGAATTTGAAATGCATGATGAAATATGATGCTTGATGAAATTCAGCATGCGTGCAATAACATTGATGAGGAACAAGCATGCAAAATAACGCATCAAGAGTATCAGAGCACAGTGCATCAAAAGTATCAGAGCACCATCGGGTTTAAGATTACAACTCGATCCAATAAAAGTTTCAGAAGAACGAGAGTTGTAACTTAACAAAAAAAATTGCCCATACAATAATAGTGATTTGAAAGCTCAGGTTCGTTGTAGATACAACGAGCACCATCAAGTGGAGGACTGAGTGGTAGGGCACGAAGCAATTCGATTCTTTGGTGCCTTGTAGTGAGTGTTTCGGACATCGATCTAACACCCATGAGTTCACATCTTGACGTCTCCGGTGATGTGCAGCGTCGCATAGAATTGAAGAATGAGTTCTTCATTCCAATCCACAGATATCGGTGCAGAAATTGAAGTCACGCATCGTGAAGAACACCGAGGGTGGCTCGAAGCTTGGCAGAGATTCCATGTCCACATGAGGAATATGTGCATGATCGAAGACTTTGTGTTTGTTGAACAACACTAAGGAATAGAAATTGGCTTGACTGGCAGTCCAGAATCGCCTCTTCCTTATGCGAGCAGAATCATATGGATTGTAATCAGTGAAGAATACATGCTCACTGAAGAAATCTTCAGCCTTGAACTTTTGCTTTGTTGAGAAGGGATTCTTTGGCTTTGGCAGTGGAGTGTCAGTGAGTTGCATCACGACCTCTGGAATCGCAATCTCAGGTTCTTCAGGCTGAGGAATTTCTGGTTCCTCTACATGTGCAGTTTGAGGATCGGCCAGAAGTTCATCGGTAGCTAGTGGCTGGAATTTCTCATGTCTGAGATGAAGTGGGATGAGTTTCTTGAGCCCATTTGAACTGTTGGAGCAGGGGGTGAGGAATCTGTTGAATTGGGGTGAAGAGTGGAGAATTTGGATGCTGACTTTCCCAAAAGTCATCGTTCATCACTGGCGTTGTGCTTCCAATGTCCACATCTTCTTCAATTTCCTCAACACCGGCCTCTTCAGCTGTGAACTGGGGCATAGGCGAGGAAATGATTGGGGTTGAAGGGATACCTTCCACTTCAATTTCTTCATCAATCTGCTCTGACGAAGTAGCAGAATGATCTTCTTAATCAGATCCTCTTGGGATCTCATAATCTTCACCAAAAGGAACAAGGTCCTTTGATGGCATGGAGGAAATTGGAACAACATCAATAGGATTTTCAAATGAGCTGGTCATTGTCTTCATCTTCTTGAGTGAAGAATTTGAAGTAGCAGATGCTTTCCTTTTCTTCACTGCAGCTTGTTACGCAGCCTTGGTCTTCTTCACATCGGATGCGAGATGGAAGGATTGGAGTTGGTGTAAGGCGCGAGGAGGCGAGGAATCTGGTTGAATTTGCTCGGTATGGCCCGATGCGATTGCCCTGATTTCTTCGATTTCTTCAGCGCACCACTAGTGGATGCCACAGCAATTTCTTCGGTGGTGGAATGGAGTCATCAAGATCGAACTAGCATGTCTTGATGCTTTGAACTTCATCGATTGGTCTTTGGCATGTTCTTGATCGGTGGTGAGGCTCCAGCCTGAGGAATTTCATGTTGCATTGGGGCTGCAACATTGGTGAACTTCTTCGTCAGGTTGATGAATCTGACTTTGGCTCCTTGCCAATCAGCATAATAGGAGTCAAATTTTTCGCTGAGGGCTTTGATGTCAGCCTGCGTCTTGATAAGTTCTTCAGTTGTCATCTTGACAACATTTTTCTTCAGCAGTTTCTCTTTTCTGTACTGCGATTTCTTGATCTCTCTGGCCATATCAAATTTCCATTTCTCCTCTTGGATGAAATGAGTCAGCATGTGACTTTGGCCAGGTGTCAACTTGAAGTCAGGCATAGGAGTGTTTGGGTCCTTGTGCCAGAGATCAATGTAGTCTAGGATCGCTCTTGGATCCAACAGCGGTGGCACAGGTGTGCCTTTGGCTCTAGCGGCCCTTTCTTGGCGGTATCTGATGATTTCCGCAAGTTCATCATCATCAGCCTCATCATCTTCAGGTGGCTCTTGGAAGGCGACCTGTTTCTTCTTGGGACTTGGCCGAGGACCTCGTCCAGCTGTGGCCTTAGTCTTCAGCAGAGTCGGGCCAGATGAAGAATTTGGTGTAGCTGAGGAACTTGCTGAAACACCAGAGGCAATGGAGATGCCTGCAGTCCTTTGGCACGTGGCCAGATGCACAGGTGCTGAGGACTTTGTCAGAACTGCTGAGGACTTGGGAGGAGCTGCTGAGGACTTTGTAGGAGCTGAGGATTTGGAAGGAGCTGGAGCAGCATGAGGAATTGGCCGTGAGGGCACAGCTGAGGAACTTGGCCGTGAGGGCACTGTTGGTGAAGCACTTGGCTTGTGTGCGGGCTTCTTTGCCATAGATTTTCTTGGCTTGACAGAGGCCTCGGTGGCAGCAGCAGTGATGTGAGTCCTCATTAAATTTCCTCACTGCCTCGTTGGCTTGTCTTGCCAATTTGGCTTGGCGCTTGGCACATTCTTCAGGAAAGTCCTCACCACGCTTGATGCTAGTGGGGTCAGCTTCTTGACCAGGTGCCAATGGAGCTCTTGGGCATGGAGGATTGAGAGCGAGTTTCTTCATGTACTTTGGAGTAACATATCTGTACTCCCTCCATTCCCTTGCCCATCTCCGTTCAATCCTTTGAATGCGCACCTTGCGCTGATTTTTGTTCTCTTTGCCGAACTCGGCTTCATCAGGGGTGCAATAATCAGCATATATTTCCTCTGGAATCTCAAACACAGTCATGACCTCATGCCTCTTTCCTCCTTTCTGTGGCTTCTTTCATACGCCATATTCTTGGTGAGGAATTTGAACAATCGAATTCTCTGAAGAAGTATGCATCTTTTCTCCGAGGAACGCTGCAAATGAGTTAAGTTGATGAGAATCTAGTGATTCAGCAGCGGACATGAGTACCTATGAACAAAGTATAGTTGCGAGGAATTTGGAGAGGTCATATGCGTTCTCAGAAGGTTTTTCAAAAAGTACTAGTTTGAGGAATTTGACCAGATGAGCCTTGAAGAATTTCACTAAGCGATCTTTGTCTTAGGTTCCAGAGTTGTATAGATTGAGGATCCACACAATTGAGGAATCTTGAAGAAAATCATTTCTTAGAGAAAGCGAATCAAGAGCATGTTTTGTTTGAGGTGTTCATATGTGTGAAGATTTGAAGAATAAACACCTTTGAAGATTTTCGTGAAGGTTTGAGAATCAAAGCGAGTAATAAAAGTAACTTTTAATTACCGAAGTGAAGAACACGTGAACTGATAAGAACAGATGGGAAGTTAAATCGGGGTTAGATCTCCACGCCCTAACTCGGCGGAGGAAGACAGCTACGGTTGGCCGGAGTGAAGATTTCAGCGGTCGGTAGCGAATCTGACAATGACGAGGTCGAGGCGGTGAAGCTCTTCCTCACCGTGACGATGGAGTAAGCGGCGCTAGGGTTTGAGAAGATCGGCGAGAGAGAGCGGTCGGCAGTAAAGTAAGTGAGGAAGGAGAGGGGGTACATATAGTCAGCGGTGAAAAAACTGTTCGCCCAAGATTTGGGACGAGCGTGCCTGACCCTTCTCATTAAACGACATGTGTCACCCACGTACTGAGAAGTGGAGATTGTGTTAGATCGTGGGTGAATAGATAAATCTATCGTGGGATGCGGAACGGTTTGAGCGGCAAAAACGAAAGTTTGGATAAGATCAATTTTAAATTTCCGTTCGCAATTTCTTCAGCTGACAAGGACACAGTGAAGATTTTGAACGAGTTTCAAATAGAACGCACATGAAGAATTTGTGAATAGATTGGGTTGAGTATAGCATAGAGGGGGAAGGGTCTGATCACATTCACTTAGCAGAAAAAACGACTTGAAGAAATAGCCATAAGTGAATGTTGTAGAGGACATAAACCCATATATATAGCCAATGAAGAAAAACGACAGAAACAGTGAAGATTCTGCAAAGTTGAAGAATTTGAAAAACTGAGGAAAAACTCAAATTGAAGATTTTCAACTTTGGTGGTGGCGTGACCCACCGTATAAGAATGATGATTTCAGACACCGCGTACAATTGTCGTAGGGTTCTGAGCATCAAATTCTTCATTAATTTCTTCACACTTAGAGTGTTATTCTTCATTGATTGAAGAAAAACGTTTCTTCATGTGTTGCACATCTAAGTCATCGATTTTGCATATGTGTCAGGATGTGTGTCCTTTTCAAAGAACATTCGAAGATTCTAAGATATTTAGCTCACACCACAACTTGCTAAATCTCTTCTCATCCAAGGGCTTTGTGAAGATATCGGCTATCTGTTTTTCAGTCTTCACGTGCTCGATGGAGATGTCGCCCTTCAACACATGATCACGAAGAAAATGATGACGAATTTGAATGTGCTTTGTCTTCGAAAGTGCCGAACTGGGTTGTGAGCAATCTTGATGGCACTCTCATTGTCACAAGATGAGAGGCACATTCTTCACGTTGATGCCGTAGTCCTTGAGAGTTTGCTTCATCCACAGCAATTGAGCACAACAAGAGCCAACAGCAATGTATTCAGCTTCCGCGATGAAGCGGTAATCTGTGATTCTGTTTCTTCGAGGACCAACGGACCAAAAGATCGTCCGAGGAAATGACAAGTACCAGATGTTGACTTGCGGTCCACACGATCACCAGATAGTCGAGTCAGAATATCCAATGAGATCAAAAGTAGAGCCCTTGGGGTACCATAATCCTAGTGTTGGTGTGTGATCTAGATATCGAAGAATATGCTTCACAGCCTTAAGGTGTGATTCCTTCGGTGTAGCTTGAAATTGGACACACATGCAAACACTAAGCATTATATCTGGCCTATATGCACATAAGTACAATAGAGAACCAATCATGGAGCGGTATACCTTGTGACCAAAGTCAATACCATTTTCATCAGTGCATAGATGGCCATTTGTGGGCATAGGAATTTTAGCGCCTTTGCAATCTTGCATGCGAATTTCTTGAGGACATCTTTGAGGTATTTCTCCTGAGATATGAATATGCCATTGTGTTGTTGGATTTAATTTCAAGACCTAAGAAGAATTTCAATTCTCCCATCATAGACATTTGATATTCTTCACTCATCATATAGGCAAATTCATCACTATAACGTTGGTCAGAACAGCCAAAGATAATATCATCAACGTATATTTGGCACACAAACAGTTCACCATCATATGATTTAGTAAACAGAGTAGGGTCGAGTGAACTGGTGTGAAGCCATTCTTCACGAAGAATTCCTTCAATGTATCATACCACGCCTGTAGAACTGCTTTGAGACCATAGAGGGCCTTGTTGAGTCTGAAGACTTTGTCGATTCTTTGGATCTTCAAAACACGGGGTTGAGCAACATATACTTCTTCCTCAAGCTTACCATTGAGGAATGCACTTTTCACATCCATTTGATATAAAGTGATATTATGATGGTTAGCATAAGCAAGTAATATGCGAATAGCCTCAAGTCTAGCAACAGGTGCAAAAGTTTCATCGAAATCAATTCCTTCAACCTGTGTGTAGCCTTGAGCTACAAGTCGTGCCTTATTCCTCACCACAAGGCCATTTTCATGTTGCTTGTTGCGGTAGATCCACTTTGTGCCAATGATATTATGCTTGCGAAGATCTGGACGTTTGACTAGTTCCCAGACATTGTTGAGCTCGAACTGATGTAATTCTTCTTGCATGGCCTGAATCCACTCGGGCTCGAATGCTTCATCTACCTTAGTGGGCTCTGAGATAGAGACAAAAGCATAGTGCCCACAAAAGTTAGATAAATGTGAAGCTTTTGAGCGTGTGAGAGGACACTGGCGCTTCAATGTCATCGATGATCTTGTCAACTTGCACTTCTTTTTACGCGAGGATGAGCTGGTTGCCGTCGAGGAATTTGATCGGCATTTTCTTGATACCATTTTCTTGACATTATCCTCAGTGCATCATTTCGACATTCTTCACAGTCTGAGGAATGAATTCTTCAGCAGATTCTTCAGTTGGGATGACATCCTCAGTTGCCTTGAACTTGATAGATTCCTCAGGAGCTGGTTCATCTAACACAGAAGGTAGGTGCTCGCTTTGCGAGTCATTAGTTTCATCGAATCGCACATCTACAGTATCAACAATCTTGTGAAGAGCGATGTTGAAGACTCTGTAGGTGTGCGAGTCCTTTCCGTAACCAAGCATAAAACCTTCATGTGCTTTCGGTGCAAATTTAGAATTGTGATGAGGATCTCTAATCCAGCATTTAGCAATCAAGACTTTGAAATAACTCACATTTGGTTTCTTGTCAGTGAGGAGTTCATAGGCAGTCTTCTTGTAGAATTTGTGAAGATATACTCTGTTGATGATGTGGCACGCGGTATCAATTGCATCAATCCAAAAACGACTAGGCGTTTTGTATTCATCAAGCATAGTGCGAGCCATCTCAACAAGAGTTCTGTTCTTGCGCTCCACGACGCCATTTCTTTGAGGTGTATAGGAGCAGATAACTCATGAGTAATACCAAGTTCATCAAGATAGGCATCAAGACCGAATTCTTGAACTCAGTTCCATTGTCACTCTGATGTGTCCGATCTTCACACCAAAGTTAGTTGAAGCCCTCGAGGAAAATCGTTTGAAGACTTCCTGCACTTCATTTTTTTAAGTAACAATGTGTACCCATGTGTAACGAGAGTAATCATCAACAATAACAAAGCCATATAGAGATGCATCATTAGTGATCTTTGAGTAATGATTAGGACCAAAGAGGTCCATGTGAAGCAATTCGAATGGACGAGTAGTGGTCATGATAGTCTTCGCTGGATGCTTGGCCTTGGTCATTTTTCCATCTTCACAGGCTCCACACAAGTGATCCTTGAGGAATTTGACATTTTCAATGCCAATGCCATGCTTCTTCTTCACAAGCGTGTGCAAATTCCTCATGCCTGCGTGACCAAGTCACTGATGCCATAACCAGCCTTCTGAAGCTTTTGCAAGTAGACACACGGCTGGTTGTGGTCCTGTTGAGAAATCAACAATATACAAGTCTCCTCTCCTAAAGCCTTCGAAGACTTTGGAATTGTCAGCTTCCATGATCACAACACAACGATACTTGCCAAAGACAACAACCATATCAAGATCACAAAGCATTGAGATCGACATGAGGTTGTATCCTAAGGACTCAACAAGCATGACTTTGTCCATGTGTATGTCCTTAGAGATCGCAACCTTACCAAGACCCAATACCGACTTTTGCCTTTGTCAAGAAGATGATATGCTTCAGATGTGACGGTGATAAGGGAGTATCCATCAATAGATTCTTGTCACCAGTCATGTGATTTGTACATCCACTATCGAGGACCCACTCATTGGCTTTGGGTTGATCATCCTGCAGATGAATTAGTGCAACTTACGATCTCATATACTTCATCAATGAAGAATATGATATCGAGTTCATCAGATGAATTTCATCAGGCAGTATAACAGATAAGCAGTATGAGGACGTCTGAAATGAAAATTCATTTCTTCATGATTAGCCTGCGTCCTTTCAGGCATTTTTGTCAGGCTCCCAGCAAATTCTTCAGACGCTAAAGCACGTCTGGAGACCTGACCCTGCAGAAGAGATTAGTTCCTTTTCTTCACCACCCACATCTGAAGGGGTGGCAAAGAGTTCATCACTCTGCGAGCACCATATGAGAATGGTGGCATAGAGGCCAATCCATTTCGTTTCACATAAGAGGGGTTAGGGTAAGCATATGAATAAGCAGAGAAATTCTTCGAGGACTTATGAACATATTGGTTTGAAGAATAATGCACATATTCATAGCCCTTAGATATACACTACGAAAAAGAGTTGTTAGCACGATGATAATCATATGAGGACTTTGATCCATTTGAGGAATTTGGTCCGTATGAGGACTTGGATCCATATGAAGAATTTGGTCCATATGAAGAGTTTGATCTGGGGTTCCTTTTCGTCACAGGTGGTGTCATGAGGACATTCACCCGAAGACTTTTGAGGCACTTCTTGGGAACCCAGATTTTCTTCATAGGGGAACCGTTCCTGCAGTTAGTGCCAACATATCTAGCAAATACTTCACCATTCTGATTTTTGAACAGTTTATAGTTGGAGTCAAATGACTCATCAGAAGCATGAGGAGATTCACAAGTAAAGCCAGATAAGTTAGATGGATCAACTAGAGATCCCTTTGCAGCAACCCATGAGGTTTTGGGGTACTGCTCAGGCTTCCAATATGTTCCATCAGCATTGAGTTTCCTATCAAAGGCAATACCCTCTTTCCTAGGGTTTCTGTTGAGGATCTGCTTTTTAAGCACATCACAAAGAGTCTGATGCCCTTTGAGGCTTTTGTACATACCTGTCATGTACAATTCCTTCAGCCCTGCATCGCCAGTGATACTAGCAAAGTCCTCAGATGAGGAATTAGTGATAGCAGAGGCAGGTGAAGAATTTGTAACCGTTGAAGCATTTGAACATTCAGGTGAAGAATTAGCAGATTCACGTTCAATGCACTTTTAAGCATGGAGGAACAAATTCTTCCTGAGAAGTGCTGATTTGTTGAGCAAGTAATGAATTGCGCTCCTTCTGAAGATCTTCATAACACACTCTTAGCTTCTCAAGATCTTGATTTCTTTGAAGAAATTCATAAGAGAGTTTCTCATGATCAGACAAGAGAGTGTTATGATGACCTTGAAGGCTGTCAAACCTAGACTGAAGTCTCTGAAGATTTTCAGTTAGGGCTTTAGTGTGATCCATTTCTTCACCTAACATATCATCACTTTTATCTAGCATGTTTTGAACCTTTTCAAAAGCCCTTTGTTGTTTTACATCAATCTTAGCAAGTTTTGAGTAGCTGGGCTTTAGATCTTCATCGATTCATTTTCACTAGATTCGGAGGAGGTATATTTGAGTACCTTGGCACCCTTTGCCATGAAGCAAAAGGTGGGGCGTAGTCATCACTATCTTCATCAGCTTTGTTGGTGAGTTCATTTTCTTCAGAGTTGAAGATGGACTTGTCGACGAAAGCAATGGCGAGAGCCGGACTTCGCCACACCGGACTCGGATTCTTCGATGCCTCCTCTTCCTCATGTTCCTCAGATTCAGCTTCAGAGTCCATTTCCTTGCCAATGAATGCCCGAGCCTTCTTGGAGCTGCTCTTCTTGTGAGAAGAAGACTTTGAGGATTTTGATGAGGAAGATTTCGACGATTTCTTTTTCTTCAGAACTGTAATCCTTGTATTTCTTCTTCTTTAATTCCTTTTCCCACTGAGGACAATCTTGAATGTAGTGACCAGGTTTCTTGCATTTGTGGCAAAGTCTTCTCTTATAGTCACTGGATGAGGAATCACTGCTCCTTGAGGATTTTCCAAAGCGACCACGTCTTGAGAACTTTTGGAATTTATTCACGAGCAGTGCTAGCTCTGGCTCAATTCTTCAGGATCTCCAAGGCTACTACCGAGTCTTCACACTCAGATTCATACAGCCTTGGCCTTGAGCACGTGATTTTCCATAGCTAGAACCATAGAGATCTCTCTTTTCAGCAAGCTGGAACTCATGAGTATTTAGCCTCTCAAGGATATCAGCTGGATCAAGTGACTTGTAGTCAGCACGCTCTTGTATCATCAGTGCCAGAGTATCAAATGAGGAATCAAGCGATCTCAACAATTTCTTCACCACCTCATGGTCGGTGATGTCGATTAGCACCAAGAGCTTGAAGCTCATTTGAGATGTCAGTGAGGCGATCGAGGGTTTGTTGAACATTTTCGTTGTCGAGTCTTTTGAAGCGGTTGAAGAGATTGCGAAGAACATCAACTCGAGAGTCACGCTGAGTTGAGACTCCTTCATTTACTTTGGACAGCCTGTCCCGGATGAGCTTAGCAGGTTTCCAAAGCACTCACTCTACCATATTGTCCTTTGCTCAGATGGCCACATATGATATTCTTCGCTTGAGAAGCGAGTTGCTTGAATCTCTTCACATCGGCAGCATTCGGAGAAGGTGTGACAGAGGGGGAACACCATTTTCCACAACATACCAGATATCGTTGTTAATTGCCTCAAGATGCATTCGCATCTTGTTCTTCCAGTAGGGGTAGTCCGTCCCATCAAAGGTAGGACACCCAGCTGAGACCTTGATCATACTGTGTTCTACATAACTAAAACTCCAGGTGGTTAAACCAAAATCACACAGAACAAGGGAGTACCTTGCTCTGATACCAATTGAAAGTGCGTTATATCGACTAGAGCGGGGGTGAATAGGCGATTTTTATGAATTCTTCAATGAGGAATTTGCCGATGAGGAAATTCCTAAGTGAAGAACTATTTGCAGCAGAATAAGTACTCAGAAGTAAGCATAAGAGAATGCGGACATGGTCATCATGATGAAATGAAGACAATCAAGAGTACAGAAAGCGTAAACACATGATAGCACAAGATGAAGACAAACAGACTGAAGAAATTGAACTGAGGAAATTGAGAAAGTCTTCAGTCAAAGTCTGCAAACACAGATAGGAATGAACACTCAACACAGTAATGAGGAAATGAAAGGGTTGAGGAAATAGAACCAGGTAGGTTGGTGAAGAACAATGATTTGGTAGACCAGTTCCAACTGCTGTCTCGGTTATGCGTCTAGTTGGAGCGGCTGAGTATTTAAACTCGAGGACACACAGTCCGGACACCCGATCGTGAGCACGCAGCTCAGGACACCAAGTCCTCACCGTATTCTCCTTGAACTAAGGTCACACAGACCTCGTCCAATCACTCGTGGTAAGTCTTCAGGCGACTTCCAAACCTTCACAGACTTGGTCACTCGGCGATCCACAAATCCTCTTGGAGGCTCTAGACCATGATGCCTAACCGTCTGGAAGAAGCACAATCTTCAAAGGTAACAAGCATCAGATCCACGCAGGATCAATCTCTTCAGTGATGCTCAATCACTTTGGGTTTGTAGGGGTTTGGTTTTGGGTTTTCCTCACTCGATGATTTTCGCTCAAAGTCCTCGGAGGATGGGTTGCTCTTAAATGACAAGTGTCAAGTTCTCTCGGAGCAGCCAACCAGCTAGTGGTTGTAGGGCGGCTATTTATAGCCTAGGGCGCAGCCAACATGATAAGACATAAATGCCCTTCAATGATATGACCGTTAGGTGGATAAGATATTTTGGGACAGGCGCGCAACACAAGAACGGTCGGAAATTTGACTCTCAAATTCCTCGGGGCTATCATGTTCCTCATTGTGTAGGCAATCCGCCTTTGGCGAATTCCTAACTCCTCGGTCAGAACAAATTCCTCAAGAACAAGAAGAACTTCGTCTACATCCTTTGAAGAAATTGACTGAATCAGTATGAGATTTCCAAAGGCTTCACTCGAAGGGATTGGTAGGTGTAGGATTTTGAGTTGAGCATCACATGGAAATTTTTCCTTAGTATTTCCTCGACCCCCTTTAACGATGCGGTGTTTCCTATGACTCAAGAAAGAGAAACGAAACTACGAAAACAAAAGTCTTCACGCTTCATGTTCCTCAAATGAATACCAAGTCTTCAAGGTCACACCAATTTCTTCACTTTCAAAGTCTTCAGAATATCAAAGTCTTCAGTCGAAGAACTTCATTTTTAGGGGTCGACTTTCTCTGTAAATATCAAACTCCTCATAGACTTATAGACCTGTGTACACTCATAAACACATTAGTCCCTTAACCTATAAGTCTTCAATACACCAAAATCACTAAGGGGCACTAGATGCACTTACACCTCTGCCAACACAGACAATCCATCAAGCAAACCGGAAAGTAAAATTTCTCACCCCCTTGCTTACTTGGACCCAAACTTTCTTTTGAAGAAGCAGCAACACGAAGCCCGCCGCACAACCCGGCATAGCGGCCTGGTAGTTACCTCCGCCGGTTTACCGAACACTCCAGTCCGGAAACGTCGATCAGAGGTCTCTTATATTACTGATGCTTCTTGCCCCAAGGCGGGTTGTTTCCGACAGCCTATTAATCCGTCTGATTCAAATTATCAGGGAACCACTCACTCCTCCTCTGGTGAGTCATCGGCCACACAACTTCCACCACTCAAGACAGTTCCTGGGTGAGTTATGCTTTAAATTTACCCTTAACACCTTATGTTCATCTGATGTACTGACCTTTATATTTGTTCGCAGCACCAAGCCTAGACCCAGCAAGAAGGCCCAGTTAAATAAACCGGCTGACGATAATACAGTTGTTGAACCGGAAAAAACTCCTGATCCAGAGGAAAATGTTGACGCCATGCTCGATGATCCGCCACCACAAGATCATGACTTCTTTGTTGAACAAGCAGAAGTTGCTCCATCAGGCCAGTCAAATAAACCGACAAGCCCGACCCGAGACACTGATAAACCGGCAAGTCCGCCTAAAGCTTTTGATAAACCGTTCACTCTAATGAAGTCTGCTAGTGACAAGGAAGATGACATCATGATATCTGGCTTTGGCCATACTGCTCCTAGCAATCCCGTCGCTTTATCCAAGCATAGTGCCAAGGATGAACTTTCTACTATGGGCAAAGGCAAGTGGAACACAGACTTGTCAAGCTACGCCCATCTCAATGCTCAAGACATTCACTCTGGCTTCTTGAACCGTCTGTACACAAGCCGCGATTATGAAGCCGGTTTAGTAAACTTGATGAAAGAGCGATATGAGGTAACTAGTGCTTAACTCTGCATAACTGTTTCTCTTATACCCAACTCCAAATATCAACTCCAGTAGCCCCCAAGTGACGGTTTATGATATCAATCTAAGCCGGGACTTTGCAATATCTCAACTTTGCAGGCTTTAACCTCCAAGGGCCGGTTTAACTTAGGAAGATAAACCGGTAAAATTATATCTTTCGCCGATATAGTCCCCAAGGGCCGGTTTAAGTTATGAAGATGAACCGGGACTCTTAGAAGAAAACCCATAATGTTACTTTGAACAATCATACATTAGCCCCAAAGTGCCAAGAATAATACTTGTATTGTGCTTGGGACTTGTAGAAATTTCTGATAATAAGAAAATAGGCATTAGCCCCCAAGTATCAGGTACATAACTTGTTATGTGCTTGGTACTTCAAATATGTACTGCCAACTCATGATATGTCTGTCTCTTATAGGCTGAGCTGAGCAAAAAGGAAGCTCAAAACGCTGATTTGCAAGAAAACATCAAGTCCCAGCAAGCAGAAACCTCCAAAGCAAAAGATGAGCTGGCCAGTGCTTTAGCCGCCATGGAAAAGCTGAAGGAGGGTTTCAACAAGGAACGGGCGGATTGGGCCATAGAAAAATCCGCATTACAGAAAAGAGCCAAGGAAGCTGAGGCAGCCCTTAATCCGGTGGCAGAAGAACTGACTGGTCTAAAGCAGCAGATCAATGCTATGATCACTGCTGTATTTGGTAAGTATCCTCACTTTAAGTTTTCAACATAACATCCCATACACTGCCGGTTTACTGATGTTTTGTAATGATGCAGGGACTCGCATTACCCATCTGGGTTCTGACTTGCAGAAGAAGTTGAAGGCTGCCTATACTCTTATAGAGCAACGATATACCGGCGCGCAACAGATCATCTGCACTGCTTCTCGCAACAAGCCGCCCCCAACTTTAATCAAGGAAACCTTTGAAAGGTTGTCAATGCTACCTGCCCAGGTAGAAGAGCTAAAGCGATCGGCTGCAAGGGCTGGTGCTCTGACCGCACTAACCCAGGCAAAAGCATGGGTGCCTGACCTTGATCCTGTGGATGTGAGAAAAGGCTATCCAAGTTTGAAAGAAGACGGATCAGAATTTGGCACTGATGACCTCCGAGCCATAAATCGGGAAGTACGTCCACTGGCTTGCCAATTAGCTGAAGAAGCTGATCTTTCCCATTATCAGGCAAGTTATGACGTCAACAACAAACGTGTTCCTGCACCAACTCCTGAGGTTCAAAATCTCATCCCGCCAATTCGTAAGCACACCTATGCCCCTGACATTGAACCGTCCACCCTTATAAGCGACGAAGCTGTGTTCCAAGCCCTAACTGGGATCGACTGGGCAACTATTGACTTCCAGCCGCTGGGTAGAGATGAGGAGGATGAACCTGTGCGAGATGATCCGCAGCCGTCAAGTCAATCAGGTGACGAATCATGATTCGGAGGCGGGATTAGCCTTCTGCGAACCACAACACTTTCCGAAAAACAATTATTCTTTTGGGCACTGAAACGCCTTGTAATAGGCTAGTTCAAACACTTGGTCTGTTATGCCTTCGTGCATATTTATTTTGCCTGATACTTGTTAATTCGACATGCTAAAGATATATGACATTCATAATCTGTAGCTGCTCCTGCATACAAAAAGTTTGAAAGTATCCTGGCGGTTTACCGCTGGACGGGTCATGATGCCCAGATATATAGCCAGAGTTTATAACCAAGGCTGCAAAAAGATAATAAAATATGAAAATAAATGATATCTGTGACCTTGAATCACAATGTTGGTTGACCAACTTTTATAGTGAGGGTGATAACCCCAATCTTGAGTAATGATAACTCCTTTCATATTGTGCCGGTTTATGATAAAACCGTACCGGGTTGTGATAAACACCGGTTTATCCATATTCAATACTGGAGACTTATAGTCGAAACCAGACCGGGTTAATAAACTCCGGTTTATAAGTGATCATGTACTGACAACTTTTCAGTTGAAAGCCAAACCGGGTAATGAACGCTGGTTTGTCAAAAACATCATAAATCTCATCAAAGGAGAAAAAACTTGGCAAATAAAAGCATATGAAAACTTGTAGTCGAGGCTTTTCATGGGCTGCCAGGCCCAAAATTCGAGGCTTTTCATGGGCTGCCAGGCCGCTGAGTTAAACCATTTTACAAAGCCTTTTAAGATGGACCTCAATCTTTAACCAATCGTCGTTTTAACTTTGACAAGTTCAGGGTCTTATGAGATTGACTTGTCAAAGTTCGGCGGGTCATACCAGGTTTACCTGGACGGAGTGACTTACTTAAAAAAGGCAGGCTAGCCCGGGGTTTTAGGTGTATACACCAGGCTTCCAAGCCGTGGCTTGATAGCCAATTACAAGTGTAGATTCTTTGTTCATTTCGATAGCAAAGAATCCCCAAGCAATATTTTGAGTTGTGCTCAGTGGGTGCCTATGTTTGAGTTGTTCTTTTGCAACACTCTCTTTGGCCCCTAAGTAGTTTTCTGGTGTAGCTATGGTTCGGACACGACCAAGCCCCCAAGTGATTTTTCTGGTGGCCTTGCGCCGATCAAGAGGTGTAGCTATGGTTCGAGTACGACCAAGCCCCCAAGTGATTTTTATATAAGGCTTTATAAGCTAAATCAAGGGGTAAATCGGACGCCGCTTTATAAACAGAAGCCCCCATGTAACCACACATGATGTAAGAAGAACAACATATACCCCGCTTTAGCTGAGGCTCCGGTTTATTATATTGATCATAATATATACATTTTCATAACTATGTACATGAGCAGAGCCTGTGGCTCAAGTGTAAGGCCGAAGATGAGCGATATTCCACGGCCGGTGGGTCTCCTCCTCCGATTTACGCGAGTCTTTGTGCTCTCAAACATCTATAAGGTAGTATGACCCGTTATGCAGATTCTTGCTGACCACAAAGGGTCCTTCCCAAGGTGGGGATAACTTGTGCATATCAGTCTGATCCTGGATGAGTCGGAGCACCAGATCGCCTTCTTGAAAAGTTATGGTTCTAACCCGACGGCTTATAACGATGCAGATCTTACTGATAATCGCCGAACGGGCTGCTGCAATATCACGCTCCTCATATAACATGTCAAGTGCTTCCCGTCGTGCCTTCTCATTGTCAGCTTCGACATACGTCGCCACACGAGGCGAGTCATGACGGATGTCACTAGGGAGAACCGCCTCCGCTCCATAAACCATGAAAAAAGGCGTGTAACCTGTGGATCTGTTGGGCGTGGTATTGATGCTCCACAACATAGAAGGTAACTCTTCCACCCAACAACCCGACGTCCGTTGCAAAAGAACCATAAGCCGGGGTTTGATGCCTCTCAAGATCTCTTGATTGGCTCGCTCCGCTTGACCATTAGACTGGGGGTGAGCCACTGATGATACATCAAGCCGGATGTGCTCACGTTGACAGAACTCCTTCATAGCACCTTTGGACAGATTGGTGCCATTATCAGTTATAATGTTGTGTGGAAAATCACCTTCTTGAGGAATTGAACCGCCGTGGCTGCATCACACTTACTGACTGGCTCTGCCTCCACCTACTTAGTGAACTTATCAACCGCCACCAAAAGGTGGGTCTTCTTGTCCTTGGATCTCTTAAAGGGCCCAACCATATCCAGCCCCCAAGTTGCAAACGGCCAAGTGATTGGAATCATCCTCAATTCCTGGGCTGGAACATGGGCTCGGCGTGAAAATTTCTAACAACCGTCGCACTTTTTCACCAAGTCTTACGCATCAGCATGAGCCGTCAGCCAATAGAAGCCATGATGAAAAGCTTTAGCTACCAGGGACTTTGAACCGGCGCGGTGACCACAATCTCCTTTGTGGATCTCACGCAAAATTTCACGGCCTTCTTCACAAGATACACAACGCTGAAACGCCCGTGTCACAGTGCAATGATGTAACTCTCCATTGATAATAGTCATGGACTTGGACCGCCAGATTATCTGCCTGGCCGAAGTTTCATCTTCTGGTAACTCGCCCCGGTTCATATACGCCAAATATGGGACCGTCCAATCCGGGATAACATGAAGAGCCGCCACCAACTGAGCCTCCGGATCAGGAACAGCCAAATCCTCCTCTGTAGGGAGCTTGACTGAAGGATTATGCAGCACATCCAGGAAGACATTGGGTGGAACCGGTTTACGTTGGGAACCCAAACGGCTTAAAGCATCCGCCGCTTCGTTCTTCCGCCGGTCCACATGATCGACCTGATAACCTTTGAAGTGACCTGCAACAATGTCCACCTCTCGACGATATGCTGCCATGAGTGGGTCCTTGGAATCCCAAGTACCAGACACTTGTTGAGCCACCAGGTCCGAGTCACCGAAGCACTTAACCTGGCTTAAAATTCATCTCCTTAGCCATCCGAAGACCGTGGAGTAAAGCCTCATACTCAACTGCATTGTTAGTGCAATGGAACATTAAACGAAGAACATAACAAAACTTATCACCTCGTGGGAAAGTTAATACGACTCCAGCCCCCGAGCCCTCCAATTGCCTGGACCCATCAAAATGAATAGTCCAATAAGTATGATCCGGCTTCTCTTCTAGCGCCTGTAACTATGTCCAGTCATTGATGAAGTCCACAAGTGCCTGAGATTTGACTGCCGTCCGGGGCACATATTTTAACCCGTGAGGCCCAAGCTCAATAGCCCACTTGGCAATCCGCCACCGCTTCCTGTTCGGATTATATCCCAAAGGAGCAGAGCTGACCACAGTGATTGAATGACCCTGGAAATATTGCTTAAGCTTCCGGCTCGCCATAAAAACTCCATACACCAGCTTCTGCCAATGCGGGTACCTTTGCTTGGACTCAATAAGTACCTCACTGATATAATAAACCGGCCATTGAACCGGGTACTCCTTTCGGGCCTCCTTGCGCTCTACCACAATAGCCACGCTAACAACCTGGGCATTAGCAGCTACATATAACAACAAGGGCTCTTTATCAACTGGAGCAGCTAGGATAGGCGGCTCGGCTAGCTGCCGCTTTAAGTCCTCAAACGCTTCATTGGTAGCGTCACTCCAGACAAAGTTATCTATCTTTTTCAGCATCTAATACAAAGGGATGGCCTTCTCCCCAAGGCGAAAACCGGCTTAAAGCTGCAATCCGGCCTGCCAGTCGTTGAACATCATTGATACACTTCGATTTAGCCAAGGAAGTGATAGCCTTGATCTTTTATGGATTAGCTTCAATGCCCCTGTTAGACACCAGAAAACCCAAGAGCTTACCTGCCGGTAGACCAAAGACACACTTGGCCGGATTAAGCATCATTTTATAAACCCGGAGGTTATCAAAGGTCTCCTTCAAGTCATCTATCAATGTCTCCTCTTTTCTAGATTTCACCACAATATCATCCACATAAACATGAACATTGCGTCTGATCTGATTACGAAGACAATTCTGCACACAATGTTGATAAGTCGCCTGGGCACTCTTGAGCCCAAAAGGCATAGATACATAGCAGAAGGCTCCAAAAGGAGTTATAAAAGGTCCTTAACTGCCATTTTGATCTGATGGTATCCAGAGTATGGATCCAAAAAGCTCAAATGCTCACAACCCACCGTAGCATCAATGATTTGATCAATACGAGGGAGACCAAAAGGATCCGCTGGACAAGCCTTGTTTAAATATGTGTAGTCCACACACATACGCCAAGTGCCGTTCTTCTTAAGTACCAGCACCGGATTAGCCAACCACTCAGGATGAAACACTTCAATGATAAACCCAGCCGCCAAGATCCTGGCTACCTCCTCACCAATAGCCTTGCATCTTTCTTCATTGAACCAGCGAAGAAACTGCTTGACCGGTTGAAACTTGGGATCAACATTAAGTGTGTGCTCAGCGAGTTCCCTCGGTACACCTGGCATGTCAGAAGGCTTCCATGCAAAGATGTCCCGGTTCTCACGGATGAACTCGATGAGCGCGCTTTCCTATTTCGGATCCAATTTAGCGCTGATGCTAAACTGCTTGGATGAATCGCCAGGGACAAAATCAACAAGCTTAGTCTCATCAGCCGATTTAAACTTCAAGGCTAGTTCATGCTCTGTAGTTGGCTTTTTCAAAGAAGTCATATCCGCCGGATCAACATTGTCCTTGTAGAACTTCAACTCCTCTGTTGCACAAACCGACTCGGCATATGCCACATGACCTTCTTCACATTGTAAAGCGATCTTGCGGCTCCCATGCACCGTGATGGTCCCCTTATGGCCCGGCATCTTGAGCTGCAGATAGACATAATAGGGCCTTGCCATGAACTTAGCATAAGCCGGCCGTCCAAACAGGGCACAGGCTCTTGATTTTCACCACTTCGAAAGTCAATGTCTCTGATCTTGAATCATGTTCATCTCCAAAAGCAACCTCCAGAGCTATCTTACCAACCGGATACGCCGATTTACCAGGCACCACACCATGGAAGACCGTGTTGGACGGTTTAAGATTTTTATCTGTTAACCCCATGCGACGGAAGGTTTCATAATAAAGGACATTGATACTACTCCCCCCATCCATGAGTACCTTGGTGAACATATAAATTCCAACCTGAGGTGCCACCACTAATGCCAGATGACCCGGATTATCAACCCGAGGTGGATGATCCTCTCGACTCCACACAATAGGCTGTTCAGACCAGCGTAGGTAATGGGGCACCGCCGGTTCAATGGAGTTTACTGCCCTTTTGTGCAGCTTCTGGTCGCGTTTGCACAGGCTCGTGGTGAAGACATGGTACTGTCCACTATTCAACTGCTTCGGGTTGCTCTGGTAACCCGACTGCTGCTGTTGCTGCTGATTGCCCTGATGATTATAACCACCTTGGTTGCCCTGATTGCCTTGATTTCCATGTCCGCTCTGATTACCGTGAAAACCTGAACCGGAACTGCCTCCACCGTAACCCGGCCCATGAGATCCGGGGCCTGAACCGCCGCCCGGTCCATGATCATACCGGAAAAAATCTCAATTTTTGAATCCTGCATAATATAACAATCCTTCCAGAGGTGCGTGGCCGGCTTATCCCGCGACCCGTGCTTCGGGCAAGGCTGGTTTAACAGGTGAGACAGGCGCTCCGGATTGGGACTTGGTACACCACCACGTGGGGGCGGTTTACCCTTACGACGCTGGCCTTTGTCCTGCGCGTTGGTATTAGCCACAAAATCTAAACTGTTATCTGATGACCCACAAGTATAGGGGATCTATCGTAGTCCTTTCGATAAGTAAGAGTGTCGAACCCAACGAGGAGCAGAAGGAAATGATAAGCGGTTTTCAGCAAGGTATTCTCTGCAAGTACCGTAATAAGTGGTAACGAGATAGTTTTGTGATAAGATAATTTGTAACAAGCAACAAGTAATAAAAGTAAATAAAGTGCAGCAAGGTGGACCAATCCTTTTTGTAGCAAAGGACAAGCCTGGACAAACTCTTATATAAGGAAAAGCGCTCCCGAGGACACATGGGAATATCGTCAAGCTAGTTTTCATCACGTTCATATGATTCGCGTTCGGTACTTTGATAATTTGATATGTGGGTGGAGCGGTGCTTGGGTGTTTTTCTTACTTGAACAAGCATCCCACTTATGATTAACCTCAATTGCAAGCATCCGCAACTACAACAAAAGTATTAAGGTAAACCTAACCATAGCATGAAACATATGGATCCAAATCAGCCCCTTATGAAGCAACGCATAAACTAGGGCTTAAGCTTCATCACTCTAGCAACCCATCATCTACTTATTACTTCCCAATGCCTTCCTCTAAGCCCAAATAATGGTGAAGTGTTATGTAGTCGACGTTCACATAACACCACTAGAGGCTAGACAACATACATCTCATCAAAATATCAAACGAATACCAAATTCACATGACTACTAATAGCAAGACTTCTCCCATGTCCTCAGGAACAAACGTAACTACTCACAGAGCATATTCATGTTCATAATCAGAGGGGTATTAATATGCATAAAGGATCTGAACATATGATCTTCCACCAAATAAACCAACTAGCATCAACTACAATGAGTAATCAACACTACTAGCAACCTGCTAGTACCAATCCCGGACTTGGAGACAAGAATTGGATACAAGAGATGAACTAGGGTTTTGAGAGGAGATGGTGCTGGTGAAGATGTTGATGGAGATTGCCCTCTCCCGATGAGAGGAGCATCGGTGGTGATGACGGTGATGATTTCCCCCTCCCGGAGGGAAGTGTCCCCGGCAGAACAGCTCTGCCGGAGCCCTAGATTGGTTCCGCCAAGGTTCCGCCTCGTGGCGGCGGAGTTTCTTCCCGAAAGGTTGCTTATGATTTTTTTATCGACGAAAGACCTCATATAGCAGAAGATGGCCATCGGAGAGCCAACAGGGGCCCACGAGGCAGGGGGCGCGCCCTGGGGGGTAGGGCGCGCCCCCCACCCTCGTGGCCAGGTGGGTCCCCCTCTGGTGAACTTCTTCCGCTCAATATTTTTTATATTTTCCAAAAATGACTTTTGTGGAGTTTCAGGACTTTTGGAGTTGTGCAGAATAGGTCTCTAATATTTTCTCCTTTTCCAGCCCAGAATTCCAATTTGGCATTCTCCCTCCTTACGCAAACCTTGTAAAATAAGAGAGAATAGGCATAAGTATTGTAACATAACGTGTAATAACAGCCCATAATGCAATAAATATCGATATAAAAGCATGATGCAAAATGGACGTATCAACCCCCCCAAGCTTAGACCTCGCTTGTCCTCAAGCGGAAGCCGATAATGATAAATATGTCCCCATGTTTAGAGGTAGAGGCGTCGATAAAAATAAAATACGGACATGAAGGCATCATGATTATTCTCATAATAGCAACATAAATAGATATTGTCATATTATTTCTTATGTTCAGGTAATAATCCATTCACAATGCAGAGTACGAATCATAAACTTTATTGAGAACCAACAAACTATAATCTCAGTCATTGAAGAAATTGCAATTTATCATAACATCAGAAAGAGTCTATGTCAGAGCTTAATAGCAAGTCCACATACTCAACTATCATTTAGTCTTTCATAATTGCTAACACTCACGCGATACTTGTGGTTACGGAGTTTTAATCAGACACAGAGAAAGACAGGGGCTTATAGTTTCGCCTCCCAACCTTTTACCACAAGGGTAATGTCAACAATAATAATTCATGCTCCCCTATATCCAATTAGATATATATATCAGGATCTTTCCAACATACTGTGCTTGCCAAAGGATAAAGTGTAAAAAGGAAAGGTGAAGATCACCATGACTCTTGCATAAGATAGAGGATAATAATAGAAGATAGGCCCTTCGCAGAGGGAAGCAGAGCTTGTCATGCGCTTAAGGGTTGGATGCACAAAGTCTTAATGCGAGAGAACGTCACTTTATATTGCCACTTGTGATATAGACCTTTATTATGCAGTCCGTCGCTTTTATTACTTCTACATCACAAGATCGTATAAAGCTTATTTTCTCCCTCACTAATAAATCATACATATTTAGAGAGCAATTTTTATTGCTTGCACCGATGACAACTTACTTGAAGGATCTTACTCAATCCATAGGTAGGTATGGTGGACTCTCATGGCAAAACTGGTTTAAGGGTTTCGGAAGCACAAGTAGTATCTCTTCTTGGTGCTTGAGAATTTGGCTAACATGAGGGGAAAGGCAAGCTCAACATGTTGGATGATCCATGACAATATACTTTATCTTAGATATAAGAAAACATAACCCATTACGTTGTCTTCCTTGTCCAACATCAACTCTTTAGCATGTCATATTTTAATGAGTGCTCCCAATCATAAAAGATGTCAATGATAATATATTTATATGTGAAACCTCTCTTTCCTTATTACTTCCTATTAATTGCAACGATGACCAAAGCTATGTTTGCCAACTCCCAACAGCTTTTAATCATCATACTCTTCTATGTGAAGTCATTACTCTCAATAAGATCAATATGATCTCTTTGTTTCTTTTTATTCTTTTTTTCTTTTCTTTTATTCACCCAAGATCATGGCAAAACAATCAAGCCCTTGACTCAACACTAATCTTTATTATACAGCTCACGGACTCGATTACATAGAGAGATCATAAAGCAAAAACTCAAAACTAGATCATGTCATAAACTTTATTCTACTAGATCAAGATACTACTAATAGGATCGAACTAAGAAAAACGGTAAAGATAGGAGATGTGATGGTGATATGATATCGGGGCACTTCCCCCAAGCTTGGCAGTTGCCAAGGGGAGTGCCCATACCCATGTGATTATGTCTCCTTGTTTGTTGAAGAGGATGGTGGTGATGTTGACTTAGTTGATGGCATAGACTTCTCCCTTAATTTGCGCTTGAGGACAGAATTTTGGTCCCTCAAATCATCAATCTCACACTCCATGGGTAATCCTTTTGCATAGGTCCTGCTTATTTTCCTGCAAGAGATGAAAAGGGATAAACTCGATCTTTGGTTTCTTTACCCTATCAGGGAGACTTGACTTTTTGCACTCCACATGCATGTCCCCAGGTTGAGGTAATGGGGCTTCATCTTCATCTGAGCTCGTCTCCTCCTTCCCCTTGGTTTCATAGTCCTCTTCTTTCTCGTAGTCCAACCATCGTGCTCCACGTCTCCATAGACCTTAGGATTTGCTAGGTAATCATCCACATAGCTTTCTCCTTCCGAATCCTGGGACGACATGTTGATCTAATATGCAGCAGCAACAGCTCAAAACAAAAACAGAGGATATTTGCGTGATACAGGAGTCAAAACCTTCGGGAGAATATATAATGAATTTTTACCGACCAAAATACGTATTTTGCAAGAAAACGGAGTCCGGAAGGCACACGAGGTGCCCACGAGGTGGGGCGCCCGGGGGTAGGCGCGCCCTCCACCCTCGTGGGGCCCTGTGTCCTTCGGACTGCTACTTATTTTTCTATTTTTCTAAATATTCCAAAACGGAGAAATATTGCCCTAAAAAATTGTTTTGGAGTCGGTTTACTTACCGTACCACATACCTATTCCTTTTCGGAGTTTGAAACGTTCTGGAAAGTGTCTCTTATGTATTCCTCCGGGGTTACGGTTTCAATAACATTGGTTTCAAAATTTATAGGATTACCTGAGATATAGTGTTTGATTTTTTGACCCTTTACCACCTTCGGATTCGTGCCTTCGAAGTTGTTGACTTTTATGGCACCGGAATGATAGACCTCCTCGATAACGTAGGGGCCTTCCCATTTAGAGAGAAGCTTTCCTGCAAAAACTCTTAAACAAGAGTTGTATAGCAATACATAATCACCTACATTAAACTCACGCTTTTGTATCCTTTTGTCATGCCATCTTTTAACTTTTTCTTTAAACAACTTGGCATTTTCATAAGCTTGGGTTCTCCATTCATCAAGTGAGCTAATATCAAATAACCTCTTCTCACATAAGTTTGAAGTCATAGTTGAGCTCTTTAATAGCCCAATATGCCTTATGTTCTAGTTCGAGAGGTAAATGACATGCTTTTCCATAAACCATTTTATACGGAGACATACCCATAGGATTTTTATATGCAGTTCTATAGGCCCATAATGCATCAGCAAGTTTCTTGGACCAATTCTTTCTAGACCTATTGACAGTCTTTTGCAAAATTAATTTGAGCTCCCTATTACTCAATTCTACTTGACCACTAGACTGTGGATGATATGGAGATGCAATTCTATGATTAACATCATACTTAGCAAGCATCTTACGGAAAGCACCATGAATAAAATGTGAAGCACCATCAGTCATTAAATATCTAGGGACTCCAAACCTCAGAAAAATAACTTCTTTAAGCATTATAATTGAAGTGTTATGATCAGCACTACTAGTTGGAATAGCTTCCACCCACTTAGTAACGTAATCAACAGCAACTAAAATATGTGTATACCCATTAGAGGCAGGAAAAGGTCCCATATAATCAAAGCCCCAAACATCAAATGGTTCGATAACTAGTGAATAATTCATAGGCATTTCTTGACGTCTACTAATATTACCGATTCTTTGACATTCATCACAAGATAAAACAAACTTACGGGCATCCTTGAAGAGAGTAGGCCAATAAAAACCAGATTGCAATACCTTATGTGCAGTACTATCTCCAGCGTGGTGTCCTCCATAAGCTTCGGAGTGACACTAGCGTCGGATCATTCTGTTCATGCTCGTGTACACAACGTCTAATAACACCATCTACTCCTTCTTTATAAAGATGTGGGACATCCCAAAAGTAATGTCTCAAATCATAGAAAAACTTTTTATTTTGCTGGTATGTGAAACTAGGTGGTATAAATTTAGCAACAATATAATTAGCATAATCAACATACCATGGAGTGCTACGAGAAGTACTTATAACATTTAATTGTTCATCAGGAAAGCTATCGTCAATAGGTAGTGGGTCATCAAGAACATTTACTAACCTAGACAAGTTGTCTGCAACGGGGTTCTCAGCTCCCTTTCTATCAACAATATGCAAATCAAATTCTTGTAGCAAGAGAACCCATCTAATAAGTCTAGGTTTAGCATCTTTCTTTTCCATCAGATATTTAGTAGAAGCATGATCCATGTGAATAGTTACTTTAGAATCAACAATATAAGGTCTGAACTTATCACAAGCAAATACAACTGCTAAGAATTCTTTTTCAGTAGTAGCATAATTTCTTTGAGCATTGTCTAGAGTCTTACTAGCATAGTGGATAACATTTAATTTCTTATCAACTCTTTGCCCTAGAAAATCACCTATAGCATAGTCACTGGCACCACACATAATTTCAAAGGGTAAATTCCAATCAGGTGGCTGAACAATAGGTGCAGAGATCAATGCTTTCTTAAGTATTTCAAATGCTTCTACACAATCATCATCAAAGACAAATGGTATATCTTTTTGTAATAAATTAGTCAGAGGCCGAGAAATTTTTGAGAAGTCCTTAATGAACCTCATATAAAATCCGGTGTGACCAAGGAAAATTCTTATACCTTTGATGTCCTTGGGACATGGCATCTTTTCAATAGCGTCAACCTTGGCTTTATCAACTTCAATACCTCTTTCAGAAACTTTATGCCCCAAGACAATACCTTCATTGACCACAAAGTGGCACTTTTCCCAATTCAAGACAAGATTAGTTTCTTCACATCTCTGCAAAACTCGATCAAGATTGCTCAAGAAATCATCAAAAGAAGATCCATAGATGGAAAATTCGTCCATGAAAACCTCACAAATCTTTTCACAAAAGTCAGATAATATAGCCATCGTGCATCTTTGAAAGGTAGCAGGTGCATTACATAAACCAAAAGGCATACGTCTATAAGCAAAAGCACCAAAAGGGCATGTAAAAGTAGTCTTTGATTGATCCTTAGCCGATACAGGTATTTGAGAGAAACCAGAATAACCATCTAGAAAGCAATAGTGTGTATGTTTGCATAATCTTTCTAGCATTTGATCGATAAAAGGTAAGGGGTAATGATATTTCTTAGTAGCCTTATTCAATTTGCAGAAATCAATTACCATCCTATAACCTGTAATAATTCTTTGTGGAATCAATTCATCTTTATCATTAGGAACAACAGTAACACCTCCCTTCTTAGGGACACAATGGACAGGACTTACCCGTTGACTATCAGCAACGGGATAAATTATACCTGCCTCCAGAAGCTTTAATATTTCTTTTCTTACCACTTCCTTCATCTTAGGATTCAGCCGTCGTTGATGATCACGAACCGGTTTGGCATCTTCTTCCAAATTTATTTTATGTTGACATAGAGTGGGACTAATGCCCTTAAGATCATCAAGAGTATATCCAATAGCAGACGGTGCTTCTTCGTAGTTTTCAATAATCTCTCTTATTCATGCTCTGAAAGGTTAGCACTAATAATAACAGGATATATTTTCTTTTTATCAAGATAAGCATATTTAAGATTATCAGGCAACGGTTTAAGCTCAAACACGGGATCACCCTTGGGTGGAGGAGGATCCCCTAGGATTTCAACAGGCAAATTGTGTTTCAGAATGGGTTCCTGATTAAATAATACTTCATCTATTTCCCTTCTTTCATTCATAAACATATCATTTTCATGGTCTAGCAAATATTGCTCTAAAGGATCACTAGGAGGTACGACAATAGAAGCAAGACCAATAATTTCATCTTTACTAAGTAATTCTTCTTCACGGTGTTGTCTACTAAATTTAGAGAAATTAAACTCATGAGTCATATCACCCAAGCCAATAGTAACAACATTCTTTTCGCAGTCTATCTTAGCATTAACAGTGTTCAAGAAGGGTCTACCAAATATAATGGGACAAAAGCTATCTTGTGGGGAACCGAGAACAAGAAAATCAGCAGGATATTTAGTTTTCCCACACAAGACTTCAACATCTCTAACAATTACCATTGCTGATATAGTATCTCTATTGGCAAGTTTAATTGTAACATCAATACCTTCTAACTCAGCAGGTGCAATTTCATGCTTAATTTCTTCGTATAAAGTATGAGGTATAACACTAGCACTAGCACCCATATCACATAAGCCATGATAACAATGATCTCCTATTTTAATGTAAATAATAAATACACCTACCACAGGTCTATGTTTATCTTTAGCATTGTGGTTTGGCAATTCTAGCAGTTTCACCGCAGAATTGAATAACATGCCCATCAATATTATCAGCTAAGAGATCTTTAACAATAGCAACATTAGGTTCAACTTTAATTTTCTCAGGAGGTGTATAAGTACTAATATTACTTTTACGAACTACAGTTGAAGCTTGAGCATGATCCTTTATTCTAACAGGAAAAGGTGGTTTCTCAACATAAGAAGTAGGAACAACAGGATCATTATAAGTGATAATCTTTTCTTCAACTTTAGTAGGTGCAGCTACTTTTACTTCTATGGGAGGATGATATTTAAACCACTTCTCTTTGGGGAGATCAACATGAGTAGCAAAAGACTCACAGAAAGAAGCTACCATCTCAGAGTCAAGCCCATATTTAGTGCTAAACTTATGGAAAACATCGGTATCCATAAAAGACTTAACACAATCAAATTTAGGCGTCATACATGACTCCTTACCTTCGTCGAGATCCCAATCTTCAGAGTTGCGTTTAATTCTATCCAATAAATTCCATCTGAATTTAATAGTCTTCATCATAAAAGAGCCATCACAAGAAGTATCGAGCATGGTGCGATTGTTTTCAGAAAGCCGAGCATAAAGATTTTGAAGAATTATTTCTCTTGAGAGCTCATGATTGGGGCATGAATATAACATTGATTTAAGCCTCCCCCAAGCTTGAGCGATGCTTTCTCCTTCGCGAGGCCAAAAATTATATATGTAATTGCGATCACGATGAACAAGATGCATAGGATAATACTTCTGATGAAATTCCAGTTTCACTCGTTTATAGTTCCATGATCCCGTGTCATCACATAGCCTATACCATGTCGATGCATCTCCCTTCAAAGATAAAGGGAATACCTTCTTCTTAAAAACATCATCGGGTATACCTGCAAGCTTAAATAATCCACAAACTTCATCCATATAGAGTAGATGTTCATCAGGATGCTTTGTTCCATCTCCTGTAAAAGTATTAGCTAGCAGTTTTTCCATCATACCCGAAGGAACTTCAAAGGGAATATTTTCATGTTCGATGGGTTAAGTAGGTTGAGGAGCAACTCTTTGCTCTCTTGGTCGGTGAAGATACCCCGAACTAGCCCCTTAGAGGATTACTTTCCATAATAACAAGTGACAGTAAATTTCAGCACACTATATAAATTTTTCCTTACCAAATTCCACCTACCAAAGGCGCTTCACTCCCCGGCAACGGCGCCAGAAATTCTTCTTGCTACCTCTTGAGCTTGCGTTGGATTTCCCCGAAGAGGAGAGGATAATGCAGCAAAGTAGCGTAAGTATTTCCCTCAGTTTTTGAGAACCAAGGTATCAATCCAGTAGGAGGCCACGCAAAAGTCCCTCGTACCTACACAAAACAAAGAGCTCAACGCAACCACCGCGATTAGGGGTTGTCAATCCCTTCACGGTCACTTACGAGAGTGAGATCTGATAAAGATGATAGATAATATTTTTGGTATTTTTGGTATAAAGATACAAAGTAAAATAAAAAGCAAAATAAAAAGCAAAGCAATAATAAAGTAAGGGAAGATTAATATGATAGAGAATAGACCCGGGGGCCATAGATTTCACTAGTGGCTTCTCTCAAGAGCATAAGTATTTTACGGTGGGTGAACGGATTACTGTTGAGCAATTGACAGAATTGAGCATAGTTATGAGAGTATCTAGGTATGATCATGTATATAGGCATCACGTCCGAGACAAGTAGACCGACTCTGCTCGCATCTACTACTATTACTCCACTCATCGACCGCTATCCAAAGATGCATCTAGAGTATTAAGTTAATGAAAACAGAGTAACGCTTTAAGCAAGATGTCATGATGTAGAGGGATAAATTCATGCAATATGATAAAACCCCATCTTGTTATCCTCGATGGCAACAATACAATACGTGCCTTGCTGCCCTTCACATCCTTTGGGAAAGGACACCGCAAGATTGAACCCAAAGCTAAGCACTTCCCCCATTGCAAGAACTACAAATCTAGTTGGCCAAACCAAATGGATAATTCGAAGAGACTTGTAAAGATAACCAATCATACATAAAAGAATTCAGAGAAGATTCAAATATTGCTCATAGATAATCTTGATCATAAACCCACAATTGATCGATCTCAACAAACACACCGCAAAAAGGAAGATTACATCGAATAGATCTCCACGAGAGAGGGGGAGAACATTGTATTGAGATCCAAAAAGAGAGAAGAAGCCATCTAGCTACTAACTATGGACCCGAAGGCCTGAGGTAAACTACTCACACTTCATCGGAGAGGCTATGATGATGTAGAAGCCCTCCGTGATGAATTCCCCTTCCGGTGGAGCTCCGGAACAGGCCCCAAGATGGGATCTCGTGGATACAGAAAGTTGCGGCGGTGGAATTAGGTTTTTGGCTCCGTATCTGATCGTTCGGGGTACGTAGGTATATATAGGAGGAAGGAGTACGTCGGTGGAGCAAAGGGGGGCCCACAAGGCAGGGGGCAAGCCCTCCACCCTCGTGGCCGCCTCCTTTCTTTCTTGACGGGTGGTCCAAGTCTCTGGATCATATTCGTGAGAAAATCGCGTTCGAAGGTTTCATTCCGTTTGGACTCCGTTTGATATTCTGCTTTCTTGAAACTCAAATAGGCAAAAAGCAAAGAATCTGGGTTGGGCCTCCGGTTAATAGGTTAGTCCCAAAAGTAATATAAAAGTGTAAAATAAAGCCCAATATGGTCCAAAACAGTAGATAATATAGCATGGAGCAATCAAAAATTATAGATACGTTGGAGACGTATCGTTGGATTTCCCCGAGGAGGAGAGGATAATGCAGCAAAGTAGCGTAAGTATTTCCCTCAGTTTTTGAGAACCAAGGTATCAATCCAGTAGGAGGCCACGCGCAAGTCCCTCGTACCTACACAAAACAAATAGCTCAACGCAACCAACGCGATTAGGGGTTGTCAATCCCTTCACGGTCACTTACGAGAGTGTGATCTGATAGAGATGATAGATAATATTTTTGGCATTTTTGGTATAAAGATGCAAAGTAAAATAAAAAGCAAAGTAAAAAAGCAAAGCAGTAATAAAGTAAGGGAAGATTAATTGGCATAATTTCAGTGTAACTCTTCTTAATTGTGGTATGAATATTCAGATCCGAAAGATTCAAGACAAAAGTTCATAATGACATAAAAATAATAATACTTTAAGCATACTAACTAAGCAATTATGTCTTCTCAAAATAACATGGCCAAAGAAAGTTCATCCCTACAAAATCATATGGTTTAGTCATGCTCCATTTTCGTCACACAAGAATGCTCTCATCATGCACAACCCCGATGACAAGCCAAGCAATTGTTTCATACTTTAGTAATCTCAAACTTATAAACCTTCACGCAATACATGAGCGCGAGCCATGGACATAGCACTATGGGTGGAATAGAATATGATGATGGCGGTTATGTGGAGAAGACAAAAAAGGAGAAGGTCTCACATCAACGAGGCTAATCAATGGGCTATGGAGATGCCCATCGATTGATGTTAATGCAAGGAGTAGGGATTGCCATGCAACGGATGCACTCGAGCTATAAATGTATGAAAGCTCAATAAAATGCAACTAAGTGGGTGTGCATCCAACTTGCTTGCTCATGAAGACCTAGGGCACTTGAGGAGGCCCATTGTTGGAATATACAAGCCAGGTTCTATAATGAAAAACTCCCACTAGTATATGAAAATGACAAAATGAGAGACTCTCTATCATGAAGATTATGGTGCTACTTTGAAGCACAAGTGTGGCAAAGGATAGTAGCATTGTCCCTTCTCTCTTTTCTCTCATTTTTTATTTGGGCCTTTTCTCTTTTTATGGCCTCTTTTCTCCCCTTTTTTTCTTTTTTTATATATTCCTCACTTGGGACAATGCTCTAGAAAATGATGATCATCACACTTCTATTTATTTACAACTCAATGATTACAACTCGATACTAGAACAAGGTATGACTCTATATGAATGCCTCCAAGGTGTACGGGATATGCAATGAACCAAGAGTGACATGTATGAAATAATTATGAACGGTGGCTTTGACACAAATACTATGTCAACTACATGGTCATGCTAAGCACTATGACAATGATGAATGTGTCATGATGAACGGAATGGTGGAAAGTTGCATGGCAATATATCCCGGAATGGCTATGGAAATGCCATAATAGGTAGGTATGGTGGCTGTTTTGAGGAAGATATAAGGAGGTTTATGTGTGAAAGAGTGAATCATATCACGGGGTTTGGATGCACCGGCGAAGTTTGCACCAACTCTCAATGTGAGAAAGGGCAATGCACGGTACCGAAGAGGCTAGCAATGATGGAAGGGTGGCGTATAATCCATGGACTCAACACTAGTCATAAAGAACTCATATACTTATTGCAAAAATCTACAAGCCATCAAAAACCAAAGCACTACGCGCATGCTCCTAGGGGGATAGATTGGTAGGAAAAGACCATCACTCATCCCCGGACGCCACTCATAAGGAGGACAATCAAAGAACACCTCATGTTTCAAATTTGTTACATAACGTTTACCATACGTGCATGCTACGGGACTTGCAAACTTCAACACAAGTATTTCTCAATTTCACAACTACTCAACTAGCATGACTTTGATATTATTACCTCCATATCTCAAAACAATCATCAAGCATCAAACTTTTCTTAGTATTCAACACACTCATAAGAAAGATTTTATTATTCTTGTATACCTAGCTGTCGGTATCAAAACCGGCGGATCTCGGGTAGGGGGTCCCGAACTGTGCGTCTAGGCGGATGGTAACAGGAGACAAGGGACACGATATTTTTACCCAGGTTCTGGCCCTCTCGATGGAGGTAAAACCCTACTCCTGCTTGATTAATATTGATGATATGGGTAGTACAAGAGTAGATCTACCATGAGATCGGAGAGGCTAAACCCTAGAAGCTAGCCTATGGTATGATTGTTGTTCGTCCTACGGACTAAAACCCTCCGGTTTATATAGACATCGAATAGGGTTAGGGTTACACAGAGTCGGTTACAATGGTAGGATATCTACATATCCATATTGCCAAGCTTGCCTTCCACGCCAAGGAAAGTCCCATCCAGACACGGGACGAAGTCTTCAATCTTGTATCTTCAAAGTCCATGAGTCCGGCCAAAGGCTATAGTCCAGCTATCTGGACACCCCCTAATCCAGGACTCCCTCAGTAGCCCCTGAACCAGGCTTCAATGACGATTTAGTTCGGGCGCGCATATTGTCTTCGGCATTGCAAGGCGGGTTCCTCCTCCGAATACTTCATAGAAGATTTTGAACACAAGGATAGTGTCCGTCTCTGCAAAATAAGTTCCACATACCATCGTAGAGAGAATAACATTTACACAAGTTCAACCTGCTGATGTATTCCGTGGCGTGATATCACACCACGACCAAGCCTTTATTCGAATCTTTTCACTGTCCCACCTCAGCGCGTTTAGCGAGGCAGTTTCCTTGGCACGTCTTGTCAAAGCAGAGATCGTGTCCCCTTATTCTGGGATTCTCATCAATACGGGCGTGGGTAACCCAACCATGCCATTGATTACGGCGCTTAGGAGATAAGCGAGTTTTATCAGGCCGGTGGGGACGCATAGCTTTGTCCGTCCATATAAGGGGATAAGGATCCACTTTTTCACACACGCCTTCTTCCTCCTTTGCTTATCCATTTCCGCACACTCGAGCTCCAGCACCCAAGTCCGCACATCCCACCTCAACCTTCTGCAACTATGTCTGGAGCGGGAGGCAAGTGGATGGCCTCCTCCATCACGGAGGGGCACATCAAAGAGCTGCGGAAGGCTGGATACTTGTCCGGTGACATCGCGCATAGGCTCCCCAACAAGGGGCAGCTCATCCCCACCCCCAGGCCCCATGAGAGGGTGGTGTTCCTCCCCCACTTCCTCCGCGGACTAGGGTTTCCACTTCACCCATTCGTCCGGGGCTCATGTTCTACTACGGCCTAGATTTCCATGATCTGGCCCAATTTCATCCTCAACATCTCGGCGTTTATCGTCGTGTGAGGCCTTCCTTCAGATCCAGCCCCACTTGACTTATGGCTGAAGACCTTCAATGTCAAGCCGAAGGTAGTGGGCGGCCGCCAAGCGGAGTGCGGAGGTGCCATGGTGGGCAATATGGCCAACGTCCTATGGCTCAAGGGCTCCTTTGTGGAGACCATAAAGGGGTGGCAATCGGGGTGGTTCTACATCACCGAGCCGCGCGACTCTCAATGGGCGGCGGCCCCCGAATTCCGATCTGGCTTCCCTACAGGGCTCACCTCATGGAAAGAGACGGGCCTGACGTGGGGTAATTCGGAAGAGCTGACAAGACTCCAAACCTGCGTCCGAAACCTGGTGGACAAGAATCTCAAGCTTGTCAACGTAATCCAGGTGATGCTCATCCGCCGGATTCTCCCATGCTAGCAACGGGCCTTCAACTTGTGGGAGTTTGATCCGGCACAGCACCGAACCTTGAGCCGGCTCTTCGACACTACGTATGAAGATGCCTGGAAGGTGTTGTTCAAGGCGCCGAGCTCCGCATCCGCTTATCGAAGATCGCGGATTCAGCTCGACATCAAGCCAGCGAGGTAAGTTATTTTACCCTTTACGGACTCTTTTTCATAGTTTGACTCTTTGTGGGATCTAAAACTCCCTCACCTTTGACAGACTGGCTGAAGACGTCCGGACAGATTGACCGTCCGGCTCCCTTGCCGAAGACTCCAAACGCCCGATTGATGACAGGGCTGGTTCCGCACCTCACGTGGTGCCGGAGAAGAAGGCCAAGAAGAAGGCCACGGGAACTCGAAGGAGTTCCCGGCGCCAATGCTGTCGGACTCATCGTCCGATGACTCCGAGGCGGACTCCCCCGCGAAGACGAGGAGGAGGAAAAAGAGGCCTCTCCCCCAGCGCGGGGAGAGAAGAAAAGGAAGGCCGCCCCAACTGGGGAGGCCGGAGGGTCCAAGAAGGGAAGGACCCTTCCTACGGACTACACTCCCAATGCCGACGACGACGAAGAGGGGTGGGCACCAAGGACCAAGCCCCTGGCGAAATCGTAAGTGTCCGGACACCAGAATAACTCATGGCGTTCCGTTTGTCGCACAGCATCTTCTAATGCCAAGTATAACCGTGCAGCCCGCCCAAGGACGGGCTCAACGATTCGTCGAGCGGCTCCCTGGATTCGTCGGAGGTGAGTAGCACCTCACTTCCGACCGCCTCGTCTCCTCCCGCCGCGGATGACGCCGGGGTGGAGTCCCAAAGGGGCCCAGCCAGAGGAGGTGGCCTCGAGGCGCTGCAAGGCGACCTCCCTAACCCGGGCTCAAAGGGATAAAGCCCGAAGGGCTTCAAGTCGACCCTGTCGGACTCCGTATCGGAACAACCTTCGGTTCCGGAGTCCGACAGGCGACCCCTTCGTAAGAAGGGCAAGACTGCAACGCCGGTGACCTCCGTCCAACCGGAGGCACCGGATAATTTGATGGAGGCGCTTAACGGCTCTTCCATCGACGAGGAGCACCGCATTGTTATGAGTGCGGTGATCCAGAAAGTTCAGTCCGCCAAGAGCGGGCTGACTGAAGCCTATGCCAGCCTTCTAACAGGCTTTGAGGTATGAATTTAAGATATGTAAAAATATTACCGCATAGACATTAGCCCCTGATGCTCAGTTTGGCGTTCGAAAAGGAATAGCCGAACTGAGGATCTAAAAAGATATACGTAGGAGTCTGTCACATCCCCAGTTCAGGCCTTGCTTGTGTTTGCTTTAGCATCCATGCATCATGTTTAAATTTTATGAAACTTGAAATGGGGATTGCCTAAACCCTAGCATTAAAGGAATTCACTAGGTTCAACCAAAATATTTCCAGAAATCCAAATGGCTTCCAAAAATGTTCATCATTCTTGGAAAATGCTGGAAACAAGAACTGTGAGGTGATGCACATTTTTCCATGACATATTTGGGCTCTGGATTAAATCATACTCAATTTGCATTTGGGCATTTGAATGCTATAAAATATTTTAAAGGTCCAAATAATCATGAACTAAAATGTTTGCTGTTGGTAATATTCTAAACAATATCCATGAGCAGTTCCTTGATTTTTGGGTTTGTTCTGGTATTTTAAATAAAGCCCTAAAGCTACAGAAGAAATAGAAAACTAAAACAAATAAAAGAGAGAGAGAGAAGGACTTACCTGACGCTTACCTGAGGCCCACTCACCTGGTGGCCCAGCAGAATCAGCCCAGCCCACCAGGGGCGCCTTTGTCTTCTTCCACCTTCCGCCAAGAGGGCGAGGCGTGTCGACGCCAGCCACCGAGGCCTCCACCTCCTCCCTCCCAGCCTGCTGGCTCCTCCTCGATGCACCAGCGACGCCACGCAGCCCCTGGCCCCTCTCCTCTCTCCTGTGACCTCTCTCCTCCTCTGTCTCGCTCTCTCAAGACGCTTGAACACACCGTCGCCGCCGTCATCCACTGCCACCGCGGCAACTGGCCCTCCCTAGTCAAGCTAGCGTGACCAAGAGAAGCGCCTCGACGTCCTCTCTCCTTCCACCAAGCCAGGCGAGCCCGTGCCATGCTGCTTCGCCGCCATCGTCTTCGTCTTCAACGTCGGCCATCGGTGGGAGCCGCCATCGATTTGTCGCCTGCCGACCGTCCCCGAGCCCGCTAACCGTCCCTGCAGCTCTGCGGTGAGCCTCTGACCCGAATCCCCCTCCTCCCCGCGTCGATTGCGCGGATAGCCGCCGTTTATCACTTGACCCGAGAGCTTTCCGCCGTCACCCATGGCGCCGTCGTGGGCAGGGCCCACTTAAGCCACGCCGAAGCACGTCGTTGAGGTCCTGCAGCCCCCTTAGACCCAACCATGCGCCTAGCTTGCTTCGCCGAGCACTACAACGCCATCCCGCCCGAAGCCGTAGCTCCGGCCGCCGCCCAACTCGCCTCCGAGGCCGCTACCGAGCGCTCGGCGCCCTGTTGCTGCCACCGCTAGATGCGCGGGAGCACGGGCTTCCTCCTGGTGCCCTCCTCCGCCAGCCGCCGCCTTTAGCGCCACCCGCGAGCCGCCGCAAGATTGCGTGAGGTCGCCGAGCTTAATCCGCGACGTTGACGTGGCACGATTAGTTAGGTGCTAAAAAACCATTTAGTTAACCCCCTAGACACTGACAATGGGCCCCAGCGCCCACTAATTTTGTAATTAGACTAATCCACTGGGCCCACACGTCAGGTTGACTTTGCTGACGTGGTCATTGACCGGACCCACCTGTCATTGACCCTGGGCAGCACTGTGTCACTGACCAGTGGTCCCCACTGGTCAGGTTTGACCTGGACGGCGCCTGTTGACCTGCTGAGGTCAGCATGATGCAATGCTGACGCAGTAATTGATTTTCTGGATTTAATCTTTTTCAGGAAATTTCAGAAAATGCCCTAAACTTCTAAAAATCATAGAAATTCAACCGTAGCTCAGAATGAAATAAGTTATATATGAAAAATGATCAGAAAAATCCAATCTATCCATCTGTACTGTTTTCATGCATGTTAGAACAACTTATGACTACTGTTTAGTACAATTCAATTTAATGGCATTTAAACCCTCACATATGGAGTTTGAATTTGAATCTTAGATTCAAACCAACTCCATTGAACATGTTGCTAGTTACATTAGCTCAAAACAAAGCATGTTTCCATGTCGTGATCATGCATCATATTGTTGCATTGCATTGATTGTGTTCTTCCTTGTTTGCCGGTATTTGTCCCCTCTCAGTAGACGACGTACCGACGATGAGTTCGATGACACCGATGAAGAACTATATTATCTTCGGAAGTGCCAGGCAAGCAAAACCCCCTTGTTCATTCTGATACAATCCCACTCTCTCGCTCCTGCTCTCTTTTACTGCATTAGGACAACAACGATTCAACTGTTACATGTTGCGGTAGATGAACCCCTTTCCTCTGCATGACCGTCATTGCCACGAAGAATAGATGAAACCCACTAGCATGAGTAGGAGTTGTTTGAGCCCTGATGTGCCTACTCATTCATGCTTGTTTGTCATGCCTGCTACTGCTTAGAGTTGAGTTAGGTCTAGTTCATCGGGAATGAATTGGAATGGTGTGTGAACATGTCCTACTGTGTGTGAGCTAAGTGTGTGAACACGATTTGGTAAAGGTGGCGGTGAGAGGCCATGTAGGAGTACATGGTGGGTTGTCTCATTGCAGCCGTCCTCAGGAACTGAGTTCTGTGTTTGTGATCCATGAACAGTTACTACCACACATTGGAATGCTTAAGTGCCCCTCTCGACTTATTAATCAACTTGATCTCTGTCCCGTGAGTTGCAACTAGTTTACGGTGTTTGTAGGTAGTGTTAGTAGTCTACCAAGTGACACCCTTGCAGGTGGGCTTGGGACGGACTAGGCACAAGTGGCCGGTGTACCAAGTGGCACCCGGTTGGTGGGCTTGGGAACCCTGCACACATCGTTTGGGGCCGTGGCGACACCGGCCGGATCTCCTTGCGGATGGAACCCGAATAGGCGATAAACCCGACTAGAGACTTGTGTGGTTAGTCGTGTCGTGGCCGACTCCTCGCCCGGCTTCCGCTTGAAGGTTGCCGAGGTACATGACGCGATGTCTGAGGCGATAAGTGGCGAGAGCATGTGTGAAGAAGTACACCCTGCAGGTTATCATTATCTATTCGAATAGCCAGATTCCTCGGATATGGAAACTTGGACCCCTTGCATAGTTCATAGACAAGTCAAAGTGGATACTCTAAAATGCGCAAGATAAGCGTGAGTGCTATGGATGGCGTTCTCGTAGGGAGACGGGAGCGGGTCCATAGTGGTGTATTGATATGGTGAATATGTGGACTCGTGTGTGCCACCTCAAAAAAGTTACTTGCAGTCGTAGTTTAGGATAGCCATCGAGTCAAAGCTGGCTTGCTGCAGTCAAACTCCACCACCCCCTTTGTTGATAATGATGCATATGTAGTTATATCTGATGTAAGTCTTGCTGAGTACATTTGTACTCACGTTTGCTTATTTTATGTTTTGCAGATAGACGTCAGTCTCGCTGGTAGTTCCGCATGGCCTTCGACGTTTAGCTTGTTACCTCAGCTACGATCTTGTACCCTCGGCAGGATCTGGTAGATAGTCAGGCTTCTCAGCCTTTTTCATTTGTAGATGTCTGTACCCAGACATGATAAGCTTCCGCTTGTGCCTTGACTTGTATGCTCTGAGTGTTGGGTCATGAGACCCATGATTGTAATATCTCGCTCCTCGGAGCCTAATGAATAAATATTTGAGTCGTAGAGTTATGTTGTGATGCCATGTTGTATTTACACATATTGAGCATATTGTGTGTATGTTTGAAATGCTTGGTATGTGTGGGATCCGACAATCTAGTTGTTTATCCTTGGCAGCCTCTCATATGGGGAAATGTAGTCTAGTGCTTCTTGAGCGATAGTAGTCCGCCACAGCCCGGTTCACCGAGTCCTGCTAGCCCAAAGACGATCGCTTGGACACTTGACTGGCCGGCATGTGTTTCACTTCGTTCCTATATGTCTGTTCTTCGGGAAATGTCACGCGGTGATATTCGGAGTCCTGCCTAGCTGCTACAGCCGGGTTACCGGAGTCCTGTTAGCCAGTGCTGACAGCAGATTCATACGTTGATGACCGACATGTTCGATGTGATTCATGTATGCCTGTCCCCATGGAGTTAAGCGCCGCTTTGGGTTCACGACTAGCCATGTCGGCCCGGGTTCTCTGTCATATGGATGCTAGCGACACTGTCATATACGTGAGCCAAAAGGCGCAAACGGTCCCGGGCCATGGTAAGGCGACACCCATGGGAATACCGTGCGTGAGGCCGCAAAGTGATATGAGGTGTTACCGGCTAGATCGATGGGACTTGGAATCGGGGTCCTGACAGCGTTGGTATCAGAGCCTGACTGTGCAGAGGATTACCAAGCCAAACTGGTCGAAGTTGTGTCTAGAAATGCTTTAGTTATGTAGGGAATTGATTGTGGAAGGAACGTAAGGCTCTTTTTACTCCTTATACCTCATGTCCTTCTGATCTGAGTCTTCCTCTTCTCTTCTACGGTGATTTAGAACTAGGCTTCTCATCTATCTATTAGGATGACGTGTTACTAATCCATAGACCTTTAAGATTGTTGGATTTAAGCCCCAGTTCAGTTCCTACTATTTCTGTATGTTAAATGTTGATCTCAGAATCTTGTTATGATGTTGTTGAGTGGCTATGCCAACATTTTGCATGATGTCTCAAATCTTTTTGAGCATTTACAGCCGTTATGCTGTCCGAGTCATCCTGTGTCTCTAAATAGTCGATGCATTTGCAAAATCCCTTCCTCCCATTTTGATGTTTCTTTGGGCCAGATTAACCACACTAACCGGTGCGTTGAGGTAATTTATTGCCTTGACATATATGTTGGAGCTATTATTATGACCCTAGGTGTTTAAGAAATCACTTAGTAATCGAGCCATGCTTTTGTATCCCTAGTGTGATGATTCTGGCCATTATTATTGAAAGCATCCCGTGATGTTATTAGTTAGTAGGCATTCTATTCCTGGGTTCTTGAACCCGATATTCACCCTACTTCATGTTGTTAGTATTTGCTAGTTCCTTTAGGATATTAGTAACCTTGCGATAGTCCTCAAGGTCCGTGGTATCGCATTCTTCCACATACCATGAACTAGTTATGGCAGAAGTTCCTCTTTGAGCCTAAAGATCGCAATCAGAGTACTCTTGAAGAGTTCTCCATTCATAATTGTGACTCTGCCAGTTCTACCTTCTCTGCATGGGTTATCCGGAAGAAATGTTGAGCTTTGCTCGATATACTAATCCATGCCTCCACAACTCGAAAAGTTATATGTTCCTCGAGTTGTTCCTCCTTAGTTGTATTCCGATCCCGTCTATCGGTTGATAGTCGTGGAGTAGTCGTGCTCTCGTCCTCATCGATGCCATTTTTTCTTGTGGTCCGTCAAGCCATTACATTACGGAATGACTAGGAGAAACAAACTCGATTACCTCATCCATATCCGAGATTGGGTCAAAGCGGTTGTATTCCGCAGATCAAATGCCAATCCAGCTTTTTGATTCTGTTCTACCCTGAAGTATTACCGTCTTATGTCAAGAATGTCATGAGAATTGCACCAACTCTTATGAATTCTTGTTGCAGTGATACCTCTCGCCATCATTGCTCATTCCCCGGTTCCGTGTTGTCATAACCGGAGTGCTGGCAAGTGAGTCGTGATGTGTGTAATCAATACTCCTAGCAACCTCGTTGCTTGGTAGTTAATGGACAATATTCTCATTCTTAGCATGTTGGTTATTAAATCATCATACTAAGATTGATCGTGCTACCTAGTCCTTATTTCTGGTGCACCCTTCGATCAATGAGTTAGGATTATTCAATCCTTGCTTATTTGATCATATCGTCTTGCCCTGAAAAGCAAGATTGTTCTCGAGCTTAATAACGTATCGGTGGTTCGTGATGTTCCAAAAATCTTCTCGGAAGTGTTACCAGGTTGTCACCTGACCGCTATGTTGAGTTCGTGATCATATTGGTTTTCCTCTAAACCACCCATTCTCCAAGAATCTGTGTTGGATGTCCCTGAGCTAGTTGGTTGAGCTAGACAACAACTTGGAGAGTTGGGAGATAAAGCTTTGCTTAACTTAGTTCATCTCTAGGGATATCTTCTGCGTGTGTGTGTGTTGAAGAAAGATGATATCTCCATTGATTGGTCCTCGTGATCAGTTGTTGGATCTATTGCCTTATCAATCCTTTGATTTGAGTGCAGGCTATCGTCAAATCAAATCAGTACCAACGATGTTCGTAATGTTGTCTTACTCGTGGTTGATCCCTCGAGCATACACCATTACATCTTTTGGTCTGACCAATACTATCACCGTGTTCACATGATGGCGGAAGTCCAGTGATATGGAAATTTTGATGAGTTGTTGTTGAGCCCATCAGCAGCATTTTGTCTCCCCTATGATTCATGTTGAATATCAACCTAGTGTTGGAAACTTTGTAAGCAATGCCTTCGTGTTCCGTTCATGAAGCTTATGCTTGGATGGAAGAAGTGACTTCCTCGAATTCATGTGCTTTAGGTGTAAGTTGCCGCCATGAATTTGAGAAAGGTTTGTTTTGTTTTCTCTGGAATCATCCCAAGTTAGTCATGCACGTGCGAAGTGCCCTATGGTGTGATAGGTTGGCCGCCTCCATTCTATATGTGTTTCCTAGCACACCAAGCCACTGATTGATTTGTCCAAGGAGAAGGAGTTCCTTCTTAAGAGCAAGACTTATGCAAGGACTTCGATATCCTCGATGATGGTTCCCCTTCTGAACTCGGTAGTGTTTTATTGTAAGACTACTCTGTGATCAAGCTTGTCTTGGACATCATGTTCACATGATTGTAGTAGAACCCGCTCATGTTTTGGAGCTTGCTACCTTAGTTCATCCCTCGAGAATCTCGCAACGTCATCTCGTCGGTTCGTGTTGCAAACTTTCTTTTCCAGACATACTGCCTGAAATATCCTGTTTTCAACTAGATTTGAATCTCAGGCAGATATGATGGTTGGAACATTTCCAACAGTTGCATCTTGTTTCCAGCTTGCACCGCCATTATGCCAATCCCCCATGGGCTGCCTTTCTGGTAGTTGCTGTCCAATATTGTCTTCAAAAGTGGACTTACCATGGGTCCCATCCATTTCCGGTGATAACAAAAGTCATCCATTGCGTTGTCTTCAACAAGGTAGTCCACATCATCCATCCTAGTCCGGGTATGCTATTCCTTCGAACTCTTCCAACGATCAATTATAAACTGCCTTAAGCTGGTATGAAGAGTGTCAATGATCTATGGATCAAAAGTAATTCTTTTCGCCACTTAAGGGAGCAGTTCTTCGAGTCACCTTTTTCAAAGTGCCCCATTACGGGATCGTGGCAATTATTTCCTCGCCATCTTGACACCATCCACCATCTTTCTAAGCGTGGAATTGTTGCCCACCAAATCAAACCCCGTCGTTGTTCCTCCATCCCTCTCGATGTGTTTTGTGCCTCAACTCGAGATGTTTCAACATCTCATTCCACGAGTTGATCTTGAGTGCTCGATCTTGAGGAGATCGTCTCCTATAGAGTTTCTTTCATCGCCATCGTGTTGGATGAAGATCTCAAAAGCAAGGACGTCAAGATCAATTGGAGCAAGGAACCAACATCTTTGAGGAGGACAGTTGGATCGTGAAGATCGTGTTAGCTTGTGACCCCTCTGACTTCTTACCTCACGTCTTGAATCTCGGGACGAGATTTTTGTTTAGTGGGGGTGAGTTGTCACATCCCCAGTTCAGGCCTTGCTTGTTTTTGCTTTAGCATCCATGCATCATGTTTAAATTTTATGAAACTTGAAATGGGGATTGCCTAAACCCTAGCATTAAAGGAATTCACTAGGTTCAACCAAAATATTTCCAGAAATCCAAATGGCTTCCAAAATGTTCATCATTCTTGGAAAATCTTTGAAACAGATAACCAGGTGATGCACATTTTTCCATGACATATTTGGGCTCTGGATTAAATCATACTCAATTTGCATTTGGGCATTTGAATGCTATAAAATATTTTAAAGGTCCAAATAATCATGAACTAAAATGTTTCTTTGTTGGTAATATTCTAAACAGTATCCATGAGCAGTTCCTTGATTTTTGGGTTTGTTCTGGTATTTTAAATAAAGCCCTAAAGCTACAGAAGAAATAGAAAACTAAAACAAATAAAAGAGAGAGAGAGAAGGACTTACCTGACGCTTACCTGAGGCCCACTCACCTGGTGGCCCAGCAGAATCAGCCCAGCCCACCAGGGGCGCCTTGGTCTTCTTCCACCTCTGCCAGTAGGCAGAGGCGTGTCGATGCCAGCGCGTCCGAGGCCTCCACCTCCTCCCTCCCAGCCTGCCTGGCTCCTCCTCGATGCACCAGGCGACGCCACGCAGCCCCTGGCCCCTCTCCTCTCTCCCAGGACCTCTCTCCCTCCTCTGTCTCGCTCTCTCGCGCACGCCCGAACACACCGTCGCCGCCGTCATCCACTGCCACCGCGGCAACTGGCCCTCCCTAGTCAAGCTAGCGTGACCAAGAGAAGCGCCTCGACGTCCTCTCTCCTTCCACCAAGCAAGGCGAGCCCGGGCCACGCTGCTTCGCCGCCATCGTCTTCGTATTCAACGTCGGCCATCGGAGGGAGCCGCCATCGATTTGCCGCCTGCCGACCATCCCTGAGCCCGCTAACCGTCCCTGCAGCTCTGCGGTGAGCCTCTGACCCGAATCCCCCTCCTCCCCGCGTCGATTGCGCGGATAGCCGCCGTTTGTCACTTGACCCGAGAGCTTTCCGCCGTCACCCATGGCGCCGTCATGGGCAGGGCCCATTTAAGCCACGCGAAGCATGTCGTTGAGGTCCTGCAGCCCCCGTAGACCCAACCATGCGCCTAGCTTGCTTCGCCGAGCACTACAACGCCATCCCGCCCGAAGCCGTAGCTCCGGCCGCTGCCCAACTCGCCTCCGCGGCCGCTACCGAGCGCTCGGCACCCTGTTGCTGCCACCGCTAGATGCGCGGGAGCACAGGCTTCCTCCTGGTGCCCTCCAGCCCGCCGCCGCCCCTAAGCGCCACCCGTGCCGTCGCCCGCCTTGTGAGGTCGCCGGAGCTTAATCCGGCGACGTTGACGTGGCAGGATTAGTTTAGGTGCTAACTACCCATTTAGTTAACCCCCTAGACACTGACAATGGGCCCCAGCGCCCACTAATTTTGTAATTAGACTAATCCACTGGGCCCTACGTCGGGTTGACTTTCTTGGCGTGGTCATTGGCCGGACCCACATCATTGACCACAGGCGACACTGTGTCACTGACCAGTGGTCCCCACTGGTCAGGTTTGACCTGGACGGCGCCTGTTGACCTCTTTGAGGTCAGCATGATGCAATCTTGACCAAAGAATTGATTTTCTGGATTTAATCTTTTTCAGGAAATTTCAGAAAATGCCCTAAACTTCTAAAAATCATAGAAATTCAACCGTAGCTCAGAATGAAATAAGTTATATATGAAAAATGATCAGAAAAATCCAATCTATCCATCTGTACTGTTTTCATGCATGTTAGAACAACTTATGACTACTGTTTAGTACAATTCAATTTAATGGCATTTAAACCCTCACATATGGAGTTTGAATTTGAATCTTAGATTCAAACCAACTCCATTTAACATGTTGCTAGTTACATTAGCTCAAAACACAGCATGTTTCCATGTCGTGATCATGCATCATATTGTTGCATTGCATTGATTGTGTTCTTCCTTGTTTGCCGGTATTTGTCCCCTCTCGATGAGCGGACGTCATCGACGATGAGTTCGATGACACCGATGAAGAACTATAATATCTTCGAAAGTGCCGAGGCAAGCAAAACCCCCTTGTTCATTCCGATACAATCCCACTCTCTCGCTCCTGCTCACTTTTATTGCATTAGGACAACAACGATTCAACTGTTACATGTTGCGGTAGTTGAACCCCTTTCCTCTGCATGACCTGTCGTTGCCACAAGAATAGATGAAACCCACTAGCATGAGTAGGAGTTGTTTGAGCCCTGATGTGCCTACTCATTCATGCTTGTTTGTCATGCCTGCTCTTTGCTTAGAGTTGGGTCAGTCCGGTTCATCGGGAATGAATTGGAATGGTGTGTGAACATGTCCTCGTGTGTGAGCTAAGTGTGTGAACACGATTTGGTAAAGGTAGCGGTGAGAGGCCATGTAGGAGTACATGGTGGGTTGTCTCATTGCAGCCGTCCTCGAGGAACTGAGTTACGTGTTTGTGATCCATGAACAGTTACTACCACACATTGGAATGCTTAAGTGCCCTCTCGGCTTATTAATCAACTTGATCTCTGTCCGGGAGTTGCAACTAGTTTCGGTGTTTGTAGGTAGTGTTAGTAGTCTACCAAGTGGCACCCGTTCAGGTGGGCTTGGGACAGACTAGGCACAGATGGCCGGTGTACCAAGTGGCACCGGTTGGTGGGCTTGGGAACCCTGCACACATCGTTTGGGGCCGTGGCGACACCCCGGCCGGATCTCCTTGCGGATGGAACCCGAATAGGCGATAAACCTGGACTAGAGACTTGTGTGGTTAGTCAGGTCGTGGCCGACTCCCTCGCTCGGCTTCCGCTTGAAGGTTGCCGAGGTACATGACGTGTACAGGGCGATAAGTGGCGAGAGCGTGTGTGAAGAAGTACACCCCTACAGGGTTATCATTATCTATTCGAATAGCCGGATTCCTCGGATATGGAAACTTGGACCCCTTGCATAGTTCATAGACAAGTGAAAGTGGATACTCTAAAATGCGCAAGATAAGCGTGAGTGCTATGGATGGCGTTCTCGTAGGGAGACGGGAGCGGGTCCATAGTGGTGTTTTGATATGGTGAATATGTGGAATCGTGTGCGCCACCTCAAAAGAGTTACTTGCAGTCGTAGTTTAGGATAGCCACCGAGTCAAAGCTGGCTTTCTGCAGTCAAACTCCACCACCCCCTTTGTTGATAATGATGCATATGTAGTTAGATCTGATGTAAGTCTTGCTGAGTACATTTGTACTCACGTTTGCTTATTTTATGTTTTGCAGAGAGATGTCAGTCTCGCTAGTAGTTCCGCGTGGCCTTCGACGTTTAGCTTGTTACCTCAGCTACGATCTTGTGCACTCGGCAAGATCTGGTAGATAGTCAGGCTTCTCAGCCTTTTTCATTTGTAGATGTCTGTACCCAGACATGATAAGCTTCCTCTTGTGCCTTGACTTGTATGCTCTGAGTGTGGGGTCATGAGACCCATGATTGTAATATCTCGCTCCTCGGAGCCTAATGAATAAATATTTGAGTCGTAGAGTTATGTTGTGATGCCCTGTTGTATTTACACATATTGAGCATATTGTGTGTATGTTTGAAATGCTTGGTATGTGTGGGATCCGACAATCTAGTTGTTTATCCTTGGCAGCCTCTGGTATGGGGAAATGTAGTCTAGTGCTTCCTGAGCGATAGTAGTCCGCTACAGCCCGGTTCACCGGAGTCCTGCTAGCCCAAAGACTACCGCTTGGACACTTGACTGGCCGGCATGTGTTTCACTTCGTTCCTATGTCTGTCCTTCGGGAAATGTCACACGGTGATATTCGAGTCCTGCCTAGCTCAAGCATGTACCGGGTTACCGGAGTCCTGTTAGCCCAACAGCCCGGATTCATACGTTGATGACCGACATGTTCGATGTGATTCATGTATGCTGGTCCCCATGGGTTAGCGCCACTTTGGGTTCACGACTAGCCATGTCGGCCCGGGTTCTCTGTCATATGGATGCTAGCGACACTATCACATACGTGAGCCAAAAGGCGCAAACGGTCCCGGGCCATGGTAAGGCGACACCCGTGGGAATACCGTGCGTGAGTCCGCAAAGTGATATGAGGTGTTACCGGCTAGATCGATGTGACTTGGAATCGGGGTCCTGACAGAGTCTAACATAAGTATGTCAATATGGGAATGCAGGTTGCGCTGCTGACCTCTGCCGCACTGACTGCGGAGGTTGATGCATTAAAGCAGAGCCTCGAGCGGTCCAAAAATCAACTCGAGGACAAGGAAGGTAAGTAATACCTTATGGGAGTATTTAAAAGATGTGTTTGCAAAAAATGACAGGAATAACGTGAATATTGCAGGGGCCACAAACGAGGTGGCGACCCAGAAGGAAGCGGTGTCCAAGGCCGAAAGCAATGCGGCCGCGGAGCGCACCGAGCGAGAGAAGCAGGAGGCGCGGGTGGCGGAGGTGCGGCAAGAGCTCCAGGCTCCCGTGGAAAAACACGAGAGTTTGGAGCGTGACTCAAAGACTCGAGAGTCCGAGCTCGCCTCGGCCCTTGAGAGTGCCAACATCGCTAAGGCCGAAGCCCAAAAAGCCCTCCATGAGATTGAGGCGATGAAGAAGATAGCGGCGGTTAAGGCATTCTATATGCAAAGCAAGCATGTGAAAGTGAATTATCTGTTACTTACCCGAATTCGGAGCTCTCCAGGAGCATTCGTAGATCTACCCCGCAGTGTGGCTGATGCTGTCGCATTCTACCGAGCCAAGGAGGGAAGCTCGACGGAGAAGGTGTTCTGGTCTCAGTATGCTGAGGCTGGACACCCGGTGCCCTTAAGCGACCAGTTGAAGCAGCTGGTCGAGCTCCATAAGGTGGCCGAACAGGCCATGAAAGGCCTCATAGTTAAATGCGTGGCCTAAGGAAGCCATGCACAGGAGATACTTGGGCTGGTGAGGCGGTTGGTGGGCCTTTGTCCATGGGTTGAAGTCATCAAGCACTCTATGCGCATCGAAGGTGCCGTAGGGCCTTGCCCTTGCTAAGGTGCCTTTGGGGCAAGATGGACGCTGAGAAGCTTGTGACAGACGGACCACCACCGAAGAAGGAGCATCGCAAGCCTGAAATTTATTATGAGGGCGTCCTGAAGGGTGCCTGCCTTATAGCGGATGAATGCTCCAAAGATATAATTTTTTAGTAGACTCGCATTTGTTATCCGGTCTGCTGAAAACTTGTTCATATGCGCTGAAGCAACACTTTTGAATTTAAAATATTACCTTCATGCGGCCGTGTATTAAATTTGAGAGATGGCGAGTCGTCGGCTTCAGCCCCCATGCCACGAAAGTCTTTGGGGTGTTCGGGATGAACTTGAGTGCTCTTGTTCCCATTCTTGGGTCCTTCGAGGGAGGCGCTCAACGCAACGAACAAGGCAACCGGACTATAATGCTTGAACACTCTCACTTAGCCATAGAATTCTATAATTTTAAATTTCGGCGAAGCCCCTAGTATTCGGAAGACCGAGTTCGGGGCGCTATCCACACCTAGGTCGGACAATGCCGACTCCTCGCTCTAAGCGGCATAAGTCTTTAGGGACTCGAAAACCTCTCGAACAGCGACCAGCTCTCGCCTTATCATGACGGTCAGTTTTAGCTTTTCCACTGAGGTGCTTAACCCAGCTCAACCGGGGCACAATCGCAGTGGTTCTCCCAGCGCTACCTTAGCCGATATAACGGAACATAAGGTACCAAAACATGGGAGCAGGCAAACCCAACTATTGACCCAAGACATGATTGAGCCGATGCATATAATGCTATAAGTTCGGGTGCCGCACTTGTGAAAGTGTTCGGACTTATCACACCATATTGTGGGGTACTTAAGCCCCTAGTGTATTGCCCGTACCAAAGTGTACGGTTGCACAATGTCATAAATGAACATATATATATAGAGAGAAAAAAGGGAATTCAATAATAGGTAGAAGCTATATATTGTTTATTCAAAAGGGCTGCAGTAAGAGCAGAACAATACAAATAATGTGATAAGCAAGGGACTTTTTAACATGTCTCCCTCCAGGGGTAAGCCGCAGAATGGTGTGTAAAATAGATATATTGCTCGTAATAGAGACCACCTGGACACTCGACGTAACTACGCTTCCCTGGCTGTTGCATCTTGTGTTCGGCGATTCTAATGTCGGACAGGGCTTTGTGAGAATGGAGTCCAGAAAGTAAAAAGAAAGGAAAAAAAGGAATGACACAATCGGGAGCCCCTGGTGCGGTTGAGCCGCATTCTGGGCATGCCGTGGTCGTGCCCCTTCCCCTATGCCCATGGTATTTCCAGAGCGTAATTATGTACGCGTAGTACTGGTTTTGCAATTTCGTGAGGGCTGGGGCTTGGGCCGCATTGCTATGCGTGCTCGGAACATGCCAGGTGGTCTTGTTGTAGGTTACTCCGGGCGCGCTTGACGGTGTTCGGACGTTTAATACCCGGACTCGAGAATTGCCTTAAAAGGCTGCTTTGTACTTCCGCCGCGAGGGCCGCCATATGCTCCTCCGTCCGGAGAGCGTTCGGTGTTTCCATTGACCGTAATGACTCCTCGAGGACCTGGCATCTTGAGCTTGAGATATGCGTAGTGCGGCACCGCATTGAACTTTGCAAATGCGGTTCGTCCGGCGATGCATGATAGCCCGCTATGAACGGGACTATGTCGAAGATTAACTCCTCGCTCCGGAAGTTATCCGGGGATCCGAAGACCACTTCAAGTGTAACTGAGCCTGTACAGTTGGCCTCTACACCTGGTATGGCGCCTTTAAAGGTCTTCTTTGTGGGTTTAATCCTTGATGGGTCTATGCCCATTTTGCGCACTGTATCCTGATAAAGCAGGTTCAGGTTGCTGCCGCCGTCCATTAGGACTCTAGTGAGGTGAAATCCGTCAATGATTGGGTCTAGAACCAATGCGGCGAATCCGCCATGGCGGATGCTGGTGGGGTGGTCCCTTCGATCAAAAGTGATCGGGCAGGAAGACCATGGGTTGAACTTTGGGGCGACTGGCTCCATCGCATATACGTCCCTTAGTGCACGCTTCCGCTCCCTTTTGGGTATGTGGGTTGCGTATATCATGTTCACCGTCCGCACTTGCGGGGGGAAGCCCTTCTATCCTCTATTGTTCGGTGGCCGGGGCTCCTCCTCGTCATCGCTATGCAGCTCCTTGTCATTGTTTTCGGCATTTAACTTGCCTGCCTGCTTGAACACCAAACAATCCCTGTTGGTGTGATTGGCTGGCTTTTCGGGGGTGCCATTTATCTGGCACGAGCGATCGAGTATTCGGTCCAAATTGGACGGGCCCGGAGTATTTCTTTTAAATGGCTTTTTCCGCTGACCGGGTTTAGAACCTCTGAATCCCGCATTGACTGCCGTATCCTCAGCATTATCGCCGTTAATATGGCGCTTGTGTTTGTTGCGACGCGACCTACCATTGATGTCCTTGGTATCCGAATTACCAAGGCTCTTGGTCATGTTGTTACTACGAGCTAGCCAGCTGTCCTCTCCAGCGCAAAAGCGGGTCATGAGTGTTGTGAGGGCTGCCATGGATTTCGGCTTTTCCTGTCCTAGGTGCCGGGCAAGCCATTCGTCGCGGATGTTGTGTTTGAAGGCTGCAAGGGCCTCGGCATCCGGACAATCGACGATTTGATTTTTCTTGGTTAGGAACCGTGTCCAGAATTGTCTGGCCGATTCCTCTGGCTGCTGAATTATGTGGCTTAGGTCATCGGCGTCTGGTGGTCGCACATATGTGCCCTGGAAATTGTCGAGGAATGCGGCTTCCATGTCTTCCCAACAACCAATTGACTCTGTTGGCAAGCTGTTAAGCCAATGTCGGGCTGGTCCTTTAAGCTTGAGTGGGAGGTATTTGATGGCGTGTAGATCATCACCGCGGGCCATGTGGATGTGAAGGAGATAGTCCTCGATCCAAACCACAGGATCTGTTGTGCCATCGTATGATTCAGTGTTTACGGTCTTGAAACCCTCAGGGATTTGATGATCCGTCACTTCATTTGTGAAGCATAGTGGGTGTGCGGCGCCTCTGTATTGGGCTATATCACGACGCAACTCAAATGAGCTTTGTCTACTGTGTTCGGCCCGGCCGGAATTGCCATATCCGGCGTGACAGTTATCGTCACGTGTCGTGGGGCGCCCACGTGATCCATAGATCGATCTTGTCTGCCTTGCCTTGTCCTCCAATATATCTCGCAGGTCTGGCGCATTTCCCCGCGCCTTTGTATTTATTGATGGCGCGAAGTGCGGCTTGAGTTGAGGCGAGAGGCCTCTCTATCGCGGCCACGAGGTGGCCGGTCAGCCATATCATGCACTGGTGATGTAGGTTTGGGTGCTTCCTCCTCTAATCGGGGTAGCAGCCTGCGTCTTGGGTAGCTCTTGGAGGGGCGCTCGAGTTCAAACTCTTGACCGCAAGGACTTCAGTCCATCTGTCAGCTAGCAAATCTTGGTCAGCTCTAAGCTGTTGCTGCTTTTTCTTGAGGCTGCTTGCCGTGGCCATGAGCCTGCGTTTGAAACGCTCTTGTTCGACGGGATCCTCGGGCACGACGAATTTGTCGTCGTCGAGGCTTGCCTCATCTTCGAAGGGAGGCATGTAATTATCATCCTCTACCTATTTTTCTGCCGCTCTCTCACGAGGGCTGGCTTCTCCATCCTCCTGCGCTGAGTCTTGCTGGAGGGGGTTGTCTTTGGCACTGTCCAGGGTGTTATTGTCTCCCGTGCCGGAATCACCGTTTTCTTTGTGGCGGGATTTAGAGCGGCGCCGACGCCGCGCTTAGGCTGTTTCTTGGAGGGGTCAACCTCCGCTGTTCCATCGCCATTCCCATCTTTTGAGATGTCCACCATGTATATGTCGTATGACGAGGTGGCCTTCCAGTGCCCTGTGGGCGCTGGTTCTTGGTCGTCTCCTGCGTCGTCATCCATACCGTCGATGTCTTCAGAGTCGAAGTCGAGCATGTCAGTTAAATCATCGCCAGTGGCTACGAAGTGGGTGCTGGGTGGGCTTTGATTTTCTTCGTCGTCCGCATCCCAACCTTCCTGACCATAATCCAGCCAGGGCTCTCCTGATAAAGAGAGAGACTTTAGTGAATTCAGAATGTCGCCAAAGGGCAAGTGCTGAAAGATGTCCGCGGCAGTGAATTCCATGATCGGCGCCCAATCGGATTCGATTGGCAGGGGCGCGGAAGGCTCGGAGTCCGGAGAGGAGTCCGGCACCTTGGAGTTACGAGCTTCGCAAAGGACGGGGTAGGTGTATGGCTCAATCGCCGTAGAGATTGCAGCCCCCGAGGCGGTGTCCAGCCACCCGTCCTCGATCGGCGCGGTCGGCTCTGAGCTAAAGGTCGGAGCAGACTCTGGTGCGGCCTCCATGACACTGTTCGGCGGCAGAGCTAGATCATGCCCCTCGTGATGCGGCGGCGCTTAGCTGTGGCTCGAACCCGTCGAAGATCAAGTCTCCGCGGATGTCGGCCGTGTAGTTCAAACTTCCAAATCTGACCTGATGGCCGGGGGCGTAGCTTTCAATCTGCCCTAGATGGCCAAGCGAATTGGCCCGCAGTGCAAAGCCGCCGAATATGAAGATCTGTCCGGGGAGAAAGGTCTCACCACGAGCGCATCGTTGTTGATGATCGGAGGAGCCATCGAGCATAAAGATGACGACACGAGGAACTCTCAATGAAAGCACCAATGTCGGTGTCAAAACCGGCGGATCTCGGGTAGGGGTCCCGAGCTGTGCGTCTAGGCGGATGGTAACAGGAGACAAGGGACACGATGTTTTTACCCAGTGCAGGCCCTCTCGATGGAGGTAAAACCCTACTCCTGCTTGATTAATATTGATGATATGGGTAGTACAAGAGTAGATCTACCACGAGATCGGAGAGGCTAAACCCTAGAAGCTAGCCTATGGTATGATCATTGTTCGTCCTACGGACTAAAACCCTCCAGTTTATATAGACATCGAATAGAGTTAGGGTTACACAGAGTCGCTTACAAAGGTAGGAAATAAACAAATCCAAATAGCCAAGCTTGCCTTCCAAGCCAAGGAAAGTCCCAACCGGACACGGGACGAAAAATTCAATCTTGTATCTTGACAGTCCATGAGTCCGCCAAAGGCTATAGTCCGGCTATCCGGACACCCCCTAATCCAGGACTCCCTCACTAGCATATTAAGATTATTTAAGCAAATTACCATGCTATTTAAGACTCTCAAAATAATCTAACTGAAGCATGAGAGATCAATATTTCTATAAAACAAATCCACCACCGTGCTCTAAAAGATATAAGTGAAGCACTAGAGCAAAACTATATAGCTCAAAAGATATAAGTGAAGCACATAGAGTATTCTATCAAATTCCAATTCATGTATGGCTCTCGCCAAAGGTGTGTACAGCAAGGATGATCGTGGTAAACTAAAAAGCAAAGACTCAAATCATCAAGACGCTCCAAGCAAAACACATATCATGTGGTGAATAAAAATATAGCTCCAAGTAAAGTTACCGATGGAAGTGGACGAAATAGGGGATGCCTTCCGGGGGCATCCCCAAGCTTTGACTTTTTCGTGTCATTGGATTATCTTGGGGGTTCCATGGACATCCCCAAGCTTAGGCTCTTGCCACTCCTTGTTCCATAATCCATCAAAAATATTTCACCCAAAACTTGAAAACTTCACAACACAAAACTCAACAGAAATCTCGTGAGCTCCGTTAGCGAAAGAAAACAAAAGAACACTTCAAGGTACTGTAATTAACTCATTCTTTATTTATATTGGTGTTAAACCTACTGTATTCCAATTTCTCTATGGATTATAAACTATTTTACTAGCCATAGATTCATCAGAATAAGCAAACAACACACGAAAAACAGAATCTGTCAAAAACAGAACAGTCTGTAGTAATCTGTAAGTAACGCAAACTTCTGGAACTCCAAAAATTCATCCAAAATAGGAAGACCTAGGCAATTTGTTTATTGATCAGCAGCAATTAGAATCACTATTTTATCACGTTCTGGTGATTTTTAACAATTGTTTTCGTGAACCGAAAGTTTCTGGAAATTACAGCAAGATCAAATATCTATCATCCAAGAAGATCCTATAGGTTTAGCTTGGCACAAACACTAATTAAAACATAAAGCCACATCTAAACAGAAGGTAGATGGATTATTTATTCCCAAATAGAAACAAAAACAAAAAACTGAAAATAAAATTGGGTTGCCTCCCAACAAGTGCTATCGTTTAACGCCCCTAGCTAGGCATAAAAGCAAGGATAGATCTAGGTATTGCCATCTTTGGTAGGCAATCCATAAGTGGCTCTCCTAATAGATTCATATGGTAGTTTTATTTTCTTTCTAGGGAAGTGTTCCATGCCTTTCCTTAACGGAAATTGGAATCTAATATTCCCTTCCTTCATATCAATGATTGCACCAATTGTTCTAAGGAAAGGTCTACCAAGAATAATAGGACATGAAGGATTGCAATTGTGACACCCCCGATTCAATCGTACACTAATCATGCACGCAAATGTGTATGATCAAGATCAGGGACTCACGGGAAGATATCACAACACAACTCTATAACATAAATAAGTCATACAAGCATCATAATACAAGCCAGGGGCCTCGAGGGCTCGAATACAAGTGCTCGATCATAGACGAGTCAGCGGAAGCAACAATATTTGAGTACAGACATAAGTTAAACAAGTTTGCCTTAAGAAGGCTAGCACAAACTGGGATACAGATCGAAAGAGGCGCAGGCCTCCTACAGGATCCTCCTAAACTACTCACGGTCGTAGGCGTGGTGCTGCGTAGTAGTAGGCACCTTCGTTGTAGTAGAATTAAATGCGTCGACGGTGACGTCGCCTCTGAGTTCCAAGATCTGGTTGCGACAACCAGAGAGAAAGGAAAGGAGGAAAAGGGAGAGAAAGCAACCGTGAGTACTCATCCAAAGTACTCGCAAGCAAGGAGCTACACTACATATGCATGGGTATATGTGTAAAAGGCCATATCGGTGGACTGAACTACAGAATGCCAAAATAAGAGGGGGATAGCTAATCCTGTCGAAGACTACGCTTCAGGCCACCTCCATCTTGTAGCATGTAGAAGAGAGTAGACTGAAGTCCTCCAAGTAGCATCGCATAGCATAATCCTACCCGGCAATCCTCCCCTCGTTGCCCTGTGAGAGAGTGACCACCGGGTTGTATCTGGCACTTGGAAGGGTGTGTTTTATTAAGTATCCGGTTCTAGTTGTCATAAGGTCAAGGTACAACTCCAAGTCGTCCTGTTACCGAAGATCACGCTATTTGAATAGATAAACTTCCCTGCAGGGGTGCACCACATAACCCAACACGCTTGATCCCATTTGGCCGGACACACTTTTCTGGGTCATGCCCGGCCTCGGAAGATCAACACGTCGCAGCCCCACCTAGCCCAACAGAGAGGTCACGCCGGTCTAAACCTAAGCGCCCGCAGGGGTTTGTGCCCATCGCCTTAGCACACCTCGCACGCTAAGTAGGGCGGGCCAGCGAACTAGCCCCTTAATACAAGAGCGGGCTTACGTTCCAATCCGGTAGCGCCTTCGATCGGCGACGTCACGAAGGCTTCGGCTGATACCACGACGCCGAGTGCCCATATCTTTCCCACGTAGTTGGTTAGTGTGTATATACCAAATGGCCAGACTCAGATCAAATACCAAGATCTCGTTAAGCGTGTTAAGTATCCGTGAACGCCGACCAGGGCCAGGCCCACCTCTCTCCTAGGTGGTCTCAACCTGCCCTGTCGCTCCGCCAGAAAGTAACGATCGGGGCCGTCAGAACCCAGGCCCACCTCTACTGGATGGAGCCACGTCCTTTCAGCCCCCTCATCGTAATCACTTACGGGTACTCAACGAGTGACCCGACTTTAGTCACCACATGTCTCATGTATATAAAGTATATAGTATATACCCGTGATCACCTCCCCAGTGATCACGGCCCGATAGTATAGCATGACAGACGGACAAGAATGTAGGGCCACTGATGGAACACTAGCATCCTATACTAAGCAGTAGGATAGCAGGTAAGGGTAACAACTGTAGCAACAATGATAGGCTATGCATCAGAATAGGATTAACCAAAAGTAGTAACATGCTACACTACTCTAATGCAAGCAGTATAGAGAAGGAATAAGCGATATCTGGTGATCAAGGGGGGCTTGCCTGGTTGCTCAGACAAGAAGGAGGGGTAAATCGGTGGCGTGAGCGACCACGAGGGCATCGTGCATCGCCACGGGTCTACCGGAGAGAAGAGGGGCCAGAAACAGTAAATACATAGCAAGCAAGTGCATAACAGGACAACAAGCAGAGCTAGACGTGTTCTAACGCGGTATGAGGTGATACCGGTGAAGGGGGGAAACATCCGGGAAAGTATCCCCGGTGTTCCGTGTTTTCAGACAGATGAACCCGAGGGGGAAAGTTGCGTGTTTGCTATGCTAGGGATGTGTGGTGGATGAACGGGCTGCGTATCCGGATTCGTCTCGTCGTTCTGAGCAACTTTCATATCGAAAACATTTTCATTTGAGCTACGGTTTATTTTATATGATTTTCTAAAGTTTTAATCATTTTTAGAATTTATTTAATTATTTCATTCTAACATTATCCAGAATAGTGCATGCTGACGTCATCATGACGTAAGCATGACATCAGCAGTCAACAGAGGCGTTGACTAGTCAAACTGACGTGTGGGTCCAGTGGGACCCATCTGTCATGGACTAAACATGTTAATTAGGGTTTAATTAAGTCGGATTAGTTATGTTTAATTAAACTAGGTTAATTAAGTTTAATTAATTATTTAGTATATTTTTATTTCTTATTATCATTTTTTTAACCCTTTTCTTTTAATCCATTTTTGTTCTCAGGCACGTGGGCCCCGTTTGTCATTGGCCCAGAGGCCAAACGGGCGCGGTGCACTGGGCTTGGGTTAACGGTGGAGCGAGCCACGGGCTCACGGCGCGAAAGCACCGGCGTGGGGCCATGGGCGCATTTACCGAAAGGTGGTACAAGGAGGGGTGCGCCGAGGGACGCGACGGCATGGGCGCCAGGAGCGCGGCAAGGACGCCGAGGCCATGAGCAGAGAGCGCGTACATGGGGCGCGACGGTGGCGGCAAGACGAGGCCGCAGTAGCCATCGGGACGGCAGCAGCCACATGAACAACGACAACCGGATCCGGCAGACGGAAGCGAGGGGAGAGGAGGGCGATGCTCATAGTGACCGTAGGGGTTTGGCAGCGGGGCGCGGGGAGGAGGCCGGAGACGACGGGGACGGAGAGGTAGCAGTCCGACGAGGAGGAGGAGGCAGGCCGGCGAGGTTGCGGTCCGGCGGGGTGGCCTCCGGCGACGGAGAGGACCGCGGCGATGGCGCCCGGTGATGGATCGCAGGGGGGTCGAGCGGCGCGGTCGATGGGGATTATCCCCCCGATCCAATCGGGGGGGGGGGGGAAGAGGGAGGAGCGGGGGGTGGGGAGGGGAAGTGGGGCGAGTGGGTTGGGGTTTCGATCTAGGGTTTGGGGGGGGGGGGGGGTAAGGGGGCCGGGGGGTGGGCCGGCCTGGGCCGGTTGGTTCATGACAGTTGGGCTGTTCGGCCCGATTGGCAGGGGTTTCCTCTTTCTTTTCTTTTTTTTTCATTTTCTGTTTTGTTTAGTTTAGTAAGCAAAACAGCTTTACAAAAATATAACCCCTACTCCTAAATTAGCATAATAACATAGCGACCTACTCCAAAAAGTTTGGTGATTATATAAACTAGATTAACATTTGATTAGTATTTAAAGGCATTTAAAATAATTGTTTTGTTGCTGTTTTACTTACTATAGTGCATTTAAATACTTTACAAAAGTGTGGTTTCTTCACCAATATTTAATATGGATTATTTGGCTCACTCCGAACATTTTAGTTTTAATATTTGAAAACTTTTATTGTTTGCTTGATTTTGAATCTGAATTCAAACCGTTTTCGAACTAACGCGAGATTAGCAACAGTAATCGAGGTGACGTGGCATCATTAGCAGAGGTTCACTGTAGCCTAATTATCCGGGCGTCACAGCAATCTATATCAAGAACAATAAAATCTACGGGCACATAATCCCTATTTGCAACAATAAGAACATCATTAATTCTTCCCATAGGTTTCTTAATAGTGGAATCCGCAAGGTGCAAGTTTAGAGAGCAATCATCAAAATCATGAAATCTAGCAAATTGCACAAAGTTTTGGGAATAGTAGAAACACTAGCACCCAAATCACATAAAGCATAAAATTCATGATCCTTAATCTTAATTTTAATAGTTGGTTCCCACTCATCATAAAGTTTTCTAGGGATAGAAAATTCCAACTCAAGTTTTTCTTCATAAGATTGCATCAAGGCATCAACGATATGTTTGGTAAAAGCTTTATTTTGACTATAAGCATGCGGAGAATTTAGCACGGATTGCAACAAGGAAATACAATCAATTAAAGAGCAACTTTCATAATTAAATTCCTTGAAATCCAAAATAGTGGGTATAGCAACATCTAGGGTTTTACTTTCTTCAATCCCACTTTTATCAATTTTAGCATCAAGATCTAAAAACCCCGAATTTTTAGAACGCCTTCTAGGTAAAGGTGGATCATAATCAGTCCCATCATTATCAAGATTCATATTGCAAAACAAAGATTTGATCGGGGATACATCAATAACTTTTAGATCTTCATCTTTATTTTCATGGAAATTGGAAGAACACGCTTTAATAAAGGCATCTTTCCTAGCACGCATCCTAGCGGTTCTTTCCTTGCACTCATCAATGGAAATTCTCATAGCTTTGAGAGACTCATTGATATCATGCTTAGGAGGGATAGATCTAAGCTTTAAAGAATCAACATCAAGATAAATTCTATCAACGTTCCTAGCCAATTCATCAACTTTAAGCAATTTTTCCTCAAGCAAAGCATTAAAATTCTTTTGCGAATTCATAAACTCTTTAACACTAGTCTCAAATTTAGAGGGCATCTTATTAAAATTTCCATAAGAGTTGTTGTAGGAATTTCCATAATTATTAGAAGGATTACTAGGATAAGGCCTAGGATTAAAGTTCCCTCTATACGCGTTGTTACCAAAATTATTCCTACCAACAAAGTTCACATCCATAGATTCATTATTATTTTCAATCAAAGTAGACAAAGGCATATCATTAGGATCAGAAGAAACACTCTTAGTAGCAAATAATTTCATAAGTTCAGCCATCTTTCCACTCAAAACATTTATTTCTTCTATCGCATGCACCTTTTATTAGTAGATCTTTCAGTGTGCCATTGAGAATAATTAACCATAATATTATCTAGGAGTTTAGTAGCATCTCCTAAAGTGATTTCCATAAAAGTGCCTCCCACGACCGAATCTAAAAGGTTTCTAGGAGCAAAATTCAATCCGACATAATTTTTTGTATAATCATCCACAAATTCAAACCATGAGTAGGGAAATTACGTATCATTAATTTCATCCTCTCCCAAGCTTGTGCAACATGTTCATGATCAAGTTGCTTAAAGTTCATAATATCGTTTCTAAGAGAGATGATCTTAGCGGGAGGAAAATACTTAGAGATAAAAGCATCTTTGCACTTGTTCCAAGAATCAATACTATTTTTACGAAAAGAAGAAAACCAAGCTTTAGCACGATCTCTAAGCGAAAAAGGAAATAGCTTCAATTTAACAACATCATTGTCAACATCCCTCTTCTTTTGCATATCACATAAATCAACGAAGCTATTTAGATGAGTAGCGGCATCTTCACTAGGAAGGCCGGCGAATGGATCTTTCATGACAAGATTCAATAAAGCAGTATTGATTTCACAAGATTCAGTATTGGCAAGAGGAGCAATCGGAGTGCTAAGGAAATCATTATTGTTGGTATTGGTAAAGTCACACAATTTGGTATTATCTTGAGCCATCGTGACAAGCAAGAAAACCAACACATGAGCAAATAAAAAGCAAGCGTAAAGAAAGGCAAACGGAAAAGAGAGGGCGAATAAAACGGCAAGGGTGAAGTGGGGGAGAGGAAAACGAGAGGCAAATGGCAAATAATGTAATGCAAGAGATAAGGGATTGTGATGGGTACTTGGTATGTTGACGTTTGCGTAGACTCCCCGGCAACGGCGCCAGAAAAGAGTCTTGATGACCCACAAGTATAGGGGATCTATCATAGTCCTTTCGATAAGTAAGAGTGTCGAACCCAACGAGGAGCAGAAGGAAATGATAAGCGGTTTTCAGCAAGGTATTCTCTGCAAGTCTTGAAATAAGTGGTAACAGATAGTTTTGTGATAAGATAATTTGTAACAAGCAACAAGTAATAAAAAGTAAATAAAGTGCAGCAAGGTGGCCCAATCCTTTTTGTAGCAAAGGACAAGCCTGGACAAACTCTTATATAAGGAAAAGCGCTCCCGAGGACACATGGGAATATCGTCAAGCTAGTTTTCATCACGTTCATATGATTCGCATTCGTTACTTTGATAATTTGATATGTGGGTGGACCGGTGCTTGGGTGATGTTCTTACTTGAACAAGCATCCCACTTATAATTAACCTCTATTGCAAGAATCCTCAACTACAACAAAAGTATTAAGGTAAACCTAACCATATCATGAAACATATGGATCCAAATCAGCCCCTTACGAAGCAACGCATAAACTATGGTTTAAGCTTCTGTCACTCTAGCAACCCATCATATACTTATTACTTCCCAATGCCTTCCTCTAGGCCCGAATAATGGTGAAGTGTTATGTAGTCGACGTTCACATAACACCACTAGAGGCTAGACAACATACATCTCATCAAAATATCGAACGAATACCAAATTCACATGACTACTAATAGCAAAAGACTTCTCCCATGTCCTCAGGAACAAACGTAACTACTCACAAAGCATATTCATGTTCATAATCAGAGGGGTATTAATATGCATAAAGGATCTGAACATATGATCTTCCACCAAATAAACCAACTAGCATCAACTACAGGAGTAATCAACACTACTAGCAACCTACTAGTACCAATCCGGACTTGGAGAAAAGAATTGGATACAAGAGATGAACTAGGGTTTTGAGAGGAGATGGTGCTGGTGAAGATGTTGATGGAGATTGCCCTCTCCCGATGAGAGGAGCGTCGGTGGTGATGACGGCGATGATTTCCCCCTCCCGGAGGGAAGTGTCCCCGGCAGAACAACTCTGGCAGAGCCCTAGATTGGTTCCGCCTCGTGGCGGTGGAGTTTCGTCCCGAAAGGTTGCTTATGACTTTTTTCTCGACGAAAGGCCTCATATAGCAGAAGATGGCCATCGGAGAGCCAACAGGGGGCCCACGAGGCAGGGGAGCGCGCCCTGGGGGGTAGGGCGCGCCCCACCCTCGTGGACAGGTGGGTCCCCCTCTAGTGAACTTCTTCCGCTCAATATTTTTTATATTTTCCAAAAATGACTTTCGTGGAATTTCAGGACTTTTGGAGTTGTGCAGAATAGGTCTCTAATATTTGCTCCTTTTCCAGCCCAGAATTCCAGCTGCCGGCATTCTCCCTCCTTATGTAAACCTTGTAAAATAAGAGAGAATAGGCATAAGTATTGTAACATAACGTGTAATAACAGCCCATAATGCAATAAATATCAATATAAAAGCATGATGCAAAATGGACGTATCATTATCCGCTTTACGCTTACCGCTGTTTCCATGACCCGCCGGGTTATGTTGCTGCCCTTTGGTGCTGCCGCTCTTCTTTCCCTTCCTTGTCTTGTCACGTCAGATTCAGGGTCCTTGGTACTCTCAGAATCGGCATACTTCACCATGGTTGCCATGAGAGTCCCCATGTCATTGCAATGACGTATGAGCCATCCCAACTTCAACTTCAGAGGTGTAAACCGACAGTTGCCTTCCAACGCTAAAACTGTTGTATCAGCGTTGATACGATCTGATGAATGCAAATTTCTGAAACCCGGCGCACCCAATGGGTTGTTGATTCTCCTTCCTCCTGGACACAGGCTGCTAAGTCCATAATTGACATAGGTTGCTTGCACGTGTCTTTGAAATTCTGAATAAATCAGGCCCTTAACTCGGCCCATGACCCAATGGAGTTAGCTGGTAAGTTTTTCAACCAAGTGCGAGCCGTTCCTTCCAACATCATGGTGAAGTATTTAGCGCATGCCGCATCATCCACATCCAGCATCTCCATCGCCATCTCATAGCTTTCGACCCATGACTCGGGGGATAAATCGGTGGTGTAATTGGGCACCTTACGCGGACCCTTGTAGTCCTTGTGAAAGTGCGTTATATCGACTAGAGGGGGGTGAATAGGCGATTTTTATGAATTCTTCACCGAGGAATTTGCCGGTGAGGAAATTCCTTAGCGAAGAACTACTTGCAGCGGAATAAGTACTCAGAAGTAAGCATAACAGAATACAGACATAGTCATCATGATGAAATGAAGACAAGCACAGAGTACAGAAAGCGTAATCACAGGATAACACAAGATGAAGACAAACAGACTGAAGAAATTGAAGTGAGGAAATTTAGAAAGTCTTCAGTCAAAGTCTTCAAACACAGATATGATGAAGCACTTAACATAGTAATGAGGAAATGAAAGAGTTGAGGAAATAGAACCAGTAAGGTTGGTGAAGACAATGATTTGGTAGACCAGTTCCAACTAACATCGGTTATGCGTCTGGTTGGAGCGGCCGAGTATTTAAACTTCGAGGACACACAGTCCGGACACCCGATCCACGAGAACGGAGCTCGGGACACCAAGTCCTCACCGTATTCTCCTTGAACTAAGGTCACACAGACCTCGTCCAATCACTCGTGGTAAGTCTTCAGGCGACTTCCAAACCTTCACAAACTCGGTCACTCGGCGATCCACAATTTCCTATTGGATGCTCTAGACCATGATGCCTAACCGTCTGGAAGAAGCACAGTCTTCAAAGGTAATAAGTGTCGGATCCATGCAGGATCAATCTCTTCAGTGATGCTCAATCACTTTGGGTTTGTAGGTGTTTGGGTTTGGGTTTTCCTCACTTGATGATTTTCACTCAAAGTCCTCGGAGGATGGGATGCTCTCAAATGACAAGTGTCAGTTTCTCTCGGAGCAGCCAACCAGCTAGTGGTTGTAGGGGGCGGCTATTTATAGCTTAGGGAGAAGCCCGACATGATAAGATATAAATGCCCTTCAATGATATGACAGTTAGGTAGATAGGATATTTTGGGACAGGTGGCCTTGAAGACAAGAACGGTCGAAATTTGAGGTTCAAATTCCTCGAGCTATCATGTTCCTCATCGTAGGCAATCCGCCGGCGAATTCCTAACTCCTCGGTCGAGAACAAATTCCTCGGTGACCGGAAGAACTTCGTCTACATCCTTTGAAGAAATTGAATGAACTGTATGAGATTTCCAATGGCTTCACTCGAAGGGATTGGTAGGTGTAGGATTTTGAGTTGAGCATCACATGGAAATTTTTCCTTAGTATTTCCTCGACCCCCTTTAACAGTATGGTGTTTCCTATGACTCAAGAAAGAGAAAATGAAACTACGAAAACAAAAGTCTTCACGCTTCATGATCCTCAAATGAATACAAAGTCTTCAAGGTCACACCAATTTCTTCACTTTCAAAGTATTCGAAAGTCTTGAGAATACCAAAGTCTTCATTGAAGAACTTCATTTTTAGGGAATTCGACTTTCCTTTGTAAATATCAAACTCCTCATAGACTTATTGACATGTGTACACTCATAAACGCATTAGACCTTTAACCTATAAGTCTTCAATACACCAAAATCACTAAGGGGCACCAGATGCACTTACAATCTCCCCCTTTTTGGTGATTGATGACAATATAGGTTAAGTTTTCAATGGGGATAAACATATGAAGTGTAAATACTGATATTGAGGAATTTGATTGCAAGATATAGAAGAACTCCCCCTAAAGATGTGCATAGTGAGGAATTTGCTTTTGAGGCAATGCACACTTGAAGAGTTGAATCATGGAGATCTCCCCCTATATCTTGTAATTCATACACGCATTTGACATATAGTATGAAGAATTTGAAATGCATGATGAAATATGGTGACTGATGTAATTCAGCATGCGTATATTAACATATAACGAGGAATAAGCATGCAGAGGAACACATCAAAAGTATCAGAGCACCATCGGGTTTAAGATTACAACTCGATCCAATAAAGTTTCGAAAGAGCGAGAGTTGTAACTTAGCGAAAAAATGCCCATATAATAGACCCGCTTGAAGACTAACTCCATTTTCTCCCCCTTTGTCATCGAATGACCAAAATGATCAAAACTGAGGACTAACGCCCCCGAAGAATATCAAGTTGATGGAGGAGCGCCAGCGTTGTCGGGGTCGTTTGTCGTAGTAGGGCCTTCCGCAGTGTTGTCCAAGTCTTCATGTTCATCAGTGTCGCGCGATGAAGAATAGGAGCTGGCCACCAAGGAAGGAACCTTGACCTTCTTGTATTTCTTGATTGGAGGTGCAGACCAGTCAAATTCTTCCTTGAGACCCATTTTCTTCAGATCTTCTTTGCTGTAGACATGAGACAAAACAGCCCAGGTACGGGTGAAGGTTTGATGGAGGTAGTACTGATTTTTCTTCACTGCATTATGGGTTGAGGTCATGTTGTGAAGAATTGAACCAAACTGACGCTTGACCCGTTTATGATTGCGATCAACCTTCTGATGAAGGCGAGGAGAAGCTCACGATCGGTCATCACCACAGGTCTTTGTGCCTTGAGGATTTGGCTTGGTTGTGTTGGCGGCGAGTCATGGGTGGCGAGTCATCATTGGTTGAGTAGGATGCAGCCTTGCGAAATTGACCATCCAATGGACGAATGCCTTCACCTATCCACAATGGCGGCCTTGCCTTTGTCATCGGTGAGGAAAATGTCCGTTTGAGGACTTCAATCGGAGGCAAGTAGCTGCGATGATTTAGAGTATCGACTTTGTAATTGAGTGAAGACCTTGTTCTAATGAATCTCATAATCCAAGGTGCATAAGGCTTGACTCAAAAGGTGACATAGCGACATTGGCCAGAGTCCTCATGAAGAAATCATGGAAGTTAACGGGAACGCCATGAATGATATTGAAAAGCAGATTCTTCATGATGCCAATGACTTCTTCTTCATTCGAGTCGTGGCCTTTGATAGGACTCAATGTCTTCGTCAAAATGCGATAGACAGTCCGAGGCACATCTGATAATTCCTTGACGAGAATTTGGTTCATGGGGCCTGCCACAGCTTCAAAGGCTTCATCGAACTTGCATGTAGTGATTTGTAAGCTCAGGTTCACTATAGGCGAACGAGCACCTTCAAGGGGAGGACTAAGTGGTAGGGCACGAAGCAATTGATGGCTGGTGCCTTGTAGTGAGTGTTTCGGACATCCAGTCCAGCACCCATGAGTTCACATCTTCAGAATTTCCTGTGATGTGCGGCATCGCAAAGAATTGAAGAATGAGTTCTTCATTCCAATCACATATGTCAATGCAGAAATTTAACAGTCCAGCATCGCGAAGAACACTGAGGACTGGCTTGAAGCCCGGCAGAGATTCCATGTCCACATGAGGAATGTGTGCATGATTGAAGACTTTGTCTTTGTTGAACAACACTGAGGAATAGAAATTGGCCTGGCTGGCCGTCCAGAAATGCCTCTTCCTTATGCGAGCAGAATCATAGGGGTTGTAATCTGTGAAGAACACATGCTCGCCGAAGAAATCTTCAGCCTTGAACTTTTGCTTCCTTGAGAATGGATCCTTTGGCTTTGGCAGTGGAGTGTCAGTGAGTTGCATCACGACCTCAGGAATCGCAATCTCAGGTTCTTCAGGCTGACGAATATCTGGTTCCTCTTCAGTGGCACTCTGCGTGTTCAAAGGATCGGCAGCAGCAGCTTCTTCAGCACTAGTGGCTGGAATTTCTTCACGCACAGATGAAGTGGGGTGAGTTTCTTCAGAGCCCAGTTGAACAGTTGGTGCAGGAGACTGAGGAATTTGCTGTAAAGGGGTGAAGAGTGGAGAATTGGGGTGCTGACTTTCCCAACAGTCGTCATTCATCACTGGCGTAGTGCACCCAATATCCACGTCTTCATCTTCAATTTCTTCAACGCCAGCCTCTTCAGCTATGAACTGAGGCATAGGCGAGGAAACGATTGGTGTTGAAGGGATCTTATCCACTTCAATTTCTTCATCCATCTGCTCTGACGAAGCAGCAGAATGATTTTCTTCATCAGATCCGCTAGGGATCACATATTCTTCACCAAAAGGAACAAGGTCTTTTGATGGCATGGTTGAGATTGGAACATCATTAATGGGATTTTCAAAGCGAGCTGGTCATAGGCTTCATTTTCTTCGGAGCTGAAGAATATGAAGCAGATGATGCTTTCCTTTTCTTCACAGCAGCTCGCTCTGCAGCCTTGGTCTTCTTCACATTTGATGCAGATGGAAGGATAGGAGTTGGTGTAGGCGCAGGAGGAGCTGAGGAATCTAGTTGATTTTCTTCAGGCGCACCACTAGTGGATGCCACAGCAATTTCTTCGGTAATTTGGAATGCGATCACCAGCCACAGAACTAACATTTTCTTCAGCATTCTGAAAGTCATCAGTGGTCTTTGGCATGTTCTTCGATTTCTTTGACGAAGCTTCAGCCTGAGGAACTTCCTGTTGCGTTGGAGCTGCAACATTGGAGGTGAATTGCTCAGTCAGTTTAACAAATCTGACTTTGGCACCTTGCCAATCAGCATAGTAGGCATTGAAGTTTTTGTTGAGGGCCTTGATTTCAGACTAATTTTTTATAAGTTCATCAGTTGTCATAGAGACAACATTTGTCTTCAGAAACTTTTCCTTTCTATATTGAGCTTTCTTGATCTGGCTGGCCTTCTCAAATTTCCATTTTTCTTCAGAGATGAAATGGGTCAGCATGTGACTTTGTCCAGGAGTCAAATGGAAATCAGGCATAGGAGTGTCTGGATCCTTGCGCCAAAGGTCAATATAATCGAGGATCAACTTAGGATCCAATAGTAGTGGCACAGTTGTGCCTTTGGCTCTAGCGGCCCTTTCTTGTCATCTCTCGATGATTTACGCAAGTTCATCATCATCGCCTTCATCGTCGAGATGGCACTTGGAAGGCAACCTGTTTCTTCTTAGGACTTGGCCGAGGACCTTGTCCAGCCGTTGCCTTTGCCTTGATAGAAGTGGGGCATGATGAAGAATTTGGTGCGGCTGAGGGACTCGCTGAGACACCAGAGGCAATAGATATGCCTGCAGTCCTTTGGCACGTGGCCAGATGCACAAGCGCTGAGGACTTTGCCGGAGCAGCTGAGGACTTTGGAGGAGGAGCTGAGGATTTTGGAGGAGCAGGAGCAGCATGAGGAATTGGCCGTGAGGGCTTTGAAGATTCTGGCTGTGAGGGCATTGCCGAGGAACTTGGTCGTGAGGGCACTGTTGGTGAAGCACTTGGCTTGTGCGCGGGCTTCTTTGCCATTTATTTTCTAGGCTTGACAGAGGCCTCAGTGGCAGCAGCAGCAGCAGAGTCTTCATTGAATTTCCTCACTGCTTCTTTGGCTTGTCTAGCCAACTTGGCTTGGCGCTTGGCCCATTCTTCAGGAAAATCCTCACCACGCTTGATCTTTGGTGGGGTCACTTCTTGGCCGGTGCCAATGGAGCTCTTGGGCATGGAGGATTAAATGTGAATTTCTTCATATACTTTGGAGTTACATACACTACTCCCTCCACTCTCTTGCCCATATCCTTTCAATCCTCTGTATGCGCACCTTGTGCTGATTTTTGTTCTCCTTTCCGAACTTGGCCTCATCAGGTGTGCAATAGTCAGCATAGATGTCCTCAGGGATCTCAAAAGCAGTCATGACCTCAGGCTTCTTTCCTCCTTTCTGTGGCTTCTTACCGTCTGCCATTTTCTTCGGTTGAGGAATTTGAACAATCGAATTCTCTGAAGAAGTATGCAACTTTTCTTCTAGGAACGCTGCAAAGGAGTTAAGTTGATGAGAACCTAGTGATTCAGCAGCAGACATGAGTACCTGTGAGCAGTATAGTTGCGAGGAATTTGGAGAGGTCATATGCGTTCTCGTAAGGTTTTTCAAAAGAACAAGTTTGAGGAATTTGACCGGATGAGTCTTGAAGAGTTTCACTAAGCGTCTTTGTCTTAGGTTCGAGTTGTATAGACCGAAGATCCACACAATTAAGGAATCTTGAAGAAAAATGATGCTTAGAGAAATGAATCAAGAATGTATGACTAGTGAGGTGGTTTGTGTGTGAGGATTTGAAGAATAAAACACCTTTGAAGATTTTCTAGAGAAAATTTGAATCAAAGAGGGCGATAAAAGTAACTTTTAATTACCTAGATGAAGAACACGACGAGCAGTGAGGTGCAAAAGTGAAGTTAAATGCATGTAGATCTTCCACGCCCTAACTTCGGCGGAGGAAGACAGCTTCTGGCGGCGGAGTGAAGATTTCATGACGGTAGCGAAATCTGACGGCGACGAGGTCGAGGCGGTGAAGCTCTTCCTCACCAGCGATGGTGGAGTAGCGGCGCTAGGGTTTGAGAAGCTCGGCGGGAGAGAGAGGTCGGCGGAGTAAAGGAAGTGATGAAGGGGTGAGGGGTATTTATAGTCGTAGTGAAAAACTGTTCGCAGAAGATTTAGGGACGAGCGTGCCTGACCCTTCTCATTCGCATGACATGTGTCACCCATGTACTGAAAAGTGGAGATCGTGTTAGATCGTGGGTGAATAGATAAGTCTATCATGGGATGCGGAACGGTTTGAGCGGCAAAACCGAAAATTTGGATAAGATAAGTTTTAAAGTTCCGTTCGCAATTTCTTCAGCTGACAAGGACACAGTGAAGATTTTGAACGAGTTTCAAATAGGACGCACATGAAGAATTTGTGAATAGATTGGGTTGAGTATAGCATAGAGGGAAGGGTCCGATCACATTCACTTAGCGTAAAACGCAACTTGAAGAAATAGCCATAAGTGAATCTTTGTAGAGGACATAAACCCATATATATATATATATATATATATATATATATATATATATATATATATATATATATATATATATATATATATATATATATATATATATAATGAAGAAAAAAACGGAAACAATGAAGATTTCCCAAAGTTGAAGAATTTGAACAATGAGGAATTTAAAAAAGCGAGGAAAAACTCAAATTGAAGATTTTCAACTTTTTGTGGTGGCGTGACCTTTGTATAAGAATGATGATTTCGGACACAGCATTACAATTGTCGTAGGGTCCTGAGAATCAAATTCTTCATTAATTTCTTCACACTTAGAGTGTTATTCTTCATTGATTGAAGAAAAACGTTTCTTCATGTGTTGCACATCTAAGTCATCAATTTTGCATAAGTATTAGGATGAGTGTCCTTTTCAAAGAACATTCGAAGACTCTAAGATATTTAGCTCACACCGCAACTTGCTAAATCTCTTCTCATCCAAGGGCTTTGTGAAGATATCGGCTAGATGTTCTTGATCTTCACATGCTCAATAGAAATGTAAGCCCTTCAACACATGATCACGAAGAAAATGATGACGAATCTGAATGTGCTTTGTCTTGAGTGCTGAACTGGGTTGTGAGCAATCTTGATGGCACTCTCATTGTCACAGTAGAGAGGCACATTCTTCACGTTGATGCCATAATCCTTGAGAGTTTGCTTCATCCACAACAATTGAGCACAACAAGAACCAGCAGCAATGTACTCAGCTCCCGCAGTAGACAGTGATACGCAGTTATGTTTCTTCGAGGACCAACAGACCAAATATCATGCAAGGAAATGACAAGTACCAGATGTTGACTTGCGGTCCACACGATCACCAGCATAGTTAGAGTCAGAATATCCAATGAGATCAAAAGCAGAGCCCTTGGGGTACCATAATCCTAGTGTTGGTGTGTGAGCTAGATATCGAAGAATATGCTTCACAGCCTTATGGTGTGATTCCTTCGGTGTAGCTTGAAATCGGGCACACATGCAAACACTAAGCATTGTATCTGACCTAGATGCACATAAGTACAATAAAGAACCAATCATGGAACGGTATACCTTGTGATCGAAGTCAATACCATTTTCATCAGTGCATAGATGGCCATTTGTGGGCATAGGAATTTTGACGCCTTTGCAATCTTGCATGCCAAATTTCCTTAGAACATCCTTGAGGTATTTCTCCGATATATGAATATGCCATTCTTGTTGTTGGCGAATTTGAAGACCTAAGAAGAATTTCAACTCTCCCATCATAGACATTTGATATTCTTCACTCATCATATAGGCAAATTCATCACTATAACGTTGGTCGATCAGACCAAAGATAATATCATCAACGTATATTTGGCACACAAATAATTCACCATCATAAGATTTAGTAAAGAGAGTAGGGTCGAGTGAACCGGTGTGAAGCCATTCTTCATGAGGAATTCCTTCAAAGTGTCATACCACGCCCGAGGGCCTGCTTGAGGCCATAGAGGGCCTTGTTGAGTCTGAAGACTTTGTCGAGGATTCTTTGGATCTTCAAAACACAGGGGTTGAGCAACATATACTTCTTCCTCAAGCTTACCATTGAGGAATGCACTTTTCACATCCATTTGATATAAAGTGATATCATGATGGTTAGCATAAGCAAGTAATATGCGAATGGCCTCAAGTCTAGCAACAGGTGCAAAAGTTTCATCGAAATCAATTCCTTCAACCTGTGTGTAGCCTTGAGCTACAAGTCATGCCTTATTCCTCACCACAAGGCCATTTTCATCTCCCTTGTTGCGGTAGATCCACTTTGTGCCAATGATATTATGCTTGCGAGGATCTGGACGTTTGACCAGTTCCCAGACGTTGTTGAGCTCGAACTGATGTAATTCTTCTTGCATGGCCTGAATCCACTCAGGCTCGAAATGCTTCATCTACCTTAGTGGGCTCTGTGATAAAGACAAAAGCATAGTGCCCATGAAGTTAGATAAATGTGAAGCTTTTGAGCGTGTGAGAGGACACAGTGCTTCAATGTCATCGATGATCTTTTCAACTTGCACTTCTTTTGCAATGCGAGGATGAGCTGGTTGTCGTCGAGGAATTTGATCAGCATTTTCTTGACACCATTTTCTTGACATTTTCTTCAGTGCATCAGCTCGACGGTCTTCACGTTACGGAATGAATTCTTCAGCAGATTCTTGAGGAATGACATCCTCGATCGCCTTGAACTTGATAGAATCCTCGGTGCTGGTTCATCTATCCACAGAAGGTAGGTGCTCTCTTTGCGAGCCATCGGTTTCATCAAACCGCACATCTACAGTTTCAACAATCTTGTGAAGAACATTGTTGAAGACTACGTGGGTGTCTTGAGTCCTTTCTGTAACCAAGCATAAAACCTTCATGTGCTTTCGGTGCAAATTTAGCATTGTGATGAGGATCTCTAATCCAACATTTAGCACCGAAGACTTTGAAATAACTCACATTCGGTTTCTTCTCAGTGAGGAGTTCATAGGCAGTCTTCTTGAAGAATTTGTGAAGATATACCCTGTTGATGATGTGGCACGTAGTGTAAATTGCCTCAATTCAGAAGTGACGAGGCGTCTTGTACTCATCAAGCATAGTGCGAGCCATCTCAACAAGAGTTCTATTCTTGTGCTCCACGGCGCCATTTTGCTGAGGAGTATAAGGAGCAGATAACTCATGAGTAATACCAAGTTCATCAAGATAGTCATCAAGACCGGAATTCTTGAACTCAATTCCATTGTCACTCCTGATGTGCTTGATCTTCACACCAAAGTTGGTTGAAGCCCTCGAGGAAAATCGTTTGAAGACTTCCTGCACTTCATGTTTGTAAGTAACAATGTGTACCCATGTGTAACGAGAGTAATCATCAACAATAACAAATCCATATAGAGATGCATCATTAGTATTTGTTGAATAATGATTAGGACCAAAGAGGTCCATGTGAAGCAATTCGAATGGTCGAGTAGTGGTCATGATAGTCTTCGTTGGATGCTTGGCCTTGGTCATTTTTCCAGCTTCACAGGCTCCACACAAGTGATCCTTGAGGAATTTGACATTCTCAATGCCAATGACATGCTTCTTCTTCGCCAGCCTTCTGAAGCTTTTGCAAGTAGGCACACGGCTGGTTGCGGTCCTGTAGAGAAATCAACAATATACAAGTCTCCTCTCCTAAAGCCTTCGAAGACTTTGGAGTTGTCAGCTTCCATAACCACAACACAACGATACTTGCCAAAGACAACAACCATATCAAGATCACAAAGCATTGAGACAGACATAAGGTTGTATCCTAAGGACTCAACAAGCATGACTTTGTCCACGTGTCGATCCTTTGTGATCGCAACCTTACCTAGACCCAATACCTGACTTTTGCCTTTGTTAGCGAACATGATATGCTTCAGATGCGATGGTGATAAGGGATCATCCATCAATAGATTCTTGTCACCAGTCATGTGATTTGTACATCCACTATCGAGGACCTACTCAGTGGCTTTGGGTTGATCATCCTGCAGATGAATTAGTGCAGCTTACGAACTCATATACTTCATCATTGAAGAATATGATATCAAATTCATCAGATGAATTTCATCAAGCAGTAAAACAGATATAGCAGTATGAGGACGTGTGAGATGAAAGTTCATTTCTTCATGATTAGCCTGCGTCCTTTCAGGCAATTTTTGTCAGGCCCCCAGCAAATTCTTCAGACGTTAAAGCACGTCTGGAGACCTGACCCTGCACAAGAGATTAGTTCTTTTTCTTCACCACCCACATCCGAAGGGGTGGCAAAGAGTTCATCACTCTGCGAGCTCCATATGAGAATGGTGGCAAAGAAGCCATACCATTTTGTTTCACATAAGAGGGGTTAGGGTAAGCATATGAATAAGCAGAGAAATTCTTGAGGACTTATGAACATAATGGTTTGAGGAATAATGCACATATTCATAGCCCTTAGCTCTACCTGCGAAGCGAGTTGTTAGCATGATGATAATCATGTGAGGACTTTGATCCTTTTGAGGAATTTGATCCATATGAGGAATTTGGTCCGTATGAGGACTTGGATCCATATGAAGAATTTGGTCCATATGAAGAGTTTGATCTGGGGTTCCTACTCTTCACAGGTGGTGTCATGAGGACATTCACCTGAAGACTTTCAAGGCACCTTTTGGGAACCCAGTTTCTTCATAGGGGAACCGTTCCTGCAGTTAGTGCTAACATATCTAGGAAATACTTCACCATTCTGATTTTTGAACAGTTTATAGTTGGAGTCAAATGACTCATCAGAAGAATGAGGAGATTCACATGTAAAGCCAGATAAGTTAGATGGATCAACTGGTGGTCCCTTTGCAGCAACCCATGAGGTTTTGGCGTCTTGCTTTCGGGCTTCCAATATGTACCATCGGCATTGATTTTCCTCTCAAAGGCAGTACCCTCTTTCCTAGGGTTACTGTTGAGAATCTGCTTTTTAAGCACATCACAAAGAGTCTGATGCCCTTTGAGGCTTTTGTACATGCCTGTCATGTACAATTCCTTTAGCCCTGCATTGTCAGTGATACTAGCAATGTCCTCAGATGAGGAATTAGTGATAGCAGAGGCAGGTGAAGAATTTGTAACAATTGAAAAATTTGAACATTCAGGTGAAGAATTAAGCGATTCACGTTCAATGCACTTTAAGCATGGAGGAACAAATTCTTCTGAGCAGCTGATTTGTTGAGCAAGTAATGAATCGTGCTCCTTCTGAAGATCTTCATAACTCACTCTTAGCTTCTCAAGATCTTGCTTCTTTTGAAGGAATTCATAAGAAAGCTTCTCATGATCAGATAAGAGAGTGTTATGATGACCTTGAAAGGTTGTCAAACCTAGACGAAGTCTCTAAAGATTTTCGATCAAGGCTTTAGTGCGATCCATTTCTTCACCCAACATATCATCACTTTTGTCTAGCATGTTTTGAACCTTTTCAAACGCCCTTTGTTGTTTTACAGCAATCTTAGCAAGTTTAGAGTAGCTGGGCTTGAGGTTTTCATCAGATTCATTCTCACTAGATTCAGAGGAGGTATATTTGAGTACCTTGGCACCCTTTGCCATGAAGCAATAGGTGGGAGCATAGTCATCATTATCTTCATTAGCCTTGCTGGTGAGGTCATTTTCTTTAGAGTTGAAGATAGACTTGCTGACGAATGCAGTAGCAAGAGCCAGGCTCTCCACATAAGACTCGGACTCCTCAGATGCCTCCTCTTCCTCATGTTCCTCAGATTCAGCCTCAGAGTCCATTTCCTTGCCAATGAATGCCCGAGCCTTCTTGGAGCTGCTCTTCTTGTGAGATGAAGACTTGAGGATTTTGATGATTTCTTCTTCTTCTTAAGCGTCATCGAACTGTAATCCTTGTATTTCTTCTTCTTTAATTCCTTTTCCCAGGAGGACAATCTTGAATATAGTTACCAGGTTTCTTGCATTTGTGGCATAGCCTTCTCTTGTAGTCACTGGATGAGGAATCACTGCTCCTTGAGGATTTTCCAAAGCGGTCGTCTTGAGAATTTCTGGAACTTCTTCACGAGCAGTGCTAGCTCCTGGCTCAATTCTTCAGGATCACCAAGGCTGCTACCAGAATCTTCACATTCAGATTCAAACACTGCCTTGGCCTTCAGGGCACGTGATTTGCCATATCTCGAACCATAGAGATCTCTCTTTTCAGCAAGCTAGAATTCATGAGTATTTAGCCTCTCGAGGATATCGGTAAGGATCAAGTGACTTGTAATCAGCCCGTTCTTGTATCACCAATGCCAGAGTATCAAATGAGGAATCAAGCGATCTCAACAATTTCTTCACCACCTCATGGTCGGTGATGTCAGTGGCACCAAGCGCTTAAGCTCATTTGAGATGTCAGTGAGGCAATCGAAGGTTTGTTGAAAATTTTCATTGTCGAGTCTTTTGAAGCGGTTGAAGAGATTGCGAAGAACATCAACTCGAGAGTCACGCTGAGTTGAGACTCCTTCATTTACTTTGGACAGCCTATCCCAGACAAGCTTAGCAGTTTCCAAAGCACTCACTCTTCCATACTGTCCTTTGCTCAGATGGCCACATATGATATTCTTCGCTTGAGAATCGAGTTGCTTGAATCTCTTCACATCGGTAGAGTTCAGTGAGGGTGAGACAGAGGAACACCATTTTCCACAACATACCAGAGATCGTTATCAATTGCCTCAAGATGCATTCGCATCTTATTCTTCCAGTAGGGGTAGTCTGTCCCATCGAAGGTAGGACAGCCAGCAGAGACCTTGATCATACCTGCGGTCGACATAACTAAACTCCAGGCGGTTAAACCAAAATCACACAGAACAAGGGAGTACCTTGCTCTGATACCAATTGAAAGTGCGTTATATCGAATAGAGGGGGGGTGAATAGGCGATTTTTATGAATTCTTCACTGAGGAATTTGCCGGTGAGGAAATTCCTTAGCGAAGAACTACTTGCAGCGGAATAAGTACTCAGAAGTAAGCATAACAAAATACAGGCATAGTCATCATGATGAAATGAAGACAAGCACAAAGTACAGAAAGCGTAATCACATGATAACACAAGATGAAGACAAACACACTGAAGAAATTGAACTGGGGAAATTTAGAAAGTCTTCAGTCAAAGTCTTCAAACACAGATATGATGAAGCACTTAACACAGTAATGAGGAAATGAAAGAGTTGAGGAAATAGAACCCGATAAGGTTGGTGAAGACAATGATTTGGTAGACCAGTTCCAACTGCCGTCTCGGTTATGAAATGCAGTTGGAAGCGGTGAGTATTTAAACTCGAGGACACACGGTCCGGACACCCGATCTGAGCACGCAGCTCAGGACACCAAGTCCTCACCGTATTCTCCTTGAACTAAGGTCAGACGGACCTCGTCCTATCACTCGTGGTAAGTCTTGAGCGACTTCCAAACCTTCACAAACTTCGGTCACTTTCGGCGATCCACAATTTCCTATTGGATGCTCTAGACCATGGCGCCTAACCGTCTGGAAGAAGCTCGATCTTCAAAGGTAACAAGCGTCGGATCCACGCAGGATCAATCTCTTCAGTGATGCTCAATCACTTTGGGTTTGTAGGTGTTTGGGTTTGGATTTTCCTCACTTGATGATTTTCACTCAAAGTCCTCAGAGGATGGGATGCTCTCAAATGACAAGTGTCAGTTTCTCTCGGAGCAGCCAACCAGCTAGTGGTTGTAGGGGGCGGCTATTTATAGCCAAGGGAGCAGCCCGACATGATAAGACATAAATGCCCTTCAATGATATGACCGTTAGGTAGATAGGATATTTTGGGACAGCTGGCGCGCATCACAGCAACGGTCGGAAATTTGAGGTTCAAATTCCTCAGGGCTATCATGTTCCTCACTGTGTAGGCAATTCGCACTTGCGAATTCCTAACTCCTCAGTCAGAACAAATTCCTCAGTGACCAGAAGAACTTCGTCTCTGTCACTGAAGAAATTGACTAAACTGTATGAGATTTCCAATGGCTTCACTCGAAGGGATTGGTAGGTGTAGGATTTTGAGTTGAGCATCACATGGAAATTTTTCCTTAGTATTTCCTCGACCCCCTTTAACAGTACGGTGTTTCCTATGACTCAAGAAAGAGAAAGCGAAACTACGAAAACAAAAGTCTTCACGCTTCATGTTCCTCAAATGAATACCAAGTCTTCAAGGTCACACCAATTTCTTCACTTTCAAAGTCTTGAGAAAGTCTTGAGAATACCAAAGTCTTGATTGAAGAACTTCATTTTTTGGGGTCGACTTTCACTGTAAATATCAAACTCCTCATAGACTTATAGACATGTGCACACTTATAAACGCATTAGACCCTTAACCTATAAGTCTTCAATACACCAAAATCACTAAGGGGCACTAGATGCACTTACATCTTGGGCAGCCGTACATTGCGTAGAGCCGGGACGAGACACTGCACTCCCAAAGAACTGGAAGTAACTCCTGGCTCCAACGAAGTTGTCGGACGAACCGGAGTAAGCTGACGGGTCGCGTATTGTGCCGCTAACTCGGCTTCTCGACGTGCCCTTCCTTGGTCTACCACGTTCTGAGCATCAGTGGCACCACCCGCCGGGTTATGGCCACGGGACGGATCACGGTTTTGCGCGCTACTCGACACAGCCGGTTCATCAAGGCGCCTGCTATAGCTCCTGCTTGGGCGGGGAGTGGAATGAATCCTCTCACGACTGTATGAATAAGCCTGTTGCTGAGTCAAGGCCGTCTGAAGGAGCTCCCTAGCCCGTCGTGTATCAACTGCTGCGTGGATGCCGCCGAAGGGGACCCGGTACCCGTGCTCGATTGAGCCAGCCTCGGGGCCCCAGCCTGCATCGTCGATGTAGAGCTTGCCGCGACGACTCTTAGTCATCCGGCCCATAGCATATCCCTTGAGCCCTTCGAAGCTGCCCTCTAAGAACTCGAAACCATCGTGTGATAGCCCCAGGGTGGGCGCCAACCGTAAATGGTTTTGTCACGGCAGATGTCCTAGTGAAAGGACTTAGTCATGGATCCATCACGGCCGGGTTAGCTTAAAGGGGTTAAAGCGGACAAAGGATGCAGAGAGTTTATACTGGTTCGGCCCCTTGCGGTGAAGGTAAAGGCCTAATCCAGTTGTTGTGGAATTGCTAGGGTTTCGATGACTAGGGAGCGAATTCGCTATGCCTGGCTCTCGAGTTGTTGTGTGTTGTCTCTAAACTACCATCGGGTTGTCCCTTTATATACATAGGTTGACGCCTGCCGGTTTACAGAATCCCGAGGCCTGCTCATAAACGTGTTCGGCTCGGTCTCTACTCTTTCTATCTTATAGTACAAGTTTACATGTCAATGTTGGTTTATGTCTACCGGCCTTAATCCGCCTTTGGGCTTTGGGCCTTCATAAAGCGCCACCGTCTTTGTCTTCATGGGCTTCAAACATAATAACTCATTATGGGGATAACCCGGCCTCTCCTGGACGGTTTACGCCCAGCAGTAATATCCCCAACACTTGGGGATGCCGAAGGCACCCCAAGGTAAATCCAAGGACACCAAAAAGCCAAAGCTTGGGGATGCCCCGGAAGGCATCCCCTCTTTCGTCTTCGTCCATCAGTAACTTTACTTGGAGCTATATTTTTATTCACCACATGATAAGTGTTTTGTTTGGAGCGTCTTGTATGGTTTGAGTCTTTGCTTTTAGTTTACCACAATCATCCTCGCTGAATAAACTTTTGAGAGAGACACATATGATTCGGAATTTACTAGAATACTCTTTGTGCTTCACTTATATCGTTTGAGTTATATAATTTTTGCTCTATGTGCTTCGCTTATATCTTTTAGAAACACTGCAATGGTGGTTTGTTTTATAGAAACTATTGTTCTCTCATGCTTCACTTATATTATTTTGAGAGTCCTACAAAATAGCATGGTAATTTGCTTAAATTGTGGAATTAGTCCTAATATGATATGCATACAAGATTAGTAAAAACTTTCTTATAAGTGCATTGAATACTAAGAAAATTTGATGCTTGATGATTGTAGTAATGTTAAAGTTGTGCTAGTTGAGTAATTGTGAATTTGAGAAATACTTGTGTTGAAGTATACAAGTCCCGTAGCATACGTATGGTAAACATTGTGTAACAAATTTGAAACATGAGGTGTTCTTTGATTTTCCTCCTTATGAGTGGCGGTCGGGGAACGGCGATGGTATTTTCCTACCAATCTATCACCCTAGGAGCATCTTGGCGTAGTGCTTAGTTTTTTATGACTTGTAGATTTTTGCTATAATTATGTGAGTTCTTTATGACTAATGTTGAGTCCATGGATTATACGCACTCTCATCCTTCCATCATTGCTAGACTCTTCGGTACCATGCATTGCCCTTTCTCACCTTGAGAGTTGGTACAAACTTAGCGGTGCATCCAAACCCCACGATACGATACACTCTATCACACATAAACCTCCTTATATCTTCCTCAAAACAGCCACCATACCTACCTATTATGGCATTTCCATAGCCATTCCGAGATATATTGCCATGCAACTTTCCACCGTTCCATTTATCATGACACTTTTCATCATTGTCATATTGCCTTGCATGATCATGTAGTTGACACCGTATTTGTGGCAAAGCCACCATGCATATTATTTCATACATGTCACACTTGATTCATTGCCCATCCCGGTACACCGCCGAAGGCGTTCATATAGAGTCATACTTTGTTCTAGTATCGAGTTGTAATCATTAAGTTGTAAATAAATAGAAGTGTGATGATCATCATTCGTAGAGCATTGTCCCAAAAAAAAGAGAAAAAGGCCAAATAAAAAAGGAAAGGCCCAATAAAAAAAAGGGGACAATGCTACTATCCATTTTTCCACACTTGTACTTCAAAGTAGCACCATGATCTTTATGATAGAGAGTCTCTTGTTTTGTCACTTTCATATACTAGTGGGAATTTCTCATTATAGAACTTGGCTTGTATATTCCAACAATGGGCTTCCTCAAATGCCCTAGGTCTTCGTGAGCAAGCAAGTTGGATTCACACCCACTTAGTTTCTTTTGTTGAGCTTTCATGCATTTATAGCTCTAGTGCATCCATTGCATGGCAATCCCTACTCCTTGCATTGACATCAATCAATGGGCATCTCCCTAGCTTGTTGATTAGCCGCGTCAATGTGAGACTTTCTCCTTTTCTGTCTTGTCCACATAACCCCCATCATCATATTCTATTCCACCCATAGTGCTATATCCATGGCTCACGCTCATATATTGTGTGAAAGTTGAAAAAAGTTTGAGATTACTAAAGTATGAAACAATTGCTTGGCTTGTCATCGGGGTTGTGCATGATGAGAGCATTCTTGTGTGACCAAAATGGAGCATGACCAAACTATATGATTTTGTAGGGATGAACTTTCTTTGGCCATGTTGTTTTGAGAAGACATAATTCCTTAGTTAGTATGCTTGAAGTATTATTACTTTTATGTCAATATTAAAATTTTATCTTGAATCTTTCGGATCTGAATATTCATGCCACAAATAAGAGAGTTACATTGAAAATTATGCCAAGTAGCATTCCACATCAAAAATTCTATTTTTATCATTTACCTACCCGAGGACGAGCAGGAATTAAGCTTGGGGATGCTTGATATGTCTCCAACGTATCTATAATTTTTTATTGTTCCACGCTAACATATATTCTGTTTTGGATGTTTAATGGGCTTTATTATACACTTTTATATTATTTTTGGGACTAACCTATCAACCGGAGGCCCAGCCCGAATTGTTGTTTTTTGCCTATTTCAGTGTTTCACAGAAAAGGAATATCAAACGGAGTCCAAACGGAATGAAACCTTCGGCAACGTGATTTTCGGAACAAACGTGATCCAGAGGACTTGGAGTGGACGTCAAGAAACGAACAAGGAGGCCACGAGGCAGGGGGCGCGCCTACCCCCTCTGGGCGCACCCACCACCCTCGTGGGCCCCTCGTAGCTCCACCGACCTACTTCCTCCTATATATACCTACGTACCCCCAAACCATCAGAACAGGAGCCAAAACCCTATTTCCACCACCGCAACCTTCTGTAACCGTGAGATCCCATCTTGGGGCCTTTTCTGGCGCTCCGCCGGATGGGGCATTGATCACGGAGGGCTTCTACATCAACACCATAGCCTCTCCGATGATGTGTGAGTAGTTTACCTCAGACCTTCGGTCCATAGTTATTAGCTAGATCTCTTCTTCTCTCTCTTTGGATCTCAATACAAAGTTCTCCTCGACTCTCTTGGAGATCTATTTGATGTAACTCTTCTTTTGCGGTGTGTTTGTCGAGATCCGATGAATTGTGGGTTTATGATCAAGATTATCTATGAACAATATTTGAATCTCCTCTAAATTCTTTTATGTATGATTGGTTATCTTTGCAAGTCTCTTTGAACTATCAGTTTGGTTTGGCCTACTAGATTGATCTTTCTTGCAATGGGAGAAGTGCTTAGCTTTGGGTTCAATCTTGCGGTGCTCGATCCCGATGTGTGACAGGAAAGCGACACGTATTATATTGTTGCCATCGAGGATAAGATGGGGTTTATATCATATTGCATGAGTTTATCCCTCTACATCATGTCATCTTGCTTAAAGCGTTACTCTGTTCTTATGAACTTAATACTCTAGATGCATGCTGGATAGCGGTCGATGTGTGGAGTAATAGTAGTAGATGCAGGAAGGAGTCGGTCTACTTTTCACGGACGTGATGCCTATATACATGATCATGCCTAGATATTCTCATAACTATGCTCAATTCTATCAATTGCTCGACAGCAATTCGTTTACCATACATAATACTCATGCTATCTTGAGAGAAGCCACTAGTGAAACCTATGGCCCCCGGGTCTATTTTCCATCATATTAATCTTCCGTCAACAAGCTATTTTTATCTTTGTTTATTTTGCAATCTTTACTTTTACTCTTTATCATAAAATACCAAAAATATTATCTTATCATCTCTATCAGATCTCACTCTCGTAAGTGACCGTGAAGGGATTGACAACCCCTTTATCGCATTGGTTGCGAGGTTCTTATTTGTTTGTGTAGGTGCGTGGGACTCGAGCGTGGTCTCCTACTGGATTGATACCTTGGTTCTCAAAAACTGAGGGAAATACTTATGCTACTTTACTGCATCACCCTTTCCTCTTCAAGGGAAAACCAACGCAGTGCTCAAGAGGTAGCACACGTATACCATATTCACTGTTTTTACTTCTGAGAGAAATTGCTTCTGGCCCCCGGTATTTGGTTGGTGAGTCTCTTCGTCGTCGCCATCACCGGGCGGCCTCTTCCTCTTATGTTCGGTGTTGAGTTTGCCGGCCTATTTGAAGACCCAACAACTTTTGTAGGTGTGATTAGCTGGTTTATCGGGGTTGCCATGAATCTGGCAGGGCCGCTCCAATATCTTGTCTAAATTGGATGGTCTGTCTCTGTTTGCCTTGAATGGCTTTTTTCGTTGACCGGGTTTGGGGCCGCTGAATCCAGCGTTGACCGCTGTGTCGTGCGTTCTTTCATTATCATCACGACGTTTGTGTTTACTGCGTCGTGACTTGCCATTGCCATCTCGGGCTTTGGAAGTGCCGGATCATTTGGCTGTTGTTGCTTCTCTGGCGAGCTGTCTTCTCCCAGCATAGCGGGTCATCAGAGCGGTAAGGGCTGACATGGATTTTGGTTTTTCTTGACCGAGATGGCGAGCGAGCCATTCGTCCCGGACGCTGTGTTTGAAGGCTGCTAGGGCTTCCACGTCCGGACAGTCGACAATTTGGTTCTTTTTAACTAAGAACCTAGTCCAGAGCTTCCTGGCTGACTCTCCGGGCTGCTGGACGATGTGACTTAAGTCATCGGCATCTGGTGGCTGGACATATGTACCTTGGAAGTTGTCGCGGAAGGCGTCTTCCAAATCCTCCCAACTGCCAATAGAGTTTTAGGCAGACTGTTTAGCCAGTACCGAGCTTGCCCTTTGAGTTTTAGTGGGAGGTATTTGATGGCATGAAGGTCATCTCTGCGGGCCATATGGATATGGAGAAGGAAATCCTCGATCCATACCGCGGGATCGGTTGTTCCGTCATATGATCCGATATTCACGGATTTAAACCCTTCTGGGAATTTGTTCTCCATTACTTCGTCTGTGAAGCAAAGAGGGTGTGGCAGCGCCTCTATATTGGGCCACATTGCGACGTAGCTCCGATGGAGTCCGTCTGCGGTTTTTGGCCCGGGCGTGACTAAGATTGTCACATCCGAATAGGTAGCCATCGTCGCGTGTCGAGGCACGTCCTCGCGATCCGTAGATCAATCAGGATTGTCATGCTCTACTGTCCAGGTCCTGCCGAAGGTCATATGTATAGCCCCGAGCTGTTTTATCTCTGTTTTTACGTTGAGGTGGGGCAGCCTGCTGTTTGGCTTGATTTGCCGCTTTATTCTGACCACGTGGTGGTCGGTCAGCCACATTGACCCGACCGCGTGGTGGTCGGCCGGCCGCATTGCGCGGGGGAGGTACGGGCTCCGGCGCCTCCTCATCAAACTGAGGTAGCAATTTGCACTTCGGGTAACTCTTGGTTGGGCGCTTGAGGCCGTATTCTTCGGCTGCCAGGACATCAGTCCATCTGTCGTTGAGCAGATCTTGGTCAGCTTGAAGCTGCTGCTGTTTCTTCTTCAGGCTCCTTGCAGTGGCTATTAGCCGGCGCTTAAAGAGCTCCTGCTCGAGAGGTTCCTCAGGCACGATGAAATCCTCGTTGCCGAGGCTCACCTCATCTCGGAGAGCGGAAGATAATTGCTGTCCTCCGAGTCGTCATGTATGGCCTGTTCATCAGGGCTGACTTGCCCGTTTTCCTGTTCCTCTTGTTCGGAGGTTGCCTTAACAGGGTATTCATTGTCTTCAGCATCGTCCGAGGTGTTGTTTTCTCCGTGCGGTATTGCTGTCTTTGGTACGACGTGACTTAGAGCGGCGCCGCTGACGCCGGCGCTTAGGCTGTGCCTCAGGAGGTTTATCCTTGGCTGGATCTTCTTTGTCATCACCGTTAGGTTCTTTAGGTGTATCCACCATGTACACGTCATACGGAGAAGTCGTCGTCCAGCGTCCGATAAACGGCGGGTGTTGGCCTTGCTCCTTATCGGCATCGTCGTCCATACCGTCGATGTCTTCGGAGCCGTAATCGAACATGTCGGTCAAGTTCTCGACAGTGGTTATGAAGTGGGTGGCGGGTGGGAAGCGAAATTCCCCATCATCAGCCTCCAGTTCGAACCGGACATGGTTCGGCCGTGAGTCCCCCACTAAGGATAGATTTTTTAATGAGTTTAGCACGCCACCTAAAGGCGAGCTCTCCAGGAGCATTCGCAGATCTACCCCGCAGTGTGGCTGATGCTGTCGCATTCTACCGAGCCGAGGAGGGAAGCTCGACGGAGAAGGTGTTCTGGTCTCAGTATGATGAGGCTGGACACCCGGTGCCCTTAAGCGACCAGTTGAAGCAGCTGGTCGAGCTCCATAAGGTGGCCGAACAGGCCATGAAAGGCCTCATAGTTCGTCTGTGGCCTAAGGAAGCCATGCCTAGGAGATACTTGAGCTGGTGAGGCGGTTGGTGGGCCTTTGTCCATGGGTTGAAGTCATCAAGCACTCATGCGCATCGAAGGTGCCCGTGGGCCCTTGCCCTTGCTAAGGTGCACTTTGGGGCAAGATGGACGCCGAGAAGCTTGTGACGGACGGACCACCACCGAAGAAGGAGCATCGCAAGCCTGAAATGTATTATGAGGGCGTCTGAAGGGTGCACGCCTTATAAGCGGATGAATGCTCCAAAGATATAATTTTTAGTAGACTCGCATTTGTTATCCGGTCTTGGCTGAAAACTTGTTCATATGCCAAGCAACACTTTTGTATTTAAAATATTACCTTATGTGCGGCCGTGTATTAAATTTGAGAGATGGCGAAGTCGTCGGCTTCACCCCCCATGCCACGAGTCTTTGGGGTGTTCGGATGAACTTGAGTGCTCTTGTTCCCATTCTTGGGTCCTTCGAGGAGGCGCTCAACGCAACGAACAAGGCAACCGGACTATAATGCTTGAACACTCTCACTTAGCCATAGAATTCTATAATTTTAAATTTCGGCGAAGCCCCTAGTATTCGGAAGACCGAGTTCGGGGCGCTATCCACAACTAGGCCGGACAATGCCGACTCCTCGCTCTAAGCGGCATAAGTCTTTAGGGACTCGAAAACCTCTCGAACAGCGACCAGCTCTCGCCTTATCATGACGGTCAGTTTTAGCTTTTCCACTGAGGTGCTTAACCCAGCTCAACCGGGCACAATCGCAGTGGTTCTCCCAAATACTACCTTAGCCGATATAACGGAACATAAGGTACCAAAACATGGGAGCCGGGCAAACCCAACTATTGACCCAAGACATGATTCGGAGCCGATGCATATAATGCTATAAGTTCGGGGTGCCGCACTTGTGAAAGTGTTCGGACTTATCACACCATATTGTGGGGTACTTAAGCCCCTAGTGTATTGCCCGTACCAAAGTGTACGGTTGCACAATGTCATAAATGAACATATATATATAGAGAAAAAAGGGAATTCAATAATAGGCAGAAGCTATATATTGTTTATTCAAAAGGGCTGCAGTAAGAGCAGAACAATACAAATAATGTGATAAGCAAGGGACTTTTTAACATGTCTCCCTCCAGGGGTAAGCCGCGGAATGGTGTGTAAAATAGATATATTGCTCGTAATAGAGACCACCTGGACACTCGACGTAGCTTTACGCTTCCCTGGCTGTTGCATCGTGTGTTCGGGCGATTCTAATGCAGACAGGACTTCGTGAGAACGGAGTCATGAAAGAAAAAAGAAAAAAGAAAAAAATGACACAATCGGGAGCCCCAGTGCGGTTGAGCCGCATTACGGGCATGCCGTGGTCGTGCCCTTCCCTATGCCCATGGTATTTCCAGAGCGTAATTATGTACGCGTAGTAATCGGTTTTGCAATTTCGCGAGGGTCGGGCTTGGGCCGCATTGCTATGCGTGCTTTCCGGAACATGCCAGGTGGTCTTGTTGTAGGTTACTCCGGGCGCGCTTGACGGTGTTCGGACGTTTAATACCCGGACTCGAGAATTGCCTTAAAAGGCTGCTTTGTACTTCCGCCGCGAGGGCCGCCATATGCTCCTCCGTCCGGAGAGAGCGTTCGGTGTTTCCATTGACCGTAATGACTCCTCGAGGACCTGGCATCTTGAGCTTGAGATATGCGTAGTGCGGCACCACATTGAACTTTGCAAATGCGGTTCGTCAAAGCGATTGCATGATAGCCGCCATGAGCGGGACTATGTCGAAGATTAACTCCTCGCTCCGGAAGTTATCCGGGATCCAAGACCACTTCAAGTGTAAGCGAGCTGTCAGTTGTCCTCTACACCTGGTATGAAGCATTTAAAGTTCGTCTATGTGTGATTAATCCTAGATGGGTCTATGCCCATTTTATGCGCCGTATCTTGATAAAGCAGGTTCAGTGCTGCCGCCGTCCATTAGGACTCTAGTGAGGTGAAATCCGTCAATGATTGGGTCTAGAACCAATGCGCGAATCCGCCGTGGCGGATGCTGGTGGGTGGTCCCTTCGATCAAAAGTGATCGGGCAGGAAGACCATGGGTTGAACTTTGGGGCGACTGGCTCCATCGCATATACGTCCCTTAGTGCACGCTTCCGCTCCCTTTTGGGTATGTGGGTTGCGTATATCATGTTCACCGTCCGCACTTGCGGGGGGAAGCCCTTCATCCTCTATTGTTCGGCGGCCGGGCTCCTCCTCGTCATCGCTATGCAGCCCCTTGTCATTGTTTTCGGCATTTAACTTGCTCTGCTGCTTGAACACCAAACAATCCCTGTTGGTGTGATTGGCTGGCTTTCGGGTGCCATTTATCCGCACGAGCGATCGAGTATTCGGTCCAAATTGGACGGGCCCGGAGTATTTCTTTTAAATGGCTTTTTCCATGACCGGTTTAGAACCTCTGAATCCCGCATTGACTGCCGTATCCTCAGCATTATCGCCGTTAATATGGCGCTTGTGTTTGTTGCGACGCGACCTACCATTGATGTCCTTGGTATCCGAATTACCAAGGCTCTTGGTCATGTTGTTACTACGAGCTAGCCAGCTGTCCTCTCCAGCGCAAAAGCGGGTCATGAGTGTTGTGAGGGCTGCCATGGATTTCGTCTTTTCCTGTCCTAGGTGCCGCAAGCCATTCGTCATGGATGTTGTGTTTGAAGGCTGCAAGGGCCTCGGCATCCGGACAATCGACGATTTGATTTTTTCTTGGTTAGGAACCGTGTCCAGAATTGTCAGCCGATTCCTCCGGGCTGCTGAATTATGTGGCTTAGGTCATCGGCGTCTGGTGGTCGCACATATGTGCCACGAAATTGTCGAGGAATGCGGCTTCCGTGTCTTCCCAACAACCAATTGACTCTCATCGGCAAGCTGTTAAGCCAATGTCGGGCTGGTCCTTTAAGCTTGAGTGGGAGGTATTTGATGGCGTGTAGATCATCACCGCAGGCCATGTGGATGTGAAGGAGATAGTCCTCGATCCAAACCACAGGATCTGTTGTGCCATCGTATGATTCAGTGTTTACGGTCTTGAAACCCTCAGGGATTTGATGATCCGTCACTTCATCTGTGAAGCATAGTGGGTGTGCGGCGCCTCTGTATTGGGCTATATCACGACGCAACTCAAATGAGCTTTGTCTCATCGTGTTCGCCCGGCCGGAATTGCCATATCCGGCGTGATTGCTTATCGTCACGTGTCGTGGGGCGCCCACGTGATCCATAGATCGATCTTGTCTGCCTTGCCTTGTCCTCCAATATATCTCGCAGGTCTGGCGCATTTCCCCGCGCCTTTGTATTTATTGAGCGGCGCCGGGGTGCGGCTTGAGTTGAGGGCCGAGAGGCCTCTCTATCGCGGCCACGAGGTGGCCGGTCAGCCATATCATGCACTGGTGATGTAGGTTTGGGTGCTTCCTCCTCTAATCGGGGTAGCAGCCTGCGTCTTGGGTAGCTCTTGGAGGGGCGCTCGAGTTCAAACTCTTCGGCCGCAAAGACTTCAGTCCATCTGTCAGCTAGCAAATCTTGGTCAGCTCTAAGCTGTTGCTGCTTTTTCTTGAGGCTGCTTGTCGTGGCCATGAGCCTGCGTTTGAAACACTCTTGTTCGACGGGATCCTCAGGCACGACGAATTTGTCGTCGTCGAGGCTTGCCTCATCTTCGAAGGGAGGCATGTAATTATCGTCCTCTACCTATTTTTCTGCCGCTCTCTCATGAGGGCTGGCTTCTCCATCCTCCTGCGCTGAGTCTTGCTGGAGGGGGTTGTCTTTGGCACCGCCTGTGGTGTTATTGTCTCCGTCTTGCGGAATCACCGCTTTTCTTTGTGGCGGGATTTAGAGCAGCGCCGCTGACGCCGGCGCTTAGGCTGTTTCTTGGAGGGGTCAACCTCCGCTGTTCCATCGCCATTCCCATCTTTTGGGATGTCCACCATGTATATGTCATATGACGAGGTGGCCTTCCAGTGCCCTGTGGGAGCTGGTTCTTGGTCGTCTCCTGCGTCGTCATCCATACCGTCGATGTCTTCAGAGTCGAAGTCGAGCATGTCAGTTAAATCATCGCCAGTGGCTATGAAGTGGGTGGTGGGTGGGCTTTGATTTTCTTCGTCGTCCGCATCCCAACCTTCCGACCATAATCCGCCAGGCTCTCTGATAAAGAGAGAGACTTTAGTGAATTCAGAATGTCGCCAAAGGGCGAGTCTTTGAAAAGATGTCCGCGGCAGTGAATTCCATGATCGGCGCCCAATCGGATTCGATTGGCGGGGGCGCGGAAGGCTCGGAGTCCGGAGAGGAGTCCGGCACTTTGGAGTTACGAGCTTCGCAAAGGACGGCGTAGGTGTACGGCTCAATCGCCGTAGAGATCGCAGCCCCCGAGGCGGTGTCCAGCCACCCGTCCTCGATCGGCGCAGTCAGCTCCGAGCTAAAGGTCGGAGCACTGGTGCGGCCTCCAGGACACCGCTCGGCAGAGCTAGATCATGCCCCTCGTGACAAGGCGCGCGCTTTGGTCAGGGCTCGAACCCGTCGAAGATCAAGTCTCCGCGGATGTCACCGTGTAGTTCAAACTTCCAAATCGACCGATGGCGGGCGTAGCTTTCAATCTGCTCCGGTGGCTGCCGAATTGCCCGCAGCAGCAAAGCCGCCGAATCACGAAGATCTGTCCGGGAGAAAAGTCTCACCACGAGCGCATCGTTGTTGATGATCGGAGGAGCCATCGGGCATAAAGATGACGACACGGAGGAACTCTCAATGAAAGCACCAATGTCGGTGTCAAATCGGGCGGATCTCGGGTAGGGGGTCCCAACTGTGCGTCTAGGCGATGGTAACAGAGACAAGGGACACGATGTTTTTACCCAGGTCCGGGCCCTCTCGATGGAGGTAAAACCCTACTCCTGCTTGATTAATATTGATGATATGGGTAGTACAAGAGTAGATCTACCACGAGATCAGAGAGGCTAAACCCTAGAAGCTAGCCTATGGTATGATTGTTGTTCGTCCTACGAACTAAAATCCTCCAGTTTATATAGACACCGAATAGGGTTAGGGTTACACAGAGTCGGTTACAATGGTAGGATATCTACATATCCGTATCGCCAAGCTTGCCTTCCACGCCAAGGAAAGTCCCATCCGGACACGGGACGAAGTCTTCAATCTTGTATCTTCAAATCCAAGAGTCCGGCCAAAGGCTATAGTCCGGCTATCCGGACACCCCCTAATCCAGGACTCCCTCACTAGCATATTAAGATTATTTAAGCAAATTACCATGCTATTTAAGACTCTCAAAATAATCTAACTGAAGCATGAGAGATCAATATTTCTATAAAACAAATCCACCACCGTGCTCTAAAAGATATAAGTGAAGCACTAGAGCAAAACTATATAGCTCAAAAGATATAAGTGAAGCACATAGAGTATTCTATCAAATTCCAATTCATGTATGGCTCTCTAAAAAGGTGTGTACAGCAAGGATGATCGTGGTAAACTAAAAAGCAAAGACTCAAATCATACAAGACGCTCCAAACAAAACACATATCATGTGGTGAATAAAAATATAGCTCCAAGTAAAGTTACCGATGGAAGTGGATTTAAAGAGGGGATGCCTTCCGGGGGCATCCCCAAGCTTTGACTTTTTCGTGTCATTGGATTATCTTGGGGGTTCCATGGGAATCCCCAAGCTTAGGCTCTTGCCACTCCTTGTTCCATAATCCATCAAAAATATTTCACCCAAAACTTGAAAACTTCACAACACAAAACTCAACAGAAATCTCGTGAGCTCCGTTAGCGAAAGAAAACAAAAGAAAACTTCAAGGTACTGTAATTAACTCATTCTTTATTTATATTTGTGTTAAACCTACTGTATTCCAATTTCTCTATGGATTATAAACTATTTTACTAGCCATAGATTCATCAGAATAAGCAAACAACACACGAAAAACAGAATATGTCAAAAACAGAACAGTCTGTAGTAATCTGTAAGTAACGCAAACTTCTGGAACTCCAAAAATTCAGCAAAAATAGGAAGACCTAGGCAATTTGTTTATTGATCAGCAGCAATTAGAATCACTATTTTATCACGTTCTGGTGATTTTTAACAATTGTTTTCGTGAACCGAAAGTTTCTGGAAATTACAGCAAGATCAAATATCTATCATCCAAGAAGATCCTATAGGTTTAGCTTGGCACAAACACTAATTAAAACATAGACGAGTCAGCGGAAGCAACAATATTTGAGTACAAACATAAGTTAAACAAGTTTGCCTTAAGAAGGCTAGCACAAACTGGGATACAGATCGAAAGAGGCGCAGGCCTCCTACCTGGGATCCTCCTAAACTACTCCTGGTCGTCGTCAGCGGGCTGCACGTAGTAGTAGGCACCTCCGTTGTAGTAGGAGTCGTCGTCGACGGTGACGTCTGGCTCCTGGGTTCCAGCATCTGGTTGCGACAACCAGAGAGAAAGGAAAGGAGGAAAAGGGAGAGAAAGCAACCGTGAGTACTCATCCAAAGTACTCGCAAGCAAGGAGCTACACAACATATGCATGGGTATATGTGTAAAAGGCCATATCGGTGGACTGAACTACAGAATGCCAGAATAAGAGGGGGATAGCTAATCCTGTCGAAGACTACGCTTCAGGCCACCTCCATCTTGCAGCATGTAGAAGAGAGTAGACTGAAATCCTCCAAGTAGCATCGCATAGCATAATCCTACCCGGCAATCCTCCCCTCGTCGCCCTGTGAGAGAGTGACCACCGGGTTGTATCTGGCACTTGGAAGGGTGTGTTTTATTAAGTATCCGGTTCTAGTTGTCATAAGGTCAAGGTACAACTCCAAGTCGTCCTGTTATCAAGATCACGCTTATTTGAATAGATAAACTTCCCTGCAGGGGTGCACCACATAACCCAACACGCTTGATCCCATTTGGCCGGACACACTTTTCTGGGTCATGCCCGGCCTCGGAAGATCAACACGTCGCAGCCCCACCTAGCCCAACAGAGAGGTCAAGACGCCGTCTAAACCTAAGCGCCAGGGTTTGTGCCCATCGCCTTAGCACACCAAGACGTTGCGTAGGGCGGCCGAAAGCAGAACTAGCCCCCTTAATACAAGAGCAGGCTTACGTTCCAATCCGGCGCGCGCCGCTCAGTCGCCGACGTCACGAAGGCTTCGGCTGATACCACGACGCCGAGTGCCCATATCTTTCCCACGTAGTTGGTTAGTGTGTATATACCAAATGGCCAGACTCAGATCAAATACCAAGATCTTGTTAAGCGTGTTAAGTATCCGCGAACGCCGACCAGGGCCAGGCCCACCTCTCTCCTAGGTGGTCTCAACCTGCCCTGCCGCCTCACCTAAAGTAACAACAAATGGGGCCGTCAGAACCCAGGCCCACCTCTACCGGGATGGAGTCACTGTCCTTTCACCCCTCATCGTAATCACTTACGGGTACTCAACGAGCTGACCCGACTTTAGTCACCACATGTCTCATGTATATAAAGTATATAGTATATACCCGTGATCACCTCCCGATGATCACGAATTCGATAGTATAGCATGATGACGGACAAGAATGTAGGGCCACCGATGGAACACTAGCATCCTATACTAAGCGGTAGGATAGCGGTGTAAGGGTAACAATCAGTAGCAACAATGACAGGCTATGCATCGTAATAGGATTAACCAAAAGCAGTAACATGCTACACTACTCTAATGCAAGCGGTATAGAGAAGGAATAAGCGATATCCGGTGATCAAGGGGCTTGCCTGGTTGCTCGAGACAAGAAGGAGGGGTCGTCGGTGGCGTAGTCGCACCAGGGCATCAAAGATCGCCACGGGTCTACCGGAGAGAAGAGGGGGAGAAACAGTAAATACATAGCAAGCAAGTGCATAACAGACAACAAGCGAGCTAGACGTGTTCTAACGCGGTATGAGGTGATACTGGTGAAGGAAACATCCGGAAAGTATCCCGGTGTTCCGTGTTTTCGCATGTATGAACCCGAGGGGGAAAGTTGCGTGTTTGCTATGCTAGGGATGTGTGGTGGATGAACGGGCTGCGTATCCGGATTCGTCTCGTCGTTCTGAGCAACTTTCATATCGAAAACATTTTCATTTGAGCTACGGTTTATTTTATATGATTTTCTAAAGTTTTAATCATTTTTAGAATTTACTTAATTATTTCATTCTAACATAATCCAGAATAGTGCATGCTGACGTCATCATGACGTAAGCATGACATCAGCAGTCAACAGAGGCGTTGACTAGTCAAACTGACGTGTGGGTCCAGTGGGACCCATCTATCATGGACTAAACATGTTAATTAGGGTTTAATTAAGTCGGATTAGTTATGTTTAATTAAACTAGGTTAATTAAGTTAAATTAATTATTAATTAATTATTTAGTATATTTTTATTTCTTATTATCATTTTTAACCCTTTTCTTTTAATCCATTTTCGTTCTCAGGGACGTGGGCCCGTTGTCATTGGCCCAAAGGCCAAAGCAGGCGCGATCGGGCTTGGGTTAACGGGGTGGAGCGAACCCACGGGCTCACGGCGCGAGGGCCGGCGGCCGAGGGGTCAGCGACCACCCGAAAGGCTGGGGCAAGGAGGGGTGCGGCCAGGGGGACGCGACGGCATGGGCGCGAGAGGAGCGCGGGCAGTGACGCCTGAGGCCATGAGCAGGAGAGCGCGTACATGGGGCGCGACGGTGGCGAAGCGGCACGAGGCCGGTAGCCATCAGGGACGGCAGCAGGCCACGGCGCGAACAACGGACGCGCTCGGATCCGGCGACGGAAGCAGAGGGGGAGAGGAGGGGCGATGCTCATAGTGACCGTAGGGGTTTGGCAGCGGGGCGCGGGGAGGAGGCCGGAGACGACGGGGACGGAGAGGTAGCACTGACGGGAGGAGGAGGCAGGCCGGGCGAGGTTGCGGTCCGTGAGGTGGCTCCCATGACGGAGAGGACCAAGCGATGGCGCCCGGCGATGGATCGCAGGGGGGTCGAGCGGCGGGGGGCAGAGGGAGGAGCGGGGTGTGGGGAGGGGAAGTGGGGCGAGTGGGTTGGGGTTTCGATCTAGGGTTTCTGGGGGGTGGGGGATAAGGGGGACTGGGGGTGGGCCGGCCTGGGCCGGTTGGTTCGGCGGCCAGTTGGGCCGTTCGGCCCAGTTGGCCAGGGGGTTTCCTCTTTCTTTTCTTTTTTTTCCATTTTCTGTTTTGTTTAGTTTAGTAAGCAAAACAGCTTTACAAAGATATAACCCCTACTCCTAAATTAGCATAATAACATAGAGACCTACTCCAAAAAGTTTTGTGATTATATAAACTAGATTAACATTTGATTAGTATTTAAAGGCATTTAAAATAATTGTTTTGTTGCTGTTTTACTTACTATAGTGCATTTAAATACTTTACAAAAGTGTGGTTTCTTCACCAATATTTAATATGGATTATTTGGCTCACTCCGAACATTTTAGTTTTAATATTTGAAAACTTTTATTGTTTGCTTGATTTTGAATCTGAATTCAAACCGTTTTCGAACTAACGCGAGATTAGCAACAAGAATCGAGGTGATGTGGCATCATTAGCGAGAGGTTCACTTTGTAGCCTAATTATCCCAAGGCCACAACAATCTATATCAAGAACAATAAAATCTACGGGCACATAATTCCTATTTGCAACAATAAGAACATCATTAATTCTTCCCATAGGTTTCTTAATAGTGGAATCCATGAGGTGCAAGTTTAGAGAGCAATCATCAAAATCATGAAATCTAGCAAATTGCACAAAGTTTTGGGAATAGTAGAAACACTAGCACCCAAATCACATAAAGCATAAAATTCATGATCCTTAATCTTAATTTTAATAGTTGGTTCCCACTCATCATAAAGTTTTCTAGGATAGAAAATTCCAACTCAAGTTCTTCTTCATAAGATTGCATCAAGGCATCAACGATATGTTTGGTAAAAGCTTTATTTTGACTATAAGCATGCGGAGAATTTAGCACGGATTGCAACAAGGAAATACAATCAATTAAAGAGCAACTTTCATAATTAAATTCCTTGAAATCCAAAATAGTGGGTTTAGCAACATCTAGGGTTTTACTTTCTTCAATCCCACTTTTATCAATTTTAGCATCAAGATCTAAAAACCCCGAATTTTTAGAACGCCTTCTAGGTAAAGGTGGATCATAATCAGTCCCATCATTATCAAGATTCATATTGCAAAACAAAGATTTGATCGGGGATACATCAATAACTTTTAGATCTTCATCTTTATTTTCATGGAAATTGGAAGAACACGCTTTAATAAAGGCATCTTTCCTAGCACGCATCCTAGCGGTTCTTTCCTTGCACTCATCAATGGAAATTCTCATAGCTTTGAGAGACTCATTGATATCATGCTTAGGAGGGATAGATCTAAGCTTTAAAGAATCAACATCAAGATAAATTCTATCAACGCTCCTAGCCAATTCATCAACTTTAAGCAATTTTTCCTCAAGCAAAGCGTTAAAATTCTTTTTTGAATTCATAAACTCTTTAACACTAGTCTCAAATTCAGAGGGCATCTTATTAAAATTTCCATAAGAGTTGTTGTAGGAATTTCCATAATTATTAGAAGGATTACTAGGATAAGGCCTAGGATTAAAGTTCCCTCTATACGCGTTGTTACCAAAATTATTCCTACCAACAAAGTTCACATCCATAGATTCATTATTATTTTCAATCAAAGTAGACAAAGGCATATCATTAGGATCAGAAGAAACACTCTTAGTAGCAAATAATTTCATAAGTTCAGCCATCTTTCCACTCAAAACATTTATTTCTTCTATCGCATGCACCTTTTATTAGTAGATCTTTCAAAGGTGCCATTGAGAATAATTAACCATAATATTATCTAGGAGTTTAGTAGCATCTCCTAAAGTGATTTCCATAAAAGTGCCTCCCACGACCGAATCTAAAAGGTTTCTAGGAGCAAAATTCAATCCGACATAATTTTTTTGTATAATCATCCACAAATTCAAACCATGAGTAGGGAAATTACGTATCATTAATTTCATCCTCTCCCAAGCTTGTGCAACATGTTCATGATCAAGTTGCTTAAAGTTCATAATATCGTTTCTAAGAGAGATGATCTTAGCGGGAGGAAAATACTTAGAGATAAAAGCATCTTTGCACTTGTTCCAAGAATCAATACTATTTTTAGGAAAAGAAGAAAACCAAGCTTTAGCACGATCTCTAAGCGAAAAAGGAAATAGCTTCAATTTAACAACATCATTGTCAACATCCCTGTAACATCCCAAATTTCCTATTTGGAATGTTTTACAATTATAGCTAAGCATCCTATGCATCCTGTTTGAATTTGAATGCCATTTGAAGTTTCAGAGAATTTTGAGTTTTGAATTTGAATTTCAATCTTTGGCATGTGGGAATCATTTCAAAACTAAGCCTGATAAATACTTGATCAAAAGTATGAGAGGAGCAAACATGACACTCCAAAAATATCAGAGGAAACAATGCCAAAAGATTTGGATTCAAATCTGAATTTTATTTGAATTTGAAAAAAATAGATTTTTATAAAGTTTGGATTTTGCCTTTGGAAAAATGCTCAAATGAAAGGGAATATTCCCCTGATCATTTTGGTATATATATACCCTATATAAAATATTTATAGATATTGTTTTATTTCTGTTTTTGTTTTATTTAAAAAATAAAGAAAAAACCCCTCTAGCGCCAAAGGCCACCCAGTGCCCACCAGACCCTCCGCACCCTCACGCACCCCGCTGGCCACCCCCACTGAGGCTAGCCCAATGAGCCACCGACCGCCCAGCTCACCCTCCCTCTCACCACGCCCGGCAGCTTGGCCTCGGCCACCCGCTCGACCCGCCTCCTCTCTCTCTCGACCCGTGGGCCCGCCCCATCTTCTTCCTCGCCCACGATCGACCTCGCTGAGATCGCTGGATCCCGGCGATCCGGATCCCGATCCGCCTGATCGACCCCGAGCGAGGACGGACCCCAGGCTATAAAAGCCGGAGCCCCCGCACCCCATTCCCCGAGACCTCGCCAGACCTCTCCCTCCCGTTTGTGCTCGCTGAGTTCAAGCTCAGACTGCCGCCAAAGTCGCCGCCGACGCCCTACCCTCCCCGACCACCCCGACCCCACCGAACCACTCCCCGTGCTCCCCCGCATCCTCCCGACGACTCGCCGGACCTCACGGACGCTCGGAAGCCCCGACGCACTATTGCCGCCGCCGCCGCCGTCGCCGGAGTCCGGTAAGCCACCGGCATCACCCTCCCCCGTCCGATCTCAAGCGTGTGGCTAGGATTAGAACCCCCGAAGGGGTATGATTTTATTAAAAGAACCGGCCGGTTCGTCCGGGTTTATTAGTTAGGGTTTTAGTCAATTAGCCGCCCGTTTTAGTTTTAACCCGAGGCCTGTTTAGACTAAGTTACGCAGTAGGCACAAAGATAGGCCCATTAGGCCTTTTTCTTTTATTTTGATTTTCTGTTTTAACAGAATAGTTTCTGTTTTCAAAAATTCATATCTTTTATTCTGTTTAATATTTTTGAGTGATTCTTTTTTTGTTGGATTGCAAATTTTATGTAGTTTCTGTAGAATATATGTTTAGCTATGTTGAAAATAATTAAAATTGCTTTATTTTAGTTTTAGTCAGAATAGTAAATCTGCTATAACTTGAGTTAGAAAAATTATTTTTGCATGATTCTTTTTGTCCCAACTTTATTTTGTCATTGCCAAACCCTAGAAATTAACTTGGGTATTTTAGGATTAATAAATAATTAGTTTTAAGCAGAATCCTATTAATCCTAATTAATTAGCTAGATGTTGTTTTCCTAATATTTTAATTAGTAAATGAATTTATTTTTAACTTGTGATTAGTTATTCTAGGTTAGTTTCTGTCATTATAGTAGATGAACTTTTATTTATAATTAATAAAAGTTTTAATTTATTTTCTTAATAGAAATTGGATTAGGCCTAAAATGAGTTTTAGAATAGCTTTTAATTAATTCTTTTTGCTCCTAGTTGCTTAGTGAAACCTTTTCTGTTAAGTTAACTTAAAACCATGATTAGGTTATATTAAGGAAATTTTGTTATATAAAAACTATTTTAGTTATTGTTTGAAGCAGGGAAAAACTTTGAGTGGTTTTTCTTTGAGTTTTTCTTTTGAATTTGGTTTTGATTGTTTTGTTGTGTTATGTTACTTTTGTTATGTTGTGTTAGGTGATCCTATTGCTTTGTGCTTATTGTGTTATTGTTTGTCTCGGTAGAGTTTCCGGAGTGCGAAGCTTGCTACTACGACTCTTTAGCTTACGAGGATCATCAGCAAGGCAAGTTTTGATCATGTTATTTCTATACCTATGTTTTTGTGCATTAGTAGTTGTCACCACCCCACCATGCATGAAGTAGTGAAATCTTGAAGTCATTAAACTTGAGTAGTATCATGTGGTAGGATGAACCAATCCCCTTGTTACCATGACCCCGGACGTAGTAGTTACTTTGCTATGCTCAGAGACGGGTTTTGGGTATGAGTGATATTCATAAGCAAGATGTGAGAGTCAATGATGATGACAACCCCATGAACTACAATGATCAAGATGGACTTCGGAAAATCACTACTGGGTGGAGGACGCTTGACGGGCACCTGGAGCACCAGTGGTGGCCGGGATGCATGGAGAAGCGCCATGACATCCTCGCGGAAAGCTTCACCCAGCCACAAAGAGAAGGATGGATGCCCCATGACCGGAAGCTTACTCGTGCAGCCGCAAGCCATTATGGGCTCTGGCTGGGTTGACCCTAGTAGTGACGCTGGGCTGGACGGTACTACGAGAAGTAGAAGAACGGTAGGATTGGATGGGTACCGGCAAAGGGCCGTAAGAACTCTTTGGAAGACCCTGTTTCATTCGTCCCGTCTTCAAACACCATGAAGTGCGAAGACTTTAAAGGAGGGAATGATTCTTGCGGGGAAAGTGCGCAAACCTCTGCAGAGAGTTAAAGATCTAATCGATTAGCCGTGTCCCCGGTTACGGACATTTGAGCCTCTGGAACTTGGAAGTATTCGGATATCTCAACACTGAAACTAATGAATTAATTTGAGGGGTTTTTATGACTTAATAATTGGGAACGAGATATTGGTTGGCGGAACCATCTCAATAACTACCAACAATTGTAGTAATTTGCAAGCAAGTCCATTGTAGTAGGATAAAATTTGCTTTTCGCAAAATGATGAAACTTAGAGCTCCACAGCCAAAATGCATATAGTGATAGTAAGTTTATTATTGTTGTTCTTCATGACTTGCCGACTTATTCCAAAAGCTGACCTACATGGCTGCAACGTATTATGTTGCGTAGATATATTCCGATCGGGGAGTGAGGCTACGCTCCGCTTGGCGATTGCCCTTTGGAGTCGGATGGACTCGCTTATCTTCGACGCTTCGCAGCATTAGTAGTTTATTTCTCATGAGTTGGCCTTGAGCCGAATTTATTCCCTTGTAATAAAGACTCTATATGAGAATCGTTTAATGATATTCAGGTGTGATTGAACTTTGATTACTTTATCGATGTACCGTGAGTACCAACATGATCTTGGGATGGTATGCATACGTAGATTTGACCAATTTTGGGTCAGGTCGCTACAATCCCTCTTCTTTGCATATCACATAAATCAACGGCTATTTAGATGAGTAGCGGCATCTTCACTAGGAAGGCCGGTAATTGATCTTTCATAACAAGATTCAATAAAGCAAGATTGATTTCACAAGATTCAAGATTGGCAAGAGGAGCAATCGGAGTGCTAAGGAAATCATTATTGTTGGTATTGGTAAAGTCACACAATTTGGTATTATCTTGAGCCATCGTGACAAGCAAGAAAACCAACACATGAGCAAATAAAAAGCAAGCGTAAAGAAAGGCAAACGGAAAAGAGAGGGCGAATAAAACGGCAAGGGTGAAGTGGGGGAGAGGAAAACGAGAGGCAAATGGCAAATAATGTAATGCAAGAGATAAGGGATTGTGATGGGTACTTGGTATGTTGACTTTTGCGTAGACTCCCCGGCAACGGCGCCAGAAAAGAGTCTTGATGACCCACAAGTATAGGGGATCTATCATAGTACTTTCGATAAGTAAGAGTGTCGAACCCAACGAGGAGCAGAAGGAAATGATAAGCGGTTTTCAGCAAGGTATTCTCTGCAAGTACTGAAATAAGTGGTAACAGATAGTTTTGTGATAAGATAATTTGTAACAAGCAACAAGTAATAAAAGTAAATAAAGTGCAGCAAGGTGGCCCAATCCTTTTGTAGCAAAGGACAAGCCTGGACAAACTCTTATATAAGGAAAAGCGCTCCCGAGGACACATGGGAATATCGTCAAGCTAGTTTTCATCACGTTCATATGATTCACATTCGTTACTTTGATAATTTGATATGTGGGTGGACCGGTGCTTGGGTGATGTTCTTACTTGAACAAGCATCCCACTTATAGTTAACCTCTATTGCAAGAATCCTCAACTACAACAAAAGTATTAAGGTAAACCTAACCATAGCATGAAACATATGGATCCAAATCAGCCCCTTTACGAAGCAACGACAAACTATGGTTTAAGCTTCATCACTCTAGCAACCCATCATATACTTATTACTTCCCAATGCCTTCCTCTAGGCCCGAATAATGGTGAAGTGTTATGTAGTCGACGCTCACATAACACCACTAGAGGCTAGACAACATACATCTCATCAAAATATCGAATCTAATACCAAATTCACATGACTACTAATAGCAAAAGACTTCTCCCATGTCCTCGTGAACAAACGTAACTACTCACAAAGCATATTCATGTTCATAATCAGAGGGTATTAATATGCATAAAGGATCTGAACATATGATCTTCCACCAAATAAACCAACTAGCATCAACTACGGAGTAATCAACACTACTAGCAACCTACTAGTACCAATCCCGGACTTGGAGACAAGAATTGGATACAAGAGATGAACTAGGGTTTTGAGAGGAGATGGTGCTGGTGAAGATGTTGATGGAGATTGCCCTCTCCCGATGAGAGGAGCGTCGGTGGTGATGACGGCGATGATTTCCCCCTCCCGGAGGGAAGTGTCCCCGGCAGAACAACTGCAGAGCCCTAGATTGGTTCCACTCGTGGCGGTGGAGTTTCATTCCAAAGGTTGCTTATGACTTTTTCTCGACGAAAGGCCTCATATAGCGTAAGATGGCCATCGGAGAGCTAATCAGGGGCCCACGAGGCGGGAGCGCCACTGGGTAGGGCGCGCCCACCCTCGTGGGACAGGTGGGTCCCCTCTAGTGAACTTCTTCCGCTCAATATTTTTTATATTTTCCAAAATGACTTTCGTGGAATTTCAGGACTTTTGGAGTTGTGCGTAATAGGTCTCTAATATTTGCTCCTTTTCCAAATTTCGTAATTCCAAATTTGCAAGCATTCTCCCTCCTTATGTAAACCTTGTAAAATAAGAGAGAATAGGCATAAGTATTGTAACATAACGTGTAATAACAGCCCATAATGCAATAAATATCAATATAAAAGCATGATGCAAAATGGACGATCATTATCCGCTTTACGCCATCATTGTTTCCATGACCCGCCGGGTTATGTTGTCGCCCTTTGCGTCTGCCGCTCTTCTTTCCCTTCCTGGTCTTGTCACGTCAGATTCAGGGTCCTTGGTACTATCAGAATCGGCATACTTCACCATGGTTGCCATGAGAGTCCCCATGTCATTGCAATGACGTATGAGCCGTCCCAACTTCAACTTCAGAGGTGTAAACCGACAGTTGCCTTCCAACGCTAAAACTGTTGTATCAGCGTTGATACGATCTGATGAATGCAAATTTCTGAAACCCGGCGCACTCCAATGGGTTGTTGATTCTCCTTCCTCCGGACACAGGCTGCTAAGTCCATAATTGACATAGGTTGCTTGCACGTGTCTTTGAAATTCTGAATAAATCAGGCCCTTAACTCGCCCATGACCCAATGGAGTTAGCGGGCCAGTATTTCAACCAGGTGCGCGCCGTCCCATCCAACAGCCTGGTGAAGTATTTAGCGCATGCCGCATCATCCACATCCAAAGATCTCCATCGCCATCTCATAGCTTTCACCCATGACTCGGGGATAAATCGGTGGTGTAATTGGGCACCTTACGCGACCCTTGTAGTCCTTGTGAAAGTGCGTTATATCGACTAGAGGGGGTGAATAGGCGATTTTATGAATTCTTCACCGAGGAATTTGCGGTGAGGAAATTCCTTAGCGAAGAACTACTTGCAGCGGAATAAGTACTCGAAGTAAGCATAACAGAATCACGTATATAGTCATCATGATGAAATGAAGACAAGCACAGAGTACGTAAAGCGTAATCACAGGATAACACAAGATGAAGACAAACAGATCAAGAAATTGAAGTGAGGAAATTTAGAAAGTCTTCAACAAAGTCTTCAAACACAGATATGATGAAGCACTTAACATAGTAATGAGGAAATGAAAGAGTTGAGGAAATAGAACCAGTAAGGTTGGTGAAGACAATGATTTGGTAGACCAGTTCCAACTGCTGTCTCAGTTGTACGTCTGGTTGGAGCGGCTGAGTATTTAAACTCGAGGACACACAGTCCCGGACACCCAGTCCTGAGAACGGAGCTCAGGACACCAAGTCCTCACCGTATTCTCCTTGAACTAAGGTCACACAGACCTCGTCCAATCACTCGTGGTAAGTCTTCAGGCGACTTCCAAACCTTCACAAACTCGGTCACTCGGCGATCCACAATTTCCTCTTGGATGCTCTAGACCATGATGCCTAACCGTCTGAAGAAGCATGTCTTCAAAGGTAATAAGTGTCGGATCCATGCAGGATCAATCTCTTGATGATGCTCAATCACTTTGGGTTTGTAGGTGTTTGGGTTTGGGTTTTCCTCACTTGATGATTTTCACTCAAAGTCCTCAGAGGATGGGATGCTCTCAAATGACAAGTGTTAGTTTCTCTCGGAGCAGCCAACCAGCTAGTGGTTGTAGGGGGCGGCTATTTATAGCTTAGGGAGAAGCCCGACATGATAAGATATAAATGCCCTTCAATGATATGACAGTTAGGTAGATAGGATATTTTGGGACAGCTGGCGCGCAGCACAGCAACGGTCAGAAATTTGAGGTTCAAATTCCTCAGAGCTATCATGTTCCTCACTGTGTAGGCAATCCGCACTGGCGAATTCCTAACTCCTCGGTCAGAACAAATTCCTCAGTGACCAGAAGAACTTCGTCTCTGTCACTGAAGAAATTGAATGAACTGTATGAGATTTCCAATGGCTTCACTCGAAGGGATTGGTAGGTGTAGGATTTTGAGTTGAGCATCACATGGAAATTTTTCCTTAGTATTTCCTCGACCCCTTTAACAAGATGGTGTTTCCTATGACTCAAGAAAGAGAAAACGAAACTACGAAAACAAAAGTCTTCACGCTTCATGTTCCTCAAATGAATACCAAGTCTTCAAGGTCACACCAATTTCTTCACTTTCAAAGTATTCGTAAAGTCTTCGTAATACCAAAGTCTTCATTGAAGAACTTCATTTTTAGGGGTCGACTTTCACTGTAAATATCAAACTCCTCATAGACTTATAGACCTGTGTACACTCATAAACGCATTAGACCTTTAACCTATAAGTCTTCAATACACCAAAATCACTAAGGGGCACTAGATGCACTTACAATCTTCCCCTTTTTGGTGATTGATGACAATATAGGTTAAGTTTTCAATGGGGATAAACATATGAAGTGTAAATACTGATATTGAGGAATTTGATTGCAAGATATAGAAGAACTCCCCCTAAAGATGTGCATAGTGAGGAATTTGCTTTTGAGGCAATGCACACTTGAAGAGTTGAATCATGGAGATCTCCCCCTATATCTTGTAATTCATACACGCATTTGACATATAGTATGAAGAATTTGAAATGCATGATGAAATATGGTGATCGATGTAATTCGCATGCGTATATTAACATATAACGAGGAATAAGCATGCAGAGGAATACATCAAAAGTATCAGAGCACCATCGGGTTTAAGATTACAACTCGATCCAATAAAGTTTCGAAAGAGCGAGAGTTGTAACTTAGCGAAAAAATGCCCATTTAATAGACCCGCTTGAAGACTAACTCCATTTTCTCCCCCTTTGTCATCGAATGACCAAAATGATCAAAACTGAGGACTAACGCCCCCGAAGAATATCAAGTTGATGGAGGAGCGCCAGCGTTGTCGGGTCGTTTGTCGTAGTAGGGCCTTCCGCAGTGTTGTCCAAGTCTTCATGTTCATCAGTGTCGCGCGATGAAGAATAGGAGCTGGCCACCAAGGAAGGAACCTTGACCTTCTTGTATTTCTTCGGTGGAGGTGCAGACCAGTCAAATTCTTCCTTGAGACCCATTTTCTTCAGATCTTCTTTGCTGTAGACATGAGACAAAACAGCCTGTGCACGGTGAAGGTTTGATGGAGGTAGTACTGATTTTTCTTCACTGCATTATGGGTTGAGGTCATGTTGTGAAGAATTGAACCAAACTGACGCTTGACCCGTTTATGATTGCGATCAACCTTCTGATGAAGACTGAGGAGAAGCTCACGATCAGTCATCACCACAGGTCTTTGTGCCTTGAGGATTTGGCTTGGTTGTGTTGGCGGCAGAGTCATGGGTGGCGTAGTCATCATTGGTTGAGTAGGATGCAGCCTTGCGAAATTGACCATCCAATGGACGAATGCCTTCACCTATCACAGTAGCGGCCTTGACTTTGTCATCAGCTGAGGAAAATGTCCGTTTGAGGACTTCAATCGGAGGCAAGTAGCTGCAGTGATTTAGAGTATCAGCTTTGTAATTGAGTGAAGACCTTGTTCTAATGAATCTCATAATCCAAGGTGCATAAGGCTTCAGCTCAAAAGGTGACATAGCGACATTGGCCAGAGTCCTCATGAAGAAATCATGGAAGTTAACGGGAACGCCATGAATGATATTGAAAAGCAGATTCTTCATGATGCCAATGACTTCTTCTTCATTCGAGTCGTGGCCTTTGATAGGACTCAATGTCTTCGCTAAAATGCGATAGACAGTCCGAGGCACATACTGATAATTCCTTGACGAGGAATTTGGTTCATGGGGCCTGCCACGGCTTCAAAGGCTTCATCGTAACTTGCATGTAGTGATTTGTAAGCTCAGGTTCACTATAGACGCAACGAGCACCTTCAAGGGAGGACTGAGTGGTAGGGCACGAAGCAATTCAAAGAGTCGGGTGCCTTGTAGTGAGTGTTTTCGGACATCCAGTCCAGCACCCATGAGTTCACATCTTCGAATTTCTGTGATGTGCGGCATCGCAAAGAATTGAAGAATGAGTTCTTCATTCCAATCACATATGTCGGTGCAGAAATTTAATACCCAAAGATCGCGAAGAACACCGAGGACCCGGCTTGAAGCCCGGCAGAGATTCCATGTCCACATGAGGAATGTGTGCATGATTGAAGACTTTGTCTTTGTTGAACAACACTGAGGAATAGAAATTGGCCTGGCTGGCCGTCCAGAAATGCCTCTTCCTTATGCGAGCAGAATCATAGGGGTTGTAATCTGTGAAGAACACATGCTCGCCGAAGAAATCTTCAACCTTGAACTTTTGCTTCCTTGAGAATGGATCCTTTGGCTTTGGCAAGGAGTGTCGATGAGTTGCATCACGACCTCAGGAATCGCAATCTCAGGTTCTTCAGGCTGAGGAATATCTGGTTCCTCTTCAGTGGCACTCTGCGTGTTCAAAGGATCGGCAGCAGCAGCTTCTTCAGCACTAGTGGCTGGAATTTCTTCACGCACATATGAAGTGGGGTGAGTTTCTTCAGAGCCCAGTTGAACAGTTGGTGCAGGAGACTGAGGAATTTGCTGTAAAGGGGTGAAGAGTGGAGAATTGGGGTGCTGACTTTCCCAACAGTCATCATTCATCACTAGCGTAGTGCACCCAATATCCACGTCTTCATCTTCAATTTCTTCAACGCCAGCCTCTTCAGCTATGAACTGAGGCATAGGCGAGGAAACGATTGGTGTTGAAGGGATCTTATCCACTTCAATTTCTTCATCCATCTGCTCTGACGAAGCAGCAGAATGATTTTCTTCATCAGATCCGCTAGGGATCACATATTCTTCACCAAAAGGAACAAGGTCTTTTGATGGCATGGTTGAGATTGGAACATCATTAATGGGATTTTCAAACGAGCTGGTCATAGGCTTCATTTTCTTCGGAGCTGAAGAATATGAAGCAGATGATGCTTTCCTTTTCTTCACAGCAGCTCGCTCTGCAGCCTTGGTCTTCTTCACATTTGATGCAGATGGAAGGATAGGAGTTGGTGTAGGCGCAGGAGGAGCTGAGGAATCTAGTTGATTTTCTTCAGGCGCACCACTAGTGGATGCCCCGCAATTTCTTCGGGCCGGAATGCGCCATCAGCCTCGAACTAACATTTTCTTCAAAGATTCGAAAGTCATCAGCGGTGCTGGCATGTTCTTCAGTTTGTCGAAAGCGTAAGCTTCACTCGAGGAACTTCCCTGCTATGCGTTGGAGCTGCAACATTGAGGTGAATTGCTCGGCCAGTTTAACAAATCTGACTTTGGCACCTTGCCAATCAAAGCATAGTAGGCATTGAAGTTTTTGTTGAGGGCCTTGATTTCAGACTAATTTTTTATAAGTTCATCAGTTGTCATAGAGACAACATTTGTCTTCAGAAACTTTTCCTTTCTATATTGAGCTTTCTTGATCTGGCTGGCCTTCTCAAATTTCCATTTTTCTTCAGAGATGAAATGGGTCAGCATGTGACTTTGTCCAGGAGTCAAATGGAAATCAGGCATAGGAGTGTCTGGATCCTTGCGCCAAAGGTCAATATAATCGAGGATCAACTTAGGATCCAATAGTAGTGGCACAGTTGTGCCTTTGGCTCTAGCGGCCCTTTCTTGTCTGTCTCTGATGATTTCTGCAAGTTCATCATCATCAGCTTCATCGTCAGATGGCACTTGCAAGGCAACCTGTTTCTTCTTAGGACTTGGCCGAGGACCTTGTCCAGCCGTTGCCTTTGCCTTCAGTAGAGTGGGGTATGATGAAGAATTTGGTGCAGCTGAGGGACTCGCTGACACCAGAGGCAATAGATATGCTCGCAGCCCTTGGCACGTGGGCCGATGCACAAGCTACCGAGGACTTTGCCGGAGCAGCTGAGGACTTTGGAGGAGGAGCTGAGGATTTTGGAGGAGCAGGAGCAGCATGAGGAATTGGCCGTGAGGGCTTTGAAGATTCTGGCCGTGAGGGCATTGCTGAGGAACTTGGTCGTGAGGGCACTGTTGGTGAAGCACTTGGCTTGTGCGCGGGCTTCTTCGCCATTAATTTCCTAGGCTTGACAGAGGCCTCAGTGGCAGCAGCAGCAGCAGAGTCTTCATTGAATTTCCTCACTGCTTCTTTGGCTTGTCTAGCCAACTTGGCTTGGCGCTGGCCCATTCTTCAGAAAATCCTCACCACGCTTGATGTCGTGGGGTCGCCTTCTTGGCCAGGTGCCAATGGAGCTCTTGGGCATGGAGGATTAAATGTGAATTTCTTCATATACTTTGGAGTTACATACCTGTACTCCCTCCACTCTCTTGCCCATATCCTTTCAATCCTCTGTATGCGCACCTTGTGCTGATTTTTGTTCTCCTTTCCGAACTTGGCCTCATCAGGTGTGCAATAGTCAACATAGATGTCCTCAGGGATCTCAAAAGCAGCCATGACCTCAGGCTTCTTTCCTCCTTTCTGTGGCTTCTTACCGTCTGCCATTTTCTTCGGTTGAGGAATTTGAACAATCGAATTCTCTGAAGAAGTATGCAACTTTTCTTCTAGGAACGCTGCAAAGCAGTTAAGTTGATGAGAACCTAGTGATTCAGCAGCAGACATGAGTACCTGTGAACAGAGTATAGTTGCGAGGAATTTGGAGAGGTCATATGCGTTCTCAGAAGGTTTTTCAAAAAGAACAAGTTTGAGGAATTTGACCAGATGAGTCTTGAAGAGTTTCACTAAGCGTCTTTGTCTTAGGTTCCAGAGTTGTATAGACCGAAGATCCACACAATTAAGGAATCTTGAAGAAAAATGATGCTTAGAGAAATGAATCAAGAACAGATGACTAGTGAGGTGGTTTGTGTGTGAGGATTTGAAGAATAAAACACCTTTGAAGATTTTCTAGAGAAAATTTGAATCAAAGAGGGCAGTAAAAGTAACTTTTAATTACCCTAGATGAAGAACACGACGAACAGTGAGGTGCAAAAGTGAAGTTCGTCTGTGTAGATCTTCCACGCCCTAACTCGGGCGGAGGAAGACAGCTACGGCGGCCCGGAGTGAAGATTTCCGCGCCGGGCGCGAAAGTACGACGGCGACGAGGTCGAGGCAGTGAAGCTCTTCCTCACCAGCGATGGTGGAGTAGCGGCGGCGCTAGGGTTTGAGAAGCTCGAGCGGGAGAGAGAGGTCGAGCGGACTAAAGGAAGTGATGAAGGGGTGAGGGGGTATTTATAGTCGTAGTGAAAAACTGTTCGCCCGAAGATTTAGGACTTAACGTGCTCGACCCTTCTCATTCGCATGACATGTGTCACCCACGTACTGAAAAGTGGAGATCGTGTTAGATCGTGGGTGAATAGATAAGTCTATCATGGGATGCGGAACGGTTTGAGCGGCAAAACCGAAAATTTGGATAAGATAAGTTTTAAAGTTCCGCTCGCAATTTCTTCAAATTGACAAGGACACAAAGGAAGATTTTGAACGAAGTTTCAAATAGGACGACATGAAGAATTTGTGAATAGATTGGGTTGAGTATAGCATAGAGGGGAAGGGTCCGATCACATTCACTTAGCGTAAAACGCAACTTGAAGAAATAGCCATAAGTGAATGTCAGAGGACATAAACTCATATATATATATATATATATATATATATATATATATATATATATATATATATATATATATATATATATATATATAGCCAATGAAGAAAAACGACGGAAACAATGAAGATTTCGCAAAGTTGAAGAATTTGAACAATCGAGGAATTTCAAAAAATCGAGGAAAACTCAAATTAAAGATTTTCAACTTTTTGTGGTGGCGTGACTCCATCAGATAAGAATGATGATTTCGCATAATCGCTGCATAATTGTCGAGGGTCCTCGAGAATCAAATTCTTCATTAATTTCTTCACACTTAGAGTGTTATTCTTCATTGATTGAAGAAAACGCTTCTTCATGTGTTGCACATCTAAGTCATCAATTTTGCATAAGTATTAGGATGAGTGTCCTTTTCAAAGAACATTCGAAGACTCTAAGATATTTAGCTCACACCGCAACTTGCTAAATCTCTTCTCATCCAAGGGCTTTGTGAAGATATCGGCTAGATGTTCTTCAGTCTTCACATGCTCAATAGAAATGTCGCCCTTCAACACATGATCACGAAGAAAATGATGACGAATCTGAATGTGCTTTGTCTTCAAGTGCTGAACTAGGTTGTGAGCAATCTTGATTGCACTCTCATTGTCACAAGAGAGAGGCACATTCTTCACGTTGATGCCATAATCCTTGAGAGTTTGCTTCATCCACAACAATTGAGCACAACAAGAACCAGCAGCAATGTACTCAGCTCCCGCAGTAGACAGTGATACGCAGTTATGTTTCTTCGAGGACCAACAGACCAAATATCATGCAAGGAAATGACAAGTACCAGATGTTGACTTGCGGTCCACACGATCACCAAAGATAGTTAGAGTCGTAATATCCAATGAGATCAAAAGCAGAGCCCTTTGGGGTACCATAATCCTAGTGTTGGTGTGTGAGCTAGATATCAAGAATATGCTTCACAGCCTTATGGTGTGATTCCTTCGTAGCTTGAAATCGGGCACACATGCAAACACTAAGCATTATATCTGACCTAGATGCACATAAGTACAATAAAGAACCAATCCTGGAACGGTATACCGTGTGATCGAAGTCAATACCATTTTCATCAGGGCATAGAGGGCCATTTGTGGGCATAGGAATTTTGACGCCTTTGCAATCTTGCATGCCAAATTTCCTTAGAACATCCTTGAGGTATTTCTCCGATATATGAATATGCCATTATACTGCTGATTTAATTTGAAGACCTAAGAAGAATTTCAACTCTCCCATCATAGACATTTGATATTCTTCACTCATCATATAGGCAAATTCATCACTATAACGCTGGTCAAGACAGCCAAAGATAATATCATCAACGTATATTTGGCACACAAATAATTCGCCATCATAAGATTTAGTAAAGAGAGTAGGGTCGAGTGAACCGGGTGTGAAGCCATTCTTCATGAGGAATTCCTTCAAACTGTCATACCACGCCCGAGGGGCCTGCTTGAGGCCATAGAGGGCCTTGTTGAGTCTGACGACTTTGTCATGATTCTTTGGATCTTCAAAACCTGGGGGTTGAGCAACATATACTTCTTCCTCAAGCTTACCATTGAGGAATGCACTTTTCACATCCATTTGATATAAAGTGATATCATGATGGTTAGCATAAGCAAGTAATATGTAATGGCCTCAAGTCTAGCAACAGTGCAAAAGTTTCATCGAAATCAATTCCTTCAACTCGTGTAGCCTTGAGCTACAAGTCGTGCCTTATTCCTCACCACAAGGCCATTTTCATCTCCCTTGTTGCGGTAGATCCACTTTGTGCCAATGATATTATGCTTGCGAGGATCTCGACGCTTGACCAGTTCCTGCACGTTGTTGAGCTCGAATCGATGTAATTCTTCTTGCATGGCCTGAATCCACTCAGCTCCGTAAATGCTTCATCTACCTTAGTGGGCTCTGTGATAAAGACAAAAGCATAGTGCCCATGTGGTTAGATAAATGTGAAGCTTTTGAGCGTGTGAGAGGACCCGGTGCTTCAATGTCATCGATGATCTTTTCAACTTGCACTTCTTTTGCAATGCGAGGATGAGCTGGTTGTCGCCGAGGAATTTGATTAGCATTTTCTTCAAAGACCATTTTCTTCAGCATTTTCTTCAGTGCATCAGCTCGACGGTCTTCACGCTCGAATGAATTCTTCAGCAGATTCTTCAAGAGGGAATGACATCCTCACGCCTTTGAACTTGATAGAATCCTCAGTGCTGGTTCATCTATCACAGAAGGTAGGTGCTCTCTTTGCGAGCCATCGCTTTCATCAAATCAAGACATCTACAGCTTCAACAATCTTGTGAAGAACATTGTTGAAGACTCGTGGGTGTGCGTAGTCCTTTCCGTAACCAAGCATAAAACCTTCATGTGCTTTCGTGCAAATTTAGCATTGTGATGAGGATCTCTAATCCAACATTTAGCAATCAAGACTTTGAAATAACTCACATTCGGTTTCTTCTCGTTGAGGAGTTCATAGGCAGTCTTCTTGAAGAATTTGTGAAGATATACCCTGTTGATGATGTGGCACGAGTGTAAATTGCCTCAATTCGAGTGACGAGGCGTCTTGTACTCATCAAGCATAGTGCGAGCCATCTCAACAAGAGTTCTATTCTTGTGCTCCACGGCGCCATTTTGCTGAGGAGTATGAGGAGCAGATAACTCATGAGTAATACCAAGTTCATCAAGATAGTCATCAAGACCGGAATTCTTGAACTCAATTCCATTGTCACTCCTGATGTGCTTGATCTTCACACCAAAGTTGGTTGAAGCCCTCGAGGAAAATCGTTTGAAGACTTCCTGCACTTCATGTTTGTAAGTAACAATGTGTACCCATGTGTAACGAGAGTAATCATCAACAATAACAAATCCATATGGAGATGCATCATTAGTGACTGCTGAATAATGATTAGGACCAAAGAGGTCCATGTGAAGCAATTCGAATGGTCGAGTAGTGGTCATGATAGTCTTCGCTGGATGCTTGGCCTTGGTCATTTTTCCAGCTTCACAGTGCTCCACACAAGTGATCCTTGAGGAATTTGACATTCTCAATGCCAATGACATGCTTCTTCTTCGCAAGCGCAGTAAATTCCTCATGCCTACATGACCAACTCGTCGATACCATAGCCAGCCTCTTCAAGCTTTTGCAAGTAGGCACACGGCTGGTTGCGGTCCTCAGAGAGAAATCAACAATATACAAGTCTCCTCTCCTAAAGCCTTCAAGACTTTGGAATTGTCACTTCCATAACCACAACACAACGATACTTGCCAAAGACAACAACCATATCAAGATCACAAAGCATTGAGATGCATATAAGGTTGTATCCTAAGGACTCAACAAGCATGACTTTGTCCACGTGTCGATCCTTTGTGATCGCAACCTTACCTAGACCCAATACCTGACTTTTGCCTTTGTTAGCGAACATGATATGCTTCAGATGCGATGGTGATAAGGGATCATCCATCAATAGATTCTTGTCACCAAATATGTGATTTGTACATCCACTATCGAGGACCTACTCGGCTTTGGGTTGATCATCCCGCAGATGAATTAGTGCAGCTATTTAACTCATATACTTCATCATTGAAGAATATGATATCAAATTCATCAGATGAATTTCATCAAGCAAAGAAACAGATATAGCAAAGATGAGGACGTGTGAGATGAAAGTTCATTTCTTCATGATTAGCCTCAAGGCCCTTTCAGTAATTTTTGTCGTGCCCCAAAGAAATTCTTCAGACGTTAAAGCACGCCCGAGACCTGACCCTGCACAAGAGATTAGTTCTTTTCTTCACCACCCACATCCTAAGGGGTGGCAAAGAGTTCATCACTCTGCGAGCTCCATATGAGAATGGTGGCAAAGAAGCCATACCATTTTGTTTCACATAAGAGGGGTTAGGGTAAGCATATGAATAAGCAGAGAAATTCTTCGAGGACTTATGAACATAATGGTTTGAGGAATAATGCACATATTCATAGCCCTTAGCTCTACCCTCACTAAACAGAGTTGTTAGCATGATGATAATCATGTGAGGACTTTGATCCTTTTGAGGAATTTGATCCATATGAGGAATTTGGTCCGTATGAGGACTTGGATCCATATGAAGAATTTGGTCCATATGAAGAGTTTGATCTGGGGTTCCTACTCTTCATGTGTGGTGTCATGAGGACATTCACCAAGACTTTCAAGGCACCTTTTGGGAACCCAGCTTTCTTCATAGGGGAACTGCTCTCGCAGCTTAGTGCTAACATATCTAGGAAATACTTCACCATTCTGATTTTTGAACAGTTTATAGTTGGAGTCAAATGACTCATCGTAAGAATGAGGAGATTCACATGTAAAGCCGTATAAGTTAGATGGATCAACTGGTGGTCCCTTTGCAAAGCAACCCATGAGGTTTTGGCGCATCGCTCGTGCTTCCAATATGTACCATCAAGATTGATTTTCCTCTCAAAGGCAATACCCTCTTTCCTAGGGTTCCTGTTGAGGATCTCGCTTTTAAGCACATCACAAAGAGTCTGATGCCCTTTGAGGCTTTTGTACATGCCTGTCATGTACAATTCCTTTAGCCCCTGCATTGTCAAGGATACTAGCAATGTCCTCGATGAGGAATTAGTGATAGCAGAGGCAAGTGAAGAATTTGTAACAATTGAAAAATTTGAACATTCAGTGAAGAATTAGCAGTATTCACGCTCAATGCACTTTAAGCATGGAGGAACAAATTCTTCTCGAGTCAGCTTGATTTGTTGAGCAAGTAATGAATCGTGTTCTTCGAAGATCTTCATAACTCACTCTTAGCTTCTCAAGATCTTGCTTCTTTTGAAGGAATTCATAAGAAAGCTTCACATGATCAGAAAAGAGAGTGTTATGATGACCTAGATGGCTGTCAAACCAAGACAGAAGTCTCTAAATATTTTCAGTCAAGGCTTTAGTGCGATCCATTTCTTCACCCAACATATCATCACTTTTGTCTAGCATGTTTTGAACCTTTTCAAACGCCCTTTGTTGTTTTACAGCAATCTTAGCAAGTTTAGAGTAGCTGGGCTTGAGGTTTTCATCAGATTCATTCTCACTAGATTCAGAGGAGGTATATTTGAGTACCTTGGCACCCTTTGCCATGAAGCAATAGGTGGGAGCATAGTCATCATTATCTTCATTAGCCTTGCTGGTGAGGTCATTTTCTTTAGAGTTGAAGATAGACTTGCTGACGAATGCAGTAGCAAGAGCCAGGCTCTCCACATAAGACTCGGACTCCTCAGATGCCTCCTCTTCCTCATGTTCCTCAGATTCAGCCTCAGAGTCCATTTCCTTGCCAATGAATGCCCGAGCCTTCTTGGAGCTGCTCTTCTTGTGAGATGAAGACTTCGAGGATTTTGATGATTTCTTCTTCTTCTTAGCGTCATCAGAACTGTAATCCTTGTATTTCTTCTTCTTTAATTCCTTTTCCCACTGAGGACAATCTTGAATATAGTTACCAGGTTTCTTGCATTTGTGGCATAGCCTTCTCTTGTAGTCACCGGATGAGGAATCACCGCTTCCTTGAGGATTTTCCAAAGCGGTCGCCTTGAGAATTTCTCGAACTTCTTCACGAGCAAAGGTTAGCTCCTGGCTCAATTCTTCAGGATCACCAAGGCTGCTACCAGAATCTTCACATTCAGATTCAAACACTGCCTTGGCCTTCAGGGCACGTGATTTGCCATATCTCGAACCATAGAGATCTCTCTTTTCAGCAAGCTAGAATTCATGAGTATTTAGCCTCTCGAGGATATCAGCGGGATCAAGTGACTTGTAATCAGCCCGTTCTTGTATCACCAGTGCCAGAGTATCAAATGAGGAATCAAGCGATCTCAATAATTTCTTCACCACCTCATGGTCGGTGATGTCAAGGGCACCAAGCGCTTGAAGCTCATTTGAGATGTCAAGGAGGCAATCAAGGTTTGTTGAAAATTTTCATTGTCGAGTCTTTTGAAGCGGTTGAAGAGATTATGAAGAACATCAACTCGAGAATTACGCTTGAGTTGAGACTCCTTAATTTACTTTGGACAGCCTATCCTGCATAAGCTTAGCAGTTTCCAAAGCACTCACTCTTCCATACTGTCCTTTGCTCAGATGGCCACATATGATATTCTTCGCTTGAGAATCGAGTTGCTTGAATCTCTTCACATTGGTAGAGTTCAGTGAGGGTGAGACAGAGGAACACCATTTTCCACAACATACCAGAGATCGTTATCAATTGCCTCAAGATGCATTCGCATCTTATTCTTCCAGTAGGGGTAGTCTGTCCCATCGAAGGTAGGACAGCCAGCAGAGACCTTGATCATACCTGGCCGACATAACTAAACTCCAAAGTGTTAAACCAAAATCACACAAAACAAGGGAGTACCTTGCTCTGATACCAATTGAAAGTGCGTTATATCGAATAGAGGGGGGGTGAATAGGCGATTTTTATGAATTCTTCACTGAGGAATTTGCCGGTGAGGAAATTCCTTAGCGAAGAACTACTTGCAGCGGAATAAGTACTCAAAAGTAAGCATAACAAAATACAGGCATAGTCATCATGATGAAATGAAGACAAGCACAAAGTACAGAAAGCGTAATCACATGATAACACAAGAAGAAGACAAACACACTGAAGAAACTGAACTGGGGAAATTTAGAAAGTCTTCAGTCAAAGTCTTCAAACACAGATATGATGAAGCACTTAACACAGTAATGAGGAAATGAAAGAGTTGAGGAAATAGAACCAGTAAGGTTGGTGAAGACAATGATTTGGTAGACCAGTTCCAACTGCTGTCTCAGTTGTAAGTCTGGTTGGAGCGGCTGAGTATTTAAACTCGAGGACACACAGTCCCGGACACCCAGTCCTGAGCACGCAGCTCAGGACACCAAGTCCTCACCGTATTCTCCTTGAACTAAGGTCAGACAGACCTCGTCCTATCACTCGTGGTAAGTCTTCAGGCGACTTCCAAACCTTCACAAACTCGGTCACTCGGCGATCCACAATTTCCTATTGGATGCTCTAGACCATGACGCCTAACCGTCTGGAAGAAGCTCAGTCTTCAAAGGTAACAAGCGTCGGATCCACGCAGGATCAAACTCTTCGATGCTCAATCACTTTGGGTTTGTAGGTGTTTGGGTTTGGATTTTCCTCACTTGATGATTTTCACTCAAAGTCCTCAGAGGATGGGATGCTCTCAAATGACAAGTGTCAGTTTCTCTCGGAGCAGCCAACCAGCTAGTGGTTGTAGGGGGCGGCTATTTATAGCCAAGGGAGCAGCCCGACATGATAAGACATAAATGCCCTTCAATGATATGACCGTTAGGTAGATAGGATATTTTGGGACAGCTGGCCAAGATCACAAAGAACGGTCGGAAATTTGAGGTTCAAATTCCTCAGGCTATCATGTTCCTCATCGTAGGCAATTCGCACTTATGCGAATTCCTAACTCCTCGGGCCAGAACAAATTCCTCAAGGACCGTAAGAACTTCGCCTCTATCATCAAGAAATTGACTAAACTGTATGAGATTTCCAATGGCTTCACTCAAGGGATTGGTAGGTGTAGGATTTTGAGTTGAGCATCACATGGAAATTTTTCCTTAGTATTTCCTCGACCCCCTTTAACAAAGACGATGTTTCCTATGACTCAAGAAAGAGAAAACGAAACTACGAAAACAAAAGTCTTCACGCTTCATGTTCCTCAAATGAATACCAAGTCTTCAAGGTCACACCAATTTCTTCACTTTCAAAGTCTTCAGAAAGTCTTCAGAATACCAAAGTCTTCAGTTGAAGAACTTCATTTTTTGGGGTCGACTTTCACTGTAAATATCAAACTCCTCATAGACTTATAGACATGTGCACACTTATAAACGCATTAGACCCTTAACCTATAAGTCTTCAATACACCAAAATCACTAAGGGCACTAGATGCACTTACATCTTGGGCAGCCAGACATTGCGTGAGAGCCGGACGAGACATCGCACTCCCAAAGAATCGAAGTAACTCCTGGCTCCAACAAAGTTGTCTGACGAACCGGAGTAAGCTGACGGTCGCCAGACAGCCGCTTAACTCGGCTTCTCGACGTGCCCTTCCTTGGTCTACCACGTTCTGAGCATCAGTGGCACCACCCGCCGGGTTATGGCCACGGGACGGATCACGGTTTTGCGCGCTACTCGACACAGCCGGTTCATCAAGGTGCCTGCTATAGCTCCTGCTTGGGCGGGGAGTGGAATGAATCCTCTCACGACTGTATGAATAAGCCTGTTGCTGAGTCAAGGCCATCTGAAGGAGCTCCCTAGCCCGTCGTGTATCAATCGCTGCGTGGATGCCGCCAAGGGGACCCGCACCGTGCTCGAGTGAGCCAGCCTCGGGGCCCCAGCCTGCATCGTCGATGTAGAGCTTGCCGCGACGACTCTTAGTCATCCGGCCCATAGCATATCCCTTGAGCCCTTCGAAGCTGCCCTCTAAGAACTCGAAACCATCGTGTGATAGCCCCAGGGTGGGCGCCAACTGTCGTGGTTTTGTCACGGCAGATGTCCTAGTGAAAGGACTTAGTCATGGATCCATCACGACGGGTTAGCTTAAAGGGGTTTAAGCGGACAAAGGACGCAGAGAGTTTATACTGGTTCGGCCCCTTGCGGTGAAGGTAAAGGCCTAATCCAGTTGTTGTGGAATTGCTAGGGTTTCGATGACTAGGGAGCGAATTCGCTATGCCTGGCTCTCGAGTTGTTGTGTGTTGTCTCTAAACTACCGTCGGGTTGTCCCTTTATATACATAGGTTGACGCCTGCCGGTTTACAGAATCCCGAGGCCTGCTCATAAACGTGTTCGGCTCGGTCTCTACTCTTTCTATCTTATAGTACAAGTTTACATGTCAATGTTGGTTTATGTCTACCGGCCTTAATCCGCCTTTGGGCTTTGGGCCTTCATAAAGCGCCACCGCCTTTGTCTTCATGGGCTTCAAACATAATAACTCATTATGGGGATAACTCCTGCCTCTCCGGACGGTTTACGCCCAGCAAGAGTAATATCCCCAACACTTGGGGATGCCAAGGCACCCCAAGGTAAATCCAAGGACACCAAAAGTTGAAGCTTGGGGATGCCCCGAAGGCATCCCCTCTTTCGCCTTCGGCCCATCAAGAATTTTACTTGAGCTATATTTTTATTCACCACATGATAAGTGTTTTGTTTGGAGCGCCTTGTATGATTTGAGTCTTTGCTTTTAGTTTACCACAATCATCCTCGCTGAATAAACTTTTGAGAGAGACACATATGATTCGGAATTTACTAGAATACTCTTTGTGCTTCACTTATATCGTTTGAGTTATATAATTTTTGCTCTATGTGCTTCGCTTATATCTTTTAGAGCACGTCGGTGGTTTGTTTTATAGAAACTATTGTTCTCTCATGCTTCACTTATATTATTTTGAGAGTCCTACAAAATAGCATGGTAATTTTCTTAAATTGTGGAATTAGTCCTAATATGATATGCATACAAGATTAGTAAAAACTTTCTTATAAGTGCATTGAATACTAAGAAAATTTGATGCTTGATGATTGTAGTAATGTTAAAGTTGTGCTAGTTGAGTAATTGTGAATTTGAGAAATACTTGTGTTGAAGTATACAAGTCCCGTAGCATACACGTATGGTAAACATTGTGTAACAAATTTGAAACATGAGGTGTTCTTTGATTTTCCTCCTTATGAGTGGCGGTCGGGGACGAGCGATGGTATTTTCCTACCAATCTATCACCCTAGGAGCATGCGCGTAGTGCTTAGTTTTTTATGACTTGTAGATTTTTTCAATAATTATGTGAGTTCTTTATGACTAATGTTGAGTCCATGGATTATACGCACTCTCATCCTTCCATCATTGCTAGACTCTTCGGTACCATGCATTGCCCTTTCTCACCTTGAGAGTTGGTACAAACTTCGTCGGTGCATCCAAACCCCACGATACGATACACTCTATCACACATAAACCTCCTTATATCTTCCTCAAAACAGCCACCATACCTACCTATTATGGCATTTCCATAGCCATTCCGAGATATATTGCCATGCAACTTTCCACCGTTCCATTTATCATGACACTTTTCATCATTGTCATATTGCCTTGCATGATCATGTAGTTGACACCGTATTTGTGGCAAAGCCACCATGCATATTATTTCATACATGTCACTCTTGATTCATTGCCCATCCCGGTACACCACCGAAGGCGTTCATATAGAGTCATACTTTGTTCTAGTATCGAGTTGTAATCATTAAGTTGTAAATAAATAGAAGTGTGATGATCATCATTCGTAGAGCATTGTCCCAAAAAAAAAGAGAAAGGCCAAATAAAAAAGGAAAGGCCTAATAAAAAAAAGGGGACAATGCTACTATCCATTTTTCCACACTTGTACTTCAAAGTAGCACCATGATCTTTATGATAGAGAGTCTCTTGTTTTGTCACTTTCATATACTAGTGGGAATTTCTCATTATAGAACTTGGCTTGTATATTCCAACAATGGGCTTCCTCAAATGCCCTAGGTCTTCGTGGAGCTAGCAAGTTGGTTTCACACCCACTTAGTTTCTTTTGTTGAGCTTTCATGCATTTATAGCTCTAGTGCATCCATTGCATGGCAATCCCTACTCCTTGCATTGACATCAATCAATGGGCATCTCCCTAGCTTGTTGATTAGCCGCGTCAATGTGAGACTTTCTCCTTTTGTCTCCTCCACATAACCCCCATCATTATATTCTATTCCACCCATAGTGCTATATCCATGGCTCACGCTCATATATTGCGTGAAAGTTGAAAAAGTTTGAGATTACTAAAGTATGAAACAATTGCTTGGCTTGTCATCGGGTTGTGCATGATGAGAGCATTCTTGTGTGACCAAAATGGAGCATGACCAAACTATATGATTTTGTAGGGATGAACTTTCTTTGGCCATGTTGTTTTGAGAAGACATAATTCCTTAGTTAGTATGCTTGAAGTATTATTACTTTTATGTCAATATTAAAATTTTATCTTGAATCTTTCGGATCTGAATATTCATGCCACAAATAAGAGAGTTACATTGAAAATTATGCCAAGTAGCATTCCACATCAAAAATTCTATTTTTATCATTTACCTACCCGAGGACGAGCAGGAATTAAGCTTGGGGATGCTTGATATGTCTCCAACGTATCTATAATTTTTTATTGTTCCACGCTAACATATATTCTGTTTTGGATGTTTAATGGGCTTTATTATACACTTTTATATTATTTTTGGGACTAACCTATCAACCGGAGGCCCAAATTAATTGTTTTTTTGCCTATTTCAGTGTTTCGAAGGAAAGGAATATCAAACGGAGTCCAAACGGAATGAAACCTTCGGGAACGTGATTTTCGGAACAAACGTGATCCAGAGGACTTGGAGTGGACGTCAAGAAACGAACAAGGAGGCCACGAGGCAGGGGGCGCGCCTACCCCCCTGGGCGCACCCTCCACCCTCATGGGCCCCTCGTAGCTCCACTGACCTACTTCTTCCTCCTATATATACCCACGCACTTCAAACCATCAGAACAGGAGCCAAAACCCTATTTCCACCACCGCAACCTTCTGTAACCGTGAGATCCCATCTTGGGGCCTTTTCTGGCGCTCCGCCGGATGGGGCATTGATCATGGAGGGCTTCTACATCAACACCATAGCCTCTCCGATGATGTGTGAGTAGTTTACCTCAGACCTTCGGTCCATAGTTATTAGCTAGATCTCTTCTTCTCTCTCTTTGGATCTCAATACAAAGTTCTCCTCGACTCTCTTGGAGATCTATTTGATGTAACTCTTCTTTTGCGGTGTGTTTGTCGAGATCCGATGAATTGTGGGTTTATGATCAAGATTATCTATGAACAATATTTGAATCTCCTCTAAATTCTTTTATGTATGATTGGTTATCTTTGCAAGTCTCTTTGAACTATCAGTTTGGTTTGGCCTACTAGATTGATCTTTCTTGCAATGGGAGAAGTGCTTAGCTTTGGGTTCAATCTTATGCGGTGCTCGATCCCAAAGGATGGGGAAACGACACGTATTATATTGTTGCCATCGAGGATAAAAAGATGGGGTTTATATCATATTGCATGAGTTTATCCCTCTACATCATGTCATCTTGCTTAAAGCGTTACTCTGTTCTTATGAACTTAATACTCTAGATGCATGCTTTGGATAGCGGTCGATGTGTGGAGTAATAGTAGTAGATGCAGGAAGGAGTCGGTCTACTTTTCACGGACGTGATGCCTATATACATGATCATGCCTAGATATTCTCATAACTATGCTCAATTCTATCAATTGCTCGACAGCAATTCGTTTACCCGCCGCAATACTCATGCTATCTTGAGAGAAGCCACTAGTGAAACCTATGGCCCCCGGGTCTATTTTCCATCATATTAATCTTCCGTCAACAAGCTATTTTTATCTTTGTTTATTTTGCAATCTTTACTTTTACTCTTTATCATAAAATACCAAAAATATTATCTTATCATATCTATCAGATCTCACTCTCAGAAGTGACCGTGAAGGGATTGACAAGCCCTTTATCGCATTGGTTGCGAGGTTCTTATTTGTTTGTGTAGGTGCGTGGGACTCGAGCGTGGTCTCCTACTGGATTGATACCTTGGTTCTCAAAAACTGAGGGAAATACTTACGCTACTTTATCGCATCACCCTTTCCTCTTCAAGGAAAACCAACGCAGTGCTCAAGAGGTAGCACACGATACCATATTCACTGCTTTTACTTCTGAGAGAAATTGCTTCTGGCCCCCGGTATTTGGTTGGTGAGTCTCTTCGTCGTCGCCATCACCGGGCGGCCTCTTCCTCTTATGTTCGGTGTTGAGTTTGCCGGCCTATTTGAAGACCCAACAACTTTTGTAGGTGTGATTAGCTGGTTTATCGGGTTGCCATGAATCGCAGTACGCTCCAATATCTTGTCTAAATTGGATGGTCTGGCTCTGTTTGCCTTGAATGGCTTTTTTCGTTGACCGGGTTTGGGGTCATTGAATCCAGCGTTGACCGCTGTGTCGCGGCGTTCTTTCATTATCATCACGACGCTTGTGTTTATCGCGTCGTGATTCTGCCATTGCCATCTCGGGCTTTGAAGTGCCCGGATCGCTGGCGCTGTTGCTTCTACGAGCGAGCCAGCTGTCTTCTCCCGCGCAAAAGCGGGTCATCAGAGCGGTAAGGGCTGACATGGATTTTGGTTTTTCTTGACCGAGATGGCGAGCGAGCCATTCATCCCAGACGCTGTGTTTGAAGGCTGCTAGGGCTTCCACGTCCGGACAGTCGACAATTTGGTTCTTTTTAACTAAGAACCTAGTCCAGAGCTTCTGGCCGACTCTCCTGCTGCCGGACGATGTGACTTAAGTCATCGGCATCCGGTGGCTGGACATATGTACCTTGGAAGTTGTCATGAAGGCGCCTTCCAAATCCTCCCAACTGCCAATAGAGTTTTAGGCGCATCTGTTTAGCCGCATCGAGCTTGCCCTTTGAGTTTTAGTGGGAGGTATTTGATGGCATGAAGGTCATCTCTGCGGGCCATATGGATATGGAGAAGGAAATCCTCGATCCATACCGCGGGATCGGTTGTTCCGTCATATGATTCGATATTCACGGGTTTAAACCCTTCTGGGAATTTGTTCTCCATTACTTCGTCTGTGAAGCAAAGAGGGTGTGGCAGCGCTTATATTGGGTTACATTGCGGCGTAGTCTGGCGGAGTCCGTCTCATGTTTTTGGCCCGGGCGTGACTAAGATTGTCACATCCGAATAGGTAGCCATCGTCGCGTGTCGAGGCACGTCCTCGCGATCCGTAGATCAATCAGGATTGTCATGCTCTACTGTCCAGGTCCTGCCGAAGGTCATATGTATAGCCCCGAGCTGTTTTATCTCTGTTTTTACGTTGAGGTGGGGCAGCCTGCTGTTCGGCTTGATTTGCCGCTTTATTCTGACCACGTGGTGGTCGGTCAGCCACATTGACCCGACCGCGTGGTGGTCGGCCGGCCGCATTGCGCGGGGGAGGTACGGGCTCCGGCGCCTCCTCATCAAACTGAGGTAGCAATTTGCACTTCGGGTAACTCTTGGTTGGGTGCTTGAGGCCGTATTCTTCAGCTGCCAGGACATCAGTCCATCTGTCGTTGAGCAGATCTTGGTCAGCTTGAAGCTGCTGCTGTTTCTTCTTCAGGCTCCTTGCAGTGGCTATTAGCCGGCGCTTAAAGAGCTCCTGCTCGAGAGGTTCCTCAGGCACGATGAAATCCTCGTTGCCGAGGCTCACCTCATCTCGGAGAGCGGAAGATAATTGCTGTCCTCCGAGTCGTCATGTATGGCCTGTTCATCAGGGCTGACTTGCCCGTTTTCCTGTTCCTCTTGTTCGGAGGTTGCCTTAACAGGGTATTCATTGTCTTCAGCATCGTCCGAGGTGTTGTTTTCTCCCGTGCCGGTATTGTTGTCTTTGGTACGACGTGACTTAGAGCGGCGCCGCTGACGCCGGCGCTTAGGCTGTGCCTCAGGAGGTTTATCCTTGGCTGGATCTTCTTTGTCATCACCGTTAGGTTCTTTAGGTGTATCCACCATGTACACGTCATACGGAGAAGTCGTCGTCCAGCTTCCGGTAAACGGCGGGTGTTGGCCTTGCTCCTTATCGGCATCGTCGTCCATACCGTCGATGTCTTCGGAGCCGTAATCGAACATGTCGGTCAAGTTCTCGACAGTGGTTATGAAGTGGGTGGCGGGTGGGAAGCGAAATTCCCCATCATCAGCCTCCAGTTCGAACCGGACATGGTTCGGCCGTGAGTCCCCCGCTAAGGATAGATTTTTTTAATGAGTTTAGCACGCCACCTAAAGGCGAGCTCTCCAGGAGCATTCGCAGATCTACCCCGCAGTGTGGCTGATGCTGTCGCATTCTACCGAGCCGAGGAGGGAAGCTCGACGGAGAAGGTGTTCTGGTCTCAGTATGATGAGGCTGGACACCCGGTGCCCTTAAGCGACCAGTTGAAGCAGCTGGTCGAGCTCCATAAGGTGGCCGAACAGGCCATGAAAGGCCTCATAGTTCGTCTGTGGCCTAAGGAAGCCATGCCTAGGAGATACTTCGGGCTGGTGAGGCGGTTGGTGGACGCCTGTCCATGGGTTGAAGTCATCAAGCACTCTGTCTGCATCGAAGGTGCCCGTAGGGCCCTTGCCCTTGCTAAGGTGCACTGGGGCAAGATGGACGCTGAGAAGCTTGTGACGGACGGACCACCACCGAAGGAGCATCGCAAGCCTGAAATGTATTATGAGGGCGTCCTAAAGGGTGCCTGCCTTATAGCGGATGAATGCTCCAAAGATATAATTTTTAGTAGACTCACATTTGTTATCCAAAGGTCTTGAAAACTTGTTCATATGCCAAGCAACACTTTTGAATTTAAAATATTACCTTCTGTGCGGCCGTGTATTAAATTTGAGAGATGGCGAGTCGTCGGCTTCAGCCCCCATGCCACGAGTGCTGGGGTGTTCGGGATGAACTTGAGTGCTCTTGTTCCCATTCTTGGGTCCTTCGAGGGAGGCGCTCAACGCAACGAACAAGGCAACCGGACTATAATGCTTGAACACTCTCACTTAGCCATAGAATTCTATAATTTTAAATTTCGGCGAAGCCCCTAGTATTCAGAAGACTGAGTTCAGGGCGCTATCCACACCTAGGCCGGACAATGCCAACTCCTCGCTCTAAGCGGCATAAGTCTTTAGGGACTCGAAAACCTCTCGAATAGCGACCAGCTCTCGCCTTATCATGACGGTCAGTTTTAGCTTTTCCACTAAGGTGCTTAACCCAGCTCAACCGGGGCACAATCGCAGTGGTTCTCCCAGCGCTACCTTAGCCGATATAACGGAACATAAGGTACCAAAACATGGGAGCCGGGCAAACCCAACTATTGACCCAAGACATGATTCGGAGCCGATGCATATAATGCTATAAGTTCGGGTGCCGCACTTGTGAAAGTGTTCGGACTTATCACACCATATTGTGGGGTACTTAAGCCCCTGGTGTATAGCCCGTACAAAAGTGTACGGTTGCACAATGTCATAAATGAACACACACACATATATATATAGAAAAAGGGAATTCAATAATAGGCAGAAGCTATGTATTGTTTATTTAAAAGAGCTGCAGTAAGAGCAGAACAATACAAATAATGCGATAAGCAAGGGACTTTTTAACATGTCTCCCTCCAGGGGTAAGCCGCGGAATGGTGTGTAAAATAGATATATTGCTCGTAATAGAGACCACCTGGACACTCGACGTAGCTTTCTGCTTCCCTGGCTGTTGCATCGTGTGTTCGGCGATTCTAATGCCGGATGTGGCTTCGTGGAGAACTGAGTCCTGAAAGTAAAAGAAAGAAGAAAAGAATGACACAATCGGGAGCCCCCGGTGCGCTTGAGCCGCATTCTGCATGCCGTGGTCGTGCCCCTTCCCCTATGCCCATGGTATTTCCAGAGCGTAATTATGTACGCGTAGTACTGGTTTTGCAATTTTGCGAGGGCCGGGGCTTGGGCCGCATTGCTATGCGTGCTCGGAACATGCCAGGTGGTCTTGTTGTAAGTTACTCCAGGCGCGCTTGACGGTGTTCGGACGTTTAATAGCTGGACTCGAGAATTGCCTTAAAAGGCTGCTTTGTACTTCCGCCGCGAGGGCCGCCATATGCTCCTCCGTACGGAGAGAGCGTTCGGTGTTTCCATTGACCGTAATGACTCCTCGAGGACCTGGCATCTTGAGCTTGAGATATGCGTAGTGCGGCACCGCATTGAACTTTGCAAATGCGGTTCGTCCGGCAAAGGTGCATGATAGCCGCCATGAACGGGACTATGTCAAAGATTAACTCCTCGCCCGGAAGTTATCCGGGATCCAAGACCACTTCAAGTGTAATCGAGCTCGCATAGCTTGGCCTCTACACCTGGTATGAAGCCTTTAAAGGTCGATTTGTGGGTTTAATCCTTGATGGGTCTATGCCCATTTTGCGACCGTATCTTGATAAAGCAGGTTCAGGCTGCCGCCATCCATTAGGACTCTAGTGAGGTGAAATCCACAATGATTGGGTCTAGAACCAATGCGGCGAATCCGCCATGGCGGATGTCGGTGGGTGGTCCTTCGATCAAAAGTGATCGGGCAGGAAGACCATGGGTTGAACTTTGGGGCGATCGCTCCATCGCATATACGCCCCTTTAGTGCACGCTTCCGCTCCCTTTTGGGTATGTGGGTTGCGTATATCATGTTCACCGTCCGCACTTTGCGGGGAAGCCCTTCGTCCTCTATTGTTCGGTGGCCGGGCTCCTCCTCGTCATCGCTATGCAGCTCCTTGTCATTGTTTTCGGCATTTAACTTGCTCGCTCGCTTGAACACCAAACAATCCCTGTTGGTGTGATTGGCTGGCTTTCGAAGTGCCATTTATCCGCACGAAGCGATCGAAAGTATTCGGGTCCAAATTGGACGGCCCGGAGTATTTCTTTTAAATGGCTTTTTCCGCTGACCGGTTTAGAACCTCTGAATCCCGCATTGACCGCCAGATCCTCAAAGATTATCGCCAATAATATGGCGCTTTGTGTTTGTTGCGACGCGACCTACCATTGATGTCCTTGGTATCCGAATTACCAAGGCTCTTGGTCATGTTGTTACTACGAGCTAGCCAGCTGTCCTCTCCAGCCGCAAAAAGCGGGTCATGAGTGTTGTGAGGGCTGCCATGGATTTCGCTTTTCCTGTCCTAGGTGCCGGGCAAGCCATTCGTCATGGTGTTGTGTTTGAAGGCTGCAAGGGCCTCGGCATCCCGGACAATCGATTTATTTGATTTTTCTTGGTTAGGAACGTGTCCAGAATTGTCCGCCGATTCCTCCGCTACTCAATTATGTGGCTTAGGTCATCGGCGTTCGTGGTCGCACATATGTGCCCCGGAAATTGTCGAGGAATGCGGCTTCCGTGTCTTCCCAACAACCAATTGACTCTCATCGGCAAGCTGTTAAGCCAATGTCGGGCTGGTCCTTTAAGCTTGACTGGGAGGTATTTGATGGCGTGTAGATCATCACCGCGGGCCATGTGGATGTGAAGGAGATAGTCCTCGATCCAAACCACAGGATCTGTTGTGCCATCGTATGATTCAGTGTTTACGGTCTTGAAACCCTCAGGGATTTGATGATCCGTCACTTCATCTGTGAAGCATAGTGGGTGTGCGGCGCCTCTGTATTGGGCTATATCACGACGCAACTCAAATGAGATTTGTTCATCGTGTTCGCCCGGCCGAATTGCCATATCCGGCGTGATGCTTATCGCCACGCGTCGTGGGGCGCCCACGTGATCCATAGATCGATCTTGTTCCGCTTTGCCTTGTCCTCCAATATATCTCGCAGGTTCTGGCGCGATTTCGCCGCCTTTGTATTTATTGAGCGGCGCCGGGTGCGGCTTGAGTTGAGGGCCGAGAGGCCTCTTCTATCGCTGCCACGAGGTGGCCGGGTCAGCCATATCATGCACCGGTGATGTAGGTTTGGGTGCTTCCTCCTCTAATCGGGTAGCAGCCTGCGTCTTGGGTAGCTCTTGGAGGGGCGCCGAGTTCAAACTCTTCGCCGCAAAGACTTCAGTCCATCCGCCACCTAGCAAATCTTGGTCAGCTCTAAGTCGTTGTCGCTTTTTCTTGAGGCTGCTTGTCGTGGCCATGAGCCTGCGCTTGAAACGCTCTTGTTCGACGGGATCCTCGTGCACGCATTTAATTTGTCGTCGTCGAGGCTTGCCTCATCTTCGAAGGGAGGCATGTAATTATCGTCCTCTACCTATTTTTTTGCCGCTCTCTCATGAGGGCTGGCTTCTCCATCCTCCTGCGCTGAGTCTTGCTGGAGGGGGTTGTCTTTGGCACTGTCCAGGGTGTTATTGTCTCCCGTGCCGGAATCACCGTTTTTGCTGTGGCGGGATTTAGAGCAGCCACGACGCCGGGCGCTTAGGCTGTTTCTTGAGGGGTCAACCTCCGCTGCTCCATCGCCATTCCCATCTTTTGGGATGTCCACCATGTATATGTCATATGACGAGGTGGCCTTCCAGCGTTCTCGTGGGAGCTGGTTCTTGGTCGCCTCTGCGCCGTCATCCATACCGTCGATGTCTTCGTAGTCGGGTCGAGCATGTCAGCTTAAATCATCGCCATGGCTACGAAGTGGGTGGTGGGTGGGCTTTGATTTTCTTCGTCGTCCGCATCCCAACCTTCCCGGCCATAATCCGCCAGGCTCTCCGATAAAGAGAGAGACTTTAGTGAATTCAGAATGTCGCCAAAGGGCGAAAAGTCTGAAAGATGTCCGCCGGCTGAATTCCATGATCGGCGCCCAATCGGATTCGATTGGCAGGGGCGCGGAAGGCTCGGAGTCCGGAGAGGATTCCGGCACCTTGGAGTTACGACCTTCGCAAAGGACGGGGTAGGTGTATGGCTCAATTGCCGTAGAGATTGCAGCCCCCGAGGCGGTGTCCAGCCACCCGTCCTCGATCGCCGTGGTCGGCTCCGAGCTAAAGGTCGGAGCAGACTCTGGTGCGGCCTCCATGACACTGTTCGGCGGCAGAGCTAGATCATGCCCCTCGTGACAGTGGCGCGCTGGCTTATGTGGCTCGAACCCGTCAAGATCAAGTCTCCACGGATGTCGCCCGTAGTTCAAACTTCCAAATCTGACTGATGGCGGCGTAGCTTTCAATCTGCTCCTGTGGCTGCTTAATTGGCCCGCAAAGGCAAAGCCGCCGAATACGAAGATCTGTCCGGGAGAAAAGTCTCACCGAGCGCATCGTTGTTGATGATCGGAGGAGCCATCGGGCATAAAGATGACGCATACGCAGGAACTCTCAATGAAAGCACCAATGTCGGTGTCAAAACCGCGGATCTCGGTAGGGGGTCCCGAACTGCGCCTAGGCAAATGGTAACAGGAGACAAGGGACACGATGTTTTTACCCAGGTCCGGCCCTCTCGATGGAGGTAAAACCCTACTCCTGCTTGATTAATATTGATGATATGGGTAGTACAAGAGTAGATCTACCACGAGATCGTAGAGGCTAAACCCTAGAAGCTAGCCTATGGTATGATTGTTGTTCGTCCCACGGACTAAAACCCTCCAGCTTTATATAGACACCGAATAGGGTTAGGTTACACAGAGTCGGTTACAATGGTAGGATATCTACATATCCAGACGCCAAGCTTGCCTTCCACGCCAAGGAAAGTCCCATCCGGACACGGGACGAAGTCTTCAATCTTGTATCTTCAAAGTCCAGGAGTCCGGCCAAAGGCTATAGTCCGGCTATCCGGACACCCCCTAATCCAGGACTCCCTCACTAGCATATTAAGATTATTTAAGCAAATTACCATGCTATTTAAGACTCTCAAAATAATCTAACTGAAGCATGAGAGATCAATATTTCTATAAAACAAATCCACCACCGTGCTCTAAAAGATATAAGTGAAGCACTAGAGCAAAACTATATAGCTCAAAAGATATAAGTGAAGCACATAGAGTATTCTATCAAATTCCAATTCATGTATGGCTCTCTAAAAAGGTGTGTACAGCAAGGATGATCGTGGTAAACTAAAAAGCAAAGACTCAAATCATCAAGACGCTCCAAGCAAAACACATATCATGTGGTGAATAAAAATATAGCTCCAAGTAAAGTTACCGATGGAAGTGGATTTAAAGAGGGATGCCTTCCGGGCATCCCCAAGCTTTGACTTTTTCGTGTCATTGGATTATCTTGGGGTTCCATGGGAATCCCCAAGCTTAGGCTCTTGCCACTCCTTGTTCCATAATCCATCAAAATATTTCACCCAAAACTTGAAAACTTCACAACACAAAACTCAACAGAAATCTCGTGAGCTCCGTTAGCGAAAGAAAACAAAAGAAAACTTCAAGGTACTGTAATTAACTCATTCTTTATTTATATTGGTGTTAAACCTACTGTATTCCAATTTCTCTATGGATTATAAACTATTTTACTAGCCATAGATTCATCAGAATAAGCAAACAACACACGAAAAACAGAATCTGTCAAAAACAGAACAGTCTGTAGTAATCTGTAAGTAACGCAAACTTCTGGAACTCCAAAACTTCAGCCAAAATAGGAAGACCTAGGCAATTTGTTTATTGATCAGCAGCAATTAGAATCACTATTTTATCACGTTCTGGTGATTTTTAACAATTGTTTTCGTGAACCGAAAGTTTCTGGAAATTACAGCAAGATCAAATATCTATCATCCAAGAAGATCCTATAGGTTTAGCTTGGCACAAACACTAATTAAAACATAAAGCCACATCTAAACAGAAGGTAGATGGATTATTTATTCCCAAATAGAAACAAAAACAAAAAACTGAAAATAAAATTGGGTTGCCTCCCAACAAGTGCTATCGTTTAACGCCCCTAGCTAGGCATAAAAGCAAGGATATATCTAGGTATTGCCATCTTTGGTAGGCAATCCATAAGTGGCTCTCCTAATAGATTCATATGGTAGTTTTATAGGAAGTGTTCCTTGCCTTTCCTTAACGGAAATTGGAATCTAATATTCCCTTCCTTCATATCAATGATTGCACCAATTGTTCTAAGGAAAGGTCTACCAAGAATAATAGGACATGAAGGATTACAATTGTGACACCCCCGATTCAATCGTACACTAATCATGCACGCAAATGTGTATGATCAAGATCGTGGACTCACGGAAGATATCACAACACAACTCTATAACATAAATAAGTCATACAAGCATCATAATACAAGCCGTGGGCCTCGAGGGCTCGAATACAAGTGCTCGATCATAGACGAGTCAGCGGAAGCAACAATATTTGAGTACAGACATAAGTTAAACAAGTTTGCCTTAAGAAGGCTAGCACAAACTGGGATACAGATCGAAAGAGGAGCAGGCCTCCTACCTGGGATCCTCCTAAACTACTCCTGGTCGTCGTCAGCGGGCTGCACGTAGTAGTAGGCACCTCCGTTGTAGTAGGAGTCGTCGTCGACGGTGACGTCTGGCTCCTGGGTTCCAGCATCTGGTTGCGACAACCAGAGAGAAAGGAAAGGAGGAAAAGGGAGAGAAAGCAACCGTGAGTACTCATCCAAAGTACTCGCAAGCAAGGAGCTACACAACATATGCATGGGTATATGTGTAAAAGGCCATATCGGTGGACTGAACTACAGAATGCCAGAATAAGAGGGGGATAGCTAATCCTGTCGAAGACTACGCTTGAGCCACCTCCATCTTGCAAAGCATGTAGAAGAGAGTAGATCAAGTCCTCCAAGTAGCATCGCATAGCATAATCCTACCCGCAATCCTCCCTCGTCAGCCTGTGAGAGAGTGACCACCGGGTTGTATCCGCACTTGGAAGGGTGTGTTTTATTAAGTATCCGGTTCTAGTTGTCATAAGGTCAAGGTACAACTCCAAGTCGCCCTGTTATCAAGATCACGCTTATTTGAATAGATAAACTTCACTGCAGGGTGCACCACATAACCCAACACGCTTGATCCCATTTGGCCGGACACACTTTTCTGGGTCATGCCCGACCCCGGAAGATCAACACGTCGCAGCCCCACCTAGCCCAACAAAGAGGTCAGCACGCCGGTCTAAACGTAAGCGCCTGGGTTTGTGCCCATCGCCTTAGCACACCTCGCAAGTTGCGAGGCGGCCGAAAGCGTAACTAGCCCCTTAATACAAGAGCAGGCTTACGTTCCAATCCGCGCGCCGCCACGCCGACGTCACGAAGGCTTCTACCGATACCACGACGCCGAAAGTGCCCATATCTTTCCCACGTAGTTGGTTAGTGTGTATATACCAAATGGCCAGACTCAGATCAAATACCAAGATCTTGTTAAGCGTGTTAAGTATCCGCGAACGCCGACCAGGGCCAGGCCCACCTCTCTCCTAGGTGGTCTCAACCTGCCCTGTCGCTCCGCCACAAAGTAACAAATGGGGTCACAGAACCCGGGCCCACCTCTACCGGGATGGAGTCACCGTCCTTTCAAATTCCTCATCAGAATCACTTACGGGTACTCAACGAGCTGACCCGACTTTAGTCACCACATGTCTCATGTATATAAAGTATATAGTATATACCCGTGATCACCTCCCCAGTGATCACGGCCCGATAGTATAGCATGACAGACGGACAAGAATGTAGGGCCACTGATGGAACACTAGCATCCTATACTAAGCAAGAGGATAGCGGTAAGGGTAACAATCAGAGCAACAATGACAAAGCTATGCATCGTAATAGGATTAACCAAAAGCAGTAACATGCTACACTACTCTAATGCAAGCAAGATAGAGAAGGAATAAGCGATATCTGGTGATCAAGGGGGCTTGCCCGGTTGCTCGACAAGAAGGAGGGGTCGTCGGTGGACGTGAGTCGCACCACGGGGCATCAAAGATCGCCACGGGTCTACCGGAGAGAAGAGGGGAGAAACAAGTAAATACATAGCAAGCAAGTGCATAACAGGACAACAAGCGAGCTAGACGTGTTCTAACGCCGGTATGAGGTGATACCGGTGAAGGGGAAACATCCGGGAAAGTATCCCGGTGTTCCATGTTTTCGCATGTATGAACCCGAGGGGAAAGTTGCGTGTTTGCTATGCTAGGGATGTGTGGTGGATGAACGGGCTGCGTATCCGGATTCGCCTCGCTGCTCCGAGCAACTTTCATATCGAAAACATTTTCATTTGAGCTACGGTTTATTTTATATGATTTTCTAAAGTTTTAATCATTTTTAGAATTTATTTAATTATTTCATTCTAACATAATCCAGAATAGTGCATGCTGATGTCATCATGACGTAAGCATGACATCAGCAGTCAACAGAGGCGTTGACTAGTCAAACTGACGTGTGGGTCCAGTGGGACCCATCTGTCATGGACTAAACATGTTAATTAGGGTTTAATTAAGTCGGATTAGTTATGTTTAATTAAACTAGGTTAATTAAGTTAAATTAATTATTAATTAATTATTTAGTATATTTTTATTTCTTATTATCATTTTTAACCCTTTTCTTTTAATCCATTTTCGTTCTCAGGGACGTGGGCCCGTTGTCATTGGCCCAAAGGCCAAACGGCGCATGCACCGGGCTTGGGTTAACGGGGATGGAGCGGAGCCACAGGGCTCACGGCGCGAGCGCCGCGGCTGTGGGTCACAGGCGCATTTACCCGAGCAGGGTGGGCAAGGAGGGTGCGCTGGGGACGCGACGGATGGGCGCGAGAGGAGCGCGGCAAGGACGCCGAGGCCATGAGCAGGAGAGCGCTACATGGGGCGCGACGGTGGCTTAAGACGAGGCCAGAGCTATCGTGGACGGCAGGCCACAGCGCGAACAACGGACGCGCTCGGATCCGGCGACGGAAGCAGAGGGGGAGAGGAGGGGCGATGCTCATAGTGACCGTAGGGGTTTGGCAGCGGGGCGCGGGGAGGAGGCCGGAGACGACGGGGACGGAGAGGTAGCAGTCCGACGGGGAGGAGGAGGCAGGCCGGCGAGGTTGCGGTCCAAGGGGTGGCCTCCGGCGACGGAGAGGACATGCAGCGATGGCGCCCGGCGATGGATCGCAGGGGGTCGAGCGCGGGGGGCGAGGGAGGAGCGGGTGTGGGGAGGAAGTGGGCGAGTGGGTTGGGGTTTCGATCTAGGGTTTCTGGGGTGGGGATAAGGGGATCGGGGTGGGCTGCCTGGGCCGGTTGGTTCGGCGATGCTGGGCTGCTCGCCGTTGGCCAGGGGGTTTCCTCTTTCTTTTCTTTTTTTTCCATTTTCTGTTTTGTTTAGTTTAGTAAGCAAAACAGCTTTACAAAAATATAACCCCTACTCCTAAATTAGCATAATAACATAGAGACCTACTCCAAAAAGTTTTGTGATTATATAAACTAGATTAACACTTGATTAGTATTTAAAGGCATTTAAAATAATGGTTTTGTTGCTGTTTTACTTACTATAGTGCATTTAAATACTTTACAAAAGTGTGGTTTCTTCACCAATATTTAATATGGATTATTTGGCTCACTCCGAACATTTTAGTTTTAATATTTGAAAACTTTTATTGTTTGCTTGATTTTGAATCTGAATTCAAACCGCTTTCGAACTAACGCGAGATTAGCAAATGAATCGAGGTGACGTGGCATCATTAGCAGAGGTTCACTGTAGCCTAATTATCCGGGCGTCACAGCAATCTATATCAAGAACAATAAAATCTACGGGCACATAATTCCTATTTGCAACAATAAGAACATCATTAATTCTTCCCATAGGTTTCTTAATAGTGGAATCCGCAAGGTGCAAGTTTAGAGAGCAATCATCAAAATCGCGGAAATCTAGCAAATTGCACAAAGTTTTGGGAATAGTAGAAACACTAGCACCCAAATCACATAAAGCATAAAATTCATGATCCTTAATCTTAATTTTAATAGTTGGTTCCCACTCATCATAAAGTTTTCTAGGGATAGAAAATTCCAACTCAAGTTCTTCTTCATAAGATTGCATCAAGGCATCAACGATATGTTTGGTAAAAGCTTTATTTTGACTATAAGCATGCGGAGAATTTAGCACGGATTGCAACAAGGAAATACAATCAATTAAAGAGCAACTTTCATAATTAAATTCCTTGAAATCCAAAATAGTGGGTTTAGCAACATCTAGGGTTTTACTTTCTCAATCCCACTTTTATCAATTTTAGCATCAAGATCTAAAAACCCCGAATTTTTAGAACGCCTTCTAGGTAAAGGTGGATCATAATCAGTCCCATCATTATCAAGATTCATATTGCAAAACAAAGATTTGATCGGGGATACATCAATAACTTTTAGATCTTCATCTTTATTTTCATGGAAATTGGAAGAACACGCTTTAATAAAGGCATCTTTCCTAGCACGCATCCTAGCGGTTCTTTCCTTGCACTCATCAATGGAAATTCTCATAGCTTTGAGAGACTCATTGATATCATGCTTAGGAGGGATAGATCTAAGCTTTAAAGAATCAACATCAAGAGCAATTCTATCAACGCTCCTAGCCAATTCATCAACTTTAAGCAATTTTTCCTCAAGCAAAGCATTAAAATTCTTTTGCTAATTCATAAACTCTTTAACACTAGTCTCAAATTCAGAGGGCATCTTATTAAAATTTCCATAAGAGTTGTTGTAGGAATTTCCATAATTATTAGAAGGATTACTAGGATAAGGCCTAGGATTAAAGTTCCCTCTATACGCGTTGTTACCAAAATTATTCCTACCAACAAAGTTCACATCCATAGATTCATTATTATTTTCAATCAAAGTAGACAAAGGCATATCATTAGGATCAAGAAACACTCTTAGTAGCAAATAATTTCATAAGTTCAGCCATCTTTCCACTCAAAACATTTATTTCTTCTATCGCATGCACCTTTTATTAGTAGATCTTTCAAAGGTGCCATTGAGAATAATTAACCATAATATTATCTAGGAGTTTAGTAGCATCTCCTAAAGTGATTTCCATAAAAGTGCCTCCCACGACCGAATCTAAAAGGTTTCTAGGAGCAAAATTCAATCCGACATAATTTTTTTGTATAATCATCCACAAATTCAAACCATGAGTAGGGAAATTACGTATCATTAATTTCATCCTCTCCCAAGCTTGTGCAACATGTTCATGATCAAGTTGCGTAAAGCTCATAATATCGTTTCTAAGAGAGATGATCTTAGCGGGAGGAAAATACTTAGAGATAAAAGCATCTTTGCACTTGTTCCAAGAATCAATACTATTTTTAGGAAACAAGAAAACCAAGCTTTAGCACGATCTCTAAGCGAAAAGGAAATAGCTTCAATTTAACAACATCATTGTCAACATCCCTGTAACATCCCAAATTTCCTATTTGGAATGTTTTACAATTATAGCTAAGCATCCTATGCATCCTGTTTGAATTTGAATGCCATTTGAAGTTTCAGAGAATTTTGAGTTTTGAATTTGAATTTCAAACTTTGGCATGTGGGAATCATTTCAAAAACTAAGCCTGATAAATACTTGATCAAAAGTATGAGAGGAGCAAACATGACACTCCAAAAATATCAGAGGAAACAATGCCAAAAGATTTGGATTCAAATCTGAATTTTATTTGAATTTGAAAAAAATAGATTTTTATAAAGTTTGGATTTTGCCTTTGGAAAAATGCTCAAATGAAAGGGAATATTCCCATCATTTTGGTATATATATACCCTATATAAAATATTTATAGATATTGTTTTATTTCTGTTTTTGTTTTATTTAAAAAATAAAGAAAACCCCTGCCAGCCTAGGCCACCCCAGCCCAGCCAACCGCACCCTCCGCACTTGCTGCCCGGCCAATGCCCACCAGGCTAGCCCAATGAGCCACCGACCGCCCAGCTCACCTCCCTCTCACCACACCAAAACGCTTGGCCTCGGCCACCCGCTCGACCCGCCCTCCTCTCTCTCTCGACCAGGCCCCGCCCATCTTCTTCCCCGCCCACGATCGACCTCGCTGGAGATCGCGGATCCCGGCGATCCGGATCCCCGATCCGCCTGATCGACCCAAGCGAGGACGGACCCAGGCTATAAAAGCCGAGCCCCGCACCCCATTCCCCGAGACCTCGGCCAGACCCCTCTCCTCCCGTTTGTGCTCGCTGAGTTCGGCTCAGACCGCCGCCAAAGTCGCCGCCGACGCCCTACCCTCCCCGACCACCCCGACCCCACGAACCACTCCCGTGCTCCCCGCATCCTCCTGACGACTCATGGGACCTCACGGATGCCCGGAAGCCCCGACGCACTATCGCCGCCGCCGTCGCCGGAGTCCGGTAAGCCACCGGCATCACCCTCCCCCGTCCGATCTCAAGCGTGTGGCTAGGATTAGAACCCCCGAAGGGGTATGATTTTATTAAAAGAACCGGCCGGTTCGTCCGGTTTATTAGTTAGGGTTTTAGTCAATTAGCCGGCCCGTTTTTAGTTTTAACCCGAGGCCCGTTTAGACTAAGTTACGCTAGGCACAAAGATAGGCCCATTAGGCCTTTTTCTTTTATTTTGATTTTCTGTTTTAATGTAATAGTTTCTGTTTTCAAAAATTCATATCTTTTATTCTGTTTAATATTTTTGAGTGATTCTTTTTTGTTGGATTGCAAATTTTATGTAGTTTCTGTAGAATATATATTTAGCTATGTTAAAAATAATTAAAATTGCTTTATTTTAGTTTTAGTCATAATAGTAAATCTGCTATAACTTGAGTTAGAAAAATTATTTTTGCATGATTCTTTTTGTCCCAACTTTATTTTGTCATTGCCAAACCCTAGAAATTAACTTGGGTATTTTAGGATTAATAAATAATTAGTTTTAAGCAGAATCCTATTAATCCTAATTAATTAGCTAGATGTCGCTTTTCCTAATATTTTAATTAGTAAATGAATTTATTTTTAACTTGCGATTAGTTATTCTAGGTTAGTTTCTGTCATTCTAGTAGATGAACTTTTATTTATAACTAATAAAAGTTTTAATTTATTTTCTTAATAGAAATTGGATTAGGCCTAAAATGAGTTTTATAATAGCTTTTTAATTAATTCTTTTTGCTCCTAGTTGCTTAGTGAAACCTTTTCTGTTAAGTTAACTTAAAACCATGATTAGGTTATATTAAGGAAATTTTGTTATATAAAACTATTTTAGTTATTGTTTGAAGCGAGGAAAAACTTTGAGTGGTTTTTCTTTGAGTTTTTCTTTTGAATTTGGTTTTGATTGTTTTGTTGTGTTATGTTACTTTTGTTATGTTGTGTTAGGTGATCCTATTGCTTTGTGCTTATTGTGTTATTGTTTGTCTCGGTAGAGTTTCCGGAGTGCGAAGCTTGCTACTACGACTCTTTAGCTTACGAGGATCATCAGCAAGGCAAGTTTTGATCATGTTATTTCTATACCTATGTTTTTGTGCATTAGTAGTTGTCACCACCCCACCATGCATGCAGTAGTGAAATCTTGAAGTCATTAAACTTGAGTAGTATCATGTGGTAGGATGAACCAATCCCTTGTTACCATGACCCCGGGGTCGTAGTAGTTACTTTGCTATGCTCGTAGAGGGGTTTTGGGTATGAGTGATATTCATAAGCAAGATGTGAGAGTCAATGATGATGACAACCCCATGAACTACAATTATCAAGATGGACTTTGGAAAATCACTACTGGGTGGAGGACGGGTGACGGGCACCCCGAGCACCCAGTGGTGGCCGGGATGCATGGAGAAGCGCCATGACATCCTCATGGAAAGCTTCACCCAGCCACAAAGAGAAGGATGGATGCCCCATGACCGAAGCTTACCTGCAGCCGCAAGCCATTATGGGCTCTGCTGGGTTGACCCTAGTAGTGACGCTGGCTGGACGGTACTACGAGAAGTAGAAGAACGGTAGGATTGGATGGGTACCGGCAAAGGGCCGTAAGAACTCTTTGGAAGACCCTGTTTCATCTGTCCGCCTTCAAACACCATGAAGTGCGAAGACTTTAAAGGAGGGAATGATTCTTATGGGAAAGTCGCAAACCTCTGCAGAGAGTTAAAGATCTAATCGATTAGCCGTGTCCCCGATTTACGGACATTTGAGCCTCCGAACTTGGAAGTATTCGGATATCTCAACACTGAAACTAATGAATTAATTTGAGGGGTTTTAAGACTTAATAATTGGGAACGAGATATTGGTTGGCGGAACCATCTCAATAACTACCAACAATTGTAGTAATTTGCAAGCAAGTCCACTGTAGTAGGATAAAATTTGCTTTTCGCAAAATGATGAAACTTAGAGCTCCACAGCCAAAATGCATATAGTGATAGTAAGTTTATTATTGTTGTTCTTCATGACTTGCCAGCTTATTCCAAAAGCTGACCTACATGGCTGCAACGTATTATGTTGCAGAGATATATTCCGATCAGGAGTGAGGCTACGCTCCGCGCTTGGCGATTGCCCTTTGGAGTCGGATGGACTCGCTTATCTTCGACGCTTCCGCAGCATTAGTAGTTTATTTCTCATGAGTTGGCCTTGAGCCGAATTTATTCCCCTATAATAAAGACTCTATATGAGAATCGTTTAATGATATTCAGGTGTGATTGAACTTTGATTACTTTATCGATGTACTGTGAGTACCAGCATGATCTTGGGATGGTACAGACACAGAGATTTGACCGATTTTGGGTCAGGTCGCTACAGAGATGGTATTAGAGCACACGCTGACCGTAGGATCGTAACCCCTAGGATCGGAAAGCCATAAGCAGAGACCATTTACTTTAAATCCTTTTTCATTCCGTAATTCTCCCCTGTTCAATCCTGACTCTTCTCCCATTTGCAACATTCTAGATGGCCGTCGAGTTCACCCCAGTTTTGCTACCGGAGTTCTGCCAGCCCGATGAGACGATGCCCTTCGGAAGAAAGCTGGTCCAGATGGTGAAGCAGCTGAAGATAGCTCTACCCTCGATCACCGGAAGCCCACCAATGCACTTCCGACGGACACCCGCCATGTGATTGAAGTGCATATCCCAGGAGAACCTTCGAGGACACACGGAGCCGATTGACTTTGAGTTCACCGAGTTCAACTGGATCATCGGAAGGGACGTGGCGATCTATCGAGCACTTGGACATCTCCGAGAGGAGTACAGGCCGAGCTCAATCACTCGAGACCTCGCCATGGTTTCTCGCAGGGCAAGGAATGGAGATATCATCCGTACCATTGAGGACGATTCCACTCTCTCGTACATCCAGGACTTGGAGTGTCTTCTCGTGAAACGGAGATTCAGACTCGCCATAACTCGAAGACACACCGGAAGCTTTTGTTCCGCGAACTGGAACTGGAGGAGAAGGCACGCGCAGACTTCCTTGGCCATGAGGAAGAAATCACGGACTTCATGGAGATAGTCGACGACCTGAAGATGAAGCTTGCCGCGATAGAGGAAAAGATGGACTTGGGAGAGGACCCATGTCCGAAAGTGGAGATGAAGGACCCCTCGTGAGCAACGATCAGGATTTTGAAGGGAGTACCACTGAAGGAAACCCCAAGAGGAGGCGCCACTGATGAAGACTTTTAGTCGACCACCATGTTATCTTTTACTTTTTTTTCGTCGATCAGTTAGGCCGATGTTTTCCCTTCGATTAGTCATGAGCTTTTGTAATCGAGTTTGAACCATGTTTGAGTGGAATGAATAAATGATTGGTGTGTTATATGATTGTGCATTCATAAGGGTAGTGTTATTCCTCATAGACCATTGTTCTATTCTAATTTCTCATCCACTCCAAAACACCAGATGCCTCCGAGACGTGACATCGGTTTCCCGCCGAGCTCACCCAAATGCTTCTAGCGCAGAATGCACCGATGCAGCTACTTATCCGTAATCGTAACAACAACACCAACAATCCACCGCCACCACCCACTGTGGACAACTTGACTCGATTTCTGAGGTTGAATCCACCAGTGTTCTCTAGTAGCACTGAGCCAATTGTGGCTGATGATTGGCTCCGCAAAATCGGAAGAGAGCTAGTCACCGTTGGATGCACCGATCTTTGAGAAGGTGCGCTTTGCAGCATCAACTGGATGGACCTGCAGCTTCTTGGTGGGAAAATTACACCGCCACTTTTCCCATTGGAGCCATCACTTGGGATCAATTCCAAAGGCCTTCAGACCGCTCATGTCTCAGCTGGAGCCATGAGTCTCAAGAAGCGTGAGTTCCGCAACTTGCGCCAGGGGAACCGCATCGTGGCACAAGACGTGGATGAATTCAGCAAGCTCGCCGCTATGCCCCCGATGATGTGGCCACAGATGCCGCCAAGGTGAGAAGTTCCTTGAGGGACTCAATGATGAACCGAGCATGCAGCTTATTGTGGCTACCTTCAACAACTACCGAGCTGGTAGACAAGGCCACCATTCTTGAAGGCAAGCAAAGCAGATAGAAAGCCGCATAGCGGAAGTACACCAGGGAAGCACAACTCAGAGCTCGCAGAAGCCCGTTATGCACCGTACTCGGGAGGGCACACCCATCATAACCATGGAGGTCATAACCATGGAGGAAATGGGAACAACCGCAACCAGGACAACAAGTCGTGCCATGGTAATGGCAATGGCAATGGTAATGGCAATCAAGACCGTTCTGCCCGGCTCCAAAGATCTCGAGCCACATCACCGCTTCAAGTGCCGTAAGACAGGCACTACGCCACCGACTGCCCGGAGGCCAAGCAGAGGAATGGAAATGGCAATGGAGGCTCAGCGAAGAAGCCCAATTCTTTCCCTCGTGCTCAGTGAACCACATCGACGTGGAGGACGCCTATGATCAGCCGCACAATCGTGGTTGGTAAGTTTTATTGAATTCACGTTCAGTTTTGGTTCTCTTTGATTACGGTGCAACGCATTCATTCATATCAAGGGTAGTTGTGGAAAAGTACGGGTTGCGCACTAGAACCCTTAGAAGCCCCCTTCGCCGGGCCCGCAGAGGAGAAATGATGGCAGGTGTAGGCTGTCCTGCAACCCTCAACATCGGGAACCACAAATTTCCCGTGGACCTCATAGTGTTGGAAACTCAGACCTTGGATGTAATCCTAGGCATGGATTGGTTGTCAAAATTTGAGGGGAACATAGATTGTGCCCGCAAGACTATTCTGCTCACCACCCCGGAGCAGAAGAGGATCAAGTATGTAGCCAGGCACATCCAGATGAAGAATCAGGTGCATTCCCTCACGGGAATTGTTCAGGAGGAAGTGCCAGTAGTGCAAGACTTTCCCGATGTGTTTCCTGAGGAATTACCAGAATGCCACCGGACAGGACATTGAATTTCTAATTGAGTTATTGCCCGCACAGCCCCAATATCCAAGAGACCTTATCGGATGCCACCGAATGAGTTGAAAGAGATCAAGGATCAAATAAATGAGTTATTGGAGAAAGGATATATTCGTCCAAGCTCATCACCTTGGGGAGCCCCAGTTCTTTTGGTAGAGAAGAAGGATGGAAGTTTGAGGATGGTTGTGGATTATCGTGCGTTGAACGAAGTGACCATCAAGAACAAGTACCCCCTGCCGATGATCAATGACTTGTTTGATCAGCTTGTTGGAGCCAAGGTGTTCTCTAAGATCGATCTTCGATCAGGGTATCATCAGTTGAAGATCCGTGAAAAGGATATACCCAAAACAGCATTCACCACTGTGTATGGTTTATATGAGTATACCGTCATGTCATTTGGATTGACTAATGCTCCTGCATACTTCATGAATTTGATGAACAAGGTGTTCATGGAATATCTGGACAAGTTTGTCGTGGTGTTCATCGATGACATATTGATATTCTCCAAGAGCGAGGAAGAGCATAAGGAACATTTGCGTCTAGTTCTGGAGAAACTTCGAGAACATCAGCTGTATGCCACAGTCAGCAAATGTGAATTTTGGTGGAAGGAAGTTGGAGTCCTCGGACATGTTATTTCAGGAGAAGGAATAGCAGTTGATCCCGCCAAGGTTGAGTCAGTCACCGATTGGCAGTCACCCACCTCAGTCAAGGAGATCCGCGGCTTTCTCGGACTCGCAGGATATTATCGGAGGTTTATTGAGAACTTCTCGAAGATTGCCAAGCCCATGACTGAGCTGTTGAAGAAGGAAGCCAAGTATGTTTGGACCGAGGAATGTGAAGCCAGTTTTCAGGAATTGAAGAAACGGTTGGTCACCGCTCCAGTGTTGTTTTTGCCGGACATACACAAGGAATACCAGGTTTATTGTGACGCTTCTCGTCAAGGACTCGGAGGAGTACTGATGCAGGAAGGTAAGGTTGTAGCTTATGCCTCCAGACAGCTACGGCCTCATGAGATGAATTATGCCACACATGATTTGGAGTTAGCAGCCGTAGTGCATGCACTCAAGACCTGGAGACATTTCCTCATCGGAAACCGTTGTGATGTTTACACAGATCACAAGAGTCTGAAATATATCTTCACGCAGAAGGAATTGAACCTCAGGCAGAGGAGATGGCTAGAGTTGATAAAGGACTACGACATGAGACTGCATTACCACCCCGGTAAAGCTAATGTTGTAGCAGATGCTTTGAGCCGTAAGAGTTATGTGAATACTCTTACAGCAGGAGGATTACCCCAGGAGTTAGTCGATGACCTCAGAGATCTCCGACTGGAGATAGTTCCGAAAGGATTTGTTGCAACTCTGGAAGTTCAGTCCACCTTGACCGAAAGGATTCGTGAAGCCCAGAAGTCGGACAAGGAAATTGATGAGATTAAGCAAAAGATGGAGGAAGGAAAAGCTAAAGGATTCCGTAAGGATGAACACGGAACTATATGGTTTGAGGATCGTATTTATGTGCCCAATGATCCCGAGCTCAGGAAGCTAATTCTTCAGGAGGCTCATGATTCACCGTACTCGATTCACCCCGGCAACACCAAGATGTACCTGGATTTGAAGCAAAGTTTCTGGTAGATAGGTATGAAGAAGGACATTGCCGAGTACGTAGCGATGGCGATGTTTGTCAACGTAAAGGCGTAACATCGAAGCCAGCAGGGTTGATTCAACCTTTGCCGATTCCCGATTGGAAATGGGAAAAAATTGGTATGGATTTCATCACAGGATTACCCAGGACCCGTTCAGGTTATGATTCTATCTGGGTAGTAGTTGATCGTTTGACTAAGGTAGCTCACTTCATTCCCGTGAAGACTACCTATACCAGTGCCAAGTTGGCCAAGATATACATGACCAGGATCGTATGTCTGCATGGAGTTCCGAGGAAAATCGTGTCAGATAGAGGAACGCAGTTTACCTCAAAGTTTTGGAAGCAGTTGCATGAAACTTTGGGTACGAGGCTGGAATTCAGTACAGCTTTTCATCCGCAGACAGATGGACAGACCGAGAGAGTCAATCAGATTCTGGAGGACATGTTGAGAGCTTGTGTACTAGACTATGGGTCTAGCTGGGATGATAATTTGCCGTACGCAGAGTTCTCATACAACAACAGTTATCAATCCAGTTTGAAGATGGCCCCTTTCGAGGCTCTATACGGAAGGAGGTGCAGAACACCATTGGTGTGGGATAGTGTTGGAGATCGATCACTTTTCGGTTCCGACCTTATCAAGGATTCCGAAGAGAAAGTCAAGCTGATTCGAGATGGCTCAAGATAGCACAATCGAGATGTAAGAGTTATGCCGACAAGAAGCGCAAGGAAGTGACTTACGAAGTGGGAGACCGAGCATATCTTCGTGTGTCTCCACTTCGTGGAATCAAGAGGTTTGGTGTCAAGGGAAAGTTAGCACCCCGATTCATTGGCCCATACAAAATCCTCGAACGTCGTGGAGAGGTTGTGTACAAGTTGGAATTGCGGAAGGATTGTCCGAGTTCATGATGTCTTCCATGTTTCTCACCGAAGAAGTGTCATGCCGACATGGCCGATGTTCCGTTGAGAGACACAAAGGCCCCTAGAGGCCATACAGCTTGACAAAGTGATCTGACTTACAAGGAGAAACCCGTCGAATTCTTGAGACTGCAAGCGAGTCATCCGCAGAAGGTCATCAAGTTTTGCAAGGTGCCGTGGAGTCACCACACCGAGGAAGAAGCCACTGGGAGCGCCAAGAAGATCTTCTTCGAGACCATCCGCACCTATTTGCTAGTTAACCCGAATCTCGAGGGCTAGATTCATCTTAAGGTGGGTAGGTTTGTAACATCCCAAATTTCCTATTTGGAATGTTTTACAATTATAGCTAAGCATCCTATGCATCCTGTTTGAATTTGAATGCCATTTGAAGTTTCAGAGAATTTTGAGTTTTGAATTTGAATTTCAAACTTTGGCATGTGGGAATCATTTCAAAAACTAAGCCCGATAAATACTTGATCAAAAGTATGAGAGGAGCAAACATGACACTCCAAAAATATCAGAGGAAACAATGCCAAAAGATTTGGATTCAAATCTGAATTTTATTTGAATTTGAAAAAATTAGATTTTTATAAAGTTTGGATTTTGCCTTTGGAAAAATGCTCAAATGAAAGGGAATATTCCCCTGATCATTTTGGTATATATATACCCTATATAAAATATTTACAGATATTGTTTTATTTCTGTTTTTGTTTTATTTAAAAAAAATAAAGAAAAATCCCCTCGGGCGCCAGCTAGGCCACCCCAGGCCCAGCCAAGCACCCTCCGCACCCAGCGCTGGCCGGCCAGCCCACCAGGCTAGCCCAATGAGCCACCGACCGCCCAGCTCACCCTCCCTCTCACCCGCCCAACGCTGGCCTCGGCCACCCGCTCGACCCGCCCTCCCTCTCTCTCTCTCGACCCGTGGGCCCCGCCCCATCTTATTCCCTCGCCCACGATCGACCTCGCCGAGATCGCCGGATCCCGGCGATCCGGATCCCGATCCGCCTGATCGACCCCTAAGCGAGGACGGACCCCTGTGCTATAAAAGCCGAGCCCCGCACCCCATTCCCCGAGACCTCGCCGCACCCCTCTCCCTCCCGTTTGTGCTCGCTGAGTCTAGCTCAGACTCACGCCAAAGTCGCCGCCGTCGACGCCCTACCCCTCCCCGACCACCCCCGACCCCACCGAACCACTCCCCGTGCTCCCCCGCATCCTCCCGACGACTCGCCGGACCTCACGGACGCCCGGAAGCCCCGACGCACTATCGCCGCCGCCGCCGCCGTCGCCGGAGTCCGGTAAGCCACCGGCATCACCCTCCCCCGTCCGATCTCAAGCGTGTGGCTAGCATTAGAACCCCCGAAGGGGTATGATTTTATTAAAAGAACCGGCCGGTTCGTCCGGTTTATTAGTTAGGGTTTTAGTCAATTAGCCGGCCCGTTTTTAGTTTTAACCCGAGGCCTGTTTAGACTAAGTTACGCGCAGGGCACAGTATAGGCCCATTAGGCCTTTTTCTTTTATTTTGATTTTCTGTTTTAACAGAATAGTTTCTGTTTTCAAAAATTCATATCTTTTATTCTGTTTAATATTTTTGAGTGATTCTTTTTTTGTTGGATTGCAAATTTTATGTAGTTTCTGTAGAATATATATTTAGCTATGTTAAAAATAATTAAAATTGCTTTATTTTAGTTTTAGTCATAATAGTAAATCTGCTATAACTTGAGTTAGAAAAATTATTTTTGCATGATTCTTTTTGTCCCAACTTTATTTTGTCATTGCCAAACCCTAGAAATTAACTTGGGTATTTTAGGATTAATAAATAATTAGTTTTAAGCAGAATCCTATTAATCCTAATTAATTAGCTAGATGCTGTTTTCCTAATATTTTAATTAGTAAATGAATTTATTTTTAACTTGCGATTAGTTATTCTAGGTTAGTTTCTGTCATTCTAGTAGATGAACTTTTATTTATAATTAATAAAAGTTTTAATTTATTTTTCTTAATAGAAATTGGATTAGGCCTAAAATGAGTTTTATAATAGCTTTTTAATTAATTCTTTTTGCTCCTAGTTGCTTAGTGAAACCTTTTCTGTTAAGTTAACTTAAAACCATGATTAGGTTATATTAAGGAAATTTTGTTATATAAAAACTATTTTAGTTATTGTTTGAAGCAGGGAAAAACTTTGAGTGGTTTTTCTTTGAGTTTTTCTTTTGAATTTGGTTTTGATTGTTTTGTTGTGTTATGTTACTTTTGTTATGTTGTGTTAGGTGATCCTATTGCTTTGTGCTTATTGTGTTATTGTTTGTCTCGGTAGAGTTTCCGGAGTGCGAAGCTTGCTACTACGACTCTTTAGCTTACGAGGATCATCAGCAAGGCAAGTTTTGATCATGTTATTTCTATACCTATGTTTTTGTGCATTAGTAGTTGTCACCACCCCACCATGCATGCAGTAGTGAAATCTTGAAGTCATTAAACTTGAGTAGTATCATGTGGTAGGATGAACCAATCCCTTGTTACCATGACCCCGGACGTAGTAGTTACTTTGCTATGCTCAGAGACGGGTTTTGGGTATGAGTGATATTCATAAGCAAGATGTGAGAGTCAATGATGATGACAACCCCATGAACTACAATGATCAAGATGGACTTCGTAAAATCACTCTTTGGGTGGAGGACGGTTGACGGGCACCTGGAGCACCCAGTGGTGGCGGGATGCATGGAGAAGCGCCATGACATCCTCAAGGAAAGCTTCACCCAGCCACAAAGAGAAGGATGGATGCCCCATGACCGAAGCTTACTGTGCAGCCGCAAGCCATTATGGGCTCTGGCTGGGTTGACCCTAGTAGTGACGTCAATGGCTGGACGGTACTACGAGAAGTAGAAGAACGGTAGGATTGGATGGGTACCGGCAAAGGGCCGGAAGAACTCTTTGGAAGACCCTGTTTCATCTGTCCCGTCTTCAAACACCATGAAGTGCGAAGACTTTAAAGGAGGGAATGATTCTTGCGGGAAAGTCATAAACCTCTGCAGAGACTTAAAGATCTAATCGATTAGCCGTGTCCCCGATTCACGGACATTTGAGCCTCCGAACTTGGAAGTATTCGGATATCTCAACACCGAAACTAATGAATTAATTTGAGGGGTTTTATGACTTAATAATTGGGAACGAGATATTGGTTGGCGGAACCATCTCAATAACTACCAACAATTGTAGTAATTTGCAAGCAAGTCCTTTGTAGTAGGATAAAATTTGCTTTTCGCAAAATGATGAAACTTAGAGCTCCACAGCCAAAATGCATATAGTGATAGTAAGTTTATTATTGTTGTTCTTCATGACTTGCCGACTTATTCCAAAAGCTGACCTACATGGCTGCAATGTATTATGTTGCGTAGATATATTCCGATCAGAGTGAGGCTACGCTCGCCATGGCGATTGCCCTTTGAGTCGGATGGACTCGCTTATCTTCGACGCTTCAAAGCATTAGTAGTTTATTTCTCATGAGTTGGCCTTGAGCCGAATTTATTCCCTTGTAATAAAGACTCTATATGAGAATCGTTTAATGATATTCAGGTGTGATTGAACTTTGATTACTTTATCGATGTACTGTGAGTACCAGCATGATCTTGGGATGGTACAGACACAGAGATTTGACCGATTTTGGGTCAGGTCGCTACAATCCCTCTTCTTTTGCATATCACATAAATCAACGAAGCTATTTAGATGAGTAGCGGCATCTTCACTAGGAAGGACGGCGAATTGATCTTTCATAACAAGATTCAATAAAGCAGTATTGATTTCACAAGATTCAGTATTGGCAAGAGGAGCAATCGAAGTGCTAAGGAAATCATTATTGTTGGTATTGGTAAAGTCACACAATTTGGTATTATCTTGAGCCATCGTGACAAGCAAGAAAACCAACACATGAGCAAATAAAAAGCAAGCGTAAAGAAAGGCAAACGGAAAAGAGAGGGCGAATAAAAGCGGCAAGGGTGAAGTGGGGAGAGGAAAACGAGGCAAATGGCAAATAATGTAATGCAAGAGATAAGGGATTGTGATGGGTACTTGGTATGTTGACTTTTGCGTAGACTCCCGACAACGGCGCCGGAAAAGAGTCTTGATGACCCACAAGTATAGGGGATCTATCATAGTCCTTTCGATAAGTAAGAGTGTCGAACCCAACGAGGAGCGTATGAAATGATAAGCGGTTTTCAGCAAGGTATTCTCTGCAAATCTTGAAATAAGTGGTAACAGATAGTTTTGTGATAAGATAATTTGTAACAAGCAACAAGTAATAAAAGTAAATAAAGTGCAGCAAGGTGGCCCAATCCTTTTGTAGCAAAGGACAAGCTGGACAAAATCTGATATAAGGAAAAGCGCTCCCGAGGACACATGGGAATATCGTCAAGCTAGTTTTCATCACGTTCATATGATTCGCATTCGGTACTTTGATAATTTGATATGTGGGTGGACCGGTGCTTGGGTGATGTTCTTACTTGAACAAGCATCCCACTTATAATTAACCTCTATTGCAAGAATCCTCAACTACAACAAAAGTATTAAGGTAAACCTAACCATAGCATGAAACATATGGATCCAAATCAGCCCCTTACGAAGCAACGCATAAACTATGGTTTAAGCTTCTGTCACTCTAGCAACCCATCATATACTTATTACTTCCCAATGCCTTCCTCTAGGCCCGAATAATGGTGAAGTGTTATGTAGTCGACGTTCACATAACACCACTAGAGGCTAGACAACATACATCTCATCAAAATATCGAATCTAATACCAAATTCACATGACTACTAATAGCAAAAGACTTCTCCCATGTCCTCGTGAACAAACGTAACTACTCACAAAGCATATTCATGTTCATAATCGAGGGGTATTAATATGCATAAAGGATCTGAACATATGATCTTCCACCAAATAAACCAACTAGCATCAACTACGAGGAGTAATCAACACTACTAGCAACCTACTAGTACCAATCCGGACTTGGAGACAAGAATTGGATACAAGAGATGAACTAGGGTTTTGAGAGGAGATGGTGCTTTGGTGAAGATGTTGATGGAGATTGCCCTCTCCCGATGAGAGGAGCGTCGGTGGTGATGACGGGCGATGATTTCCCCCTCCGGAGGGAAGTGTCCTCGGCAGAACAACTCTGGCAGAGCCCTAGATTGGTTCCGCCTCGTGGCGGTGGAGTTTCATTCCCGAAAGGTTGCTTATGACTTTTTCTCGACGAAAGGCCTCATATAGCGTAAGATGGCCATCGGAGAGCCAACAGGGGGCCCACGAGGCAGGGGAGCGCGCCCTGGGGGGTAGGGCGCACCCCACCCTCGTGGACAGGTGGGTCCCCCTCTAGTGAACTTCTTCCGCTCAATATTTTTTATATTTTCCAAAAATGACTTTCGTGGAATTTCAGGACTTTTGGAGTTGTGCGCAATAGGTCTCTAATATTTGCTCCTTTTCCATTGTAATTCCAAATTGCCGGCATTCTCCCTCCTTATGTAAACCTTGTAAAATAAGAGAGAATAGGCATAAGTATTGTAACATAACGTGTAATAACAGCCCATAATGCAATAAATATCAATATAAAAGCATGATGCAAAATGGACGTATCATTATCCGCTTTACGCTTACCGCTGTTTCCATGACCCGCCGGGTTATGTTGCTGCCCTTTGGTGCTGCCGCTCTTCTTTCCCTTCCTTGTCTTGTCACGTCAGATTCAGGGTCCTTGGTACTATCAGAATCGGCATACTTCACCATGGTTGCCATGAGAGTCCCCATGTCATTGCAATGACGTATGAGCCGTCCCAACTTCAACTTCAGAGGTGTAAACCGACAGTTGCTTCCAACGCTAAAACTGTTGTATCAGCGTTGATACGATCTGATGAATGCAAATTTCTGAAACCCGGCGCACCCAATGGGTTGTTGATTCTCCTTCCTCCTGGACACAGGCTGCTAAGTCCATAATTGACATAGGTTGCTTGTAGTCCTTGTGAAAGTGCGTTATATCGACTAGAGGGGGGTGAATAGGCGATTTTTATGAATTCTTCACCGAGGAATTTGCCGGTGAGGAAATTCCTTAGCGAAGAACTACTTGCAGCGGAATAAGTACTCGTAAGTAAGCATAACAGAATACGTACATAGTCATCATGATGAAATGAAGACAAGCACAGAGTACGTAAAGCGTAATCACAGGATAACACAAGATGAAGACAAACAGATCAAGAAATTGAAGTGAGGAAATTTAGAAAGTCTTGATCAAAGTCTTCAAACACGTATATGATGAAGCACTTAACATAGTAATGATGAAATGAAAGAGTTGAGGAAATAGAACCAATAAGGTTGGTGAAGACAATGATTTGGTAGACCAGTTCCAACTGCTGTCTCAGTTGTACGTCTGGTTGGAGCGGCTGAGTATTTAAACTCGAGGACACATAGTCCCGGACACCCAGTCCTGAGAACGGAGCTCAGGACACCAGGTCCTCACCGTATTCTCCTTGAACTAAGGTCACACGGACCTCGTCCAATCACTCGTGGTAAGTCTTCAGGCGACTTCCAAACCTTCACAAACTCGGTCACTCGGCGATCCACAATTTCCTCTTGGATGCTCTAGACCATGACGCCTAACCGTCTGGAAGAAGCACAGTCTTCAAAGGTAATAAGTGTCGGATCCATGCAGGATCAATCTCTTGATGATGCTCAATCACTTTGGGTTTGTAGGTGTTTGGGTTTGGGTTTTCCTCACTTGATGATTTTCACTCAAAGTCCTCGAGAGGATGGGATGCTCTCAAATGACAAGTGTTAGTTTCTCTCGGAGCAGCCAACCAGCTAGTGGTTGTAGGGGGCGGCTATTTATAGCTTAGGGAGAAGCCCGACATGATAAGATATAAATGCCCTTCAATGATATGACAGTTAGGTAGATAGGATATTTTGGGACAGGTGGCCAAGAAGACAAAGAATCGGAAATTTGAGGTTCAAATTCTCGAGCTATCATGTTCCTCATCGTAGGCAATCCGACCGGCGAATTCCTAACTCCTCGGTCAACAAATTCCTCGAGTGACTGTAAGAACTTCGTCTACATCAAGAAATTGAATGAACTGTATGAGATTTCCAATGGCTTCACTCGAAGGGATTGGTAGGTGTAGGATTTTGAGTTGAGCATCACATGGAAATTTTTCCTTAGTATTTCCTCGACCCCTTTAACAAAGATGGTGTTTCCTATGACTCAAGAAAGAGAAAGGAAACTACGAAAACAAAAGTCTTCACGCTTCATGTTCCTCAAATGAATACCAAGTCTTCAAGGTCACACCAATTTCTTCACTTTCAAAGTCTTCAGAAAGTCTTCAGAATACCAAAGTCTTCAGTTGAAGAACTTCATTTTTAGGGGTCGACTTTCACTGTAAATATCAAACTCCTCATAGACTTATAGACCTGTGTACACTCATAAACGCATTAGACCTTTAACCTATAAGTCTTCAATACACCAAAATCACTATGGGGCACTAGATGCACTTACAATCTCCCCCTTTTTGGTGATTGATGACAATATAGGTTAAGTTTTCAATGGGGATAAACATATGAAGTGTAAATACTGATATTGAGGAATTTGATTGCAAGATATAGAAGAACTCCCCCTGAAGATGTGCATAGTGAGGAAGTTGCTTTTGAGGCAATGCACACTTGAAGAGTTGAATCATGGAGATCTCCCCTATATCTTGTAATTCATACACGCATTTGACATATAGTATGAAGAATTTGAAATGCATGATGAAATATGGTGACTGATGTAATTCAGCATGCGTATATTAACATATAACGAGGAATAAGCATGCAGAGGAACACATCAAAAGTATCAGAGCACCATCGGGTTTAAGATTACAACTCGATCCAATAAAGTTTCGAAAGAGCGAGAGTTGTAACTTAGCGAAAAAATTCCCATATAATAGACCCGCTTGAAGACTAACTCCATTTTCTCCCCCTTTGTCATCGAATGACCAAAATGATCAAAACTGAGGACTAACGCCCCCGAAGAATATCAAGTTGATGGAGGAGCGCCAGTTGTCGGGTCGCTTTGTCGTAGTAGGGCCTGCCGCAGATGTTGTCCAAGTCTTCATGTTCATCGATTGTCGCGATGAAGAATAGGAGCTGGCCACCAAGGAAGGAACCTTGACCTTCTTGTATTTCTTCGGTGGAGGTGCAGACCAGTCAAATTCTTCCTTGAGACCCATTTTCTTCAGATCTTCTTTGCTGTAGACATGAGACAAAACAGCCCAGGTACGGGTGAAGGTTTGATGGAGGTAGTACTGATTTTTCTTCACTGCATTATGGGTTGAGGTCATGTTGTGAAGAATTGAACCAAACTGACGCTTGACCCGTTTATGATTGCGATCAACCTTCTGATGAAGACTGAGGAGAAGCTCACGATCACCATCACCACAGGTGTTGTGCCTTGAGGATTTGGCTTGGTTGTGTTGGCGGCAGAGTCATGGGTGGCAGAGTCATCATTGGTTGAGTAGGATGCAGCCTTGCGAAATTGACCATCCAATGGACGAATGCCTTCACCTATCACAGTAGCGGCCTTGCCTTTGTCATCAGCTGAGGAAAATGTCCGTTTGAGGACTTCAATCGGAGGCAAGTAGCTGCAGTGATTCAGAGTATCAGCTTTGTAATTGAGTGAAGACCTTGTTCTGATGAATCTCATAATCCAAGGTGCATAAGGCTTCAGCTCAAAAGGTGACATAGCGACATTGGCCAGAGTCCTCATGAAGAAATCATGGAAGTTGACGGGAACGCCATGAATGATATTGAAAAGCAGATTCTTCATGATGCCAATGACTTCTTCTTCATTCGAGTCGTGGCCTTTGATAGGACTCAATGTCTTCGTCAAAATGCGATAGACAGTCCGAGGCACATACTGATAATTCCTTGACGAGGAATTTGGTTCTGTGGGGCCTGCCACAGCTTCAAAGGCTTCATCGTAACTTGCATGTAGTGATTTGTAAGCTCAGGTTCACTATAGACGCAACGAGCACCTTCAAGGGAGGATCGAGTGGTAGGGCACGAAGCAATTCAAGAGTCGGTGCCTTGTAGTGAGTGTTTTCGGACATCCAGTCAGCACCCATGAGTTCACATCTTCAGAATTTCCTGTGATGTGCGGCATCGCAAAGAATTGGAGAATGAGTTCTTCATTCCAATCACATATGTCAGTGCAGAAATTTAACAGTCCAGCATCGCGAAGAACACTAAGGACTGGCTTGAAGACCGGCAGAGATTCCATGTCCACATGAGGAATGTGTGCATGATCGAAGACTTTGTCTTTGTTGAACAACACTGAGGAATAGAAATTGGCCTGGCTGGCCGTCCAGAAACGCCTCTTCCTTATGCGAAGCGTAATCATAGGGGTTGTAATCTGTGAAGAACACATGCTCATGAAGAAATCTTCAGCCTTGAACTTTTGCTTCCTTGAGAATGGATCCTTTGGCTTTGGCAAGGAGTGTCGATGAGTTGCATCACGACCTCGTGAATCGCAATCTCGTGTTCTTCAGCCGAGGAATATCTCGTTCCTCTTCGGTGGCACTCTGCGTGTTCAAAGGATCGGCAAGAAGACTTCTTCAAAGACTAGTGGCTGGAATTTCTTCACGCATTACGATGAAGTGGGGTGAGTTTCTTGAGCCCAGTTGAAGCAGTTGGTGCGAGACCGAGGAATTTGTTGTAAAGGGGTGAAGAGTGGAGAATTGGGGTGCTGACTTTCCCAACGATGCGTCATTCATCAACCCGTAGTGCACCCAATATCCACGTCTTCATCTTCAATTTCTTCAACGCCAGCCTCTTCACTATGAACCGAGGCATAGGCGAGAAGCGATTGGTGTTGAAGGGATCTTATCCACTTCAATTTCTTCATCCATCTGCTCTGACGAAGCAGCAGAATGATTTTCTTCATCAGATCCGCTAGGGATCACATATTCTTCACCAAAAGGAACAAGGTCTTTTGATGGCATGGTTGAGATTGGAACATCATCAATGGGATTTTCAAACGAGCTGGTCATAGGCTTCATTTTCTTCGGAGCTAAAGAATATGAAGCAGCTGATGCTTTCCTTTTCTTCACAGCAGCTCGCTCTGCAGCCTTGGTCTTCTTCACATCTGATGCAGATGGAAGGATAGGAGTTGGTGTAGGCGCAGGAGGAGCTGAGGAATCTGGTTGATTTTCTTCAAGCGCACCACTAGTGGATGCCCTGGCAATTTCTTCAATTTGGAATGCGTATCAGCCTCGAACTAACATTTTCTTCAAAGCATTCGAAAGTCATCAGTGCTGGCATGTTCTTCAGTTGCGAAAGCGAAGCTTCAAATGAGGAACTTCTCGCTATGCTGGAGCTGCAACATTGGAGGTGAATTGCTCAGTCAGTTTAACAAATCTGACTTTGGCACCTTGCCAATCAGCATAGTAGGCATTGAAGTTTTTGTTGAGGGCCTTGATTTCATACTAATTTTTTATAAGTTCATCAGTTGTCATAGAGACAACATTTGTCTTCAGAAACTTTTCCTTTCTATACTGAGCTTTCTTGATCTGGCTGGCCTTCTCAAATTTCCATTTTCTTCGTGAGATGAAATGTCGGCATGTGACTTTGTCCAGAGTCAAATGGAAATCAGGCATAGGAGTGTCTCGGATCCTTGCGCCAAAGATCAATATAATCGAGGATCAACTTAGGATCCAATAGCGAGGGTACAGTTGTGCCTTTGGCTCTAGCGGCCCTTTCTTGTCATCTCTCGATGATTTCTGCAAGTTCATCATCATCAGCTTCATCGTCAGATGGCACTTGGAAGGCAACCTGTTTCTTCTTAGGACTTGGCCGAGGACCTTGTCCAGCCGTTGCCTTTGCCTTCAGTAGAGTGGGGCATGATGAAGAATTTGGTGCAGCTGAGGGACTCGCTGAGACACCAGAGGCAATAGATATGCCTGCAGTCCTTTGGCACGTGGCCAGATGCACAAGCGCTGAGGACTTTGCCGGAGCAGCTGAGGACTTTGGAGGAGGAGCTGAGGATTTTGGAGGAGCAGGAGCAGCATGAGGAATTGGCCGTGAAAGTGACTTTTAATTACCCTGGATGAAGAACACGACGAACAGTGAGGTGCAAAAGTGAAGTTCGTCTGTGTAGATCTTCCACGCCCTAACTCGGCGGAGGAAGACAGCTACGGCGGCGGCGGAGTGAAGATTTCCGCGGCCGGCGCGAGTACGACGGCGACGAGGTCGAGGCAGTGAAGCTCTTCCTCACCAGCGATGGTGGAGTAGCGGCGGAGCTAGGGTTTGAGAAGCTCGAGCGGGAGAGAGAGGTCGAGCGGAGTAAAGGAAGTGATGAAGGGGTGAGGGGGTATTTATAGTCGTAGTGAAAAACTGTTCGCCCGAAGATTTAGGACGAACGTGCCCCTGACCCTTCTCATTCGCATGACATGTGTCACCCACGTACTGAAAAGTGGAGATCATGTTAGATCGTGGGTGAATAGATGAGTCTATCATGGGATGCGGAACGGTTTGAGCGGCAAAACCGAAAATTTGGATAAGATAAGTTTTAAAGTTCCGTTCGCAATTTCTTCAGCTGACAAGGACACAGTGAAGATTTTGAACGAGTTTCAAATAGAACGCACATGAAGAATTTGTGAATAGATTGGGTTGAGTATAGCATAGAGGGAAGGGTCCGATCACATTCACTTAGCAAAAACGCAACTTGAAGAAATAGCCATAAGTGAATGTCGTAGAGGACATAAACCCATATATATATATATATATATATATATATATATATATATATATATATATATATATATATATATATATATATATATAGCCAATGAAGAAAAACGACGGAAACAATGAAGATTTCGCAAAGTTGAAGAATTTGAACAACTGAGGAATTTCAAAAAAAACTGAGGAAAAACTCAAATTGAAGATTTTCAACTTTTTGTGGTGGCGTGACCCACTGTATAAGAATGATGATTTCAGACACCGCGTACAATTGTCGTAGGGTCCTGAGAATCAAATTCTTCATTAATTTCTTCACACTTAGAGTGTTATTTTTCATTGATTGAAGAAAAACGTTTCTTCATGTGTTGCACATCTAAGTCATCAATTTTGCATAAGTATTAGGATGAGTGTCCTTTTCAAAGAACTTTCGAAGACTCTAAGATATTTAGCTCACACCGCAACTTGCTAATCTCTTCTCATCCAAGGGCTTTGTGAAGATATCGGCTAGATGTTCTTCAGTCTTCACATGCTCAATAGAAATGTTGCCCTTCAACACATGATCACGAAGAAAATGATGACGAATCTGAATGTGCTTTGTCTTCGAGTGCTGAACTGGGTTGTGAGCAGTCTTGATGGCACTCTCATTGTCACGATGAGAGGCACATTCTTCACGTTGATGCCATAATCCTTGAGAGTTTGCTTCATCCACAACAATTGAGCACAACAAGAACCAAAGCAGCAATGTACTCAGCTCCCCGCAGAGATGAAGCGATACGCAGCTATGTTTCTTCGAGGACCAATGCACCAAATATCATGCAAGGAAATGACAAGTACCAGATGTTGACTTGCGGTCCACACGATCACCAAAGATAGTCAGAGTCGGAATATCCAATGAGATCAAAAGCAGAGCCCTTGGGGTACCATAATCCTAGTGTTGGTGTGTGAGCTAGATATCGAAGAATATGCTTCACAGCCTTATGGTGTGATTCCTTCGGTGTAGCTTGAAATCGGGCACACATGCAAACACTAAGCATTATATCTGACCTAGATGCACATAAGTACAATAAAGAACCAATCATGGAACGGTATACCTTGTGATCGAAGTCAATACCATTTTCATCAGTGCATAGATGGCCATTTGTGGGCATAGGAATTTTGACGCCTTTGCAATCTTGCATGCCAAATTTCCTTAGAACATCCTTGAGGTATTTCTCCTGATATATGAATATGCCATTGCGCTGTTGACGAATTTGAAGACCTAAGAAGAATTTCAACTCTCCCATCATAGACATTTGATATTCTTCACTCATCATATAGGCAAATTCATCACTATAACGTTGGTCAGTACAGCCAAAGATAATATCATCAACGTATATTTGGCACACAAATAATTCACCATCATAAGATTTAGTAAAGAGAGTAGGGTCGAGTGAACCGGTGTGAAGCCATTCTTCATGAGGAATTCCTTCAAAGTGTCATACCACGCCCGAGGGCCTGCTTGAGGCCATAGAGGGCCTTGTTGAGTCTGAAGACTTTGTCGAGGATTCTTTGGATCTTCAAAACCTGGGGTTGAGCAACATATACTTCTTCCTCAAGCTTACCATTGAGGAATGCACTTTTCACATCCATTTGATATAAAGTGATATCATGATGGTTAGCATAAGCAAGTAATATCAAGAATGGCCTCAAGTCTAGCAACAGGTGCAAAAGTTTCATCGAAATCAATTCCTTCAACCTGTGTGTAGCCTTGAGCTACAAGTCGTGCCTTATTCCTCACCACAAGGCCATTTTCATCTCCCTTGTTGCGGTAGATCCACTTTGTGCCAATGATATTATGCTTGCGAGGATCTGGACGTTTGACCAGTTCCCAGACGTTGTTGAGCTCGAATCGATGTAATTCTTCTTGCATGGCCTGAATCCACTCGGGCTCCGTAAATGCTTCATCTACCTTAGTGGGCTCTGTGATAAAGACAAAAGCATAGTGCCCATGAAGTTAGATAAATGTGAAGCTTTTGAGCGTGTGAGAGGACCCGTGCTTCAATGTCATCGATGATCTTTTCAACTTGCACTTCTTTTGCAATGCGAGGATGAGCTGGTTGTCGTCGAGGAATTTGATCAGCATTTTCTTCAAAGACCATTTTCTTGACATTTTCTTGGTGCATCAGCTCGACGGTCTTCACGTTACGGAATGAATTCTTCAAACAGATTCTTCAAGAGGGAATGACATCCTCGATGCGCCTTGAACTTGATAGAATCCTCAGTGCTGGTTCATCTATCACAGAAGGTAGGTGCTCTCTTTGCGAGCCATCGCTTTCATCAAACCAAGCACATCTACAGTTTCAACAATCTTGTGAAGAACATTGTTGAAGACTCTGTGGGTGTCTTGAGTCCTTCTGTAACCAAGCATAAAACCTTCATGTGCTTTCGGTGCAAATTTAGCATTGTGATGAGGATCTCTAATCCAACATTTAGCAATCAAGACTTTGAAATAACTCACATTCGGTTTCTTCTCAGTGAGGAGTTCATAGGCAGTCTTCTTGAAGAATTTGTGAAGATATACCCTGTTGATGATGTGGCACGTAGTGTAAATTGCCTCAATTCAGAAGTGACGAGGCGTCTTGTACTCATCAAGCATAGTGCGAGCCATCTCAACAAGAGTTCTATTCTTGTGCTCCACGGCGCCATTTTGCTGAGGAGTATAAGGAGCAGATAACTCATGAGTAATACCAAGTTCATAAAGATAGTCATCAAGACCGGAATTCTTGAACTCAATTCCATTGTCACTCCTGATGTGCTTGATCTTCACACCAAAGTTGGTTGAAGCCCTCGAGGAAAATCGTTTGAAGACTTCCTGCACTTCATGTTTGTAAGTAACAATGTGTACCCATGTGTAACGAGAGTAATCATCAACAATAACAAAGCCATATAGAGATGCATCATTAGTGACTGCTGAATAATGATTAGGACCAAAGAGGTCCATGTGAAGCAATTCAATGGTCGAGTAGTGGTCATGATAGTCTTCACTGGATGCTTGGCCTTGGTCATTTTTCCAGCTTCACGGGCTCCACACAAGTGATCCTTGAGGAATTTGACATTCTCAATGCCAATGACATGCTTCTTCTTCGCAAGCGTGCAGTAAATTCCTCATGCCTACATGACCAAGTCGTCGATACCATAGCCAGCCTTCCTAAGCTTTTGCAAGTAGGCACACGGCTGGTTGTGGTCCTAGAGAAATCAACAATATACAAGTCTCCTCTCCTAAAGCCTTCAAGACTTTGGAATTGTCAGCTTCCATAACCACAACACAACGATACTTGCCAAAGACAACAACCATATCAAGATCACAAAGCATTGAGATGTATATAAGGTTGTATCCTAAGGACTCAACAAGCATGACTTTGTCCACGTGTCGATCCTTTGTGATCGCAACCTTACCTAGACCCAATACCTGACTTTTGCCTTTGTTAGCGAACATGATATGCTTCAGATGCGATGGTGATAAGGGATCATCCATCAATAGATTCTTGTCACCAGTCATGTGATTTGTACATCCACTATCGAGGACCTACTCAGTGGCTTTGGGTTGATCATCCTGCAGATGAATTAGTGCAGCTTATGAACTCATATACTTCATCATTGAAGAATATGATATCAAATTCATCAGATGAATTTCATCAAGCAGTAAAACAGATATAGCAGTATGAGGACGTGTGAGATGAAAGTTCATTTCTTCATGATTAGCCTGCGTCCTTTCAGTAATTTTTGTCGTGCCCCAAAGAAATTCTTCAGACGTTAAAGCACGCCCGAGACCTGACCTCTGCACAAGAGATTAGTTCTTTTTCTTCACCACCCACATCCGAAGGGGTGGCAAAGAGTTCATCACTCATGAAGCTCCATATGAGAATGGTGGCAAAGAAGCCATACCATTTTGTTTCACATAAGAGGGGTTAGGGTAAGCATATGAATAAGCAGAGAAATTCTTCGAGGACTTATGAACATAATGGTTTGAGGAATAATGCACATATTCATAGCCCTTAGCTCCACCCTGCGAAACAGAGTTGTTAGCATGATGATAATCATGTGAGGACTTTGATCCTTTTGAGGAATTTGATCCATATGAGGAATTTGGTCCGTATGAGGACTTGGATCCATATGAAGAATTTGGTCCATATGAAGAGTTTGATCTGGGGTTCCTACTCTTCACAGGTGGTGTCATGAGGACATTCACCTGAAGACTTTCAAGGCACCTTTTGGGAACCCAGTTTCTTCATAGGGGAACCGTTCCTGCAGTTAGTGCTAACATATCTAGGAAATACTTCACCATTCTGATTTTTGAACAGTTTATAGTTGGAGTCAAATGACTCATCATAAGAATGAGGAGATTCACATGTAAAGCCAGATAAGTTAGATGGATCAACTGGTGGTCCCTTTGCAGCAACCCATGAGGTTTTGGGGTACTGCTCAGGCTTCCAATATGTACCATCAGCATTGATTTTCCTCTCAAAGGCAATACCCTCTTTCCTAGGGTTCCTGTTGAGGATCTGCTTTTTAAGCACATCACAAAGAGTCTGATGCCCTTTGAGGCTTTTGTACATGCATGTCATGTAAAATTCCTTTAGCCCTGCATTGTCAGTGATACTAGCAATGTCCTCAGATGAGGAATTAGTGATAGCAAGAGGTGTGAAGAATTTGTAACAATTGAAGCATTTGAACATTCGGTGAAGAATTAGCGATTCACGTTCAATGCACTTTAAGCATGGAGGAACAAATTCTTCTCGAGCAGCTGATTTGTTGAGCAAGTAATGAATCGTGCTCCTTCTGAAGATCTTCATAACTCACTCTTAGCTTCTCAAGATCTTGCTTCTTTTGAAGGAATTCATAAGAAAGCTTCTCATGATCAGATAAGAGAGTGTTATGATGACCTTGAAGGCTGTCAAACCTAGACCAAGTCTCTAAAGATTTTCACCAAGGCTTTAGTGCGATCCATTTCTTCACCCAACATATCATCACTTTTGTCTAGCATGTTTTGAACCTTTTCAAACGCCCTTTGTTGTTTTACGTTAATCTTAGCAAGTTTAGAGTAGCTGGGCTTGAGGTTTTCATCAGATTCATTCTCACTAGATTCAGAGGAGGTATATTTGAGTACCTTGGCACCCTTTGCCATGAAGCAATAGGCGGGAGCGTAGTCATCATTATCTTCATTAGCCTTGCTGGTGAGGTCATTTTCTTCAGAGTTGAAGATAGACTTGCTGACGAATGCAGTAGCAAGAGCCAGGCTCTCCACATAAGACTCGGACTCCTCAGATGCCTCCTCTTCCTCATGTTCCTCAGATTCAGCCTCAGAGTCCATTTCCTTGCCAATGAATGCCCGAGCCTTCTTGGAGCTGCTCTTCTTGTGAGATGAAGACTTCGAGGATTTTGATGATTTCTTCTTCTTCTTAGCGTCATCAGAACTGTAATCCTTGTATTTCTTCTTCTTTAATTCCTTTTCCCACTGAGGACAATCTTGAATATAGTTACCAGGTTTCTTGCATTTGTGGCATAGCCTTCTCTTGTAGTCACTGGATGAGGAATCACTGCTCCTTGAGGATTTTCCAAAGCGGTCGTCTTGAGAATTTCTGGAACTTCTTCACGAGCAGTGCTAGCTCCTGCTCAATTCTTCAGATCACCAAGGCTGCTACCGTAATCTTCACATTCAGATTCAAACACCGCCTTGGCCTTCAGGGCACGTGATTTGCCATATCTCGAACCATAGAGATCTCTCTTTTCAGCAAGCTAGAATTCATGAGTATTTAGCCTCTCGAGGATATCAGCGGGATCAAGTGACTTGTAATCAGCCCGTTCTTGTATCACCAATGCCAGAGTATCAAATGAGGAATCAAGCGATCTCAACAATTTCTTCACCACCTCATGGTCGGTGATGTCAGTGGCACCAAGCGCTTGAAGCTCATTTGAGATGTCAGTGAGGCAATCAAAGGTTTGTTGAACATTTTCATTGTCGAGTCTTTTGAAGCGGTTGAAGACGAAGAACATCAACTCGAGAGTCACGCTGAGTTGAGACTCCTTCATTGACTTTGGACAGCCTATCCTGCACAAGCTTAGCAGTTTCCAAAGCACTCACTCTTCCATCTTGTCCTTTGCTCAGATGGCCACATATGATATTCTTCGCTTGAGAATCGAGTTGCTTGAATCTCTTCACATCGGTAGCGTTCAGTGAGGGTGAGACAGAGGAACACCATTTTCCACAACATACCAGAGATCGTTATCAATTGCCTCAAGATGCATTCGTATCTTATTCTTCCAGTAGGGGTAGTCTGTCCCATCGAAGGTAGGACAGCTAGCAGAGACCTTGATCATACCTGCGGTCGACATAACTAAACTCCAGGCGGTTAAACCAAAATCACACAAAACAAGGGAGTACCTTGCTCTGATACCAATTGAAAGTGCGTTATATCGAATAGAGGGGGGTGAATAGGCGATTTTTATGAATTCTTCACTGAGGAATTTGCCGGTGAGGAAATTCCTTAGCGAAGAACTACTTACTGCAATGAATAAGTACTCGAAGTAAGCATAACAGAATCTGAGGATAGTCATCATGATGAAATGAAGACAAGCACAAAGTACAGAAAGCGTAATCACATGATAACACAAGATGAAGACAAACACACTGAAGAAATTGAACTGAGGAAATTTAGAAAGTCTTCAGTCAAAGTCTTCAAACACAGATATGATGAAGCACTTAACACAGTAATGAGGAAATGAAAGAGTTGAGGAAATAGAACCAGTAAGGTTGGTGAAGACAATGATTTGGTAGACCAGTTCCAATCTTGTCTCGATTGTAAGTCCGGTTGGAGCGGTGAGTATTTAAACTCGAGGACACAGTCCGGACACCCGATCCGAGCACGCAGCTCAGACACCAAGTCCTCACCGTATTCTCCTTGAACTAAGGTCAGACAGACCTCGTCCTATCACTCGTGGTAAGTCTTCAGGCGACTTCCAAACCTTCACAAACTCGGTCACTCGGCGATCCACAATTTCCTATTGGATGCTCTAGACCATGACGCCTAACCGTCTGGAAGAAGCTCAGTCTTCAAAGGTAACAAGCGTCGGATCCACGCAGGATCAAACTCTTCAGTGATGCTCAATCACTTTGGGTTTGTAGGTGTTTGGGTTTGGATTTTCCTCACTTGATGATTTTCACTCAAAGTCCTCAGAGGATGGGATGCTCTCAAATGACAAGTGTCAGTTTCTCTCGAGCAGCCAACCAGCTAGTGGTTGTAGGGGCGGCTATTTATAGCCAAGGGAGCAGCCCTACATGATAAGACATAAATGCCCTTCAATGATATGACCGTTAGGTAGATAGGATATTTTGGGACAGCTGGCACGCATCACAGCAACGGTCGGAAATTTGAGGTTCAAATTCCTTAGGGCTATCATGTTCCTCACTGTGTAGGCAATTCGCACTTGCGAATTCCTAACTCCTCAGTCAGAACAAATTCCTCATTGACTGTAAGAACTTCGTCTCATCCTTTGAAGAAATTGACTAAACTGTATGAGATTTCCAATGGCTTCACTCGAAGGGATTGGTAGGTGTAGAGATTTTGAGTTGAGCATCACATGGAAATTTTTCCTTAGTATTTCCTCGACCCCCTTTAACGATGCAGTGTTTCCTATGACTCAAGAAAGAGAAAACGAAACTACGAAAACAAAAGTCTTCACGCTTCATGTTCCTCAAATGAATACCAAGTCTTCAAGGTCACACCAATTTCTTCACTTTCAAAGTCTTCAGAAAGTCTTCAGAATACCAAAGTCTTCAGTTGAAGAACTTCATTTTTTGGGGTCGACTTTCACTGTAAATATCAAACTCCTCATAGACTTATAGACCTGTGTACACTTATAAACGCATTAGACCCTTAACCTATAAGTCTTCAATACACCAAAATCACTAAGGGGCACTAGATGCACTTACATCTTGGGCAGCCGTACATTGCGTAGAGCCGGGACGAGACATTGCACTCCCAAAGAACTGGAAGTAACTCCTGGCTCCACCGAAGTTGTCGGATGAACCGGAGTAAGCTGACGGGCCGCGTATTGTGCCGCTAACTCGGCTTCTCGACGTGCCCTTCCTTGGTCTACCATGTTCTGAGCATCAGTGGCACCACCCGTCGGGTTATGGCCACGGGACGGATCACGGTTTTGCGCGCTACTCGACACAGCCGGTTCATCAAGGCGCCTGCTATAGCTCCTGCTTGGGCGGGGAGTGGAATGAATCCTCTCACGACTGTATGAATAAGCCTGTTGCTGAGTCAAGGCCGTCTGAAGGAGCTCCCTAGCCCGTCGTGTATCAACTGCTGCGTGGATGCCGCCGAAGGGGACCCGGTACCCGTACTCGATTGAGCCAGCCTCGGGGCCCCAGCCTGCATCGTCGATGTAGAGCTTGCCGCGACGACTCTTAGTCATCCAGCCCATAGCATATCCCTTGAGCCCTTCGAAGCTGCCCTCTAAGAACTCGAAACCATCGTGTGATAGCCCCAGGGTGGGCGCCAACCGTAAATGGTTTTGTCACGGCAGATGTCCTAGTGAAAGGACTTAGTCATGGATCCATCACGACGGGTTAGCTTAAAGGGGTTTAAGCGGACAAAGGACGCAGAGAGTTTATACTGGTTCGGCCCCTTGCGGTGAAGGTAAAGGCCTAATCCAGTTGTTGTGGAATTGCTAGGGTTTCGATGACTAGGGAGCGAATTCGCTATGCCTGGCTCTCGAGTTGTTGTGTGTTGTCTCTAAACTACCGTCGGGTTGTCCCTTTATATACATAGGTTAACGCCTACCGGTTTACAGAATCCGGTGGCCTGCTCATAAACGTGTTCGGCTCGGTCTCTACTCTTTCTATCTTATAGTACAAGTTTACATGTCAATGTTGGTTTATGTCTACCGGCCTTAATCCGCCTTTGGGCTTTGGGCCTTCATAAAGCGCCACCGTCTTTGTCTTCATGGGCTTCAAACATAATAACTCATTATGGGGATAACTTGGCCTCTCACGGACGGGTTTACGCCCAGTGATAATATCCCCAACACTTGGGGATGCCGAAGGCACCCCAAGGTAAATCCAAGGACACCAAAAAGCCAAAGCTTGGGGATGCCCCAGAAGGCATCCCCTCTTTCGTCTTCGTCCATCAGTAACTTTACTTGGAGCTATATTTTTATTCACCACATGATAAGTGTTTTGTTTGGAGCGTCTTGTATGATTTGAGTCTTTGCTTTTAGTTTACCACAATCATCCTCGCTGAATAAACTTTTGAGAGAGACACATATGATTCGGAATTTACTAGAATACTCTTTGTGCTTCACTTATATCGTTTGAGTTATATAATTTTTGCTCTATGTGCTTCGCTTATATCTTTTAGAGCACGGCGGTGGTTTGTTTTATAGAAACTATTGTTCTCTCATGCTTCACTTATATTATTTTGAGAGTCCTACAAAATAGCATGGTAATTTGCTTAAATTGTGGAATTAGTCCTAATATGATATGCATACAAGATTAGTAAAACTTTCTTATAAGTGCATTGAATACTAAGAAAATTTGATGCTTGATGATTGTAGTAATGTTAAAGTTGTGCTAGTTGAGTAATTGTGAATTTGAGAAATACTTGTGTTGAAGTATACAAGTCCCGTAGCATACACGTATGGTAAACGTTGTGTAACAAATTTGAAACATGAGGTGTTCTTTGATTTTCCTCCTTATGAGTGGCGGTCGGGGACGAGCGATGGTATTTTCCTACCAATCTATCACCCTAGGAGCATGCGCGTAGTGCTTAGTTTTTTATGACTTGTAGATTTTTGCAATAATTATGTGAGTTCTTTATGACTAATGTTGAGTCCATGGATTATACGCACTCTCATCCTTCCATCATTGCTAGCCTCTTCGGTACCGTGCATTGCCCTTTCTCATCTTGAGAGTTGGTACAAACTTCGCCGGTGCGTGCAAACCCCACGATACGATCTCTATCACACATAAACCTCCTTATATCTTCCTCAAAACAGCCACCATACCTACCTATTATGGCATTTCCATAGCCATTCCGAGATATATTGCCATGCAACTTTCCACCGTTCCATTTATCATGACACTTTTCATCATTGTCATATTGCCTTGCATGATCATGTAGTTGACACCGTATTTGTGGCAAAGCCACCATGCATATTATTTCATACATGTCACACTTGATTCATTGCCCATCCGCACACCAAGGCATGCTCATATAGAGTCATACTTTGTTCTAGTATCGAGTTGTAATCATTAAGTTGTAAATAAATAGAAGTGTGATGATCATCATTCGTAGAGCATTGTCCCAAAAAAAAGAGAAAGGCCAAATAAAAAAGGAAAGGCCCAATAAAAAAAAAGGGACAATGCTACTATCCATTTTTCCACACTTGTACTTCAAAGTAGCACCATGATCTTTATGATAGAGAGTCTCTTGTTTTGTCACTTTCATATACTAGTGGGAATTTCTCATTATAGAACTTGGCTTGTATATTCCAACAATGGGCTTCCTCAAATGCCCTAGGTCTTCGTGAGCAAGCAAGTTGGATTCACACCCACTTAGTTTCTTTTGTTGAGCTTTCATGCATTTATAGCTCTAGTGCATCCATTGCATGGCAATCCCTACTCCTTGCATTGACATCAATCAATGGGCATCTCCCTAGCTTGTTGATTAGCCGCGTCAATGTGAGACTTTCTCCTTTTTGTCTCCTCCACATAACCCCCATCATCATATTCTATTCCACCCATAGTGCTATATCCATGGCTCACGCTCATATATTGCGTGAAAGTTGAAAAAAGTTTGAGATTACTAAAGTATGAAACAATTGCTTGGCTTGTCATCGGGGTTGTGCATGATGAGAGCATTCTTGTGTGACCAAAATGGAGCATGACCAAACTATATGATTTTGTAGGGATGAACTTTCTTTGGCCATGTTGTTTTGAGAAGACATAATTCCTTAGTTAGTATGCTTGAAGTATTATTACTTTTATGTCAATATTAAAATTTTATCTTGAATCTTTCGGATCTGAATATTCATGCCACAAATAAGAGAGTTACATTGAAAATTATGCCAAGTAGCATTCCACATCAAAAATTCTATTTTTATCATTTACCTACCCGAGGACGAGCAGGAATTAAGCTTGGGGATGCTTGATATGTCTCCAACGTATCTATAATTTTTTATTGTTCCACGCTAACATATATTCTGTTTTGGATGTTTAATGGGCTTTATTATACACTTTTATATTATTTTTGGGACTAACCTATCAACCGGAGGCCCAGTCCGAATTGTTGTTTTTTGCCTATTTCAGTGTTTCACAGAAAAGGAATATCAAACAGAGTCCAAACGGAATGAAACCTTCGGCAACGTGATTTTCGGAACAAACGTGATCCAGAGGACTTGGAGTGGACGTCAAGAAACGAACAAGGAGGCCACGAGGCAGGGGGCGCGCCTACCCCCTCTGGGCGCACCCACCACCCTCGTGGGCCCCTCGTAGCTCCACCGACCTACTTCCTCCTATATATACCTACGTACCCCCAAACCATCAGAACAGGAGCCAAAACCCTATTTCCACCACCGCAACCTTTTGTAACCGTGAGATCCCATCTTGGGACCTTTTCTGGCGCTCCGCCGGATGGGGCATTGATCACGGAGGGCTTCTACATCAACACCATAGCCTCTCCGATGATGTGTGAGTAGTTTACCTCAGACCTTCGGTCCATAGTTATTAGCTAGATCTCTTCTTCTCTCTCTTTGGATCTCAATACAAAGTTCTCCTCGACTCTCTTGGAGATCTATTTGATGTAACTCTTCTTTTGCGGTGTGTTTGTCGAGATCCGATGAATTGTGGGTTTATGATCAAGATTATCTATGAACAATATTTGAATCTCCTCTAAATTCTTTTATGTATGATTGGTTATCTTTGCAAGTCTCTTTGAACTATCGGTTTGGTTTGGCCTACTAGATTGATCTTTCTTGCAATGGGAGAAGTGCTTAGCTTTGGGTTCAATCTTGCGGTGCTCGATCCCGATGTGACAGGGAAACGACACGTATTATATTGTTGCCATCGAGGATAAAAGATGGGGTTTATATCATATTGCATGAGTTTATCCCTCTACATCATGTCATCTTGCTTAAAGCGTTACTCTGTTCTTATGAACTTAATACTCTAGATGCATGCTGGATAGCGGTCGATGTGTGGAGTAATAGTAGTAGATGCAGGAAGGAGTCGGTCTACTTGTCACGGACGTGATGCCTATATACATGATCATGCCTAGATATTCTCATAACTATGCTCAGTTCTATCAATTGCTCGACAACAATTCGTTTACCCACCGTAATACTCATGCTATCTTGAGAGAAGCCACTAGTGAAACCTATGGCCCCCGGGTCTATTTTCCATCATATTAATCTTCCGTCAACAAGCTATTTTTATCTTTGTTTATTTTGCAATCTTTACTTTTACTCTTTATCATAAAAACACCAAAAATATTATCTTATCATCTCTATCAGATCTCACTCTCGTAAGTGACCGTGAAGGGATTGACAACCCCTTTATCGCATTGGTTGCGAGGTTCTTATTTGTTTGTGTAGGTGCGTGGGACTCGGCGTGGTCTCCTCTTGGATTGATACCTTGGTTCTCAAAAACTGAGGGAAATACTTATGCTACTTTACTTGCATCACCCTTTCCTCTTCAAGGGAAAACCAACGCAGTGCTCAAGAGGTAGCACACGATACCATATTCACTGCTTTTTACTCGAGAGAAATTGCTTCCGCCCCGGTATTTGGTTGGTGAGTCTCTTCGTAAATAGCCATCACCGGGCGGCCTCTTCCTCTTATGTTCGGTGTTGAGTTTGCCGGCCTATTTGAAGACCCAACAACTTTTGTAGGTGTGATTAGCTGGTTTATCGGGGTTGCCATGAATCTGGCAGGGCCGCTCCAATATCTTGTCTAAATTGGATGGTCTGTCTCTGTTTGCCTTGAATGGCTTTTTTCGTTGACCGAGTTTGGGGCCGCTGAATCCAGCGTTGACCGCTGTGTCGTGCGTTCTTTCATTATCATCACGACGTTTGTGTTTACTGCGTCGTGACTTGCCATTGCCATCTCGGGCTTTGGAAGTGCCCGGATCGCTGGCGCTGTTGCTTCTACGAGCGAGCCAGCTGTCTTCTCCCGCGCAAAAGCGGGTCATCAGAGCGGTAAGGGCTGACATGGATTTTGGTTTTTCTTGACCGAGATGGCGAGCGAGCCATTCGTCCCGGACGCTGTGTTTGAACGCTGCTAGGGCTTCCACGTCCGGACAGTCGACAATTTGGTTCTTTTTAACTAAGAACCTAGTCTAGAGCTTCCTGGCTGACTCTCCGGGCTGCTGGACGATGTGACTTAAGTCATCGGCATCTGGTGGCTGGACATATGTACCTTGGAAGTTGAAGGTCATCTCTGCGGGCCATATGTATATGGAGAAGGAAATCCTCGATCCATACCGCGGGATCGGTTGTTCCGTCATATGATTCGATATTCACGTGTTTAAACCCTTCTGGGAATTTGTTCTCCATTACTTCGTCTGTGAAGCAAAGAGGGTGTGCAGCGCCTCTATATTGGGCCACATTGCGACGTAGCTCCGATGGAGTCCGTCTGCGGTTTTTGGCCCGGGCGTGACTAAGATTGTCACATCCGAATAGGTAGCCGTCATCGCGTGTCGAGGCACGTCCTCGCGATCCGTAGATCAATCAGGATTGTCATGCTCTACTGTCCAGGTCCTGCCGAAGGTCATATGTATAGCCCCGAGCTGTTTTATCTCTGTTTTTACGTTAGGTGGGGCAGCCTGCTGTTCGGCTTGATTTGCCGCTTTATTCTGACCACGTGGTGGTCGGTCAGCCACATTGACCCGACCGCGTGGTGGTCGGCCGGCCGCATTGCGCGGGGGAGGTACGGGCTCCGGCGCCTCCTCATCAAACTGAGGTAGCAATTTGCACTTCGTAACTCTTGGTTGGGCGCTGAGGCCGTATTCTTGGCTGCCAGACATCACCCATCCGCTGTTGAGCAGATCTTGGTCAGCTTGAAGCTGCTGCTGTTTCTTCTTCAGGCTCCTTGCAGTGGCTATTAGCCGGCGCTTAAAGAGCTCCTGCTCGAGAGGTTCCTCAGGCACGATGAAATCATCGTTGCCGAGGCTCACCTCATCTCGGAGAGCGGAAGATAATTGCTGTCCTCCGAGTCGTCATGTATGGCCTGTTCATCAGGGCTGACTTGCCCGTTTTCCTGTTCCTCTTGTTCGGAGGTTGCCTTAACAGGGTATTCATTGTCTTCAGCATCGTCCGAGGTGTTGTTTTCTCCCGTGCCGGTATTGCTGTCTTTGGTACAACGTGACTTAGAGCGGCGCCGCTGACGCCGGCGCTTAGGCTGTGCCTCAGGAGGTTTATCCTTGGCTGGATCTTCTTTGTCATCACCGTTAGGTTCTTTAGGTGTATCCACCATGTACACGTCATACGGAGAAGTCGTCGTCCGACTTCCAGAACGGCGGTGTTGGCCTTGCTCCTTATTGGCATCGTCGTCCATACCGTCGATGTCTTCGGAGCCGTAATCGAACATGTCGGTCAAGTTCTCGACAGTGGTTATGAAGTGGGTGGCGGGTGGGAAGCGAAATTCCCCATCATCAGCCTCCAGTTCGAACCGGACATGGTTCGGCCGTGAGTCCCCCGCTAAGGATAGATTTTTTAATGAGTTTAGCGCATCACCTAAAGGCGAGTGTCGGAAGATGTCCGCGGTGCTGAATTTGACGATCGATGACTGATCTAGCTCGACTAGCACGGACGCACATGGTTCGGGACCTGTAGCCCGAAACGAGTCTGAGGTTCCGGTGACGCAGACGTCGCTCGAGGTTAATTCTTTGTGCGGCTCCAATGCCACAGAGTCTACGGATTTCGTGGCGGGTGATACGTGTCCAACGTATCTATAATTTTTTATAGCTCCATGCTATATTATCTACTATTTTTAACATTAATGGGCTTTATTATCCACTTTTATATTATTTTTGGGACTAAACTATTAACCGGAGGCCCAGCCCAGAATTGCTGTTTTTTTGCCTATTTCAGAGTTTCAAAGAAAAGGAATATCAAACGGAGTCCAAACGGAATGAAACCTTCGAACGTGATTTTCTCACCGAACATGATCCAGAGACTTGGACCCTACGTCAAGAAATAAAGGATGAAGGCACGAGGTAAGGCGTGCCCACCCCCTGTATGCCCTCCACCCTCGTGGGCCCCTGTTGCTCCAATCGACGTATTCTTCCTCCTATATATACCTACGCACTTCAAACGATCGACACGGAGCCAAAAACCTAATTCCACTGCCGCAACCTTCTGTACCCACGAGATCCCATCTTGGGGCCTGTTCCGGAGCTCTGCCGGAGGAGGAACCCATCACGGAGGGCTTCTACATCAACACAATAGCCTCTTCTGTAGCGACCCGACCTCAGACGGTCAAGCCTCTGTGTATCCGTGCCATCCCTGGATCAGTATGCTGGCACACACAGTACATCAATGTATATATCAAAGTGCAATCACATGTATAAATAACGTAAAACTGATATATACCTCAAACAAATGACAGCTCACCAATCGTTGCATCTAACGTAGGTGTATAACAGGGTTTGGTCTTCTAAAGGTCAAATAATTCCTCAGATCCTTAAAGTCATCGGAGTCTTCAACTGTTGTAGTTCCTAATACATGGTGAAATCCTCTTTACTCTGAAGGGGTCATCAGTTTTCCGATATCAAATCCTTCTTGGAGCGTCTTCAGTTGATTCCTCCAGGTGATCAAAGGATAAGGGGTATATTCTAACTATTTGAGGTGAGAGTGTCAGAAGAGATGAGAAGTAAGAGTCTTTTTGAAAATAAAGTTTTAGAAATTTCCTATCCAAGGGGATTTCCGATTCATAGGGTCACGTCCTACAGTCAACATGTGCTCTGATACCATTTACATGGCGACCCGACCTCGAACAGTCAACCTACGTGTTCTTTGTGCCATCCACAGATCGGTATCTTTGGCTACGGTACATCAATGTATATATCAAAGTGCAATCACATGTATAATTAACGTAAAACTGATATATACCTCATAATTCACAATGAAACAAATAGTGGTGTGGAGTCCCATCAACGCCCGGTATGAGGTTGAGTGTGAACCGTAACCACATGTATCGTACTCTTACCGTGGAGGAAATATACGCAACATGATACGTTGCAGCCGTGTGAGTCGATTACATTGAATGTACCGGCAAGATCACAATAAGAGAAAACAGATGATAAACTATTCTATATGCGGTATGGCTTTGTGGCTCTGTATACGAGTTTTGTTTTGCGTAAAAGCTGATTTATTTTCCCTACATCAAGGAATAAGCGAAGTCATGCTATGGAGTTTTCTATCATGACATGGTTCCGCCAACGATGTCTCATAGCCCAAAATCATCATAAGTTGCCCACAATTAAGTTATCAATCCGGTGTTGAGAGTTCAGAGATAGATCCAAGTCCGGATGCTCAAATTGTAATGGCAGGGGACACGGCTGTCGATTAGGTTTAAACCCTCTGCGGAGGTTTGTACACTTTCCATGAGATTGATCCCTCTCTTTACGTTCTCGCACTTCAAGGTGTTTGAGAACAAGATGGCCAAAACATGGTCTTCGAAGAGTTCCTCGACCCTTTGTCGGTACTCATCCCATCCTCTAGTAGTTCTACATCTGCTAGTAGTCCCAGTGAGTCACAACTAAGGTCACCAAGCGAGCCCATAATGACTTGCGGTTGCGGGTAAGCTTCGGGCATGAAGTATTCTTAGTCTCTTTGAGTGCAGGTGAAGCTTTCCGCCAAGATGTCATGGCGCTTCTCCATGCATCGGCCAACCCTTTGGTTTCTCGAGGTGCCGTCAACCATCCTTCACCCAGTAGTGTGTATTGAATTCTTGTCTCGAGTCTTGAAGTCTTGAGGCCTTGAAGATCTGATCCTTGCAGTTCCATCATGGAGTTATCGTCATTGGCGTAGATCCTCCATTCTCACACCACTCCAGTACTCATACCAACCCGTCTACTATAGCGTAGCATTAAAATAAATAACGTCCGGGCTTGGTAGCAGGTGATGGGTTCCTACCTCATGCATACTACTCAACTACAAGAATCAATAACACTACTGGAGGGTGGTTGCAAAGATGCCACTAAATGCAATAAAACATAGGTACGAAAGCATGGTCAAAGTGAACTTGCCTTGTTGACGATCTTCGAAAACTAGGGACTCGTGGTAGCAAACTTTCGCACTCCGGAAAATTCTACCGAGGCAAACAATAACCATAATAAGCACATAGCATATGATCACTTAACATAGCAACAAAGTAACATAACACACCAAAACAACAAATAAAAACCCAAGAGGGAAAACTCAAAGAAAACCCAACTCAAGTTTTTCCTACTTCAAGCAACAACTAAAAATAGTTTTATATAACAAAAATTTTCTCAACATATCTTAAACATGGGTTTTTATTAACTTAACAGAAAAGAATGCATTAATCAACTAGGAGCAAAAAGAATCAATTTAAAAGCTATTATAAAACTCCTATTAGGCCTAATTCAATTTTTTGTAAGAAAAATAAAATAAAACTTTTATTTATTATAAATAAAAGTTCATCCTATAAAGTGACAGAAACTATCCTAGAATAATCAATCACATGTTAAAAATAAATTGTTTTACTAATTAGAATAATAGGAAAAGCAGTAGCTGAATTAATTAATTAGGATTAACCAGATTCTGCTTAAAACTATTTTTTATTAATCCTAAAATACCCAAATTAATTCCTATGGTTTGGCAATGTCAAAATAAAGTTGGGACAAAAAGAATCATCCAAAAATAATTTTTCTAACTCAAGTTATAGCAGATTTACTATTCTGACTAAAACTAAATTAAAGCCATTTTAATTAATTTTAACATAGCTAAATATATTTTCTACAGAAAATATAGAAAATTTGCAATCCAACAAAAAAAGAATCACCTAAAAATATTAAACAGAATAAAAGATATGAATTTTTTCAAAAGCAGGAACTATTCTGTTAAAACAGAAAACAAAAATAAAGAAAAAAGAGCCTAATGGGCCTAAACTACATGCACTGGCGTAATATAAACTAAGCGGCCTGAGGTTAAACTGAATCGGGCGGGCTAAAAATTAAAACCTAACTTAAAAACTAACTTGGACTAAACCCGGTCGAACGGGCGGTTTTTTATAAGCAAACGTACCGCCTTGAGGTCTAATCTACCGTGAATTGCGCATCAGACGGGGAGGATTCGGCTTACCTAGGAGCTCGGCGGTGGCGGCGAGTGCGCTATCTACGGTGTAGAATTAGACCCCGAAGAATGCAGCGTTTTATAAAAACATGCCGGTTACGACGGTTTAGTCGGTTAGTTTTTGATTGGGGATGAGCCGCAAATTTAATTGTGATTTAGTTAAATTAAAATAACTGTTTGAAATAAATCTTTCTAAAAGTGATTGAAAAATTTTCTATTTATCAGTTGAAAATTTTTGTTGAAAGTGAGTGGTGTTTGAGGCTGTGAGCAGGATGTGAAATCTGATCATCTTCCATGAAGTGTGAGTAGTTTACCTCGGACCTTGGGTCCATAGTTAGTAGCTAGATGGCTTCTTCTCTCTTTTTGGATCTCAATACAATGTTCCCCCCCTCTCTCGTGGAGATCTATTCGATGTAATCTTCTTTTTGCGGTGTCTTTGTTGAGACCGATGAATTGTGGGTTTATGATCAAGATTATCTATGAACAATATTTGAATCTTCTCTGAATTCTTTTATGTATGATTGGTTATCTTTGCAAGTCTCTTGAATTATCAGTTTGGTTTGGCCTACTAGATTGATCTTTCTTGCAATGGGAGAAGTGCTTAGCTTTGGGTTCAATCTTGCGGTGTCCTTTCCCGGGATGAGGGGGCATCAAGGCACGTATTGTATTGTTGCCATCAAGGATAACAAGATGGGGTTTTTATCATATTGCATGAATTTATCCCTCTACATCATGTCATCTTGCTTACAGGCGTTACTCTGTTTTCTTGAACTTAATACTCTAGATGCATGCTTTGGATAGCGGTCGATGAGTGGAGTAATAGTAGTAGATGCGAGGCGAGTCGGTCTACTTGTCTCGGACGTGATGCCTATATACATGATCATACCTAGATACTCTCATAACTATGCTCAGATTCATCAATTGCTCAACAAGAATTCGTTCACCCACCGTAAAATACTTATGCTCTTGAGAGAAGCCACTAGTGAAATCTATGGCCCCCGGGTCTATCTTCATCATATTAATATTCCTACACTTAGTTATTTCCTTTGCTTTTTTACTTTGCTTTTATTTTACTTTGCATCTTTATCACAAAAATACCAAAAATATTATCCTATCATATCTATCAGATCTCACTCTCGTAAGTGACCGTGAAGGGATTGACAACCCCTTATCGCGTTGGTTGCGAGGAGTTATTTGTATTGTGCAAAAGCGAGGGACTCATGCGTAGCCTCCTACCGATTGATACATTGGTTCTCAAAAACTGAGGGAAATACTTACGCCATCTTGTTGCATCACCCTTTCCTCTTCAAGGAAATCCAACGCAGTGCTCAAGAGGTAGCAGAGAAGATTTATGGCGCCGTTGCCGGGGAGTCTACGCAAAAGTCAACATACCAAGTGCCCATCGCAATCCCTTATCTCCCGCATTACATTATTTGCCATTTGCCTCTCGTATTCCTCTCCCCCACTTCACCCTTGCCGTTTTATTCGCCCTCTCTTTTTTGTTTGCCTCTTTTTCGCTTGCCTTTTGTTTGCTCGTGTGTTGGATTGCTTGTTCGTCACGATGGCTCAAGATAATACCAAATTGTGTGACTTTACCAATACCAACAATAATGATTTCCTTAGCACTCCGATTGCTCCTCTTACCAATATTGAATCTTGTGAAATCAATGCTGCTTTGTTGAATCTTGTCATGAAAGATCAATTCGCCGGCCTTCCTAGTGAAGATGCCGCTACTCATCTAAATAACCGTTGATTTATGTGATATGCAAAAGAAGAAAGATGTTGATAATGATATTGTTAAATTGAAGCTATTTCCTTTTTCGCTTAGAGATCGTCTAAAGCTTGGTTTTCGTCTTTGCCTAAAAATAGTATTGATTCTTGGAACAAGTGCAAAGATGCTTTTATCTCTAAATATTTTCCTCCCGCTAAGATCATCTCTCTTAGAAACGATATTATGAATTTTAAGCAACTTCATCATGAACATTTTGCACAAGCTTGGGAGAGAATGAAATTAATGGTATGTAATTGCCCTACTCATGGTTTGAATTTGTGGATGATTATACAAAAAAATTTATGCCGGATTAAATTTTGCTTCTAGAAATCTTTTAGATTCGGCCGCGGGAGGCATTTTTATGGAAATCACTTTAGGAGAAGCTACTAAACTCCTAGATAATATTATGGTTAATTATTCTCAATGGCACACTGAAAGATCTACTAATAAAATAGTGCATGCGATAGATGAACTTATGAAATTATTTGCTACTAAGAGTGTTTCTTCTGATCCTAATGATATGCCTTTGTCTACTTTGATTGAGAATAATAATGAATCTATGGATGTGAATTTTGTTGGTAGGAATAATTTTGGTAACAACGCCAGATAGAGGAAACTTTAATCCTAGGCCTTATCCTAGTAATTCCTCTAATAATTATGGAAATTCCTACAACAATTCTTATGGAAATTTTAATAAGATGCCCTCTGAATTTGAGACTAGTGTTAAGGAGTTTATGAATTCGCAAAAGAATTTCAATGCTTTACTTGAGGAAAATTTGCTTAAAGTTGATGAATTGGCTAGGAACGTTGATAGAATGTCTCTTGATGTTGATTCTTTAAAGCTTAGATCTATTCCTCCTAAGCATGATATCAATGAGTCTCTCAAAGCAATGAGAATTTCCATTGATGAGTGCAAAGAAAGAACCGCTAGGATGCGTGCTACGAAAGATGCCTTTATTAAAGCATATTCTTCTAGTTCCTATGAAAATAAAGATGAAGTTCTAAAAGTTATTTATGTGTCCCCAATTAAATCTTTGTTTCGAAATATGAATCTTGATAATGATGTGACTGAATATGATCCACCTTTACCTAGAAGGCGTTCCAAAAATTCGGAGTTTTTAGATATTGATGCTAAAATTGATAAAAGTGGGATTGAAGAAATCAAAACCCTAGATGTTGCTAAACCCACTATTTTGGATTTCAAGGAATTTAATTATGAAAGTTGCTCTTTGATTGATTGTATTTCCTTGTTGCAATCCGTGCTAAATTCTCCTCTTGCTTATAGTCAAAATAAAGCGTTTACTAAACTTATCGTTGATGCCTTGATGCAATCTTATGAAGAAAAGCTTGAGTCGGAAGTTTCTATCCCTAGAAAACTTTATTATGAGTGGGAACCTACTATTAAAATTAAGATTAAGGATCATGAGTTTAATGCTTTATGTGATTTGGGTGCTAGTGTTTCCACTATTCCCAAAACTTTGTGCGATTTGCTAGATTTCCGTGATTTTGATGATTGCTCTCTAAACTTGCACCTTGCGGATTCCACTATTAAGAAACTTATGGGAATAATTAATGATGTTCTTATTTTTGCAAATAGGAATTATGTGCCCGTAGATTTTATCGTTCTTGATATAGATTGCAATCCTTCATGTCCTATTATTCTTGGTAGGCCTTTCCTTAGAACGATTTGTGCAATTATTGATATGAAGGAAGGGAATATTAGATTCCAATTTCCATTAAATAAAGGCATTGAACACTTCCCTAGGAAGAAAATAAAACTACCATATGAATCTATTATGAGAGCCACTTATGGATTGCCTACCAAAGATGGAATACCTAGATCTATCCTTGCTTTTTGCCTAGCTAGGGGCGTTAAACGACAGCGCTTGTTGGGAGGCAACCCAATTTTATTTTTAGTTTTTTTGCTTTTGCTTCTGTTTAGGAATAAATATTTGTTCTAGCCTCTGGTTAGATGTGTTTTTATGTTTTAATTAGTGTTTGTGCCAAGTTAAACCTATAGGATCTTCTTGGATGATAGTTATTTGATCTTGCTGTAATTTCCAGAAACATTCTGTTCACTAAAACAATTTTTAAAAATCACCAGAACGTGATAAAATAGTGATTCCAATTTCTGCTGATCAATAAACAAATTTCCTAGGTCTTCCTATTTTTTCTGATATTTGGGAGTTCCAGAAGTTTGCGTTAGTTACAGATTACTACAGACTGTTCTGTTTTTGACAGATTCTGTTTTTTGCGTGTTGTTTGCTTATTTTTATGAATCTATGGCTAGTAAAATAGTTTATAATCCATGGAGAAGTTGGAATACAGTAGGTTTAACACCAATATAAATAAAGAATGATTTCATTACAGTACCTTGAAGTGGTCTTTTGTTTTCTTTCGCTAACGGAGCTCACGAGATTTCTGTTGAGTTTTGTGTTGTGAAGTTTTCAAGTTTTGGGTGAAATCTTTTGATGGATTATGGAACAAGGAGTGGAAAGAGCCTAAGCTTGGGTATTCCCATGGAACCCCCAAGATAATCTAAGGACACCAAAAAGCCAAAGCTTGGTTATGCCCCGGAAGGCATCCCCTCTTTCGTCTACTTCCATCGGTAACTTTACTTGGAGCTATATTTTTATTCACCACATGATATGTGTTTTGCTTGGAGCGTATTGTATGATTTGAGTCTTTGCTTTTTAGTTTACCACAATCATCCTTGATGTACACACCTTTTGAGAGAGACACACACTATTTGGAATTTATTAGAATACTCTTTGTGCTTCACTTATATCTTTTGAGCTATATAGTTTTGCTCTAGTGCTTCACTTATATCTTGTAGAGAACGATGGTGGATTTGTTTTATAGAAACTATTGATCTCTCATGTTTCACTTAGATTATTTTGAGAGTCTTAAATAGCATGGTAATTTGCTTAAATAATCCTTATATGCTTGGTATTCAAGATTTGTGAAACTTTCATATGAGTGTGTTGAATACTATGAGAAGTTTGATACTTGATAATTGTTTTGAGATATGAAGATGGTGATATTAGAGTCATGCTAGTTGAGTAGTTGTGAATTTGAGAAATACTTGTGTTAAAGTTTGTGATTCCCGTAGCATGCATGTATGGTGAACCGTTATGTGATGAAGTCGGAGCATGATTTATTTATTGATTGTCTTCCTTATGAGTGGCGGTCGGGGACGAGCGATGGTCTTTTCCTACCAATCTATCCCCCTAGGAGCATGCCGTAATACTTTGCTTTGATAACTTGTAGATTTTTGCAATAAGTATATGAGTTTTTTATCATTAATGTTGAGTCCATGGATTATACGCACTTCTCCTCCTTCCACCATTGCTAGCCTCTCTAATACCACGCACTTTTCGCCGGTATCATACACCCACCATATACCTTCCTCAAAACAACAACCATACCTACCTATCATGGCATTTTCATAGCCATTCCGAGATATATTGCCATGCAACTTTCCACCGTTCCGTTTATTATGACACATTCATCATTGTCATATTGCTAGCATGATCATGTAGTTGACATATTATTTGTGGCAAAGCCACCATTCATAATTCTTTCATACATGTCACTCTTGATTCATTGCATATCCCGGTACACCGCCGGAGGCATTCATATAGAGTCATATTTTGTTCTAAGTATTGAGTTGTAATTGTTGAGTTGTAAGAAAATAAAAGTGTGATGATCTTCATTTTTAGAGCATTGTCCTAAGTGAGGAAAAGGATGATGGAGACTATGATTCCCCCATAAGTCGGGATGAGACTCCGGACAAAAAAAAAGAGGCCATAAAAAAAAGAGAAAAGGCCCAAATAAAAAAATAAAAAATGAGAGAAAAGAGAGAAGGGACAATTTTACTATCCTTTTACCACACTTGTGCTTCAAAGTAGCACCATGATCTTCATGATAGAGAGTCTATCATTTTGTCACTTTCATATACTAGTGGGAATTTTTCATTATAGAACTTGGCTTGTATATTCCAATGATGGGCTTCCTCAAAATGCCCTAGGTCTTCGTGAGCAAGCGAGTTGGATACACACCCACTTAGTTTCTTGTAACATCCCAAATTTCCTATTTGGAATGTTTTACAATTATAGCTAAGCATCCTATGCATCCTGTTTGAATTTGAATGCCATTTGGAGTTTCAGAGGATTTTGAGTTTTGAATTTGAATTCAAACTTTGGCAAGTGGGAATCATTTCAAAAACTATGCCTGATAAATACTTGATCAAAAGTATGAGAGGAGTAAACATGACACTCCAAAAATATCAGAGGAAAACATTGCCAAAAGTTTTGGATTCAAATCTGAATTTTATTTGAATTTGAAAAAAATGGATTTTTATAAAGTTTGGATGTTTCGTTTGGAAAATGGTTCAAATGATAGGAATATTCCCTGATCATTTTGGTATATATATACCCTATATAAAATATTTATAGTTATTGTTTTATTTCTGTTTTGTTTTATTAAAAATAAATTCAAAAAAATTAGAACCCCCAAGGCCAAAGCGCAGCCAAGAAATTTCACTGGCCACCGAGCTGCCCAAAGACTGCCTCACCTCACCCTCGCCTGAAACCCCTTGGGCTCGGTCGCCCGCCGCCCGCACCCTCCTCTCTCTCCGCAGGTGGCCGCCTTGCCTTTCAACTCCCCGCCCCACGCCACGTGTCAGGCCGCCACGATCGCCGGATCTCAAGATCCGGGATCCCGATCGCCCCCCGAAGCAAGGCCGAGGCCCCCGACTATTTAAGCCGTCGCCCCGCACCCCATTCCCCCCCTAGCCCCTCGCCGGACCCCCTCCTTCTCTCGCACGAGCTCGCCGGAGCCCGAGCCATCCGCCGCCGGCATTTTCGTCGTCGTCGCCGCTCTAGCCACTCCCGATCTCCCCCGACTCCACCAGAAGCCCCCACTCGTCGCCCCGCACCCGGCCGGCCACTCCGTCGACCTCCCCGACGACCGGAGCCCTCAACGCACTCATCGCCGCCGCCGCCGCCGCCGAGGTCCGGTAAGTCGCCGGAATCCCCTCCCCCGTCCGATGCGTGATGAACGACTAGGATTAGACCCCCGAAGGGGTACGCGTTTTAAATAAAACCGGCCCGGTTCGTCCGGTTTATTTTTAAGTTAGATTTTTATTTTGAGCCGGCCCGTTTTAGTTTAACCCTAGGCCCGATTAGGTTATATTACGCACAGTGCGTAGTTTAGGCCCATTAGGCCTTTTTCTTTTATTTTTGTTTTCTGTTTTAACAGAATAGTTCCTGTTTTGAAAAATTCATATCTTTTATTCTGTTTAATATTTTTAGGTGATTCTTTTTTTGTTGGTTTGCAAATTTTCTATAGTTTCTGTAGAATATATATTTAGCTATGTTAAAATTAATTAAAATTGATTTAATTTAGTTTTAGTCAGAATAGTAAATCTGCTATAACTTGAGTTAGAAAAATTATTTTTGGATGATTCTTTTTGTCCCAACTTTATTTTGACATTGCCAAACCATAAAAATTAATTTGGGTATTTTAGGGTTAATAAAAAATTAGTTTTAAGAAGAATCTTGTTAATCCTAATTAATTAACTAGCTACTGTTTTCCTATTAATTTAATTAGTAAATAAATTTATTTTTAACATGTGATTGATTATTCTAGGATAGTTTCTGTCACTTTATAGGATGAACTTTTATTTATAATAAATAAAAGTTTTATTTTATTTTTCTTAATAGAAATTGGATTAGGCCTAATAAGAGTTTCATAATAGATTTTTAATTAATTCTTTTTGATCCTAGTTGCTTAGTGAATTCTTTTCTGTTAAGTTAACATAAAACCATGATTAGGTTATGTTAAGAAATTTTTGTTATATAAAAACTATTCTAGCTATTGTTTGAAGTAGGAAAAACTTTGAGTTGGTTTTCTTTGAGTTTTTCCCTTTTGGTTTTGCTTTGTTGGTTTTGGTGTGTTACCTTGTTATGCTATTGTATTATGTGATCCTATGCTATATGCTTATTGTGATCATTGTTTGTCTCGGTAGAGTTTCCGGAGTGCGAAGCTTGCTACTATGAATCTTTAGCTTACGAGGATCATCAGCAAGGCAAGTTTTGATCATGTTATTTTCTATACCTATGTTTTTGTGCATTAGAATTGTCACCACCCCACCATGCATGCAGTAGTTGAAATTTTGAAGTTATTAATCTTGAGTAGTATCATGTGGTAGGATGAACCAATCCCCTTGTTACCATGACCCCCGGGACGAAGTAGTTTACTTTGCTATGCTCGTAGACGGGTTTTGGTTGAGTGAAATTCATAAGCAAGATGTGAGAGTCAATGATGATGACAACCCCATGAACTACAATGATCAAGATGGACTTCGGAAATTCACTCTTTGGGTGGAGGATTTGCTGACGGGCACCTGGAGAACCCAGTGGTTGGCGGGATGCATGGAGAAGTGCCATGACATCTTGCGGAAAGCTTCACCCAGCCACGAAGAGAAGGATGGATGCCCCATGACCGAAGCTTACATGCAGCCGCAAGCCATTATGGGCTCGCTGGGTTGACCCTAGTAGTGACGCTGGCTGGACGGTACTACGAGATGTAGAAGAACGGTAGGATTGGATGGGTACGGCAGAGCTGTAAGAACTCTTTGGAAGACCATGTTTCATTCGACCCGTCTTCAAACACCATGAAGTGCGAAGACTTTAAAAGGAGGGAATGATTCTTGCGGGGAAAGTGCGCAAACCTCTGCAGAGTTAAAGATCTAATCGATTAGCCGTGTCCCCGGTTACGGACAAATTGAGCCTCTGGAACTTGGAAGTATTCGGAAATATCAACACTAAAACTAATAAATTAATTTGAGGGGTTTATGACTTAATAATTTGGGAATGAGATATTGGTTGGCGGAACCATCTGAATAACTACCAACAATTGTAGTAATTTGCAAGCAAGTCCACTGTAGTAGGAGAAAATTGGCTTTTCGCAAAATGATGAAACTTAGAGCCCCACAGCCAAAATGCATATAGTGTTAGTAACTTTATTATTGTTATTCTTCATGACTTGCCATTATTCAAAATGTCGACCTACATGGCTGCAACGTATTATGTTGCGTAGGTATATTCCGATCAGAGTGAGGCTACGCTCGCGCTTGGCGATTGCCCTTTGAGTCGGATGGACTCGCTTTACTTCGACGCCTGCAGCTTTAGTAGTTTATTTCTCATGAGTTGGCCTTTGGCCGAATTTATTCTATTGTAATAAAGACTCTATATGAGAATCGTGTAATAAAATTCAGGTGTGATTGAACTTTGATTATTTCATCGATGTACTGTGAGTACCAAAGATGATCTTGGGATGGTACGCATACGTAGATTTCACCGATTTTGGGTCAGTCGCCATGAGAGATGGTATCAGAGCACACGCTGACCGTAGGATCGTAACCCCTAGGATCGGAAAGCCATAGGAAGAGACCATTTACTTTTATCCTTATCATTCCGTAATTCTCCCCTATTCATTTCTAACTCCTCTCCGATTTTCAACATTCTAGATGGCCGTCGAAGTTCACCCCAGCTTTGTTACGGAGTTTTGCCACTCGATGAGACGATGCCCTTCGGAAAGAAGCTGGTCCAGATGGTGAAGAAGCTGAAGATTGCTCTACCCTCGATCACCGGGAAGCCAACCAATGCACTTCCGACGGACACCCGCTACAGGATTGAAGTGCATATCCCAGGGAGAACCTTCGGAGGACACACGGAGCCTATTGACTTTGAGTTCACCGAGTTCAACTGGATCATCGGAAGGGACGTGGCTATCTATCGAGCACTTGGACATCTCCGAGAGGAGAGTAGGCCGAGCTCGAACCCTCGCACCTCGCCATGGTTTCTCGCAGAAGCGAGGAATGGAGATATCATCCGTACTGCTGAGGACGACTCCACTCTCGTACATCCAGGACTTGGAGTGTCTTCTCGTGAAACGGGAGATTCAGACTCGCCGTAACTTCAAGACACACTGGAAGCTTTTGTTCCGTGAACTGAACTGGAGGAGAAGGCACGCAGACTTCCTTAACCATGAGGAAGAAGTTGCGGACTTCATGGAGACAGTCGACGACCTGAAGATGAAGCTTGCCGCGATAGAGGAAAAGATGGACTTGGGAGAGGACCTTTTTCCGAGTGGAGATGAAGGACCCCTCGTGAGCAATGATCAGGATTATGAAGGGAGTTCCACTGAAGGAAGTCACAAGAGGAGGCGCCACAACAGAGGACGCAAGGATTATTGATGAAGACTTTTAGTCGACCACCATGTTATTTTTTCCTTTTCGTCGATCAGTTAGGCCAATATTTTCCTTCGATTAGTCATGAGCTTTTGTAATCGAGTTTGAACCATGTTTGAGTGGAATGAATAAATGATTGGTGTGTTTATGTTTGTGCATTCATATGGGTAGTGTTATTTCTCATAGACCATTGTTCTATTCTAATTTTCTCATCCACTCCAAAACACCAGATGCCTCCGAGACGTGACACTGGTTTTCCGCCGGAGCTCACCCAGCTGCTTCAGCAGCAGAATGCACTCATGCAGCTTCTCATCCAGAATCAGAACAACAACGCCAACAATCCACCGCCACCACCCCTGTGGACAACTTGACTCGATTCTCGAGGCTGAATCCGCCTTGTTCTCTAGTAGCACCGGAGCCGATTGTGGCTGATGATTGGCTCCGCAAAGTCGGAAGAGAGCTAATCACGGTGGGATGCACTGATCGATGCAGAGAAGGTGCGCTTTGCACAAGATCAACTTGATGGACCTGCAGCTTCTTGGTGGGAGAACTACACCGCCACTTATCCCATTGGTGCCATCACATGGGATCAATTCCAGGAGGCCTTCCGCACCGCTCATGTCTCTGCCGGAGCCATGAGTCTGAAGAAGCGTGAGTTCCGCAACTTACGCCAGGGGAACCGTCCTGTGGCACAGTACGTGGATGAATTCAGCAAGCTCGCCGCTATGCCCCGGATGATGTGGCCACAGATGCCACAAAGCGGAGAAGTTCCTTGAGGACTCAATGATGAATCGAGCATGCAGCTTATTGTGGCTACCTTCAACAACTACCGGAGCTGGTAGACAAGGCCACCATACTTGAAGGCAAGCAGCAGCGGATAGAAAGCCGCAAGCGGAAGTACAGCCAGGGAAGCACAACTCGGGAGCTCAGCAGAAGCCCCGTTATGCACCATACTCAGGAGGGCACACCCATCATAACCATGGAGGTCATAACCATGGAGGAAATGGGAACAACCGTAACCAGGACAACAAGTCAGGCCATGGCAATGGCAATGGAAACGGTAATGGCAATCAGCACCGTTCTGCCCCGGCTCCGAAGGATCTGAGCCACATCACCTGCTTCAAGTGCCAGAAGACAGGGCACTATGCCACCGACTGCCCGGAGGCCAAGCAGAGGAATGGAAATGGCAATGGAGGCTCAAATAAGAAGCCCAATCCGTTCCCTCGTGCTCAGGTGAACCACATCGACGTGGAGGACGTCTATGATCACCTGCATAATCGTGGTTGGTAAGTTTTATTGAATTCACGTTCAGTTTTGGTACTCTTTGATTACGGTGCAACGCATTCATTCATATCAAGGGTAGTTGTGGAAGAAATGCAGGTTGCCCACTAAAACCCTTAGAAGCCCCCTTCGCGTCAGTTCCGCAGGAGGAGAAATGATGGCAGGCTTAGGCTGTCATGCAAACCTCAACATCGGGAACCATAAATTTCCCGCAGACCTCATAGTGTTGGAAACCCAGACCTTGGATGTAATCCTAGGCATGGATTGGTTGACGAAGTTTGAAGGGAACATAGACTGTGCCCGCATGTCTATTCTGCTCACCACCCCAGAGCAGAAGAGGATCAAGTATGTAGCCAGGCACAACCAGATGAAGAATCAGGTGAATTCCCTCACGGGAGTTGTTCAGGAGGAAGTGCCAGTAGTGCAAGATTTTCCCGATGTATTTCCGGAGGAATTACCAGGGATGCCACCGGACAGGGACATTAAATTTCTGATCGAGTTATTGCCCGGCACAGCCCCATATCCAAGAGACCTTATCGGATGCCACCGAATGAGTTGAAAGAGATCAAGGATCAAATTAATGAGTTATTGGAGAAAGGATATATTCGTCCAAGCTCATCACCTTGGGGAGCTCCAGTTCTTTTGGTAGAGAAGAAGGATGGAAGCTTGAGGATGCTTGTGGATTATCGTGCGTTGAACGAAGTAACCATCAAGGACAAGTACCCTCTGCCGATGATTAATGATCTATTTGATCAGCTAGTTGGAGCCAAGGTATTCTCCAAGATCGATCTTCGATCAGGGTATCATCGATTGAAGATCCGTGAAAAGGATATACCCAAAACAGCATTCACTACTGTGTATGGTTTATATGAGTATACCGTCATGTCATTTGGATTGACTAATGCTCCTGCATACTTCATGAATTTGATGAACAAAGTATTTATGGAATATCTGGACAAGTTTGTCGTGGTGTTCATCGATGATATATTGATTTTCTCCAAGAGCGAGGAAGAGCATAAGGAACATTTGCGTCTAGTTCGAGAAACTTCGAGAACATCAGTTGTATGCCAAGTTCAGCAAATGTGAATTTTGGCTGAAGGAAGTTGGATTCCTCGGACATGTTATTTCAGGAGAAGGAATAGCAGTTGATCCCGCTAAGGTTGAATCAGTCACTGATTGGCAGTCACCCACCTCAGTCAAGGAGATCCGCAGCTTTCTCGGACTCGCAGGATATTATCGGAGGTTCATTGAGAACTTCTCGAAGATTGCCAAGCCCATGACTGAGCTGTTGAAGAAGGAAGCCAAGTATGTTTGGACCGAGGAATGTGAAGCCAGTTTTCAGGAATTGAAGAAACGTTTGGTTACAGCCCCAGTATTGATTTTGCCGGACATACACAAGGAATACCAGGTTTATTGTGACGCATCTCGTCAAGGACTCGGAGGAGTATTAATGCAGGAAGGTAAAGTTGTATCTTATGCCTCCAGACAGCTACGACCTCACGAGATGAATTATGCCACGCATGATTTGGAGTTAGCAGCCGTAGTGCATGCACTCAAGACCTGGAGACATTTCCTCATCGGAAACCGTTGCGATGTTTACACAGATCACAAAAGCTTGAAGTATATTTTCACGCAGAAGGAATTGAACCTCAGGCAGAGGAGATGGCTAGAGTTGATAAAGGACTATGACATGAGATTGCATTACCACCCAGGTAAGGCTAACATTGTAGCAGATGCTTTGAGCCGTAAGAGTTATGTGAATACTCTTACAGCAGGAGGATTACCTGTGAGTTAGTCGATGACCTCGTAGATCTCCGATCGAGATAGTTCCGAGAGGATTTGTTGCAACTCTGGAAGTAGAGTCCACTTTGGCCGAAAGGATTCGTGAAGCCCAGAAGTCGGACAAGGAAATTGATGAGATAAAGCAAAAGATGGATGAAGGAAAAGCTAAAGGATTCCGTAAGGATGAACACGGAGCTATATGGTTCGAGGATCGTATTTATGTACCCAATGATCCCGAGCTCAGGAAGCTAATTCTTCAGGAGGCTCATGATTCACCATACTCGATTCACCCCGGCAACACCAAGATGTACCTGGATTTGAAGGAAAGTTTCTGGTGGACAGGTATGAAGAAGGATATTGCCGAGTACGTAGCAGTATGTGATGTTTGTCAGCGAGTAAAGGCAGAACATCAGAAGCCAGCAGGTTTACTTCAACCTTTGCCGATTCCCAATTGGAAATGGGAGAAACTTGGAATGGATTTCATCACAGGATTACCCAGGACCCGTTCAGGTTATGATTCTATCTGGGTAGTGGTTGATCGTTTGACCAAGGTATCTCACTTCATTCCCGTGAAGACTACCTATACCAGTGCTAAGTTGGCCAAGATATACATGACCAGGATCGTATGTCTGCATGGAGTTCCGAGGAAAATCATGTCAGATAGAGGAACACAGTTTACCTCAAAGTTTTGGAATCAGTTGCATGAAACTTTGGGTACGAGGCTGGAGTTCAGTACAGCTTTTCATCCACAGACAGATGGACAGACCGAGAGAGTCAACCAGATTCTGGAGGACATGTTGAGAGCTTGTGTGCTAGACTATGGGTCTAGCTGGGATGATAATTTGCCGTACGCAGAGTTCTCATACAACAACAGTTATCAATCCATCAAGATGGCCCCTTCAAGCTTTATACGGAAGGAGGTGCGAGAACACCATTGTGTGGGATAGTGTTGGAGATCGATCACTTTTGGTTCCGACCTTATCGAGGATTCCAAGAGAAAGTCAAGCTGATTCGAGACAGACTCAAGATAGCACAATCGAGACAGAAGAGTTATGCCGACAAAGAAGTTTAAGGAAGTGACTTCACGGGTAGGAGACCGAGCATATCTTCGTGTGTCTCACTTCGTGGAATCAAGAGGTTCGGTGTCAAAGGAAAGTTAGCACCCCGATTTATTGGCCCCTACAAAATCCTCGAACGTCGTGGAGAAGTTGCTTACAAGTTGGAATTGCCGGAAGGATTGTCCGGAGTTCATGATGTCTTCCATGTTTCTCAGCTGAAGAAGTGTCATGCCGACATGGCCGATGTTCCGTTAAGAGACACAAGGTTCTAGAGGCCATACAAATTTTGACAAAGGATCTCGACCTACAAGGAGAAACCCGTCCGAATTCTCGAGACTGCAAGCAGAGTCACCCGCAGCAAGGTCATCAAATTTTGCAAGGTGCAGTGGAGTCACCACACCGAGGAAGAAGCCACACTGGAGCGCCAAGAAGATCTTCTTCGAGATCACCCGCACCTATTTACTAGCCAACCCGAATCTCGAGGTCGAGATTCATCTTAAGGTGGGTAGGTTTGTAACATCCCAAATTTCCTATTTGGAATGTTTTACAATTATAGCTAAGCATCCTATGCATCCTGTTTGAATTTGAATGCCATTTGGAGTTTCAGAGGATTTTGAGTTTTGAATTTGAATTCAAACTTTGGCAAGTGGGAATCATTTCAAAAACTATGCCCGATAAATACTTGATCAAAAGTATGAGAGGAGTAAACATGACACTCCAAAATATCGAGAGGAAAACATTGCCAAAAGTTTTGGATTCAAATCTGAATTTTATTTGAATTTGAAAAATGGATTTTATAAAGTTTGGATTTTTCCTTTGGAAAAATGTTAAAATGATAGGGAATATTCCCCTGATCATTTTGGTATATATATACCCTATATAAAGTATTTATAGTTATTGTTTTATTTCTGTTTTTGTTTTATTAAAAAAATAAATTCAAAAAAATTAGAACCCCCCTCAAGGCCAAAGCGCAGCCGCCCACTGGCCAGCCGAGCCTGCCCAAAGACCGGCCTCACCTCACCCTCGCCTTGAAACCCCTTGGGCTCGGCCGCCCGCCCCGCACCTCCCTCTCTCTCTCCGCAGGTGGCCCGCCTGCCTTCAACCCCCACGCCACTGTCACACACGATCGCCGGATCTCAAGATCCGGGATCCCGATCCTCCCGATCGCCCCAAGCAAGGCCGAGGCCCCGACTATTTAAGCGTCGCCCGCACCCCATTCCCCCCTAGCCCTCGCCGACCCCTCCTTCTCTCGCCTGAGCTCATGGAGCCCGAGCCATCCGCCGCCGCCATTTTCGTCGCCGTCGCCGCCCTAGCCACTCCCGATCTCCCCCGACTCCACCAGAAGCCCCCACTCGTCGCCCCGCACCCGGCCGGCCACTCCGTCGACCTCCCCGACGACCGGAGCCCTCAACGCACTCATCACCGCCGCAGCCGCCGCCGCCGAGGTCCGGTAAGTCGCCGGAATCCCCTCCCCCGTCCGATGCGTGATGAACGGCTAGGATTAGACCCCGAAGAATGCTGGCGTTTTAAATAAAACCGCCCGGTTCGTCCGGGTTTATTTTTAAGTTAGATTTTTATTTTGAGCCGGCCCGTTTTAGTTTAACCCTAGGCCCGATTAGGTTATATTACGCACAGTGCGTAGTTTAGGCCCATTAGGCCTTTTTCTTTTATTTTTGTTTTCTGTTTTAACAGAATAGTTCCTGTTTTGAAAAATTCATATCTTTTATTCTGTTTAATATTTTTAGGTGATTCTTTTTTTGTTGGTTTGCAAATTTTCTATAGTTTCTGTAGAATATATATTTAGCTATGTTAAAATTAATTAAAATTGCTTTAATTTAGTTTTAGTCAGAATAGTAAATCTGCTATAACTTGAGTTAGAAAAATTATTTTTGGATGATTATTTTTGTCCCAACTTTATTTTGACATTGCCAAACCATAAAAATTAATTAGGGTATTTTAGGATTAATAAAAAATTAGTTTTAAGCAGAATCTTGTTAATCCTAATTAATTAACTAGCTACTGTTTTCCTATTAATTTAATTAGTAAATAAATTTATTTTTAACATGTGATTGATTATTCTAGGATAGTTTCTGTCACTTTATAGGATGAACTTTTATTTATAATAAATAAAAGTTTTATTTTATTTTTCTTAATAGAAATTGGATTAGGCCTAATAAGAGTTTCATAATAGATTTTTAAGTAATTCTTTTTGATCCTAGTTGCTTAGTGAATTATTTTCTGTTAAGTTAACATAAAACCATGATTAGGTTATGTTAAGAAATTTTTGTTATATAAAAACTATTCTAGCTATTGTTTGAAGTAGGAAAAACTTTGAGTTGGTTTTCTTTGAGTTTTTCCCTTTTGGTTTTGCTTTGTTGGTTTTGGTGTGTTACCTTGTTATGCTATTGTATTATGTGATCCTATGCTATATGCTTATTGTGATCATTGTTTGTCTCGGTAGAGTTTCCGGAGTGCTTGCTACTACGAATCTTTAGCTTACGAGGATCATCAGCAAGGCAAGTTTTGATCATGTTATTTTCTATACCTATGTTTTTGTGCATTAGAATTGTCACCACCCCACCATGCATGCAGTAGTTGAAATTTTGAAGTTATTAATCTTGAGTAGTATCATGTGGTAGGATGAACCAATCCCCTTGTTACCATGACCCCGGGACGAAGTAGTTTACTTTGCTATGCTCGTAGACGGGTTTTGGTTGAGTGAAATTCATAAGCAAGATGTGAGAGTCAATGATGATGACAACCCCATGAACTACAATGATCAAGATGGACTTCGAAAATCACTACTGGGTGGAGGACGGTTGACGGGCACCCTGGAGAACCCAGTGGTTGGCCGGGATGCATGGAGAAGTGCCATGACATCTTCTGGAAAGCTTCACCCAGCCACGAAGAGACGGATGGATGCCCCATGACCGGAAGCTTACCTGTGCAGCCGCAAGCCATTATGGGCTCTGGCTGGGTTGACCCTAGTAGTGACGCTGGCTGGGCCGGTACTACGAGATGTAGAAGAACGGTAGGATTGGATGGGTACCGCAAGAGCTGTAAGAACTCTTTGGAAGACCCTGTTTCATTCGACCCGTCTTCAAACACCATGAAGTGATAAGACTTTAAAAGGAGGGAATGATTCTTATGGGAAAGTCATAAACCTCTGCAGAGTTAAAGATCTAATCGATTAGCCGTGTCCCCGGTTACGGACAATTTGAGCCTCTGGAACTTGGAAGTATTCGGAAATCTCAACACTAAAACTAATAAATTAATTTGAGGGGTTTATGACTTAATAATTTGGGAATGAGATATTGGTTGGCGGAACCATCTCAATAACTACCAACAATTGTAGTAATTTGCAAGCAAGTCCACTGTAGTAGGAGAAAATTGGCTTTTCGCAAAATGATGAAACTTAGAGCCCCACAGCCAAAATGCATATACTGTTAGTAACTTTATTATTGTTATTCTTCATGACTTGCCAGCTTATTCAAAAAGCTGACCTACATGGCTGCAACGTCTTATGTTGCAGAGGTATATTCCAATCAGGAGTGAGGCTACGCTCCGCGCTTGGCGATTGCCCTTTGGAGTCGGATGGACTCGCTTTACTTCGACGCTTCCGCAGCTTTAGTAGTTTATTTCTCATGAGTTGGCCTTTGGCCGAATTTATTCTATTGTAATAAAGACTCTATATGAGAATCGTGTAATAAAATTCAGGTGTGATTGAACTTTGATTATTTCATCGATGTACTGTGAGTACCAGCATGATCTTGGGATGGTACAGACACAGAGATTTGACCGATTTTGGGTCAGGTCGCTACATTTCTTTTGTTGAGATTTCATATGCTTATAGCTCTAGTGCATCCGTTGCATGGCAATCCCTACTCACTCACATTGATATCTAGTGATGGGCATCTCCATAGCCCGTTGATACGCCTAGTTGATGTGAGACTATCTTGTCCCTTTTTGTCTTCTCCACAACCACCACTCTATTCCACATATAGTGCTATATCCATGGCTCACGCTCATGTATTGCATGAAGATTGAAAAAGTTTGAGAATGTCAAAAGTATGAAACAATTGCTTGGCTTGTCATCGGGGTTGTGCATGATTTAAATACTTTGTGTGGTGAATATAGAGCATAGCCAGACTATATGATTTTGAAGGATAACTTTCTTTGGCCATGTTATTTTGAGAAGACATAATTGCTCTGTTAGTATGCTTGAAGTATTATTATTTTTATGTCAATATTAAACTTTTGTCTTGAATCTCTCGGATCTGAATATTCATACCACAATTAAGAAGAATTACATTGAAATTATGCCAAGTAGCACTCCGCATCAAAAATTATCTTTTTTATCCTTTACCTACTCGAGGACGAGCAGGAATTAAGCTTGGGGATGCTTGATACGTCTCCAACGTATCTATAATTTTTTATTGCTCCATGCTATATTATCTACTGTTTTAGACATTAATGGGCTTTATTACCCACTTTTATATTATTTTTGGGACTAACCTATTAACCGGAGGCCCAACCCAGAATTGCTGTTTTTTGCCTATTTTAGAGTTTCGAAGAAAACGAATATCAAACGGAGTCCAAACGGAATGAAACCTTCAGGAATGTGATTTTCTCACCGAACATGATCCAGGAGACTTGGACCCTACGTCAAGAAAGAAAGGAGGAATGCACGAGGTAGGGGGGCGCGCCCTCCACCCTCTTGGGCCCCCTGTTGCTCCACCGACGTACTCCTTCCTCCTATATATACCTACGTACCCCCAAACGATCAGATACGGAGCCAAAAACCTAATTCCACCACCGCAACCTTCTGTACCCACGAGATCCCATAATGGGGCCTGCTCCGAGTTCACGAGGAGGAACCCATCACGGAGGGCTTCTACATCAACACCATAGCCTCTCCGATGAAGTGTGAGTAGTTTACCTCAGACCTTTGGGTCCATAGTTAGTAGCTAGATGGCTTATTCTCTCTTTTTAGATCTCAATACAATGTTCTCCCCCTCTCTCGTGGAGATCTATTCGATGTAATCTACTTTTTGTGGTGTGTTTGTTGAGAACGATGAATTGTGGGTTTATGATCAAGATTATCTATGAACAATATTTGAATCTTCTCTGAATTCTTTTATGTATGATTGGTTATCTTTGCAAGTCTATTCTTCGAATTATCATTTTGGTTTGGCCTACTAGATTGATCTTTCTTGCAATGGGAGAAGTGCTTAGCTTTGGGTTCAATCTTGCGGTGTCCTTTCCCAGTGACAGTAGGGGCAGCAAGGCACGTATTGTATTGTTGCCATCGAGGATAACAAGATGGGGTTTTTATCATATTGCATGAATTTATCCCTATACATCATGTCATCTTGCTTAAGGTGTTACTCTGTTTTCTTGAACTTAATACTCTAGATGCATGCTGGATATCGGTCGATGAGTGGAGTAATAGTAGTAGATGCAGGTGAGTCGGTCTACTTGTCTCGCACGTGATGCCTATATACATGATCATACCTAGATACTCTCATAACTATGCTCAATTCTGTCAATTTCTCAACAGTAATTCGTTCACCCACCGTAAAATACTTATGCTCTTGAGAGAAGCCACTAGTGAAATCTATAGCCCCCGGGTCTATCTTCATCATATTAATCTTCCTACACTTTGTTATTTCCTTTGCTTTTTTACTTTGCTTTTATTTTACTTTGCATCTTTATCACAAAAATACCAAAAATATTATCCTATCATATCTATCGATCTCACTCTCGTAAGTGACCGTGAAGGGATTGACAACCCTTATCGCATTGGTTGCGAGGAGTTATTTGTATTGTCTTGGTCACGAGGGACTCGCGCATAGCCTCCTACTAGATTGATACCTTGGTTCTCAAAAAATGAGGGAAATACTTACGCTACTGTGCTGCATCACCCTTTCCTGTTTAAGGAAATCCAACGCAGTGCTCAAGAGGTAGCAGCGGGGTTGAGCTTCCCGTCCTCGAATGGCGCGATCTGCTCCGGATATAGGGCCAGAGCAGTTACGAGTGCTATCTCTTGGGTATGGTCCGATGACAGATTTACGTCATGTTCATCATGGTGGCAGGGAGCGGCCGTGGTCTCGAATCCGTCGAAGATCAAGTCTCTGCGGGTATCCGCGACGTAGTTCAAGTTTCCAAATCTGACCTGATGGCCAGGGGTGTAGCTTTCGATCTGCTCCAGATGGCCAAGCGAGTTTGCCCGCAGTGCGATGCCGCCGAATACGAAGATTTGTCTAGGGAGGAAGACCTCCCCTTGGATAGCATCGTTACAGATGATCGAAGGAGCCCTCAAACCTTTTGACGACGGCACAGTGGAACTCTCAATGCAAGCACCAATGTCGGTGTCAAAACCGGTGGATCTCGGGTAGGGGGTCCCGAACTGTGCGTCTAAGGTTGATGGTAACAGGAGACGGGGGACACAATGTTTACCCAGGTTCGGGCCCTCTCTATGGAGGTAATACCCTACTTCCTGCTTGATTGATCTTGATGAATATGAGTATTACAAGAGTTGATCTACCACGAGATCGTAATGGCTAAAACCCTAGAAGCCTAGACTGTCTGACTATGATTATGGGTATTCGGCTCTACGGGCCTAACTCCCCGGTTTATATAGACACCGGAGGGACCTAGGGTTACATAAAGTCGGTTACAGAGAAAGGAATCTTCATATTTGGTCACCAAGCTTGCCTTCCACGCCAAGGAGAGTCCCATCCGGACACGGGTAGAGTCTTCGGTCTTCGTATCTTCACAGCCCATCAATCTGGCCCAGGTATAATAGGTCGGACGCCCGAGGACCCCTTAATCCTAGACTCCCTCAATAAGCTCGAACCCAAATCGGAGAAACGTGTCATCATAGGATACCCAAAGGAAACTGTTGGGCACACCTTCTATCACAGATCTTGTAAGATATTCGTTGCTAAGAATGGATCCTTTCTAGAGAAGAAGTTTCTCTCGAAAGAAGTGAGTGGGAGAAAAGTAGAACTTGATGAGGTAATTGTACCTTCTCCCAAATTGGAAGTATTTCTTCACTGAAATCAGTTCAAGTGATGCTTACACCAATTAGTGAGGAATTTAAAGATGATGACCATGAAGCTTCGGATCAAGTTACTACCGAACCTCATAGGTCAACCAAAGTACGTTCCGCACCAGAGTGGTACGGTAATCCTATTCTGGAGTTCATGTTACTTGACCATGACGAACCTACGAACTATGAGGAAGCGATGATGAGCCCAGATTTCGCGAAATGGCTTGAGGCCATGAAATCTGAGATGGGATCCACATATGAGAACAAAGTGTGGACTTTCGTTGACTTGCCCGATGATCGGCAAGCCATAGAAAATAAATGGATCTTCAAGAGGAAGACGGACGCTGATAGTAGTGTTACTATTTACAAAGCTAGACTTGTCGAAAAAGGTTTTTGACAAAGCTCAAGGTGTTGACTACAATGAGATTTTCTCATTCGTAGTGATGCTTAAGCCTGTATGAATCATGTTAGCAAATTGCCACATTTTATGAAATCTGACAAATGGATGTCAAAACTACATTCCTTAATGGATTTCTTAAAGAAGAGTTGTATATGATGCAACCAGAAGGTTTTGTCGATCCTAAAGGTGCTAACAAAATGTGCAAGCTCCAGCGATCCATCCATGGACAGGTGCAAAGCATCTCAGAGTTGGAATATACGCTTTGATGAGTTGATGAAAGCATATAGTTTTATACAGACTTGCGATGAAGCCTGTGTTTACAACAAAGTGAGTGGGAGCACTACAATCTTTCTGATAAGTATATGTGAATGACATATTGTTGATCGAAAATGATGTAGAATTTTCTGGAAAGCATAAAAGGAGTGTTTGAAAGGAGTTTTTCAAAGAAAGACCTCGATGAAGCTGCTTACATATTGAGCATCAAGATCTATAGAGATAGTTCAAGACGCTTGATAAGTTTTTTCAATGAGTACATACCCTGACAATTTTTTTAAGTAGTTCAAAATGGAACAGTCAAAGAAGGAGTTCTTGCCTGTATTGCAAGGTGTGAAATTGAGTACGACTCAAAGCCCGACCACGGCAGAAGATAGAAAGAGAACGAAAGTCATTCACTAAAGTATGCCATGCTGTGTACCATATCTATTGTATACCCTACACCGAGTTTGGCAAGGGAGTACAATAGTGATCTAGGAGTAGATCACTGGACAGCGGTCAAAATTATCCTTAGTGGAATAAGGATATGTTTCTCGATTATGGAGGAGACAAAAGGTTCGTCGTAAAGGGTTACATCGACGCAAGTTTTGACACTGATCCAGATGACTCTAAGTCTCAATCTGGATACATATTGAAAGTGGGAGCAATTAGATAGAGTAGCTCCGTGCAGAGCATTGTTGACATAGAATTTTGCAAAATACATACGGATCTCAATATGGCAGACCCGTTGACTAAACTTCTCTCACAAGCAAAACATGATCACACCTTAGTACTCTTTGGGTGTTAATCACATGGTGATATGAACTAATATTACTGACTCTAGTAAACCCTTTGAGTGTTGGTCACATGGCGGTTTGAACTATGGGTGTTTATCACATGGTGATGTGAACTATTGGTGTTAAATCACATGGCGATGTGAACTAGATTATTGACTCTAGTGCAAGTAGGAGACTGAAGGAAATATGCCCTAGAGGCAATAATAAAATTATTCATGCTAGAATTGTATTAACCGGAAACTTAGTACATGTGTGAATACATAGACAAAACAAAGTGTCCCTAGTATGCCTCTACTTGACTAGCTCGTTTATCAAAGATGGTTATGTTTCCTAACCATAGACATGTGTTGTCATTTGATGAACGGGATCACATCATTAGGAGAATGATGTGATGGACAAGACCCATTCGTTAGCTTAGCATTATGATCGTTCTGAGTTTCATTGCTACTGCTTTCTTCATGACTTATACATGTTCCTCAGACTATGAGATTATGCAACTCCAGAATACCAGAGGAACACCTTGTGTGCTATCAAACGTCACAACGTAATTGGGTGATTAAAAAGATGCTCTACAGGTGTCTCCGATGGTGTTTGTTGAGTTGGCATAGATCAAGATTAGGATTTGTCACTCCGTGTATCGGAGAGGTATCTCTGGGCCCTCTCGGTAATGCACATCACTATAAGCCTTGCAAGCATTCAGACTAATGAGTTAGTTGCGGGATGATGCATTATGGAATGAGTAAAGAGACTTGCCGATAACGAGATTGAACTAGGTATGAGGATACCGACGATCGAATCTCGGGCAAGTAACATACCGATGACAAAGGTAACAACATATGTTGTTATGCGGTTTGACCGATAAAGATCTTCGTAGAATATGTAGGAGCCAATATGAGCATCCAGGTTCCGCTATTGGTTATTGACTAGAGATGTGTCTCGGTCATGTCTACATAGTTCTCGAACCCGTAGGGTCCGCACGCTTAACGTTCGATGACGATTTATATTATGAGTTATGTAATTTGATGACCTAAGTTTGTTCAGAGTCCCGGATGAGATCGGGGACATGGCAAAGAGTCTCGAAATGGTCGAGAGGTAAAGATCGATATATTGGAAGGCTATATTCGGACATCGGAAAGGTTCCGAGTGATTTGGGTATTTTTTGGAGTACCGGAGAGTTACGGGAATTCGCCGGGAGAAGTATTGGGCCTTATTGGGCCATACGGGAATAGAGGAGGCAGGCCAAAGGGAAGGAGGCGCGCGCCCCCCCATGGGTCCGAACTGGACTAGGGGAAAGGTGGCGGCGCCCCCCTTGCCTTTTCCTACTCCCTCTCTCTTTCCCTCTTTCTTCTCTCCTACTCCGGAAAGGAAAAGGGGAATCCTACTAGGACTTGGGAGTCCTAGTAGGACTCTCCACACTTGGCGCGCCCCCTCTAGGGCTGGCCTCCTCGTCCTCCCTCCTTTATATACATGGGCATGGGACACCCCAAAGACACAACAGACAACAGTTTTAGCCGTGTGCGGTGCCCCCCTCCACCATAATCTACCTCGGTCATATCGTCGTAGTGCTTAGGCGAAGCCCTGCGCCGGTAGCTTCGTCATCACCGTCATCACGCCGTCGTGCTGACGAAGCTCTCCCTCGACACTCAGCTGGATCGAGAGTCCATGGGACGTCACCGAGCTGAACGTGTGCAGATCGCGGATGTGTCGTACTTTCGGCACTAGGAACGGTCGGATCATGAAGACGTACGACTACATCAACCGCGTTGTCATAACGCTTCCGCTTTCGGTCTACAAGGGTACGTAGATAACACTCTCCCCTCTCGTTGCTATGCATCACCATGATCTTGCGTGTGCGTAGGATTTTTTTGAAATTACTATGTTCCCCAACAATTACAAGCCTAAAAATGTGTACATTTGAGATATTGTCACTTAGAGTGGATATTTTTAATTATCTTGTTCCTAGGTGACAAGTTAGCTCTACAAGTTGCAATTTGATTATGTTTGTTGTGAAGATGATGTTGGATGTCCTTGTTATCTACCACCGGGAATTATTTCCAAATACTTCTTGTCTTTTGACAATTGGTACTCTCTTATGTGTGGTAGAATTTAGTGATCATCTTTACATTTGCTTTTGCTCTTATTTGCCTTATCTCTTGCCAAGGATTGTGTCAACTCCCGTTGTCTTCCATATAACTTGTGGATCTTTTTATTTTCTTGATCTTGTCTAATGTTTTCGAGATATAGTGAAAGTGGTGATCCCACCTTGTGCATTTTGTATTCAAATGCAAATTCTCTATAATGCACTACTCTTGGAGGAGCTATCGTATTTTCTATAGAACACTCATCTTGTGATCCTTATCAAGTGTGTTGGTGGAAGGCAAGCCGTTTCTTTTGGTACTTTGTGCCATCATGAAACTTTGTAGAGAGTTTGGTTTGTTTGGAACCAACCTCTCTTTTGGGGGTTTGACTTTTTTTTTCTGCGTGTTTAATGGATATCTCATACCTTGATGTATCTTTTAATGATTTCTTCCAAGTGATGATTTCTCCAGTTGGTATTCTATTTCACTTGGTATTTCTTTTTCATTTGGTTTCGGTCCTTGAAAGTCTTGAGCTTTCATATTTACTTCATGTATTTTCTTTGGCACGCTTTCTTTCTTTGACCCATTATATAAGGGAAACTCCACCAAGTCTCAAATTGGATGAGATGTGCATGAAATTCTATTTCATATCAATGTGCACATATTTATGTGGAGTTTGTCCTATGTATTGGTGTTTCTAACTCTATGGTCCCAATGAGTTTGGGTACCATTTTGTTTGTGTTGTTGTTCTAGGAACAATTGGAGATGCATTGGATGCTCGGCTCACTCACAAGGAAGGTGGTGTCACCATGTTCTTATTGGACTCAAGCTAGGATGATCAATGAACTACTATCTACCTTTGATTTGTATCTACTACATCCTTCCATTGATATCTCGGTAACAAGTATCATCAACTTCTTCATGCACACATTTCTTGCACCAACCTTTTGTAGGTTGCATCATGGCATGTAATTCATTTTTTCTTGTGATACATGTTTCCTTTCTCAAATCATCCCAACAATGATCTCTTGTTGCTAGGTGTGATGTCTTTGATGTTCGTGTGTGGAATTCTTTGATATACATTAAGACAATAGTTAACCTTGTGCTATGCTTTTCAAGCAAAGATCTTATCAGTATATTTTATGACTTCCATTTGGGTATCCTTTTCTTCCCTTGAGTAACCATTTCTTGTGTGCATCCTTCTTTGTGGATTGATATCATTTCATCTACCTAGAATCTTATACACTTGAGAAAATTTACATCTTTAGTCGTTATCCTTATTCTTTCACGTCCGTCTTTATTTCCTTTGTATCTCCTACGTGGCTCCGTGAAAGGATTTATCTTGAGTGCGGATCTTATATCTTTGCATCTTGTTGCACTCTTGTGTGGTGAAGAGTATTTTCCTCATGCTTGTCTTTACGAGGATTTTGCCATCTTAATTGGTATCCCTCGTCTTGATGAGGCTTTCATCTTCTATCTTCACCATGGGTTGTCGCAAGCCTTGTTGTTAAGTCACATTTTAGTGAGCATGTGAACCCATTTGCTTGTTGGGTGTGTGTGGGGAGGACATGTCATGCACCGTGTATCTCATGTATCCAAGACTATGTTGATGCTTTATGCTCATCCTTATATTAGTCTTCTCAAGTGCTTTGTCATGACTCACACACATCATTTTGGTTGAGCCTATTCTTAAGTTGCCTCTTTTACATGTTGCTCAACCATTTGTTTGTTGCAAGTGCTAGGCTTTGTTTCCTATATGCTCACTTGCACTTATTGTGAGTTTCTAGTGATTTTGGGGGAGCTATGATCCTATTTTGTGCACTTTGTATCCAAATACAAAAATTCTCTTGTGTGCACAAATCATGGGGAGCTTCTCTAGTTTCTTTAGAACACTCCTTTGCTCATATTGTAATATCCTTATTCATGTGGCTCATAGGTTCTTTGGTCTAGTTGGTTCAATAGATATCTTTTGATAGCTTGCTTCAATTGGTATCTTTTGATTGCTTGATTGCTTGTTTCTCTTTTTGCTATGTCTTTGTGGCATATCATTCTTTTGCAATCTTTGGGCCTCAATGTAGTTTGTCTTCCTCCAAGTATTTACCTTTGGATATGTGTATGGCATTCCACTCTCTTATTGAGAAATAAACAACTTATGGAGGAACACTTTTTATATTGGCCTTCTAAGCTTTTCGCCCATTTTGGCAATCGATGCCAATGGGGGAGAAGTTTCAGAGTTTTGTGGAGAAGTTTAGAGAGTTATGTTGGGGAATGTAGTAATTTCAAAAAAATTCCTACGCACACGCAAGATCATGGTGATGCATAGCAACGAGGGGGGCGAGTGTGTCCACATACCCTCATAGACCGAAAGCAGAAGCGTTAGCACAACGCGGTAGATGTAGTCGTACGTCTTCACGATCCGACCGATCAAGTATCGAATGCACGACACCTCCGAGTTCAGCACACGTTCAGCTCGATGACGTCCCTCGAACTCCGATCCAGCCGACCTTTGAGGGAGAGTTCCGTCAGCACGACGGCGTGGTGACGATGATGATGTTCTACCGACGCACGGCTTCGCCTAAGCACCGCTACGATATTATCGAGGGTGAGGGGGCACCGCACACGGCTAAGAGATCCAAGGGATCAATTGTTGTGTCTATGGGGTTCCCCCCTCCTCCATATATAAAGGGGGGAGGAGGAGAGGGCCGGCCAAGGGGAGGAGGCACGCCCAAGGGGGGCAATCCTACTCCAAGTAGGATTCCCCCCTCTTTCCTAGTGCAAGTAGGAGAGGGGAAGGAAGGGAAGGAGAAGGAGAAGGAAGGAGAGGGAGGAAAAGAGGAAAGGGGGCCAACCCCTAGTCCAATTCGGTTTGGGCTAGGGGGCCGCGCCCTGCCTCCTCTCTTCCACCACTTGGCCCATGAGGCCCATTGCTTCTTCCTCGTATTCCCGTAACTCCCCGGTACCCCCGAAAATACCCGAATAACTCGGAACCTTTCCGATGTCCGAATATAGTCGTCCAATATATCGATCTTTACGTCTCGACCATTTTGAGACTCCTCGCCATGTCCCCGATCTCATCCGGGACTCCGAGATACCTTCGGTACATCAAATCACATAAACTCATAATACAATCGTCATCGAACTTTAAGCGTGCAGACCCTACGGGTTCGAGAACTATGTAGACATGACCGAGACACATCTCTGGTCAATAACCAATAGCGGAACCTGAATGCTCATATTGGCTCCCACATATTCTACGAAGATCTTTATCGGTCAAACCGCATAACAACATACGTTGTTCTCTTTGTCATCGCTATGTTACTTGCCCGAGATTCGATCGTCGGTATCTCAATACCTAGTTCAATCTCGTTACCAGCAAGTCTCTTTACTTGTTCTGTAATGCATCATCCCGCAACCAACTCATTAGTTGCAATTCTTGCAAGGCTTATAGTGATGTGCATTACCGGGTGGGCCCAGAGATACCTCTCCGACAATCGGAGTGACAAATCCTAATCTCGAAATACGTCAACCCAACAAGTACCTTCGGAGACACCTGTAGAGCACCTTTATAATCACCCAGTTACGTTATGACGTTTGGTAGCACACAAAGTGTTCCTCCGGTAAACGGGAGTTGCATAATCTCATAGTCATAGGAACATGTATAAGTCATGAAGAAAGCAATAGCAACATACTAAACGATCAAGTGCTAAGCTAACGGAATGGGTCATGTCAATCACATGATTCTCCTAATGATGTGACCCCGTTAATCAAATGACAACTCTTTCTCTATGGCTAGGAAACATAACCATCTTTGATCAACGAGCTAGTCAAGTAGAGGCATACTAGTGACACTCTGTTTGTCTATGTATTCACACATGTATCATGTTTCCGATTAATACAATTCTAGCATGAATAATAAACATTTATCATGATATAAGGAAATAAATAATAACTTTATTATTGCCTCTAGGGCATATTTCCTTCATTCTCCCACTTGCACTAGAGTCAATAATCTAGTTCACATCATCATGTGATTTAACACCAATAGTTCACATCACCATGTGATTAACACCCATAGTTCACATTGTCATGTGACCAACACCCAAAGGATTTACTAGAGTCAATAATCTAGTTCACATCGCTATGTGATTAACATCCAAAGAGTACTAAGGTGTGATCATGTTTTGCTTGTGAGAGAAGTTTAGTCAACGGGCCTGCCACATTCAGATCCGTATGTATTTTGCAAATTTCTATGTCAACAATGCTCTGCACGGAGCTACTCTAGCTAATTGCTCCCACTTTCAATATGTATCCAGATTGAGACTTAGAGTTATCTGGATCAGTGTCAAAAATTGTATCGATGTAACCCTTTACGACGAACCTTTTTGTCACCTCCATAATCGAGAAACATATCCTTATTCCACTAAAGATAATTTTGACCGTTGTCCAATGATCTACTCCTAGATCACTATTGTACTCCCTTGCCAAAATCAGTGTAGGGTATACAATAGATCTGGTACACAAGATGGCATACTTTATAGAACCTATGGCTGAGGCATAGGGAATGACTTTCATTCTCTTTCTATCTTCTGCCATGGTCGGGCTTTGAGTCTTACTCAATTTCACACCTTGTAACACATGCAAGAACTCTTTCTTTGACTGTTCCATTTTGAACTACTTGAAAATCTTGTCAAGGTATGTACTCATTGAAAAACTTATCAAGCGTCTTGATCTATCTCTATAGATCTTGATGCTCAATATGTAAGCAGCTTCATCGAGGTCTTTCTTTGAAAAACTCCTTTCAAACACTCCTTTATGCTTTGTAGAATAATTCTACATTATTTACGATCAACAATATGTCATTCACATATACTTATCGAAATGTCAGTAGTGCTCCCACTCACTTTCTTGTAAATACAGGCTTCACCGCAAGTCTCAGATAAAACTATATGCTTTGATCAACTTATCAAAGCGTATATTCCAACTCCGAGATGCTTGCACCAGTCCATAGGTGGATCGCTGGAGCTTGCATATTTTGTTAGTACCTTTAGGATTGACAAAACCTTCTGGTTGCATCATTTACAACTCTTATTTAATAAATCCATTAAGGAATGCATTTTTGTTATCCATTTGCCAGATTTCATAAAATGCGGCAATTGCTAACATGATTTCGACAGACATAAGCATCGCTACGAGTGAGAAAATCTTATCGTAGTCAACACCTTGAATTTGTCGAAAACCTTTTTTGACAATTCGAGCTTTGTAGATAGTAACACTACTATCAGTGTCCGTCTTCCTCTTGAAGATCCATTTATTCTCAATGGCTTGCCGATCATCGGGCAAGTCAATCAAAGTCCACACTTTATTCTCATACATGGATCCCATCTCAGATTTCATGGCCTCAAACCATTTCGCAGAATCTGGGCTCATCATCGCTTCCTCATAGTTCGTAGGTTCATCATGGTTAAGTAACATGACCTCCGGAACAGGATTGACGTACCACTCTGGTGCGGATCTTACTCTAGTTAACCTACGAGGTTCGGTAGTAACTTGATCTGAAGTTACATGATCATCATCATTAGCTTCCTCACTAATTGGTGTAGGAGTCACAGGAACAGATTTCTGTGATGAACTACTTTCAATAAGGGAGCAGTATGCGATTACCTCATCAAGTTCTACTTTCCTCCCGATCACTTCTTTCGAGAGAAACTCCTTCTCTAGAAAGGATCCATTCTTAGCAACGAATGTCTTGCCTTCAGATCTGTGATAGAAGGTGTACCCAACTGTCTCCTTTGGGTATCCTATGAAGACACATTTCTTCGATTCGGGTTTGAGCTTATCAGGATGAATTTTTTTCACATAAGCATCGCAGCCCCAAACTTTAAGAAATGACAACTTTGGTTTCTTGCCAAACCACAGTTCATAAGGCGTCGTCTCAACGGATTTAGATGGTGCCCTATTTAATGTGAATGCAGCTGTCTCTAATGCATAACCCCAAAACGAAAATGGTAAATCGGTAAGATACATCATAGATCGTACCATATCTAATAAAGTATGGTTAGGACGTCCAGAAACACCATTATGCTATGGTGTTCCAGGTGGCGTGAGTTTTGAAACTATTCCGCATTGTTTCAAATGAAGACCAAACTCTTAACTCAAATATTCTCCTCCATGATCAGATCATAGAAACTTTATTTTCTTGTGACGATGATTTTCCAGTTCACTCTGAAATTATATGAACTTTTCAAATGTTTCAGAGTTTATGTTTCATCAAGTAGATATACCCATATCTGCTCAAATCATCTGTGAAGGTCAGAAAATAACGATACCTGCCGCGAGCCTCAGTATTCGTCGGACCACATACATCAGTATGTATGATTTCCAACAAATCTGTTGCTCGCTCCATTGTTCCGGAAAACGGCGTTTTAGTCATCTTGCCCAAGAGCCATGGTTCGCAAGCATCAAGTGATTCGTAATCAAGTGATTCCAAAAGCCCATCAGCATGGAGTTTCTTCATGCGCTTTACACCAATATGACCTAAACGGCAGTTGCCACAAATAAGTTGCACTATCATTATTAACTTTGCATCTTTTGGCTTCAATATTATGAATATGTGTATCACTACGAACGAGATCCAATGAACCATTTTCATTGGGTGTGTAACCATATAAGGTTTTATTCATGTAAACAAAACAACAATTATTCTCTAACTTAAATGAATAACCGTATTGCAATAAACATGATCAAATCATATTCATTCTCAACGCAAACACCAAATAACACTTATTTAGGTTCAACACTAATCCCGAAAGTATAGGGAGTGTGCGATGATGATCATACCAATCTTGGAACTACTTCCAATACACATCGTCACTTCAGCCTTAACTAGTTTCTGTTCATTATGCAACTCTCGTTTCGAGTTACTACTCTTTAGCAACTGAACCAGTATCAAGTACCGAGGGGTTGTTATAAACACTAGTAAAGTACACATCAATAACATGTATATAAAATATACTTTTGTTCACTTTGCCATCCTTCTTAACCACCAATTGTTTGGGGTAGTACCGCTTCCAGTGACCAGTCCTTTTGCAGTAGAAGCACTCAATATCAGGCTTAGGTCCAAACTTGGGCTTCTTCACTTGAGCAGCAACTTGCTTGCCATTCTTCTTGAAGTTCCCCTTCTTTCCCTTTGCCCTTTTCTTGAAACTAGTGATCTTGTTAACCATCAACACTTGATGCTATTTTCTTGATTTCTACCTTCGCCGATCTCAACATCGCGAAGAGCTCAGGAATTGCTTTCGTCATCCCTTGCATATTATAGTTCATCACGAAGTTCTACTAACTTGGTGATGGTGACTAGAGAATTCATCAATCACTATTTTATCTGGAAGATTAACTCCCACTTGATTCAAGCGATAGTAGTACCCGGACAATCTGAGCATATGCTCACAGCTTGAGCTATTCTCCTCCATCTTTTAGCTATAGAACTTGTTGGAGACTTCATATCTCTCAACTCGGGTATTTGCTTGAAATATTAACTTCAACTCCTGGAACATCTCATATGGTCCATGACGTTCAAAACGTCTTTGAAGTCCCGATTCTAAGCCATTAAGCATGGTGCACTAAACTATCAAGTAGTCATCATATTGAGCTAGTCAAACGTTCATAACGTCTGCCTTTGCTCTGCAATAGGCACATCACCTAGCGGTGCATCAAGGACATAATTCTTCTGTGCAGCAATGAGGATAATCCTCAGATCACGGATACAATCCACATCATTGCTACTAACATCTTTCAACATAGTTTTTCTCTAGGAACATATCAAAATAAACATAGGGAAGCAACAACACGAGCTATTGATCTACAACATAGATATGCTAATACTACCAGGACTAAGTTCATGATAAATTTAAGTTCAATTTAATCATATTACTTAAGAACTCCCACTTACATAGACATCCCTCTAATCTTCTAAGTGATCACGTGATCCATATCAACTAAACCATGTCCGATCATCACGTGAGATGGAGTAGTTTCAATGGTGAACATCACTATGTTGATCATATCTACTATATGATTCACGCTCGACCTTTCGGTCTCAGTGTTCCGAGGACATATCTGTTATATGCTAGGCTCGTCAAGTTTAACCTGAGTATTCCGCGTGTGCAACTATTTTGCATCCGTTGTATTTGAATGTAGAGCCTATCACACCCGATCATCACGTGGTGTCTCAGCACGAAGAACTTTCGCAATGGTGCATACTCAGGGAGAACAGTTCTACCTTAATAATTTAGTGAGAGATCATCTTATAATGCTACCGTCAATCAAAGCAAGATAAGATGCATAAAAGATAAACATCACATGCAATCAATATAAGTGATATGATATGGCCATCATCATCTTGTGCTTGTGATCTCCATCTCTGAAGCACCGTCATGATCACCATCGTCACCGGCACGACACCTTGATCTCCATCGTAGCATCGTTGTCGTCTCACCAACTTATGCTTCTACGACTATCGCTACCACTTAGTGATAAAGTAAAGCATTACAGGGCGATTGCATTGCATACAATAAAGCGACAACCATATGGCTCCTGCCGATTGCCGATAACTCGGTTACAAAACATGATCATCTCATACAATAAAATATAGCATCATGCCTTAACCATATCACATCACAACATGCCCTGCAAAAACAAGTTAGACGTCCTCTACTTTGTTGTTGCAAGTTTTACGTGGCTGCTAAGCAAGAACCGTTCTTACCTACGCATCAAAACCACGACGATAGTTTGTCAAGTTGGTGTTGTTTTAACCTTAGCAAGGACCGGGCGTAGCCACACTCGGTTCAACTAAAGTTGGAGAAACTAACACCCGCTAGTCACCTGTGTGCATAGCACGACGGTAAAACCAGTCTCGCGTAAGCGTACGCGTAATGTCGGTCCGGGCCGCTTCATCCAACAATACCGCAGAACCAAAGTATGACATGCTAGTAAGCAGTATGACTTATATCGCCCACAACTCACTTGTGTTCTACTAGTGCATATAACATCTACGCATAAAACCTGGCTCGGATGCCAATGTTGGGGAACGTAGTAATTTCAAAAAAATTCCTACGCACATGCAAGATCATGGTGATGCATAGCAAAGAGAGGGGAGAGTGTGTCCACGCACTCGTGAGACCGAAAGCGGAAGCGTTAACTGCACAACGCGGTTGATGTAGTCGTCGTCTTCACGATCCGACCGATCAAGTACCGAGCATACGGCACCTCCGAGTTCAGCACGCGTTCAGCTCGATGACATCCCTCGAACTCCGATCCAGCCGAGCTTTGAGGGAGAGTTCCGTCAGCACGACGGCGTGGTGACGATGATGATGTTCTACCGACGCAGGGCATCGCCTAAGCACCGCTATGATATTATCGAGGTGGATTATGGTGGAGGGGGGCACCGCACACGGCTAAGAGATCCATGGGATCAATTGTTGTGTCTATGGGGTTGCCCCCTCCTCCGTATATAAAGAGGGGGAGGAGGAGAGGGCCGGCCAAGGGGAGGAGGCGCGCCCAAGGGGGGCAATCTTACTCCAAGTAGGATTCCCCCCTCATTCCTAGTCCAAGTAGGAGAGTGGAAGGAAGGGAAGGAGAAGGAGAAGGAAGGAGAGGGAGGAAAAAGAGGAAAGGGGGCCCGACCCCCTAGTCCAATTCGGTTTGGGCTAGGGGGGCGCGCGGCCTGCCTCCTCTCTTCCACCACTTGGCCCATTAGGCCCATTGCTTCTTCCTCATATTCCCGTAACTCCCCGGTACCCTCGAAAATACCTGAATAACTCGGAACCTTTTCGGTATCCGAATATAGTCGTCCAATATATCGATCTTTACATCTCGACCATTTTGAGACTCCTCGTCATGTCCCCGATCTCATCCGGGACTCCGAACTACCTTCGGTACATCAAATCACATAAACTCATAATACAATCATCATCGAACTTTAAGCGTGCGGACCCTACGGGTTCGAGAACTATGTAGACATGACCGAGACACGTCTCCGGTCAATAACCAATAGCGGAACCTGGATGCTCATATTGGGTCCCACATATTCTACGAAGATCTTTATCGGTCAAACCGCATAACAACATACGTTGTTCCCTTTGTCATTGGTATGTTACTTGTCTAAGATTCGATCATCGGTATCTCAATACCTAGTTCAATCTCGTTACCGGCAAGTCTCTTTACTCATTCCGTAATACATCATCCCGCAACCAACTCATTAGTTGCAATGCTTGCAAGGCTTATAGTGATGTGCATTACCGAGTGGGCCCAGAGATACCTCTCCAACAATCAGAGTGAGAAATCCTAATCTTGAAATACGCCAACCCAACAAGTACCTTCGGAGACACCTCTAGAGCACCTTTATAATCACCCAGTTACGTTGTGATGTTTGGTAGCAGACAAAGTGTTCCTCGGTAAACGGGAGTTGCATAATCTCATAGTCATAGGAACATGTATAGGTCATGAAGAAAGCAATAGCAACATACTAAACGATCAAGTGCTAAGCTAACTGTCGGTGTACAAAAAGAGGGGTACACTTTTTGTACCCCTATAACTGTGCACGGGCAGTCTGAGCCGCGGGCACCACCGCACTGAGCAAGGAAAGGGAGGTGAGCCAAGGTAAGGCCGAAGCTCCAGAGGAACAAAACAACGCCAAGACCAAGACCACAAAGAGCAAAGGGGACGAAGCGGACTCCCTCGGCAAGACCCTTGCCGGGAGGCGGTTTTAGCAAACCCGGCAAGACCCTTGCCGTGGAAGCTCGTCCCACACCTACGGAGCGAATCACCCTTGAGTCCACTACCCCCATGGGGCAAGGATTCGGGAGACATCCCCGTGGTGGCATGCAGATCTTTGTGAAGACATTCAAGATCAGATACACACTATAGAAGATGACGACCTTTGGCGGGATCCCAGCCAAGGAGGACCACGAGGTGTAGGACCTTGAGAAGAGGTGTCTAGAGGGGGGGGTGATTAGACACTAAGTACCAAAGTTGCAGTTTTTAAGTTTCTTTGAAGTTTGAGCGGAGTTTAGGGACAAGTTTGACATTCACAACATATAGCAAGCAAGCATGCCAAGAGTATATGAGCAGCAGAAAATAAAGCATGCAACTTGCAAGAATGTAAAGGGAAGGGATTGGAGGATTCAAACGCAATTGGAGACACGGATGTTTTTGGCGTGGTTCCGATAGGTGGTGCTATCGTACTTCCACGTTGGTGGAGACTTCAACCCACGTGGGAGTAGCAGTTCTTGTGAGTCCACGGAGGGCTCCACCCACGAAGGGTCCACGAAGAAGCAACCTTGTCTATCCCACCATGGCCGTCGCCCACGAAGGACTTGCCTCACTAGCGGTAGATCTTCACGAAGTAGGCAATCTCCTTGCCCTTACAAACTCCTTGGTTCAACTCCACAATCTTGTCGGAGGCTCCCAAGTGACACCTAGCCAATCTAGGAGACACCACTCTCCAAGAAGTAACAAATGGTGTGTTGATGATGAACTCCTTGCTCTTGTGCTTCAAATGATAGTCTCCCCAACACTCAACTCTCTCTCATAGGATTTGGATCTGGTGGAAAGAGGGTTTGAGTGGAAAGCAACATGGGGAAGGCTAGAGATCAAGATTCATATGGTAGGAATGGAATATCTTGGCCTCAACACATGAATAGGTAGTTCTCTCTCAGAAATAGGATGTTGGAAGTGTAGGTTCAGTCTGATGGCTCTCTCCATGAATGAAGAGGAGGTGGAGGGGTATATATAGCCTCCACACAAAATCTAACCGTTACACACAATCTACCAAACTTGGTGGGACCAAATAGTTAAACTTCGGTCGGACCGACTTTGCAAATCTTGTGACCGTTAGGGTTTTTGTGGGACGAAATGCAACTCGGTGGGACCGATTCGGTTAGGGTTAGGGCATAACGTAATCTTGGTAGGACCGATTACACAAACTCGGTGGGACCGATTTTGGTAATAAGCTTTCGGAGAGTTGGTCGAGCAAACTCGGTTTGACCGATTATCAAACTCGGTGGGACCGATTTTGATAATAAGTTAACCAGAGAGTTTGCATTGTAATCTCGGTAGTACCGATTGTTCAACCTCGGTGAGACCGATTTTGATAATGGACATACACAAAGAGATTACAATCCCATCTCGGTGAGACCGAGATCCCTATCGGTGAGACCGATTTGCCTAGGGTTTGTGGCAGTGGCTAAGACATCCAAACTCGGTGGCGCCGGATAGAAATAATCAGTGAGGCCGAGTTTGACTTTAGGTTTAGGACATATGTGTGGAAGTGGGAAAGTAGTTGAGGGTATTTGGAGCATATCACTAAGCACATGAGGCAAGAGGCTCATTAAGCAACACCTCATCCCTCCTTGATAGTATTGGCTTTTCCTATAGACTCAATGTGATCTTGGATCACTAAAATGGAAAATGAAGAGTCTTGAGCTTGAAGCTTGAGCCAATCCTTTGTCCTTAGCATCTTGAAGGAGTTCCCACATCCTTTAGTCCATGCCACTCCATTGTTGAACTTATCTAAAACATACTAGATAAAAGTGTTAGTCCAACAAGAGATATGTTGTCATTAATTACCAAAACCACCTAGGGAGCACTTGTGCTTTCAATCTCCCCTTTTTGGTAATTGATGGCAACATACATCAAAGCTTTAGATAAAGATATAAAGAATAGCAAGTACAGCTTTGGAAAGACATGTAACAAGCATAGGCTCCCCTACATGTATGCAATCATGTGAATATGAAATATAGGAGCATGTGATAGCATAACCATGATAGAGCAGGCAATGTGTTACATGTATCTTGGCTATATGCATCGAGCAAAAGTATTAAAGAGAATACCTTCATGCCCATGAGTCCTTCTTGCAAACAGTATGTACATAAGCAAGAATTCCTCATACACATGATTGTGATGCATATACTTACCTTATAGTCTTGAGTTGGCTTAGGATGGAATGAACCCGCGTAAACAAGGTTAGATAACACAGATGCATCTACTAGCCAGAGCAAACAAAAGAAACCACAAGAATACCAAGACTGGGATGACATGTAGAGAGTGAGTACTGAGTACCACATTGGATTAGACATGTCCCCAAGAGTAAAGATATGCAATGAATTTAAATGATCTCTTTCCCTTAGAAGTCTTGCTCCCCCTGAATCTAACATGGGATACTGGGAGAAGATAGGGAACAGAAAATCAGAGCTGAAAGAAAACAGAGCTAAAAGATATGAATGATGATCAGAGCTAAAGTTCAGAACTAATGTATGCTAATGCAAAATTTAGCACAACAGATCATATGAACATGTCTCTCCCCTCAAGAAGACATGTGGACATCTCTCCTCTTGAACACAAAGCATCTGGGATCCTTGAGAAATACTTTCTATTAGTATTCTCTCCTCCTGGAGATCTCTCTCTCCTTCTCTGATGTGATCTCTCTCTCTAAATGATAAGCTTTGATGTGATCTCTCTCTCCCCCTTTGACATCAATTTCCAAGAAGGGCTTGATAAACATGTAATCTCTCTCTCCCTCTGGAATTTTTCGTGAATTGGTTTGATCCTTGAGTCACAACTTAAAGCAATGATAAAAATGTGATGCTTGTAGAGGACAAGATTCATTGAGTGGAGCTGGAATAGACGAAACACAGAATATGTGGCAAAGTGTTTTTCCTGTTTTGAAATCGGTAGCATCGAGTTGTAGGCTTCGGTTGCACCGAAAGGATTCGTTTGGACCGAAAACAACAAATCGGTTGAACCGAGTTCATCACAGAGAAAACACTTGTCACCTCAGCTCACTAGACTAGTAAGATCTCACAAAGATTTGCAAGGAATTAACTGGAAGATATGCAAGGAATTAGAATGCAGAAAATGCAGAGCAAACAGAAAGAAATCTAGATGAAGTTTTTTTGTTTTGTTTTTTTTTGAAAAGGGGAAACACATATGCATGAGATAAATGCAAAAACTCAGAAAAGAACACAGGAGAACTTCATCTAGAGATGGTCGGCGACAAAGTCACCTATGTTAGAGTATATTGACTTAGGAGTCAAGTGAGATCACTTGATCATAGGCCTTTCTCATCAAGAGGTTTAGTGAATATATCTGCTAATTGCTTTTCGGTGTGAACATGCTTAAGATCAATGTCACCCTTAGCAACATGATCTCGAATGAAATGATGATGAACTTCAATATGCTTAGTTCGAGAATGTTGCACAGGATTATGACCAATTTTGATAGCACTTTCATTATCACAAAGCAATGGAACATGTCTCACATATATCCCATAGTCTTTAAGAGTTTGGGTCATCCAAAGTAATTGAGCACAACATGATCCAGCAGCAATATATTCAGCTTCGGCGGTGGATAAGGATACCGAGTTTTGTTTCTTGGAGGAACAAGACACAAGAGATCTACCAAGAAATTGACAAGTACCCGAAGTGGACTTTCTATCAACCTTGTCTCCGGCATAGTTCTAGTCGGAATAGCCAACAAGATCGAAAGAGGCCCTTTTAGGATACCAAATGCCAAAATTTGGTGTATGGATTAAGTATCTCACTATCCTTTTCACGGCCTTAAGATGACATTCTTTAGGGGCAGCTTGATATCGTGCACACATGCACACACTTAGCATAATATCGGGACGTGAAGCACATAGATATAACAATGAACCAATCATTGAGCGATAAATCTTTTGATCAACCGGTTCACCATCTTTGGTTAAGTCAAGATGTCCACTAGTAGGCATGGGTGTAGTCATACCTTTGCATTCTTGCATATTGAACTTCTTGAATAAGTCCTTAGTGTTCTTTGTTTGAGAGACAAAAGTACCTTCCTTAGTTTGCTTGATTTGCAAACCAAGAAAGAATTTGAGTTCGCTCATCATAGACATCTCAAACTTCTCCGACATTAGCTTCCCAAACTTTTCACTAAAATGAGGGTTAGTTGAACCAAATATAATATCATCAACATAAATTTGGCATAATAATTCTCCATTAACCCTTTTAGTAAAAAGTGTGGAATCAATTTTCCCAATTTCAAAGCCTTTTTCAAGAATAAACTTGGTCAAGCATTTATACCATGCTCTAGGAGCTTGTTTAAGACCATAAAGAGCTTTGTGAAGTTTGTAAACATGATTGGGGTTCTTAGGATTGACAAAGCCGGGAGGTTGTTTAACATAAACTTCCTCCTCTATTTCACCATTTAGAAAAGCACTTTTAATGTCCATTTGGTACAAGGTGATATCATGATGATTAGCATAGGCAAGTAAGATGCGAATGGACTCAAGTCTAGCAACGGGGGCGTAAGTCTCACCATAGTCCATACCTTAGACTTGTGTGTAGGCTTGGGCGACGAGACGTGCTTTGTTGCAAACTACTTGTCCATCTTCATCTTGCTTGTTGCGAAACACCCATTTGGTACCGATGATGTTGTGGTTGTTGCCGGGCTTCTCAAGCAATGTCCAAACTTGGTTCCTCTCAAAGTTGTGTAGCTCTTCATGCATAGCATTTATCCAATCCGGATCTTCCAATGCTTCTTCGACCTTCATAGGTTCAATGCTAGATATGAAAGAATAGTTTTCACAAAAGTTAGCTAAACGAGTTTTAGAGCGAGTGATTCTCCGGTTTGAATATCATTGTAGATTTGCTCAACGGGATGGTCTTTAGCAATTCTTGCTCGTACTCGTGAAAGCTTTTGCTTGGGTCTTCGTTGAACATCTTCTTCATCTTGTTCTTCTTCTTGGCCTTCTTCATTGTTGGCGTTGTCGTTCTCTTGTCGTGGTGGAGAAGGAGGTTGTTGACTTTCATCTTGATGCACTTCCTCGTTTTCTTCATCTTGGTGTGTCCCACTTGTGGATGCTTCCGTATCAACTCTTGGTTCACCTTGTCATGAAGTAGAAGCTTCCACTTGGACGGACGAGGTACTCTCCTTCACCTCCGTTGGACGGACCTTTCCAATAGACAAGTCTTGGATTGCTTCTGAAGGGTCTTTGTCTCCTACATCAATTGGCAATTGCTCTACTTGCGAGCCATTAGATTCATCAAACTTCACATCTACCGTCTCTTCAACCTTTCGGGTGAAATTGTTGTAGACACGGTAAGTGTGAGAGTTTGAAGCCATAACCTAGTAGGAAACCTTCATGAGACTTAAGAGCAAATTTAGAGCAGCGATGCTTATCAAGAATGTAGCACTTTGAGCCAAATACTCGAAAGTATCCAACTTGGGGTTTGTTACGGTGAGTAGCTCAGATGCCGTCTTGCTTGAGTAGCTTGTGAAGATACAAGCGATTTGTTGCATGACAAGTAGTCACAACTGATTCTGCCCAAAAGTGCTACGGCGTCTTCTACTCATCAAGCATCGTTCTCGACATATCGATGAGCGTCCGGTTCTTCCACTCATCAACTCCAATTTGTTGAGGTGTGTACGCAGCCGAGAACTCGTGTGAAATCCCTTCTTCGTCAAGAAAGGTGTCCACATTTGCGTTCTTGAACTCCGGTCCGTTGTCGCTGCGAACCTTCTTGATCTTCACTTCAAATTGGTTTTGGGCCTTCCTAGCGAAGTTTTTGAAGATCTTTTGGACCTGCGATTTATCATCGAGAAAGAACACCCACGTAAATCTGGAAAAAATCATCAACTATAACTAGACCAAAAGAATTTCCACCGAGACTCTTGTAAGAGTTGGGACCAAAGAGATCCATGTGAAGTAGCTCGAGTGGCCTCTTCGTAGTAATGATGTTCTTCACGGGATGCCTTCCTCCAACCTGTTTACCTACTTGACAAGCACTGCAAAGTCTATCCTTATCAAATATGACATCATTAACTCCAAGGATATGATTTCCTTTAATAAGCTTGTCAAGGTTTAGCATACCAACATGACCTAATCGTCTATGCCATAACCAGCCTTTTGAGGATTTAGCAATGAAGCAAGTTTTAGGTTGAGCCTTTTTAGTGAAATCAACAATGTATAGATCACCTCTCGCTTTTGATAAAGACCATTTTATGATTATCTCGATGAAACACTTGGCAGTCTACTTGAGTAAATAGAACATTGAAACCGAAATCAGCAAGTCTAGATAATCGAAAGTAAGTTGTAGCCAAGAGATTCAACGAGCATGACATTTTGTATGGAGCTATCATGTGAGATGGCCACCTTACGAGGCCAACCACCTTACCCTTTGAGTTGTCACTGAAAGTGACAAACTTTCGAGGACCATCATTTTAAGCAAGCTCACAAAACATGTCTTTATCTCCGGTCATGTGATCGGTACATCCACTATCAAGAACCCATTCCTTTCCTCCTGACATATATCCCGAAGATTTGCCATAAGACCAAAATGTCTCATTGCATCATCAAGATCGAAGTCACTATCATCATCCTCATCATAGTATCCATGTTCAACATCGTCATGTGGTGGATCAAATCCTAGAGAGGGTGATTCATTAGAATGAGTTTGACACATATCTTGCTTATGAATTCTTATAGCTTCAGAAATAATGTCACTAATAATACCAACATTTCCTTTGGCACGCATAAGGTTTGTAATCTCAAATAGACGATCACCAAACATAGGATCACTAGTATTCATTTTGCTCAAAGCAATAGACTTATAGAGAATTTCATCAAGATTTTTCAAAGAATAATCAGGAAATCGTTCCTCAAGGAATTTCCATATAGTGTAGGCACACTCAAAAGTAGGCAAGATTATAATCAAGTTTCTAGGCAAGCCTCTAGTGATAAGATTAACAGTTCTAAGATTCCTAGTCATGTCAATAGCTTCATCAAGGGTAGGATGCATAGGATCAACACAAGGTGCACAAGGACTAGCAATGTACTTGTTAAAATGATATTGATTGAAAATAACAAGCATCTCATTTTTCCACGCACGAAAGTACTCTCCATCAAGAATAGGCACTCTATGACTAAGACTCCCCAAAGTAGACTCATCCATCTTCCTCCAATGGTGATTAAACTAAAGCAATGGAGACCAATGCTCTAATACCACTTGTAGGACCTTGAGAAGAGGTGTCTAGAGGGGGGGTGATTAGACACTAAGTACCAAAGTTGCAGTTTTTAAGTTTCTTTGAAGTTTGAGTGGAGTTTAGGGACAAGTTTGACATTCACAACATATAGCAAGCAAGCATGCCAAGAGTATATGAGCAGCGGAAAATAAAGCATGCAACTTGCAAGAATGTAAAGGGAAGGGATTGGAGGATTCAAACGCAATTGGAGACACGGATGTTTTTGGCGTGGTTCCGATAGGTGGTGCTATCGTACTTCCATGTTGGTGGAGACTTCAACCCACGTAGGGTAACAGTTCTTGTGAGTCCACGGAGGGCTCCACCCACGAAGGGTCCACGAAGAAGCAACCTTGTCTATCCCACCATGGCCGTCGCCCACGAAGGACTTGCCTCACTAGCGGTAGATCTTCACGAAGTAGGCGATCTCCTTGCCCTTACAAACTCCTTGGTTCAACTCCACAATCTTGTCTAAGGCTCCCAAGTGACACCTAGACAATCTAGGAGACACCACTCTCCAAGAAGTAACAAATGGTGTGTTGATGATGAACTCCTTGCTCTTGTGCTTCAAATGATAGTCTCCCCAACACTCAACTCTCTCTCATAGGATTTGGATCTGGTGGAAAGAGGGTTTGAGTGGAAAGCAACTTGGGGAAGGCTAGAGATCAAGATTCATATGGTAGGAATGGAATATCTTGGCCTCAACACATGAGTAGGTAGTTCTCTCTCGTAAATAGGATCTTTGGAAGTGTAGGTTGGTCGATGGCTCTCTCCACGAATGAAGAGGAGGTGGAGGGGTATATATAGCCTCCACACAAAATCTAACCGTTACACACAATCTACCAAACTCGGTGGGACCGAATAGTTAACTCGGTCAGACCGACTTTGCAAATAATGTGACCGTTAGGGTTTTTGGTGGGACCGAAATGCAACTCAGTGGGACCGATTCGGTTAGGGTTAGGGCATAACGTAATCTCGGTAGGACCGATTACACAAACTCGGTGGGACCGATTTTGGTAATAAGCTTTCCAGAGAGTTGGTCAGGCAAACTCGGTTTGACCGATTATCAAACTCGGTGGGACCGATTTTGATAATAAGTTAACCAGAGAGTTTGCATTGTAATCTCGGTAGTACCGATTGTTCAACCTCGGTGAGACCAATTTTGATAATGGACATACACAGAGAGATTACAATCCCATCTCGGTGAGACCGAGATCCCTATCGGTGAGACCGATTTGCCTAGGGTTTGTGGCAGTGGCTAAGACATCCAAACTCGGTGGCGCCGGATAGAAATAATCAGTGAGGCCGAGTTTGACTTTAGGTTTAGGACATATGTGTGGAAGTGGGAAAGTAGTTGAGGGTATTTGGAGCATATCACTAAGCACATGAGGCAAGAGGCTCATTAAGCAACACCTCATCCCTCCTTGATAGTATTGGCTTTTCCTATAGACTCAATGTGATCTTGGATCACTAAAATGGAAAATGAAGAGTCTTGAGCTTGAAGCTTGAGCCAATCCTTTGTCCTTAGCATCTTGAAGGAGTTCCCACATCCTTTAGTCCATGCCACTCCATTGTTGAACTTATCTGAAACATACTAGATAAAAGTGTTAGTCCAACAAGAGATATGTTGTCATTAATTACCAAAACCACCTAGGGAGCACTTGTGCTTTCACAAGGCCCCCGGCAAGAGCCTTGCCGGGGATGACAGCAGGCGCCATGGCAAGAACCTTGTCGGGGCCCCGGCAAGGCCCTCGCCAAGAACCCCCGTAGGGCCACCATCGAGCCCACGCCAATCAAACCTTCACCGCCGTTCGCATGCAGCTGCCGACCCAACCAGTTGGGCAGGCACCTGCGTGGCAGCAAGCGGATCTTCATGGAGACCCACCGTTGCGCCACCTCGGTACTGCCTGCCTACATGGCACCACAGGCACCGCTGGCGAAGCGGCGTGTCGACCACGAAAGGAGCGGCGACTAACGGGACAGGGCTCTCCCGTCCCGATAAAGCACGGACACCTAAGCAAGACGCATTTAAAGGCGCCTTGTCATGTAATGCGAGGATAGACTCGCATCATCGTACCCTTTCCACCTCCCTGTACCACTGTGGCAACCCCTTTCCCTATAAAAAGGAGGCCCAAAGGCGACCGAGGAGGATTGACTTTTGGAGCTCCTCATGCCCCATTGCTAGTTCAAGAACACCGGATAAACAAACCACCAAAGCAGGAGTAGGGTTTTATGCATCCTCGCGGCCGAACACGGATAAAGAGACCGTGTGCTATCTGTTTGATCCGCTCTTCTCACGACCCCGCGCCCCGCAACCGTAGTAGGGATTCATGTGATCCCATATGTGTCGTTCCTACACCGACATCTTTGGCGCGCCAGGTAGGGGGCGCAACTATGAGAATAGGCTCTAGCAGTTAGTTCGACGTCTCTTCATCGTCATGGCGCCCAAGAAGAAGATGACGGTGGCGGTTGGCCCGTCGGAAGCCGGACATCCCGTCCCGACGCGGGCAAGCAGCGGACCGGTCGCAGAAAGGACCCGGGGCGCCGTTCGCGAACACCAACACCGTCCCAGCAGCCGAAGTTTGGGAGGCGGTGATGTTCGTGCGCCTGGTAATGGGCCGCATGCCGCCAAATCCCAAGACAGAGCCAGGCCCTCCGCGGGTGGCGCGGGGCCTTCCAAGATCGCTGCCACCCCGCCCGAAGGCGACGCGGGGGCTTCCAAGACTCCCACGCCGGCGCCAACGGCACGCTCCTCTCAAGCGACACGCGGCGAACGGCGTAATCACACTGAGGACCCCGGGCGTAGCCGCGGAAAGAGCCCCGAGTGCCACTCCCGGGATTTAGAAGACCTGCCCGCTCGCCGAGGCGCTGGTGAAGATGGCATGCGACCGCGGGGTCGTGATAGAGCTCCTTCTGACATGGTCAGAAGTCGAAGCACGTCGCGATCCATGCAGGTTTCGCTGCCACAACCGCCAGCAGAAGCCCTGGCGTGCGCGCAGTTGCTCCTCGATTTCCCTCCCACTACGGGGAAACTCGAGGAATGGAGAGCCACTATCTGAAGCCTTGTTGCGGTGGCCAACAAAGACGAACCGAGTCCGGTGGAGCCCCCGGGTCGACGCTCCGACGGAGTCCCACGCACCGATGGCGGAGAGCCGCGGCGCCGCAACCACGGTGCACTTCGCCCCTCCCTCGCCCGTCATGGACGCCAGCCCGTCGCGACGTTACGGGCAACGAGATCTCCGTAGCATCGTCCGACCCGTGGGCCCCTGTGACTAGCGCCAAGTTCTTCGGGAACGAGAACATGAAGACGCTCGAACCACTATCAAGCGCCGGCGTGGAGCGCGCCACCAATCGAACGGTAGCGGGGCTGCTGGCGAGCCACCCGCACCGGAAGCCCTAGGGACCTACCTTACGAGGTAGGCTGTCCGGCTTTACCCGTGAGCTGCGGCAGTTCGATGGCCCACTCACCGCACCTTCAAACCCGGCGTGGGCGAAAGTACAGTGGCAAGACCCACCCGTCCGAGTTCCTCATCGTCTACACCATCGCGATGCAAGCTGCCGGAGCCCGCGATGATAAGGTGCTTGCGAATTATTTTCCGTTGGCTCTTAAACCCAACGCCATGTCATGGTTGATGCACTTGCCGGTAGACTCTAGTTCCTCCTAGTCGGATTTGTGCCATGAGTTCGTGGGCGCCTTTACTGCAGGCCACCAAGCCCATGGCCAAGCAAGCGACCTGCACGTCATTCCCCAGAAGGGAGGCGAGAGTCTCCGCAAGTATATACAGAGGTTCAGCCGGGTACAGTACAATATCCCTGATGTTCACCCTGCCGCCATCATCAGCGTGTTCCATCAGAACGTGCGTAACCGCAAGATGCGCGAAGAGCTGGCAATGAACAAGGTGAGAGATGTAGCAGAACTCTATGTTCTTGCTGACAAATGTGCCCGTGCTGAAGAGGGAAGGAAGTACCCCGGCGAAGATGCGGCGTGAAACCAACTCCTCGAGATGAGGATATTGCCGCCCGGCGAAGAAAGGCGGCGCCCGCAACAGAAGCGCAAAGGAAAATCCGTGCTTGCGGCGAGGATCTGATGACGCGGCTCCACCAAGAAAACCAAGGCGGATGACCCGGCATGAAGGTTGCGGATGTCGCCGCCGGGCCTTGGCGGTACCCGAGAAGCCATTAAACTCCGACAAGCGATATTGCAAGATCCATCGCACCAAAGGCCATGCTCTCCAGGACTGCCGACAGGTTGAGCTCCTCGCTGAGAAGCAGAGGGCTGAGTATGAGAGGCGGGACAAGGAGAAGGGCCCAGACGGTGCTGAGGGGTCCGGCAAGAAGCGTGACGGCTAGGCGGGCCGTCGTGGCAAGGATAAGCAACAAGAGAGGCCCGCCCGGGGCCGTGATGAAAAGCCGAAGGCGGCGATCACGAAGAGGACGACAAATCCGGCGACCAAGATTTTCGAAGCTACAGAGGCCATGTGCTTGACGGCGGCGCCTCATGCATACTTCTCACCGCCGGCTTAAACAAAGGCGCGAGAGATTACAAGCAGAGCCGTCGTTTGATGCCCAAAGGTCACTGAAGTGGTCCAAAGACACCTATCATTTTTGACACTGAGGACCACCACGATCGCACTCTGCGGTCGGTGCTTGCCATTGTTGGTTTCACCAACAATACGCAACCTCAAGGTGACGAAGATGCTAGTCGATGGCGGGCCGGTCTCGAACTTGATCTACGCCGCCGTGATCGAGAAACTGTAGATTCCTGATGGATACCTCGAAGAGACGGGCACGTTTCAGGGGGTCAACCCGGGAAGAAGCCAACCCAAGGGAAAGGTCACGCTGCCCGTGACTTTTGGAAGCGACCTGAACTTCAGGACGGAGAGGATCATATTCGACTTTGCCAAGATCCCATTGCCCTACAACGGGATCCTTGGCCGCCCAGCGCTGGCCAAGTTCATGGTGGCGTCACATTACGCCTACAACACCCTGAAGATGCCAGGACCTGTGACGATCATCACCATCCCCTCTGATAAGAAAGATGCGCTGATTTATACCGACCAACTATACCCGATAGCGATCGCAGCTGCCGCCACTAGGACACTTGCTCCTGCCGCTGGGACCCAGGGGGGAAGAAGAAGAAGAAGACCGGTGAGACCTCCGACACCCACTCCGGCAAGTGCGCCTCTTAGGAGTGTAGCGCTGCCGTCGAGGACGTGCCAGAGAGGTCCACCGGCGGAAACAAGAAGCCCAGGGCCATACCGCCGGGAACCAAGAAGGTTTACATCAATGAGGGGCCAACGCGGGAGGGGCCTTTACCATAAGCTCCACCCTTGACGACAAATAGGAAGACGCGCTCGTCACCTTCCTGCGGGCGAATGTCGATGTGTTTGCATGGCAAGCTTCCGACATCCCCGGTGTTCCCAGGGAGGTGATTGAGCACCACCTTGTTGTCTGCCCTCATGCGCGGCCCGTCAAGGTAAGGTCGAAGCAAGCTTTGGAGCGACAAGAGTTCATCACGAAGAGATCCGGAAGCTGGAAGCAGCGGGTTTCGTAAGAGGAGTGCTCCATCCAACGTGGTTGGCCAATCCGGTCGTGGTGCGCAAGGCAAATGGGAAGTGGAGGTTGTGTATTGATTACACAGATATCAATAAGACTTGCCCTAAAGACCCCTTCCCGTTGCCGCGCATCGATCAGATTGTTGACTCCACGGCTGGGTGTGACCTGTTGTCATTCCTCGACGCCTACTCCGGCTACCACCAGATCTTCATGACAAGAGAAGACGAAGAGAAGACAACATTCATCACCCCATGTGGTACGTATTGTTTCATGCGGATGCCTTTCGGGTTGAAGAGTGCTTTGGTTCGGCGTTTGCAAAGAAGCGGTCCAGATTGGTTTTGAACCCAGCTCCATAGAAATATGGAAGCTTATATGGATGACATAGTGGTCAAAACCAAGGACGGGGCAACCCTCATACCAGATTTGCAAGAAACATTTGCAAACCTGCGCAAGATCAACCTCAAGCTGAACCACGAGAAGTGCGTCTTTGGCGTGCCGTCCGGCAAGCTTCTCGGGTTCTTGGTGTCACAGCATGGGATAGAGGCCAATCCGGACAAAATCAAAGCTATAGAGCAGATTGAAGCACCCAAGCGAATCAAGGATGTGCGTCGGCTTGCTGGTTGCGTCGCCGCCATGGGCAGGTTCATTTCCAAGTCTGCCGAGCGCGCCCTCCCCTTTTTCAAGATCCTGAAAAAGGCGGGCCCAATGGAGTGGACGCCAGAAGCTGAAGCAGCATTGCAAGGTTTGAAGAAATACCTCTCTTCCGCGCCAATACTAGTTGCGCCTAGGCCACAAGAACCGTTGCTGCTATCCTGGCGGCAACGGACCAGGTGGTCAGCACCGCACTAGTGTGGCGCAGAGAGAGGTTGACGACGAGGTGATTGCAGCGGCAGAGCCCGACACCACTAATGCGGAGACGACACAGCCAGTTGACGTGCCGCCGAAGAAGAAAATGATGCAGCACCCGGTCTACTTTGTTAGTTCCCTCCTGCAGGGGGCTAGATCAAGGTACTCCGGCGTGCAAAAACTGCTCTTCGGCCTTCTTATGGCCTTGAGGAAGTTGCGTCACTACTTCCGAGCTGCACGAGATCACTGTCGTCACTTTCGCTTCCCTCACGCAGCGGATCTTTGCACAATCCGGATGCAACGGAAGAATTGTGGAATGGGCACTGGAGCTGTCCAGCTTTGGCCTCAAGTTTGAAAGTACTTCGACGATTCAAAGCCGAGTCCTAGCGGAGTTCATTGCAGAATGGACCGCAACTCCTGACGAAGAAGCCCAATAAACTGCTCTCCCCGGCAAGGAGGCAAGTTGTGATTGGATCATGTACTTTGATGGAGCTTTCTCCTTACAAGGCGTCGGGGCTGGCGTACTGCTTGTCGCGCCCACCGGAGAGCACCTCAAGTACGTGATCCAGATGCACTTCCCCAGGGAGGTGTCAACAAACAATACGACAGAGTACGAAGGGCTGCTTGCCGGTCTTAGGATCGCGACAGACCTCAGAATCAAGAAACTCATCGTCAGGGGGGACTCGCAACTTGTCGTCAAGCAAGTCAATAAGGATTACCAGAGCCCGTTGATGAAGGCCTCGTTGATGAAGTGAGGAAGCTGGAAGAGCGCTTGACCGGTATCTGAGCTGAACACATTCCCGGCGGAGAACGATATCGCCGATTACACTGTCAAAAGCGCTGCCCTCAAGCTACATGTGGAACCGGTACCTTTGTGCTTCAGCTAACTCAGCCATCCGTTGATCCATCAACAGAGCAGAATAAGAGGAGGAAATCAGGGCCCGGCAAGTACTTTCCCGCCGAGCTCCCCGGAGCCGCCGGCAAGGATGTTGCCGGGGATACTGAGCCCGCCACGGGACGACTGGCTCCGGCGGAGCGTCAAGCTCTTGTCGTCGAGACAGCCGCTCCTATAGCGGATGAAATGCCTTTAGTCCTCGTCGTCGAGCCCTAGGCTCCAACGTGGGCACAACATACCGTCCGATTCCTCCAAACAGGGGAACTTCCTGAGGAGCAGGAAGAAGCGGAGAAAGTAGCCCGTCGCTCTACCATGTACCAGTTAAATCGATGGCGTCACATGCATGTGAAGAGGCCGAATGGTGTGAAATTGAAGTGTATCACTCGAGAGGAAGGATCGGGGCTGTTGGCGGAGATACACGGAGGCATATGTGGATCCCACATTGGGTCAAGGGCCCTTCTTGGCAAGGCATTTCGGCAAGGCTTCTTCATTGCCCACTGCCCTCCGGGATGCGGCGACACTAGTCACCGGTGTGAAGCGTGTCAGTTCCATTCAAAGAAGCTTCATCAGCCAGCTCAAGCCCTTCAAACCATTCCTCTCTCCCGGCCCTTCTTGGTATGGGGGCTCGACATACTGGGCCCTTTCCTCCGCGCCGCCGGGGGCTTTGAGTACTTGTACGTTGCAATCGACAAGTTCACAAAGTGGCCGGAGGTGGAGGCGATGAGGAAGGTCACAGCTCGATCGACCGTCAAGTTCTTCAAGGGACTAGTGTGCCGTTTTGGCGTACCAACAGGGTTATCACCGACAACGGCACACAGTTCACAAGCCGCACCTTCATGCAATTTACCCAAGACCTCGGCGGTGATACATTTCGCTTCCGTTGCTCACCTGTGAAGCAATGGTCAAGCTGAGAGGGCAAATGCTGAAGTACTGCAAGGCTTAAGGACCAAGACCTTTGATAGGCTGCACAAGAGTGGAAGGCGCTGGATTGATGAGTTGTCGGCAGTTCTTTGGTCGATCAGGACGACGCCAAATCGAGCCACCGCCGGACACCTTTACCTGGTATACGGGCGAACAGTTCTCCCCACTGAACTCATATATGGGTCACCACGAGTGCTCGCTTATGACGAGCTTGAGCAAGAGCAACTGCGGCAAGATGACACAGTGCTCCTTGAGGAAGATCATCTTCGGGCGGCTGTGAGAGAAGCACGCTACCAGCAAGCCTTGCGTCGCTACCATAGCCGCAAGGTTCATGCCCGAAGCCTTGAGGAAGGCGACCTTGTCCTTCGGCGCGTTCAATCGGCCAAGAATTCCAACAAGTTGACGCCAAAGTGGGAAGGCCCTTATCGGGTGTCTGAGTCACCAGGCCCGGCGCAGTCCGCCCGGAGACCGAAGATGTCGTTCCGGTGAGTAACTCCTGGAACATTGAGCATCTTCGCAAGTTTTACCCGTGAGGCGCGGCTTGTTGGGCCCCCCGGCAAGCCACCTTTTGTACAAGCATTGCCGATGATGCATGTAACCCTTTTTACAAAACCAGGCGCAGACCCTGAGCATAAATAAATGAAGCGCTGGCGCCCTAAGTTATAGCATGCATGCTAGGTCGAGTCTAGTCCTTTGTTAGGGTTGATCTTAGCGGCGACTAACCCCTAGCTTAGAGGTCGAGTGTGCGTCTCTTTGCCATTCTTTTGTCTTCTTTGGTTCGCAGGACTCACAGATATCCTTGCCGGATCACTTGAGGACGAAAAAGAAAAGAGGGACAGACCGACATCTAGACCCCGGCAAGCCAGTGTTGCCGGGGGCTGCAAGTACAAAGATTCACCCACGGCAAACCAGAGTTGCCGGGGGCTACAACTTCAGATAAGTTATTCATCCCTTATCATGCATTCTCTTATGGACTGAGGTATGTGAAACCTCGTTTTTTCCCAAAGCTATCGTGCTCCCCTAAAAACTCTAGGCCCTAGGGCTCGTTCCTAGGGCCAGGTTTGGTCGTAGTCGTGGCAGCAAAAGGATGAAACGAGGGGCCTGAACCCACCTCATCCCTGCCTCCGCCAAAAGCGTGAGAAAGGTCGAGCGAAGTGGGAAGACGGCAGGGCCTCTTGTCAGGCAAGGAAATGTTTATCTTAAGGATATCAAGGATTTACTCCTTGTCATGGGTTCTACCCGCAAACAAATGACCCGACAGGCATCCCTTTTTCATTAAAAACATTCCACTCAGATACATCCCATGGGGAATGAAAAACATGAATGATGGGATTACAAGTTTTAAATTCAGCTAAGGCCCAAAGGCTTACAAGCTAAAAAGAGATAAGGTGTCCGTAACCCCTTTCTTGTCCCTCTCCTCAGGAGGCAGGTCAAGGAGGCGAAAAGGGCAAAAGGGGCGCCTAGGCGAGCTACGAGTGGCAGGAGACACCAAGAGAACATCTGAGTGGCCGTCCGAAGGCTGGGTGGTGATGGCGACACCGGAAGCAGAGCTCGAAGACGAGGCGGCAGGACGTCAGCACGCATCGAAGGCGTCGGTGCTCGCGTACTCTGATTTGACAGCCTTGCCGCCCGCCCTCTTCCTCTTCCGCAGCCTCCCAACGCCAGCCGCCCAAGGAGACGGCCCCGAGAAGTTTAGGAAGCCGGCGACACGGATGATGGGGTCGGACCCGTCATCCCGCCGCCTGCTACCCTCGTCGTCGCTGCCGCTATCCTCCTCGCCACTCCCGCTCGAGGAGGATCCTTCGCTATCAGAAGAGCTCTCCACGCAGCACCTTGCCCGAGTCCCGAAGCACCCGAAGACCTTGACGAAGAGGAGGCCGCCCTCCATCAAATTGAAATGGAGAGTGAGCCCCGCCGTCAAGCGGTGGATATGAGCGAACGTCTTCCATCCTTGACAAAGATACATCACGTGAGGGGCTGGGAAGTCGACGCGAACTCGCGTACCGCTGATCCAACAGCCCCTCATGTGCAGCCGCAATGACTCCGACGGATCTAGCTCCATCTCGCTTCGCGAATGGAGTCGGGAGACGGCGACGGCGAGGCGGCCGGGCGCACTGACGAAGAACTTCAAGGGTCATCCCCAACATGGCCCTCCATGGGGGGAGGAACTACGAGCGGAGGCGAGACCGGCGCGCCACCCCGACCTCCTCTTCCCCGAGCGCCTCGGCCTCGCCCACGGCCTCGCCCCCTCCCCCTTCCCCTCGTGGCTGGCTCTGCCACCGCAGGTGTAGGAGAAGGAAGGACGCATTATCGAGCGGCGACCCTTGCCGCCACCGTTGAAGAGCCATGATTCCCTCTCTCCATGGCAGGCGGAGGGGGGGAGAGCAGAAGCTGAAGGAAGGAGAAGATGGAAGAGTGCGGGACGCCGTCCCCGCTCTTTATAAAGGCAGGGTGGGGGCTCGGCCGCCTGGCCAGCCAATCAAGGCAGCGGAAGGCGCAGGGAATCGGGACCAACCCGCTGCCCTGCCCATGACGGCCCGGTTTCCGCCTCCACCGTTCGCCACCCCAAGCGCATGAGAACCACGTGGCAGGCATGCGGGACCAAGGCGACGGGTGAGGCCACCTCCCCCCACCCCGTGATCGTGGGGAGTGGACGCCTTTAAGACCACGCCTTGGCCCCGTTCAGTAAATGGGTCGCGCCTCCACGCCTCCCTCCGTTTATGGGGAAGGCGCAAACCGCCCCTTTACTACGACGTGACGCATGCGCGCAGAGCTCAGCCCCACGCATGCCGCCCGTCACGCCACGCACGCCTCCCACGCCGAGCCACGCCACGGAGGCATGGGAAGCGCAGCGCCGCGAAGAGACTTACATGGTAAAAACTACCCCTTTGCCCGCGCACCGTTTTTGGGCCTAGCCCAGCAGCGATTAACGCTTACGTGTAGCCCAGGCCGGGGCTCTGTCGGTGTACAAAAAGAGGGGTACACTTTTGTACTCCTATAATCGTCTGCAGGCGATGCGAGCTGCGGGCACCACCGCCGAGCAAGGCAAGGGAGGTGAGCCAAGGTAAGGCAAGCTCGAGAGGAAATGAGAACAACGCCAAGACCAAGACCACAAAGAGCTAAGGGGACGAAAGCGGACTCCCGGCAAGACCCTTGCCGGAGGCGGTTTTAGCAAACCCGGCAAGACCCTTGCCGTGGCAGCTCGTCCCACACCTACGGGCGAATCACCCTTGAGTCCACTGCCCCCATGGGGCAAGGATTCGAGACATCCCGTGGTGGCATGCAGATCTTTGTGAAGACGTTCAATATTAGACACACACTATAGAAGATGACGACCCTTGGCGGGATCCCAGCCAAGGAGGACAACAAGGCCCCCGGCAAGAGCCTTGCCGGGGATGACAGTAGGCGCCACGGCAAGACCCTTGCCGGGGCTACGGCAAGGCCCTCGCCAAGAACCCCTGTAGGGCCACCACCAGGCCCGCGCCAATCAAACCTTCACCGCCGTTCGCATGCAGCTGCCGACCTAACCAGTTGGGCAGGCACCTACGTGGCGACAAGCGGATCTTCGTGGAGACCCACGCTGCGCCACCTCGGCATTTGCCTACATGGCACCACGGGCACCACAGGCAGGCGGCGGCGTGTCGACACAAAAGGGAGCGGCGACGGACGGGACAGGGCTCTCCCCCATCCCCGATAAAGCACGGACTCCTAAGCAAGACGCATTTAAGGTGCCTTGTCATGTAATGCGAGGGATAGACTCGCATCACTGTACCCTTTCCACCTCACATGTGCCACCTGTGGCAACCCCTTTCCCTATAAAAGGAGGCCCAAAGGCGACCGGGAGGAGGATTCGCTTTTGGAGCTCCTCACGCCCCATTGCTAGTTCAAGAACACCAGATAAACAAACCACCAAAGCAGGAGTAGGGTTTTACGCATTCTCGCGGCCCGAACCTAGATAAAGAGACCGTGTGCTATCTTTTTGATCCGCTCTTCTCACGACCCCGCGCACCGCAACCGTAGTAGGGATTCATGTGATCCCATAGGTGTCGTTCCTACACCGACACTAACGGAATGGGTCATGTCAATCACATCATTCTCCTAATGATGTGATCCCGTTAATCAAATGACAACTCTTTGTCTATGGCTAGGAAACATAACCATCTTTGATCAGCGAGTTAGTCAAGTAGAGGCATACTAGTGACACTCTGTTTGTCTATGTATTCACACATGTATCATGTTTCTGGTTAATACAATTCTAGCATGAATAATAAACATTTATCATGATATAAGGAAATAAATAATAACTTTATTATTGCCTCTAGGGCATATTTCCTTCAAGTTATTTAGTCTTGTTTTGGTTTTGTTCCTAAGCATTTGCATCTCATACGCATGCATTATTGGTTGTTGCATTGCATGGCGATGCATAATTCCTTATATAAACTCTCTTGAAAGTGATTGTCATCAATTACTAAAATGGGGGAGATTGAAAGAACATGTGGTGCCCCATGTGTGGTTTTGGTAATTGATGACATTCTCTATGGACTAATAGTTGCATTGAGTTACATTGGAAGGATTTGTCCATAGGCATTTCTTGAAGTCCATGTGTTGGTTTCAAAGAGTTTATGTGTTGACCAAGGTGCTATTAAGGAATTATCCAAAGATTGGTCATGTGTGTGTTGAGCTTATTGCAAGCATGTCTTGAAGAAGAAGCTTGTGTGATCATTCATGTCTACCTTCAAGACATCATCCAAATGAAGAGTGTTGGAAAGATTTAAGTTTGATCAAGACTAAGTCAAGAGTGAATCAAGTTGATCAACACATAAAGCGTACAAGATGTACCGAGGGATCAAGTGATCCCATGGTATGGTAAGCATTGTCCATTATGCTTTGTGTACTAACCCATGGTATTCGTGAGAGTTCTTTGTGGGGTTAGGTTGCGGTGTGCAAGTTCAAGTGGAGCATCACGAAGAGATCATCCTTGAAGCTTGCAATCCATTGTGGTGTCAATGGAACTTGTGAAGATGTGCCAAAGAGTGGCTCACCCATAGTGGAGTATGGGGAAGCAATCGACTAGTCTTCATCGAGCCAACACAATCAAGAAAGGTGGTCCAACTTGAGGGAGTCAAGATCGTCATCATCTAGCTCAAGTGGACTATGTGCAAGGCAAATGTTTGCCCTTGATAGGTTTTCTATTTTACCGATCTCATGGTGGTAGTTGAGAGACCAGGTTATAAGATCAGGTGTCGTACTATAAAGGGGCTCTCTCGATGAGTAGCTTGATTGTATCATTCGTAGAGAGCTCAAACCATTGCATCCTTGCATCATATTTCTTGGTTCTTGTTTGGTGTTTCTCTTTGTGAGTTTTAGAGCTTATGGTCATCTTCATGACAAGCTCGAGTTCATCGAAAACGGAGTTCACATGCATCTTCTATGATGTTTTCGATGTTGGAGATTATGCCTGTTCTTCTCTGTTGGAGGTTTCACTCTTCTATTTCATTAGGCATACCTCCCCTGCCACTTCTTACTATAATCAATCGTTGTTGGATGCTACTCATCGTCATCTATCCAACAAGCTTGAGTTTGCTCAATTCGGAGATCATATGCAGAAGTTGCGGCAGTTTAGGCTTTATTGCATCCTCTGTTTTCTCTGTTGTGTTCCTGAAAGCCTCAAGCGGTAGTACTGCTCTCTAGAGCGGTAGTACCGCTTATGTAACGATCTGCATGACCACATGCCACATTACTACCGCTGCTTACGGGATGCGTCTTTTAAATCGGGTTTTGTGGTAGTAGAGCAGTAGTACCTCTTATAAGCGGTAAGCGGTACTACCTCTCCACCTGAGCAGTAGTACCTCTTATAAGTGGTAAGCGGTACTACCTCTCCTCCCGAGCGGTAGTACCTCTTATAAGTGGTAAGCGGTACTACCTCTCCCCAGAGCGGTACTACCTCTCTGGCAGAACTACAGGTCGTGTTTTTCTCTCTCGTTGGGCTGTTTTGACCGTGCTAAGCGGTAGTACCGCTCCTCCAAGCGGTAGTACCGCTTGTGCACGACCTGAGCATATAACGGTTGGATTCGGGAGGTCCTATAAAAAGGGGTCTTCTTCCCCATTGAACCTTATCTTTTAAGCTCGTGTTCTTCCCCCATTGTTGACCTTCTTCGAGCTTGCTTTCTCTCAATCCCTCCATGGATTCTTGCTAGTTTGGGGGGCGGGGAGAGGAGATCTAGATCCACATTTTCACCAATCACTTTCTCCTCTATGTGAGGGGAACCCCTTGGATCTAGATCTTGGAGTTTTTGGTGTTCTCCTTCTTATTCTTCCTCTCATTTTCCTCCATAGCTTTCGTTGCTTTGGTGGGATTTGAGAGTGAGGGACTTGGGCACTCTGTGTGCCCTTGCCATTGCATTTGGTGCATCGGTTTGAGTTCTTCACGGTGATACGTGGAAGTTACAAGTTGAGAAGCTTATTACTTTTGGGTGCTTGGTGCCCTTGAGATTGTTCCTCTTGGGTTCTTGGGCGCCCTAGACGGTTGGTGGTGTTCGGAGCTCAATCATTGTGGTGTAAAGCTCTGGGCAAGCGTCGGGGTCTCCAATTAGGTTGTGGAGATCGCCCCGAGCAATTTGACGGGTACCGGTGACCGCCCCCAAGGGTTGCCAGAGTGTACGGGTTCGGTGACCGCCCCCAAGGGTTGCCATTTGTACGGGTTCGGTGACCGCCCTCAAGGGTCCCTTAGTGGAACCACGACATCTTGCATTTTGCAAGGGCGTGAGGAGATTACGGTGGCCCTAGTGGCTTCTTGGGGAGCATTGTGCCTCCACACCGCTCCAAACGGAGATTAGCATCACAAGGGAGTGAACTTCAGGATACATCGTCGTCTCCGCGTGCCTCGGTTATCTCTTACCCGAGCCCTTTACTTATGCACTTTACTTTGTGATAGCCATATTATTCTTTGTCATATATCTTGCTATCACACAGTTGCTTATCTTGCTTAGCATAAGTTGTTGGTGCACATAGGTGAGCCTAGTTGTTTTAGGTTTTGTGCTTGACAAATTAACCGCTAGGTTTATTCTGCATTTGTTCAAGCCTCTACCGTAATTATTTTAAAGCGCCTATTCACCCCCCCCCCCCCCTCTAGGCGACATCCACGATCTTTCAACAAAGCATAACTTATTTAGAATGACCTAGGTTACATAATGTTCTCAATGGTTCAAATGACATAGGTTACATAAATGATAAGGGTACATGCCATTACAGTCCAAATGACACTACAACATCATTTGTTTCAACCCCCTCTACTAGTCCATCAACAAGACATCGTTGTTGTACGGCCAACAAATGACATCATTTCTTTCACGGACCCAAGTCCAATGAGTTGCCTGACTAAGTATTGCCGATGATGGTTGTCTAACTAGCCAATCAATGATCTGGCCAGGGTTGTTAAAGTCCATCTCATTCACTTTATCCCTTGTTCCACACAATGCAATTTGCCTTGCAAGAGCGCGTCTATAAATTTTCTCTTCCTTCTTGAGATTGCTTACGTTTTTCTCTTTAGCTTGGTATAACTTAACTCTGTCATCTTCACACTTTGACACATAATACTTTGAAAAATCTCTACAAGCCGCATTCAATGCATCAACGGCTTTGACCCACAAGTCCATCTTTTCCTCAATGACTGCACGTTCACACTTCGCCGCCTCATGAAGTCTCAACAAAGATGATCGATCCCATCCTACAAGTCGAGGGATTACTATAACGGTCATCCAAGGCAAAAATCTTAACCGTCTCTTGACAAAAACTATAACCCTAGGAGTAGATCGAGCTATAATTCGAGAGGTAACTACTCTAACAAAACCCTAATTAAACTATAACCATAACGTTCGTCATATAGGCATTTACTTAAGCATAACCCTAACCATAACCTTAACCCTAACCATGTCATTAAACCTAACCCTAACAAAACTCTAAATGATATTTTTTACTACCCAAACAATGCTAGTGACACAATACATTGTCAAAGCACAAACAGTACCCTAAATGCATCATATACATTGATTTCACCACAACAAAACCATGAACTAGTGATTCCAACAAAATGAGCAAAATGCATTATTTGAACCAACCAAATGAAGGAGGGATGAGGGAGGTACCTTGGGTGATGCAAATGGCCTTGATCCATCGGCCAAATCTCAAGCAATGGAGGGGGATCTAGTGGGTGATTTGGTGGGGGAGAAGAGGGGGAGAGAGCTTGACCTCGAAAGAAGAGTGGGATGAATGAGTGGGTGGGGGAGCAGCACAGCCCCCTCCCCTCACAACCTTATCCAGGAACCTACTGCCAGAGAGTCCGGCGATAGGTTGCAAGAGCCTACCGCCATAGTCAGCGGCGGTAGGTTCCTTTGCCATGTGTCCACGGCCATTAACGGCCAGACGGCGTCAGGGAACCTACCGCCACGAGGGGCGGCGGTAGCCTGTATGTAGCTACCGCCAGGGCCTCCAGCGGTAGTAAAAGAGTAAAATCTTGAAAAAAAAATCCACACCGGGGTTAGATCCTGATTTTATACGCCAAAAGAATCAAAACACAAAATTTTGCCGCTCTGCGATTCTCTTCCCTCGAGACTGAAGCTGAGGGCCGGACCTGAACGAAAAGATCGCGGCTGGCCCGTGCCAAGAATACAATATCTGGATCAAGAAACCGTGCTTTGCAAAGTGCATCAAACGTACAATAGAACTACAGAAGCCCACCAATCTAGGAGAGGCAGTGGTCTAACTACCACTACTGGTGCCACATGAACTAGCTAGCTCAATAATGCGACAACTGATCAATCAGCCAAGATGAAATATCTGTTTCGACAAATCGTGCCTCTGCGCCGTGCGTGAAACGGTGAAAGCACCAATCTAGCCGGTGTTCTGAATTCTGATCATCTAAGATAGCCAAGGCCGTATGAGCACTTACTGCTAGTAGTATGTCATATCAACAAAATCGGGAGGACATCAAGGGAAGCACTATGCACATGCAGGGGGCTTGCTTAGCAGTGGCTGCCACACGTCTGCCGCTACTTGGTCTGTCTCATGCTCTGCACATGCAGGGGGTGAGGGGGTTCTCCCAGAGGTCGTAGTCGGGGAAGGTGGGCTCAGGGAGGCCGGCGCAGGCCTGGTGCGAGATGACGACATCCTCGGCGAAGGAGGCCCAGGCCAGGTACGGGTCGCTGAGGGGCCTGGACATGAGCCCCTTGTCGGGCTTGATGGACTTGAGCCGGTGGCGCAAGCTGTAGAGCCGCGCCCCCATGATGAGCTTGGCGAAGTTGCCGCCGTGCGTCATCACGAACACGTCCGACTTGAGGCACACCAAGAAGTCCAGCGCCGCCAGGCTCGTCACGTGCTTCCGGAAGTGCTCCATCTGCGCCGTGCTTGCCAGCTCCTCCTTGGTCACCTGCAAACAGTATATATGCAAAGTTTATGTCTATCGCGGCAAATGCATTCAGGGAGAAGAGCAGGAAATGAATAAGTCTGTTTCGCCCCTCCACGTGTCCAGAAGTGGATCCCCGCTTCAAAACCGGGCATTAGCACAGCTAGACTCCTGATTTCTAGACTCGGGCAGTAACCGTAGGACAATAGTCGGGCAATACTCACCAAGTTGGGGAGCATGTTCCTGAGGGGAGCCATCCTGTTTTTGCCGCCATACACTTGCCCTGATGCAACGTATATCTGGGTTTCCCTTGTGTATCCCAGTGCTCGCAGGATCACAGCTATCTCACCAGGCTCAAGGGGGCACCGCGTTCTTTTCTCTTTTGCAGTGCTAATGGCCACAGGTGAGATCCATTCTGCGTCAGGATAACAACATCAAGAACTATTAGAAAGCTATGTTGTGGGCATCACTCCGAAGTTCGATGAGATAACTGCAATTCCAGAACTGTTAAAAAACCGAAATTTGAGATGACCTTAAAGCGCCGTGGCCATTCTTTCTGTCTATAAGCTGCCATCATCACTTTCTCCTCACGTGTTCCAGCAAAATCACAAAAGGACAGGCCCACCATTCCTTTCTCATATCTCAGATGAAGGGCCCTTTAGAAGAAGCGACAATTACTTGATCATCCATTAAGCATTCCCTAAACAATGAACTCCAAAGAGATTGAACAGAAGAGATTCACTGTAGCTTACATGTATAGATTCCCGCTACTAGTTTGGTTCCTCATCTTTGTTGCCAGCTTATCAGCCATTTCTTCAATATAGGTAGGAACTTTAAGGCGTGATAATTAACTCTGCATCTTAGTCGGTTAATCTCCATCAGAACATTGTCATACCTGAAATTGAAGGTTTGCATTATATTTATTTCTACTGCTCCACGCACATTAGAGATTTTGTACAACGTAACTTTTACAGCACAAACTAAAAAAAAACATTGTTCTCCATACTGTAGCATGGAAGCAGATTGGGCATTTTGGTTAAGACAACAAATGTATGAATAATTACCACAAAATAGTTGCATTCAACTGTTGACTTACCCCAACCTGTCGACAAATGGCTTAATAGACATTATTGTCTTCTCTTTGATCCTTGGAAGTACATTATCAATGTCAAACTGTGCAGATGAATACTTTGGGATGTTCTTTACAGTACGCCTGTCATAGACCACATTGCAATACTGTTATATGCAGAACATATTAACACAATGTAGTAGTCATTTGATCCCTAACACATGCCATAAGCAGAAGAGATAATTACATTGAGACAAGAAAGAAAACAAAAAGACAGGTTTACCATGGTGAACATAAGCTAAGGTGAGACTGCAGGTAGTGAAAAGAAGTAACAGTGACAAGGTGAGACTGCAGGTAGCAATCCCTGAATCTACATTTAACTTCATAAGGAAACCCCAAAAATAGTGTATTTCAAGTATCTCTCCACGAAAAGCAAAAAAGGAAATGTATGTACACCTGATTCAGTTTAATAGGCTTAAAAACTTTCATTCTATGCGGATAGTGGTTAATTTGAGCATTTAATCTCTCAGTCCAGTTGTATTGATTTTGAGACAGAAGCAAGGATGGCCTTCAGGATAAACTGCTTCAGATCAGCAGTATACCTATGATGATGGACCTCAGTCTAAGGGCGGGCGTCAGGCTACTTTCTAACAAAAAAGTATAGCTATGAAGACAACACACAATATTTACAGTACATCAAGATGGATGTAATTTTAGACTTCCCCATACCCATTGAGATAAATTCAATAGAATTAAAAAAATGCCACTGATGACAGAAAATACCAAAATTTTCAATGCCACTAGTATATGCGGTTGCTGTAACGTCAATTTCCGAAAGGTAGTTGTAGTGGCCACTTTGATTCACAAGATTCCAGAACACACACGGATAGGAAGATTTTAGGATTGCAATGTCACGCCTTGAATCCTCTAGGATTGATTGCACCAAAGGAAATCATATGTTTTTTTTTGGAAGAAGTACTGCTCAAGGAAATAATCCTATAACATTGAGTCTGAAATGAGTTCATAGGAAAAAAATCATATGGATTACAAACCTAAAATCAAACAACCCACATAGGAAAAATCTAAATATTGCAATCCTCTAAAATTCAAACAAAAATCCTTCGAATCATATATGCCCTAAGACTTAAGGCGGGGAGTAAAAGAAAATGCATAACCTACTTTATACTGGTGAAGAGTTCATCTTTTCCTGTGAACCAGTCAGGGATGTCTCGGACAATTCATGCGTCGTCCTTCAGATAGTTTATAAAATGATCCACATCAAAGATTCAAATTTACTGCAGAGAAAACAAATGTTGTTAACAATTTAAATACAATGGCAAACAGCATTTAAACATAGCTGAATCAGGTGCTGCTGCAACTAAGAGAATCATGACTACATTATATCCAATGTCAATTAGTTCATTATTCGAAACCCAGTATGGGAGTAAGAAACTTTAGACCTACAAAACATGATATTGCAAATTTTCCAGTTTATAAAATTCGTATTGAAACTCCACCCAAATGGTATATTCTGTTTCTACTCCCTCCGTCCCGAATTAGTTGACTCGGATTTGTCTAGATACGGATGTATCTAGACAACCATCCCGAATTAGTTGACTCAGATTTGTCTAGATACGGATGTACCTAGACATTGTAGTCACTAATTCACCAGTGTAGCATCAAGGAGGATTTGCCCCTGATTAGGATATCCTATAACAATACAATCATAGTTAAGCATGAAGAAGAACAGTGACTTCTGTGAGCAGGTATTTTGATCATTCCAGGAGTAGTATAAGAAGAAAATTATCCTTAAGATAAACCCGATACTCAGACCAGAAGCATATTGGTGTCACATGCCTGCATAAAAACTGACTGGTTCTGCTAGAATAACCATGGTCCATTTTCGAAAAATTCTAGTAGGACACTATCCTCAGTTAACTGACAATTTCATTAGAATATCTTTGAAGCGAATTTTGTAAGTAGGACTATCAATTAAAGAACAATATACCAGCAGGGGAATAGACAAGTAGAAGAATTAACAAGAGAAAGTAGCACTTACGTCTGGACATTCCATATTTGGTCTTGCTTCAGAACTGGCAAAATAAGTGTTGCTTCCATTATCTTAGCAATTGCAACAGCATTACATATCTGCAGAAACACCAAAGATTAGAAAGTAACAGATGGGCCTATGTTGTAACTGAAACTCAATGTCAGCTTAGGAAACTTGTTACCACTGCCTACTGCTTAAGAAAATGGCATGATCTTCTTAGGCAGGTACTCCCTCTGTAAAGAAATAGAGTGATCTAAATGCTCTTATATTTCTTTACAGAGGGGGTACATAAATAAGTATTAAACAAAAGGAGAATCTAATTTTATTTCTTAAATAAGAAACAGAAGATCATTGCAAAAACATGCTACAAAAAGGAATTATGACAAATATATTGAATGTAAAGGCTGATTACGTTTAAGCAACAACCACCATCATAGGAAAAACAATTCTCATGTAACAGCGAGATTTGGAGACTCGGAAGTCGGAACTATGCTTAAGCAGAGAAAACCATTGCACCACTGAAACAAATATTTAACAATCACACAAAATAAGGTGAGGAAGGCTGAAAAAAAGCAGTGCATACATACAGCTATTCATTGCTGGGTCTTTCCACCCTCGGCATGAATAAAAATATACCCAGAGGTTTCGTTCTCACTTCTCAGGTGGGACAT